>OY728158.1:59010000-61510000 GCA_963277665.1 Viscum album
ATTTTGTAGTTTTTTTTGAATATTAAATTTGAAATTCATATATCCTCTATTTTTATATGATATGTTGCACATAACGAAGAGATAAATCACAAATAAAGTTGAAAATGGGAAAAATGAAGATTAGAATGGGGGGAGTATTATTTAATATCATGATTATATAATATAAGTGTATGAGGATGAAATTAAATAATAGATCAATATTGAAATATAGAATGTGTTATGCATTATGGTGAAGAATTGGAATTGAAGAAAATCACATCATGAAGAAAACCCTTTTTATTCAACATCAATCATTCAATAGATATATTGTGAAATCAACCTATGTGCTGATATTATCTCATTATTACTCTTAAATGTAGGGTCTGGAATAGAGGAAGAGGTCTTATACCTTGTATGAGTAATGTTTTCTTCCTTACTTTGTTATCACATACTAGTGAAGTTGTGATATTTAGGAATATAAAAATAACATTGACACTAATAAAAAAATATATCTGAGATCATAATTTTAATGTATGTTATTCAATAACTAATTTTTTAAAAAAAATCCATTGGTTATTTATATAATC
The DNA here is from genome assembly GCA_963277665.1 of Viscum album. Taxonomy (NCBI): domain Eukaryota; kingdom Viridiplantae; phylum Streptophyta; class Magnoliopsida; order Santalales; family Viscaceae; genus Viscum; species Viscum album. The sequence continues at coordinate 59,010,567 of OY728158.1, forward strand.
TATGTTATAATATTTTCTTTTGGGGTTATAATTTTAATTTTTAAATAACATATATAAAAACTCATATTCTAACACATGTTAATATATAACCGTTTTGAAAACAATTTTACCCAAATAATTATGGAAAATACACTAAAATAGAGCGATATAGAGTATGTTAATGTGTGTGGTGGGGGGGTAAATTTTATTTTAAAAGAAAATTACAATTTTATAGCACACTATGGTATTTTATAGATTGAAAATATGATATTACGATCAAGTTACAAATTATATGATTTATTTTAAAAATAGTAACTATCGATTCTATCATAAATTCAACAAATTACGACAATGCTAAAAAAATGGGAAAAATAAAATAAAACAATACATACTGTGTATAATAAAAATTTTATCACCCCTAAAAAGGATATTATAAAACTGACTTTTATTAACCATAAGAAGCAAGGAAGTCTATAAATATAAATTTAGGTGTCCCTAATTTTAAAATTATTAGATGTTTTGTCTTCCTATCCCCAAAATACCATGAATAATATGATAAAAAGGTTCTCTAACGTAATATACCCGGGTGAAATTGATCGAGATGTTCAGACACCTTATCTTCCTTTCCCTAGAATCCATAAACACATAGGTTGGTTGTATTATTCACTTACTGGTTTCAATATCTTTCTTATTGGAATCCATCAATATCAATGATTGAATATTGAAAAACTATATTGTAAAAAATAATATCTTAATAAGGGAATCCTCACACAATAGTAACTCTTAGATAAAACACTCAAAAAAATTACATTGATTAGATGTAATATTAAGGGAAAAAATGTTTCATAACTTTAAAATGACCTAAAAAATTCAATTCATTAAGTAACATAACTTCACATTCATTTAGTTTTCATTATATTAAAATTTAGGAATCTAATTATAGACTTTTTTGAAACTAACTCCTACATTTAAACTTTGATTTCATTGGGATCAATTATAAACTAATTATAATCATTTATAACATCTATTTATGAACCTAACATATCTCTTCATATTTTTATATAGTTATTCCAACACTAATACAATGAACTTAAATCTGATCAATGTAATATTCCATGAAACTTTAGATAATTGGATTTTGATTACAAAAGTTTCCAAATTTAATTTATATTTAGCTTAGAACAACAAAAAAGTCCCACTAGAACAATTCAAAAATGTAAATAAAATTAAAATAAAGTGCATTTTTATTTGAAAAAAATAATGAATTGATTCATTGACTAAAAAATACCTATTTTTTATAAAAACACAAGACACCCATAAAAATATTTATAAGAACACATGATCTTTAAATAATACTCTTTGTAATTTGCAATGAAATATATTTATTCCTTTTACGTACAAAACCATGATATAAACTAATTAGATATATATAATATTATAAAATAAACCTCCACCAATACCAAATAAAAAGATAATACTAAAATTTTCAAATTTATGCCCCTTTATATGAGCTCCCTATTTTTAAATTTCTCCCCCATGGGGAAAAATAATTTCCCAATTTTTAAGATAAAAAATTCTCAATTTTTTTAAAATTTTCCCCCTTTGTGATGATAAAAAATAATAAAGGAAAAAGGGAAAATTTAATTTTTTTTATAAAACCCCCTTGAAAATAATATATTTATTCTTTAATTTTTCAATAAATGTATTGAAATAGGCGGGAGATAGAGTTTATGAAGTTAAAACTTCTTTAATTTATATTCCAAGACAAAGATGATATTTCTTTCACATGTATGCTTCTAGGAAAATCCATTTAAATTTTTATTCTCCGGTTGAAGGTTTTTTTCCATAAAAGATGATAAATTCAATTATCTATTGTCTATCTAAAGTTGAGAAAAAAAATATTTAAATAATAACACTTATAATTATTAAATAACTAAGGTTAAACTAACAAAAAAATAACCCATCAAGAGTAAATTCAATAAATGAAAAATATCCTCACCCTTTTGTAAGGAGTTTTTAAATATGAGGAGATTGGTTCAAAATAAAGTAAATTACAGATAACATTACGTTGATCATCAATAAATTCAATTCAATTTATTTGAGTCTATCATTATTTTAAGTTTTAATAAAAATACCAACAAGAATATTTTCAATTATGATAAATTATTAATAATATATCCCTTGTTTGTCTGATCCCTATTAAAAAGGTGTCTTACATATATTTTCTTTTCACATGAGTGATGTTTTGGGTTCTCATACAAAGATATTACACTTGTACTATGAAAAATTATTAGAGTTTGATTTAGAATAAAATCAAAATCTACGAGTGTGTTTATCATCCACAACACTTGTTTATAACAACATCTGACTCCTTTATCTCCTGATTCAATAGTGGAAAGTTCAATCGAGTTCTTCTTATTACTAGAATAAGAAACTAAATCTTCTCTTAAGAAATGAAATGTTCCAAAATTACATTTTATATCCTTTATATAGACTCAAAATTATGTATCTGATTATCTTTTAAAAAAATCATTTGAAGAATAATGAAATAAACCATGTTCTGAGGTTCTATTAGGATGATGAAAACTGTATTTTTCCTCTTTATGATTTGATTCCTTAAGATTTTATTTAAATATCGCACCCAAGAATGCAAAAAATATTATATCTAGTTTACTATCCCTCATATTATATATTCTTTAGATCATACCTCTAAAATGTTTTTGATCGACTCGTTTCTCAGATTCATCAAAATGATGTTTGATAGAACTTACTATCATAGTACTTATATATAGAGCATTATAAAAACCAAAAAATTTGAGTAAATATCTAATATATTTTTGTTGATTTAATATCTTTCTTTCTACTTTTTGAGTGATTTGAAGACAACAACAATAATTTATCTTCGGCCATCTTGCTCATCTTTAACTCAATTTTCATAAGTTATGAAAATCCATCATAAAGAGATTTTAAAGTCAACCAAAAAACAATTTCATTGATATAAATTTAAAAATGATAGTGTATTTTCAATAATTTTTAACAAAAATATTTGGATCAACATTTCCCTTAATAAAATGATTTTCAATAAAAAAATTTGTAAGTCTATCATACTAGGATCTTGGTGATTGTTTAAGTCTATAGAGTTATTCGGTATATTTAAATACATATTATAGATATTTAAAATATTTAAAAATGTTGTATTTTTCTACATAAACTTCCTCAAAAAAATATGTTTCTTAAAGTGATTTTGACATCTATTTTAAATAGAGTTAAATTTTGATGTGTCTTAAAAGCTAGTATGATTATGATAGATTCTTGTCTATATTCTAATGAAAAAATATCACTATAGTCCCTTCTATCTTTAAAATAAAATTTAACAATAATTCATTTCCCATTTCCTACTATAAATCCATTTTTTCATCACATTTATTTGTAAATACCAATTTTACTCCAATAATCGGATGTTATTTAGGATGCTTAATTGGAGTTAAAAAATGATTCCATTAAAATTTATTTAGATATTGATGCATTTACCTATTCCAATTTTCATAACACAAGGAATCATTATCCCTTTTAGGTTTAAATTGGGATATAAATTCATGGTGATGACATTAATTACACAATGAACTTATTATTTTTATAGTTTAACATACACCATCAATGATATTTTTTGTGGCATGGATCCTTAAGATTGATTGGTTCTTTGATAAAATGGTAGTTTTATCCTCAACTATTGGTTGTGTGTCTTCTATATTTTTTTCTAGGTATTATAAATACCTTCATGTTTCATCCAGATGGTTTACCACTAATTTTTGTGAATAATATTTTAGTAAAAATGGAAGTTTTTTTTCCAAAACATCATTTAGAGGATTTATTTCTAGAAATTACTAAAAAACAAAAGGATTGGTTTCATCTAAAATCACATGATTAGTTTCATTAAATGTATTTTTTTTGTTAATGGAAAAATCTATATGACTTAATAGTTATATAATAACCAATAAAATTCCTTCATTATTATTAAGATAAAATTTATTAAGTTGATATCAGTATTCAAAGTGTATAATTTACATCCAATGACCAAGAAGTTTGAATGTTTGGGATTTAATCTGATATATAGTAGATACGTAGTATTTTAAATAAAATTTCTAGAGAAAACTATATTTATATTATAATAATTAACACTCACTACCTCATAAAAAATAATAAAAATAGAATATTCACTTAACAAAGTTCATGTAATTTCCAAAATAATTCTCTTTCTTCATTCAAGTACACGTTTTGCTGTGGAATTCTTGGTGCTAAAAGGTTATGAGTAATATATTTATTACTCTAAAATGTGTTAAAATCAATTTTTATAGATTCAATACCATAATCAATCTATATAGTAATCAAATATGGGTTTTTAAAATTTTTAATGGAAGGATGAAATGTTTTGAAATGAAAAAGTTCTTCAAATTTTCATATGAGAAAGTAAACCAGTGTAAATATAATATTATCATCAACCATGAGATACAAATTTTGTTTTCCTATAATAATCCTATTTTATGTAGAAAACAATAAATTCATGTGCACTAACTCTAAATCCTCAGTAGTTGAGACCTCACTCTTTGTCTTAAAACTAAACTTATGTTTCTTTCCAAATCGAAAAGGGTCAAATAATATAATAGTGTTAAACTTAACATTTCAGTAGTTATTTAAATTGTGCATTACTAGAATCTTTTTCTAAAGTTTCAAAGTTATAGTTTCCTAATATTCTATGAAATAGCCAACAAAAATATTCAGTTATAATCGAAAAGGTAATTTAGAATGTCATATGTGTTCTAAGTCATGTTGCTATAAATTCTTGTCGGTCAGAGTGGAATCTCAGGAGGGGGTGAATTGAGTTCCAACTTAAAATTTCTGTTAAAAAAATTAATATAAAGATCCCCAAATTTTGAAACGACCTAGTTAATTAAGTAAGTATATATGTAAATGTCTAATTGGTCAACAAGTTTCTCAAAGGGTGATTAGTCCTCAATTGAATTAGTGTAAAACACTTCTTAAACATTTGAATCAAGTTTACTGAATTAAACACACACACACACACACACCAAGACTAAATATCAATGTGAAGAAAAGAAGTTTAATGTTATATAAATTATAAGCAGTGGAAATTAGATAAAACAAACTATAATAAAATATAGTGCACTAAAAATTTAAACAAGAGGTTTAGTCTCAAGCAGAGACTTAATCCTTCCCACTTAGTGATCACATACCAGCAATCAGTTTATATTAAGAATAAACTTGATACATAGCCTGTATCAGGATTCGCAACAGTTTTTACAAACTGTCCAGGGTTCACACCGTCTACCACACTTCTTCATGGGAAAGATAAACAACACAGGCCACACACGATCTCTTCCATAGTTATACGTGGGAAAACAAGGTGTAAGAGAAGTTTGATGTGAGGATTTTTTTATCCTCCAATTCAAGCACAGGAGACAGTGTGTATGACCCAAACACACACTTCTCAGAAATGTAAAATAAAAGAACACAGTAGATAAAATAGATGATATTGAGTTTATAAGGCTCTATGTGTTTACATTTCCGCTCATGGCTCCTTGATGTGAAGAATGTGATGTTTGAGTCTTTCTTTGAATGTTTTCTCCAAAAAAGTGTCACAAATACATGTTTTAGATTTTATGAACTGATTGTTCTACTTATTATGTTGATCGATAGTTGATAAATCACATAAGGTAGAAGTGAGCTTGTCCCAAATGATATTCGTGATGCTTGTGGGTTCACAGTGTAAGTGTTGGATGGTTCATCTTTGATCTAGCGAGTAAGTTTCTTCATAAGCTCAGACATGATTTTCATATACACCCATTTTTCTTATTTGGTCTTCTCTCTTATACTTGAGGTCCGACAATAGTAATAAGTACATTACATGTGATCCCTCGTACTGTCCCCCGATACAGTCTCTCGATATGTCTATAATAAGCATTAATTAATGTCAGAAGCATTAAAGTTAGAAAATATGATCGTTAGAATAATCTTAAGAATTTGAAAATGTATGGAGTAGAGAAGTATGGTAGAATAGTAATGGTAGCCTTCATAATGGTAGGGTTCAACAGAAAGTGCACATCAATATCATTCATTAGTAACCTTTGTAATGGTAATATTCCATCGATAACTATCCATCGGTAACCTTCCATTGGTAAACTTCCATAGATAACTCTCTATTGTTAACCTTCCATTATTAACCTTGCATCAGTGACCTTGCATCATTGACCTTGCAACGGTGACCCTGCATCAGTGACCTTGCATCAGTGACCTTGCATCGATGACCTTTGCATCAGTAACCTTTGCATCAGTGACCTTTACATCAGTGACCTTTGCATCGGTGAACTTTGAATCGGTGACCTTTGCATCGGTGACCTCTGCATCGATGACCTGTGCATTGGTAACCTTTGCATCAGTGACCTTTGCATCAGTGACCTTTTCTTCACTAACCTTTTCAATGGCGACCTTATCATTGGTGACCTTTGCACCGATTATCATTGCATAAGGGACCTTTTCATTAGTGACTTTTTCATAGGTGACTTTGCATCGGTGACCTTTGTACATGGAGAAATTTTACACTGTGAGCTTTAAATAAAGGATCAGTGAAATTAAACATACATATTCATCACTTTGATATAAAAATTATTTTCACAAAAATGATTATCTTGTAAGAGAAACATAATTATCACATAAATAAAACATGATTTCAAACTTTAAAAACATGATTTGTAATTATCAAAATAGGTGAGTCCAAAAATCTCCCCCTTTTTGATAATCACAAATTATGTTACTGTTTTATGAATTAGGGTTATACACATTTGATAATATCTTCAGAGGTGTGTATAAGAACATTTGAACCCTATTTGTTATGGAAAAATATAGATAGTATATACATGAAAAGAGTTTAGTCAACTTAAAAAAATGTATCCCTCTTTAAGGGTAGGCAGCTTAAAACTTAAACCTGACCAGTTTCTACTCCTTTGTGATTAACAAAAAGAATGTAAAACAAAAATATACAAAAGAGGATTTTCCATTAATGAAGAAATAGTACAATATACGAAAATGATACATAGATCCCTATCAACTAAGATAGCCCATATTCAATCTATATCAGAGATGTACAAGGTAGATTTTTCATTGGAAGTAGAGGAAGCTGGTTCTGAAGATGGAGGTATAGGCTTAGGGATGGCAGTCAGTAGGGTAGGAGGAGTTTCAATAGAATCATCAATAGACCTGTTGTGGGTAGATCTCTAAGGAATGGTGGGAGTCATGATTTTGATGGCATGCGCATGAGTTATCAATGGAGCATCACTAGTAGATCCAGAGGCACCTGAGGTAGAAGGAAATGCTAGAGGAACAATGATGGGAGTGCGATCAACATGAAGGAAGGGAAAAAGAATATTTTTGAAATCCAAAATAATACTTCCTCCTCTCTCCATGGATGAAATAAAATCATCCTGATTCTACATAAATTTCTCCAAGGCAAGAGTCAAGTCTCTAAGCATACTAACCTGATCCTTAAAGGATTGAGTGACATGTCGAATCCTCATGTTCCCCAACATCATCTTTAAGTGACCATCCATCTGCGGCTTAGTGTATACCATTGTGTAGTAGAAATCAACTTCTTCTTTGATTACCTTTTGATCTTGAACATCTTCCCTTAAATAATTTTCCCCAAGATTATGAATTTCTCTAGTAGTGGAAATAAACTGAGTCATAGACTGAGGATATGAGATACTGGTACTAGAGAACTTCTTAACTTCTTCTCTAACAACTATCCTGAAGGCTTCTAGATCATTAGGAGGAGAGGCTGAAGATGAAAGTGATGCACACGAGGTGCCATAGAGAAAGACACTATCTCCTTAAAAGGTTTAGTCACCCACTTATCAGTCTCTTCACATCATCATCTTGGACACTCACATGTGTCTCCACAGACTTCTTAAAGTCCTAAAACACAATGACCATTTTATGAACTGCAATTTTAATATATATAAGATCTCTGTCCACTTGATCCCTTGAGGCCATATATGTATCTAAACTTTAAATGGACTATTTCACAGATTCTATAGAATCTTACAAGGTTCTTATCTGATTTTGACAGTCCTTTACCTCCTCTAGTTGGATGGAGGGAGAAGCAGAAACTATCCTTTCCCCTAAAAGTGACAACTTCTTGATTGTGAGTCATATCCCTCTCTAACCCAAAAAATCTCTCATCAAAGTGGCTCTTCATATCTGATTTCGTTGATTCCAGATCATCCTTATTCACATAGTCTTGATATAAAAGAACCACTGGCTGCACAATAGTGATTTCTGAAATAGTATGAATTTGAGGACTTCTGAAAGGCTGGTCATCATCATAGTCTCCATAATCTAATCCTAAGACCACAAATCCTTGGTCTTCTGACCAATCCTCTATTCAAAGAGCTACAACAACTGAACTTGTGGAAACAGGTTTCTCCTCCTCACTTGGTGCATTCTCCTGATCAACCATATCTATATTTGCTATACCTTCTTAATCAACTTCATCAATAGGAGGGTCGACTGCCACTTTTTCTACTGAATCTTCTACTACTTCCAAAGAAATTCCAGCTTCAACTGAATCATCATCCTCTTCATCTACACTTTCAATGATTTTTGTATGTCTTATCAGAGGACTGTGGCTCAGAAATTATTCTTCACTTACATCATCAGCAGTCTCAAAGTTAGCATGACTAGATTCAGTGTCCTCATCCTCATTTGTGGTCCCTCTAATGTCTCCTAAGACATTTTCTGCCCCTTCTTCCTCACTAGTATCTTCACCATCACTGTCCCTTAGAACAGTCTCCCTTCTCTGAAATCACTTTGGTGTGATAGGATCACCAAAGGTTACAATACTAGAACAAGGATTGGAGGAAAGGTTAGGATCACTCCCCTCATCTATAAGAGAGTCTTCCCTTTCTTTCACAGTCGAAACTTCTCCTTCTTTATATGAATAAGTTGGCTCTACTACACTAGGCTTTAGACCATGATCTCTCTTATCCTTAGGCCTTGTAGGATGAGTGACAAGGTTGAATTCCTTATATATCTTAGCCTCATCATGTACCCATATTCTTTTCCAAGGTTTCCATTTTATTTTCATCAAATTGAAAATTACCTTTGTAATGAATTTTTTTTCACTTTCTACAACTATTTCATCCTTTTCTATAGCAACTCCTTTCACCTTTAGAATCAAGGATATCAATCTATCTTGATATGAGACATTGGATTTGGAACTGGGATTTGTCATATCTTTTAATTGAATCATCAGCAGCCTACATAAATTTGTCTTCTATCCATGCTTCACTGGATTCAAAAGAAATATATCCTGAAATTTCAATTTAGAAAATTCCCCTATAATGGGACTCAAGACATGATGGAAAAACATAAATAACAACTTGTCTTCTCCTTCCATTCCAACAACAATGACTTTCTTAGGGATCCCAGTCCCATTCATTTTGGCTAAGGGTTCTTCATAACAGAAGAACTCAGTAGTGGGAGGCACCAATACTGAGTAGTAGTCATAAATCTCTTCATGTAGTAAACTCATACACTCAGCTCGTTAAACAGAGGAGAAGCTTACAGTAAATCCATTTACACTTGAATACATTCTGTTCTCATCCTCAGACTGTTATAATTTCAAAAACTAATATAACTCCTTCAATAATTTCATGTAATATGGTCCATTGTTGTCTGGAAAGCATTCAACACTGCCTCGAGCTTCAAGTGCCTGAATCACTAAATATTTTCTCGTCAGCAACCATTTGAAACTAAGCTCTTTTCAACTATGATTTCCCATTTGAAGAGATGAGGTTTGATCAACTTTTCCACTACCTTTCTTCCATTACTTGACTCAGCTCGAGGTGTATTTGGATTTGGAACACCCCATTCATCACTAACCATGTTCTCTTCACTCTTTCTATGTGATTTGAAGAGGTTCAAGGGATTCAAAAGAGGGTTAGGTTCTGAGGTCTAGGAGAAAAGAGATTCAAGAGATAATTTGAGGTGGATCGAAATGTTGTCTGATATTTTAATTTTATCATTTAGGGATTGAAAAACAAATCATGTAAAAGAAATAAGTAAAATAGAAAATGTTTCAAATTCCGACAGAAAGAAAACTCGAAGTCCCAAAAAACATCGACTATTGGTAAGAGGCCAATGGTGAGTTCATAATGGAGAGGTTCAACGGTGAGGTTGCAATGGTGAGGTTCCTATCAATGAGGTTTCTAATAGTTAGATCCAATAGCGAGGTTCCTAATGGTGATGTTTCTATTGGTGAGGTTCAATGGTGAGGTTCCAACATTGAGGTTCCAACGACGAGGTTTCTAACGTTGAGGTTTCTAACAGAGAGGTTTAATGGTGAGGTTCAATGGTGAAGTTCCTAATAGTGTGGTTTCTAATGGTGAGGTTCCTAATGGTGAGTTTTATAATGGCGAGGATCCAAACTCTGAGGTTTTTAATAATGATGTTCCTAACAGTGAGATTCCAACGGTGAGGTTTCTCATGGTGATGTCCAACAGTTAGGTTCCTAACAGTGAGGCTTCTAATGGTGAGGTTTCTAATGGGTAACAGTTTATCACACACAAATCATGTTTGATGTAATTTAACCTCTCATAATTCAATGGATTTGTGAATATATCATCCAATTGGTGTTAGGTACCAATGATTTCAAGAGTGATATCACATCTTTGATAATGATATCTCAAGAAGTGATGTCTCACATCAATGTGCATTTTCCTAGCATGAGATACTAGATTTTTAGAGATGTTAATTGCACTTGTATTATCACACTTTATAGAGACATGTTTTAATTGATATCCATATTCTATTAAAGTGTGTTTCAACCACAAAATTTGAGCACAAAAACTCCCAGAAGCTATATATTCAGATTCGACATTAGATAATGCAACAAAATTCTTTTTCTCTCTACATCATGATACTAGTGACTTTCTTAGAATGTGACTTCTTCCATAGGTTCTCATTCTATCTAACTTTCTACTAGAAATGTCAGCAACTGAATAGCTTATTAAATCAAATGATTTTCCTCTTGGGTATAAAAATCCTATGTTTTTAATATACTTGAGATATTTAAAATTATTTTTAACAATAGTTAAATGAGGCTCTTTAGGATTGGATTGAATGAGATCGCACATGCATACACTGAACATAATATCAGGTCTACTAGCAGTAAGATAGAACAGACTTCCAATCATAGCTCTATAATTTATTTGATCAACTTGTTTACCAGTTTCATCAACATCCAACTTACAGGTGGTACTCATAGGTGTATCATTACCTTTATTGCAGTCCAAACCAAAACGTTTCAAAAGAACCTAGGTATATTTACTCTAGTTTAAAACAATACCATGTTTATTTTTAAAAATTTGAAATCCTAGTAAAAATTTATGTTCCCCCATTAAACTAATTTCAAATTCATCTTACATCATTTTTGAAAAATTAGTACATAAATTTTTTTAGAGGATCCAAAAATAATGTCATCTACATAAATCTATACAATTAAAACATCTTTGAAAATACTTTTAATAAAAAGAGTAGTATCTGCAATTCCTTTAGAAAAACCCTATGAAATAAGGAAATAACTACGTCTGTCATACCAAACTCTTGGAGCTTGTTTTGGAACATATAATACATTAGAATGTTTAAAAACATGATTTAAAAAATGGGGATTTGTAAAACCAGGGGATTGTTCAACAAATATATGTTCAACTATATACCCATTTAAAAATGAACTTTTGACATCCATTTGGTAATGTTTGAAATTCAGATGAGCTGTATAAGAAAGTTGTATCCTAATGGATTCTAATCTTGCTAAAAGTGCAAAATTTTCCTCATAGTCTATTCCTTCCTCTTGACTATATCCTTGTGCAACTACTCTAGCCTTATTTCTAACTATGTTTCCAGATTCATCAACTTTATATCTAAACACCCATTTAGTGCCTATGGTCAATGTGTCTTTAGGTCTTTATACTAATTTCCAAGCATTGTTTCTTTCAAAACAATTTAATTCATTTCGTATAGCTATCACCCAAAATTCATCATTGATTTCATCATCAATATTTTTTATGTTCAATCTGTGAAAGAAAGGCTTGATGTTCAACCTGGTTTCTTAGAGAAGCTCTAGTTTATATTACTCTATTTAAATCACCTACTATAACATCTAAAGGATGATTCATGAGAGTTATAATACCTATAGAAAGAGTTTAACTAGACTCATGATGAATGTCTATAGGTCCAGATTCACCATGCACAAATTCTAGAGAATTTCCAAAACTTATTGTTTTCAATAAGGGCTCATTGTCTTTATCTTTATGGTCCAAAATTGACATATATTTCTCTAGGAGTTCAACCGAGGTTTTGGGTTCATGGGGATTAGTCTCATAAAATTTGACATGAACTGATTCTTCCACACATTTGGATCTCATATTAAATATTTTATAAGATTTACTAGTGATTGAGTAACCCAGGAAACTTCCTTCATCACTTTTGGAAGAAAACTTGTCCAAATTGTTGTTAGTGATAAGGATGAAGACTTTTCAACCAAAAACTCTAAAGTAATTAACCTTATACTTCCTATTATTCCATGATATCATAAGGGGTATTCTTAAGAATAGGACAAATCAAGACTCTATTGATAATGTAACAAGCTGTATTAACACCTTCAGCCCAAAAATAGATAGGTATATTATAATCATTAAGCATAGTCCTAGAAATCCCTTTAAGTGTCATATTTATTCTTTCTACAAATTCATTTTGTTGGGGTGTTCTAGGAGTAGATAAATTGTGAGTGTAGACATTATGTGATCAAAGTGATTCAAATTCTAGATATTCAAACTCCTGACCATGATCACTTCTCAAGGTATTAATTCTATGCCAACTAATATTTTCTACAGACTTGGAATATTTAATGAAGTAAGAACATGATTCACTTTTGTGAGCTAGAAATTATACCGAAGTATATCTTGAAAAGTCATCTATAAGAACATAAACATCATGATTCCCATTTAAACTTGAAACTCTAGATGATCCAAACAAGTACATGTGAACAAACTCAAGAGGTTTAGAAGTAGAAACTTCTTTCTTTAGTTTGAAAGAATCTTTGTATTGTTTTCCTTTTTGATAAGGATTAATAACTTTGTTATGTGGGAATTATAATTTAGGTAAGTCTCTAACTAAAACATTCCTAGTTAGTTTCTTATGAGAGTGCACATTTTAAAGTCCTAATATTCTATTCCATAACCAGGATTCCCTATGAAAATCATTTAAACATGAAACATTTTTCACAGCTAAAGAATTTAAATAAACGAGGTATACATTTTCATCTCTATGAGCAGTGAATATTAAATCATTTTTAGAGTTAAAAACATTGCATGAATCAATTTCAAATTTAACATTGAAACCATCATCACATAAATGATAGATACTTAGTAAATAATACATTAACCCATGAACAAAAATTACTTTTGAAATTAATACAGTATTAGGGTTACCAATTTGACCTATGCTGGCGATCTTCCCTTTTGCATTATCACCAAATGTAACATGTCTTCCATCAAATTTAATTAGGCTCTTAAATCCTTAGTAGTCTCCTATCATTTGTCTTGAACATCCACTATCCAAGTACCATAGAGTTTTATTGGAACTCTTTAAACAATTGTCCTGAAAAACAAATTATGGGTAGGGTAACTTTGGTACCCATATTTTCTTGGGTTCAGAGAGGATATCAAGTAAAAATTTGGGAACCCATACTTGTATCATAGGTTTCCTATAATCAAAAAATATTTTGTGAGACATGAACATTTTGTTAGGTTCTTTAGAGAATTGTTTTTTAAAAAATGTATCAGAACTTGAACTAGCAGCGAACTGTCCTGATTTTGGAAAAAAATTATTCTTAATAATTCTTCTCTGTCCTGGTTGATATCCTATACCAGTTGTGTATTTTAGAGTAATATTTTTTCATAGTAACTATGTCAAGGTAATCTCAACCTGTAGTAAACTTCTCAAGATCTATTTTTTATTGCTCATTGGATAATTTAAGTTCAGTATTTTTTTATCAGTTGAGCACATTTTTCTTTTTCAATATCCAGATCTGAATTATAATTGTCATTTAAAGAATGTTACCTTTTCAATAATTTGTACTTATCCTTGAGTTCATTAAATGAATCCTCAATCATTCCACAGTATACAAATAGTTCATCCTTAGTCATATTTTAATAATTTTTTGATTCACTTTCATTCCCACAATAGTAAGCATTATGTACTGGGGAATTGAGTGTTACCTCGAATGTTTTTGTCATGAAACATAAGTTTGCATGTTTGTTATTTTTAATATCAGAAGTGTCAGATCCACTTAAGCTATGTTCTGAGGCACTCCAACTAGCTTTTATACCCTTTTTATATCCCTTTTCCCTTGCCTTCATACTTATTCTTAAATTCCAGCTTGGGGAAATCAACTTTCCCATGACCTTTTCATTTACACTCATGACCTAATATCCCATTTGTGTTAACATTCCATTTTCTGTCCTTTTTCTACTATCCTTTTTTTATCACACCTTCCTTTATAGTTTGAATTTCTAAATAACTTCTTCTTCCGGTAGAACTTCTAGAATCTCTTAGCAAGATGAGCCATCTCATCATCAATTTAAGAGTTTGAGTCTTCACTGGTGGACGTATCTACAGGAGCTTGAACATTTTCTTTTTCCTTGTTCTTTGAGGTAGCAGTCTTGAATGGTTCAAACTTCTTTCTTGGTTCTTCATCTGCTTTTGGATTTACCTTAAGTTCTTCTTCATACATCATAAGCTTTCCAATTAGTTCCTTCACTGGAAATTTTCCTATGTCATAGGATTCTCGGATATAATCAAAATTTCATCCCTATCTATTAGGTAGGCATCAAAGTAATCTCATAATATAATCCTTGTTTTCCACTAGTTTTACAATCAGACATGTGGTATTTACTATTTCATTGAACTTGAGATACATTTCAGATATAAGTTTATCAAGCTTCATCTTAAAATTAACATATTTAATAATATAATTATTTAATATCAATTCTTTAATATTGGTTGTTCCCTCATGAGAAACTGCTAAAGTATCCCAAATTTCATATGCAATTTTACAAGAAGATATTCTATTTAAATCTTCATCACCTAGAGAACAATACAAAGAATTCATTGCATTAAAATTTTTATTATATGTAGCTTTAGTCAACTGAGACCATGTGTCCCTATCAGTAACAGTTAATACATGTTGTTCTTCAATTGTGTCCCATATTTCAGGTCCCATGCTCTCAAGACACATTTTCATTTTTCATTTCCACTGAGCAGAGTTATTTCCATTATATAAAGGTGGCCTATTAGTAGAAGCACCCTCAAATCAGTTATCCATTGTTAATTAGTAATATAAAGAACTGAAAATTTAAATATTATAGGAATATTAAGATCATTAAGATAAAACTAAAATCACAATTAAAGAATATGAAAAATTGGACAATAGTTCCAGTACTAGTAATAAAAACTAAACTAAATCCTTTGATTCGAAATGTTGGTCGAAGTGGAATCTCAAGAGGGGGTGAATTTAGTTCCTACTTAAAATTTCTGTTGACACTTTATTATAAAGATCCCCCAAATTTTGAAAAGGCCCAGTTAATTAAGGCTGTAGAGATGTAAATGTCTAATTGGTCGATAGGTTTCTCAAAGGGTAATTTTTCCTCAGATTAATTAATGTAGAACACTTCTTAAACTTTTGAAACAAGTTTACTGAATTAAACTTATACACACACTCACCAAAACTACATATCAAAGTGAATGAAAAACAATTTAATGATTTAGGAATTATAAGAAGTGGAAAATAGATAAAACAGAGTATAAAAAAATATTGTGAACTGAAAAGTTAAACAAGAGGTTCAGTCTCAAGCTGAGAATTAATCCTCTACACTTGGTGATCACATTCCATCAAGAAGTTTATATTAACAATAAACTTGATACACAACCTTTATCAGGATTATAAACATTTTTTACAAAATTTCAAAGGTTCACACCCTCTACCACAGTTCTTCATTGGAAAGATAAACATCACAGACCACACATGGTCTCTTCCATAGTTATACGTGGGAAAACAATGTGTCAGAGATGTTTGATGTGAGGATTTTTTTATCCTCAAGTTCAAGAAAAATAGACAGAGTGTATGACACAAGCACACACTTCTCAGAAATGTAAAATAAAAGTACACAATAGAGAAAATATTATGAGATTGAGTTTGGAAGGATCTATGTGTTTGATGTTTAGTTCTTGGATCCTTGAAGGGAATAATTTTATGTTCGAGTCTTTCACTGAAAGTTGTCTCCAAAACAGAGTGTCACAAATCCAGGTTCTAGCATTTATGAACTGGGTGTTCTACTTCTTGTGTTAATCAAGAGTTGATGAAGAAAAGAAGGTTGATGTGATCTTGTTTCAAATGATCTTCTTGATGCTTGTGGGTTCACAGTGTAAGAGCTGGATGGTTCGTCTTTGATCTAGTGAGTAAGTTTCTTCATATGCTCAGATGCGCTTCTCATCCATTTAATCATCCACTCATTTTTTTTTCTTATTTGGTCTCCTCTATTATACTAAAGTTCTAATAATAGTAATAAGTAAATCACGTTCAATCTTTCTCATACCTTGTACTGTCCCCTGATACGATCTATCGATATGTATACAATCCTTATTAATTAATGTCAGAAGCATTAAAGTTTGCAAATATGAATATTAAAATAATATTAAGAATTTGACAAAGTATGGAGTAGAAGAGTATGGTAGACTCGTAACGGTAGCCTTTACAATGGTAGGCTTCAACAGTAAGTGTGCATCGATATCATTCATCAGTAACCTTTGCAATGGTATCCTTCCATCGATAAATCTCCATCCGTAACCTTCCATTGGTAACCTTCCATTGATAACTCTCCATTGGTAACCATCCATTGGTAACCTTGAATCAGTGACCTTGCATCGGTGACCTTACAATGGTGACCTTGTATCGATGACCTTGCATCGGTGACCTTGCATCGGTGACCTTTTCATCGGTGACCTTTGCATCAGTGACCTATGAATCAGTGACCTTTGCATCGGTGACCTTTGCATCAGTGACCTTTTCATCGGTGAACTTTGCATTAGTGACCTTTGCATCAGTTACCTTTGAATTTGTGACCTTTAATCTGTGACCTTTGCATCGATGACATTTGTACTTGGAGAAATTTTTCACTTTGAGCTTTAAACAAGAGAGCAGATAGATTAAACGTTCATAGTTATCAATTTGATATAAACATGATTTTCACATAAATGATTATCTTTTAAGGGAAACAAAATTATCATATAATTAAAAGATGACTTGGTATTGTGAAAACATGATTTGTGATTATCAAAATAGGTGATTCTAACAATTATCATTCGTATTTGAAAAGAGAATGAATCAACCTTCTGAATTTTGAACACTACAATTTTCATTCTAGAAAATCACAAGGTAACCCTTACAGGATAGTTGACTAATGGTGATAAGGTTTTTATTAATTACAAGGGTATGTAATACATTATATATTAATGTTTTTCAAATAAAATATTTACTATTTATTCTGAGGATTCCAACCTATGTGTTGTCTTTAAAAGTTACTTTTCCTCAAATAAACATTTTTGTTTTGGGAAATTGGACTTGTGTCTAGTCATATATTGATGAAAACCACTATTCATGCAGCATTTATTTTGGCTACTAGTACTTATAACCTTCCTATGAAAATAATTACATTATGTTCTTGGTACCCAAACTTTCTTTGGTCCAGTTACATTAGAAAATAAAATTGTATGAACCCACACATGGCCAACCATTTTTTTCAGAAAATTGTTATTTCTTTTGAAATAACTACTTTATGAAAAAAAATAAACTATGTTTAAAGAACACAAATTTTTATAGTGACCTACCCATTTAAATTTTGTATAAAAGGGTTCCCACTTTGTTATAAAATAGATTTATCAAAACATGTTTTATTAGAGGTAAATAATGTCCCTCTAGATGTTCTAGAAGGATTTAGTTGTTTAAATATTTTATCAAATATTTATTTACCAAAATTAATATTCGAAAATACTTTATTTAAACTAGAGACTTCATATTTAAGTTTAACAATCTAATTTTGATATTATTAAATAGAATTAGATTTATAATTTAATTTTATTGAAACAATTAAAATTTTTTAAGTCAACATTGAAATTATATTGTTATCATTAAAAATATTTTTCAATGAAAAATCATAGTTAATTTATAAATTTGTATTTTTCTTTTTCATAAGGTTTATAAATCTAGAAGTTTCTTCAAAATTAAAGATATCAACTTTAAAATTTGATGTTTTTTATTTTTGAAAATATAAATAGGTTGAATAATCATCATAAAAGTAATTATAAAATTTTGAATATAGGTTGAATTTTTTCAAATATTCTATAATTACCTTATTCATGAAACATTTTTCATTCTTTGGAATATTGGAATAAAAAAATATTACAACTATCACTTCTAATATCTTCCCATGAATAAGAAGAAGTAGTTTCACCTTTACTATTTCTCCATGTGTCCAAATATTTCAAGATGGTTTTCCCCTATACTTTGAGTACTTATCTAATTTTCAATATATTTTCTTTAATTTTGGACAATGTGGTCTAATATGGATTGTCTTATTACATTCATAGAAAAGTACACTCATGGATTCATTCTTTTCATGTCTTCCCATTTCATATTTATGATATGTATAAAAAATAATTTTATTATAACAAATAATACTAAATAAAAACATCTATTTCATTATTTCTCTTGAATAATCACTGCATCTCAATAATAGCCACACAAACTGGAGAATCGGAGGTTTAATGTTTTTGAGGACTAGCTACATAATCAATATATTTTAAAATATTTTTAAAAATTTATACATAATTGATCATAAAATAGACTCCTTATTGACATCCCATAAGTTATACTTATCTTCATAACTAGGGAAAATGGAAATATAAGAAGGTTAATATTATATGCCCAACAAATGTAAATATAATTGCTAACAATAAAAGATCATATGTGAGCATATGATGAGCATATGGAAAAAATCAAGATACATTAGAAACTTATTCATAAAAAATCATAGATTCTAAATCATGGAATAAGGCTTGAAATTATGTAATAAATGAACAAAAATAGTGTGGAAACATGATTCAATACTCACAAGCCACAAGATTATAATATAAGAACGAAAATAATCATACTATTATGACATATTTTAGATATATAACAAAAATATATTATAGGGAAACATTAATTTCATGATATAGAAACACTTATACCCATTATTTTGATAAGACATAATTATAGTCACATATACATAACCTTTATGAGTAACACACTTTCACACACTCTTGAAAACAACTAGATTATTCCCATGTATGCATATCTATTAAGATTTAGACTTTTATCCAATACATTGGTGGAAAATATATGACCCACCAGTAATTATCCACAATTATGAGTTTGAGTTAAAAATCATTCACTTGTTTTATATCACAAAGATCCCATGGAAATAAAATTGGCTTTATATACCTTTCAAATAGAATAACATAATTAAATATTCAATTATTATAATAAGATAAACCAATGGAAACTAAATGGGTATCAGAATGTATTCAGTAACTTTCTATCTAAATACCCTTCAATAAAGATAGTAAATAATATATTATATAAAATATATAGGGAATGAGTATATGATTAAGACAATAATTTCCCCAATCATTCTCTGTATGTCTTCTATGTGAACACCCTTTAATTAAAGGAATCAAAATAGTGTATTTATAGAGGAAAATCATTAGAAGAAAAATTGTAGTTATATACTAAATAATATTAGGAATGAAAAAGTTTGTTACAAATCAATCATCTAAGAGAGAAAGACATAATATAATCTATCTAGAGAATAAATGAGGATGATTAAATTTGAATAATATCATCGATCAAGTATAAAATATGTTAAAGGAAAATTACTTTGATGAAAGAAACTTTTTAGTAGTTTTAGAAAAATAACATCTTAAATATGAAATATATTTGATCTTTTGGAATCATTTTTAAGATATATTTAAAAAATCTAGGAGAAAAATAATTTCATTTAGAAACATTTTAAATGTTTAGATAACACTTCAAATAAACTGAAAAGGAGACATAAATATGTGTTCATGTGTTAACACTAAATATATAATATTTTCACATTTTAATGGTAACAACCTATATAGAAAACATTTAATTTTTTTAAAAATTTTAAAGAATGGTCATGTAGTAGAAAATTACCATAATGAATTATTGATAAATATATAAGTATATTTTTAAAAATCATAAAATGAATCTGTACAAATAAAAATCAATGTTCCCAAAATAAAAGAAAATATAGGTTTAGTTTCCTTAAATATGGAATATAATTTTCCTATAGAAAAATGGAATATGGAGAATATTTGTAAAAAAAATAAGAATTACTATAGTTCAATAAAATGATACAGTATTTATATGGAAAAATTTATAAATTATTTAAATGCACTATCTTTCAAAAGAAATCTCTATTTGAAAATGATATTGGAGATGAAATCCTTATAGTATTGGTAACATACGAATCAGAGGATATTTAATGGAATATCATGAAATTTGAATTAAAATCTCATGAAATGAAAGATATTTTAAATATGATAGAAATAGGTTAGTTAATACCCTATATAATTAAAATTATAGTATTTAATATTAAACATGTCTTATGAAATTATGTTTGAGATAAAATAACCCTTACAACCTTAAAAAAATTGAGTCACAAACCCCTAAAGAATATTATTTGAAATAAGAAATTAAATACCATAAATATTGAGTTTAGCATGATACAAAATTTTAAAGGGTTTGTAGATACACTGATCCAAATAAATCATTGTGTATAACAATAAATATTTTTTAAGGGTGAAACTTGAGACAAAATACCCTTAACATGTTCTCTGTCTTAATAGAATGAAATATAAGTACCTATTTAATAAAAAATTATATTAATATAATATTAAAACCTTATTCATATTTTAATTTTTTATAAAAATTATTTTTAATTATTCTCTATATGTATATTATTTTGTTATTATTTATTCTCAATATTGGGTGTGAGTAATCTTTATCTTTTGAACTAGTTCCATAATAATGGTGTTATTGTTCATCATTCTTCCAAATTTCATCATTACCATATTATAAGAGGAATGCAATTTTTAATTATTTATAATGTTATAATTTCTTTTTATATTTATCTTAGTTATCGTTTTTTACAGTGAAGTCAGTGGCGATCTTGTTTAAGTAATTTATAACGAACAAATGATTTTTTCTTAATTAATGAGTTAAATATTTTATCACCATTATAAAAATAAAAATAAAAATAATTTATTTATTAGAATAGAATATTATCTTTCAAAATTGACCATTGATAGAAAATTACAACATTGATCTTTTATGTGGTTAAACAGGTCCAACAAGAACATGTTATATTCTATGTGTGAATGTGGATATAGAGGAGTTGTTTTATAATATCAGTATCACATAATTATAATGAAATTATTTTTATTTTTAAAGGTAATAAATATGAATTTTTAAAATTTATATTAATTATTTAATTGAAAACAATATTTCAATTATAAATAATTTGTTTCTCCTATTGGTATATTCATTTTAAGCTGTCATCTTTACAACGATCAATTATTGCTAATATTACTTATATAATGACTAATATATTTTTGTTGATTATAATAAAAAAATAAAAAACAAATATATCCACCAAACCTATTTCTAGAACCATGAATGATGTATGATGATGAATAATGAAATATTTCTATCATGGAGGCTATAGTCTGAACACATGTATGAGAGTCATTTTTATTTTTTTAATTGAATGGAAGGGTAATAGGTAATGGTTATATTATCAGTATAATAAAATTTAATAATTTTATTTATAGTTATTTAATTATATAAATATGTTTATAATGTTTGGGTGGGGTTTGTGGATTAGAAGGATAATGAAATAAAGTAAAAGGGTATGTAATAGTTACATTGATAATTTGGATCTTCTCTTGAAGTATCCTTTTTAAATGACGGACATGAGAAAAGTTGTTGAGGCTAGAGGCTTACAAAAATTTATAGAGAATCTAGATAAACTAAATTTTATATATTTTCATGGGATTTTTTTAATTAAAAATATGTCTTGAAAAGGGTGGAAGTGAGATCCTTTTATTGGTGAAAATAAATAAAAATCATTGGAAAAGAATGATGCTAAGGGGTAAGAATGGAATTTAATGAGAATTATGTGAAGATTTTTTTGATAATTTTAGGTATTATCTTCAAATATAGAAAATTAAATATGTAATTTACAATTTTAAAATTTATTTAGTAAAATTCATTATACATTATATTACGAATTTAAACACTTTTTAATATTGATTAAAATTTATCTATAGTCATTATTTTATCACTAAAAGTATAAAATGGTATTTCTTACCAAATTTTGACATGATGAATCATAATTTGAATCGATTTAATCTAATTAAATTTATAAATATGAAAATATTATACATTAAATTAAAACATATGAAATAAATAGTCAAGATCTACGTGATCACTATTAGGGGGGGGATCAGTGATCAACTATTTTAAAATCTTTGATTTAAAAAATCCACAATATTTAAATAGTGTTAAATTAATCTATTTGAAAATAAATCAAACACATTCAGAGGAAACAAGTAATTACTTGGATCATTATTAAGTAATAGTATCTAGTACTTGGCATGGTTTAGAAATATTAAATAACCAAAGAATCATTACAAAACAATCCTTTGATGGTTTACAAAAATTAGGAAATTTCCATCACTTAAATAACACTATAGTCTTTTGATAGTGCATGTTCTACTAACACATATAATATGATAAAAATTATTTTTCAACAGAAAAAGATACTTCACTAATACACTTAAATGTTGTCACTATACTATGTAAATTTTATTTACACTTACATTCTTATAAGTTATCTTTATTCTGGTTCAATTTTTTACAAAACAAAAAACAAAAAATTTCTAAATGAACATGTTTGGATGAATGTATCCATACGAAAACATCTTTATCCTATATCAATTCATATGGTACCTTCTAACCAATACACTCCATCTAGTGCTCTATGTCTGATCCCTCTATCCAATCCCTCAATCACCCAATACTAGTATGCCCAGTATCCTTTGTTCGATGCTTCTATGTATCTTAATTTTACCAAAAGGTAAAAAAATCTAAAGCACCATGGTTTACACCTAACCTATTCAATATTTCTAACAAAAAACTATATTATCAGTGCACATACATTTCTTAATATAGGTATTGATTCTTCAATAAATAAGGGATGAGAAGGAACTTTATATTCAAATATCCTACACAATATTTGAACATCCCTATAAAATATTAATTCATTTGATTGAACTGAATCTTCTAAGATAATAGGAGTCCACAATCTTTATAAATACTTTCCTAAAATATTTAATTACAAACCATCTCCAAAACTTCCTAAAATATCATCTATATTTCTGATCCTTTAAAGAATAGATAACAAGCATAAAAATTAATGTTTTTATAAAACCCTACATCTGATACAATATCCAAGAAATGTTTTTTTCAAATATACTCTATATGATATAACTTTGTAGAATATTTCTCTATCTGATGGTGTAACGAACCAAATTTTTATAAATTGAAATTCATTTTTAATATAATTAAATTTCTTATTATGTAAAATAATTATATATCATATGAACTTCCTTGGTTTATTTTTTTGGATTTTAAAATACCATTAAGAATTATTACCTTTTATAATATAACCATTGAACAATGATCTTATTATTTGTACAAATATAAGGATTTAACAAATCCAATTTACTCAGACAAAGGAAGAGATGACCTCATCCAGTAGAATTCCTCCATATAAATCCCATTTTTCCAAGATCAGAAAGGAGGTAGAGTGATTGGAATTCTTTATTGACCAAGCCCAAGATGAACTTCAATACGTGAAGATTGAACAGAACCGCTTATGGAAGATGTGGAAGTTAATCAGGATTACCACCCGAGCGATGTTATCTGAGCCTCCCCAAGAGTCTGTCAGCATCGCACACCTTATCCTTAATTATTATGTAGGTGTTATAAGGGGATATTTAACAATACCCTCGAAGAATGATTATGTGCATTATTTTTTTATAGAATAAATAATATACATTTATTTAATTGTTGTTAATTTGTAAATAGTTTTTAAAACACAAATTGTATTTTTAGTTAATATTCAATTAAAAAATATATTTTGATGAATTAATGGATTTAATTAAATAAAATTTTAATAAAATATTATTAATAAATTAATTTTTATTAAATATATATGCTCATATATTATTTGTGAATAAAATTGTAATTTTTATTAAGGTTTGAAAGCTGTTTTGTCAAACCCATGAATTTTCGATAAATATCGGTTTTTATTTTAGAAGTAAAAATTCACATATTAAGAAGATTATTTAGATAAAATGAATATTATTTTTGGAATCAGGACACTGAAATTATCCAATAGTGATTTTTTCATAATTTTATGAGACTATCAAATTTTTGGTTAAAAAGTAATTATAGTTTAAATATATAATGTATTTTATTACATCATAATGACCCAATAGTGATGTAATAAAATAATATAAAATGGTTTTCCAGATAATATATGCTTTATATTTAAAATAATGTGATTTTAAATTTGTTTGATTAATTTTATGGTTGCTTAGTAGACCCACCAAGACTTAAAAACATTTTATCTTTTTGAAACGATTTCCTTGAGAGTGTGACTCACCTCCACATAAGCAAGCATAATATTTTAATAATTCTGGCTATTGGACTTATAAAATAATTTCTTATACACCCCACTAGAAAAAACCATGGTAAAAAACAAATGGTTGGTTTTTTTGATTAGTTTAATTTATAGTGTCCAAAACCTAAATAATAAAGAATTCCCTCTCTTTTCCTATATAAACCGACACAAGATCCCACTTCACATCACTAAAAACCATTAAATCACGACCCTAAATAGACCTCCTCTATCTATAATCCTCCCAAGGTGCCCCAAAATCCCAACAATCCCCTCTCAAGCCTCTCACAAGACTTTGCGATCAAACTTCCAAGTAAGGGATTTCTTCCTTTCTCTATTTTTTCCAAATTTAATTATGTAGTTATACCCTTTTATTTTCAATTAAAAATGTTGGCGTATGATTTATAACCTCCACCATACTTCCCTCCTTATATTTTAATGATTATAGACCTCTTTCTCTCTCATTAATTCCTCCCATGTACATCTGTTACTATGCCGAAATTCCGTAAGGAATTTCTCTCTTCTGATTTACATTCAAGAAATCATTTTATATTATGCTTGTAAATTCCATTAAATTTGTTGTGAAGTGTATCTATATGACCCCTTAATTTCCATTTCATGTACATATTATGAGATACCATTTCTCTCTCATCAACCATTTTTATGAATTCTTATGTGACGCTGTTGTGCTGCCGAAATTGCACCGTGATTTTCCAAACCAAAGTCATTATGTAGTAAATACCATGCCCATTTATCTATCAAGGGTATACAAATTTAAAAAAATTTAATTTTTTATTATATATTTTCATTTATGTATTCCACATTCCTTTATTGTGGAACAAATGATGAAGTTAAATGATTCCATTTTTTATGACCCATGTGGCACACTTATTCATGAAATGAAATGATTAAGAAGGGTGATCCAAGATATCACTTCAATGCATTGGGTAAATATTTGTATCATGATACAACAAGTGAAATGAGGGTTTACTCATGCTAATTCAGTGCATGTAGGGTTTACTCATGATCCATGTGAAATGAGCCTTATCTCATTCTAATATCATGATTGTTTCCACATTTCCATGTTATGATAATCACACAATATCATGCCTTTATGTTCATGTTTCTCTTATGCTCCATTGATATGCCTATTTCCTAACACGTAATGTATTCTTCATGTTATTCCTTGTTTACTTTCTTACTAGGCTTTATAGCTCACCCTTTTCTTATTCATGTCCTTAGGTTATCCCATGCAAGGCTAAGTACGAAAGAATGTGTGTGGTCTTGTAAAAGAAGTTTTCAATAAAGATGTGTATGTCATGTTTTAAGTTGTTTTCTAATGTTCCTAATCCCCAATCACACTAGGCATCTCGATATTCTATTTTGTATCAAGTAAAAATCTTATGTAATAATTTTTTTTTACGTATGAAATAAAGAGAAGGGTTGTTATAGTTGGCATCATAGGATAGGTTTAGTTATTTTTGGGGATTGGAATTAGAACACCCCAAGTGAAAGACTTAGGGATAAGACTAAGTATAATAAAAAATACCTAAATTTTGGTGAGTATTGAGTAAGTGATTTATCAAGAAAATACATCCCTTTCTGGATACGAGAAGGTAGAGGTGGCTCTGGCACAAATGTATCTAGGTTTAAAACCCGAAAACACCACTATGAGTTAGACTTGAACGGGAAATGGTGCACAAAAATGGGCCTTGATACACTCTTTGTTATGACACCCCCTGGAAATGTGATTTGGTAAATTCATAATCTTAGTATGAACTATTATTAAGGGAATTAAAAAAATTCCCCTAAGAATATATTTCAGAAAGTAGATCATTGATAACATAGATAAGTTAAGGAAATAAATTTAATTTATAAGTAATCCATTTTTTTCATTGTTTTCTACTTTACGTGTTACCCCTAACTATTCTTTTATTTGAACCAATTGCTTAAAATAGGTGGACTCGAGCTAATAAATGATTCAAACATCAATGTGATAACTGTTCTAATGAGATGCCCAATCCGATGGGAGTGGGAATCACAAAATTTTCATGATACTCTCTTAGTTAACTTAAATTTTGAATAGAATCATGGGTCAATAAGATCGTCCAACCATCCCTAAGAATGAACAAGCTACAATCGAGAGCTTCATGAGACAAAGGTCTCCTACTTTTAATGGATCATCTGATCCCCCAGTAGCCAATAATGGATGAAATCCATAGAAAAGATCTTATCAATCCTTCTATGCTCTTGAAAAGAGAAGGTTATTCTAGATGATTATCGTATGGGGGGTAAAGCTGATCAATTATGGACATTGATAAAAAAATACAGAGCATGAGGAAGAGATCAAAGCATTGGAATGGAAGGATTTTTGGAATTTTTATCGACAAATATTTTCCTAACACCCTTCGACTTTAGATTGAAAGGGACTTCCTCTCCCTTAACCAAAAAGACAATGAATCCATTAGAGCGTATGAGGAAAAATTCACAAGTCTTGCATGATATGCCTTCAGCATTGCCGTAACCCCCAAATTCAAGGATGACCACTTCTTTTGTGGGATAAAACCTTGCCTACAGAAATCCCTAGCAATCCATGACTTCAATAGAAATGAAGAAATTGTCTGATTTTTCCTTGATGTAAAAATAGAGATCGATGAATATCATAGGTATCATGGGGATAAGAAGTTTAAGGTGGACTTTAATTCTAACAGTCTGATGGATAAATCTAGTGGTGTTAAGAAATTCCATCACCCCACTTTCCAAAGGAGCGGAAAGAGGAACCCCAAAAATATTTTTAAGGGGAAGAGGAAATGATTTAGGTGTGGAAGAGAAGGGAACTTTTCCATTAACTACTGAAAATAAAAACCCACCACTACGACAGAGGAGAGGAACACTCCGTTCGACCCTCAATGCGTTGTTCATTGCTTCAACTGCAAATAACCAGGGAACTCTGCAAACCAGTTCCCTAAGACATGGATTTTCAAAGGCAACCAACAACCTCCAAGGTAGAATGGGAGATATTTTCCCATCACTACCACTGAAGCAAACCCCGACAATGTTGTGGGGACATGTACGCTAGTTATTCATTTAAGAATAGAGAACATAATTTTTTATTCTAGTTCTAGGTAATATTTTATATCCCAAAAGTTTATTAGAAAAATCCCAACACCACCACAAATCATGGAAGTAAAGATGTCACTGAGAACAAAAAATGGGGCAATTATTTAATCCCATGAATATAATTCCTCCCCAGTCATAAATTTTGGATTTAACTTACCAAAGAATATCATTATACTCCCTATGGTGGAATTTTATTCAATTCTTGGAATGCATTGGATTTCCTTATATAGAGCTAACATAAATTTCCATTAGAGGGAAACCACTCTCCATATAGAGAATCGACCCCTGATTCTATACAAGTTCAAGGAGGAGGTTAAATCTTCTTTAACACCATCATCTCAATCATGGATGTTACAACCCTATGAGCACACATATCTTTCTTAGATTATTTACTCTAAGGAAGTAACCATCCTTCAAGAATTTCCTATTGTGAGGGAATTTACTAAAGTGTTTCCTGAGGAATTTCTTGGTCTTGCTAATGGATGTGGTGTTGAATTATCAATTGATTTTATACCTAAGACATTCCCAATATCCATGAATTCATACAGAATGGATATTGTGGAGATTGAAGAGCGGAAGAAACAACTACATGGGAATCTAGATAAAGGAATTATACGCCCATGTGCTTCACCATGGGGTGCACCAGTCCTTTTTGTTAAGAATAAGGATGGGTCAATATGCCTTTTCATTAATTATCATGAGCTAGAAAAAATCAAGATAAATAACATGTAACCTCTATCCAGAATTGATGACTTTTTCGATCAGCTATGTGTAGCACAATACCGTTTCATGGTGGGTTTGTGGTTGGGATATTACCAATTAAGGTTGAATATGGAGGACATCTTCAAGGATACTTTTCGTGCAAGGTACCAGTACTATGAATTTATAACATTGCCTTTCAGACTCACTAATGCTCTGGTAATCTTCACGGACATGATGGATAGAGATTCCAGAGATAAAGTTCAAAAATTTGTGGTAGTGTTTATAAAAAATATTCTAATATACTCAAAAACCATAGAGGATCAGGAATAACATCTAAGAACTATACTAGAGACCTTGAAAAAGGATAAGATCTATGAAAAGTACAACAAGTGTGAGTTATGGTTGAAGGAAGTCTCATTATTGGGTCATATAATCAAAATCAATGGGATATATGTGGATCCCTACAAGATAGATACCATTGAGGGACGACCGAGGCCAACATTGATGACGGATATTTGTAGCTTCCTAGGGTTAGCTGGATATTATCACCGATTTGTGAGAAATTTCTCATGATTATCCAACCCTCTTACCATGCTAACTCAGAGGGGATTAATGTTTTTTGGAGTGATGAATGTGAAGATAACTTCAAGGAGTTAAAAATGAGGCTTATCACTATTCCCATGCTCACACTACCCACAAGTGGAGAACATTATGTGGTATTTAGTGATGCTTCAAAGAAGGGCCTATGCTATGTGTTGATGAAAAATGACAAAGTCATTACCTATGATTCAAGGAAATTGAAAGTTCATGAGAAAAATAATATAACACATGATCTAGAGTTGGATGTAGTAATCTTCACTTTAAAAATTTGGAGACATTACCCCTTTGGGGAAAAGTGTGAAATATATAAGGATCATAGAATCCCCAAGTATATATTCCAATAGAAAGAGTTGAATATGCACCAATGTAGATGGTTAGAGCTTATCAATGACTATGAATTCTCAATCCATTACCACCCTGGGAAAGTGAACATGGTGGAGGAATCTCTAAGAAGAATGGACCTAAATATTATATTATTTATGATAATTGAAAAGGATCCAATATTCCTAGATTTGATGAAGATGGACATAATAATCATAAAGAAGGGAACATTATCAATTCTTTCAAAAATGATTTCTCAACCAGATCTTTTGGAAGTGTTAAAGGATGATCAAAAATATGTTGTGGAAATTTAGAAGAAAGTGGAAACTATCAGAAAAGGTAAATCCCTTGAGTTCAATGTTAATGATGAAAGAATTGTTATATTTGGGAAAAGACTATGTGTTCAATCAAGTACATAGTTGAAGAAAGAACTTTTAGTTGATGCACAGAGTTATAATTTCGCCATTCACCCAAGAAACAAAAATATGTATCAAGATCTGAAAGATAATTATTGGTGGGATAAAATGAATAAGGAGATCACTGAGTATACATCAAAGTGCCTGGTATGTCAAAAAGTGAAGGCTGAGAGACAAAAGTCTAAGATGATGATGCAACCATTACCCATACCAACATGGAAATGGGAGAACATCACCATGGACTTTGTCACTAGACATCCAAATACATCCAAAGGAAACAATACTATCTTTGTTGTTGGGGGACATCTTATAAGGACTTAACACTTCATTTCAATTTGAGAGGATTTCTCATTGGATAAACTAGCATAGATATATATCATAGTGTTAGGTCCACTAGGATAGATACCCTGAGTGGGGTGGGGGGGGGGGGTGAATCAGGGTATGACAGAATTAAACAACTGCCCCTTGTGATCTTATTTTTCTGTTAAACAAAACCCTCTTCTCTCTCCTTCCCGATTCAGAGTAAGAATAAAACTTAAAGCATGCATAGTACACAACGATTTTTACTTGGTTCACCCTCACTGGGCTACGTCCAAGGAGCATACCCTGACAGTGTGCCGATGTACCAATTCCACTATAAGCGAACTACTATTTACAAGTTCTAAGTGGACTCATTGTCCCTCCTGGTTTACAACCACTCAAAATTTGAGAACTCACTGCTCTCTCAACTGAAGTGAGCTCACTGCTTCATCAGAAGATCCACTCACAGTTTATAGACCTATATGTCTCTTCATTTGAATGAATAAATGTATCCTCAACTATTCATAGATGCTCTGTTGAAGTCCAAATTTCATCCACAGATGAATATCCCTTTTCCTCTAAACTAGGAAATTCCTTTGGAAATACCTTCGCAAAGAACCCTACTTCGTGAGGCTCCCAATTTCGTGAATCTAAAATAAGCCTTTGCAAAGCTCCTGACTTTTCGAAAAGTACTCTCGTGAAGCACTCTCGAAAAGATCGAGTCGTCACAGAGAAACTTCCCTCACGATGCTCACTGAGACAACGCGTATCTCACAACTTTTGCGGAGCTAGAATAGCTTCCGCGAAGCTCCTTCCTTTCGCGAAGCACACTGCCTTTATGACCTACCTTCACAAACCAAGAGAAAAAAATTTTCTCTAAAAATTATCTCTTCCTCTTCTACATCTCTTGAAGGGGTCTAGGCCTATTTATAGGCGATTCCACCGACCCTCAAACATTCAATTTGAAGTCAACTCCACGTCATATCAAATCACAAAGCTCCGATGTTCCCACCGAAATTCTCTCAAAATCGCGAAGCACCATTGAAATTTTCCGATTGTGGATATTCATGTAATCGAAGAGCATCAATGTCAATCCCTTTGTGCCTTCTCCGTGAAGCTCCCTCACAAAACCCCTCACTATTGTGATGCTCTTCAACCTCTATCATTTGTGAAGCTTGATGTAATCACGAAGAATCACCGCCATCATTTTTTGGTCTTCGTGAACTCCAATCAATGAAGCCTATATTTACAAAACTCATTCCTTTTCCACATTTAAATAAGATCTTCAAGGATATCCACTTTTCCCGATACTCACCAAACTCCAAATTTTGGACCCCAAAAATTTGGCAAACACTGGAAAATCGCCCCACCTTGTACTGCTCTTTTTGTACAGCCTCCAGATCGTCCATTCCTTTTTCACGGTTCTTTTTCAACATGGATTGTCAACAACAATGCTAGAACTCTAAAATTCACCATTGAAACCTACTTTTTCAACAAACACAATCAAACCAAAAATACTGCAATGTTACCTTGAGAGATTTTTTCCCAACAATATCTCCCTTTGGGTTTGTTGACAACTCTTGACATCTCTTATCAGAAAGATTTTATACATGTTGATAACTTACAAAGTCTTCTTGCATCTTCTACCTCTATTCGCCTCTTGTGATTCAGGTAGCAACCAAAGATTTACTCAGCACATACTCTAAGCCCACATGAGCAATGCTCAACATGAGAAATAAGAGTAAATGGAAAGTTCATAAATGAATCACTTCATTTCTGACACCAACTATTAACACTCAACTGATTCCAATTTCAAACTGATACTAATTTTGGATACCAATCGGATACCAATTATCAAACTGATACCAATTATTGATCGCTGGAACCCTTCTCACACCATTCCAACATCACTCTTCTTCTATTATCAAGATCCTTAGATATCGTGATATCTAATCTTTGATCGATCACTTCTAGAATCATCAGATTTGAAAAACTCTCCCTCTATCTCATTGCTCTCCCCCTATCTCCCTGCTCCACCTGTCAGCTTCTCCCTGTGTCTTTGACAAAGACATTTTCTCTCTTCATTAGCCACAGTTTCTCCCCCTTGAGGAGTCACTATTTCTCCCCCTTTTTCAATAAACCCAAAGGTCACCCCTTTGCGGTCTACAACATTGGAAAGAACAAAATTTAGAGCATTAGAGAAAAACACGCAATACCTCACGAAGAGGGGGTTTCCATATCTACACTCTTTTAAGTGTGGGGGTGTCGACTGAAATCCTCAAGTAAGTCGATAGCTTTCAAACGCTTCCTTGGGTAAGGCCTTTGTCAGAATGTCTGCAAAATGTAGTTCTATAGGCACTTACTCCAACTTCACAATTCCTTGCTCAACCTTATCCTTGATAGAATGATACTTTATCTCAATGTGCTTTGTCCTTGAGTGATGGACGATATTTTTTCTGAGATTTATAGAACTTGAGTTATCATACTGGATTCCGATTGGATACTTCACTTCAATGCCAATATCATCAAGCTGCTACTTCATCCACAATAATTGTGTGCAAGCTTGAGTGGTGGCAATATATTCAGCTTCTGCGGTGCTCAATGAAATGCAATCTTTCTTCTTGATTATCCAAGAAACACACAAGCAACCAAGATAGAATGCACCTCCTGATGTTGATTTCCAATCATCCTCTGAACCGACCCAATCTTCATCAGTATATCCCAATAACTCTGTCTATGATTTTCCATTATAAATCAAGCCAAAGTCCACCATGACCTTGATATACCTAAGTATTATTTTCACTACAAGCATGTGGATTTCCATGGGATTACTTTGATATCGTGCTTCTTGGCAGGAGGAAAAATCAATATCAGGTCTCGTCGCTATCAAGCATAGTAAACTCCCAATAACTTACTTGTATTTTGTGATATTAACTGCCTTGCCATTATCATATTTCGATAATTTCATCCAGGTAAAAATCAGAGTATTCATCTCCTTGGAATTTTCCATTCCAAATCTTTTCAAAACATCCTTGGAATATTTGTATTGGGAAATGAATGTTCCATTCCTACCTTATGTCACCTGTAGACCAAAGAAAAATGTTATCTCTCCAATCATTGACATTTCGAACTCACTTTTCATGAATTCGGAAAACTATCTGCATTGAGCTTTATCTGATTCGCCAAATATTATGTTGTTGACATAAACTAGGACCATCATCCTTTGATTACTATTGTTGTTAAAATAGAGATTCTAATCAACTCCCCCACACTGGAAACCAAGATTCTTCAAGTACTGATCGAGCCTTGAGAACTATGTTATTGGTGCTTGATTCAGCCCATACAAAGCCTTCTTCAGTCTACAAACCTTTTTCTCATCCTCATGAATAAGAAAACTATCTGGCTTCTCAATATACACCTCTTCCTCTAGAACCCCATTAAAAACTGAAAATTTGACGTCCATCTGAAAAACATTGAACTTCTAATGTACTGTAATGGCTAGAAATAATATGATTGTATCTAGTTTTGCAACCAGTGAAAATGTCTCATCAACATCTATACCCTCTATCTAGGAGTACCCCTTGCACACTAGTCATGCTTTGTTCTGAATCACTATGCCATCTTCATTCACATTGTTGCGATAGGCCCAATTAGTCCCAATGACATTCTTATCTATTGTCCTCGAAACAATCTCGCACATCTAATTCATCTCAATCTGATATAGCTCTTCATTAATTGCCTGAATCTAGTTTTCATCTTCAGCTGCATCAACGAAGCATTTCAGCTCAACCTGTGATAGTAAAGTTGTCTGCTGTAGTGATTTCATTCTTCTTGTCTGAACTAGAGCTGACTGATCACCAATGATATTCTTCCTGTCAATTTCAGATCAACTCCTTGGATTTTGTGTAGATATAGATTTTACTTCCTCATGGTCATCATAGGAATCTTCTTCTAAATAAAAATCATCAACTTCTGCTCCCCCTACGTTGCTTTCATCCTCATCACTCTCACCTAGAAATTGTTCACTGCACTGTTGACTAATATTCTCAGTCTGTACTATAGTGACATCATTACTCTCAACAACATTTCACAACATTTTTTTAAAGCATTTATATGCCTTACTTTTCCCTGAGTATCCAAGGAATATCCCTTAATATCCTAGTGACTCATATTTCTTATGTTTTTCCTTATTGAGGATAAAGCAGTTACTTTAAAATATTCGAAAGTATTTCACCGTTGGATTATTTCCATACCAAATCTCGTACGGAGTCTTTCCTTCCTTCAGACACAACAAATCCCTGTTAGAAATGTAGACCGATGTCAGAACTGCTTCCTTCCAAAATTTCTCTGGTAGATCTTTTTCAATGAGCATCGTTCTGGCCATGTTATTGAAGATCCGATTTCTCTTTTCAAACACTGCATTCTACTGGGGAGTTCTTACTGAGGAAACTTAATGCCCTATCCCATGTTTCTCAAGATATCATTCCACCTGACTATTTGTGAATTCCATACCATTGTCAGTACGAAGCTTCAAAATTTTCTATCCAAGAATCCTTTCGCACTCCCTACGGTACTATTTTTAGAAGATGAACACATCCGACTTATGGGAAATTACAAATACTCATGCCATTCTGCTATAGTCATCAATGAAAAGAAAATAGTACCTCTTTCTGTCAATTGCTCTTGGTGTGATAGGACCACAAACATCAATATGTACCAATTCGATCACTCTTGTGGAATTATTTTCCTTTTCCTTATACATCTTTCTGATGAGCTTCCCTTGTTGGGATGCATCACATGTATGAGTACAATCACATGATAGCTTAGGGAGGTCTCTTGCTGCATCACACTTTACGAGATCTTCAAGGGATGGTTGGCATAGATGTCCATGTTGTTTATGACACAACTTGTTTTCTTCTTCTCTAGACAAAAAACCGATATCTTCTTCTCCACTTACAAAGTAGAGATTTCCCTTTGTTAATTTTCGCTATAAAACCAATACCCCGTATCTTTATTTTACGACACACATCATCTTAGTAAACCTTATAGAATGTCCCTGCAAGTCATTCATAAATTACTTTTCACATCCTGGAAAAAATAAAACATTGAAAGGGGTGAGCTTAGATACTCAGTAAGGATAACAATATAGAGGAATCATTCATAAATAATAATAAACATTTAAGTCAATGTATTTCTAAAACAAAATCCTTTTAAAATTTGAACTTCAGCATAATATGGAAAAGATAAAATGAAATAATTCCATTTACTTATTCACATGGATATTCTACTAGTCGAATAATCACATGAAATATCAATAACCACTTTCATAATGATGGAATGCATAATACCAGACTATCATAACCATGTATCCAAGGCCTCGTGCCGAGACTACAAATAAGATTTTGTCAAGGCCTCGTGCCAATGACACTAGTTTGTCTCATGAGACATACCGATGCATCAATGAGCTATAGCGGGCTCCACCCTTCACTTACTAAGTCCAATGCATTAATCATATGAAAAGTTTGAAACATAACATAAATATTCGTATTAAAACTAGCATATGAAATGTCAATACTTTATCCATAAACCATGAATGGTATTAAAATAGCACATCCACTATATAATCCCGCCTTTTTATAAGATAAACTTTCATTACATTACACAAAACTGAGGATCTTTAAGGTTTAGTGTCTTGGAAACCAGGAACTTAAAACATGAAAACATAAAACATTCTTCTTAAACACTTGAAAGGCTTCTCCTCATGTTCATCCTAGGTTCATTACTGCATCTCATAACCTGGAGACATATATAAAAAGAAATGGTGAGTAGAAGGCCCAGTAAGGGAAACAAGAGAAACATTTTACATGTGAACTTGAGATACTTCAATAAGGTCATGAAAAGAACTTTATGGCATGAAAATGAAACCATGAGGCATATCATAATAAAAATAACATTTTTCATAACTTGAAGATGTGGCTACATCATTTAACATAGATAATCATGAACATATCACCAAGGTCCATCCCCAAGGTGTCATTTGAAAATTACCAAGGTTATTCACCAAGGTATCGTGAAAATTTTAATCTCTAGTGGTTACATCATTACCCAATGCATTGGAGCGCTATCAGGGCGCACCCTTAAATTTTCCTTTATTATCATGTGATCCACATATATCAGCATCAAACATTTCATAAATAACCCATATATCATAAAATAAATGGGTTTCATTTCATAATCATAACATTTTAAAAACTGCTTTAAAGACATGATCTTTACGTCACTTTAAACCCACAGAAGGGGAGAGCGGGTCTCATGTATGTAAATCCCAGAATTTAAAATAGAACATTTTGATATATATGTGAATACCATTATAGAAATAGGAGCTTTGAGTATTCAATTTATAACATAAAATATATTTGAGAAAAGAGAGGCATTTTGAGACGAAAATTCTGTAGCATAACGGCTATGTTTCAGGGTTGTAGAAAACATTGAAAAGAGAGGGGACATGAGTCCAACATTCATAAATGACCCATAAAACAGTAGAGGGACAGAATATAAGGTATTTAAGAACATGGTAATGAAATTTGAAAATATACCATATGAAATGAAGAACATGAAAGGAAGACAAAAATAAGATTTCTCTTATGAAAATTCGGCAGCCTAACAACGTTACATAAACTTCAACCAAAAATGAATTGATGAGATCAAATAGGGTATCTCATCATATGAACATAAAAAAATCAGTATGATAGATATATATATAATACCCCAACATAATAAAAAGGAACTTGCAATACTTGACATGGAATTAGAACTTTGAAAAGGGAGAAAGGTGCAAGGACCACTTAAAAATTTAGCAGCCTAATGACGCCACTTAAACTTCAAAATACTGAATTGAAGAGATCAAATGGGGTCTCTCATCATATGGTAATAAAAGATCAGTATTATATACATAGAGATCATACCCCAACACAACAAAAAGGAACTTGAAAGAATTGACATGAAAGTAGAACTTCAAAACGAGAAGGGTGAAGAACCACTTAAAAATTCTGCAGCCTAACAGCGCCACTTAAAAATTCAAAATACTGAATTGAAGAGATCAAAATGGGGTCTCTAATAATTAGATCATAAAATATCAGTATGATAAATATAGATATCATACCCCAACATAAAAAAAGGAACTTGAATGAATTGACATGAAAGTAGAACTTCAAAATGAGAAGGGTGAAGAACCACTTTAAAATTCGGCAGCCTAACGGCGCCACTTAAAACATCAAAATACTGAATTGAAGAGATAAAATGGGGTCTCTCATCATTAGATTATAAAATATAAGTATGATAAATATATAGATCATACCCCAACATAAAAAAAGGAACTTGAATGAATTGACATGAAAGTAGAACTTTGAAAAGAATGAGGAGGGTGAAAGAATCCCTTAAAAATTCGGCAGCCTAACGGCGCCACTTAGAACTTCATAAAATGAAATGATTAGAGTAAGAGGGGGTCTCTCATCATATGAACATAAAATTTACAGTATAATGAATATAAAAGAACATCCTCCAACATAAGAACATGGAGTATAAAATAATTGACATAAAAGAGATCACTTGAAAAGAAAGAGAGGGGTTGGATCCCTTATCTTAAGATGTAACTCTTAAACCTCAAAGGTTGGGACCTTGAGGGCTTGGGGGCACCTTGAGAGGACTCCATGGGAGTTAATGAGACTAGAACTTCGTTGGGGAAGAGTGGGGAGTCGAATGGATGAGAGGAGGGCTTGGTATTTATAGGGAAAGTGAGGGGACAAGGCATTAATGGCAAAGGGACACCTCATTAGTGGTTTTGGAAAAACCATGGGCTTGCCCATGGTATTTTCCCATGGTATTGGCCACTTGGGACACCTCATACCTTATCTTACTATTCATAAGTCGAACATATTGATTACAAACTTAATACATCATTTAATGATGTCATTAAATACACGTAACTTAAAAACTGTATTTTCACTATTCATCGAAAATTCAACTTTCTCAGAATAATCCCAAAATTTCACCTTAACCAAATATCAATGCTCTGATTACAAATATGAACTCCATTTTATAAAAATAATTTTCTAAATATTTTTAATTTAATTTTTAAATAAAAACACTATTCACCGAAAATTCATTTTTTTCAGAAAAAACCCCAAAAATTACCATAGCATAATATCGGTGCTCTGAGTTCAAAAATGAAATCCATTTTATAAAAATAATTTTCTAAATATTTTTAATTAAAAAACACTATTCACTCGAAAAAAACTAATGCTTGAATAATAATTTATGAAACCGTTATTTAACCATTTTATTGAATCACATTACTTAATCAAGGTGCCTAGATTATATTAATACTTTCTTTAAGTGAGATTACTAATCCATTTGGACACATTACTAATACTAATCATAAAATCACTATTCATAATTTACTATTCATCAAAAATTAAGTTGATCTTATTAGGCTCTAATTTTTGTACTGAACATAATTGTAGAAGACCATTTTTCAAAAATCATTACACATTTTTAATTATTTAAGGTTTACACAACCATTTTTAAAATATCCATTTTCTAAAATTCATCAAAAATATGCATACTATATTTATCCGGTCATTTGAAAATTCATAAACTTCATCATAAGAAGAAATCCCAATTTTTATTTGAAATAAAGGATTACACAAGGCAGTTACAGTCTCCTTACATAGCCCCTTATCACACCAGCATAGGACCTAAGTGTAAGGTGTGCTAAGGAGAGAGAATCCGAGGGAGGCTCGGCCAACATCGCACGAGTAGTAATTTCTATCAGTTTGAACTTCTCGCGAAGAAGATCCCGTTCTAGCTTTACACGATGAAGTTCAGCTTGGGTTTGGTCCAGAGAAAAGCCCAGTGGTGCTACCTCCTTCCCAAGTTCTGTTAGATGGGCTTCGATCGGTCCAAGACTACTGGGTGAGGCCATCGAATCTTCTTTTTATATTAATTAACCAAGATTACTTGTATTTAAAGACAATAATCAAAACATTTAGTTTCCAGCGGTCATATTGACCAATGGTCATATAACAGTCAAAAACCAACGGTATCATTTTAATTATACTCATGTTATCAAATGAAATATTTTTGTTGAGTATAAAAATAAAATAACACATAAAATTAGGAAACAAGATTTATTCAAAATTTCAGGTCATTACATCCACAGTCAAAAATAACTCATTCAATAAAACAAAGAAGAATGAATTGTAACATATTAACCTCAATCGAGAATAATGAAGGATATTGACATAGATGAAAATAATCATCAAAACTATTTGAGAGAAATATCCCCCTTTTCTTGAAAACATTTAAAAGTCACACTATTTGTCAAGAAGCCATTTAAAAATAGATTTTTGAATCAAAGTGTCCCATACCAGTTTGAAACTTTTAAAAATAATTTTGATTTGAAAACTTTAATGTCTATATAAATAAATCCTTAAAACCATTTTTAAAACATGGACATTAATTAGAAATATTTAGAATAATAAATATTTAAAAAATTTTAAAATGATATTTTAGTTAGAGTTCCTAACCAAAAGAGAGATAATTGAATACAAATAATTGAGGTAATAAAACTTTGTAATATCATGAGAATAAAAGTATTCATGATATAATATGTCAAAGTACATTATATACACCATATAAAAGTGATTTCGTTTATAACAACAAAGGAGTCTCAATGTAATGTTAATTGATATGAAATCTCTCATAAAGGCCATATGCTTAGGTTAAGGATAAAACAAAAACATAATTATTTGTGAAAAATATAAATACACTCAATATGATTGGATATTCAGTGTAAAAAAATAAAATTACATTCACACATATTCTTGTAAAAAAACACCAATGAATTGGATGTTTAACTGAACAAATTGAGATTGAGTAAAAATTACTCTTATAAAGCTCATACCGATGACTTGAGAATTTATAAATGGAGTGATTATGTGTATCAAAAGTATATCCACAGAAAGGGGAGGGGAATTTATGAAATAATCAAATTAATAGTGATTCCACAGATAATCTTTGAGTAAAATAATCAATGAAGTATGCGTAAAGCCGAATGAGTGGAAATTGAAATTTCAAATTACCTTATTGATTTGGTAACATACTAAACATACAACCATGAAAGAAGGATAATAAAATGATGATGTAAATATAAATTAATTAAAGTATATTACACAGTGTATACAAACATGGGCAGTACACACACCACATGCAATAAATAATTGGTGAATAATGGAAATCTCACAGAATTTAAAGTGAGATAAGAAACCCATTACTTTGTACTTTTTACTTGGTCGAAGGTAGGTTAAACTCCTGTATAATGGTGAAATAATTGTTATTTAATTATACAAAAATCATTTACATTAATATGATATCATATATGATCTTTTAACATTGATTCTTTAATAATATCTTAGTATTATCGTCGTTTCAGGTGTTAACGGATTCATTTTCCTTTATATTATTTGTTATTTGAGCCATATGTTTTATGGATGGGATGTATCTTAGTTATATAAAGAATTATATAATGTCTCTAAAAATTATTTTTATTCATCAAATTAAATTTAGTCTTGAATGGATATGATGGGAAATGAATCTCATCGCGTTCATGGAGACAGTAATCCGTACGTACGCACGAGCGACAATATCATTATTTTGATATTAAAATAATATATAATTGGATGTTATATCATATATACAGAATCATTATCATGTTATATTTATTATTTACATGAATTACACATCATTACTATACCCATCCAAATAATAATATATTGAATAACAATTACACCACGACCTGGAGACGGTAAGCCGTACGTACGCACGTATGGTGACATGTCATTCAAAGGATGGATAGAATAATGTATATGGTTGTAACATATTTATAATAATATCATAGTATTTAGGAGATACTGGAGTTATTATTTTAGAATGGGAAAAACAAAGAAATAAGAAGTTGAAGAAGAAATGAACTTGAAAAAGGGTGGTGAAAACATTACCTCTTCTTCAGGTTTTTCCTTTTGATTTGATCAAAAGGGCTTCTTAGGTTGGATTTCTGATAAAAATAAGGCCTCTAGGTTGAATTTATAGAAGTTTAGAGAGTATTTAGGTAGGTTTTGGTCGAACCAAAAGGCTTTTAAAGTGTGAAGAATTGGTTAGAAGTGGTTTCCTTTTAAAAGGGGGAGGAGGGGCACCTTAGGAAAATCTAGAAATATTATTTCATAATAAATTCATATTCGGTTTCAAATGGATCCAAAGTGGATTATTTAAATTTTATGGTCGGTATGGGTCGAAAAACACTCAACCAATAGAATTTAGATAGGTTTGATTCAATATATTAACCTTATCTTTTAGTTTTAACTCTTAGTTAATTAGTTTGACACTTACCATGTCACTTTGTTTTTTTATTATATAGTTAATAAACATACTATATACCTCCAAGAGACCACAAAGTGGTCCATTAATGATAAAACTATCATGATATAATTCTCTTTTATGAACCATATATTTTTGGGAATTGAATATAAATTAATAATATAATATTTGTTTTAAAAACTCTTTTATGTCAATTTTGACACTGTTGGGTATTTTGTTATTGATAAATTCATAACAACATTATTAATTCAAAAAAAATTTATATAAACAATAATAGTATGTAATAGTAACCTATAAAATTATTGTAATTTAGAAAAAGTCACAAATTACATTTATTTGGGTATTTATAATACCAATTATCTTAATCTTTCATTAATACAGTAATTACTGCATCATCATTGTGTCATAAATAAATTAAATTATTTAATGTATAAAAATTATAAATAAAATACCATTATTTAGGAAATCTTTTTAGATTTATAATGAATATTCATAATCGAAAATATAACATATATAATTCTATGTAAAAATTTATTTTCTAAAATATTTATGCTTATGTCATTTTTGTATTTACTTTAACTTAATTAATATAAATGTCATTATCACTTATAAGTGGATCCATGGTGTCCCAAAATAGACCAAAAGATTCCCAAGTTCGGAAATGTATCAACCAATAGGCTAAGAATAGGTTTTAGGGTAAATTAATATTATTATAATATTATTTTTTACCCTTATTTACCGGATTTACCCTTTAACCATGGTAAATAAAATATTTACCGATGTAATTATTCAAAATGTCTAAAAATAAGAGTTACCTATTTAAAAAATTTGGAAATCCTGATTCCAAATATGGAGTCCATTTTTCCAAATTCAAAAAACTGAAGTGGGAGAAATTAATTTAAAATTAATTCCTGCTATCAAAACAAAAAACGTGTTTTTAAGAGATAATAACTATCAAAAGATTGACACTTGTTTATGTCCGGTTTA
Organism: Viscum album; assembly: GCA_963277665.1. Lineage (NCBI taxonomy): Eukaryota > Viridiplantae > Streptophyta > Magnoliopsida > Santalales > Viscaceae > Viscum > Viscum album. The sequence continues at coordinate 59,053,426 of OY728158.1, forward strand.
AATGTGAAATTATTTCCAATGACCAAAATTGTATTAAATGGTAAAAATATATTCTAAATATACTTTAAAACCACTCAAATTCATAATTTATTACTATTAGTTATTTCGATTTAAAAAGTTGTTTTAATAAAAATTTAGTAATTTTCACTATTCATCAAAATGTGAAAGTTATCCGAAAAGTACCAAAATTTCACCGTAGGCTAATTTAGATATTACATATCCAAAAATTAAGTCCATTTTGAAAGATAAAATTTATAAAATTTCAAAAAGTGGGTATTACTATTCATAACGACCAGTTTTATTAGTTTGTGGTGTGTGTTAAAACTTGAAGTTGCGTATAACACACACTACTGTATTATTCAGCAAGATGCGTAACATGGATGATTGGGGTGTTAAATTCTCCCCTCCTTCAATAAATTGCATCCTTTCAATTTTTAAAATTGGTCTTGGGAATATAATGGAAATTTCCACATCAGAAAAAGAGTCAATAAAACTATCACTTTAAAAGAAAGAAAGAGAAGTACAATGGTCACCCAAGATAACCTATACTAGGATTCCATGTAGAAAAACATAGATATGGATGATAAAATAAGTGTCAAGTTCTAATGGAGATGGATAGAAAACATGATCAAGAGAAAGTTAACAACAATAAAACCACAAACTTGTGGTGGGACAAACGGTCATTAGTTTCCCAGTAGGAAAAGTAAACAGACAACATTTTTATTTTTTATTTTTTTTAAGTTACATTACATAAATATGAGGAATTAATTTATGATATTGACTAAGAACATAAAGATATATACTTAATTTTTAAATAAATTTATACTAATAACTCATTTTTAAACGATGAGTATTCTAGAAGACTTGGTCACACTACAAGAGATACAATAAAATTCCAATAAAATCACCTGATCCACAAAGAATAAACTATATATTTACCTTGTCTTTAGAGATTAATAAAAAAACGGTTAGTATAAGATCTGATGATCCCCTAAAAGGTTATTTTATTAGAGAAAGAAACACTAATCTTAATTTCTAAAATTAGACCAACAATACCCCAAAGTTAAATAAATAGCATTCAATAAAGAATTGTCCTTAAAATCCTTTAATAAAATCCAAAATAATATTGAAACTCAAAACATAGAAGAATTTGGTTATGCAGTCTTCCACGTTAAATGGTATCTCCAAATGACATCAATTACTCTTAAAGTCACATACTTAAAAGTAATTAACCTAATCACATATTCTCTATTATAGGTTAATAATTTCCATAAATAACCCAAATCACTATAAATCCACAATAATAACATAGATAAAAATCCACCATTACTCCTCAAATGAAATTCCATACTATTCAGTTTTCCATGGACATATAGTGTTCCCAACAAAGAAAACATCTTCCAAAATAACATTTACCACCTAATAACCAAATCATTTTCCTATACTAAGGGTATTCATTTGATAAGACATAAGTTCCCAAATCAAATTATTATTGATCAATAAAATCATTTAACTAAAAATAATACTCACACTAACCAGGGACTTCACGTAGTCCAGTGGTAGGTGATAAATCCCAATCGCACTTTGGTTGTGGGTTTGATTCCCACAGCTTTATCCGACGCGACGGGTTGTCACACGGTCTGCGTGTTGTCCTTTCTCAAAAACTATATTTTATAACATTACCAAAATGAGATAAATTCCTCAAAATAACCATAAGATAATTTAACCAAAAATGTTATCTCATACCTTGCATTTTCATCCCAAATTATAATAACTTGTAATTGCCTCAAACCCAATGATAATATAAAACCAAATGGTTATTTATAACTATATCTACAAGATAAAAGATAATTCTTCCTCAAATATCATTTTCACATGGAAAACTGCAGGGTTAAAAATACAAGAGAAAATTATTCGAAAGTAAACCCATCAACAAGGAGCTCTAATACTTTTTAAACATTTCTCTGACCATTTATTTCCACATAGCTTCTTCTTTGACCACGAAAATATCTTATAGAATAGGGAATTCACTCAGGTAACGGCCAGGTCCCCTGCATTTATGACAAAGGACTCTAAATGGATTCTTGGGACCATTTTTATCTTCTTCTATAATACTATTCATTTTTCTTCGACAATTCTTCACTTTATGTCCTTCCTTCCCACACGTAAATTATTTCTTTATCCCACTGAGACACTTTCCTGGGTGTCTCCTTCCACATTTCCTGCATGATGGAAATTGAGGATTCCTTTCTCCATGGTCTCCACTGCTGGAGCCCTTATCATTCATCACCTTTATCTTCTTTGTTGAGTCTGGGAATTGGTTAATATGTATATTGTTGATCATATTTTTGGAAAATTGATTTGGAATGAAGATGATATCTTTTACGCCTATCAACATTCCATTTTGTTTCTCATTGCCACCACCGTTCCCACCTTGTACATCATTCTCAAAGTCACTATGAATTCCTTGGAATCCAGCCATTGACTAAAACCAGAAAGCATTGTGTGAGTAACAGTAGTCATAAAATCATTTAGAGAATATCGTGTCACCATATTCTCAATTTGAAACACATTAGGATTAACCAAGGTCATTTACTCTCATCTTATATATAATACTTCAAATCAGTTTGTAATGAAAATGTAAATTATCTTAAGAATATCCCCCGGGAGTGTCGTAACCAAGAGTACAACAAGGCCTATTGTCGTGCACCGGTTCCCGTTCGAGTCTAGCTCAAAGCCGTGTTTTCGGGTTTTACCCCTAGGTACATCTGTGCCAGATCTGTCTCTATCTGTTTTTATCCAGACATGGATGTATTGCTCAGAAAACTCACAAAATCTCTACAAGACCAAAATTCTAGGAAGTTTTTCTATACTTATCCTCAAAGTCTATCTTAGGGCTATGTGCTATAATCAGAGTTTATCTGAATCTAGCTCCCAAGGTTTGTACTAAACTTTCTCTGATACCAACTATAACGCCCCGACCCCAGTTTCCCAGAGTCGGTACATTATTACATAACTTTGGCATGATCACAAGAAAGATCAAGTCTTGAAAGACCGATTAGTTTAGTATCCTTGGAAAAACTAGATACATTCATAATGTTTACATTACATCATAAAGTGAAAACTACTATAACAACATATTGTCTTCATATCCCCTCATATTATCCCTGCAGGTCATTCCTAAATTACTTCTTCACATCCTGGAAAAATAAAACATTGAAATGGGTGAGCTCAGATGCTCAGTAAGGATAAAAATATAGTGGAAGCATTCATAAATAATCATAAACATTTAAGGGAATGTATAGATAAAACAAAATCCTTTTAAAAATTGAACTGAAGCATAATATGAAAAAGATAAAATGAAATAATTCCATTTTATTATTCACATGGATATTCTACTAGTAAAATAATAACATGCAATATCAATAACAACTTTCATAACGATGGAATGCATAATGCCATACTATCATAACCACATAGCCAAGGCCTCGTGCCAAGACTAAAAATAAGATTTTGTCAAGGACTCGTGCCAATGACACAATTTTGTCTCATGAGACCTACCGATGCATCGAGGATCTATAGTAGGCTCCACCCGTAACTTACTAAGTACAATATATTCCTCATATTAAAAGTTTGAAACATTACATAAACATTCGTATTAAAACTAGCATACAAAATGTCAATACTTTATCCATAAACCATGAATGATATAAAAATAGCACATCTACAGTCAAACATAACTCATTCAATACAATAAGGAAGATTGTATTATAACATATTAACCTCAATCGAGAATAATGAAGGATATTGACATAGATGAAAATAATCATCAATACTATTTGAGAGAAATATCCCCCTTTTTCTTGAAAACATTTAAATGTAACACTATTTGTCAAGAAGCCATTTAAAAATAGATTTTCGAATCAAAGTGTCCCATACCAATTTTAAACTTTTAAAAATAATTTTGATTTGAAAACATTAATTTCCATATAAATAAATCCTTAAAACCATTTTTAAAACATGGACATTAATTAGAAAGATTTAGAATAATAAATCTTTCAAACATTTGAAAATGATATTTTAGTAAGAGTACCTAACCAAAAGAGAGACACTTGAATAAAAATAATTGAGGTAATAAAACTTTGTAATATCATGCGAATAATGAGATTCATGATATACTATGTCAATGTACATTATATACACCATATAAAAGTGATTTGGTGTATAACAACAAAGGAGTCTCAATGGAATGCAATTTGAGATGAAATCTCTCATAATGGCGGTATCCTTAGGTTAAGGATAAACCAACGAAATAATTATTTGTGAAAGATATAAATACAATCAATATGATTGGATATTCAGTGTAAAACAATCAAAGGACATTCACAAATATTCTTGTAAAAAAACACCAATGAATTGGATGTTTAAATCAACAAATTGAGATTGAGTAAACATTACTCTTATCAAGCTCCTACCGATGACTTGAGAATTTATCAATGGAGTGATTATGTGTATCAAAAGTATATCCACAAAAATGGGAGTGGAAGTTATGACATAATCAAATGAATAGTGATTCCAAATGTAATCTTGGAGTAAAATAATCAATGAAGTATGCATAAAGCCGAATGAGTGGAAATTAAAATTTCAAATTACCTTATTGATTTGGTAACATACTAAACATACAAACATGAAAGAAGTATAATAAAATTATGATGTAAATATAAATTAATTAAAGTATATTACACAATGAATACAAACATGGGCATTATACACACCACATGCAATAAATAAGTGGTGAATAATGGAAATCTCACAGAATTTAAAGTGAGATAAGAAACCCCTTACTTTGTACTTTTTACTTGGTAGAAGGTAGTTTAACCTCATTTATAATGGTGAAATAATTGCTATTTAATTATAAAAAAATCATTTACATTAATATGATATCATATATGATCTATTAACATTGATTTGTTAATAATATCTTAGTATTATCGTCGTTTCGGGTGTTAACAGATTCGTTTTCCTTTATATTATTTGTTATGAGAGCCATATTTGTTATGGATTGGATGTATCTTATTTATATCCAGAATGATATCATGTCTCTAAAAATTATTTTTATTCATGAAATGAAATTTAGTCTTGAATGGATATGATGGGGAATGAATCTCATCGCGTTCGTGGAGACGATAATCTGAACGTACGCACAAGCGACAATATCATTATTTTGATATGAAAATAATATATAATTGTATGTTATATCATATATACAAAATAATTATCATGTTATATTTATTATTTACATGAATTACACATCATTATTATACCCATACAAATAATAATATATTGAATAACAATTACACCACGACGTGGAGCGCTAAGCCGTACGTACGCACGTATGGTGACATGTCATTCAAAGGATGGATAGAATATTGAATATGGTTGTACCATATTTATAATAATATCAAATTATATAGGAGATACTTGATTTATTATTTTCGAATGGGAAAAACAAATAAAGAAGAAGTTGAAGAAGAAATGAACTTGAAAAAGGGTAGTGAAAACATTACCTCTTCTTCAGGTTCTTCCTTTTGATTTGATCAAAAGGGCTCCATAGGTTGGATTTATGATCAAAATAAGGACTCTAGGTTGAATTTAGGGAACTTTAAGGAGTATTTGTGCAGGTTTTGGCTGAACCAAAAGGCTTTGAAAGTGTGAAGAATTGGTTAGAAGTGGTTCCCTTTTATATGGGGGAGGAGGGGCACCTTAGGAAAATATAGAAATATTATTTTATAATAAATTCATATTCGGATTCTAATGGCTCTGAAGTGGATTATTTAAAAGTTAAGGTAGTTAGGGGTCTAAAACCACTCAACCAATATAATTTAGATAGGTTTGGGTCATTATATTAACTTTATCTTTTAGTTTTAACTCTTAGTTAACTAGTTTGACACTTACCATGTGACTTTGTATTTTTGTATTATATAGTTAATAAACTTACTATATACCACAAAGAGACCCACCAAGTGGTCCATTAATGATACAACAATCATGATATAAGTCTCTTGGCTGGGCCTTAGATTTTTAGGAATTGAATATAAATTAATAATATAATATTTGTTTTAAAAACTCTTTTATGTCAATTTTGACACTATTGGGTATTTTGTTTTTGATAAATTCATAACAGAATTATTACTTCGAAAGTAATTTATATAAACAATACTAGTTTGTAATATTAACCTATAAAATTATTTTAATTTATAAAAAGTCTAATATTACATTTATTTGGGTATTTATAATATCTATTATCTTAATAATTCATTAATACCATAATTACCGCATCATCATTGTGTCATAAATAAATTAAATTATTTAACGTATAAAAAATTATAAATAAAATAAAATTATGGAGGAAATATTTTTATATTTCTAATGAATATTCATAGTATAAAATATAACATATATAACCCTATATAAAAATTGTTTTTCTAAAAGATATATTCTTATGTCATTTTTGTATTTACTTTAACTTAATTAATATAAAGTGTCATTATCACTTACAAGTGGATCCATGGGGTCCCAAAATCGACCCAAAGATTCCCATGATCGGACATGTATCAACAAATAGGGTTAGAACATGTTTTAGGGTAAATTAATATTATTATAATATTTTTTTACCCTTATTTACCGGATTTACCCTTTAACCATGGTAAATAAAATATTTATCGAAGTAATTAATCAAAATGTCTAAAAATACGAGTTACCTATTTACACAATTTGAGCATCCAAATTAAAAATATGGAGTCCATTTTTCCAAATTCAAAACAAATAAGTGGGAGATTTTAATTTAAAATTAATTGCCGCTGTCAAAACTAAAAACGTGTTTTTAAGAGATAATAACTATCAAAAGATTGACACTTGTTTATGTCCAGTTTAAATGTGAAATTATGTACAATGACCAAAATTGTATTAAATGGTAAAAATATATTCTACATATAATTTAAAACCACTCAAATTCATAATTTATCAATATTAATTATTTCTATTAAAAAAGTTCATTTTGATAAAAATTTAGAAATTTTCACTATTTATCAAAATATGAAAGTTATCGGAAAAGTACCAAAATTTTACCCTAGGCTAATTTCGACATTTAAAATCCAAAAATGAAGTCCATTTTGAAAGATAAAATGTATAAAATTTCAGAAAGTGGGTATTACTATTTATAACGGCTAGTTTTATTAGTTTGTGGTGCGTGTTAGAACTTGAAGTTGCGTACACCACACACTACTATATTATTCATCGAGAAGCATACTGTGGAAGCTTGGGGTGTTACAAACTCTTACCTTAAATTATTCTTTCTCTTTATCAACTTCAGTTTCATTATTATTCTGAGAACTACCGATAACTTCCACTATAGCATTTTCTCCATGATCTCTGCAGTTCTCTATCTCTTCAACCTTCTCAACCTTAGACTCTTCTAAACTTTTATATTGTTTTGAATGAGGGTTCTTATTCTTAAAGAAATTTCTCTTGAACTGTTTCTTTCCTTTCCCATAGGCCAGAGACTTCTTCTTGGGAATTTCTATTTCATCGACATCATCATCCTCTTGGAACTTTTTCGGGCACCTTGCCGTAAGATGTCCAACCTTTCCACATCGAAAACAAGTAAGTGGAAGCATCCCTTTAAACTTTCCTTTTCCTCTTTGTTGGTTTGGGGAGGGGAATGACATCACCTCATCTGTCTCTTCTTCTTCCTGAGAGTCTTCAATGGTGAGCTTCTTCATGGCCTTTAATGCCACCTCTTTGAATTTCCCCTTTTCCACAGCATCGTTATCATCATTTCTCATTTCATATGCAACAAGGGTGCTGTGTAGGTTATCCAATGTCAGCTCTTTCGGGTATTTATCGTCCAAGACAAAAACATTCGGATTGGACTGAGGTGGAAGTTTTCTCAATATGCGCTTCACAATATTTATGTCATCAATAACTTCTCCAGGACCTCGCGTGTCTTCCACTACAATATTTACCCTTTCAAAGAATGCATCAACAGACTCATTCGGGTTCATTATCAGATCTTCATACTTGTTCCACAACACATGCAGCTTTGCCTCTCTGACCTTTGTATCCCCTTCATATATATTCATTAGATTTTCCCAAATGGCATGTGAAGTTTTGCATGACATCACCTTTGTATAGATAGGATTGGATAAGGATCCCCTTAAAGAATTAATTCCTTTGGCATCAACATCCAACTCTATACGCTCAGCTTCTGATAATTCACCACTATTAAAGTCTGCTATTATGACATGCATTAATGTTGTGAACACATCCTATTATAATGATAGGTAGTAGTGTTGCATCTGATTCTTCTATATCTAGAAATTGTTCCCGTCGAAGATCAGAATTCATTTATGATTATTGACCTCCATTTGAGAGAGAAACACTGATATTAACTTTTCCATCTGATACCAATTGTTAGGTCCACTAGGATAGATACCTTGAGAGGGGGGGTGAATCAGGGTATAACAGATTAAAACAACTACCCCTTATGATGTTGTTTTGCTGTTAGACAAAACCCTCTCCTCTCTCTTTCCCGATGCTGAGTAAGAATAAAACTTAAAGCATGCACAGGATACATCAATTTTTACTTGGTTCACCCTCACTGAGCTACGTCCAAGGAGCAGACACCGGTAGTGTACCGATGTACCAATTCCACTATAAGCACACTACTATTTACAAGTTCGAAGTGGAATCACTATCCCTCCTAGTTTATAACCACTCAAAATTTGAGAACTCACTACTCTCTCAACTGAAGTGAACTCACTGCTTCTTCAGAAGATCCACTCACAGTTTATAGACCTATAGGTGTCTTCATTTTCATGAATACATGAATCCCAAAATATTGATAGATTTTCTATTGAATCCCAAATTTCATCCACATATGAATATTTCTTTGCCTCTAAACTAGGCAATTTTTTGGAAATACCTTCTCAAAGAAACCTACTTTGCGAGGCTCCCAAATTTGTGAAGCTCAAACAAGCCTTCGCGAAGCTCCGACCTTTTCACGAAGTACACTGATTAAGCACTCTCACGAATCTCATGTTTTTATAGAGCAACATCCCTCGTGAAGCTCACTGAGCCAATGTGGAGCTCGCAACTTTCACGGAGCTAGAATAGACGCTACGAAGCTCCTTCCTTTCGCGAAGCACACTGCCTTCACAAACTACCTTCGCGAACTGAGAGGAAAATATTTTCTCTGAAAATTCTCTCTCTCTCTTTCGCTTCTCTTAAAGGGGTCTAGGCCTATTTATAGGTTATTACACTGACCCTGAAACTTTTTGCGTGATGTCAATGCCACATCATCTCAAATCACGAAGCTCCGACGTTCCCGCTGAAATTATCTCAAAATTGCAAAGAAGCATGGAAATTTTCCAATCACAGAGCTTGAAATAATCACGGAGCATCACCATAAAACGCCTTCCCCATGAAGCTCCCTTACAAAGCCCCTCACTACCGCGATGTGATTCAACCTCTGCCTTTCACGAAGCGTGATGTAATCGTGAAGAATCACTGCCATCGTTTTTCTAGTCTTTGAGAACTCCAATCCATGAAGCCTATCTTCTCAAAACTGATACCTTTTCCATATTTAAATAAGATCTTCAAAGATATCAACTTTTCACGATGCTCACCAAACTATGACTTTTGGACCCCAAAAATTTGGAAAACATTGGAAAATGACGCCACCATGTACCGCTCTTTTTTTACCGCCTCCAGATCGTCCATTCCTTTCTCATGGTTCTTTCTCAAGATGGATTGTCAGCAACAGCGCTAAAACTCGACAATTTACCATTGAAACCTACTTTTTCAACAAACATAATCAACCCAAAAATGATGCAATGTTAACTTGAGGGATTTTTTCCCAACACATAGAATTGGTAAGGATGCATGGAGTACCACTCTCTACTGTATCTGTTTGAGATAAAAGATTCACCTTTATGTTTGGGAAGAGTCTTCAACATGCTCTGAATACTGAGATGAACTTTAGTATGGCTTACCAACCTCAAAATAATGGCCAATATTAGCATACTATCCAAACACTTGAGGATATGTTTAGAGCACGCTCAGTGGACTTAAAAGAAGGATGGGAGTAACATCTTCCTTCGGTTGAGTTCTTGTAGAATAGCAGTTTCCACTCAAGTATACAAATGGATCCTTATAAAGCCATGTATGAAATAGGTGGAAAACACCAGCATGTTGAGATGAAGTTCGGGAGAAAAAACTCCTAGGTACAGAAATGGTTGAAGAAATGGTGGAGAAGGTTAAGACCATCCAGTAGAACATTAAAGCTACTTAGAGTCGACAAAAGATCTATACTGATCATTATCGATGGAACCTAGAGTTTGATTTTGGAGGTAAGTTATTCCTCTGCATATCACTATGGAAGAGATTTATGACATTTGGGAATAATGGGAAGCTTATTCCATGGTATATCGAACCTTTTGAGATCCATGACCGTGTTGGAGTAGTAGACTGTCGACTAGCATTCCCACAAAACCTATCTCAAGTACATGATGTATTGCATGTATCACTCTTAAGGTAGTACATATCTGACCAATCACATGTACTGAATCCAAAGGTGGTACCATTTGAGAATGACATATCCTATGAAGATAAGCTGGAGAAAATATTAGATCATAGGGAAAAAGTTCTACGAAATAAGACAATGCCCCTCTTCAAAGAGTTGTGGTGAAACTACAATTTTAAAGAGGAAACATGGGAATCAGAGGATGTGTTGAATCTGAGTTACTAGCATCTATTTTAGTGTGGTAAGAGGGAATTTTGAGGGAGAAATTTCTCAAGGGGGAATATTGTAATGACCCTAACTTTTATTAATGGAAATTCTTCTTGATCTAATTAAATGTATTATTATTTAAAATGGTTATACAACATATGAAATTCCATGTTTTTATGTTTTTGGATTTTAAAATACCATTAAGAATTGTTATTGTTGCGAATATAGCTATTTAATAGTGATCACATGATTATTATAAATATAGGGCTTTAAAATATCAAATTTACTCAGATAAAGGAATCGATGGCCTCATCTAGTAGAATTGTGCCATATGAAGCCTATTTGTCAGTGCTCAGAAAGGAGGTAGCATTACTGGGTTTCTCTCTTGACCAATCCCAAGTTATGCTTCAACACGTTAAGATTCAATGAAACCACTTATGAGAGAAGTGGAAGTTAGTAGAGATTACCACCTAAGCGATGTTATCTGAGCCTCCACAAGAGTCTGTCCCCATCAAACACCTTAACCTTAGGTCTTATGTGGGTGTTAAAAGGGGTTATGTTACAAGTACCTATCAATATTATTATGTGCATTATTTTTGTAGAGAATAAATAATATAAATTTATTTTATTATTGTTAATTTGTAAATAGTTTTTAAAGAATAAATAATATTTTTAGTTAATATTCAATTAAAAAATCTATTTTGATGAATTAATGGATTTTTAAATTAAATAATATTTTAATAAAAATTTATTACTAAATTAATTTTTATTAAATATAAATGATCTAATAATTTTTATGAATACAATTGTCTTTTTTATTAAGTTTTGAAAGCTGTTTTTTTCAAAACCCATGAATTTTTGATAAATGTCAGTTTTTATATTAAAATTAAAAATTCACATATTTAAAATATTATTTAGATAAAAGTAATATATTTTTTTGGAATCAGGATGTTGAAATTATCTGAAAGTGAATTTTTTATAATTTTCTAAGATAATCAGTTTTTTGGGGAAAAATTAATTACTGTTTAAATATATAACGTGTTTTATGACTTCATAATTACCCAATAGTTATGTAGTAAAATAATATAAAAATGTTGTTCTTCCAATATATGTTTTAAATTTAAAATAATGAAATTTTATATTTGTTTGATTAATTTTATGGTGCCTTAGTGGAACTTCCAAGACTTATAAAACTTTTTAACATTTAAAATGATTTTCTTGAGAGTGTTACTCACCTACACATAAGTAAGACTAATATTCTAATAATTCCAGTCATTGGCCTTATAAAATAATATTTTCCAATACCCATTGGAAAAAACCATCAGCAAAAACCGTGGGTTGGTTTGTAGTTTTGATTAATTTAATGTGTGGTATCCAAAACCTAAATAATAAAGAATTCCATCTCTTTTACTACATAAACCCACACAAGATCCCACCTATAAACACTCAATACCATTTTATAATGTCACTAATCTGACCTAATCTACCTATAATCCTCCCATGGTGCCCCAAGCTTGCAAGAAGCCCCTATGAATCCTCTCTCAAGCCTTTGGTAACACACTTCAAAGTTAGAGATTTTTCCTTTTTCTTTTTTGTTCAAATTTAATTATGTTGTTATACCATTTTGTTTTCAATTAAAAATGTTGGGGTGTGATTTATCACCCCCATACTTACCTTCTTATTTTTGAATGATTAAATACTTTTTTATCCCTCCTTAATTCCTCTCATATACACCCATTACCATGCGAAAATTATATTAGGAATTTCTCTCTTCTCATTTACATTCAAGAAATTATTTTATATTATGCATCTAAATTCCATTACATATATTGGGTAATGTATATGTACTACCCCATTATTGTACATTTCATGTACATATGATGAGATACCCCATTATCTCTCATCAACCATTTTTATGATTTCTTATGTCACACCGTTAAGCTGCCGAAATTGCACTACGATTTTCCAAGCCAAAGTCATTATGTAGTGAATACCATACCCATTTCTCTATAAAGGGTATTCAAATTTATGCACATTATATATTCTTGTAAGTATTCCACATTCCATTATCCTAGAATAAATGATGATGTTTAATGATTCCATGTTGTATGATCCATTTTTCACACTTATACATGAAATGAAATGATAAAGAAGGGTGCACTCTGATAGCGCTCCAATGCATTGGGTAAAGATTTGTATCATGATATGTCATGTGAAATGATGTTTTACTCATGATACTTCAAGTTCAATGAAATTTTACTCATGCTCCATATTTTTTTTAACTTTGTTCCTTCTAAAATTATTTTGGAAATAAACTTTGAATCTTCCATGAAAAACTAATTTAGATATTCTTTAATATACATAACTTGAGAAAGGTATAGAGACCTAGGATTAACAAACATGTATATTATGTCATTTTATATGAATATTTGGTACATAAAAAAAATACATTCTTGAGGATAATATTAGTTTAGTGCCTTTATAAATATTGAAACAAAATCTTTTATCTTAGTGAAAGATCCTAAAAAACTTGCATAAGGATCTCAAATTTTTCACATCTACCTAAAACTGTTCTTCAAAACCTGGGGAAAGGAAACATTAAAAAGGGGTGAGCTCAAATGCTCACTAAGGTTAAATAAAGGTAATGCTTAGGCTTAACATGAACAAAAGGGTATGAGAATTGAGAATAACTTTTCAAGACCATACCTTTCATTTTATAGATCAGAATAAACATTTCCACTTCATAAGATATGGATAATTATATAATTAAGATCATAAGTCATGAAAGCATAACATAGGAATAAGACATGGAATTTTTGGCATGCACATTGGTCTATAACATTGGGAACATGTATAAGTAGAAATGAGTTAACTCATAAATTTAAGGACATGAAATCAGGCCCCCAAATCAACTTATGGACATGCAACCAAGTCCATACATAACAATATGAATGTGTAATATGGTTCAAAAAAAACCTTATAGACATGAAACCAGGGCCATGCATAACATTGTGAACATTTAAAAAAGTCCACTCATCATATTCTGAACATGTAATTAGGTTCCTGATTAAACCTTTGGACATGAAACCAGATCCATAATTAATATTGTGAACATGTAATAAGGTTCTCTCACAACATTGTGAATGTGTAACCAGGTTCACATATAAACTTATGGATATGCATTCAGGTCCATGCATAACATTTTTCACATGTAATTAGTTTAACACATAACATCATGAACATAAAATCAGGTTCACACATAACGTATTTACTCAGGAGTCATCCATCATTACCGAATGCATTGGAGGGAGATATAGGTCTTACCCATCTCCAAATAATATCATTCATACATGTTCTACAAGATAATAAAACTTTATCATATCATGAACCATAAAAAGATATGGGGTTTATAAACATAAAATCATGAAATTAAATGGGTATCATTAACATTTCCTCACATCATAACCTATGGAAAAGAGACAAGTTTCATAATCATTCATCAATGAATAACTCGTGAAATGTGGCACATTTAAAAACATATAACCTATGGAACAGAAATGGGTCTGATAAGCATCATTCCATAACTAAAATAAACCATTAAAGAAATGATATGAACAGAAATTTGGATTATTTTATATATGGTAATAAGTAAGATCAGACGATGTCATCTTAGATGGAATATAACTAAGAAAGATATTTAGAAACATTTCTTGACAAAATTAGTCTTTATTCTTTGAAAAAGGATCTTTAAAACATAAAAAACTTTTGAAAACCATTTTATTGAGAATAAAAATGAAATATTATACTGAAATATTAGAAGATATTTTGGAAATCATTATATTAAAAAACCTATAAAGAGAGTTTGAAAACATTTTGAAAACCATTTATTTGAAAATACTTTTCAACCTTATAAAAAAGGATTTAAAATCATTTGAAAACCATTTTAATTGAAAAATAATTTGAAAACATTTGAATCATAATTTTTTTAAAAAACAATTTGATTGAAAATTAATTAATTTTTTTTTCATTAAAATTAACCTTTTAAAGATGAAAAGGGACCTTCATATAAATAACAGCGGGTAAATCTGTACATTCCATACGAAGTAAAAAAGAACATTCATTTTTGACGATAAAAAGGTTAAAAATATTCCTTGTTCTTGAAAAGATAATAATATTTATTTGAAAATTTTGGTAATAGAAAAAAAGGTTAAAAATTTCTTTTAAATTTTAAAGGAGAATTGTTAAATATTCTTGGAACCCTTTTTAGAAAACATATATTACCAACCGAAGAGAGGGTAAAGTTGAGATTTATTAAAAAACATTTTCCTAACTATATTATGTACCAATGAGTAGAAATATGATAACAATACATAAATATATCATGAATAACTAGAGGAGAAAAAAAATCAAGAATGTTCTTGATATACGAGTTATAATATTTCATGAAAGGAAGTATAATCATAAGAAATCTTGAAAAGAAACAAGATTGTTTCAATAAACGCTTATCAGTTGGTAACTTGGGATCATAATGTCCATATAGTAAAAGGAAATTATATAAACATTATAATATCATTAAATTTGTGATATTCATGATAAATTATATTAAATGGAATTACATACATCTAAAAATGAATTTATGTGCATAACAAAACATGATTCTTAAATAAAAGAAAATTGAAACAAAACTATTTTCTCGATTTTGTAACCTTTGAAACATGAACCCCATGAAATAAAGGTAAAACAATGTATATTTAAATAACTATAAATTTTAATATAATAATCATTTATTAGATAATTGGGAAGTATACACATCACATAAAAGGATTTTGTGGTGAACAAAGAATGTATCTTATAGAAATAAAATGTGAGATGAAGTCCCCTTACCTTATGTCTTCACTCTCTTTGTACCTATAGAAGATTACTATATAATAAATTTTAGTGTATTATAATTATTTTATAGAATAATATTATTATATATAATACCACATATGGTTTTATTATTACCTTATATTACCTGCTTGTTAATTACCCTATGTTAAGGTTTCACTTCGGGTAATATTCGCTTTGGTCTTCAAATGTGTCTTAATTTGTTATATCATCAGTCCTTATAATTATATCATGATTATAAAATATAATAAATGATATAAATATAATTTATATTCAATATATTTTTATCAAAATATTATATATAATATATAAGTATGAAATGAAATAGACTATTCATGGAGATGGTAAGCCGTACATATGTATAAACATTGTTTCCATTTTTATTGTTGTATTTAATGAAAGAAAGGAAATGAAATATATTTACATATGTATATTATATAATTAAATTAGATTTATAATTTTATAAATATCATATAATATCACTAAATCCATCATGAATACCTTCCACACAGTGTGTGAACAAATCACATCCATCTGATGGGGTTATAGTCTACACTTCCTCGAAAAAAATTATTGTATTTACTAAAAATGGAAAGTAAAATGATATGTGTTTTTGAAGTA
Organism: Viscum album; assembly: GCA_963277665.1. Classification (NCBI taxonomy): domain Eukaryota; kingdom Viridiplantae; phylum Streptophyta; class Magnoliopsida; order Santalales; family Viscaceae; genus Viscum; species Viscum album. The sequence continues at coordinate 59,069,723 of OY728158.1, forward strand.
ATATATAAGAATAAATAAAGAATAAATATAATATACGAAATATTTAAATATAGTGTTCATCATGAGAGGCGGTAGGAGAAAAATGAACAATCACCGTTTAGTGAGGCGATAGTTTACTGTACACGTAAACAGTATCTTCGTTAGCCATTAGATGGAGGTGTGTGTAACTTTAGGTAGAATAAATAGCATAAAAAATCCTAGTATATTTTCTATACAAGTTATTTTATAAAATCAAGGAATAAAGATAGTGTAGGGTTGGAGAAATAAATTAATGAAAGGATCTTGGGAGAAGACGTTAAATCTTAATCGGGTAAAATCTTTTGGTTTGTGCAAAAAGGATTCCTTAGGATGGATTTTGAAATAGGGGTGGATTATAAGATAAAATTAGAAATATTGGGAGATTATTTCAGCATTTTTTGGGATAAAAGTGGGTTTAGAGGTATGAGGAAGTGAGAGGAGAGGAGGACTTTATATAAAGGAGGAGGAGTGACACTCTTGTAAATATTTGAAGAGAGAATTACCACTATCTTTTTCATGTTGAAAGTAGATATAATAATATAAAATATGATTTAAAATGGGGTATAGGGTCTATATATGTATATAAAATAGATCTTGGAAAAGTTTATAGGTCATTTTGAGTCTTAAATTTAATTTTTAGTCCTTAGTTAATCGTATTTTTTTGGTTAATTGATGTAATTAATTTTATTTCCATTTACTAATAGTTTTGGTAAAAAACAAAATTGACCATAATATACACTATAAATTATGATTATTCCAAATATATAATCCATTTTTTAAAATTCAAATAATATAAGTGGTACAAATTAAATTTAAAATAATATCGCTGATGGGACGACATAACAGGTTTTTTAAGAAATAATGATAAACAGTTTACGTTGTTTTTATATCCAATTTCAATGTGAAATTGGTTCCAATGAAATAAATGGGATTAATTGGTAAAATTATTATCCAATTTAAATTTTAAATCAATTTTAAATATAATTTATCCTTATAAATAAATTAAATGAAAAACCAATTTTGAATTAAAATTCAGTATTTTAACTATTCATTAAAAATGAAACAATACACAAAAATAAAAAAAAATTATCATAACCTAATTTTTATGTTTAAATTCCTAAAATGATGTTTATTTTGATATATTAAAATTAAAAAACTTCCAAAAATTATATTTAAAATGGGTTCTCCATTAAAAGGTGGTTAAACTCTTTAAAATTGGTTTTATGCATAAAATTGGGTTTATTATTATCTTATGTCAACCAAATCTATTGAATGAATATAAAAATTGTTTGATTGAATATATAACATATATATTACCTTAATATTACTTAATAATTGTAACTAATTTAATTTATTATTCTAAAATATAATTTTCATTATACGAATAATAGTATTTTTCATTATATTCAATTGGTTTTTATATTCATTTATAATTAGTTGGTAACCTATGAATTCATATTATTTTTCTGTAAACTATATACTTTAAGAAATTAGTTATTAATATTCATAATTTCTAATTTAATAGCTCAGTTATATATTATTATTTTAAAAAATTACATTTTAATGATAAACTATTGTTCGTTAAAAATTAGTCATGCATGTTACAGAAGACATCAAGGAAAGTTATTGTTTCACGTAATAAAAGATAACCTCAATGTTATATATAGAGAAATATAAAATCAATGTTAAATGTAGTGTATTATTAACATTGTTTTTCATATAACACAAGCTAATCATTGGGATTTAATATAAAATAAACTATTTTCAGTGTTGTAAGAAATGAAAAATATCAAAAAGATTAAATTAATTGAAAAAAAATAATTCAAAAAAATCTCAGGGTGTTATATTCCACCCCCCATAAAAGGATTTTAAACCTCAAATTTTTTTTGGGTTATAAAAGGTTTAATAATTTAATGTTTCATTCATATAAACCCACATCGTAAAAATGAATGAAAAAACTTCCCTTAAAAAGGTAAGTTAAGAACCATAAAAGTTGCCCAAAGTAACATATAAATAGGTTTCCACAGGGTAGAAAATAGGTTGAAATTGAAAAAATGGGCAGGAAAGATAAATCTAACCCTCATATTTTGATGGATAGTGATAGAAATAAAGGTCAGGAAAAAGTTAAAAATCATAAAACCATAAATATGCGTTGAACTAAGGGATGACCTGATTCCTCAGAAACAGAGGTACTATGATAACATTTTTGGTTTCGAGATAATTTTTCCTAAAGTTAAATATTTTTAATGAAATGATATAATTTCATGATTTTAGGACAACCCCACCCTTTGTTGTTCCTTGATCCACTTCACCTATTTCTCCAAAAAGGAAGGTGAATTTTTCATTCTTGAAGCACTAACAGATCATCAGATCCATGATATGCCATCTCAACTTTAATCAGTTATCATCAAAACCATGTTTTTATAAAATGTTATCCTTTATGAATAAATCCACACTTAGTAAGATAATACTTTATTCTAATAAAACTCATCTAAATTTTAACTTAATCTTTCCATAAATGGTTAATTTTATAAACCGTCTGAAAGATAAAAATCCAAAACATTAGAAAGAATTCAAATAGTTAGATTAGAATTAATCCCTCATATATAATAATGTTGCTATTGGTTTTTAAATTCAAAACTTGTGAATTCACTTATCATATATTCTCTTGAAAAATGGTAATAACATAAACTACCATAAATTCTTTTGGAAGACATGAATTCTTCATTATTCCAATGACTACATGATACATTCTTTAAATCCAAGAAGTTTTAATCTTTTTCCTTGATGGAATAGTCAAATTTTTCAACAATAAACTCTAAGGTAACTTATGTCACCCAATTTCCTTATTCAGGTCCAGTATATCTTTACCCAAAGGTCATTATCTCAACACAAAACATTAATTAAGGGTTATATTTCCTTAATCAAAATATCACCTTTATTTGAAATCACTATTCAAAATCTCTATTTAATTCCTTAAAAAAAATCTTATACTGAAAATACCTATATATTTCATGATTCATATAACAAAATCATTGAATTCCAAAACATTATTACTTTATTCAAACAAATTTATTATTACACCATTAATATGGATTCATCACCTTATTCATTAATAACAATTTCTTAGAATATAAAAAATGAATCATGTCTAAAGGTTCCTCAATATAAATATAATCATGATTCATCTATTTAATGTAATAAATAATTTAATAACATCACATACCATTTACATGTCATTTTTTGTGTCTTTATCTTCAGAAGTATAACTAATACCCACACATCCATCTTGATTCTCCTTATGAAATTTCCACTTGGGAAATTCATTCACACAATGACCATACTATACACATATAAAAAGTTAAATGTTAACCATGTTCTTTATAGTTCTCTCCATTTAATAAAACTAGAAAGCATAGTGTGAGAAACATTTATCATATTGTTAAACAATATAATAATGATAACTTACTTTTAGGGAAACTAAATCATTGATTATACTTCTTTAATATATTAAACCCTTTTTTTAGCCTAATTTATTTATAGTGATCCTCTATTTAAATAATTCATGATGGTTTTTGAAGAGTTTTTTAATTCCCAATGCATATCCCCTAGGAGTGTCAAACAATTCGTGCAACATGGCACATTTTAATATACCAAATTAATCAGAGTGTAGCTTGGAACATCCTTTTAGAGTTGTCACCTCTAGGTACATTTATACCCAAGCCACATCCACTTGTAGTATCCAAATAAAAATGTATTTCTAGGAAACCAATCACTCTATCCTTTTCGAAATATTCTAGGATATTTTTCTAAAGGTTGACTCACCCTTATACATATCCATAGAGACATCCGTAGAACCGTCCTTAGAAATATACCTAGGGATATCACTAATGTTTTAAAATCATATATTCCAAAGGATGAATAAACCTTTCCTTTGATACCAACTATAGTGACCCAAGCTTAACATACATGGATATTACATTAATTTTGATGTATATTTAGTACATTATAACAATAAATTCCCATGGACTATAGTAATTTAGTGTCTTTGGAAACTAGGAAACAAAATATTTTATCCCGGTAAAAGATATTAAACAAATCCCATAAAGTTATCCACCTTTAGTACATCTACTTAAAACCATTATGCATTACTCGGATAAATGAAACATAATAATGATGTGAGATCAGATGCCTAGTAAGGATAAATAAATGAAATATGAAAGAATAACTTGAGAAAAAGGGTATGGAACTTGAGAATTACATTTAAAGATCATAACCTACTTATTAGAGAACATAATAATTATTGTAAGTTCATAACACATGGATTATAATATAATTAAGTGCCTAAGTACTAAAATAAGAACATAATAACAAGACATGGAAGTTATGGAATGCACATTGGTTTATAACATTGTGAACATATATAAATAGAAACAGGTTCACTAATTAAGTTAAGGACATGAAATCAGGCCCCACATCAACTTATGAACATGCAACTAGGTCCATGCATAACATTGCGAATGTGTAATTAGGTTTATGCATAACCTTATTGACATTAAACTAGGTCCATGTATAGCATTGAGAACTTGTAATCAGGAGCACACATCACATTGTGAACATGAAATCATGTTCACTTATAATATTTTGAACAAAAAACTAGGTCCATGATCAACATTGTGAACACATAATAAGGTTCACTCATAACGTTGTGAACTTGTAAAAAAGTTCACACATAAACTTATTAACATGCATCAAAGTCCATGCATAATATTTTTAACCTATAATCAGGTTTATGTGTAACATTGTGAACATGAAATTAGGTTCCCACATAACATATATACTGATGAGTCATCTAGTATTACCCCATTAATTGGAGGGACATATAGATTCCTCCCATCTCATAACAAAATCATTCATTGATGTACCACATGATAATAAAACATTATCATTCCATAAACCATAAAAGAGATCGTTTTTGTATACATAAAATCATGAAATGAAATGGGTTTCAATAACAGTTTCTCAACTCATAATCTATGGAAATGATATAGGTTTCATTATCATTTTATCAAAGAATAACCCATAAAAAGTAATGGGTTTCAAAAACATATAAACTATGGAATAGAAATGGGTGTAATAAGTGGCATTATATAAAAACATAAACCATTAAAGAAAGGATATGAATGGAAAAATTTAATAATTTTCTCGAAGGTAATTAGTAACATCAATGGATGCTATCTTAGATGTAAAATAACTTGGAAATATATTTTGAAAATATTTCTTAAAGAAATAATCCTTTAGTATTTGAAAAAGGATCTTTAAAGAATACAAAACTTTTGAAACCATTTTCATCAAAATAAAATTGAAATATATTAAAGAAATATTAATAGAAATTTTGGAAATTTTTTTATTTGAAAACTTATAATGAGATCTTGAAAACATTTTGAAAACCACTTCCTTAAAAATAATTTATAAACATATAAACAAGGCTTGAAAATAATTTGAAAACCTTTTTACTTGAAAAACACTTTGAAAACATATAAATATTTAATAATTTTAAAAAACATATCTTTGAAAATTTCTTTTAAATAACATTTTCATAAAAATTAACCTTTTAAGCGTGAAAAGGTTACTTCCTCGAAAGGACACCAGGTAAATCCATACATGCCATACGAGGTAAAAAAAATCATTTACCATAGAAAAAAGGTTTGAAAAATGACTTATAAGGGAAGGGAAAATAGTATTCCTTTTAATATATTAGTAAAAGATAAAATGATCAAAATTTATTTTAAATATTAAAGGAGAATATAAAAATATTATTGGAACCCTTTTTAGAAAACAATCTTCTGACCGAAGAGAGGGTAAAGTTGAGATTTATTAAAAGATAATTCTTGAAAATATTATATACCAATGAGTATAAATATGTTATTAATACATGAATATATCATGAATAACATTAGGAGAAGAAAATTTATGAATTTTCTTGAGAGATGGGTTTTAATATTTCTTCAAAGGAAGCATAAACATAAACAATATTGAAAAGCGATGAGATTGTTTCAATAAACTCTCATCACATGGTAACATGGGATCATACTCTCCATGTAAGAAAAGATAGTTAAATTAATACTATAATATAACAAAAATATATATATTCATGATATATCATATAAAATGTATGTATATATGCTTCAAAACTAATTTAGGTGCATAACAAAACATGAGTATCAAAGAAACTCAAATTAAAACAAAACTATTTAACTGATTTGGTTACATTTGAAACTTAATCCCTGTAAAATAAAGGTAATAGAATGGATATTTAAAAAAAATAAAATAACATATAATAATAACTTATTATATACATGGAAATTATACACACCATATAAATGGAATGGGTGGTGAATAAAGCATGTATCTCACGAAAATAAAAAGCGAGATAAAATCCCATTACCTTGTGTCTTGACTCTCCTTGTACTCATATAATATTCTTGTATAATAAATTAATTTTTATTAGAAATATTTTAGAGAATTATATTATTATATTTAATACTATATATGGTTTTATTATGACCTTATATTTCCTACTTTTTAACAACCATATGTTATGGTTTCACTTCGGGTATAATTCACATTGTTTTTATCATGTGTCTTAATTTGTCATATCTTTGGTCCTTATAATTATATAATGATTATAAAATGTAATAAATGATATAAATATAATTTATATTCATTATATTTTTATTATAATGATCTATATAATATATAAGTGTGAAATGGAATACACCTTTCATGGAGACAGTAAGCCATACGTAAGGATGAATGTTGTTTCCATTTTTATTGTCTTGTTGAAATAATGAAATAAAAAGAAATATATTTATAAAATATAATTAAAGTGTAATTATAAGGTTATATATATCATTTAATTTTAGTAAACCTATCCTTAATACATTCCATGTAGTGTGTGAACGAATCACATTTTTTTAAGGGGTCGGTAGTCCACACAACCTAAAACAAAATTATCATATTTACACCAATTGGAAAGTAAAAAGATATGGGTTTTAAAAGGGATAAATAATATTAATGGAATAATAAATATAATATATTTCGTATATAAATAGATTTTTCATCATAATGTCCAATGTGGGAGGTGGTAGAGGAAAAATGAACAATCATCTTTTTATGAGACGGTAGTTCACCACACATGTATAAAATACGTTCGTTACCCATTAGATGGAAGTTTGAGTAAGTTTAATTCAAATAATTAAAATAAAAACATCCTAGTATTTTTAGGATATAGTTTTTAGTATAAAATAACTGAAGAAATAGAGTGGAGTGGGTGTATAAAAAAACATAAAAAAAGGAGTTTGAGAGAAGAAATTACCTCTTAATTGGGTGACTCCTTTTAGTTTCTGAGAAAAGGATTTCTTGGGTTGTTTTCAATCCAAGGAGAGGATTATATAATTAAGTTATGGATTTTGGGAGATTATTTTAGTAGAGTTTGGGTGATCCAAGGGGCTTGAGTTGTGTGATGAATTGGGAGGAGAAGATGCTTTTTTATAGGGGAGGAGGAGTGACACTCTTATAAATATTGGAAGAGAAAATTACACCGACGTTTTTTATATTGAAAGTGGACCAAAAAATAAACTCAATTAAAGAGAAGGTATTATAGGGTATTAATATGGCCATCCAATGGATTTTGGAAAATTTTTATATTTTATTTTGCGTCAAAAATTTAAGGTTTAGCCCTTAGTTAAACATAATTTTACATTATTCAACGTAAATAATTTTAATTATATTCCCTAATATTAAAAAAACAATGTTTAACTTATTATAAATCTTAAATTATTCTGATTAAAAATATGGAATATATTTTTCCAAATTCCAATAATTTAAGTGGAATAAATTGATTTAAAATTAATCCCGTAGAGGGGACAACACTGTGAGGTTTTAAAATAAAACTGATCAGAATTTTTCTTGGGGTTTATATACAATTTTAATATGAAATTGGTTACAATGAACTAAATTAGATTAATGGATAAAATTATTATCTAATTAAACTTTTTAACTATTTTAAAATACAATTTATCCTTATAAATAAATAAAATGAAAAGATAGTTTTCAATTAAAATATATAATTTTTAACTATTCATTAAAAAATGAAACCATATAGAAAATACAAAAAATTTATCCTTACAAAATTTATATTTTTCTCTTCAAAATATGAAGTTTATTTTGAAATATTAATTCTATAAAATATCCAAAAATTGGATTTAAAATTGGGTCTTCATTAAAAGGTTGTAAAATTATTAAAAATATGTTCTTATATATAAAATTAGGGTTGTTCTTATCTTATGTCTATCGAATCTATTGGATGAATATAAAAAATATTTTATTGAATATATAAAATATATGTTACATTAATATCAGTTAATAATTGTAATTGATTTAATTTATTAGGTTAAAACATCTGTTTGATTTTAAAAATAATAATATTTTTCTTTATATTGAGTAAGTTTTCATATTCATTTCTAATTATTCAGTAATATATGAATTCATATTATATTTTTGTAAACCATATTTTTTCCTAAATTAATTTATAAAATTTATAACCTCAAATTTAATGGATTTTAAATATCTTATTATTTTAAAGAATTACATTTTAATGATATATTATTGTTATGTAAAAATTGGTCATATGTGTTACGCAAGACATCGAGGAAAGTCATTATTCTCTGTAATGCAAGCTAACATCTGTGTTTCATAGAGAGAAACTACAATATATGTTTCTTGTATTTCATTATTAACTTGGTTTTTCATATAGCTGAAGAAAAAATAGTGCTTTAATATAAAATAAACTATTTTCAGTGTTGCGTGAAATACAAAATATCAAAAATATTTAATCAATTCAAAAAGACTAATTCACAAAATCTCGTGGTGTTACAAAAAGAAAATCTAGCTTTTATTTTGAGGGATTTCAAATCCAATAATTTATTTCATTTCTCAGAGAATAAAAAATACAAATAAATCCTTCATATATTCATTAATCATTTCACACATTTCTTCATCATGTGCTATAAATATAATATCATCGACCTAAACTATCACAATAAGGGAAGGTTCTTGAATTTATTTTATATAGAGGTTACTTTCAACTCATCCTTGTTTTTAAAATTCAAATTATTCAAAAAAGTATCCATATTTGAATAATAGGATCTTAGATATTTTTTTAATATATAAAAATACTTTTTCTTCTTGAAAATATATATTTCATCTTCACCAAGAAAGAATCCACATGTTATCTCAATATAAACTTCTTCCTCCATCTTTCCTTTGAAAAAAGCTTACAAAAAAACCCCTCTATAAATTCAAATATCTATATTTTTAAGTAATAAAGGTAATGATTTTGATCATTTAAGGTGTTTTTATAATAGAAAAATTTTCATCAAAGTTAATTCCTTTAAGATGTGAATAGCCTTTACAAACTATTATTGCCGTATTTTTTTTATCAGTTAACCCTTTTAATTAAAATAGTTCTAGAATACACACTTTGTTCTCATAAAATTTTTATAATCTAGTTTGGACACAAGTTCCATGTATCATTATTATCAGTATGATTTAATTCATTATTTATGACATTAATCCATTCTTGATGCTCCAAAGGTTCTTTAACAACTCTTGACCCAACCTGTGATTACAAATAGGTACGCGAAATAATCATTTATGTTCTTTTAGTTGGAACCTATTATACTTGGTCTCCAAATATATTTTAGATCTAAACATTATTACTCAACCTTGGATGATATGAACATTGTTTTAACTCATCTCTTGGAATGGATTAATTAATATCTTCATCCTAAATAGCTTCTATATCGTCACTTTCATCTGCACCTATGTCATGTTGTTTAATTGTAACAACTTCATATTCACTTCTAATTATACAAGTAGTTGACTGTGAAATTTTTCTATCAAAATTTTCTAATATTTCCCATTCTATAGAGTTAATTATATTTGTAGTTTTAATTTTAGATATCCTATATCCTTTAAAATTAGGTGGGTATTTATGGAAAATACCACCAACTCTGCATTGAACAAACTTCCCAAGATTCTCACCTTTGAATTTGATAATGAGGGGAAAGCCAAACAGCCTTAAGTATTTTAATCTTGGTATTTCATTGTATTACATATCATAATGAGTTATATTATATTTTAAAATATAGAAATATAAACTTTGAATTGGAAATAACACTCTAGTAGCTTGTCTCCATAAGAATCGAGAAGTATCATGTTCAATCATCATAATTGAAGAAATATCAACCAAAATTTTATTCTTTAATTCATGATAATAATAATGTTGTTATGGAGTGTAAGGTTAAATAAGTTCAAGAATAATTACATGTTTTTAAGGATAATATTTGAAATTCTGATTTTTGTATTCAACATTATTATCATTTATAACCTTCTTGAAAAACTATCCAAATTATTTTTCAAAACTTCTCCTAAAACATATAAACTTTTTGAGAGCATTAGATTCATGTTTCAAAAACAAAGTACATGTAATATGAGTGAAATAATCAATAAAAAAATAAATTATCTCTATTTTTTTATTTCTTTTTCATGAAACCATAAAGGTCATAATGAATCCACTATAAGGGATTTTTTGAATGTATCCCAACATTAATATGTACCTAATTTGAAAGATTAACACTATAGAATATCTAATAACACTAGTATATTATTTATTTTCTGGATAAGAACACCATAAAAGCATTTTCTATTTTTAATATGGTTTATATTTCTATAATACATAAGTAGAAAACTTTTATTCCATAAATGATTTTATTACATCATGCTCAGAAAACATAAATTCTTTGCATCTACCACCAAAAAAATTCCCCATGGTTTATAGCACCTTTATTAAGAATTTTATATCTTTAAGATGTTTTAAAATAAATCAATGTCTTCTAAAAACAACCATTTTCATTTATCAAAAATATGTGAAACACTGAATAAATTGTTGTTTAGTCCACCAAAAAATAAGGAAATTTATGATTTCAAATTTTCTTTTCAAATTATTGTATATACAATGACTTTAATTTGGAGTGACACATCATTTCCAATTGTCACTATCATTTTTTAATATTTTAATTTTATTAGAAATGAGGAATCTATGGTAATTTGTAAAGATCACCAACAATACAATATCCTTGGTCATTATCCTTTTTTTAGTTGATATTTTTTTAACAACTGAGGCATTTTAGTTTTATTTGTTTCCGTCACACATGGATTTTTTGATTTTCCATATAAATGTTTTGAGCTGGTATAATCATAATAAATACTTTAGCCAGATGTTTAAGCTGATCACATCTTTCACAAATAGTTTTTGGAGAGAGAAATATATTTTCAAAATTTGAATTATATTTTTTTAGGTTTTATTTTATGATTTGGTTGAATCCACTTCAAACTGTGCCTCATGTACCTCTTAGTTCCATTTTAGTTTTTATTGTCGAACCAATTTTTATTTTATTTCCTGACAAAAGCCTCCACAATACCAACAGTTTCCATAGAAAGAATATTTTTTTTCTGTAACCTACATGTTTATAAGAACTATGTACCTATTTTCCATAATCATTAAGACCACCAACCTTAGTTTATTATTATGAACCATAATCTTTGTGTTCTCATAATATGTTATTCTTAATCTCAGCCTTGTTCCCAACCTTTTTAGAGTCCCGAAGTGTATCCATTTTTTACTTTAAAATTTATGATTTTTCTTATTTAATGTACTTATATGGTTCTCTTGAATTTATTATTATGATGAACATTTCAACATTTTTAACCTATAAGAATGTTATTCTTTGATCCTTATGATATTTACACTTCATAAAACATTCACCAACTTCTGAAACTATTTTTTGGAAGTATGTTATTCACAAGACAACTTTAATAATTTTCTATTGAACAAGATCTAATTATTTATCAATCACCTTTATATGTTCTTGAAGCTTGATATTTATGTTTTTCTATTTATAAATTAATTTACTCAGATCATCACTATCATTTAACAACCTGAATTATTCTTCAATTACTGATTCATGATTGTTTTTGACACATATTCTTTCTTTAATTTATTTCCCTCTTTTTTGACTCAAACAATATTTGTGAGACATTATCTAAATTTATTTTTATGTATAAAACCAATATGAGTCTCTTATTAATCATGTTTATAGATACTACTGTCATAACTATAAAGGTTCTCATCATTTACTATTGCAATAACCAACTTCTCAAAAACATTATCATTATATTTTTCAGCTTCCACTTGACTATCATTATCTTCCTCAAATTTTAAAAAAAGTTTTTATTTTTATATTTAGAGACATTATTTTCTATTAAAAATGATAGGGAAATTGATTTTTAGATATTCTTATTCTTCATTTATCTTTTTGACATTAAATCTTCCTCATCATTATCTTCATTTTCTGTTAGCCTTGGAAAACTTACTAAAAATTTATCATGGCTCCAAAATTAATGAAATACAATACCCCTATATTTACCTATGAGTATTTTCACATTTATAGAAAAAATTCATGAATTCATTAAATATTTAACTTATTTCATTGTTATTGTAAGATTCACTAACTTCTTATTCATAAACTTTATTAGAACTTCGTTTCTTAGGAACCTATAAAGAGATTTCTTAGTTAGAAAATTCTATTTTCTTTATAGATTTTTATCTTTTAATTTTATATGTGATGATAATAATATGAAAATTATCTAGATAAAAAGTTTTTTGGATCTATATCTTCTATGTATGATGCCTTAGTTTAAAATTTATCTATAAGCATTATTAGTACATTTTCAAGAATAGTAAAATCTTATAATTTCCCGTAAAAATATTATGGTCCTTATAATGTCATTAAATATTGTAATTAAATCACTAACATAATATTTATGTCCCATTTAAACACCTTTATACTTCATTCTAGAGATCTATATCATTGATTTATTCACTTTCATATTCCATTATTTAATATTAATTAAAATTTTCCAGAAGAATTTAGTTTTTTCCAATTTCTTTAACCCTAAAAAATTCACTTTTAGAGAGTGAGAGATTATCTATAACTATTAAGGTAACACCTGCATAAATATGAGTAAAAATATATTTAATAGGTTTAAGAACATAATAAATAATATATAATAAATAGGGTATCATTATGTCCCTCTATATATGATTGTTTTTCATATAAACGAATAGAATGTGATTAATATTAACCGAGTTCTGAATATCGATAACTTCATTCTGTTCCTTTAAACTTCACACAAGCAAGATTAAATGAAGGAAACTAATAATTGATTCCAATTGAAAGGACCATTCAATATATTTGTGATTACTAGGGGTAAATCCGGGGCAATATCTTCTAAATTTTATGATTTAAAACATAATTCACCAATGGTTTGTGAGAAATGACTGAACTCATAAAAACTTATACCCACATGAATAAAATTAATTATAAGGTTTACTACTCAGTAAGAGTATGTATTATATGGCATGGATTGAGAGTAATACCAGACTAGACAACCATTAGAGAAATATATTTTTTGTGTTTTACAGTAAGAAGGGAACATCCAAAACTAGTATATGAATATAGTCATTCGACAATCCATGTGTTACTCGCACAGGTAATCTGATACTTTTTATGGAATATTAAAATAAACTTCATTAAAAAGATTCAATTTCTTCATTGTGCTGGTTAAACATTCTTTACAAAATCCATACTACTATATCTTCTAATTCTACAACAATTTCAAATACTACATCAACAAAAACCATTTTAACTAAACTTATTAGCCTAAAACTTTCTCTCTGGTAACCTTTTTATGTGGTAGTTATCCATCCAATAACTTATGCTAATACACTTTGTTCGGTGATCTTGGTATAATACCCTTGTTAAAACCTCTATTTATATGATACCACTCTATCTAGTATCCCTGTTTTGATATTGATTTGTCTAGTATGTCAACCATACTGAAAAACACTCTCAATATTCATAGAGGGAACCTCACTTCTTCAAAAATGCACAAACCAATGATAAACATAATAATAAACATTTTCCCTTTAATATTGGAGTCACTTATCTAAAAATAGAGAGGATAATGAACTTAAAATTCTTTGTTCTTGCTTGAACTTTGATCTTTCCACTCAAATATTTATTCAATTAATAGCCTTCAAACCTCCGTGTGAATATGTGTCGATAATATTTTTAAAGGATTTTACTAAATATCGGCCTAAAAAACATACTATATTCCTCCCTATAGTCTCAACTAGATTTATTATAATTTAAATAACATCTTATCATAATCATAATTAATGGTTTTACATAGCCATTCATCTAATACAACATCATAGGAACATCTCCATCCGGTGGCCTCTATCCAATAAATATTTGTAGAATATTTCTCTATCTAATGGACTCTTTTCGGAATATTATATATGATGGGTTCATTAGGAAACCAATATATGATTAATTGAAATCTATTACATGAATCCATTTGAGTTACTATTTCTGATGGCTCTGTATAATGATCTTCAACCAGAAACTTTAATCTGGTGACTTTATTTAGATACCTCTATTTGTTGTCCTAAATTATAATCCTATATCTTATGAACTCTTAAAGGCTCATCCAGTTTCCTTTATACATATCTCTTGCAAATATAAATTCATTTATAATATTTCATGATTATTATTCTAGTGAATTTGGTCAGAAAACTTCTGTCTAATAACCTTTTTTTAGAATCTGTAGTTCTGCCTAGTTCCAATAACTTTATCCATCAGCCAAGTTATCTTGAATCATTAATTACTTGAAGTAAATGTTTTGTTTAGTACATTAGAAAAAAAATCACATAATTTACTTTTTTCAAACTTGTCTATTTGATGGAATTTTAAACATAATTAAAAAAATATTTTAATCTATCTTCTATCCGATCACCTCAGTCTGATTAACTATGTGTGATCAACTGAACTTATTAGACTCTATTAGTTAACCTTGATCCATTTGAAATTATCTAATCACCTCAATGCATTGGACTCCATTTATTCACCTATATTCATTTGATTCCATCTGACCACCTTAGTAAGAGATTTTAATCATTTTGAAGTTATTTATATATTGATAAAAAATAAAACACAAAGAAAACTTCTATCCAACCATAAATCAACACCTCTTAGTCTCAAAAAACATTTAATGTTTTGAGAAACCATTTATTGTAGAAAAAGTAATTTTACTCATTAAGTGTTCTTAATATTATTTAAATTTGATTACAAATTAAAGAGTGTTAATTTCAATATATATATATATATTTATACTTCACACTAGAGTCTTTATTTTAAAATATATTAATTTAATTTGAAATTTAATTATTTATAAAATTATAATTCCTTGAAAAATAAATGGTTTACCATCATAACAAATCCTTATCTCAGTAACATAACTTTATCCTTAAAAATGAAATTGATCACAGTAACTGATTTAAAAATTTTGATTGAAAATATTAAAAACGTTATATAAAATGGAATTTCTAAAAATAAATTTTAATATCGGCATATAAAAATAATTCAACAATCATAAATCTTGTAAGAATAAAATAAATTTAATAATTTTATTGTAATGACTACTAGAAGGATGTAAATTTATTTTATTTCATGTATCATCAATAATTTCAATTTTTATTTTTATGAATAATATAATAAACATCATAAACATAAAAATATAATTTTTTAAGAGAAAATATTTAAACATAACATAGTTTTCTTTTATATTCACATAAACTATTTAAATTTTATCAATGCATTAGTATAAAAAATATTATTTATTTATTTTTTTATAAAATTTTCATAATTCATCAACTTTTGTATTTTCCCACCAATTTAATGATAACATTTCAATGGTTATATAATGTTTTACAATTTGTTTTGGTTTAGTGATATGTGTGAATAAATATATCAAATAATATATTTATTTAATGAAAATACATAGATAAATCTTGGTTTGTTACATTCTCCCCCTTAAAAAAATTATGACCTCTCAATTTTAATTTTTTCTAACTATTGATATAGTTAAGGGTGTCCATAAGATAGAAATGACTTGAGATTTCATTTTAATAGAGGAATAAAACATAGTAACTTGGTTATTTATAGTAAGCTAATCAATTCCTTCTTAATATACATATCAAAATATGGTGGTTATTCTGAACCATTTTATAAAATTACTCATGATTGTTGTTAAGGTATATATAATTGAATCAATTTTATTTGAGAGTTATTCATCATACTTTTAGTGTTATGTGACCATAATATTATTTGAAATATAAAATTTGATATCTATATTTTATTATTAAAGATTCTATGTGGATATTACTATTACATTTTTGAAACCACAGAAAAATAATATAAAGGAAATATAATAACATTATGAAATGTTACTTTGTAATAAACATAATCTTGGGATACTATAATTATAAAAATATAAGTTTTGATTAAAAAATATAGTTATTCGAGTGATGATTTCATGTTCGTAGAAGAAATACAAGTTACAAAGGAGGGGTTGGTCAAGAGGAAAATAAAATACATATATTTCTTCAATAGTTATGGATGTATTATATTTCCATTTCTCCATTTGTCTTGGAATATTATGATGACTATCGTCCTCATCCACCCTTGTATTATGGCATAGATTTGAGTGGTGAGTAGGTTTCATATATTCATGAAATTGAACTATTTGTGGTACCTCTATTTTAATACTATTTTATTTAATAGTTTCTATTGGGATATTAAATTATTGAAAACTATTAATTTCTTTATTCACTCCCTTTAGACCCATAAAACATACCTTTATTCCTTTAGTACATTTCATTTGGTGATCCTTACCAAATTTTTGACATAGAGGAAATTGAATATTTTTTTCCGTCATCATATTAATCACTGGAGATTCTATGAGACTCAATAATTATCTTATTTGGTGTTTTTGGAAACTATACTATTTCCATATTGTTAATAATTATTCTTGATAGCTAGTTTAGAATAAGGATAAAAGTTCTCACTCTAGATATTATACTGTTAGGTTTATCATTGATTTTTTTTCACATTGTCCATTTTATCTATTTTTAAGTTGATTCCTACAATATTCATCTATTAATAAAAAAGGTGATAACATGAGTGATGAAAATAAAAAGAGAATTATTTTAATTTAACTACATGAAACATTAAACCTCAAAGTGTTATAATATTTGAATTGATTACACTATATTTCAGTTCAACTTAAATCACTCTTAGTTTAATCTAGATTTACTTATGTTAGTTTATATAATATTATTTAACCTAATTCATTAAGATAATAAATCATTAATAATTTATCATAACAAATATTTGATTAACTAAATCATATCCCTTGGGAGTGTCTGGAAAGGTGTGTAGTCTTAGGGCCACTCATTGTGCACCAGAGTGAAGATCGATTTGTTACCAAATCTTAAATTTTTTGTGATATTACCCCTGGATGAATTTTTTCTATAGACACATCAACTTGAAAATATTCAGATAAATATTTAATTTCAAATACAACCACAACATCCATACATTACTAGACCTCTAAATGTTATATTATATTTAAACATCTCTATTAGTCATAGTCCTAGTGTTTTCACTAACATTATTATGTCGTATATACAAAATAAATAAACTGATTCTCAAAAATAACTAAAGCATCCTTTGATACCATCTATAATGACCCAATATAAATAAAAACATTTATTTAATTATATTATATTAATAATCATTCTATCTCAAAAATAGTCACACAAACTAGAGAACCTATGTAATGCCATGAGATTTTATGATATATTTATCTTTAAATAAATTTTAAAAGTTCGATAGATTTAATTACATGAAAAAATAAAATTATGTGAACAATTAATAATATTATATGTTATTTAAGTGAAATATAATTATTGATAATAATTTCCAATTCACATATGTAATACTGTTGACCCTGAAGAACTTTTCTAAAATATTTTGTCAATAAAAACTGTTTTAATGAGTATTATTTTATTAAATGATTAATTTGTCTTATTTTAAAATAATTCATAGTATTAAAATTATAATAAAATTATTTACACTTGTATGAAATTAATTAATTGGTTATTATAAAATGGTTGTCACATCAATATATGGATTTATATCTCCTTGGTGTATTGGGTTTTATTTTTCATCACAGTCACTTTTGGATGGTCAAATAAATTAGTATAATTGAAATATATGATTTTTATAAAATAATAATAATAATTATTTTTATATAATATTTTACAGTCATTCTTACCCTTCCATCTATTGGTTATTGATAATGTTACTCATTTGTACATGTGGACTACCACCTCCACAAAGAAATGAGATTAATTTTTTATTTCTGTTTTACATTGATGGTAATAAGTATAGATTTAATTAATATATATGACATTTATGATATCATAATTAATTTTTAATGGTTAATTATTAGTTATCTTTTTATTATTTCTATCCATTAAAATATGGAAACATCACTCATGCGTACGTTCCCACTACCATGTCTATAGAGTGATGTAATTTATTTTTCACAACCACTTTTTATGATTGGTTATATAAGAATATAAAATGAATAAATATGATATTAATTATATGGTTTATATTATTTATATGAAAAATTTGGGCAATATTCATGAATTATTACTTTCAAACTGAACCATGCATAGAAAATAGACCTATTTTCACCTAAAATAATGATTTTAATGAATAGTAATTAAAAAAATAGTTATTAGAAATTTATTATGAAATGATATATAGTGATAAATATATATTAATATAGTTACTTTATAGAGGTATAATAAATTGTTATTTATTTTATAAGAGGTTTGAAAGCATAGAAATCAGTAAGAAACTCAAGGTTTGATATTTATGTTATAATATAATTTATTTTCATGATTATCTTTGTTAAATTTATATTAAAGGAAATTAAACCATCCTTATAATTTTAACCCAATATATCTAATTATCTTTTATATATTTCTAGATTTTTCAAGCCTATCTTTAATTCTATTCTATTTGGTGTAAAACGTATTGAGAAATTTTTTAAATAAAATTCAAAATTATTTCAACTTTGGTTGATAAACATTTTCTCCATGTTCATATTCTTCAAAAAGATTTCATTACTATTAATTTAAATGATAAAATAATTATTTAAATTAATTTTAGACTATATTTTATTTTTTTTCATTGTGTTTAAATGAATATTATTGTTGTTTTAAAAACGATATTTTTCTGTAATTTTTACCAAATGTGTGAAAGGAATATTTGTTTTACATTTACAAACTGAATGGATTCTCATGACACTAAGAACAATGTTATATTTTAATATTAATATATATGTTTCTATTTTTATTTTTAATTTATTTTTCCCAATATTATTTACTTTTTTAAAGATATCGAAGGAAAATGATACTTTTCTTACAGTCAAACAAATATTCAAATTCTCTTTTAAAGGTATTTATCACCCATGAAAAAATACTTTTATGTTTATTATTCATTATTGGGGATATCATCTAATGATAACACACATTTTATTTATCTTGATTAATTATGATAATGTGATGATGAATTTTTTATGTAACCCATTTCTTTTCAATAAGTTATTCTCTGATGAATTGATTAGTATTTTTATGGTCTTTTGGAACACATTTGTATGGTTTTCATTATGATATTGTGGGGTGAATTAAATACCTAAAATTAATTGGGTAATGAGATATAGATATCTCATGAGATGATTATTATAACCATGGGCATGATTAGTAATAACTATGTTCAAATTTTTATGTGTGAGTATTATTGCTTCTAGATACGATCACATGATTATGGGTGGACAAGATTATGAATAAATATGTTTAAAATATTATTATTTCCTTTGATTATGATTCCAGATACATATTTTATGAATCTTTAATGTTGATATCTTCTTTAAAAACGTTAATAATCAGGATTCTGTATAAGTCATGAATTTGGAGATAAAAATATTTGCTTTTCAGGTTATGAATATTTTATGTTTTGAATATGAAAATGATATCTTATCATACCCTTATGATCATATTATTATCACTTATGATTCACATATCATGTGTTTACCCTTACATAGTATTTTATCTTATATTTTCTTATGTCTTATTTCTCTAGGTTTTGATGTAAGGTTCTAAGTATGATATGTCTAGAAGGGGTTTTAATATAAATAATGTTTATGGGAGATACTGAAGATGGTTAACAAATAAGATGATTATATATATAATATTCAGTAAAACAAACCATTATGGATATGGGGCATGTATAATTGTACTTTATATTGGATATTCATCTAAAATGATGTAATATCTTTGTAAGTTATGCTCAGGTCATCTCAAATGGTATCCATGGTGGGTT
Source organism: Viscum album (assembly GCA_963277665.1). Classification (NCBI taxonomy): domain Eukaryota; kingdom Viridiplantae; phylum Streptophyta; class Magnoliopsida; order Santalales; family Viscaceae; genus Viscum; species Viscum album. The sequence goes on from OY728158.1 coordinate 59,090,227, forward strand.
TAGTTGTTTTTAGAGATTAGGTTATAAATAATTTGAGGATAGAACCTAATAAAACCTATTGTGAACTAAAAGTGATATAGGATGAACCTAAAGTTTCATAGGATGATAATAATATGACATAAATTATGAAATATCAGGAATTATTTTATAATTATCATATAATATTTTTTTATTTTTCTCAATACTCATGTTAGGTGTTTTTAGTTTTATTCAATAGAGAGATCAATAATGAGTTATTCTAAAAAAATGTTAGGGAGTATTTAATGTCCATCCTCATTAGAAACCAAATGACTTTAGATTTTTCTTGAAATATCTTATGGTTGTGGTCACTCAACTCTCTCTATCTATGAGAAATAATGAAAACCATGTAGAGATTCCAAATTATCTAAGAATGGATAAATATTCCATTTAGTCATTTATGATCCAAAACCAACTATAGTTCTCTAGGTATTATGATCAACCAATATTTGAAAAATGAATCAATATGTTAAGAAAGATATTTTTTAGTATTAAGTGATTAGACCAAGAAGAAAATGACATAGAATTTTATTGCTTGGAAGAAAAAAAACCAATCAATGGTAGACTCTTGTAAAGAACATGAGGTAAGGGGGAAAAATAAGATATATGGAATGAGAGGAGTATAAGAGGGTAATATCAATAAATATGTTCCATGAAATATTCATACAAATATTTAGAGGGAATTTATGGAGCTGGAATAGAAGGATGATTATTCTATTGAAACATATGATGAAACATTTACAAGACTTTAAATGTCAAATTATAGATTTATCATAGAACCTTAATGAAAAATTGACTTATTATTTAGTTTCATGAAACCAAGTCTTTGAAATTAATTATCCATAATATAATTTGGTAATTGTGAAGAAATTATTCAATGTTCTCTAGAATGGTAAATAGAGAGTTATAAATCTACCCATTTATATTATTTTAGTGGCAATGAGAGAAAAATAGAGCATCCTGGAAACATGAATGGTAAAACCCATAGAAAAAGGAATTTATAGACATCCATATTTCAAAATATGGTGAAATATTTTAGGCCATTTTTTTGAAAGAAATAGAGAAATGATTCATGCATACAAGGGTTGTCCATTGATCTAGTGATTCTTGAAAAGGGATGAAAATGTTAGATAATGAAACGATGGAGAATAATGATTCCTTCAATAAATTTTATTTTCAATATTTAAGTATATATGGTATTATGAGAATCAATTACATAATCTAAATATAATTGGGACTGTATTGCTCAAAAACTCCCAATGAAAAATGATAGTGTAGTTTAAGAGATTAATTTATTGAAAGTCACGCTTATAATACAATAAATAATATTAAATGTCTTATTTGATTCTGTATTTACCTGCTCATTTATTTCTAAATAATTTTCTTGTGGTATCAAATAACCACCTCAATTATTTTATGTTGAGTTGGCATTAAGAACTTATAATGGTATTACGACCACAACTTAAGTTTATAGCTCCTCTCTGATAAACGTTTTTGGGAATTCACTTCAATAAAATATAATCATTGACCCACTAGTTGAATTTTATATGATTTTAGGAATGTATTGAATTTTTTTATATTGACCCCATATTAATTATAGTGGAATGGAACCATATTGGATATTTTTAATAAAGCTATGATTGTATATTAGTGTGGGTATGAATATAAACTTCCAATCGAAATTTCTTCCATTATATGCATCTTACTATATATGCATCAGAGATATTTTTCTCAAATGATTGGGATGAAACTCAACATTGAAGATATGACTATTATTTAAGAATATATTGATGTATTTTATATATACATTCCAATTATTCCCTTAAATCTAGAATTTTATTTTTCAATAGAACTCATACATAGTTCTAAAACTATTTCAAATACTACTTATAGAATGACCATAACTGAGTTTCATGAATTGAATATACAACTCTAGGAGAATCTATTAAAAAGAATTTTATGCCCGATTTCACCATAATGGGGTCTACCTGTTCATTTTTTTAGGAATAAGTATGTGTCAATGTATCTTTGCACTGATTTTTCAGAACATAAAAAGATCACTATCAATATATAGTATCATTTACCTCACATTATTAATTTTTTTACCAACCATGTAGAGATCAATAATTTTCAATGAATAATTGTAATTTTTGATATCATCAATTGAGGATCAAGAAGGAGGATAGATCGAAGATGACCCTCCATATAAGGTATGACAATTATTAATTTATAGTAATGCTATTTAGAATCACCAATTATTCTACTATCTTTATCTATATAAAGAAAAGTGACTTTAGATATTCCCTTGATTGGCTATTGGTATTCTTTATAGACGATACTCTTTTATATTCAAAGGGAAAGGAAGCACCTAAATATCATTTTAGGATTCTTTAAGAAACATTGTGTAATTAGATGATGTATATATAAAAAACCCAAGAAATGTTAATAATAGATAAATATAATTCCTTAAAATTATTAATGACTTATATTTTATAGATTTATAATCACTTTAAAAATATTAAGTAATTTTCAAATTTGAAAGAAAATACCTTTATTCTAACTAAATTGAGTTTAATGTACTATACCATTTTATTCAAAAGTTTAATTTCTAAATATTAAAATTTTAATTTGAATAAATAAACTTCAATTTTGAAATAATCAACTAAAAATTATCATAGATTGAGTTTTTTATAATATTTTAAATATATTTGTTTTTAAGAGAATGGTGAAAGATATAGATGTTTCAAAACTATCATTTTTTCCCATTAAATTAATTAATCTAGATCTCCTATTATTTATTTAATTTGATTTTAATGTAAAATAATTATAATTTAATTATAAATAATTTAACTAATTACATAAGAATCATATTTATATCTTATTTTTTTATAAATTCATTTTCGGTGTTAAAAATAATGTTTTTAAAAACTGTTTTTCATTTCATTTTACAAATATTTATTAAAATTGGTTTCGTTATCTACTATAAATTGAATCATTTAAAATTAATTATATGTTTATAATCATAACAAATAATATAATGTATAATGGCCAATTTGTTTTGGTAATTATGAATAAAACTAATTGTAAATATTTTTCACCTCTGAAAGAGTAAAACAACTAAACATGTGTTAAAACTACTGGGTAGAACATTAAAATTTCTAAAAAGTTTTAGTTATCAATATAAATTAATTTTTTTTGTAATAAATTAAAGTCTAATAAGTTAAATAATGTATTTAATAAAAATAATTTAGAAACCTATGATTTAATTTTGTGAAGATAAGTCATGTTTTATTCATATTAAAAATAAATTTTGAGTCTTTTGTATTTAATGGTATGGTTCAAAGAATCAATTATATTTTATATTGATAAAAATATTAAAAAACACTTATTTTTTATTTATTATCCCAAAAAATTCTTGTAAATAAACTTTTTTATATTATTTCAATGTAAAATTATTTTTAGCCTTAAATCAAATATTTTCCTAAAAATTGTTATTCATGCATTTTATGTTATATTAAAAGTAAATTATTCCAAATATAGAAATTTAATATGATTAAATTTATTCAAAATTTGGAATCATCATTTAATTTTTTTTATAATTACCCATATATTTTCTCCATATAATTATGGTATCACGATAAAATGTTATGTTATCAAAGTTAAGGTTAAAATTTGATTATTGTAGTTTAAATAAGAGATAAGTCTAAAATGTATCCAAAAAATGCCTATAGGTTATTGGTTGTGTTTATTTATAGCATATAAATTATTTTATTTGAATTTTAGTTTCCATAGTTCCATTTTATAGGATTATGATATATATTATTTAATTTTTATGTAATTCAAATAGTGTCCTTTCACTCAATTATGAAAGGGAATATCTTATACTCTCTTACTATTTTTTTTTTGAGAAATCTAGTTGATATAAAGAAATACCTAAATCTTACCCTAATATAACTCTCAAAATATTAGAGGTCCTAGTTTCACCAAAATATCAAACATTGAATACTTAATGTATAAGCCAAATAGGTTATCCGAAGAGATGGTATAAGTCATAACCAAAATATTTCAAGTTTATTTCTTATTCAACATATATTAATGTTTCAAAACATTATAAAATAATTAAATTAGTATAATACCTTTGAATAAATTTTATTCTTATTATGGTATACATTTTTCAGTTCCTTTTCCATCCCATGGGAAATAAAACATCTTTTGTGCGTAGGTGTGAATTAACCCCACCATGAAGAGATGCATTTTTTTTCATCACCACCACACAAAAAGAGTTATTATGATTTTATATATAATATATAATATATTCATAACATAATTATATTTATTAAATAAAATATGTCATCTATTATATTACCTGTCTATCCATTGAAAAATGATAATGTCGTTCGTGCGTAAGTGTGGATTACAACCTCTATAATGTCATGTGATTTATTTACCATATATGAATTTAATTTATGGTTTTAAAATTTTATTTAAGAATTAAAAATAATATTTATGTAATTATTAAAATTATTTATATGATACAATAATGAATCCTTGGACTATAGTCAAGCTACCCAATAAATTTTTGACTTATAAGCCAAATATTCTCAAAATTCCCAACTTGAATTTAATCTACCAGGTAATGAGGTATAAAATTAATATAATTGAAATTAATGGAATAATAAAATTTAGAATTTTTATTAAAAAACAAATAATTAATATAATTTTATTATTCCAAAATATAAAGAAATTACATAACAAGTCAGGCTCGTGGTAAGAAATATTTTATCTTAAAACCATTTCATAAATATTGTACATATTTAATTTCAAAATATGTTTCATCCATTAAAATATTATTAAATTAATTTTATGAATATATTTAAATTAATATAAATAAATTATAAAAGAAATTTTTTCTCACCTTTTTACTTTACTTGAATGTTTTCTAAATGAATATTTTTACCTATCATATATAGGATGTTTGGACATTATTTACAAATGGAAAAAACAATGTTCTATACATACATATATGAAATTTAAAACTAATGAAACCATTTTTTATGTTTTGATATCTTTATATTACTTTTTGTTTTATTCAGATAAAAAAATCCCTTCATTTGTTCTGGGTATTTTAGTTTTAAAAATTAGGTTTTAAAGGAAATAGATATATGAATATTTGAAGATGATTTTCTAATGGGTTTAAAAGTATATTTGTGTGAGTTTGATGATGGAAATACATTATTTTATAAATTTAATTTATATTATGATCTAGGAAACTTTATATCTTGGTGGGGGAGAACAATATATGTGTCCAATTCGTCGAGTAATGATTATGTTCTGATGATAATTTTTTTGGAATTAACCAAATAGGTAATTACACTTATAAGTGTTCTAATAAGGGTTATATGAAAATTATATCACTAGAAAATCATATGAATTTTATATTATTGATAATAAATTTTCATTGAAATCATTTAATTTAATAATTTAATCTAATGGTATTTTGTTTAACGGAATAATTATGATCTTCAAGGCTAAAAATATATAGTTTTAAAAAAAATTCTTGAGTTATAAGATTTTTTAAGAAACCATCATGATTATGATTTTACACTCATGTTCTCTTATAATGTATTTTATGAATTAAATTGGGTCGTAAGATGATTTATTTTGTTTGTAAAAGATTATCTCAGTTCAATGTTTATTATGTTAAATAGAAACTCACTTATATGATCTCATGGTTTTAAATGGACTAGCATGTTTATTTTCTTATTTTTATATGTCCCCTACTGATATTTTTGTAATTATAAAAAAATTTTCAAAGCTTTTCATAGGGTCTTAGTACGATCATGAATTAAAATAAATTTATGTTTAAAACCACGATGATTTATCATGAAAAGAAGATATGTTTCATTTTAAAAGCATTATATTGTGAAAAATGGATAATGATTATAAATTTACTTTTTGTAATGTATGGGTTTATTATACAAGAGTTATGTCCAAACTCTCTAAAATTATAAACCATAATGATCCTTAAAAACTAAGAAAAATAAATCATGATTTGAAACTAAATATTATATAAATTTTTATGGTTGTGTATTATAATTAGTGTCAAGGGAATAGTTTAGAAAAAATTTTAGGTTAGGATTATCTAATTATGTACTATTATAAGAATATAATTTATGAATATAATTATTTAACATTTGAACATTACTATTTTCCTTTATCTAAAGTATTCCAGTTCAGAATGGTATTCCCTTTTGGAACCATGAAAACTAAATTGGGAAGGTATCAATAGGATAATATATTTCCAAATTAGAAACATGTAATGGTTATAGTTAGAAAAGAGTAGTTTTTATATGGCAACTTAGATTATATAGGCTATAAATTATAGTGGTATATGTGAAAAATAGAAACCATGTTCACCACTAAGGGATATGTCTATTATAGATCATTTCATGAAACAACACCATAACAAATTTAGTGGATCATCCAACCATATGGTAGTTGTATGATAAGTTGAATCCCCATAAAATATTTTCACATTCATGGGTTTTTTAGAACTTGAATTAGGAAACTCTTGATAATTTCTATTTCATAGCTGAAGAAGATCTATGATGGTCAATGTTTAACAATTTTATAGAAAGAAATGATATTTATGCCTTGAAGTAGAATGAATTTCAAAATATTTTCTTGGATAAGTATTTTCCAAATATTTTTCTACATAGAATAAAATTTCAATTAATTTAATTGAGGCAAAACGAGGAAGATTCAATTGTAATGTATGAAAAAAACTACCAATTTTGAAAATGTAAGAACCAAATTGAATTTTGGATCATGATTGTAAAATTAATCAGTTTTACCAAAGAATGAAACCTATATATAAAAGAGAGTTAGATAATTATGAATTTAAACTTTACAAGAAACTAGTTAGATGTATTAAGAAGGAAGAAATTGCGTTTTGGAAAGATCATTTGTTCTATGAAAACTAGCAGAAATAGAGGTCCAAGTGGAAGGTAATTGGGAGGCACTCGTCAAAGAAATTCGAAGGTAAGAAAATAAAGTTTCCATATCTCGAAAATTTTGGTAAAAATTACTCTATAAAATGTCTTATAATTTTTGTGATATGTTTTTGATCTGGAAAGTTTGGAAATATGGATCATGAATTATAATAAAATGATGATATAAATATTGAAAATTAAATATTAATATCCTTTAATTTTAACATGATGATTCATTATGTTATTAATTGTTTGAATATATGAATACATGATATAATTAATCAAGATAACAAGTAGAAAGTTATTGATAACTCATTTGTGACTACTTCACTATACTTGGGACTATCAAGTGATTTTGTGTTATGTACATTACATATTTATTGAGATTATGAAAAATTATTATTTGATTCAGAACCTATAAATTATTCTATTGTTTAGGAATTTTATAATAAATTGGAAAATTCACCTTAGTAAATAATGATATAAAGTTTGGTAAAGAAATATGGGGTTAGAATTAAGGAAAAATAATTTATAAGAATCTTCATGTTATCATATTTATAAGGGTTTTAGATTCAATCCTTGTTGTAGTTATAAGGATACAACTTTGAAAATTATATATTATATTTTCATTAGAATAAAAACCATTTCATTCCATTATAAAAGATATATTAGGTTTAGAGTTTTTTCAGAGCATGGTTAAAACTATTACATGATAAACCCATATATATAATGTGTATAGTTCTAATCAGAATCCATTTTTACTGTAATATAACACTTTTAAAATAAAATATAATTTATTTTTATGGAAAATATTTATAATTTTACACTTGGCTTATTTTTTCCCTTAATCATTCTTAAAACATGTGAAAAACTTTTCAAAACATGGGATGAGTTAAAAAATATCTTTTTAAGGGAAATAAAATAAAGAAATTTGTTAGTACAATGAAAAAGTTGAAAACCCATGCAATTTTTACCTTTAGTTTCAAATTTATTTAAGAGTATAAAATAAATAATTTTCACTTGAATAATATAAACACTTTTTTTCTCAAATAAAACCATTAAAACCCATATAAAGAAAATAAAAACCCCTTTTAGAAACTTAGAACATCACATTCATAACCCATTTTATACCAATGTTAGAAATAACTAAATCCTAGATAAATCTATTAGAGAAACCATTTGGTGACAACATCATTAATTATAGTTAATAAAAGAAACATTAGACAATTCATTATAGCACTATCTTGGTACACTCATTGTATAATCTATATTAGGGTCACCCGATGCTATATGTGTGCACCCATCATGTTAAATATACCATTATTGCTCATGAGAAATAAAAGGGATCAAACCTGCATATAAGTGGTATTAATCTCAACTATTTCTGATGCATAACTATCTAGTAACATTTATAACCTTTATTCTTGAAACTTTTCCCCATAAATCCTTCATAATTGTTTTTACACCCATATGAAAAAAACATTCGAAAATCAAAATCACCATTTATTTTAGAAACCTTATTTTAAATATCAAATTACTATAAAAAAATTGAAATATGGGTATTGTTTGAATAAAAAGTTATTAATTGTAAGGAAATTAAAACTTAATTTAATGGTTACGATGGAGGGAAAAGTTTTTTCACCGTATACATTAAATTAGAACATTCCTTTTATCATTTGTAAAGAAAGTAAAAAATTCCATACAAGGATTAATTTTTTTTTGAAAAAACTTGAAATAAATAAAAAAATAATTGATAAAAATATCATGTCCATAAGAAAATAATTTTAAAAAAATAGACAAGGAAAAAATAGAGAGTTATAACGAAAGGGTAAAAGTTGGTTTTTTAAAAAACGTCTCTTACTACTTTGGAAAATTTCTGAATCATAAAATCCAAGTAACACTAAAATTATAAAAAGTTTAAATATAATAAAAATAGATAAAATCGGGATATAAAATGTAAAATGGGATTTATATACACGTAATAAATGGTTATAGGTTTATAGAATCAAAATACACCTCAATGAAAGGAAATAGAGACAAAGCTCTTTAGCTAAAGCCTAAATCATCACGTAGATTATTTATATTATGGAATAATAAACTTATGTTAATTATTTTCTTTCTTAAGAAAAATTTTCAATTTTATTATTTGTTTTAATTCAATTATTACCCTTTTATATGAAATTATTTAATCCATTATTTTTATGTTTGATGCTTTGATGATATTTAGATTATGTGTAAAAAATGGCTTCAGTCGGATGACTGTGGACAAATAAGAATTTTTTAGGAATATCCTGAATATTAACCATGAAATAATTAAAATTTTTATATATAAATAATACTTTTAAAACTAATAATAAATAATGGTTTTTAAAAATGAACTACGTTACAAGCATGGAGATGGTAGGTCGTACGTACGCATGAGTAATATTTACATTTTTCATTGATAATTATAGAAATAAGGTAAGTAATATTTTATCTTAAAATAATGATTATAATTTAATAAATAAAATATTAATTCTTTAAATATACTTATATATATAATTCTTGTGATTATGTGATGAAAAAGAGTCACATCACTTCATAGAGGCCGTAGTCCAGACGTTCTCACGAACAGTGTTATCCTTTTTTAGTGTAAGAAAGAAAATGGTATGTTATCTTTTTAGAATTATAAATATTTCATTAATGTAATTTTTTTCATATATATCACATATATTCATTAACATTATCTTTATTACATTCCATGTAATGCTTTAGAGAAAAACAAATCACAACACTTTGTGAGGCAGTAGTCTGCTGTACACACGAGCGTTATGATCACATCCCTCAGGGAATGAAAAGTAAGAATATATATGTGATATAATAATTAAAAATTATGATTTTATTAACATTATCATATATATATATATACATTAAATCCATCATTATAACAAGCGATTATAGAAAATTCTAGAAAATGAACGACACCAGTTCACAAGGTGGTGGTCCGTCGTACACACAATTAATCATTTCGTTTACCATTTGTTGGAAGAGGAGATAAATTTTTGTTAATAAATTTACATAATAAAATCTAATTATATGGGAGATAATTATTTTTTTAAATCATCATAATTTAAGAAGGATTTATTGAGGTGGATGAAAAAATAAAATAAAAACACTCGTTAAAGTACGATACCTATTCTTCCAACAACCTCCTTAGGTTAGCACCAAAACCATCTTATGATGGATTTATAATAAAAAAATCTTATAGTATGTTAGGAGAAAATTAAATAAGGTAATTTTGTAGTACCCAATGAATTTTAATGTCCTTTATTAAAATTATATATAAACTTGAGATCACGGTATGATACAACGGATAGAGGAACTCCAAAAAATATGACTATCTCCTTAATATATAGTCATAGAATTATGATCCAGATACATATTATATAGAATGATAATTAAGTTTGTATATTTATTTAATAGATCCACAATAAACCAAATCGCACTATTTTCTCCAGATTTCATTGGGAATATAACCATGAAATCCATTTATATATTTTTCCATCACCATTTTGGTATTAGAAATAGTTGAAGCATTCCTTTTGATAATTTTCATTCTTACTGAACATACTTACAAGAAAATATTTTCATGGTAATGTGTGAAATATACCTTTTTATTACATCTTAAAAACAATAGTCCCAATGTTACCAGTATATAATTGTGCTTATAGAATGAAAAAAAATTACTATGATATTCACTCAAAAACTCTATTTTAAACTATAAATAAAATGGCACATAAAACATTTTTAAAAATATGACAACACATTCCTTATCAAAATTAAATTTAGGAAACTCATGTCTCTTAAAGGATTCTACATTTTCATATAGCATGAGATCCTCCATCTATTCCTTTATAATTAATTTTAACAAAGTTTAATACACTAAAACATGAAAAACCTAGGATAGCCCTGTATCCCTAACTTATAGGCCAAGATTCATCAAATAATTAAGAAAAACATAATATTCTAAATGTAACACGGTTAATTTAGTATAAATTTTATGACTCAAATCATTAGACACTTTGTTTTATTTTCTATAATGGTAATGAACTGTGTAGTCAAAGTCATTGATCAGTTCTAGCAACCTTTTCTGTGTCATTTTTAATTATTTAGGAGAGATTATATACTTCAAAATTTTATAATCAGTCTATATTTTACACCTTACTCCATAAAAATTATTTCTTATTATTATAAATAAAAAACAAAAATAAATAATTATAGATCATGTATAGGGTAATTTAACTTATGAGGTTTCAAATAACATGAAGTATAATCAATAACTTGATCATCATGCATCAGGACATAACCAAATCCCTTAAATTAAGAATCATTGTAGACGAATTTGTTTCTAATTCTATAGGGAGGGTACAAAAATAGATAATTAAACAATATTATTTTTAGTTCCTAAAAATAATCATTACATTCTTTTGTCTAGATAAATTTAACACCCTTCAAGTTAACAAATTCAGTGGGATAGGAAATAGAGAAAACCTATCAAGAAACCATTAGTAGTGACCCACTAATCCAATAAAACTATGAATATCAATGATATCTGTTGGTATTGGGAATTATTCAATAAAATTTATTTTAGCTGGGTTAATATTTATTCCATCCTTAGAAATAATATATCCAATGAAATAAATTTTTCACAACAAAAATCCACACTGACTAAAATTTTCATATAGATTATTTTCTTTTAATGTTTGAGGAATAATCATTAGGTGTATTTAATGTTCCTAAGGATTTTTAGAATATACCAAATTATAATCTATAAATATAATTAATAATGTACCCAATAACTCATGGAAAAATCTTTTCATATAGTACATAAATACAGTAGGTGTATTAGACAACACAAAGAGAATAATACAAACTCATAATTACCATATCTAGTCCAAAATGATTTATTCTGAATGTAATCATACTTTAACTTTAGATGATGGTACCTAAACCATAGATAAACCTTGATAAAAGATACTTAGATCCCTATATCTGATCTAATAAATAATCTATTTGAGGAAAATGTATCTTTTTATTAACAGTGATGTTATTAAAGGCTCAATAATCAATGAAAAGTATCACTAAACCATATTTATTTTCAATAAAAAAATCGAGGAACCCCATGGTGAAGTTCCAATATGAATGAATAATTTATCAAGAAATTCTTGAAACTTATTTTTTATTTCAACATGTTCTACTTAACCCATTCAATAAGGGGGTTTGTAAATAGGATTAACATTAGACCCTACTTTAACAGTAAAATAAACCTCCCAATTTGAATAACATCTATAAAATAGTTGTGAAATACATCTATGTATTTTTTCACTTTTGAAACATCACTAATTCAAACAATTTTATTCTTTTCAATAATACAGGGTAGGTAATGTTCACCGCCATCTCTAATCAATTACTCAAATCCTTAAAAATATATCAAAGGTAAAATCTAAATCAATAGAATATTCTTAGATCTAAAATATACCTTATCATGATAAAATAAAATCCACTACATACCAAATATAATATCAAACTTCACTATAGTTAGTTAAACTATATTTTCATAAAATAAGATCCCACTAATAATAAAGAAATTCATATAAATCATTGTTTCTTTAATATTCCCACCCATACTTTTCACCAAATTTTATACCTTATTTTTACAGAAAGATTTTCCCATTTTACTTAAAAATATATTTTTAATAATAGAATATGAAGATCCAGATTCAAAATAGGAATTTAAATAATTCAAAAAAAAACAAGTATCATTCCTGTCACCACATAATTTTGTTATCTAAAAACAACTATAGTAGAAGAAAATGACTTTTCTATACCTTTTGGTTTTAAATCATGATGATTTCCATCATATTAAACTAACTTTGGATACATGTTAGATTAATGACCCAAATAATTAGAAATTAACCAACTACCTATTATTTAGCTGTTATTTACCCCATTATTTGTTTGTTTATGACTCTTTTTCATTATAGTGATGAGCTCTATGACCAAACTGAACACTCCAGAAACACTTTTATATCATGTAAAACATTATTTGAAATGTTATTTTACAACACTAAAAACATTTTTGTGGCTTACCTTCATACTGCTTAGCTTGTTTTTTCTCTATTTCCCTACACCTTGACCTTTTATTATTGTTGTTATCTTGAGGAACATACGTTTTAGAAAACTCCATCTCATCTTTCTTACCACAACATACCAATTTCTCATAACTTTAAAAATATCACGTGTACAAATATCTTTGTAAAGTTGGATTCAGCCAAGAGTAAAATCTATTAATTTTACTATAAATGTCTTAAATAAAATCTATCACATATATATCTAACATTTTAACATATTCTTCATAAATAGACACATAAAATTCATCCTTTTCGATCAATTCTAGAAATTGTTTCTCCGTCCTTATGTAAACAACCTTAGTTAAATATTTATCATGATATATATTTCTATTTTTTCCCATTCCATGGAATCAGGATCATATTTCTCTCTATGATTCTTATCCAAAGTCCACCACCTATTAGAATCACCTTCCATCCAATAAATGGAAGGTTTTCCCTTTTGATGTTTCAAATATACCATGACTTCAAATATGTTCTCATGGGAAATGATCCATCCTTTAGCTACCCCATGGTCATATAATCCACTAAATGATCAGGGATTTTGTCACATAAAATGATGCACTACTAACATGTTCCTCTATGTTATATTTAGATGTTCTATAGTAAGGTTTCCACCACTATTTATAGCTTATTTCAATTGATCCAACACTGCAACAAACTATTCTATTCTAATTCTAACCATATCAGGGAGCTGATTTGAAATGATATTTTCCTCTTAGTTCTTTCCCACTATAAATTAAATTTTTTTCTAAGTGAAATAACATTATAAATAGACATAGTTTATATGAATCAATGTTGAAATATTAATATGCTACATAATTCTAATTAACCATAAATTAATTTTTTTAAGGGAAATCTATTAAAATTTTTCAAACCGCTAAAGTTATATAAACATTTATCTGATACCAAATAAAAGTAAATAGACTTAATCATAATATATTATACTGTATTCATACTAGAAATTATTTTATTTCATTCCCAAAGATATTTTAGATATCTAGGTCATACTTGTTACATAACAAACCCTTATATATACAAAGCTGAAAATTCTAATCTCTGTCAATTTTTCTCAAAATACAAAAACATTAAAAATCAAACATGATTTATTTTCATGAATAATATTTATGACTTTTAAATTTTATTTTTTCCTTTCCCTTACACATCCTTAAACCCTATAAAAAACATTTTAAAATGAGTTTTAAGAAGAAAAAATACCAGCAAAGGACACAGAAAGAAGAAATAAGTTAGAGTAGTAAGAAACCAGAAAAACCATGAAATGTTTGCATTTATTTTCAATGTTATTTGAGTGTATGAAATAAAAAATTTACACATGAAAAGAAAACACACATTTTTCTCAAACAAAAACCATTAATACTCATAATAAGAAAATAAAAACCCCTTTTGGCATGTTAGAGTATCAAATCCATAACCTATTTTAAATACATGTCAAAAAATAACTAGATTATATTTAAATCTTCAGAAAAAAACTTATGGAAACTCAATACTGATTTCTTATTAAGATATAGAACTTTACCCAATATAATTAAGTGAAATCTGTGTGAACCCACTGTATAAGATATATCGGGTACGCCCGATTCTATTTGGGTGAACCCATCATATAAAAAATAGTGGGATCACTTATAAGATATACTGGGGATCATAAAATTATATAAGTCATATTTAAAATATTTTTAGATATCAAAATATCCTTTTATTTTAAAAATACATTGTTCAAAAACAAAATACTTAAAAAAAAACATTTTTTGTTTTTTTGAAAAAAACATGGAGGATTATAAAGTAATCCAAACTTCAAATAATAGTTTTAGCGGTGGAAAAAGTTTTTTACTTGTACACACTAATAAATAACCTGTGTTTTATCTACTGTAGATAATATCAAATGTTATATAAAAAGAATAAATTTTTTATAGAATCATTTAAATATATAAAAAAATTCCTTTATAAAACTCTCATGTCCATAATAAAATCATTTAAAAACATGTACATGTAAGAAAAGTGAGTTAGAAGGGAAACATTGAAAGAGTATTTTTTTAAAGAAAATCCCCGTTCCACTTTGGAAATATTTGAATCGGAAGCACAAAAAAATAATATCATTGAGAAAAAAATTAAATATCACAATAATAGATAAATTCATGATATAACATGTCAAATGAGATTTATATGAACCTCATAAAAGAAAATAGGTGTATAAAATCAAAATATTCTTCAATGTGGGGAAATTGAGATGAGGTCCCTTACATAGAGTTTGACTTGTCACATAAACTATTTATCTTATTTAATAATAAACTTATTTTAATTATTTACTATATTAAGAAAATATTTAAATTTTATTATCCATTTTATTCCACTTATTACCATATTATATGAAATTAATCAAACAATTAAGTTTACACCAGATGCTTCGATGATATTCAGTTTATGTGTCAAAAATTACTTTAGAAGGTTAACTATGGTCAAATAGGTAACTATACAACATATATATAAAAATAATAAATAAATAATTATCATATTAATGCATCAATTATACTTTTCAAATCAATCCTGAATTATGGTTATGAAAAATGAACTATATTACAGTCATAGAGTTGGTAGGCCGCACATATGTATTAACAACAGTTCAATTTTTCAATGATCATTATAAAAAGAAGGTAATTAATAATTTATATTTAAATAATTTTAATAATATCATAATTAAAATATTATTTATTGAAATATTCTTATATATATTATCCATTTTATTTTGTGATGAAAAAAGAGTCACCTCACTTCATGGAGGTGGTAGACCACACGTATGCACGAACAATGTTAACATTTATTAGTCTAAGGAAGAAAATGGTATAATACATTTTAAAAATGATAAATATGTCATTAATATAATATTTATATTATATATATAACATTTATTATTTAAAATTATCCCTATTAACTTTTATGTAAAGCGCTAGTGAAAAACACATCACATCACTTCGTTAGGTGGTAGGCTGCCTTAAACATGAGCGATGTTATAGTATCCCCCTTATAATTGAAACTAAGAAGGTATAATTGATAAAATAATTATATAAGAATTATTATGTTAAAAATTTCATATATATAATTTAAATATATCATTATAACAATCTATGATAGACGATGATGAAAAACCAATGACAACGTTTTGGGAGGCGGTAGTCTACTGTACACATGAATGATGATTTCAATTCCCTTTTGATGGAAGAGGATATAGATTTAGGTTATTAAACTAAAATAATTAAATATATTTTTATTTTATATACTGGATTTATTATATAATCATAATTCAATAATGTCTAAAGTATTTTGGAGAAGAAATAATATAAAACTCTCAGTTAAGTTTGATACCACTTCTTCAGACAACCTCCTAATGTTGGAACCAAAATCCTTACTAGGATAGATTTAAAATAAAAAAAGTATTCAAGGATTTTTTTAAATAATTAAGGAAGTTATTTTGGTATCTTTTTTTACATTAATATGTTTTTTTTTAATTTTTAAGAGTATAAGAGAAAAGGATTCCTTCTATAAGTTTAGTGAGTGGCACACTTCTAATTCTTGAAAACAAAATATGTACCTATGTTTTTAACAGAAAAAATTACAGTGAATAATATAATTAAGATCCTTAGACACTATAATGTGTAAAAATTTCAATAAATGTTTTTTATACAAGCTATTAGGTTATTTTACCCCTTATATATTTAGTTAAACCCATGCAAAAAAAGTTTTCTACATTAATAGATGTACAAGATTTTTAATATTGTGACTATTCATTAGTAAAGAAAATTATATTGAACTCATTAGATAATAATATTTTTTATGATTCAGAATATTGAATGAATTTTAAAAAAATTAAATTTATATAATTGGTATAATTTATTTTAAAATTAAACCAATAGATGTGATGAAAAAGTGGAGTTGCAAGAAGTGTATTTTTTATGAAAAAGATGATTTTATATTATATATATGAATAGTAATAATAATTATTTTAATATAAATTAATATATATAATATATAATAAATAAATTTAATTTGAATAATTCCTAATTAGTGGTTTATTTAATAAATAAATTGAGGAAACATTATGCACTTTAAAATAGTTTTTTTTTAAATTCTATTTTTATATCCCAAAATAAACTTACACTAAAATACAATATAAATTTGATTAAAAAGAAATTAAGAGGATTAAATAATACTAGAAAATTTTTATGTAACCTGGAATCATATTCAAAAAATAATTGTACTTTTAAATTACTTAATTTCGTGAAAATAAATAACATTTTTACAAAAATCAGTAAATTTAATTATTCCCTGAAAAATCAATATTTTATAAAAATACCAAAATTTTACCCTAAGTAAATTTTTATATGTTTATTTCAAATATAATATTAATTTTTTTATAATAAAAATTTATAATTTATAAATTAAATTTTTAAATAAAACTATATAATAAACTAGATTAATTAGAACAAGTTTATTTTTTTATATTAAAAAATTATTAATATTTTTTTATGAATATAACTTAATAATTTATATTAATAAAAGTGAAAAGGTTTTATTCTATCATTACTCAGGTTGTTCAAATCTTGACCCTTGTATATTTTTAAGTCATTATGGATATGGATTGAATTTTTGTTTATCTTGTTAAGGTTGATTATCGAGATAAATATGTTTTTTTCGTAATGTTTTTAGCTAGTTAAGTAGTTGTAAATTAATTCCTTTAATAACATATCAATAAGATGATAAATCAATTAATGATTAAAAGAATATTAACCTCAAATGTTTTTTAGAATAAGGAAACTCTTAAAACTGCTGATATTCCTATAGTAAATGAATACATAGATGTATTTTCTGAGGAATTAACTTGTATTTGATTTGATAGAGAGATTTAATTTTCTATTTTCTTAGTTCTTGATGCTACTAAAATTTCAAAATATGACATCTAATGACTGAAGTATTTTTTTTCAAATTTAATATGTAGTTATATGAGTTTCTTAAAAGAGGTTTCATTCACCAAAGCACTTCACCTTACAGTGATGCTATTTTTTAGTATAAAGAAAGCTGGCTCTAAGAGGAATTACAATAATTATAGATCGATTAATGAAATCAAAATTAAGAATAAGTATCCCTTGACTCATGCGGAAGTATTTTTTGATTAGATATAAGGAGACTATTATTTTTCCAAGGATGATCTCATGTTTAAGTATAATCACCTGAAAGAGAAGGAGAATGAAATTTATGATACATAGTTACATTCTAGGTATGACAATTATGATTTGGTGGTTATTCCCTATGGGTTAAAGAATGATCCAACTATATTTTATATCCTTAAGAATATTTTTTTTCTTGAGCTTATGAATAAATTTATGGTTGTATTTATTTTTGAGATCCCAACATATTCTATAAGTTATAATGACCATGATAAAAATTTGATATTTGTTAATAAAACCTTAAAAAAATAAGTTATGTTGAATATTTAGTAATTATAAATATTATTGTGATAAATTTGTTTCCATGGGAATATTTTAAATAAATATGGAATATATATTAATTCAACCTCAAATAAAGTGGTTAAAAAGTTCCCATGACTTAAAAATGATAGAGAGGCTCTTATCATTCTTATATTAATGAGTTCCTAGCAATGGATTGTTGAGAAATATTCTCTCATATATATACAAAAAATATTTTAAATAAAATTGGAGTTAACATCATTTAGTAGAAAAAATGTGATGAATATTTAGAGGAATATGATAGAATATCAGTGAACGGTTCACGTTCGGACCTTCCATCTAGAAATAATGATTTTTTATCAATAATGATACTTATTTGAAGGGACTTGGTTGTATTATAATGTAAAATGCTTAGGTAAACGCTTATGATTTAGGTTAATTAAAACACCATGATAAAAATTTTCCTAAAAAACTCATTAAACTAAATACTAATGTTTTTTTACTTTACAAATATAGAGATACAATTTATATGGAGTGAATTTTAAAATATATACTGATCATAAAAATTTGATGTATATATTCACATTAAAAGAGTTGAATATGAGGAGGAGATGATGGATTGAAATTATTAAGGATGATGACCACGATATTCATTACTATCCTAGAATATAAAATAGGTTAGCTGATGTTGTTATTTAAAAAGACAATACATCATTAACTACGATAAATTTGGAATAAGATTCTTTGGTAAATGATTTGATGAATTTTGGATTATAAACTTTGTATGTAGAAACTTCCTCTATTTGGGTTTAGGTTTTGTTGTAGTTTTAATTATTATATAGAATTAGGAAATATTCGAAAAAGAATTTTGTTATATATAAAATGTAGAATATTTTAGGAAAGTTATGTTTTCATAATTTTAAATTGTAAAATAAGGTGTTTTGAGATATAGAAAAAGATTATGTATGCCTTATGATTCCCTATTGAAGAAATATTTTTGGAGGGAGTCTCATTGCTCTAAAATTTTATATCCATTACGGTAGATCTCTAATGCATAGAGACCTTTGAAAAAATAGCTGGATAGAATAAAAATAGATATGTATGACTTTACCATGAAATTATTGACTTATTATTAGGTGAACTTTAAATGTTAACTACAAAAGGTAATGATTCAGGCTTTTTTAATTCCAAAACAGAAATAGAATAATATAGCCATGGATTTAATTGTAGTACTAACAAATAAATTTATAGGTAGAAATTTATTATGGGTGTCTATTTATTGATTAAATAATTATTTAAATTCTCTTCCAATTTGAGATAATATCTCTCCATATGGTTTTTGAAGACTTTATGTTAAAGATATTATCAGATTGAATAAGGTACATATTTTTTTGTATCTAAAAATAATCCTTTGTTTTCCTCTAATTTTTTAAAATCACTTCAGAAGTCTTGGCATATTGATTTTAATTTTAGTATGTCTTTTTATACTCAATTTGATGGAAATTTAGAGTGAATGATCCAAAAATTGGAAGACATGGTCCATGATTAATCTATGGACTACATGGGATGTTGAGATCATCATATATCATTTTTTTAGTTTTATAATAATAACTTATTTTATTACAGTATATATATAAATGGAACCATTTTGGGCATTATATTGGAAGTGTTATGAGACACATACTTTTTGGGATGAAGCTGAGGGAAGAATGTTGTCGGGACCAAAATTGGTAGAACAAAAGGATGATAAGGTTAAAATCACCCAACAATAAATAATGAAAAACCTATTCAGATTATGAAATACTGAGACAAGGTATTTTGGAAAAATATGATTAACCATGTTAAGGTATTTTCTAAAATCCATATAGAATATGATTAATGATGTAAGGGTATTTTCTAAAAACCATATTATTGATGAAGCAATATCAGAATCATAAAATTTTATGATGGAAAAATACCCAAACATGTTTACGTAAGGAAAAAAATTATGATCACCTGTTTTTTAAAAATAGAGGATGAATGAAAAAACCAAGGGAATGTTGATAATTTATTGATTTTATTTTATATAAATATTAATTAATTATATTTTATTTATTTATATTCACAACAATAATATTAAGTAATTTTATAATAAAGAAGAAAATATAATTACAACTTACTCAATTAATTTTCCAACTCTCTGTACCCAAACATCATCAATTACACCCACAAAAATTAGCATTCTATATTTCCATAAAAATCACTGGGTTAGGTGAATGAATGATCCTACCCATCAAATCCACTCTTATAAAAAAACATAAGCACTCATGTGATTCATTGATGCGAGTATAAGGCAAAACCATGCACCTTTACCAAAACCTAATGTTGCCCATCATGTAGTGATTTCAACTCTAAAGAAACCAAACAAGCTCTACATTCAAAGTCACCTACGACACTTGGCCATCCTCCCTTGAGGATACCATCAATTTATCATGATTTAAAACTCATATCCACATATCTTGGTCCATTAATATTCCCCACTAATGCCTCTAGGTTAATTCCACACTAAGAAACATTTTCTATGTGACACTACCAAGGTGGAAAATATCTACCCGTACAATACACAGCCAAAAGCACCAACACCCATATCAACCTCTCACACAAGACATCACAAAAATCCAAACGATACCAATTACCCAAACTGGAGTCACACCAAGAAAGTATAACTGGATCTCTATCTGAGCCACACATTCTAAACCTCAATCAACATGCTGTTCATAGCTGTCATCCAAAGCCCATTCCAAACCCACCACATCTAATGCACCAAACAACCATTTACTCTAGGCCCCCACCAATATACTCAAACACATACAGTGGAACCATTTAAAAACTCCCACTCTAGGGTCTAAAATTCAACTCACAAGGTCTCAATTCGCAATGATTTCTACATTCAAAATAATAGACTTTACTTCAGAACTATATGTTTATAACCTAACTGAAGACACAACAAGTAACATCCCATTAACCGACACACCCACAATAACAATATCTCACATCCCAAAACCTATAGTCACAAAAATAAGGCACTCTCACTATCTAAAAAACCCACACACATGATTGAGAACCGAACCAATGGATAACCACCAGAGGTGTCCCTAAAGGATCAATTATTCCCCCCTTTTCCAATTAACTAACAATAAAATTTAAACCCAAAATTTAAATTTTCAAACCTTTCATTTTCAAAACCCAAAAATTTACCCAATTAAAAACAATTTTGTTATCCCATCGTTTGAAAAACATCAATTTTATTGAAATTCACATCTAAAAACATTTATCCTTTAAAAACTCACGAATTTCGATTTTTAAAAAACATTATAACTCTAATATCTTATATAAATAAAGAATAAAGAATTTTCATATTTATTAATATTTTTGAATTAAATATTAATGTTATTTTAAAGGGTATGTTATGTTCGATGGCATACCCGATACACAACAACGAGTTTCTTTTGAAGTCTAATGTTATAAACAATGTTGAGTCATTCTGAAAAATAATAATATAATATTATATTAAATGGTAATTAATGCCTAGATGTTGTATTGGATGGAATGAACAGAACTAACTAAAATATTATTATAAATTTTTGTTAAATATTTATACATTTATCCAATAAATCTTAGAGGTATAAAATGTGAATGAATCTAATTTTAAGCATAAATACTCTAATTTTCTTTAAAAGGTTGATTCACCACCTTTTAAGGGAGAACACTATTTAAATATATTTTTGGTCACTTTTATATGTTCTATTGGAAAAAATAAAATTCTTATTTAGAATCAGGACATCAAATTTAACTTTGGATAACTTTTATGTATTTTTTTCAAAAAAATTCTATTTTAATGAATAGTGAAAATACTGCATTTTAATTCAAAAATAATTTTTATTATTATTTATTTATATGGTTAGATTATATTTTTACCATTTAATCCAATGGTGGTCGTTGGAAGTAATTTTACTTTGAAATTGGACATGAACAACTGTCAATCTTTTGCAATTTATTATTTCTAAAAAATACGCCTTTTGTTTTGATAATGGGAATTAATTTTAAATAAATTGATAGAAATTATATGTATTTTAATTTGGTAAAATAGGAATAATCTTTGAATTCAGTGTATCAAATGTATCTTAGGCTTAATTTTCTGAATTTTTCTGAAAAACGTCAATTTTTGATGAATAGTGAAAACACTGAGTAGTAGTTAAAAAAATGAATTTTTCATTTAATCAAAATTTTACTAATTTTGTGAATTGAATTTTGAAAATACAACCAACATGGTTTTTTTTATTAAGTAAAATTTGGTTCAATAAGATGAAAATAATTTTTAGTGAATAGAAACTTTTGACATTTATTTACCGCGGTTAAAGGTAAATAGGGTAATTCATGGTAAAAACAATATTATAATAATTTAAAATTACCTTAACACTTGTACTAACCTTATTTGATGAGTAATGGAGACCAAGACAATCATTGGGTGAGTCTTTTGGCCTATTAAATCCACTTGGGTAAGATAATTGTTTTAATAACTTTTTGTTTAAAGTACAAATAAAAATATCATAAAGATGTTTTGTTTTACTAAAACAATTTTAATGTGGGGTTATGTAATTGAAATATTTGACTATAAAAATTAATTATAAATCCAAAAAAATTTACTACATCATGGTATATTATTTATAATTTTTAGACATCATATAAATAAAAATATTTATAACACAATAACGATGCAGTATTTACCTCATTAATGAATGACTTAAATAAATTAGATTATAAAGATTGCAAAAACATCCAAAGAATTTTAAATTCTTATTAGATGATTTGATTTCAAACACAAGTCATATTATATTTGACTTTAATAATTTTGAGACCTTTAAAAACCAAAATCAATATATAATAAAATAATATTTCCAAACACTCCTAAAGAGCCCCTCCTCTCCCTTATAAAAAGACCTCAACTCTAACATGTTACTTACACATCTCAAGACCTTTGGCTCATCCAAATTCTGCCAAAATAATCTCTCAAGATCCCTATATTCCACTTAGAAGCCTTACCTTAGGTATAAGGCACTTGAAGAAATCATTTTGGTTAAAACCAAATAGAGTTACCCAATTGAAAGGCAACATCTTCTTTTAAGTTCTTTAATTTTATTTCACTTCTCAAACCACCTAAACTATTTTTATTAGTTTTTTTAATAACAAAACCAGTATACTAAATATACTAGGTTGTTTTTATGTTAAGTATTCGAACTACACCTACACACACCACCATCTAATGGGTAAATAACATACTGTTTCTCTGGACGATGAACTACAACCTTACGAAATGATGATTGTTCAATCTTATCTTGCCACCTATTATAATAGCCACTATGATAGAACTATATTTATTTGTTATATATATTATATTTATATTGTCTCTATAATTATGTATTTATCATTTATATCATAACTTTATGGTTTTCATAATGGGTAAACGCGATAATTTCATTTGAGGAAGTGAGGGCTACCACCCCCTCAAAGTGATATGAGTCTTTCATGCCATATGTGGACCATATAAAGGATAAAGTTAATAAAATTATTTATAATATTATAATATAATTATTATATACCTATTTATCATTAAATTTTCATTCCATTTAAAATACAAAATAGAAATGAATATAGCGTTCATGTGTACGCACAACTTACCGTCTCCATGAACAGTGCATTTCATTTTTACCTCCAAATGTTATATACTATTATAAATAAATATATATACTAGATATATATTATATATATGATATCTAAATTATGAATATAATTATGGAGATAATAGACCTTTGACCACATGAACAACTTGTAATTATAAGAAGTTCATTTGTAACTCATGTTCCGAATATTGACAAAATGTCTGATATGAACTCAAATAATTAAATAATTGTTATAGAATGATAATAATTGATATAAAAGAAATAAGAAACTTGAAAAAGGTTTTTGGGTAAGTAGAAATTAACTTTATTTTATTATTCAGAAGATTAAATAATGATCGAGTCAATTCGGACACGATGTAAGGGACTTCGTCTCAATCTCCTTTCAATTGAGGCATCTTTTGATTTAAACATGACATTATTTTATACGGTGTATAAAAACCTATGAATTTTAATTTCATTAAAAGGAAATATTTTTCTATGAGGCATTTTACTAAATTACATAAAATAATGTTTCTTTTAACATAAGTGGTGACAATGACCTTTTCTGCCACCGCGAGTATTATTTGAACTTTGGCTTACTTAACAAGCCGTAATGTTTTTAAATGGAAAATAAATACCATATATTTTTTTACCTATATTGGTATTGAAAATGGTTTTGATAATAGATCTATTATTTCAATACATTTAAATGATATATTTTGATTGAAATGTGGAAGTGTTATATTTCCTTTATGTTTTTTATATGTTATGAATATGTTATGTTTCTTGGGCATTGTTTACGTATACGGGTGGTTCTGTGATAAACCTAGGGCGGGTGAGCCTGATATTTCTCTTCAATTCATTGGGTAACCTAACGGAGGTAAACATAAATATTTCTTCTAATAGATTTAGGGAATATACTGTGATGGGTATTCCAAATGTGACTCCCTACGTAGCTGTGAAAGCTAAAACATATATATGTTATGGATGCCACAAGTTACCTTTATGATTTGTGATTACTTTGTTTTATTCATAAATTTTATGATTTCATGAGGTTTGTTAAAAATATTAGGTTTTCATGAACTAATATTTTCTTTCAATATTTTATAACCCTTACTGAGCTTTTTATGCTCATTCCACATTTTGAAATGTTTTTCACTAGATTTAAAGATGAATAGGGTCAAGGATTGTATCAAAGAAAAGTATTGCTGTCTAAAACATGGAACTAGACATGACTATTTTTTCACGAGTTTTTATTTTAAGAAAAAAATGGAAACTGAGTTAAAGTGTCTACTTTGTAATTTTTGAGATGTAATTTAATAGTTATGGCCTAATTCAATAAAACCCTAAACCTGAAAAGATACTCAATGTGA
This sequence comes from Viscum album, assembly GCA_963277665.1. NCBI lineage: Eukaryota > Viridiplantae > Streptophyta > Magnoliopsida > Santalales > Viscaceae > Viscum > Viscum album. The sequence continues at coordinate 59,115,953 of OY728158.1, forward strand.
ATTATAAATTTAATTCAAGATTATGTAATGTTTTAAGTCTGGGTCCTTATATTAACCCAATTTTTTACTCCCATTATTTAATTAAATTTTAATTTTTATACTCATATGGTTTATCATAATTGTATTCAAAATTCAATCATAGGCAACATACATATGCCCTTTCTATCTTTTGTGCCTAGCATGATGCCTGAACTCATGCACCCACTCTCACCCTGCCGATCTAAGAGATAAATCATTATAAATCTATAACATCACATCCAAGAAAACCGACCAAGGGGGAAATATCAACCAATTGTAAAAGAAAAAAATATAACATCAGTTACCACCCTTGGGAAATTTAACTTTCCCTCACACATGGGGCTGCATGCACCCATAAACTAAATCATTACAAATTCCCAACTATATCATAGTATTATGTCTACCATTCCCAAATATTGAAACAAAAGATGACCTAATTTGATGCCCCTTTATAAGTCCCCAAACCAGAATCCATTATAATTGGTGCCCCGATCCATGTTGTCACATGACCTATGGTATGCCTCCCCGTACAACAGAGGCTGCCGACTAGTAGTTGAGTCTAATGAAGGACATGGGGAGACTATACCCACTTATTAGAGTGAATCCACAAAAAAATGTTACAGAAACAGTTAAAATAACCAAAGAAAAAAATAATAGATATCATGTAAAAAAACCCAATAAGTGAAAATGTTCACTTGCTTTATAAAAATATAGAGTGTACACTACATCTAATGAAATCATACAATATAATCAAACAAAGAAAAAGACTAATATATTTGAGTAGGCATCTAATTTTCATTTTCCCCATATTGTTTTTTAGAGTCATCTCACAACAACAAACTCAATAACACTGGGGGGTGGGTGTCTAAATCAAGGAATAACAGTGAGAGACACATGTAACCATAAGGTGTTTCACTAATCACAACTCATCACATTACCAATAGGTAAAATATTCATTTAATCCATTTTTATCATAATTTTTATTTCACCACTTAGGTTATCTTCATTACCAAATTTATCATCATATCATGTTCCATTGGTTAGGCATTTAAATCATTTAGACTACGACCTCAACCGGTCAATTACTATGCATAAGGGAATAAACCAAGTCCTTATCTCATTAGGTATTAACAAATAAAAAAACTTTCCTCTCCTCTTATCCTCAATCCTGGTAGAATGAAACCATTAGTGGAATATATTCATCATCCCTGTCCTTAACCCATTCATTTTGGGGGTTGAGTTTGGAGCCTCAGTCTAACTCAACCTGTGGGAATAAAACCCCAAGTTAATACCCTATGCTACCAAGAAATTTTCACATGATACTTTTACAATTCACGACATATAAAATATCATAACCATACTCAAATAATATCATAACATTCACAATTATTAATTCATAAATACATAAATCATTCTCATGTCACAACCCATGATCAGGTTACCATTTGGAAACCATTTCTCATTAACCCAATTACATTATACCAAACACTCCCATATAACAAGTTATTAATTAAAATAATAACAATAATCTCACTCAATAAACATTTCAAAAATTCCAACAAAACCATACCTTTTTAAACACATATATCATTATACCTAAAACCCCCCATTATTTTATTCCATTAACTATGCATTTTCACTATTTAATTCATATCAAAACTATGTTATAATGCCAATACAATTGTCATAGGTCCTATCTCACCAGATCGTAGATCAATTCAATGACTATAGTCCCAAAAAATCCTTAATACGACATTATGACATACAATAAAATTCAAAATAATTTTTATAAGACATGTTGAAGACACCATTTAAAACATAGACCTTCCTCTTTGAAAACTAAAACTTTTCGAAGGGCTTTAATTTCCATTTCAACCATCCAATAAAACCATTAAACCATTTTCATAAAAAGGAAACATCAAATATCATTAAAAACTCATTTGAAACCTCTTTAGATTTTTTTGAAATCAATTTGAGTTCAAAACCTCTTTTAAAAGAACATATCACTTTCAAACAACATTTACATCAATTACACAAAATAGGGTCAAAGCCCCAAATTTGCCATCAAATCTTTTCAAAACCATTCAACCATTTATAAAATATGAATTATAAATTGTTTCAATATATACATTAACTTAAAAAATAATGAATTAATGTTTTACTACCCATTTTATGTTATAACACCCTTATGTCAAGGTTTACTAACTTTACTCACCAATTACATGGTCCCAACATTCCCCTTGGGTAGCCCAAGGTTTGGTCTCACATCCTTGGTGTACCCAACAGAGTCCGCGAAGTGTATCACACATCAATCTAGTGTCTAAATCACTTTTCATAACCCACAACATCAAAACAAAACATGGTTGTGAAACCAAACAACTACATACACATATAACACATCAAGACTATGGGAGAAATCTTAAAGACCACCTACCTCATGTCTTTTGATGCATGATTTTTAAATATCCTGCCCTTATTTGAAATCAAACAACCACTAAATCCAAAATCTATAATATGTTGTAAATGTGAATGTTTTAGGGATTTAGAAAAAGATGAGAGATTCTACAATCGGTAACCTGAAAAATAGAGCAAAGTGGAGTGCTGGACTCACTCATATCATTGATTATCACCCAAAGATCTCCAAATTCCCCTGAATCGATGGAGAATCACCCATGTAAGGAGAGGGGGATACTAGTTTATCACCTTGTTTAGAGGTGGTTGAATGGGAGAAAAATCCAATTGGTGATCTAAAATTCCTGAGAAGGAATAACTATGAATTTTTCAACATTTAGAGGGGTGAATTGTTTACCCACATGGTTTACCAAACCATTCTCTAACTATGCACAATCCACTATATTATTAGAACTTAGATTTAATATTTACCTGGAGATACCCACATAGTTTTTCAAATAGTGTGATTACCATGTGCTATCACAATGTTCTAAATGGTCAATATGTCGCACGATTTCCTGGTCCTGGTGTACATTTTACACTAACCTTGCGCCAACCATGTTGTATGCACCGTTTGGAAACTTTTATAATTTTTTTATCTCCCACAACCTTAGAACACTTCCATAACTCTTGATGATCTCAATAAACACATTATTAACAACAAAAGAGAGTTCATCCAAAAAATTATTACCAGAATGTACCTTCTATAAAGATCAGTATCTTATAATAAGTCTTGAGCTAAAGGATTTATGTTATAATATCATTTCTTTTCATTATATTCTATGTTGAATTTCGATTGAGTGAAATTACATTATCCTTATAATTTAATACCAAATATCTTTTTTATCCTCTAATAATTTCTAGGTTTTTTGTGTTTCCCTTTCATTACACTCTCTTGGGTACATAAAATGACTGAGAAAATGTTTTTTTAGGAAAATTTGTTTTTATTTACTCTTTAGATTGATTTTTCATTCAATTTTGATGCCATTTAAAATGTTTTGAAGAATTATATTTTTATTTATCACATAATTGTTTAAATTCTCTTTAAACAATATTTTACTTTCTTTTCAATGTTCTAAAAGGAAACTTCTTTTTTATTTTCCAAATGATTTACTTTTGATTTTTTTACCAAAAGTTTAAAAGGAATCACTGTTTTAACATTTACATCATGAATTGATTTTCAAAAATTCATGACCATTATTTTCATTGAATCATACTTTATAATTTTACATAGTTATTTTAAATGATAATCATTTTCTCAGTATGATAGAAAATTTTATTTATATAGATACCAAACTAAAATCATTTTTCCTTATTTTTGAAGAAATTTTCAAACACTCTTTTAAATTTACCTTTTATCTATGTTACAATCCTTTGGTGTTTCTTATAATTATATAAATATATGATCTAATGACCCAATCCATGTTATTTTTAACACCCCAAGCTTCCATGGTGTGCCTCTCTTTGAATAATACAGTTACGTGTGTTGTACGCAACTTCGAGTTCTAACACACACCACAACCAATCAAATTAGCCATTATGAATAGTAATACCCACTTTTTGAAATTTTAACATTTTAAAATTCAAAATGGACTTCATTTTTGGATTCGGAAAATCGAAATTAGCTTAGGGTGAATTTTTTTAAATATGGGTAGAAAAATAATATTATAATAATAATAAATTACCCTAAAACATGTCCAATCTCTATTGGTTGATACATGTCCGACCATGGTAATCTTTGGGTCAATTTTGGGACCCCATGGATCCACTTGTAAGTGATAATGACACTTTAAATTAATTAAGTTAAAGTAAACACAAAAATGACAAAAGCATATATCTTTTAGCAAAACAATTTTTACTTAGGGTTATATATGTTATATTTTCGAATATAAATATTAATTAGAAATATAAAACTATTTCCTACATAATGGTATTTTATTTATAATTTTTAGACATTTAATAATTAAATATATTTATGACACAATAATGATGCAGTATTTTCCTTATTAATGAAAGAATCAAATAATTAGTATTATAAATGTTAAAATAAATATAAATTGATAGTTTTAATGAAATCCATGAATTTTAATGAATAATATGTAATGTTAGGATTTCTTAAATGAATTTATTTATAATTAATAAAGTTTTTATGAATTTAAAAAAATCAATTATTAAATAGTGTCAAAATTGACATAAAAGAGTTTTTAAAACAAATATTATATTATTAATTCATATTATATTCCTAAAAATATAAGAATCAGAAAAAGAACTTATATAATGATATTTGTATCATTAATGGACCACTTTGGGGTCTCTTAGAAGTATATAGTATGTTTATTAACCATATAATATTAAAATACCAAGTGACATGGTAAATGTCAAACTATTTAACTAAGAGTTAAATATAAATGATGAGGTTAATATAGTGACCCTAACGTATCTAAAATCTTCTGGATGAAAGTATTTCGACCCATATACTCCATATGATTTGAATAATCTACTTTGGAACCACTAGAATCCGAATATGAATTTATTATAAATTAATACTTTATGTTTTTTCTAAAGATCCCCTCCTCCCCCTTATAAAAGGACACCACTTATAACAAATTTTTCATACCTTCAAAGCCTTTTTATTTGGAAAAAATCTTCCCCAATACCCTACCAACTATCCTACCTTAATCATAGAGGCCTTCATTTAGTCAAAAAGCCAACCTATGGAGGCCTTTCGATTAAATCAAAAGGAAGAACTTGAAGAAGAGGTAATGTTTTCACCACCCTCTTTCAAGTTCCTTTCTTCTTCAACTTCTTCTTTACTAGTTATTTCAATTATAAAATAATAAATCCAGTATATTCTATATAGATTGATGTTATTTTAAATATGGTACAACCGTATCCGTTATTCTATCCATCCTTTTAATGACATGTCACCATACGTGCGTATGTACGGCCTACCGTCCCCACGTCGTGGTGTAATTGTTATTCAATATATTATTATTTGGATGGGTATAATAATGATGTGTAATTATTGTAAATAATAAATATAACCTGATAATTATTCTGTATATATGATATACCATCTAATTATATATAAGTTTAATATTAAAAGAATGATATTGTCGCTCGTGCGTACGTACAGATTACCATCTCCACGAACGCGATGAGATTCATTCCCAATCATATCCATTCAAAACTAAATTTAATTTTATGATTAAAAATAATGTTTAGAGGCATGATATAATTCTTTATATGAATAATATTCATCCCATTCATAACAAATATGGCTCACATAACAAATAATATAAAGGAAACTGAATCCGTTAACACCTGAAACGACGATAATACTAAGATATTATCAACAAATCAATGTTAAAAGATCACATATGATAACATATTAATAGGATTCTTGTATAATTCAATAAAAATTATTTAACCATTATACAAGAGGTTAACTTACCTCCGACTAAGGAAAAATAACAAAGTAAGGGGTTTCTTATCTCACTTTTAATTCCTTGAGATTTCCATTGTTCTCCACTTATTTATTGCATGTGGTGTGTGTACTACCCATGATTGTATTCATTATATAATATAAATTAATTTATGGATATTTAAATCATAATTTTATGATCCATATTTCATGGGATGTATGTTTCGTACATTACCAAATTAGTAAGGGAATTACAAATTTCAATTTCCACTCATTCGGTGTTAAACATACTTCATTGATTATTTTACTACAAGATTATGTGTGGAATCACTATTCATTTGCTTATGTAATAATTTCCACTCCCCATTATGTGAATATAATTTTGATAAACTTAATCACTCCATTAATAAATTCTCAATTCATCGATATAAACTTGATAAGAGTAATTTTAACTCAATCTCCCTTTGTTGTGTTAAATATCCAATTCATTGGTGTTGTTTTTACAAGAATATGTGTGAATGTCCTCTGATTGATTTACACTGAATATCATATCATATTGAGTGTATTTATATTTTTCACACATTATTATGTCATTGATTTATACTTAACCTAAGGATACAGTCTTTATTAGATATTTCATCTCAATTTACATTCCATTGAGACTCCTTTGTTTTTATACACCAAATCACTTTTATATGGTGTATATAATGTACTTTAACATAGTATATCTTTAATCCATTTATTCTTATGATATTAAAAAGTTTTTATTACCTCAAATATTTTTAGTCAAGTGTATATATTTTTGTTAGGAACTCTAATGAAAATATCATTTTAAAATGTTTTAAAGATTTATTATTCTAAATCTTTCTCATTAATGTCCATGTTTTAAAAAAGGTATTAAGGATTTATTTATATGGACATTAAAGTTTTCAAATAAAAATTCCTTTTAAAAGTTTCAAAGTGGTATGGGACACTTTGATTCAATAATATATTTTAAATGGCTTCTTGACTAATAGTGTGACTTTTAAATTTTTTCAAGAAAAAGGGCGATATTTCTCTCAACAGTTTGATGATTATTTTAATCTATGTCAATATACTTCATTATTATTGATTGAGGTTAATTTGATACAATAAAATGTTTCATATTGAATTGAATGAGTTATGTTTTACTGTGGATGTGCTATATTTATACCATTCATGGTTGTGGTTAAAGTATTTACATTTCATATGCTAGTTTTAATATGAATGTTTATGTCATGTTTTAAACTTTTCATATAAGGAATGCATTGGACTTAGTAAGTGATCGGTGGAGCCCGCTATATCTCCTTGATGAATTGGTAGGTCTTATGAGATAAACTAGTGTCTTGGCACAAGGCCTTGACAAAATCTTATATGTTGTCTTGGCACAAGGCCTTGAATATGTGGTTATGATAGTCTGAAATTATGCATTCCATCATTATGAAAGTGGTTATTGATATTGAATGTGATTATTCGACTAGTAGAATATCCATGTGAATAAGTAAATGGAATTATTTCATTTTATTTCTACCATATTATACTGAAGTTCATGTTTAAAAGGATTTTGTTTTAGTTATACATTGCCTTAAATGTTTATGCTTATTTATGAAAGTTTCCTCTATATTGTTATCCTTACTAGGAATTCGAGCTCACCCCTTTCTATGTTTTATTTTTTCCAGGATGTGAAGAAGTATTTTATGAATAACCTGCAAGGATAGTATATGGGGATATGAGTGTAGAGATAAGATGTTGTTGTAGTTTTTCACTTTATGATGTAATGTAAACTTTATGAATGTATTTAGTGATTCCAAGGCTACTAAACTAATCGGTCTTTCGAGACATCATATTTTGTGATCAAGCCAAGGATATGTAATAATGAACTGAATCTGGGTAACTGGGGTCAAGGCATTACATTATTTCTCAAAATAGAGTATTTATCAAATCCATTTTTTCCAAGGGCAATGATATAATGAATTAAGGAATGTTTTTATAATCATTTGGAACACATATGTATGTATTTTATTATGTTATCAATGAGTTTTTGAAATACTTACAATGAATTGGGTAATGTGATATAGATATCTCATGATATATAATTATTATAATAATTTGAGTGATTATAAATAACTATATTTTCATTATGATGTCTAATTATGATTGATTTTAGCTACACTCAAAAAATTAGTTGTGGAAATGAATAGAAATAGCTATGTTTACAAAATTATGATTTCTTATAATGATGACACCACATTATTTTGTTTTGAATCCGGAATTATGATTTATTCTTTGACATCCTTATTAATAATTCTTATAGATATGAAATGATTTCGGAGTTTATGATCTATATTTTTATAGGTGTGGATCTTTTAATTTTTTAGAATAAAATAGATTATGGTATCATAGCCTTATGATTATCTTATGGTCACTTATAATGGCTATCTCCCATGTTTTGAATTACAGAGCATATGTGATTTCCCTTTATTATATTTTCATTCCCCATGTTTTGATGGAAGTTTCAATGTATGATATGTCTAAAAGGGGTACTAATTTGAATAATTATTATGGGATATGTTAAATAATGTTCATAAATAAGTTTATTATTTATATAGTATATAAAACACTAAACCTTTATCATGTGAGGGAGTTTAAAATAATTATATTTATAGAATATTCTGGTAAAATTACATAATATATATTATATTTTTCTTGGGTCTCCTCAAATGAATATTTTGTGTCTTTGAGTACTGAATGTAGAAAAAAATTATTTTAAAATAATTTTGATACATTAGTCAATAATTGTTCTACACTAATCCTTCTATAATTTAAATAAGTTATACTCTTCTTCATAACATTGGTAAATAGTGACACATTCCTATCATGGGGTGTGACAAGAACAAAAATTTCCTATGATAAAATTCGTAATGATCATTCCCCCTCTCTTCCTGTTGATTGATATATTAAATACTCTTCGATAGAGTTATCAATAACCCTTGGATGAAGAAATCAATGGAAACCACTATTATGTGCATGGAAGTTCATAAAAAAATCCAAAAAAACACAGTCAAGTACAGATTAGGAATTTTTGATCTGTATATGTAACGACCTGACCCCAACTACCCAGAGTCGGTGCATTATTGCGTAACATTGGAATGATCACAAAAGATCAAGTCTCTAAAGGCCAATTAGTTTACTAGCCTTGGAAACATTAGATACATTCATAAATGTTACATTACATCATAAAGTGAAAAACTACAATAACACACTGACAATTTTCCACACTCATATCCCCTTCGGACTATCCCTGCAGGTCAATCCTAAAATACTTCTTCACGTCCTGGAAAAACTTAAAACATTGAAAGGGGTGAGCTCAGATGCTCAGTAAGGATAACAATATAGCAAGAAGGTTTCATAAATAAAAATAAACATTTAAGGCAATGTATGACTAAAACAAAAGCCTTTTAAATTTGAACTTAAACATAATACGGAAAAAGTAAAATGAGATAATGCCATTTACTTATTCACATGGATATTCTACTGGTCAAATAATCACATGCAATATCAATAACCACTTTCATAATGATGGAATGCATAATTCCAGACTATCATAACCACGTATCCAAGGCCTCATGCCAAGACTTCAATAATATTTTGTCAAGGCCTCATGCCAAGACACTAGTTTGTCTCATGAGACCCGCCGATGCAATTTTTTTAGAATATAATTACATTTAAAATTGCTCAAATATACTCTAGTGTTTTTCTGAAAACATTATGCAATCTCTTGAAAACAAAATAACTAATTCTGAGACTTCTCGACTAATTAAAGGACAGGATGGGTCCACACCCAATACCTTCCTGTCTACCACACTCGAGAGTCGGTTTTTTCTGAAAACAATTTTAAGCTTGCGTTAAATACATATACATTTTCACTGGATTTTCATATATTTGAGAGAAATATCTCTCTTTTTTTTAAATCATTTAAAAAAAGTTATTGCCTGCAGAGGAAGCCGAAACTGAAATAACGGTCATGGCGGCAGAGAAGTCATTGTCGCCGCATACGTACAATAAGAAAAACGTTTCTTTTTGTCGTTTAGTAAAACGCTTCATATAAAAAGATCCATTTGAATAAACATAAAATTCAAAGGGGTTTATACACCGTATAAAAGAAAGTTGTGTATAAAACAAAATATGCATCAATGAAAGGAGATTGAGACAAAGTCCTTTACAAAGATCATTTTTTTAAATAAAATATATCTATTATGTGTATTCACTATAAGTACACATAAATACAATACAATTACAAGATAGGACATAATAATATCATGACATAATTTGAAAGTAGGAGATTAACCCAAAGAATGGAAATTGGGTTAAGAAGTTCCCTTACAATGATCATTTTTTTAAATAAAATAGATCTATTATGTGTATTCACTATAAGTACACCTAATGAATTAATAAATACCAGATATGACATAATAATATCATGACATAATTTGAATGTAGAAGATTAACCCAAAGAACGGAAATTGGGTTAAGAAGTTCCCTTACCACGTGTCCGACTTGCCTCGATCGTTCTTTAACCTCCTGAATAATAAAATAGAGTTAATTTATACTTGATTAAGAACATTTTTAATGTTATGTATTACTTTTATATCCCTTATTACCATGTTATGAACATTATGTAATTATTTATGTTAATAATGGCCATTTTTTCGATCTTTGGTACTTGAGTCAAAAATAAACTTCTTATAATTACAAGTTGTTCATGTGATGAAATATCCATTATATGCAGAATTATATTCATGATGTAGATATCATATATATCTAGTATATACATTCATTTATAATATTATATAACATTTAGAGGTAATAAATGAAATGCACTGTTCACAGAGACGGTAAGCCGTACGTACGCATGAATGCTACTTTCATTTCTATTTCATATTTAATGGAATTAAATCATAATTATATAAAGGTGTATTATAATTAGATTATAATATAATATATAATATCATTTAATCCATCTTTTATATGTCCCACATATGGCATTAATGATTCAAATCACTTTAAAGGGGTGATAGTCCGCACATCCTAAAATGAAATTATCACGTTTACCCATAATGGAAATCATAAAGGTATGCCATAAATGAGAAATACAGAAGCATAAGGACTACATAAACATAATATATATCATATATAGAAATATTTTCATCATAATTTCCACCATTAGAGGTGCTAAAAGAATATTGAACAATCATCGTTTTGTGAGATAGTATTTTCCCACCCACAGAAACAATATGTTCTTTAACCATTAGACGAAGGTGCGTGTAAGTGTAAATAAAATCCTTCTAAAAAAACATCCTAGTATATTATAGATACTGGTGTTGTTACAAAAGAATGTAATAAAAATATTTTAAAGGTTTGGAGAAGAAAAATAAAACACAAGAACATAAGGGAAGACATTACCTTAAAATCGGGTAACTCTTTTTGATTTGAGCCAAAGACTTCCTTGGGAAGACTTCTACCCAAATTTAGGCATCTAGGAGTAAGATAGGGAAGTTGAGAGAGTAGTTGGTCAGATTTTGGATGATCTAAAGAGCTTGAAGGTGTGAATAAGGTGGTAGTGGTGGGGGCCTTTTATAAGAGGAGAAGAGGGGCACTCTTGGAAAGATTGAAATGTTACATTATTATGAAATAATTTTTTGATTATAAAGGACCCACAATGATATATTTCGAGGATAAGGTGATACGGGTTCGAAATATTCTAATCCAATAGGTTTTTGACAAGAGTAAGACTTAGATTTTACATTATCTTTTCATTTTATTTAAATCGTTAATTAATGAGGTAATCGCTGCATCATCATGGTGTCATAAAAAATTTAATTTATTTAATATCTAAAATTACAAAACGAATATCATGATGTATGAAATCTTTTTATCTTTCCAATGAATATTTATAGTCAAAAAGTTAACTTATATAACCCCATGTAATAATTGTTTTAGTAAAACAACACATGTTTGTGACAATTTTATTTTTACTTTAAATAAAAAGTTATTAATGTCATTTTCTTACCCAAGTGGCTCCATGGGGTCCCCAAGTTGAACCATGGGTTGTCCGGGTCGGCCATGACTCATCAAATAAGGGTAGGACAAGTGTAAAGGTATTTTAATATTTTTATAATATCATTTTTACCTTAAATTTCACTAATTACCTTTAATCGTGATTAATTAAATTTAAAAGTTACTATTCACCAAAAAATTATTTTAATCCCATTGAACCACATTTTACTTTCTAATGAAAACCATTTATGTCGTATTTTGAAAATCAAATCACAGAAGTGGTAATGTTTCATTTAAATGAAAAATCAATTTTTTAACTACCACTTAGTGGTTTCACTATTCATCAAAAATTGAAGTTTTTCAGAACAATAGAAAAATGTTACCCTAAGCTATAATTGATATTCAGAATTAAAAAGTGATGTCTATTTTTAAAAATTCTAAACCTATATGTTGCATTAATTAATTCCCACTGTCACAACAAATAGCGTGTTTTTAAGAAACAATATATTTCAAAGGATTGAAAATTGTTTATGTCCAATTTCAAAGTGAAATTAATTCTAATGAACACCATTGGATAAAATGGTAAAAATATATACTAATTATACTTTAAAACCACTAAATAGTATAATTTATCACTATAATTTATTTTGATTAAAAACATTGTTTTTAAGTATTTTTCACTATTCATAAAAAATTGGAAGTTCTTAGAAAAATACCAAAAATTCAACTTAGGATAATTTTGATATTTCAAATCAAAAAATTAAGTCCATTTTGAAATATAAAATATATATAATTTCAAAAAGTGAGTATTACTATTCATAATGGCTATTTTGATTAGTCGCGGTGTGTTAGAATCTCAAACGTGCGTACAATACAAGCTATTTCATTATTGAAAGAGAAGCATATCGTGGAAGCTCGGGGTGTTAAATTCTCCCCTCCTTCAATAAATTGCATCCTCACAATTTGAAATTTTTCTTTCAAAATAAAAGGTTGAAAATAGAAAATACCTTTTTGGAAAACCCACATCATAAATAGGGTTAATAAAAATATAACATTAAAAGAATGAAAGAGAGGTACAAAGGTCACCAGAGATAGCTCATACTAGGATTATATGAAAATATGGATATGGAGGAAAAAAACCATCAAGGTATGATGGAGAGTTATAGAAAGCAGGATTAGGATAAAATTAACCACAAGAAACTCACAAACTTGTGATTGGTTAAACAGTCATTGAATCCCCAGTTGGAAAAGTTAACCGACAACATTTTTTTATGTTACCTTTCATAAAGTTGAGGAATTTATTTAAGAGATTTACTAAGAATGTAAGGAAATATACTTACTTGTCATGTAGGATTTCGTTCTTTAATAAATGTTTACCACAAACCCATATTTCACTCCAAATGGTAACAGAACTCAAAAATATTCTATTTATGCTAATTGTATAGGGTTAAAAATATTACCACATACCATTTAGATTAGGAAAACTATTTTGTAATAACCAAGGACTTCCTGTAGGCTAGTGGTTGGTAATAAATGCCTGTCACACTATGGTTGTGGGTTCGATTCCTGCAGCTTTGTCCGACGCGACGAGTTATCCCCCAACATGCAGGTTTTCATTTTCCTAAAAGTATAGTATTATAATATTCCAAAAATAATCTTCAGAAATGTTTTAACCATAAACAATACTATCCAAAGTTCAACTTAATTCATTCCAACCTTTATAGTTATCCAAAATACCTCTATCTGTACTTTCTCTAAAAGGTCTCTAAATTCCAAAATCAATTGTAACATCATATTCCCCAAACAAAGTAAAGTTTCTCTTATTATAACATACTAAAAATATATATGATTACCTTCATCATATATATATATATATATATCACATTATACTAATAACAAAAATATAATCATTGAGTCCAAAAGCACCAATACATTAATTATTCCACTTCAATTGTAGTAACACCATAAGATTTTCCTTGATCCCTCGGCCTTTTCTGAGGTAATTTTCCTTGATTCTTAGGACATTCATTTGCATAATGCCCAATTTCCCTACAATTGTAGCATTCAACATTGATAGCCTCTTTCTTTCCCTTTAAATCACAAGCCTGGTGACCTTTTTCTCCACATTTATAACAAACTCCCATTCCTTTTAGGCAAGTACCAGGGTGATTCTTCCCACAATTATCGCATAATGGAAAATCCTCCTTTCCATTTTCCCTTTATCTGTCTCTTGTTCCACCATTCTCTTCTTCTCTTGCTTTACTTTATTGTCATAATACATAGAGAATTCCTTTTCCGTCTTGATAGCACACGAGACAATATCTTCTTACGACGAGAAGGTTGGTGAGACTAATGCTCGACGGAGAAATGGTTTTAACCCATCAAATGAACTATCAATATTACTTCTTGGGTTACGTATATAATCTGCAACATTCCTCACTAACCTTGTAAAGTTAGCCTCATACTTTGCGACATTCTCATCCTCCTTCTGCCTCAGACTCAGAAATTTCCTTTCCATATCTACTCGATGGTCATGTTGAAAGTATTTTTCTAAGAGAATTTCCTTAAACTCCCTCCATTCCATACTTGATACTTATTCATCTTCCTTTGTGTTTTGAATCAGCGACCACCATTGATCGGCATCTCCAATGAGGCAGTAGACTGCCATGACAACCTTCTCCCTTTCGCTACTCCCCAAGGTATGAAATATTTTCTCTAAAGAGTTTATACATTGCTCAACTAATAATGGATTTGTACCCCCATTAAATGATGGCGGTTGTTTCCTCATGAAGCGGTCTAACATTGATCCTCCACGTTGCGGATCAGGGTGCTCCATACGAGTAAAGTTATTATCCATAACCTGAGTGAGTTGTCCCAGTATGGTGATAAGGTGATCAGCACCCATTGTATCTCCAACTCCAAAATAATTATCTTGAGCAGGAGGGAAATCCCTACATGGAGTGCGTGCATTTATGCGATTTCCATTCCTCCCACTAGGCGCCATTTCAAAAAAATGGATTAAACTAGATTAGCTTATGAATCAAAATACATAATTCCATACTTGTAAAACACATAAAATAAATTGAATAATTTATGGATATAATCCATAATCATAAAAAAATTTTCTTTGAGAAAGTATATACTCATAACCCATTCATAATGGTTTGTAAAGAAAATGAGAATTATCCTAAGCATATCCCCGGGAGTGTCGTAACCAAGAGTGCAGTAAGGCCCGTTGTCGTGCACCAGTTCTCGTTCGAGTCTAGATCAAAGCGGTGTTTTTGGGTTTTACCCCTAGGTACATCTGTGCCAGAGCCACCTCTACCTACTCATATCAAGACAGGTATGTATTTCTCAGAAAAATCACAAAATCTCTACAAGACCAAAATTCTAGGAAGTTTCTCTATAGTAATATTCAAAGTATATCTTAGGGCTACGTGCTCTAATCAGACTTTATCTAAATCTATCTTCCAAGGTTAGTACTAAACTGACTCTGATACTAACTATAACGCCCCGACCCCAACTAACCAGAGTCGGTGCGTTATTGCGTAACATTGGCATGATCACAAAAGATAAAGTTTCGAAAGACTGATTAGTTTAGTAGCCTTGGAAACACTAGATACATTCATAAATGTTACATTACATCATAAAGTAAAAAAATAAAATAACATAGTCTCCATTTTCCACACTCATATCCCCTTCAGACTATCCCTGCAGGTCAATCCTAAAATACTTCTTCACATCCTGGAAAAAATTAAAACATTTAAAGGGTTGAGATTAGATGCTCAGTAAGGATAAAAATATAGCGGAAGCTTTCATAAGTAAACACAAACATTTAAGGAAATTTATAACTAAAACAAAAGCCTTTTAAACATGAACTTCAACATAATATGGCAAAAGTAAAATGAGATAATTCCATTTACTTATTCACATGGATATTATACTGGTTTAATAATCACATGCAATATCAATAACCACTTTCATAATGATTGAATGCATAATGCCAGACTATTATAACCATGTAGCCAAGGCCTCATACCAAGAAATCAATAATATTTTGTCAAGGCCTCATGCCAAGACACTAGTTTGTCTCATGAGACCTGGTGATGCAATTTTTTTAGAATATAATTACGTTTAAAATTGTTCAAATATACTCTAGTGTTTTTCTGAAAACATTATGCAAGCTTATGAAAACAAAATAACTAATTCTGAGACTGCTCGACTAATTTCAGGCCATTATGGGTCCACGCCCAATCCCTTCATGTCTACCACACTCGAGAGTCGGTTTTTCTGAAAACATTTTAAAACTTGTGTTAAATACGTATACATTTTCACTGGATTTTCATACATTTGAGAGAAATATCTCTCCATTTTTTAAATCATTTAAAAAAAAGTTACGGCTTGCAGAGGAATCCGAAACTCAAATAACGGTCATGGCGGTGGAGAAGTCATTGTTACCGCAAACGTACAACAAGAAAAACATTTCTTTTTGTCGTTTAGTAAAACACTTAGTATAAAAACATTCCTTTTGAATAAACGTAAAAGTCAAAGGGGTTTATACACCATATAAAAGAAAGTTGTGTATAAAACAAAATATGCCTCAATGAAAGATGATTGAGACAAAGTCCTTTACAAAGATAATTTTTTTAAATAAAATAGATCTATTATGTGTATTCACTATAAGTACACATAAATACAGTTTAATTACAAGATAGGACATAATAATATCATGACATAATTTGAAAGTAGGAGATAAACCCAAAGAATGGAAATTGGGTTAAGAAGTTCCCTTAAAAAGATCATTTTTTAAATAAAATAGATCTATTATGTGTATTCAATATAATTACACATAAATAATGTATAAATACAAGATAGGAAATAATAATATCATGACATAATTTGAAAGTAGGAGATTAACCCAAAGAATGGAAATTGGTTTAAGAAGTTCCCTTACCTCGTGTCCGACTTGACTTGATCGTTCTTTATCCTCCTGAATAATGAACTAGAGTTAATTTATACTTGCTTAAGAACCTTTTTCATGTTCATTATACCTTTTATATCACTTATTACCATGTTATGAACTTTATGTAATTATTTAAGTTAATAACGATCATTTTGTCGATCTTTGGTACTTGAGTCTAAAATAAACTTCTTATAATTACAAGTTGTTCATGTGATGAAATATCCATTATATACAGAATTATATTCATGATGTAGATGTCATATATATCATATATATCCAGTATATACATGCATTTATAATATTACATAACATTTAGAGGTAAGAAATTAAATGCACCGTTCAGGGAGACGGTAAGCCGTACGTACGCCTGAACGCTACTTTCATTTCTATTTCATATTTAATGGAATGAAATCATAATGATATAAAGGTGTATTATAATTTGAGTATAATATCATATATAATATCATTTACTCCATCCTTTATACGTCCCACATATGGCATTATCGATTCAAATCACTTTGAGGGGGTGGTAGTCCGCACTTCCTAAAATGAAATTATCATGTTTACCCATAATGGAAATCATAAAGGTATTCCATAAATGAGAAATAAAGAAGCATACAGAAAGAATAAACATAATATATATCATATATAGAAATAGTTTCATCATAATGGCCACCATTAGAGGTGTTAAAAAAATATTGAACAATCATCATCTCGTGAGGTAGTATTTCACCAGCCACAGAAACAGTATGTTCTTTAACCTTTAGACGAACGTGTGTAAGTGTAAATCAATTTTTTCTCAAAAAAACATACTAGTATATTTAAGATACTGGTTTTTTTAGAAAATAAACGAATAAAAATATTTTAAAGGGTTGGAGAAGCAAAATAAAACACAAGAACATAAGGGAAGACATTACCTTAAAATCGGGTAACTCTTTTTGGTTTGATCCAATGGTTTTCTTGGGAAGACTTCTGCCCAAATTGAGGCTTCTAGGAGTAAGATAAGGAATTTGAGAGAGTATTTGGTCAGAGGGTGGCCGAGCCAAAGGGCTTGACGGTGTGAATAAGGTGGTAGTGGTGGGGGCCTTTTATAAGAGGAGAGGAGGCGCACACTTGGAAAGATTGAAATGTTACATTATTATGAAATGATTTTCGGATTATAAAGGTCCCAAAATAATATATTTCGAGGATAAGGTGATAAGGGTTTGAAATATGCTCATTCAATAGGTTTTTGACAAGTTTTAGCCTTATATTTTACATTATCTTTTCATTTCATTTAAATCTTTAATTAATGAGGTAATCGCTGCATCATCATGGTGTCAAAAAAAATTTAATTTATTTAATGTCTAAAAACTATAAAAAAAATAAAACAATGTAGGAAATCTTTTTATATTTATAATTAATATTTATAGTCGAAAAGTTAACTGATATAACCCCATGTAATAATTGTTCTAGTAAAACAACACATGTTTGTTACAATTTTATTTCTACTTTAAACAAAAAGTTATTAATGTCATTTTCTTACCCATGTGGCTCCATGGGGTCCCCAAGTTAACCCATGGGTTTTATTAGACGGCCATGACTCATAAAATAAGTTTATGACAAGTTTAGAGGTATTTTCATATTTTTATAATATCTTTTTTACCTTAAATTTCACTAATTACCTTTAACCGCGATTAATTAAACTTAAAAGTTACTATTCACCAAAAAATTATTTTAATATCATTGAAACACATTTGAATTCATAATGAAAACCATGTATGTCATATTTTTGAAAACAAAATCACAGAAGTGGTAATGTTTAATTTAAACGAAAAATCAGTTTTTTAACTACCACTTAGTGGTTTCACTATTCATCAAAAATTGATGTTTTTTAGAACAATGCCAAAATTTTACCCTAAGATATAATTGATATTCCAAATTAAAAAATGATGTCTATTTCACAAAATTACAAAAGTATAAGTTGCATTAATTAATTTTATAATTAATTCCCACTGTCACAACAAATAGCATGTTTTTAAGAAACAATATATATCAAAAGATTGACAATTGTTTATGTCCAATTTCAAAGTGAAATTAATTCTAATGAACACCATTGGATAAAAAGGTAAAAATATATTCTAATTATACTTTTAAACCACTCAATAGAATAATTTATCACTATAAATTATTTTGATTAAAAAATTTGTTTTTAATTATTTTTCACTATTCATGAAAAATTGGATGTTCTTAGAAAAGTACCAAAAATTCAACTTAGGATAATTTCGATATTACGAATCCAAAAATGAAGTCCATTTTGAAATATAAAATATATATAATTTCAAAAAGTGGGTATTACTATTTATAATGACTATTTTGATTAGTCGTGGTGTGATAGAATCTCGAACTTGCGTACAATGCAAGCTATTTCATTATTGAAAGAGAAGCGTATCGTGGAAGCTCGAGGTGTTATAGTATAAATGTAAAACCGATTAACTAGTTCTACACATGTTATATTGATCTCTAGACACTCACAACCAAACACAATATGCTCAATTGAGACAAATTGCACTAGGTGGAGGGAGTTTAAAGTTGTTCAACCAAAGCTATAAAAATGAATGAAATTGAAAACCAAAATAAGATTTCATTAAGATAATTGGAAATAATTAAAATATAAATAAATAAATATAAAAATTGATTTTATAATTTAACCACAAGAATTTATCATTACAAAAGTGAAACTCCTCCTTCCTGAATCACACAAAGGATTTATGACTCCATGTGATGGGTAAGAGAGTTGAAAGGGGAAGAATAGAGAATAATGAAACCAAGAAAAGAAAAAATATAAAATAAAAATCACTTCAAGACTATAATAATCAATAAAACCCTTCACTTTTCCTCTTCAACAACCTTTAATATAAGTGAACACAAATATTTATAGGATTGAGGGGTGAAAATTTTTTCCCTCCAAATATAATACTCTAATATTTTGAGTAAATCTAATAAATTGATAAATATCAGGTATGTTTCTTCATAAAACCTACTCATATTTGTCTTCTTCATGTGACTACAAAATTTTAACAGATTTGGACAAGTTTCAAAAATGTTATTCCCGAATTATAAAGAAATAATTTTTATGCCCAAGGAGACTGCTCAACTATCTCTAGTCCGTCTCATGCAATGGAAGCATTAATGAGAGAATATATTTACGAAATTTACTATGAATATGAGACTTGGAGTCCTATTTAAAATCAACATACAATCACTCATTTATATTTATATAGTGTGATATATGTTTAAATAACTGATGTGGGGTCAATTCTATCATCCTGCCAAATTTTTCCACTTGATTAATTTTATGGGTTAGTTTTGTATTGAATTGGTTCTGGGTCCTTAAGAAAATATTTAATACCATGAAGAAATAAATAAAAAATAAAAATAATCAGTTTTTATCATAATTGTAAAAGATATTTTGAAATAAAAAATTTCCATAAAACTAAAAAAGTTCAAGAATTAATCAATTTTCTTAATTAAACCCAAAATTCACCAAAAATACTAAAATGAAAAAAATCAGATCATATTTATTAATTTTAAGGGAATAAATAATTGAATAAAATATGAAAAATAATGAAAATATTAACTCCATAAATTTCACCACACTTACACTTGGACTTATGGATAAGTCAACATCAAAATAAAATCAATGAAAACTAAAAACACTGGCTCGTAAGATTTAAAAATTCCATACAAAGAAACAAAAGATATTATAAATCATAAAAAACCATTATTACAAGTTCTATTTTTATACCATTCAATATTCTTCCACTTAATTTCTCCTCCTATGCACACAAAACACTTACTTGACATGAATTTTATATCATCTCACAATTGTATATTATCAATAAAATATTTCTAATGAAAACCAATGAGAGTGACACCATAGGCTAAGTAAATTCATTATTATCCTCTCAATTTTATTCAAGGATTTATTTTATCATGAGTAATTCGGAAAGGGTTTTCTCTGGATTCTGGTTTATAGTATTTTTATTTCTAACAAATAGGGGGCTAAATGATGAAGGCTTGGCTGTTTTTAAAGAAAATTGAAAGATTCTAATTTTCACTTATGTATGGTATCCTCCACACTACACTTAGTAGAAATCAGATCCATTATTATAACAAATCATGGAATTTTCACATCATTCATCATTTTAGTAGAAAAAGTTCAACCTTCTCAAATATAATTTTTCAAGAAACATAGAGAAAAGGCACAAATTTTATTCTCTATTTGAAGCTTTATAAAGGCATAGCTTCTCTGATCATGAAAGATCTAAAAAAGAAAATATTTCAACAAAATAATTGTTTAATAGAAAAACATATCTTCTTCTTTTTATTACCCACCCAAAGTTTCACCAAATAAGGTTTCACAACGCAAGACAGCTTCCCCCCACACTTAAGTTCAACTAGGTTATGCAATTTCACTTCAAGAGAAGGCTAGATAAGAAAACGTTTCTTGTAATATGGCTATAGTAACATATAGTTCATGGATTCTAAGGGATACCAAGATTAAATGTACAAGGTAGGCCATATTTAAAAGTATTATTTTGAAAAGGTGGATTTAAAACCAAATAAATTTCTCAATTATTTAAAACACAAGTACCACAAACCCTAATGTTTTGGTAGGAATAAATAAAATTTTGGTTAAATAAATAATGTTAAGGTTATCCAAATAAGTGAGTTGAATAAGAAGAATATGAAAAAATAGTTCAGATGCCCAAAAGGAATTTGATTTCAAATATAAAGACAGTGAGATAAGGCACGAGGTTTAAAATTCAGAGTACGTTTCATTAAATTCACAAAGACTTAAACTTGATACAAAGTCATTTTTAGGATTATTTAATCTTTTTTCCATGGAATAAATTGTTTCACTTATTCAAATAAGAATTAAATATGGAAATGATAATCATTTTGTCTCAAAAGATTCAAAAAGACATAGAAACTGAAAAATAAACACACAGAAATTTGAAAAGGCACACTTTTTTTGAAAAATAGAAAAAAATTAAAATCATAAAATAAAAAGGTTCCACACACCAAAATTAAATGATTTAGTGACCATAATGAATTAAAATAGATTTAACATGTAAGTATATTATTTATTGAATCACAACTAGAATGAAAATTTAAAGGAAAGGTACAACCTGACTTATTGGTGTTGCAACATTGATTTAATATCGTAAGTGTTGCTCTATGAAAACCTAAAAAAATGGTGGACAAGATAACATAATAAATCTATTAAAAGGAAATATAAATATAAATAAAATGAAAAAATAAGGAAAGATCTTGGATTAATCCCACAAGTGGGCCCTGGGTTTTAATTGCCTATAGATTGGAAATTCCATTTAGTCATCCCCATTCGATGGGGGTGGAGTTTTTTTAGATGAACCAACAAAACTAATTGTTTATACAATTGACTTCTTATTTTTTTGAGGACTCCATTGGTATAGTACACCAAATCCACCCTAGTATAATAAGATACTACTTACTTAGTGGGTGTGGGATAATGAATTAGTCCTTCTCCTACTTGGCTTCCACTTTTAGAACTTATTTTTCATTCTCTTGTGATTTATCGAGGTATGTTGCCTCAATAGAATAATCCAAGGGAATTTCAGAGTGTAATTATATTTGAAAAACATTTCATCATGAAGAATCAATATAAAATTCTCCCCTTTCAAATTAATCATTTTGTATCTATATTTCCTTAGGACAATCTATTTGGATATCCTCTCAAACTCCTTCCAATAAATGATCATCATTTTGGAGAGTTCCATATGTTTCTCTTCAGGTGCATCATTTTTATAAACTTCATCCACCAAGGAAATATTTGTGTTGGCGGAATTTAAAAATTTAAAACAAGGGGAGGTAATACTCAATTCATTTTTAATAAAATATAAAGATAACAAGTTCAAGAAATGATCGTCTCCTTGACTTTGTTTGACTTCAATTTATTCTTCAATGGGAGTTGCCTGTTGTAGTTAAACATAACTAGATAGTGGTGTGTAGTCAGACTCCTCCATCTTCTCTTCATATTACACCACTTTCGTGGTGTATTAGATCAATTATGTTGGATCTTATACTTTTTAAGAAATTTAGGGATTGGGTAGTTCCTCACCCTCATTACAGAAGTCATCATATTCTTTTTGATCTATTTATTATACTTCAATAGGAAAATATTCTTCATTAATCTCCACCAACATTGATTTAGATAGACTTAATTAAAGTTATTTTAATTTCTATAGGGCCCCTTATGGTTCTTAAACTTGAATGATAAAATGTAAAACTTTCTCCACCAATTTTTCTAGTTCAAGTTGAGGTAAATAATTTAATTAACTTCATCCTTGGAATTAAATATTTTATAATCATTTCTGAATTTATTATCTATGTCCTTCTGTTCTCGAAGCGAAAGACTTATGAAAAAATGATTCAACATCTTATTGGCCAAAATAGTGAGTTTATCAACCTTTTATAATATGTCATCTCATCACTATCATTCATTTGTCCATGAACTAGTGAGTTATCAATCCAAGAAAAATAATTTCATTTATCATACATCACAATGTTTTTTTAATTTTTTAAATGATTTAAAAGACAATATTTACAAAATGATATAATTAGATTTTTGGCACAAATTCCCTGGAAACGATGTGATGTTTTAAAATTTACCTATCATAGGGTGAGAAAAAAACAAATATTTTATAAGTTAAAATGAACTATAGTGGGTACCCTAGATCATCACTAGATATGAGTGCACAATAATAAAGTTGTCACCTTAGAATTTGAGAAAGGAGTAGATGTTTTTTTTAAATTGTTTGAGTTTAAAAAAGAATAAAGGAATTTAAAATAATTTTTGAACACAGATGGATTAAGAGAGTGATGTGATCGAGGTAGTATCCCCATTTTCAATGTCATCATAGCCATAAAGATCATTTTACCTATCTTTCTATTGAATGATAAATGAAATACTCCTCGATTTAGTTATCAACCACTATTAATTGAAAAATTCAATAGAAACCACTCCAATGTGCATAGAAGTTCATAAAAAAATTAACCATAAATTAAGGCAAGTTCTAATAAAGAATTTTTTATACTTATAAATCCATAAATTATTAACTAGTTCCAAAAATGTTCCAATGATCTCTAGACACTCACCACCTACCAAAATCTTCTCGATCGAGATAAATTACAATAGGTAGAGGGAGTTTAATATTCTTCAACAAAAGAAATAAACAAATAATGAAACCAAAACCCAAAATAAAACCCCATTAAAAGAATTAAACACCACTAAAAATAGAAATAATTCAACAATAAAGGGTTTTTTACATTTTATCATAGTACTTCTACATTACAAATGTGAAACACCCCTTCCTTGATCACCCAAAGGATTTACCCCTCTATGTGAAGAGTAAGAGAGTCGAAAGGGGAATAAGAGAGAATAATAAAACTTAGAAAAGATAAAAGCTAAAATAAATATAACTTCATGACTCCAATCCTCCAGCACAACCATTGAATTTTCTTCTTCAAAAACGTTGATTGTAACTGAACTCTCATAATTATAGGCTGGAGGGGTTGAAAATTTTCCCTATAGATTAAATCCATTTAAATTTTGAGTCCATTTATCCTAATGAATAACATAATATAAGGAAGTGTTTTTCATAAAACCTATTTCAAAACCACTTTCTCATGCACCAAAAAAATCTTAGAATATTTTGATAGGCATCCAAAAATTTAATCATGAATTATTAAGAAATAAATTTTCTTCTTGAGGAGACTGCCCAACTATCTCTACTTTTCTCATGTAATGGAGTCCTTAATTACCTAATTTATTAATAAATATTACCATGAATATGAATCTAGGAGTATCTTTTTTTTATCAAACCAAAATCACCTCATTTAGAGTTATGTTGGTCGAGATATGATTCAATAATTGATATGGGGTCCATTCTATTGGCGAATCAAACCTTTTCCACTTGATTAATTTTTCCAGGACATTTTATGTCGAATTGGTTCTAGGTTCAGAAATCAGTCTTGAGTCCCAAAAATAGATAAAGTCTAAAAAAATAATCACTCAATTTGGATAAAAAATGTAAAATATATTTCTAAATATAGAATATTTAAAAATTGCTAAATTTCAAGAATTAAACAATTTTTCTAATGAAGACGAAAATTCACCAAAAATAATAAAATGATGTAAATAAACTCATATTTATTTCTTGGAAGTAATTAAATAATTTAAACACACATGAAAAATAATGAAAATGTTAACTCTATCAATTATCATACACTTAATACTTGGAATCCTTGACATGTCCACATCAAAATCAAACCAAAGAAAATTCCAAACCCATGATCATGAGATCCACCAATTCTATACCAAGAGACAAAATATATAATTCCTCATCAACAAATTTTTTTCAATGTTATCCATTTAGACCATTAAATATTTTTCCAGTTCATTTCTTCTCCCATTATTACAAAACACTTACCTCGCATTAATTTTCTCTCATCTCACAAATGTAAATTTTCAATAACATTATTTCTCATCCAAACCACTACCAGTGTTACCATAGGATCGATAAATTAATAAATTTACTCCCTATGTGAATCTAAGATATTTGTTTTTGATGAGGAATTTGGAATTTTGTTTTGTGGATTCTATTTAGTAGTAATTTTATGTCAAAAAATATAAGGATGAATGGGGAATGTTTGGCTTTTTTAGATGAAAAATTACAAGATTATAATTTTCACTCAAGTACGGTCTCCTCCTCACTCACCTTAAAAGAAATCGGCTCCATCATCTTGAAAAATCAAGAAAACTTCACATCATTCATCATTTTAGTATATAAAATGTCAATTTATGAAACATAAGTTTTCTTTAAATCTCCATAAAAGGCACAACTTGTATTCTTCGTTTGAAGATCCAGAAAGGAACAACTCTTTAATCGAGAAACCTAAAGAAAAGGAAAAAAATTAAAAAAATGATTTTTAGCAGAAATAATATCTCTTAATCATTTTATTTCTCACCCAAAGTTGCACCAAATTAGGTAGCACAACACAAGATAGCTTACCACCACACTTAAGTTCAACTACGTTATGCAATTTCACTTCAATTGCAGGTCAGATAGAGAAAAGATGCCCATAATACAACTAAACTAACATGAATTTTATTTATTATAAGGGATAACATGATTAAAAATAGAAGGAAGGTGAGAATGAAATGAATTCTTTTGAAAATGTGGATTTAAAACAAAATAAATGCCTCAATCATTTAAAAGACAAATACCTCAAACCCTCATGTTTTGAAAGGAGTAAATCAAATTATGATTAAAGAAAGCATGATATGGTATTATTAATAAGTGAGGTGAATTAAATGAATATAAAAAAATGGTTCAAAATCCTTACCAAAAAAGTTTTTCAAATATAATTATAGTGACACGTGCCATGAGAATAAAAAATTAGAGTAATTTTTATGAAATTTATAGTGATTTGAACTTGAAAAAAAATCATTTTAAGTATTTATTTAAGATCATTTTCATTGAATAAATTGTTTAACTCATTGAAATGGGATTCAAAAATGTAAATGATAATCATTTCATCTCAAAATATTTAGAAAACAACTAAAAACATAAAAACGAACATAATTTTTTTTTAAAAAACACAATTTTTTAAATAATTGAAAAACAACAAATGAAAATCCTAAACTAAAAAGGTTACCTCTCCCATAATTAAGTTATTCATTTTCCAAAATGAATTTAAATAGATTTAAAATTTAAATATATTTTGATTAAATCATGATAAGAAAGAAAATTTAACGGATAGGTATAACCTGAATTATTAATAGCACAACATTGAGTTAATATCCTAAGTGTTTCACTATTAAAAAATAAAAACAAAATTGGAGAAGATAACATAACAAATCAATTAATAGAAAAGAAAAATAAGAATAAAATGAGAATATGTGGATATATTTTGGATTAATCCCCCCCATATGGGACTTGGGACTCAACTGCCTCTTAATGGGATGTTCTAGTTGTTTAACCCCAATCTAATGGTGGGTGGAGTTTTTTTAGTTGAACCCACAAAACTTCTTATTTACATCATATAATTATTAATTTTTTGTCAAGGTATCCATTGGTATAGTACACTAAATCTTCCTTTAGGATAATAAGAAACAACTTTCTTAGTGGGTGTAGGAAAAAGAATATGTCTTTCTCTTTCTTGGATTCCACTTTCACAACTTTTTTATCATTATATAGTTATTTATCATGGTTTTATACATTAATTAAATAATACAAGGGAATTATAGAGTGTAATTATATTGGAACAAAATTTAACCATTAAGAATCCACATAAAATTCATCCCTTTCAAAGTAAAATTTTGGAATCTATTTTTCCTAAGGAAAATACACTTGGATATCCTCTTGAACTCTCTCCAATAAATGATCAACATGTTCAGGGAGTTCTATATGTTCCTCTTTAGGTGAAACTTCTTTTCCCTCCACATCTACTAATGCCATACTAGTGTTGGATGAATCTGAAAATTATAAAATATCTTAGCTAATAATGAATTGATTTTTAATAAAATTAAAAGAAAACGAGTCCATGAAATGATCATCTCTATGATTTTTTCCGACTTCAATATATTCTATAATGGTAAGTGCCACTTGCAGCTTAAGTTCACTTGATAGTGGTAGTTATTTAGGCTCCACCATATTCTATTAAAATTCTACAACTTTTGTGGTGACTTCATTCATTTATGTTAGATCTTGTACTTTGTATGGAATAGAGAGATCAATTTGTTTCTCACAAACATTCCATAATTCATCAAGATATTATTGATCTCCCATGCATACTTCAGTTGGAAAATATTCTTCATCAATATCCAAAAACATTGTTTGAGTTGGACTAAATAGATGTTATTTTAATTTCATTTGGGCCTCCATGGGTTCTTCAACTTGAATGATAACTGGGGAAACATATTCTATTGAGAAAGTGTTGTATTCAACAATATATAATATTTTTATTTTAAAAGGGAGAGTTTGATGAGAACAATACTCTATCTCTATGATGATTTTGATGCTCACAAATACCGTTAATTTTTTTATAATTATTTTATTTTAAATATATTTCAGGAAGTTATTATTCATTATGTAGTTATTTATGGATGAAATATTTATGTTCTTGAACAACAAGATTTAATTGAAAAGTATTCACAGTAGCACATTCTGGAAACACCATTCATGATCTGTATATTCAGGAGTTGCTTAAGAGGGTTTTAGAAACACTTTTCATACCCAACATAGAGAAATGTAGCATAAGGATGGAATGCAGTGTATAATTTATAAGATATCAGAAAAGGGTGGTTAATCAACCATACATTATCATAAAAGTATGGAAGAGGAACCATACGTTAGGATGGAACACACCTTTTGGTATATTGAAAAGTATGGGAGAAGAACCATACATAAGTTTTAAAAGTTATGTTTGTTTCTTAAATGTATGGTTCATCAACCTTACTTTTGAAAACAACCTTACATTTCATCAAAAGTATGGATCAGGTTACTTAATTTTGGAAGCTTTTTAAATTATTGTTCATTTATCATATTTTTGAATGTTGAAAAGAAAATTATGGATGATAAATCCTATGTTTTTTGATCAACCCTACATCATCAACCTTACATTTGAGATCTACCTTACGCATGTTATACCGTTCAACCTTACGTTTGGCATCAGAGAATTAAAGAAGATATTATTATGCAATGGTCTACAAGAAGTTTATTGGGCTGATTTTATGTTAGATCAAAATATTTTTTTAATACGTGTCTTTGACTATTTCAAAGTAGTTTTATCTACGATTTAAAGGATCTATTTAAAATGATCTTTTCATACTGAATTTCAAGGGGTGTTACGACTGCTATGTTAATTCAAATGTTTAGATATCGCAAGTCAGAAGGAGAATTTTGTGGATCTAAATTTGTAGGAGAAGAGATCATCATTATTTTATATATAAATATTATATAAACGTAGAGAAAATATACAAGATTTTCTAAAAAAAACGACAAATATAAAAAGGATAAAAACAGAGACTATCAAGATCTATAGATTTGCTGATTATGAAGAGAGAAAAAGCTCTCTTTATTGACGAAGAAGAATCACGATGGATGATTCACTCTTTCATCATTGATGATCTATTGTGAATCTACTCCTGCTAAAGTTACAAATTATATTTCTGTAGCCACTGCATCCAGATCGACTTAGAATGACTCTTACTTGAAGACCATTATTTCCGAAGGTGACTATACATGTAATGTTAATTTAATTATATTGAAATTATAATGGACAATAGGAAAGTATTTTCAATGTTCAAATACTTATTTTTTATCTCGAGTGACTGGCTTCTCGTACTATGCCGTATAGGTTCTGTGAGTGAACTCGAAGGCTCAGTTTGGCCTTAGATTGTAAAGGTGTCAACTTCATGTACTCAGTTGTGGAAAGATCTATTGATAAGAGGACCAGATAGTGAAAATCACCAAGCTAGTGGAGTAGAGTGTTGGTGGAGTGGACTAGAGAACTTCTTTTCCCTGAACCGCTATACATCATGTGTCTCTGCTATTTAAATTTCCACTGTATTAATCCATCTGATTAAAGTTAAAGGACAGAACACGATTTCATAAAGAATTTGT
Organism: Viscum album; assembly: GCA_963277665.1. Taxonomy (NCBI): domain Eukaryota; kingdom Viridiplantae; phylum Streptophyta; class Magnoliopsida; order Santalales; family Viscaceae; genus Viscum; species Viscum album. Next base: position 59,145,597 of record OY728158.1, read on the forward strand.
AAAAGACACAATTCACCCCCCTCTTGCGTACATTTGGTATAACCAAATCCAACAATTGGTATTAGAGGTGTATCTTTCTGATAAAGCCTTAACAAGCTGAAAGTGATTAAAGATTATACATAGAGCAAGATGACTGATACAAGAGAAAGAATGTCTATGGTCAGAGCACCGTACTTTAATGGAGAAAATTATGGATGTTGTAAATCAAGAATGATAATATATCTGAAAAACCTTTGATACAGAGTATATTCTAAGAATCTAACTCCATATGAAATACCAGAGAATCCAAAAACATGGAGTGCAGCCATCGAAGTAGAATATGATATGAACTCGAAGGAAATGAATGCAATTATATGTGGTCTAGGACCTGATGAATTAAATAGAGCATCTCAATACTCGGCAACATGTGAGATGTGGAAAACTATTATTTTTTATTATGAAGGAATTGGAAATGTCAGAAAAATAAGATATGCTACTGCTAAGATAAAATTTGATACATTCAGAATGTTTGAAGGTGAAAGTATTACTCAAATGAATGGAAGATTGAATGAAATTTTCAACAGTATAACTAACTTGGGAGAACCAACTAAACAAGCTGATCAATCATTAAAATTACTAAGCGTAGTGCATACTAAATGGAATGGAATCTCTACTACAATCAAATAGTCAACACCTGTGAAAAAATTAACCATGAGATAGTTTATTGGAAAACTTATGATGTATAAAGTTGAAATGCAAGATGATGAAAATGAGAATAAGGTTCTGATCAAGATAGAAGAAACTACCTTAAAAGTTTCATCTCAAGGGAAAAGAAAAAATCTAAAGAAAAAATAAGTAAAGGTGAAATTAGAAAGTTTTGATTCATCAAATTATGATATAAAATTCACTCAGCTAGCCAGAAAGTTTAGTAAAATCGACAAAAAGAAGAACAGCTTCAGAAAAACTTTCAAAAAGGATGAAAAGGATGTCAGATGTTATGAGTGTAAGAAGATGGGTCATATTAGACATGACTATCCTCAATTAAAGATAGACAAGAAGAAGAAGTTCTTAAAAAGGAATGATTATGAGAAAAAAGACAAGAATGAAATGAAAGCTACATGGAGTTTGTCTGATGACTCTAGCAGCTCTTCAAAATCGGACTCAGAGAAGGAAGAAGTAAATCTAAAAGCCAACATGTGCTTTATGGAAGAAACATATGAGTTATAAACATACTACTCTTCTGACTCTAGTTCTGAGACAAGCTATTCTAATGGAAAACTTGAAGCCTACTACAACATGATTGAAGAAAAATATGATTATATTTTTAAGAAGCATAAGTCATTAAAAAACATTTATAAGGCTCTTTTAGATAAAAGTGATACAATACTAAAAAAAATAAGGAGTTAACTGAAATGTATAATTCAATTAACATTAACAATACACATCATGAAGCTAAAATAAAAATACTGGAAACTGAAGTAGAAACATATAAAGGTGCAGCCCTCATTTTTACGAAAGGATAAAACTCCTTGAATAAAATTCTTGGAAAAATGTCATTAAGAAATAATGATTTGGAATTGGAAGTAAAGGTGAAAAACCTAATTTGTTCAAGAATTATTCTGTTCCAAGCACAAAAATATTATATTTTAGTTACTGTGGAACAAGGGGACATATTTCTAAAAACTATTTCTTAAGACAACCTCAAATAAGTGGTATTAAGAAAGCTTTTTTTCAAATAATTTATTTAATTCTGCTGAATTTAGAAAAAGAAAGCATGTCTGGATACAGAGATCTTTATTGGCAAGCACAATTGGACCCAATTGAATATGGATATCAAAACAATCTGTATAAATGCCTTTCCAGGAAGCAGTTCATAGAAGGAAAAAGACAATATGGTACATAGAAAATGGCTTCTCAAGTCATATGAATGTAAGTTCATCAAATTTCTCTACTCTTAATCGAAAATATGGTGGACATGTCACTTTTGGTGACAATGCCAAAGGGAAGATCATTGGAATTGGAACAGTTGGAGATCCAGAAGCTGTCTCAATCAATAAAGTTCTTTATGTACCAGGATTTAAACACAATCTGATAATTATCTATAAACTTTGTGATGATGGTTATGCTGTTGATTTTTTTTAACAATTGTTGTTCTGTTTTAAAAAATATACTACTTAAATTTAGATCACATAGAACTGATAATATTTATTCCTTATATTTAAATTTATTGTGTAAACAACAAGTAAAGTGCTTAACTGCTAAGATAAATGAATCCTGGATCTGGCATAGAAGACTTGGACATTGAAATATATATGCTTTACATAAATTATCCAAGAAATAATTAGTTTCTGATTTACCTATTATCATGCTGTAAAGTGATAGATTTTGTGATGGATGTCAACTTGGAAAACATCCCAAACCATCCTTCAAATCTATTAACAGAATTGCTACATCTAAACCTCTAGAACTTATCCATATGGATTTTTTGGACCTTCAAGAGTAGCAAGCATGGTTGGTAAACTATATGTATATGTTTTAGATGATGAATATTCTAGATTTACATGGATTTTCTTTATAAAATTTTAATGCTTTTACATTATTTAAAAGTTTTTGAAAAGTAGCTCAAGATGAAAAAGGTTTTAAAATAATATTATTAAGAAGTGATCATGGTAGAGAATTTGAGAATCTGGAATGGAATTCCTTTTTCTCAAATATTGGAATTAAACACACCTTCTCTGCACCAAGAACACCTCAACAAAATGGAATTGTTAAAAGAATAAATTGGACTATTCAGGAAATGTCTAGGACTACCTATTTTTGGTCATAAGTTGTAAGTACAACGTGCTATATAATTAATAAATTCTTAATTAGACCAATTTTGAAAAAGACACCCTATGAACTTTAAAATAACATAAAACCTAAAGTAAATTTTCTTAATGTTTTTGGATGCTAGGATTATACCTTAAACACCAAAGACAATCTTGGTAAGATTGATCCAAAATCCGATGAATGCATTTTCTTAGGATATTCTGCTACTTCCAAAGATTATAGAGTTTTTTAGAAAAAGTCAATGATTTTTGAAGAATTAGTTCATGTGAAATTTGATGAAACTGATCCCTTTGAGAAAAGGATAGATGAAATAGATGAGCTTGATTCTAATAATAACATGAGACTTGAGAACCTAAAAGATGATTTTGAAAAATATATAAATGAAATTCAGTCCAGTCCAGAAGAAAATGATACTAAAGAACCCATAAGTGTACTACCAAGACAGTCAAAAACCCTAAAGAATCGCCCTTTTGGAACAATAATAGGATACTTAGAAACAAGAATAAAAACTAGAAGGAACATAGGAAATCTTGTTGATTTTTTTCCTTTCTATACCAATTAGAACCCAAGTCTTTAGAAGAATCTTTAGATGATGAAAGTTGGTTGATAGAAATAAAAGAAGAACTAAACCAATTCAAATGAAATAATGCTTTTAAATTAGTAGAAACACCAAATAATTATCCCATGATTAGAACCAAATGAAACTTTAGAAATAAACAATATGATAAAAAAATAATAACTAGAAATAAAGAAAGTCTTGTAGCTAAAAGATATAATCAAGAAGAAGGTATAGATTATGATGAGACCTTTGAACCTGTAGCTAGATTAGAAGCCATTAGAATCCTCTTAGAATATGCATCTCATATTAATTTTAAATTATTTTAGATGGATATTAAGTATTACTTTTTAAATGGTTATTTAATGGAGGATGTTTATGTCGAGCAACCTCCTGGTTTTAAAAATTCACAAAAACCAGAATATATTTTTAATCTTACTAAATCTCTTTATGGCCTTAAATAAGCACCTAGAGCTTGGTATGAAAGACTAAGATATTTTCTTTTGAAAAATGATTTTATTGTTTGAATGTCAGATCCAACACAATTTAAGAAAACTATAAATTCTAACATTTTATTGGTTCAAATTTATGTTGATGATGTAATTTTTGGATCAACTAATAAATCTCTTTGTCATGAGTTTTCAAATCTAATGCAAAAAGAATTTAAAATGAGTATGATGAGAGAATTAAATTTCTTTTTTGGACTTCAAATTTTTCAAAAAAATTGGAAGTTTTTTAAATCAAAGAAAATAAATTATTGATTTACTAAAGAAATTTGGACATGAAAACATGAAGACATATACAAATTCTATGTGTACTAATATAAAACTTGGTTTGGATGCAACTGGAAAATCAGTTGACAATAGGTTATATAGAGGTATGATTGGTAGTTTATTATATCTTACTACTACCAGGACAAATATAATGTATTCCATATGTCTTTGTGTAATATTTCAATCAAATCCTAAAGAATCCCATTTAACTGATGTTAAAAGAATTTTTTTGATATTTAAAAGGAACTATTTTTCAATCTCTTCTTTATCCAAAAACATCTGATTTTAATTTAATTTCATATTCAAGTGTAGACTTTAGATGTTTTAGATTAGATAGAAAACATACTTTAGGTACTTTTCACTTTTTAGGAAAATCCTTAGTGTCATGGTCAAGTAAGAAACAACACTCAGTTACCCTATCAACAGCCAAGGCAGAATATATATCTGCTGGCCGTTACTGTGAAAAAGCATTGTAGATGAAAAACAATATTATTGATTTTGGACTAAGTTTTCACAGTACACTGATTTTATGTGATAATAATATTGCTATAAATAATTCAAAAAATCCCATTAATCATTCTTGGACTAAGAATATTGATATCAGAAATCATTTTCGAAAACACCAAGTTGTTAAAAAGGATATATTCTTAGAATTTGTAACTATTGAAATTCAATTAGCTGACGTTTTTACCAAACCACTTCCTACTACAAGGTTTGATTTTATTAAGGGGGCCATGTTTATTTAATTTTAAATAATGTTTTATTTTATTATGCTTTTTCTTTCTTTTAATAATGTATAAAAAAAATTAATTAGTTATTTGTTTTCAAACAGAATAAGTTTTTTTTCTTGCGTGATTTTTTTTTTGTTTTTAAAATCTATGTAATAATTATTAATGGCACGTTAATCATGTCTATAAGAAACCTTTTGAATTATGAATCGTTTAATTTCTACCAAAAACACGTTTGAACCAGCAATTCTCTACCGGTCTTTGTCTATCTGAACCAGATCCTTTGAAACCCTAATCCCTTTTCGAATCTTTAGATATTTTTCAACAGCAACGGGAACAACCAAGAGAAATTATGAGGATGAGACCAACACGACCAAGAGACAATGCTACAAAGGAAGGAAACTTTTTCAAGGAAAGGTTATAGATCTGGAATGGTTATATCAGGCGAACATGTTGATGAAGCATGCTATTGCATTTAAAAACATTGAACAGACGTTTAATGGAGATTTTACAGAGTTTTTATATGAGGTATAACTTCATTATTTCTTTAAATATTTTCAGTTCATTCTTGGGGAAGTTGAGGATACTATGGTAACTAAGATTGAAGATAGAGATATTTCAATATCCTCTGTAGATATTGGTAAGATAGTGAACTTCCCTCATGAGGGAGTCTTTAATTTTGACTTAAAGAATATAGGAGATTCAATACATATGTCTAAAAATATTATGTCTTTTATTTTTTGTTCTACATATATAAGGAATATGTTGGTAAAGGACTTGGAGCCAAATCAGAAAATCCTAGTGAAGTTTGTGCAAATAAGGATTGCACTGAGGATGTTTTAGATGGAGAAAATCTTGTATCCAGACATGTATGTAATGTATCTTTTGATGAGTGATATAAGACTTACTTTTCCTAGGTACATGGTAAGTTACATTCATTATTGTATTCAAACAGAAGCACACATAAATTTTTATCCATTTGGTATATTCATATCAAAAATTTTGTTCTAAAAGGATATGGTGAGGCAAGTGGAAGCCAGAGTTAGATGTCATCATAGTAACACTTTTGGTGATGGTAACCTAAGAAATATTGTTTAATTCTGAAGCACATAGAAAGGATTTTTTTTTCCAGTAGGAGCTGAAGGAGAAGAAGAAAGTGCTCAAGATCAATCTGTTAAGTCCAAGGTGGGATAGGTTGAATCAAGAGTGAGCACATCTATAATAAGAATACGATTTGAAACTGAAGAAGATCAAGAAAAAGGTAGTTAGGAGGGACTTCAGATTCATTGGAAAATAAATTCTAATTCTCCTAAGGAACATGGTTCACATGTTTTAACATCAATAGATTTACTCACTTATAGTTTTGTCGGAGAACCAACTGTTGATAAGACACAAGAAGAGGATATTGATCAAATTAAAGTGACTCCTCACGTAAAATATGAAATTCAAGGAGAATCTGAAACTGAGACTCTGGAACTTGTTGTGGTTTTAACTAAAATTGAATCTCAAACTATATCTTAAACTGAAGTTACAATTGAAAAAGAAAAGGAGGCAGTACCTAGTGTGGATGTGGATAGTCCTTAGGAAATCAAGAAGATATTATTTTAGAAAATTTAGTGGAATAAATGATTACTGATGTTCACGATAAGAATTTTTCTGAAGTTCATACAGAGTTAATTTCTGAGGATTTTTCTATGGAAGAGTCTAAAAAAGACTCTGAGGAAAGGTCTGTGGACTAGCGAGCTCATGAAGAAGCAAAAGAAAAATCTGATGTAGACTCATTGCCATTAGTAGTGCAGTATCACATTGAAGTTGAGGATGTGAATCAAGAACATGGTGCCTCTGATTCAATGAATGAGAAAGTAGATGAGCTGTACAGGAAGTTGTTTTGTTTGGAATCTGAAAATATTGCTCTAAAAAGAGCATTAGAGAAATAAAAGTTGAAATTTCAGTGACTTAAAGGAAGTACAATATCAAGGCAGGAAGATGAGCCTTTCATGAAAACAATGTTGACAGAGGTATCCAAGTGGAAATTAGAAATGGTGATGATGTCAGATATGTCAGGGTTTAAAGACTATATGGGGACACAGTTTTCATCTGTCCGAACCCATGATGCTAGTGAATCATGTACTTCACCTAATTTAATCAGAAGATTTCAGGCTATCATAGTAACAATGAGCAATATGAATGACAGATTTCATGATTTTCAATGCAATAGTGCTCCACTATCAGTCTTATTAGATAATCAATTATTTTTGGTTGACCAGTTGACCTCATGTGAACCAAGTATTATAATTGTGCTGACTCAGTACATAGAGAAGTTATGTTTTTTTATGGATAAGGAATAGAGACTTCAGGATTTTTTAGAGAAATTTTGAAAGAAGATATTCATATGACTCAAGAGAATAGTTATCTTATTATCAAGTTGGGAGATGGAATGATGAGAAGGCTGAGGGAGCAGTTGACAGAAATCCATGAAGTTTTTCAGAGGAGATATACCCTATATCATACCCTTACCACACCTCGATTCCTAAGTTCATCATAATTGTAACTTTTTTTTGAAATGTTATTTCATTCTATATTTGTGTGTTTTTATTTGTTTAAGTCTCTTTGTTTACATATGCTAGTATTCTATATCCAATTACTGAAAAACGGTTAATAATAACATTTACTTAATTTCACTTCTATTTTAAAATGTGTTCTATTCTATATCCTATCATTATTTTTGATATTACAAAATGGGGGAGAAATTAGGATAAACACAACAACACTTTTTTTGAACAAGGGGTAGAAATTAAGTTCAATTAGTAAATTCAAAACTATATGTTATTAATTTTGGGTTAATTTAGGAAGTTAATTTCATTTATTATTTTATGGGTTTTGTGATCATCAAAAAGGGGGAGATTGTTGGGAAAGTATTGTTTTCAACAATAAATTATATTTTTATTTAGAAAGGGGGAGATTGCTGAGAATAATAATCTATCTCTATGATTATTTTGATGCTCACAAATACCCTTAATTGTTTTCAAATTATTTTATTTTATGTATATTTCAGGAATTTATTATTCATTATATTTTTATTTCTTTTAAAAATATTTATGTTCTTTTACAATGAGATTAAATTACTAAAGTATTCACATTAGCGTGTTATGAAACACTGTTCATGCTCTACATATTCGGGAATTGCTTAAGCGTGTTCTACAATCACTGTTCATACCCTACATGGATAGAAGTAGCATAAGGATGGAATTTGGTGTATACTTTATAAGATATCAGAATAGTATGGTTAATCAACCATACGTTATCAGAGAAGTATAGAAGAGGAACCCCACATTAGGAAGGAAACCTATATTTGGGATATTGAAAAGTATGGGAGAAGAACCATACATAAGTTTTAAATGTTATATTTGTTTCCCAAAAGTATGGTTCATCAACCTTACTTTTGTAAACAACCTTACGCTTCATCCAAAGTATAGATCATGTTCCTTACATTTGGAAGCTTTTAAAAGTATGGATGATTTTTCATATGTTTTAATGTTGAGAAGAAAAGTATGGATGATCAACCATGTGTTTTTGATCAACCCTACGTCATCAACCTTAAGTTTACGATCTACCTTACACATGTTATACAGTTCAACCTTACGTTTGGTGACGGAGAATTAAATATGATATTATTATGCAATGGTCTACAAGCGGTTTATTAGGCTGATTTTAAGCCGAATCAAAGACTTTTTTTAATATCTTTATTTTACTGATTAAAAGATGTCTTATCTATGATTCAAATGATCAATTTAAAAGGATCTTTTCATGACGAATTTCAAGGGGAGATATGACTGCTCTGTTAATTCGAATGTTTAAATATCATGATTCAGAAGGTGACTTTTGCGGATGGAAATTTTCTGTAGAATTTCTCATTGTTATTTTATATAGAGATGAGATATATACAAAGAGAAAATATACATGATTTGCTGAACAAAAATGAAAAATAAAAAAATGGAGAAAAAGAGAGACTATTAAGATCTAAAATTCTACTAATTACGAAGAGCGAAAAAACACTGTTTATTGATAGAAGATGCACTATTTAGACATCTAAGATCTATTCTGATTCTTCTGTAACTAATGTTGTGAATTATATTTCTATATCAACTCCAACCAGATCGACTCAGAATGACTCTTACTTGAAGATCATTATTTTTAAAGGTGACGATCCATCTACTGTCAATTGCATTCTGTTGCAATTGTGAAGAACAATGGGAAAGTATTTTCAATGATCAAATGGTTATCTTTTATCTTGAGTGACCGACTACTCGTACTATGATGTGTAGGTTATGTGAGTAAACCAGAAGGCTCTGTTTTACCTTAGATTGTAAAGGTGTCAATTTCCTGTTCTCAGCTGTGGAATGATCTTTTGATAAGAAAACCAGATAGTGAAAATCACCAAGCTCATGGAGTAGAGTGTTGGTGGAGTGAACTAGGTGACTTCTCTTCCCCGAACCACTATACATTGTGTGTTTCTACTATATAAATTTCGACTACATTAATCTATCTAATTAAAGTAAAAGGTCAGAACATGATTTCACAAACAATTTGTAAAAGACACAATTCACCCCCCTCTTGAGTACATTTGGTATAACCCAATCCAACATATTCTACCACCTTTTCTTGTTTTGGTTAAGGTCCCTTATCTAATGTAACTTCATCCTTGAACTTAAATATTTTATAATCAGTTTTGACTTGATTAAACAAGTCCATTAGTTCTTGAAGTGAGACACATGTGACATGGACAGTCAACATTTACATGGAAAAAATAGTGAGTTTATCAAAATTTTGTAATAGGGACACCTCATCATTATCTAAAACTTTTCCTTGAGACTAAAATTATAAATCCAAGAAGAATAATTTCATTTTCCACACATCACAAAAACTTTTTTTTGTTTTTTAATGAAATAAAAGAATAAATTTATAAAATGATAGAATTAAATTATTGTCACAACCTCCTCAGAAACAAAACCATATTTTGAGATGTTCTTATTATGGGGCGGGACAAAAAAAATATATTTATTAAGTTGTAATGCAGTATATTGGGTATCCTAGTTTTTATCTAGAGAGGAAGGCCCAAAAATAAAACCATCACCTTTGAATTAGAGAACGAATTAGTGGTATTTTTAAAATTATTTGAGTTTAAAAATAATGCAAGAAATTAAAAACAATGTTTCAAAAAAAATTAATAAATAGAGTGATGGGGTATGGGCAGGACAAATTTTTCAATTTCATCATAGTCATAAATATAATTACCCCTATTTTACTATTTAATGATAAATGAAATACTTCTCAATCGAGTTATCAATCAACCTTGGTCGAAGAAAGTAATGGAAACCAATCATATGTGAATGGAAGTTCATAAAAAATTTCTAAATGACTAAGGAATGTCTTGATAAGGAATTTTTTATCCTTATAAATCTATAAATGATTCCCTAGTGACACACATGTTCCAATGATCTCAAGAATCTCACCACATATCATAATCTTCTTGATCGAGACAGATTGCATTAGGCGGAGGGAGTTCAATTTTCTAAAACTAAAGATATAAAAAAAGAATAAAACCAAAACACAAAATAAAATGACATTATGATAATTTTATATCACCTAAAATATAAATCATTCAATAGAAAAATGGATTTCAGATTTGAGCATAAGACTCCAACATTACAAAAGTGAAACTCCCCCTTCCCCGATCACTCAAAGGATTTACCCCTCCATGTGAATGGTAAGAGAGTTGAAATGGGAAGAAGGGAGTATAATGAAACTAAGAAAATATAAATTTTAAAATAAATATAACATAAAAACTCCAATCCTATAGAACAACATCTCCCTTTTATTCTTTAACAACATTTAATAGAAGTGAAAACTTATATTTATTGGCATGAGGGGTGGAAAAGTTTCCTCCCAGATTCAATCCCATGAAAGTTTGAGTGAAATCTACCTCATATATGGTATAATATCATGTTGGTTTCTTTTTATAAGCTATTTAAATCTATCTTGGGCATGTTCCCAAAAAATATGAGAATATTTTTGCATGTTTCAAAGTTTTTATTCCAAAATTTATAAGAAATACTTTTTATTCCTGTCGAGACTGCTTAAATATCTCCACTTTGTATCATGAAATGGATGTCTTAATAACTGAATGTATTCATAAAATTTAATTTATATATTATTATCGGAGTTATATCTCTAATGTACTTTGAATAACTTCATTTTGAGTCATATAAGATGAGATATTATTCAATAACCGATGTGGGGTCCATTCTGTCAGCTAGGAAATTTTTTCCACTTGATTAATTTTTCTGGGCCATTTTTATTGAATTGGGTATTGGTATAGAAAAATATATTGAATAAAAATAAGAAATAAATCCTACAAAAAATTATCACTCAATTTGGATTAAAATTTTAAAATATATTCAAAAATACGAAAGATCCATAAAACTACTTAATTTCAAGAATTAAATAATACTCACAATTAATCCCAAAATTCACCCAAAATTCTAAAATTATGAAAATATGCTAATGTTGATTAATTTTATGTGAATAAATTATTTAAACCCACATTAAAAAATAACAAAAATATTAAATCTATCAAATTGAAACAAAATAAATTGGTGATCTCAGATACTCAGTAAAGTATTACATAAGTGGCAAAAATAAAAGATCACAGTAGAGAATAAGTGGGGAATATGGGTATTATTATGATACATTAGAAACTTATGCCCAAAAAATTATATATCTTAACTCATATAATAAGGCTTGGAATAAAATAATAAATAAATCAGAAGTGTCTATAAACATGATTTAATAAACATGAGACATGAGAGCATAACATAAGAAAGAGAATAATCATAAAATTATAACATTTTTAAAATATGACATCAACAATTGTATAGGAAAAAATTAATTTCATGTGTCACACAAAATTTCACCCATTATTTGGATGAAAATTAATTGTACCTATGAATAAATTACCTTCATGATTCACATAGTTTCAACCTTGATTCCTGTAATATCATGTACTTTTCTTTTTGGTGCATTGTTTAATTATGACTTCTTATCCTTATTATCTATCTTGATTTTGAGTTGATCCATGTTCTCGTAAGGGATTTTGGATTCAAAACACTTTTTAAATAATAAATTTTTGTTTTTGGAAACTTTCAACCGAAATTAGTGGCACCTAGATATAGCCATCCTAAACACACCACAAATGAGTTAGTTATTCCAGAGAATTATTGACTGTGCCATAGTGGTGTTTTAGGGGTTGATGCCATGTTGTAGAGTGAATGGATACAACTTCGGGATCAAAATTCTAGTGTTTTTATAGTGAAATTAACCATGGAGGGACATAAGGTAAGAGTTGGTTCATGGTGTCTTAGAACACACTCAAAAACCATATCTCATGTTAGTATCAGATGATTGTATCCATTTTATATTCAAGGGGTTATACATTATATTAAGTATTTTTGTTTTTAATTCATCGATCCTCCATTTTTTATAGGTATTTATGAGGGGTTTTAAAATGGGTATCCAACCCCTAATTATACCCATTCTTCTTTTTTTATTGGGATAACCTCTCAGTTCAAAAGAACTACTATGTGGATGATTCCACTCTGTAGTTATCTTTCTACATCATTTCCCTTCAAGTTCCATTGAGGTTCAATTTCATTGTCTCCCTTATAATGTCACAAGGTCATGTTATAGAGATTCTGTAACCATATCACTCTTTATTTAATTATCACGATACTTCTAGTGAACTAATATTCCATGGTGTTCCACCCTACACCATAGTGGTTGACTATGTGCTATAATACCATGTTTTCTGCATGGAGCCTCCCAGATTTCAAAAGGCTTCATTTGTTAATCTATGTGATATCCCTCATTAGGTTATTTCTATATTATTATAAACATAGGTTGTTTCAAAATCTATTGATGTTATTTGAAACCTTATATGTTTATATATTTAAAATTGATTTCCAATTCAATTTTTAAATCTTCAGTTTGGTTTTTAGAAATAGACATTGAAATTAGATGGTGTGTGATGAAAATTTCATGAGGGTGATTGATATTTTTAGAAAATGTGTTCCTAAATTGGAAGTATGGGTATTGAAATTTTTTGGGGCAATCAAAATTCATGAGTTATTTTATGATTTTAAATGTAAAGATTTTATGGATTTTGGTAAAAACCATTTCATATTGGTTTTTGAAATAAAGCTGAAAATTTTGATGAAAACAATTTGATGTTGGTTTTTGAAATAAATTTCATGAGTCTATGATAAAACCCATTGAGTTCTATTTTTACAATGAAAGTCTTTTTTGAGACATGTATTTGTGACCGATTAAAATGATGATTGAAATGATTTTTGATCTAATCATGGCCTCTTGGAAATTGTTTACTTTACCTTGAAGCTCAGGAGAGACTGGGTAGTTTATTGGGAAGAATTCATATTACACATGTATTATCTCTACATATAAATGTATTAACAATGAAAACACAACTAAACTACATGAGGGTAGGTAGATTAGTCCTTAGGGGTCTTCTCTATATCCTTAGGGATGTTCCATGTTCACTTTGGAAGTAGTTCTTCCCCAAAATGTGTAAGAATACTTATTTATCTTACCCATATGTCTCTAAACCATGGTGATATGACTCGAAATGAATTTTTATTCCTTATTATATAATTTTTTTAGTCATGTAATTTATGATATAAATACACATTAATTCTATTTTTGGTTAAATATTTCATTCATTTCTATTTGAAAAAGATACTTGATTATGCCTCCTTTAATTGAAATATTTTGAATATATTTTATAAAAATCATTTGAAATGTTTCTTAAAGTATGTTTTGATGTGACTTGTGAAAAATATTCCATGACAAGTTTTTTTTACATTAAAAATTAATGTTTTATCTAATACATGATTCTAATAAAGAAATTAATGAAATCTTCCTGGTCTTGTAGATCACACCCCGCCTTTTCCTTCTGGCATTTATTGATTTAAATATTCCAGGACCAGGTAAAGGGATGTCATAATAAAGGGGTGGAGGGTGTTCCAGACTTGTGTGACCTTCGGGAGTTGGTATCATATATTGAAATTTTTTATCCATTAGTTGTGATGGATTTACTTTCCAAATTGGAGACCTCTATCAAGGTGTCATATACCCATTTTCTCCAATATGTGTATGTAATACTGATTTTTTTTATTATGTTATCCCCTAATTTACTTTGAACTATAACTCTAGTGGATAAATCATTACGTCTTTACTTTTATTGATTCTTTGGTGCTTGTCCTCGCATGTGGGTTCAAGAATGTCATTCAGGTCATGTTAAGAACTACTCAAGGACTTTTTAGTTAGTTTTTCTTGGTTGGTTTGTGAGAAATTAGAATCATAATTGGATGATCCTCTTTATATATGATGAAAAAAAAATTTGGATAGGATTTTTGGTATTTAAGTGTTATATTATGAGAGAGTTCCTGAATATATATCATCGTAATGATCCATAGGTTACCATGGGTTGTTGGGGAATGTATCTTTTAGTAAAAGCATTGTTTTGATTCTAGAGTTTTCCTAGACATTGATTTGAGTTTTTTATATCCATGTTTCTTCCCTTATAATATGGTTGAAGCTCTCGTGTCTCTTGGATGATATTTTCCTTAATTATTTATTGTACCATTCCCCCCAAGAAATCATTTTAACTAAACCCAAGAGGGAGCTACTGATGAACCACAACAAGTGTACCCTCTAGTTGAGAAAAACTTAATAGAGGTTATTGTACTTGCGGTCCAATCTCTGGGATATATAGACACACCAATTCCTGATGGGAATAAAGAGGTAGTACCCCAAAGTAACAATAATAGGGATCATACCTAGGCTTTCCTCAATCATACCAATATCTTTACAGGGTACAAGAAATCCTTAAGAGGTGGGGGATTAGTTAAAGAAAGTTTTAAAACACTTTTATTTGTTGGATATGTTGGGTTATATTAGGGTGAAATGTGTTTCTCCCAATTTAAAAGGTCCTAGAAGAAGGTAGTGGGATTTGATAGTTTATACATGAATGAATATGTTCTTGGAGTGGAAATAATCCATGGATTTTTCCACAGAGTAGTTCTATACAAAATCATTGGTGTTTTCTAAATTGATAAATTTTCTTAAACTTGTGTTAGGTAACTGAACCGTGATTCAATATTCAAATTAATTTTTCAGGATAGTTTTCTTCTCACGTATAGTGGATTCGAATGAGATGATGAAGGATTGGATATTTGAGATGGTACATCAATCTGATATTAGATCCTAGGGTTTTCAACGAAACCTAAACTCATATGCTTTTATTTTGGTTAGATAATTAATGGAAGAGTTTGACGTAGTTATAAATTCAGTGATGATGGATGTTTCTCATACTATTAGTGGTGGTTTAAATGGTCTCTATAATGGGAAGAGAAATCAGTATTGGTGTCATGATAGAAACCTTTGTGGTGGATCTCCACAAAAAACCTATGCTAAGTAATCCAAATATTTAAAAAATGTCATTTTACATGATTACAGTGTTGTAGGGTCAGGAATCCAATTCATTCCTTCTCATAGAAACCACAGAATTGCATTTATTGTGTATTATTAGGAAATTGACCAAGGTTTTCTCGTGTATTTATCTCTCCAAGTACTGTTATGTGAACATTTGTATTAAGAGGGTTTATAGTGCAATGAAATGATTCAAAAAATGAGTTCTAGCTATAGGAATACAAAATGAATATTATTCATATGATGGAGATGTATCAAGTGGAAGCCAATGGAGGTCCTATGATAGTGAGAGGTATAATAACCATTGATTCATTTATAGTGTCTACTGTATTTGATAATGGGTCCTCTTAATCCTTCATATCTACCCATATCATGGAATTGTTAAATCAACCTACATAGATCATTCCTTTTTTATGGGGATTTCTAAACCTATCAAAATGCATAAATATTGGGGTGTCAACTACCATTCTTGTGATTTCACTTTGCTAGAATTTAATATTTTGATGTAATTTTGGTTTGGATTTGAATCCTATGGATGCCATTTTTGGAATGAATCAATTGAAAACCCATAAGGCTTGTATCTATTTTTATGATCAACATTTTTCTTATACTAGAATCTATGGAGTGATTCATTTCTTTTAGAAATAATAAGACCTAAGTGAATGTCGATATGTACCTCCTCTTCTAGATTTGGGTAAGACGATGTCTATGTTTTCCTCTGAAATGTAGAATGAACCATTGGATGGTTCACTTAAGCCTATAGTTTTTGAGTTTTATGATGTTTTTACATTTGAATTCTTTAGTTTACCACTGGTGATATAGGCATTATTTTACATAAACTTGGTACTAGGTACCCATCCCTTCACTATTTGTTCATACTATATGGAACCAGTGGAACTGAAGGAGTTGAAAACTCAGTTAGATGATCCATTTTCTAAAGGATTTTCCAATCTTAAGATTTCTCTTTGGGATTAACCTATTATTTTAGCTATTAAATATGATGGGAAAGTTCACCTTTGTGTTGAATATATAAATTTTAATAAGGTCACAGTTAAAAATAAGTTTCCAATTCATTGGATAAATGATTTTTTTGACTAAAATGGTAGAATGTTTTCTTAACGATTGATATTTGGCCTATTTATCAATAGTGTAGAATTAATGAGTCTATAATTACAATGACTAAATTTAGAAGCAGGAATGAACATTATTAGTACCTTGTAATTCCTTTTTATTTATCTATTTCTCTTACATTATATAGAAAATTAATGAATAATATTTTCGATGAGTAGCTTTATTCAAATGACTTGGTCTTCATGGATGAAATCTTGGTTTAATATAAAACTAAGTATTACCATATATGTTATGTAAGTGAGTTAAGGGATATCATGATACACCATAAACAATATTCTAATATTTCTAAATGAATCTTTTTGACATGAAAGGTAAAATTCATGCGAGGTTTGGATTCCAAACCCAGTGTCCCAGTTGATCCTAGGAAGGGGAAATCTTTTATGAACTAGGAGGAACCATATAATTTAATTGATATTTATATATTATTGGGAATGGTGTGATATTATCACCATTTGTTTAAATAATTCACTATATTGTATTTTATGAAGACTGATCTTACTTGGAATCGTGTAAAGATCATTTGGGAATCAAAATGTTTGGTTTCCATTAATGAGTTAAAGTATCAATTGACTTCAGATATTTTTTTTGAATCTTCTGGGAGTTGGTTAGGGCTATTTTATTTTTTTTGATGCATCAAGTTCCAATTTTGGATGTGTTATTATATATGGTGATCATGTGATAGCATGTGGTTCTCTTCCTCTTTGGTCTCAAGAAAAGAACTGTCCCATAATTCATATTGAACCAAAATCCATAATGCATGCTCTAGAGATTTGGTATAATTTCCTTCTCAATGAAAGGCTTTCCCTCCATATAAATCATAATATCTTGAGTTATATATTATCTAAAAATATTTTCCCTTTATCCATGATGGTGGGTGGAGCACCTCTATGAATTTGATTTCAACATTACCTACACTCCTAGTAAGGGGAATTTCATTGATGATTATTTATATAGGGGAATTCCATGCCAGTCAATGAAAGAATATTTTGTTGAGTGGAAATTCATGGAACTCATTGATCCAATGAATTTTGGAATCCATTAGGATGAGATCGGTATGACCTTGGGGAGTTTTTAGTTGACATCCACACTACATGAAAAAAATTTCTTGAAAAACATGTCCATGAGTAGTTATAAGGAATTATAAGATCTATATATGTTTTGGATATCATTTATGGGTGGTCTTTATCTTTATGAGTTATCCAATGAATACAAAAAAAGTTTTCATACCTATACCTTTCAATAATGCTACTACGTGAGAATTTCATGAATCCCAATTGTAAGTACACCCAGAAACTAAAATGTTTTTATGATATTAGGTGATTTTTATAATATGCATGTAAGAAACAGGTTATTGTTTATTTTTTTCCCATTTTTGTACCTATGATTAGTTTAAGGTTGAGCATCATAAGCGTTTGGTTTTTTTTGTATCCCCTTATAGTTATCACTTGGTTGTATAACGATATATCTATAGATTTTTGATGAAATTTACATATACACCTTGAGGTAAGAATGAAATATGGGAGGTGATTGACATTTTGACCAAATAAATTGACTTTATTTCATTACACGATACCACCATGTTTGAGATAATGGTAAATTTTAATCTCCATAAAATAATTAAATTACATTTAGTTTCATCTGTTATAAATTTTTATAGGGATCCTTGATTCACTTAACAATTTTCCAGGGACATCTAGGAGGTAATGGGAGCCCAGATGAAGTAGATCTTGGTATACCATCCTAAAAAATGAGTAGATAGTACAAGAAATTCAAATTATTTAAAAATTATATTTTAAAGTGTTATAGAGTTTATGAGATTTTGGGATAACCACTTAGGCTTGCCATGATCTCAAAAAATAATAGCTAATAGTCATCCAACAAGGTTTCACCATTAGAGGATTTTTATTGCTGACCATGAAAACATCTTCTTAGTTGGTATGAGGTTGGTGAAGCATCCTTGATAGTACCTAGATTAATCTAGGATAATATGGATATGTTTCTAGTAATCCATCTAAGAATGATAATGGAATATAGTAGTTACAAATCCTAGGCTGATCAATAATGTATTTGTTTGGATTTTGGTGTCAGTGGTCTGGTGTTTTTGAGAGTTTCACCATGGATAGGGCTTGTATGGCTAAGGAAAAAAGGTTAGTTAAAAACAAGATATGTGGTACCATTTGAGGTTGTTGAACTGGTTGGTATAGTGGATTTGAATTTGGATTTTCCACCACAACTGATATCTATCCATAACATGTTGGATATATCACAACTCAGAAATTATCTCTTCGATCAATCAAAAGTTCTAAGTAGGGAAAAAATGGGTCTAGGACCTGATTCATCCATGACCAGGAAACCGATTCATTTTTTAGATACTCCGTTGAAGTTTATTAAAGAAAATTGATACCCTTAATTCATTTATTATGTAATCATGGTTTAAATTCACATGATTCTTAGGAGTGAGAGGAATTTATGAGAGAACATCTACCTCAACTATTTGATATAGAGTCTTCCTTATATGATTTATGGGTGAAGAAAGATTTTATAGCGGGGAGAATTTTAACATCATGACCATTTATTTTTGGTTTTCTATTTAGTTCTTGATTATTTTCCTCTTTATCCCCCTTGTTTATGGGTTGATCCATGATCATGTAAAGGAATTGGGATATGAAAATATTTCAAAATATTAAATATATGTTTCTAGTAACCTCATGCTAAAACAGGTGGTACTAAAAAATGACACTATGACCAAACCATAAAGGATTTGACTACATTATTGTAGTAGTGACTACATCGTAGTGGTATTATATGGTTTGATTCAACAACACAGAGGGAATGTTTTCACCATAGTGACCCTAACACTGAAGTTTTCATAATAGCCTTAGCCATAGAAGGCTATATGTGAAAGACTACACTATAATATCTTAGGTCATACCACCGAGTCTGGTTGTAGGTTAGTTTTTGAACATTGTATCAGTTCTATTTAAGGGGATTATTATTTTTATTAGTCAATTATTATTTTTATTTGTGGGGCCTTCAATTTAGGTTTTGGGAGGAATTTATGAGGGTATTTATAATGGGCGTGAAACCCTAAATAATACCTATTCATGCTATTAACATGGGGTCAATCATGAGTCCTAATGGACTACAATAGTGTTTCCTCCACACTATAGTGACTCTGGTATACCATATTATTTCAATTTCTGATGTGGTTTCATGTTACAGAATCCCTATTTTCAACAAGTGGTCTTGTTCTGTTGATTCCCACATCAATTTACTCTATCTTACACCGTGGTGGTCTCTTCCAGTACATGATGTTGTCGTGGTGTTCCACCCCATTCCAAGGTGGTTTAATCTATGCCATAGTAGATTTCTTACTCCATGGAGCCTCCTAGATTTCTAGAATATTCTCTTATTCCTCCTTTAGAAATATTTCATCAGAATCATTTGATATTATTATCAAGGTAGGTGGCTTTTAAATCAATTCCTATTATTTGAAAACTTTGATGATTCTATATTTTGAATTTATTTTCAATTCAATTTGTTACGCAAAATGTGTGTTTTGATAATTGGAATTTGAAATGGAAAGGTTTGAAATGAAATGTTCTTCATAGTGATTGATTTTTGATATTCATAAAAAGTGATCCCTAATTTGAATTATTACTATTGATTGTTATTTATGATATTAAAAGCATTGAAATATTTTATTATTTGAAATATGATGATATTATAGATTTTTGATAAAAAAACATTTGATATATTTTTTGAAACAAATGAATGAACATTGACGAAAACCATTTGATCTTGGTTTTTTAAATAAAGATATGAGTTTATGATAAAAACTAATTAATATTGGTTTTTGAAATGGAAGGAATATTTTGAAACTTGAATTTGGTGATAATTTGAATGATGATTGAAATGATTATTGAATATGATAGCCCCTTGGAAATTATTAGTTTTATCCTAATGTAAATTGGAGAATAGTTAGTTTAGGGAAAGAAAACATACTAGGAATTTATTAGCTCTACCTATAAATATATCAACAAGCAAAATACAACTAAAATAAATTAGGGAAGGTAGATTAGTCATTAGGGATATTCTTATTTCCAAGGTTAGGGTTGTTCCTTGTGCACTTTGAAAATTATAATTCATTATGATGTGTAAGATTACTTATATATTATACACCTGGGCCTCTTAACCCCAATTATATCATTAGGAATAAATTTCCATGATTTATGTAAAAAATGTTTTAATAATTTCAGTTTTTATGAAGATTATTATTTGTCATCTTTATTGTTAAATTTTGTATTCATGTCTATTGGAAAAAGACGTTAGATTATTCCTGCATTTATAGAAAATATATTGTACTGGTTTTCTTAAATATCATTAGAAATGATTCTTCAAGAATTTTTTGATGTGAAATGTGAAAAATGTTTCATGCTATATTTTTTTAAATTAAACATAAATGGTTTGCCTAATATGTACCACATACAAAATGATTGGGGAAATATAACTTGTATTGTATCTCTCACACTACCATTTCCATCGAGAACCTTTAGATTTTATTATTTTAGGTATATGTTAAGGGAAGGATCCACATGGATGTTGAGAGTGTACTTGATTTACAGGAACTTTTGGTGTTGTAAAGACATGTTAGTGTTTTTCAATCATATGTTCTACCGGGTTGTCTTACTGTATTTTATAACTATATTAGGGTATTTTTGACAATTTTTATACCATGTATTTTTTGTTATAACATTTGTTTTTTTAAATTATCCTCTAATTCTACTTGACTTGTAAATCTTGTGGTGAAATCATTTTATCTTTTTTATTATCGATTCCATGGTTCTTTTCCCAAATCCATGGGGATTGGGAATGCCCATTGTGTAAGGTTAGGTTCATCTTGGGTATTGTTTAGGTAGGTCATTTAGATTTCTTTGTGACACTTGCGAACTCCTAGATTGTTCCCATGTATTCATATCTCATGATATTAAAACTTTCAACTAATTCATTAGAGGGAGATATAAGAACCCAACCTCCATCAACCATACTTACGAGTTCCACTTGAAATTCAATTAATTTATTTGTAAAGTAAATATCCCATTTAAATAAAATGGGTTTCATATAATTTTCAAATAGAATCATATAAATAATTAATTAATAAACATAATAAGATAAACCCACAGAAAATAAATGGATATCCAAATATATTCAGTAATTTTATTGGTAAATACCCTTGAATAAAGTTAGTAAATCATATTTTAGTTACATTGTATTGGTAGAGGGTATTATTTTAAATAATTTTTCCCAATTTATTAATGTATGGTATCTATTTAAAACACCTCCAATCAAAGGAATCAAAAAAGGGTATTTATATAGAAAGTACATTGAATGAAAAATTATGGTTGTACACTGAATACAACAAGAAAAAAAGAAGGTAGTGATTAATAATTCCCCCCAAAAAGAATAATATAACATAATCAATGTATTTAAATAATTTGGATAATTTCATTTGAATAATATCCTCAATAAATCATAAGATATTACCAAGGATAATGATATAGATAAAAAATAAATTTTAAATTTTTTAGAAAATAACTTTACAAATAGAAAATATTATTGATCTATTGAAATAAATTTAAAACTGATAACATAAAAATTAATAATAAAGAAAAATTCTTTTGGAAAAAATTGTAACAATAAGAGAGAAAAATTTATAAAATGATAGTGGTAGAATAAAGACATGTTCACATATACATATTAAAAATGGAATCTTTAAACATTTTATAAGAAATAACCCTTATAGAAAATGTTAAAAATTTATTTAAAACATTTAAGATAATTTTAATTTTTATAAAATGACCCTAATAATTTATTTAATCATATATAAATACCTTTTCAAAATCTTCCAATGACGATGAACATGGGAAAATAGAGGTTCCTATTCAAAAAGAAAAGGTAGGTTCATTTTCTTTACAACTTGTAAATAACAAGTCAAGGGGGAAAATTAAATTGGGAGAATATGAGTAAAACCATAATATTGTATATATTATAAAAAAAAATTTAGGGGTTTTAGAGAGAAAATTTTACAAATTCACTAGATGAATTATCTTTGAAAATAAATCTTTATGTGAAAATGAGATTAACAATAAACCCCCATGATATTTGTAACATAAGAATCATAAGAGATCGAGAGGAATGTAAAAAATGGACATTAATATTTCATAAAATGTAAGATATTTAATATTTTAATGAAATACACAAGTGAATATATGTAACGCACCGACCCTAGTTACCCAGAGTTGGTGCATTATTACATAACATTGGCATGATCACAAGAAAGATCAAATCTCGAAAGACCTATTGGTTTAGTAGCCTTGGAAACACTAGATATATTCATAAAGTTTTAAATTACATCATAAAGTGAAAAACTACTACAACAATATATTGTCTCCATAGTCCACACTATTAACCCCTCATAATATCCCTACAAGTCATTCATAATTTACTTCTTTACTTCCTGGGAAAAATAAAACATAGAAAAGGGGTGAGCTCAAATGCCCAGTAAGGATAACAATATAGCGGAAACTTTCATAAATAAGAATAAACATTTATGGCAATGTATAATTAAAACAAAAGCCTTTCAAACTTTAACTTTCAACATAGTATGGCATAAATAGAAAGAAATAATGCCATTTACTTATTAACATGGATATTCTACTAATCGAATAATCACATGCAAAACCAAAAACCACTTTCATAATGACAGAATCCATAATGCCAGACTATCATAACCACATAGCCAAGGCCTCGTGCCAAGACTACAAATACGATTTTTCAAAGGCCTTGTGCCAAGACACTAGTTTGTCTCATGAGACCTACCGATGCATCGAGGAGCTGTAGTGGTCTCCACCCGTCACATATTAAGTCCAATGCATTCCCATATGAAAAGGTTTAAACATAACATAAACATTCATTTTAAAAATAGCATACGAAATGTCAATAATTTCACCATAAACCATTAATGGTATAAAAATAGCACATCCACAGTTAAACATATCACAAAACTTTCAATACAACATAAATCAACTTCACATAAGCGTAAAATCCAACAAAGGATGTTGACATAGATGAAATCAAAACTCTTTTTAGAGAAATATCTCTTTTTATTTTGAAATCATTTAAGAGCCATATAAAATAAAACATTTTCTTTGAAAATATTCTTATAATATTTTAAGGGAATCTTTGAAGATTTTATAATGGCGGAAAATAGCCGCACCCGCCGTAAAAGTTAAAAAAAACATTCTTACCTTAATTCTATCGAAAAGGTTAAAAAGGGACTTGTTTTTAAAATGACGGAATTATTCCTTAATAAACCACTTATAAAAGTAAAAAAGGGTATAAATGACTTTAACTCATATTCTAGTAAATATTAAAAATGTTTTGAAAAACATTTTTAAGAAACATGGATGTGGATGATAAAGAGATCCCAGTAGATTATTACATATAAACAACCTCGGATAATGAAGAGACTGAGAAATAAACCCTTAACTTGTACTTTTCCTTGGTTGGGGTAGGTTAAACTCTTGTATATTAGTGAAATAATTGCTATTAAATTATAAAATAATCATATATATTAATATGATATCATATATGATCTTTTAACTTTGCTTTGTTAATAATATCTTAGTATTATCGTTGTTTCGGGTGTTAACTTACTCGTTTTATTTTATATGTTTTATTACATAAGACGTGTTTGTAATGGATAGGTTGTATATTATTCATATACAGAATGATATCAAGTCCTTAGATACTATTATTAATAATCAAATGAGAATTGTACTTGAATGGATACGATGGAGAATGAATCTAATCGCCTTCGTGGAGACGGTAGTCCGTACGTATGCACGAGCGATACTATCATTCTTTTGATATTAAAATAATATATAATTGGATGGTATATCATATATTCAGAATCATTAAAATTTTATATTTATTATTTTCATGAGTTACACATCATTATTATACCCATCCAAATAATAATATATTGAATAACAATTACACCACGACGTGGAGACGGTAAGCCATACATACGCACGTATGGTGACATGTTATTCAAAGGGTGGATAGAATACTGAATATGGTTGTACCATATTTATAATAACATCACAGTATAAATAAGATACTGGAGTTATTATTTTAGAATGGTAATAACAAAGAATGAAGAAGTGGAAGAAGAAAGGAACTTGGAAAAGGGTGGTGAAATCATTACCTCTTCTTCGGCTTCTTCCTTTTGATTTGATCAAAAGGGCTCCTTAGGTTGGCTTTCTGATCAAACTAAGGCCTCTAGGTTGTAGTGAGGGAAGTTGGGAGAGTATTTGGGCAGAGTTTGGCCGAACCAAAAGGCTTTTAAGGTGTGAATAAATGATAAGGAGGAGTGCTCTTTTATAAGAGGGGTGAGGGGCACCTTTGGAAAAGCTAGAAATATTAATTTATAATAAATTAATATTCGGTTTCTAATGGCTCCAAAGTTGATTATATAAATTTTAAGGTGGGTATAGGTCGAAAAACACTCAACAAAAAGAATTTAGATAGGTTTAGGTCATTATATTAACTTTATCTTCAAGTATTAACTCTTATTTAATTAGTTTCACTTTTACAATGTCTCTTTGTATTTTTATATAATATGGTTATTAAACTTACTATATATATCCAAGATCCCCCCAAGTGGTCCATTAATGATACACCTATCATGATATAAGTCTCTTGGAGTAAACGTATATTTTTAGGAAATTAATATCAATTAATAATATAATATTTGTTTAAAAAACTCTTTTATATCAATTTTGACACTATTCAATAGTTGATTTTTGTGAAACTCATAACAGAATGATTACTTCAAAAAAAGTTACTTAAATAAATACTAATATGTCATATTATCCTATAAAATTATTTTAATTCATTAAAAGTCTCAAATTATATTTATTTGGGTATTTATAATATCAATTATTTTAAGTTTTCACTATTATAGTAATTACTGCATCATCATTGTGTCATAAATAAATTAAATTATTTAATGTCTAAAAATTATAAATAAAATATAATTATGTAGGAAATATTTTTATATTTCTAATTAATCTTTATAATCTAAAATCCAACATATATAACCCTATTTACAAATTGTTTTTCTAAAAGATATATGCTTGTGTCATTTTTGTATTCATTTTAACTTAATTAAAATAAATTGTCCCTATCACCTAAAAGTGGATCCATGGGGTCCCAAAATCAACCCAAAGATTCCTATGGTCGAACATGTATCAACCAATATGTTTAGGACACTTTTTAGAGTAATTTAGTATTATTATAATATTATTTTTAACCCTTATTTACCGAATTTACCCTTAACCATGGTAAATAAAATATTTACCGCAGTAATTATTCAAAATGTCTAAAAATAAAAGTTACCTATTTACACAATTTGAACATCCTGATTCTAAATATGGAATCCATTATTCTAAATTCAAAACACAGAAGTGGCAGAAATTTATTTAAAATTAATTTCCGCTTTCAAAACAAAAAGCGTGTTTTTAAGAGATAATAACTATCAAAAGATTGACACTTGTTTATGTTCGGTTTAATTGTAAAATTATGTCCAATGACCAAAATTATATTAAATGGTAAAAATATATTCTAAATATACTTTAAAACCACTCAAATTCATAATTTATCACGATTAATTATTTTGATTAAAAAAGTTGTTTTTAATTAAAATTTAGTAATTTTCACTTTTCATCAAAATATTAAAGTTATCCGAAAAGTACCAAAATTTACCCTTAGGCTAAATTCGATATTCCGAATCCAGAAATGAAGTCCATTTTGAAATATAAAATATATATAATTTAAAAAATTAGATATTACTATTCATAACGGTTAGTTTGATTGGTTATGGTGTGTTAGAACTCGGTGTTGCGTACAACACACACTATCACATTATTCAAAGAGAAGTGTACCATAAAAGCTTGGGGTGTTACATTCTACCCTCCTTCAAATAATTTCATCCTAAAAATTTCTAGAATACTTATCACATGAAAAGACTTGGGTGGTTCTTCATCATAAGTTCCTCGGGTTCCCACGTTGCCTCTTCCATCTTATGGTTTCTCCACAAAACTTTTACCAGACGCATCATCTGGTTTCTCAGTACTTGTTCTCTCATATCAAGATTCCTGACGGGCTCTTCGCAATAAGACAGATCGGGTTCCAGTTCTAATTCCTCATAGGTGAGTACATGCGTTGGGTCAGGCATGTATTTCCTCAACAGAGATACGTGGAACACATCGTGAACTTTGGAGAGACTTGGCGGCATTGCCAATCAGTAAGCTACAGCCCCAATTCGTTCTAGAATTTCGAAAGGTCTGATGTACCTGGGACTCAATTTACCTTTCTTTCCAAAATGTATGAGTCCCTTCCATGGAAATACCTTCAGGAAAACATGATCACTAACTTGAAATTCCAAATCCTTCCTTCGATTATCGGCATAGATCTTCTGCCTACTTTGAGCTGATTTGATGTGATTTTGGATTACCTTCACCTTTTCCATCGTTTCCTCCACCAGTTCTGGGCCTACAAGTTTTCTTTCACCAACGTCATCCCAACAGGTTAGAGTACGACATCTCTTTCCATATAACGTTTCATATGGTGCCATCTGAATACTCAAATGGAAGCTGTTGTTATAGGAAAATTCTATGAGAGGTAAATATTGATCCCACATACCCTGAAAGTCAAGTGAGCAAGATATAAACATGTCTTCTAAGGTTTGAATAGTCTATTCTGATTGTCCATCTGTCTGAGGGTGGTAAGCAGTGCTCAAATTAAGTTCATTATCCAGGGATTTCTGAAGACTTTTCCAAAATATTGAAGTAAAACGGGGATCACGATCAGAAACAATCGATAGGGGTACTCCATGAAGTCTCACAACTTCATTAATATATAGTCTTGCTAGACGTTCCAGGGGTAGATCTTATCTTATAGCAAGAAAATGTGCTGACTTGGTAAGACGATCAACAATAACCCATATTGAATCGTTCCTTCTAGGAGTCTTTGGTAGCCCCATGACAAAGTCCATCGTAATATTGTCTCATTTCCACTCCGGTATGGGAAGAGGTTGTATGACTCCTCCAGGTTGTTGCCTTCCAACTTTCACTTGCTGAAAAACTATACATCTTGACACAAAATTATAAATCTCCCTCTTCATGTTGTCCCACCAAAAATGTTCCTTCAAATATCTATACATTTTGGTGCTCCCAGGGTGTATAGAGAAATTGGAACTATGAGCATCATCCAGCAATTCCCTTTTTAGATCAGGTATATCGGGAACAAAAAGTCTCTTCCCAAATTTCAAAATTCCATCTTCATACACAAAGTCTCACAATCTCCCATCATTCACAGCTTTAATCTTCTTTTGAAATTCTTCATCATCGGTCTGAGAACTCTTAATCCTTTCTAGTAAAGATGGTTTGGCAACCATTTGAAAAGGCATTGATGTTTCACCTTCCCTGGTTATTCCCATGTCCATCTTCACTAGATCCATGAAAATTGGATCCCTTTCAATTCTCATATTGTTCAAAACTCCATGGTGTTTTCTACTCAAAGCATCTGCCACCTTGTTTTCTTTCCCCGGGTGGTAGTGTATCGTGCAATCATAATCCCTGAGTAATTCAAGCCATCTCCTTTTCCTCATGTTGAGTTCTTTTTGTGAGAAAATATACTTCAAACTCTTGTGATCAGTATAAATCTCACATTTATCACCATAGAGGTAGTGCCTCCATATCTTCAAAGAAAATATCACAGCTGCTAACTCAATATCCTAAGTAGGATATTTTTGTTCATGAATTTTTAACTGTCATGATGCATAGGAAATAACTCTATCATTCTTCATAAGGACACAACCAAGTCCTTTCATTGATGCATCACTATAAATAACGAACCCATCATTCCCTGATGGTAGAGTCAATATAAGAGAATTGACTAATCTTCTCTTCAGTTATTCGAAACATTCTTCACAATCTTTTTTCCAAACAAATTTAACCCCTTTATGTGTGAGCTTCGTTAATGGGTTAGCCAATCGGGCAAAATTCTGGACGAAACGTCGATAATAACCTGCCAAACCAATAAAACTGCATACCTCAGTTATACTCATAGGTGCTGGCCATTCTTGGATTGACTTGGTCTTAGAAGGTTCAACAGAGATTCCATATTTAGAGACAATATAGCCAGGAAAAGAAATATCCTGAAGCCAGAATTCACACTTGCTAAACATCCCATATAATTCATGCCTCCTCAGAGTCTTCAAGATAATGCGCAAGTGATTTTCATGATCATCGTAGGTTTTGGAGTATACCAAGATATCATCAATAAATACCACAAAAAATTCATCGAGATACTCCTTGAAAACTCTATTCATCAGATCCATGAATACAGAGGGTGCATTAGTCAATCCAAAAGGCAATACAGTAAACTCGTAATGCCTGTACCTGGTTCGAAATGCTGTCTTCGGAATGAGTTATTCTTTACACACAACTGATGGTATCCAGATCGAAGGTCAATCTTTGAAAAGTATTGAGCTCCATGCAGTTGGTCAAATAAATCATCAATGAGAGGTAGGGGATACTTGTTCTTTATCGTTATAGCATTGATCTCCCTGTAGTCGATACATAACGTCATAGATCCATCTTTCTTTTTAACAAAAAGAACAGGGGCTCCCCATGGAGAAACTCTAGGGAGAATAAATCCTTTATTACTCAATTCCTCTAGTTGTTTCTTTAGTTCAACTAATTATAGAGTGGCCATTCTATAAGGAGTCTTCGATATAGGCCTTGATACAGGAATTAAATAAATGGAAAACTCAACTTCTCGTTCTGGAGGATGTCCAGGTAAATCTTCCGGAAATACATCTACAAATTAATTCACAACAGGTACATCCTCTATTTGAACAGTCCTTTCCTCACCCATAGTTATTTCATTCTCTTCCTCCCCAATAATTGAATTTAGTTGAGCTACTGGGGGTGGATCTAAATAATAATTAGGTGGTGAAGATTCTTCTCTAAAGATAAGGTGTTCCTTATCATTATCATCAAGAATCGTAACCTCTTTCTTCTTACAAGAAATCTTCACATCATAGTCTGAACGCCAGTCCATACCGAGGATTATATCAAACTCAATCATAGGTATGATGATGAGATCAGTAGATAAAGAACATTTATGTGCTCTAATGGGGACTGATTCAGAAAACTTTGTTGCAATGATACTTCCCTTAGGAGTTTTAACAGACAACTCCCTTGTTAAATCAAATTGGAAATATCTAATTTTCTTATCAAACTGGGAAGATATGAAACAATGCGATGATCCATAATCAAATAATGCATTTTCTAAACTTGAGGAAACCATTAAATTACCTGCCACCACGTCTTTCGGAGCTTCTACCTCAGCAGTAGTGATAGCATAAGCTTGGCCTTGATCCCTTTTCCTTTTTTGAGGTAAGTTCTCCTGACGCTTAGGACATTCATTTTCATAATGCCCCATCTCCCTGCAATTGTAGCACTGAACGTTGGTAGCTTCCTTCTTCCCCATGCAATCCTGATCTTGGTGGCCTTTTTCACCACACTTGTAACAAACTCCCATTCCCTTCAAGAAAGTACCAGGGTGTTTATTCCCACATTTACCACTGGATGGATATTCAACCTTTCCCTTCTTCCCCTTATTTCCATTCCCAGATTAATCAGCTGACCTCTTCTTCTCTTGCTTTTCTTTAAAGTCATAAGACTTAGAGAATTCCTTTTTGGTCATGAAAGCACATGAGACAATGTCTTCGTACAAAGAAAAGGATTTTGAGACTAATGCTCAATGGAGAAATGGTTTTAACCCATCAAAGAAACGATCAATCTTATTTCTTTGGTTACATATATAATCACCAGCATACCTTGCTAACCTTGTAAAGTTAGCCTCATACTTTGTGACATTCTCATCCTCCTTCTGTCTCAGACTCAGAAATTGCCTTTCCATATCTGCTCGATGGTCGCGAGGAAAGTATTTTTCTAAAAACAGATCTTGGAACTCCCTCCATTCCATATTTGATACTTCATCATCTTCCTTCGTATTTTGAATCAATGACCACCATTGATCAGCATCTCCAGTGAGGCGGTAAACTGCCAGGATAACTTTTTCCCTTTCATTGCTCCCCAAAGCCTGAAATATTTTCTCTAGGGAATTTATCCATTGCTCAGCTACTAAGGGATTTGTACTCCCATTGAACATTGGTGGTTGTTGCCTCATTAATCGATCTAACATTGATCCTCCATGCTGTGGATCAGGGTGCTCCGTACGGGTAAGGTTATTATTCATAACCTGAGTGAGTTGCCCCAGTATGGTGATTAGCTGATCGTCACTAGTTGCATCACCAGCTCCACTATAATTATCTTGAGCAGGAGGAAAATCCCTACATGGAATGCGTTCATTGATACAGTTTCCATTTCTTCCACTAGGCGCCATTTCTAAACAATGGCATAAACTAGATCAGTTTATGAATCAAAATACATAATCCCATACTTATAAAACACTTAACATAAATTGAACTATTTATGGATATAATCAATAATCATTAAAATGTTTTATTTGAGGAAGTATATACTCATAAACCCTTCATAATGATTTGTAAAGAAAATGAGAGTTATCCTAAGCATATCCCCCGGGAGTGTCATAACCAAGAGTGCAGCAAGGCTCGTTGTCATGCACCAGTTCTCGTTCGAGTCTAGCTCAAAGCGGTGTTTTCGGGTTTTACCCCTAGGTACATCTGTTCCAGAGCCGCCTCTACCTTCTCGTATCCAGAAAGGGATGTATTGCTTGGAAAAATCACAAAATATCTACAATACCAAAATTCTAGAAAGTTATTCTATACTAATCCTCAAAGTACATCTTAAATCTATGTGCTCTAATTAGAGTTTATCTAAATTTAGTTTCCATGGTTTGTACTAAACTTTCTCTGATACCAACTATAATTCCCCGGCCCTAGTTACCCAGAGTCGGTGCATTATTACATAACATTGGCATGATCACAAGAAAGATCAAATCTTGAAAGACCGATTGGTTTAGTAGCCTTGGAAACACTAGATATATTCATAAAGTTTTACATTACATCATAAAGTGAAAAACTACTACAACAACATATTGTCTCCATTGTCAACACTATTAACCCCTCATAATATCCTTGTAGGTCATTCATAATTTACTTCTTTACTTCCTGGAAAAAATAAAACATAGAAAAGGGGTGAGCTCAAATGCCCAGTAAGGATAACAATATAGCGGAAACTTTCATAAATAAGAATAAACATTTAAGGCAATTTATAACTAAAACAAAATCCTTTCAAACTTGAACTTTCAACATAGTATGGCATAAATAAAATGAAATAATTCCATTTACTTATTCACATGGATATTCTACTAATCAAATAATCACATGCAAAACCAATAACCACTTTCATAATGATGGAATGCATAATACCAGACTATCATAACCACATAGCCAAGGCCTCGTGCCAAGACTACAAATAAGATTTTGCCAAGGCCTTGTGCCAAGACTCTAGTTTGTCTCATAAGACCTACCGATGCATCGAGGGGCTATAGCGGGCTCCACCCGTCACTTATTAAGTCCAATGCATTCCCATATGAAAAGGTTTAATCATAAGATAAACATTCGTATTAAAACTAGCATACTAAATGTCAATACTTTCACCATAAACCATGAATGGTATAAAAATAGCACATCCACAGTCAAACATATCAAAAAACATTCAATACAACATAAATAAACTTCACATAAGCGTAAAATCCAACAAAGGATGTTGACATAGATGAAATCAAAACTCTTTTTAGAGAAATATCTCTTTTTATTTTGAAATCATTTAAGAGCCATATAAAATAAAACATTTTCTTTGAAAATATTCTTATAATCTTTTAAGGGAATCTTTGAAGATTTTATAACAGTGGAAAATAGCCGCACCCGCCGTATAAGTTAAAAAAAACATTCTTACCTTAATTCTGTCGAAAAGGTTAAAAATGGCCTTGTTTTGAAAACGACGGAAATATTCCTTAAGAAACCACTTATAAAAGTCAAAAAGGGTATAAATGACTTTAAATCATATTCTAGTAAATAGTAAAAATGTTTTTAAATATATTTTTAAGAAACATGGATGTGAATGATAAAGAGATCCCAGTAGATTATTACGTATAAACAACCTCGGATAATGAAGAGATTGCGAAATAAACCCTTACCTTGTACTTTTGCTTGGTTGGGGTAGGTTAACCTCCTGTATAATAGTGAAATAATTGTTATTAAATTATACAATAATCATATATATTAATATGATATCATATATGATCTTTTAACTTTGCTTTGTTAATAATATCTTAGTATTATCGTTGTTTCGGGTGTTAACTTACTCGTTTTCTTTTATATGTTTTGTTACATAAGCCGTGTTTGTAATGGATAGTTTGTATATTATTCATATACAGAATGATATCAAGTCCTTAGATACTATTATTAATAATAAAATGAGAATTATAATTGAATGGATACGATGGAGAATGAATCTCATCGCGTTCGTGGAGACGGTAGTCCGTACGTACGCACGAGCGATAATATCATTCTTTTGATATTAAAATAATATATAAATGGATGGTATATCATATATAAAGAATCATTAAAATGTTATATTTATTATTTTCATGAGTTACACATCATTATTATACCCATCCAAATAATAATATATTGAATAACAATTACACCACGACGTGGAGACGGTAAGCCGTACGTACGCACGTATGGTGACATGTTATTCAAAGGGTGGATAGAATAATGAATATAGTTGTACCATATTTATAATAACATCACAGTATATATAAGATACTGGAGTTATTATTATAGAATGGTAATAACAAAGAAAGAAGATGTGGAAGAAGAAAGGATCTTGGAAAAGGGTGGTGAAATCATTACCTCTTCTTCGGGTTCTTCCTTTTGATTTGATCAAAAGGGCTCCTTAGGCTGGATTTCTGATCAAACTAGGGCCTCTAGGTTGTATTGAGGTAAGTTGGGAGAGTATTTGGGCAGTGTTTCGCCGAACCAAAAGGCTTTGAAGGTGTGAAGAAATGAGAAGGAGGAGTGCCCTTTTATAAGAGGGGTGAGGGGCACCTTTGGAAAAGCTAGAAATATTAATTTATAATAAATTAATATTTGGTTTCTAATGGCTCCAAAGTTGATTATTTAAATGTTAAGGTGGGGATAGGTCGAAACCCACTCAACAAATATAATTTAGATAGGTTTTGGTCATTATATTAACCTTATCTTTAAGTATTAACTCTTAGTTAATTAGTTTCACTTTTACAATGTCTCTGTATTTTTATATAATATGGTTAATAAACTTACTATATACATCCAAGATACCCCCAAGTGGTCCATTAATGATACACCTATAATGATATAAGTCTCTTGGCCGATCCTTATATTTTTAGGAATTTAATATCAATTAATAATATAATATTTGTTTTAAAAACTCTTTTATGTCAATTTTGACACTATTCAATAGTTGATTTTTGTCAAACTTATAACAGAATTATTACTTCTAAAAAAGTTAATTAAATCAATCCTAATATTTCATATTATCCTATAAAATTATTTTAATTCATTAAAAGTCTCAAATTATATTTATTTGGGTATTTATAATATCAATTATTTTAAATTTTCAATATTATAGTAATTACTGCATCATCATTGTGTCATAAATAAATTAAAATATTTAATGTATAAAAATTATAAATAAAATATAATTATATAGTAAATCTTTTTATATTTCTAATTAATAATTATAATATAAAATTCAACATATATAACCCTATTTAAAAATTGTTTTTCTAAAAGATATATGCTTGTGTCATTTTTGTATTCATTTTAACTTAATTAAAATAAACTGTCCCTATCACCTACAAGTGGCTCCATGGGGTCCCAAAATCAACCCAAAGATGCCTATGGTCTAACATGTATCAACCAATAAGGTTAGGACACGTTTTAGGATAATTTAGTATTATTATAATATTATTCTTTAACCCTTATTTACCGAATTTACCCTTAACCATGGTAAATAAAATATTTACCGCAGTAATTATTCAAAATGTCTAAAAATAAAAGTTACCTATTTACACAATTTGAACATCATGATTCCAAATATGGAAACCATTTTTCTAAATTCAAAACACAGAATTGGCAGAAATTGATTTAAAATTAATTCCCGCTGTGAAAACAAAAAGCCTGTTTTTAAGAGATAATAACTATCAAAAGATTGACACTTGTTTATGTTCGGTTTAATTGTAAAATTATGTCCAATGACCAACATTATATTAAATGGTAAAAATATATTCTAAATATACTTTAAAACCACTCAAATTCATAATTTATCACTATTAAATATTTTGATTAAAAAAGTTGTTTTTAATTAAAATTTAGTAATTTTCACTATTCATCAAAATTTTAAAGTTATCCGAAAAGTACCAGAATTAAACCTTAGGATAAATCCAATATTTTGAATCCAAAAATGAAGTCAATTTTGAAACATATAATATATATAATTTAAAAAAGTAGGTATTACTATTCATAACGGCTAGTTTGATTGGTTATGGTGTGTTAGAACTCGGTGTTGCGTACAACACACGCTATCACATTATTCAAAGAGAAGCATACCATAGAAGCTTGGGGTGTTAAAATATAACATTTACATGATATAGTAATGATAAATATTTAAAATCTCTCATGAAATTAATTTTAGACAAATAACCCCATACAACCTTAAAAACATTCGAGTCAAAAACCCATTGATGAATACTATTTAAAAAAATGAAATACGAGGAATAATGAGAGAATAATGGTAGAAAATATTAATGCAGAATTATATACACCATTTCAAATAAAACAAGGTGTATATTAAGAAATATGTCTCGAGGAGTGACCATTTTAGAAAAAAACCCTTTCCTTATTTCCCTACATAGTAGAATATAATATAAGATCCAATATAAAATAAAAATATAACTTAATATCTTATTTTAAAACCATATTTTTTTCTAAAACATTTTATTAAATTTCTTTATAATTATTCTTTACATGAATATTAGTTAGTTATTATCTATTTTCAATATTAGATGGGATTATTCTTTATATTTTTGACAAAGTTTCTAATATTGTTGTGGTTTTTCATTCTTTGACCAAATATCATCATTAAAATATCATAAAATGTAGGATAAATTTTGAATTGTAATTATTTATAATATTATTATTTTATTTCTTAAGTATTTTAGGTATTATTTTTTATGAAAAAGTCATTGGAAAGATACTTTTTTAAATTTATAATGAAGAAATGATGTTTTATTAATTAATGAGTTAAATATTTATATTACCATTACATAACCATGAAAAAGATTATATAACTATAAATTTCCAAAATTATATTTTCGAATCAATCATTTATAGAAACTTATATCATTGTTAATATAGGTGGTCAATCTATCCCAATAAGAATTTGCAACAATCTAAATGTGAGTATGTATATAGAAGTGATTTGTTTATTATAATATCATTATCAAAATACTAAAATGAAATTATTATGTTGTTTTTAAGGATATGAATCACAATTTGGAATATTTATATGAATAAGGAAAATGAAAAAGAAGTTTTCACATATAAATAATTCACTTTCCCTCTTGGTGTGTTCTTTTTGGGGGGGTTAGTTTAACAATAATCTCATAATGATAATATTTATTATAGAATTACTAATTAATATTTCAAGATTATAAATCATGACATAAATAAAATATCTATTCACTATATCTATATCTGGAAAATATTTTAAATGTGGTCATAAAAAACAAAATGTTTCATTCATGGTGGCATTAGTCCGCACACCTGCATGAGCAACATTTTTAAATTAATTTTGAATGTGTGGGGAATAGACAATGGTTATAGCATCAATATAATACCAATTAATTCTATTATTTATATTAATATAATCATAAATATAGGGTTATAATGGTTTTGTGGATGGTATATGAGAGGGATAAATAATGAATGTAAACAGTTAAGCAACACATATGTAAGAATTTTGATATTCTCTTGAAGTATATTTTTTAAAGACATGAGGAATATTCTCGAGGATAAAGGATACCAAACCTATAGATGGGATATATAAGAATAATAATTTTCAATTTCTAATGGTAATTTCTAAATAGATTCATGCCTTCAAATGAGTGGAATTGAGTTCCTTCTATACGTGGAAAAGAATGAAAATTATTTGAAACAAAAATGTTTGGTAGGAGGTAAGAATAGAATTACATAAGGGTTAGGTGAGTTATGTGGGAAATATTTGTGAGACATGAAGTTATAAATATATAACCTTACAAAGGCAATACAAGTGGTTTAAATTTTAAAATCATTTAACAAAACATGATCTATATAATATTACCCATTTTAACAATTATACAGCTTGATTAAACATTTACCAAGGTAATAAATTTTTCACATAACATATAAGATTAACCTTATTACCATATTTAGACATGATGAATCCAAAATTGGAATAATATGAGGTAAATAACATTTAAATTAAAAATAATATAATTTTTTGAAACACTATTTTTTATATTTTTTAATTCGTTATGTTTTCTTAATATTATTTAACCATCACTAAAAATTAAATGAGTGTTAATTTATTTGTATATATGTTTAAAATAATATTACAGACTTAATTTTAAAATAGAAAAATTAAATTTAAATTAATAATATTTAAAAAATTATTATTCTTTATAATTGCTGGTTAAAAATATTTAAATCGTCATTCATGATTCGATATCCTAAAATAAATTTTAATATTTCAGTTTTTTTTCAAAATCATGCATATTCTATGCATAAAATATATTTAGTAATTTCACGGTATATTTTTGTTAGATGAAAATTTAATTATTTTATTTAATATATTATTATTACATTACATTTAAACCATTATTTAACAATAATATTGTAAACTTCATGGTTAATGATGAAATAAATTTTAAAGAAAATATATTTACACATAACTTGATTTTGTTCTTTATTTATCTATATTAATTGTATTATTTAAATTAATTTTTATTAAAAATTACATTTATTTATATTTATATATTTATTTCATAGTTTTTTACCACTAAAATTTCGTTCTAAATCAGAAACTACATTTCAATGGTTATATAATGTTCTATGATGAGTTTTTGTTTTTTGTTGTTTGTGATGAAAAATATCGAACATAATAGTTTTTTAAGTAAAATATATAGAGAAATATTATGTTGAAACAATTATTTCTAGTAATTTTATTCCATATTATAATAAGTTGATCAAAAAAATATCACAACCATATGAACTACTTTGTATTGAATGATTACATTTATTCTTTTAAATTTTTGGTTTAAGAGCATTATCATAGGATTTTAAAGTACTAATAGTAGAATTACCATAATTAGACACAAATGAAACTATATTTTTCATTTTTTATGTTTCAATTTCTTTATTTTTTTCATATTGTATTAATGTACTAATCAAATGATCATGACATAAATTGGTTAAATATTTAATATTTTTAATAGTTTTCCCTTTAACTCCCTCTATTTCCACATAATATCAATAGATGTTTCAATAATATAATATTCCATTAATTATTTCTCACACAAATATTGTAAACTATGGAAACTTGTCATAAAACCCTAATGATTTTGTGTCACTGTTTCACATGGCAGGAAATCGTAATCCAAATAATTTTTGTGAAAATATATCTTTCAGTTTTTAAAACCTGAAATGTTCTAAAATGTGTAAACTCTATCTTTACATAAATGTGATTATAAATTACATTCATTGTCATAGAAGAATGTAACTAACTATATATATTTATGGTCATTGAGTATAATAAGTAATTATGACTTCATGATTAAATTTATATTTAATCCATTTCTCTTTAGAAAAATGAAAAATATCTTTATCCATAAATTTATAATTTAAAGTCTTAATGATAAAATTATCATCACGAGTATTAATTATAATGTATTTCTTATGATCATGATTTTATTGATAATTTGGCCCATCAGATATAGTTATTTATTTTGGATTTAAATTTTCCATATTTTTAAGAGGAGTTACTATCTTAAAAAATAATAGAAAATTTATTCTATAAAATAATTATATTTTGAATTAAAAGTAATAATTTTTTGGGTAAAATAATATAAAAAAATAACAGTATAAATTTCATTTAGAAGTTTTAAAACATTAAAAAATGGTATGAGTAAAAATGATATGGGTGATTCACATCATGGAACTAGTAAAATATACTTTTGAGTATTATTTTACCTCTGGGTTTTTTGGAGTTTCCATGAATTAGGTTCTAGAAAATTATTTTTTGGGAAAATAAACAAAGGGACATTGTAGGAATTTTTTTTCCAAACCATGTGACTAACTATAAAATGATTGGTTTTTGGGAAAAAAAAGTTTAATTGTTTGAGGATGGTTTTTTATAATATAGAAGCCCCAAAACAACCATGTGGTCTATTTTTGGGGTGGAAGTAGCTATTTAAGGGTTGGTTCTAATATTTCATAATCATTAGGCCATATAATGTGATTTTCCCATCTTTTTAAAATTATAGTGATTTTACCAAAGTTACCTTTCAAAATTTAACCAATTTGGCCATAATTTCTTATCTCATTCATGAGTATCCCCTCCTCTTAAGATTCTATGATTTTACCTCATAATATTTTATAGATTTTAATTGGTTTCATTGTGGTTTGGCTTGAGTGAAGTATCAATATTCTTGTTTTCTTCATCCTTTTCCCATCATTTTTCTTGTTATCTCATTTATATGGAAGGTGAAAACCCTAGATTGGATGTTGGATGAAGATATTTTATTTAATTAGTGTTTTTGTTATTTTGATTATGTATTATTCATGTGGGGAATTATCCTTCTCATTTTGGGTAGTTATCATCTAAGGGGATGAGGTTGGAACCATTTTCGAGGTAGGTGTTTCTATTTAAGAAAATTTTATATTCCTTACCTTAAAATTCTTAATCTACATTTTATTAGTGTATATGGAATTCCCATTTGGTTGTTTTATAGTTGATTATTATTCCATGATTGTTATTCTCCATGGATTGGTTTTAAAATTTGGGTGTTTAGTGTATTTTTTCTAAATGCAAGTGGCTTGTGTCTTCTCCAAGGGTGTAATAGAATAGATCAAATGAAAATTTTAATTTCAAATGGATTTATAAAAAGATTTCAGAAATGTTTATACATTGTTAAAAGGTGTTTTATGAAATGTGAATGTTTCTTTATTAATGTGTCTTATAATATAGGTTTTGGTGTTTGGAACTTGTGATGTGGTTATGATTTTAATTGATTAACCCATGGGAATAATAGGGGTGTGAGCATGGTGGATTTGGGGGAAGTGGTTTTATAAGGGTCCATGTGAGACTATAGTGGGAAGACTAAGAGTGACTCTCTTGGTAATACAAGGGAAAATGAGAGTCTTTGGTAAGAAGACTGTGAGAGATCCCCTTTTTTGGACCAAAGACCATGAGAGATCCTGGAGTTGGGCTTGGGGAATACTGTGAGAGCTTCCACCATGCATATCTGATAAGAAAACATAGTTTAGAATCACTCATACTAGACCCCTATAGTTAAATACCTTGGTTCAAATTTCTCATGTTAAGTTGATAAATATGATTTTCTATATTTTATTATTGAAATGTTTTTTATTTTACCTCTTTTCTTATGCACATTTAACCTTATTTTGTTATATAGAAATTATATTTATTATTTCCCATGTTATACATTTTTAAGTATATTGATCAAGTTGTTCCATATGGCCTTGATTCTTTTTTCATACATGTTAGTATTTTTTTTACATTTAATTTTGAAATAAAAATCAAAGGGATTTAATGGGATTATTTCAAAGCTTATTTTCTTCAAAACGTTTTAGTTTTGAAAGGGACTTTTCAAACAAGTTTATTGGTTTTTTATATTAAAAAATCCATAAATATATTAATGGTTGTATCCTACTAGTGTTTGTGCCTCACACCCTCTATACACCATTGGGAATACGTAGGCATTGTTTTATAGGGAACATGTAATGGAAAGGTCACTCTGTATAATATTGGGTCTTCTTAATTATCATCATCATTTTTTTGATATAGGAGATGTTTCTCAGTAATTTTTTTCATGTAAATACCTTTTGTAATTAATCCTTTGGGATGTATGTTTTGGACATGTTTGTTCCTTCTCCTTGTTTTTTCAGATTTTATCTAGAGGTATTCAACATATATCATGTTATGGAATGTTTTTCATATAATATATATTGTCACTTACTAGATATTCTTAGTTAGTACTGTATTTATCTAGATATTTATTTTTTAATCTTTTTAATCTGATATTATTGGTGTGGCTATCTAGTTCCATGGATGGGTAATACTTATTTACCTTGGGAAATTCCATTCCCAAGTTGATATTTTTCATTCTTAGTTCTTATAGAGCTCTCATGGTGATCAATAATTCACTTAGGGCCTTATGGTTTGATGGTTTTGGTGAAGGGCTAGATCAACACATATTTTTTAAATTAAAAGTTTTATAGATGTATTTTTTTCATTTTAGAGTATTTTGAATATTGGATCTAGGATAGTTGGGACCAAAGAGGTATTATTGTAGGAGTTATTGGCTAACTCATATTTGTTTCGAACCCGGAGTTTCCATGGTGGAAAGGATTTTGTTTACATTTCATCCCTCTTATGGGTTGTTTTGTTGAAATTCTAGTGTATTTACCTATTGTTGTTGATTCATAGGGTTATCTCAAGGTTTTTTGAGTTTTGAGGAGAAACAGGGAGGAGTAGAGGAGGCTCATGGTTAAGGTGCAGAGATAGTAATTATATTACCTAGCCCATGAAATGATTCCCACCTTCTTCAGAAACACCAACACTATTGGTGAACTATTGTACTAAAAAACAATCAAAACCTTTTATAGTGTGAGATTATTTAAATAGATTGATGTTTTTTTATCCTACTTCATTTGGAGTTTCTTTTGGTGTTGATGAATCTTTTTTGAGACACATAATGGGGTTTCTTCTGGTTCA
The DNA here is from genome assembly GCA_963277665.1 of Viscum album. NCBI lineage: Eukaryota > Viridiplantae > Streptophyta > Magnoliopsida > Santalales > Viscaceae > Viscum > Viscum album. Next base: position 59,187,379 of record OY728158.1, read on the forward strand.
ATTGATGTGGTTTGACAATGAATTTTTTTATCATGGTTATATTTCTGGTCTTGAAGGAAATTTCTCCCAATAAGACCTCATTTAATCTTAGACATGGTTCTATAAAGAATTCCTTATAGGAAAACCCTCATATTGATATGTATCTGGGAGAGTTAGTGATTCAGATGAAAATAATCCTTGGTTTAGGTGGGTATTAAGGATCCAACAAAAACAATGGGAAATTACTAGGAGTTTACTAGATAGAATCTACTTTCTTCTATTTAGACCAAGGAACAAATGTTCTCAATAGGTGTTTAATATGGATTGATCATATATTTGAGTTTCTAAAGAACCCTAAGACATCCAAAGTAGGATTATCAACTTATTTACTAGAGGGATGGAGTAAGATGTGGAAGTAATCAATGTTGATTTTAAGGTAGAAATAATATATAACATGGACCACCTAAAAATAATCCATCAATGGACAATTATAATAGAAAAAATTTAGAGTGGAAAGAATCTATGAGTTCTTGATGTTGGATTTTGGTGAATATTCTAGGATGTAGTATGCCACTCAGTATATTATATCATAAAATTTTAATCCCAATAATACATAATAATAAACAAGAGTGTTGAATTAGATGCAGATTCTCTTATAAAATCATCATGTAAATCTTGATATAAATACTCTTTTACTTTGAAAAGACGAGTTCTTTTGGAAAATTATTTTTATCAAACCAGAAGTAAATTAAGATAGTATTTTAATAATAAAATTATATATTTTATAAAGATAATGGTTTCCAAAAACAGATTACAATGTTCCCTTGAAAATAGGTTAGAATTTGAGAAATTCCCTTGAATTGGGCTTGTATTTCAGGAATAAATTTTAGAAAGATCATTTTAAAACATATAAATCACCATAAATAAAAGTAGGATTATGGTTATTAAATGTATTTAGTAGATTCTCATAAAATATATGAGGATTAAATATGTATAAATAAGAATTTAATTGAGGTAATTAGATAATAAGAGTAACCCGAATGAAAATGGAGGTTCGGGTAGAAAATCCTTACCTTAACTCTGAAGGTGTTCCTTACATGATCCTAAAAACATGAATAATTAAATTTATGTTCATTAATTAAAAAGTCTTGATACTACTGTAAATATTAATTATTTAGTATAACCTAATTAAGTTCATTCAAGGCCTTTTTATGGGTTGAGAGGTCCAATTTCATTGTTCCTGTCCATGTGTTTCATGAGAGGTATAATAATATACATGAATGGAGAATCATGAAAAATGAGGATAAATGTATAGAATTGAAGATATATGTTATTAATTAACATCCAGAAGGTTATAAGGTTGAAATTTTCATTTGTTAAGTTTGAGTGAATGTGAATCATTATATAAATTATTAAAAGATAACCATTTGGGTTAATTGGAGGTTTTTGAACACAACAAACTCATTTTAATTTATAAATAAAAACCATGTGTACAAAAAGATTATAGAACCATAGGTGAGAGAGAATAAATATATTATATTCTAGTTCAACCATAATAATGGTTTCATTAATAGAATTAAATACAGTAATAGAAAGAGAAAATTCATCATCCTTAAAGGTGGTAATTTAGCACATCTCAGATGGTGTATTCATTTTTAGTATAAAATAATGGGAAAGGAGAGATGATGAAAAATTATTTATTTATTATGAAAAAATTACAATACATGTAAGGTACATGAGTAATCAAAAAAATTTGATCAAAGGATGTGAGGAAATGAAAAAAGATAGGAACTTGAAAACAAAAGAAAAGTTGAGAGATCCCTTATGAAAATTTAACTGCATAAATGTCGTCGCTTAAAATTCCATAAAATATTTTGATGAGAGAAAAATTGGTATATCATTATTTTTAAATAATATGGATAGTAATGGGGAAATATAATGACATATCTCCACATATTCTAATTGAAATTAAAAATAATAACATAAAATTACATCTTGAAAAAGAGAAGGGTGGTAGATTCATTTACCTTATAGAGTAACTCCTAAAACATGAAGGTTGGGACCTTATAGGATTGAGGACACCTTATGAGTACTGATGGAGAGGTAAAAATAATATAGATTCGGTGATAATGAGTTTTTAATGAAATAAAATGATAGAATGGGTGGGTATTTTTGGTAAATGAGGGGGATTTGTTTTATTAATTTCAACAGACACCTCATCTCATTAGTGTTTTTTTGAAAAACCAGGGGCTTACCCATGGTATTTATCCATGGTATTATCCACATGGGACACCATATTTCATATTTTATAGTACACAATTTAACCATAATTTTACATTAATTATTACATCATTATGATGTCATTAAGAAAACAAAAAACTAAAAAATGAATTTTTTACTATTCATGAAAATTGAAGTATTTTAGAAAAATAACAAAAATTAACCCCAACCATTTTTCGACATGTATAATTCAAAAATTAAATACATTTTCTTAAAATAATTTTCTAAATATTTTGATATTAATTTATAAATGAAATCATAGTTTATAAAAAACAACTTTAATAGTATAACACATTTTATAACACCTTGAGAAATTAATAATGGTCCTATAAAATTATATTATAAACATAATAAAATAATTTAATAATTTAAGATAAAATTTTATGAATATAAATTTCTATTTTAAATCATTAAATTAATTATATAATTTTAATTAAAATAAATATGACATACAGAAATACCAATACTTATACAATGATATGGTTTTCACTTATAAGATGTCTAAATTGTATTTATAAACTCATGGGGTGAAGTTTCCATTTTATTTCTAATTTATTGTTAATTATAATAAATTTCTATTTATAAGGGTATGTTACTATTCCTAAGGGTATGTTACAATTCATAAAAAACTGGTTTTATTTTATCAGACTCTAAATATCACCCTGAACGCAACCGTCTATATTAGTTTTTCAAAATTCAAATCACAGAAGTAAAAAAATAAGGATTATTGGATAGGTTATAAGAAAATGGTGTTTGTAGAGACTCAGTGTTTCATGCATTCAATATTAAATTTATTTTCAAAATTATAGGGTGTTACATTATCCTCTCCTTAAAAAACATTTGTCCTCAAAATTACCAGAATGTTACTGCACAAAAAGATTTTAGTAGTTTTTCAACATATTCTCCTCAGGATCCCATGTTGCCTCTTCGATTTTATGATTTTTCTAATTTATCTTCAATAGTATAGTAATCCAATTCCTCAACTCTTATTATTTATTGTACTGAATCTAGATATACTCTTCGCAGTAAGATAAGTAAAGTTCCAATTCTATCCATTTAGATTTGAAGACATTCATTAGATCTGGCATGTACTTTCTCAACAATGAGACATGGAACACATTGTGTACTTTAGATAGGCTAGGTGGAATAGAGAAATGATAGGAAACTACTCGAATTCTCTCCAAAATTTCAAAAGGGCATATGTACCTGGGGCTTAGTTTCCCTTTCCTCCCAAATCTGATAGTGACCATCCATGGAGATACTTTCAAGAAAACATGATATCCCACATGAAAGTCTAAATCCTTCATTCAATTATATAAATATCTTTTTCTCCATCTTTTATCTGCTTTGATATAGCCTTGACTAGTCTTTACCTTTGCTGTTGTTTCCTCCACATGCTTTGGGCCCATAATCTTCCTTTCCCCAAATTAATCACAACAAGTAGGTGTACGACTTATCTTTCGGTACAATGATTCATATGGATCCATTTGAATACCTAAATGGAAACTATTATTGTTGAAAAACTCAACAAAAGGTAAATATTTATCCTATATATCTTGAAAGTCATGTAAAAATGATCTCAAAATGTCTTTAATGGTTTGGATTGTCCTTTCTAATTGCCTGTTAGTTTGTGGTTGATAAGAAGTAATCAAAAAAAGCTCAATATCCAAATATTTCTGAAGAATTTTCCATAATTTTGATGAAAATCAAGGATCATGATCAGACAATATTGAAAGAGGTTTTATATGATGTCTCACAACTTCATTTATATTGTGTCTTTCAAGCCGATCAAGTGGAAAATCCTCCCTTATAGCGAGGAAATGTGAAAATATTGTAATTTGATCCACAATTACCCATATTGGATCATTTTCTTCTTAGAGTTTTTGGGAATCAAGTGAAAATATCCATGGTGATGACATCCCATTTCCATGTATGAATTGGTAGAGGTTTCTTGACTCCTCTAGGATGTTATCATTCGACCTTTACTTATTGACAAACTAAACATCTTGATACATAATCAACAATTTCACTCTTCATGCTATCCCACCAGAAAGTTTCCTTCATGAATCTATACATCTCAGTTATACTAAGATGTATAGATAAATTTTATCTATGAGTATCATAAAATAACTCACTTTTATGCTTTGGTAGAGAGGGAACACATAACCACTTCCCTAATTTTAGAATTCCATCTTCACAAATAAAGTCAACAAATATTCCATCTTTCATAACATTAATTTTCTCTTAAAGACACTCGACATCATATTTTAAAGCTTTAATTATTTCCAATAATGATTGTTGGGCATCCATTTGAAAAATTATTGATTTTTCACCTTCTTTGATAATTCTCATGTCAGTCATCACTAGATCAATGTACAAAATATCCTTATCAATCCTCATTTTGTTGATAACTCCATGATCCTTCCTGCTCAATGCATCAGCTACCTTGTTAGACTTTACTGGGTTGTAGTGTATGGTATAATCATAATCCTTGAGTTCTTAGAGCCACGACCTTTGCCTCATATTACGTTCTTTCTGTGAGAAGATATATTTTAGACTCTTAGGATCCATATATATATATATCACATTTTTATCCATAAAGATAATGTCTCCATATCTTAAGTGAAATTATTACCATTTCTAACTCAAGATCATGAGTAAAATAGTTTTTTTCATGAATTTTTAGCTGTCTTGATGAATATTCAATAACTCTATCATTCTGCATAATGACACAATATTTTCATTTAATTGATTTATCACTATAGATCACAAACCAATCATTCCCCAATGGTAGAGACAAGACTAGGGAATTAACTAATATCCTATTATATTCCTTAAAACATTACCCACATTATTTTTTCCATACGATATAAACCCCTTTACATGCAATCTTGGCCATTAAGTTGGCTAAATGGTCATTGTTCTGAAAAAAATGCCGATAATAACCTACAAAACCAATAAAACAACATAACCCAGTTATGTTCATTGGATTAGGCCATTCTTGCATAGAATTTCCCTTTGAAGGATTAAAAGATATTCCATCCCTAGATACAATGTGGCCAAGAAGGGAAACTGACTAAATCCAAAATTCACACTTGTTAAACTTCTCATATAGTTTATTTATTCTATGAGTCTTCAGAATAGTGCGCAGGTGATTTTCACGATCTTCATTGCTTTTGAAGTATAATAAGATATGATCAATAAAAACTACCACAAAGTCATCAAGATGTTCCTTGAAAAATCAATTCATTAGATCCATGATTATCGAGGGCGCCATAGTCAGTCCGAAAAGCATTTCAACGAACTCATAATGCCCATACCTAGTTCAAAATTTTGTCTTTGGTTTGTCTTCTTTCATTACAAGAAAAATATTATATCCAGATCGAAGGTCAATCTTTGAAAAATATTGTTCTCCATGATTTTTATCTAATAAGTCATCAATAAAAGGTAAGGGATGCTTGTTATTTATTGTTATAACACTGAACTCCCTGTAGTCAGTTCACAACCTCATCGATCTATTATTCTTCTGAAGAAAAGAATGGGGGCTCCCCATTTGGAAACACTTGTGTGAATAAATCCTTTATCACTTAATTTCTATATTTGTTTCTTTGGTTCTACTAATTCCATAGTGGCGATTCTATAAGGATTCTTTGCTATAGGACTTGAATTGGGTATTATGTCAATAGAAAACTAAATTTCCCACTTTGTAGGATATCCAGGTAAATCCTCAAGAAAGACATCCACATATTCTTTCACAATAGATATTTCATCAATTTGAACATTATTTTCATCACCCATAGTTATTTCATTCCCTTTCCCCACAATAATTGACTTTAGTAGAGCTATTGGGGGTGGATCTAGATAAGAATCAAATAGTGATGTTTCTTCCCTAAAGATAAGGAATTCCACATCCTCCTCAAAAACTTGTAACCTCCTAACTATTTCAATAAAGTTTCACATCATGGTTTGAAATAAAATCCATTCTAAGAATTATATCAGATTAAATCATGGGTATGATAATAAAATCTATAGATAAAGCATGTTTATATGCCATAATGGGGACTTCCTGACACAACTTTATTGCAATGATACTTCCCTTAGGAGTTTTTACTAACAATTCCGTTATAAAATCAAATTGGAAATATCTAATTTTCATGGAAAATTGGGATGATGTGAAATAATGTGATGATCCATAATCAAATAAAGCATTGGATAAGTTCAAGGAAATGATTAAAGTTTCTTCCACTACATTATTAGGAACTTCATCTTCTGCATTTGTGAACGCATAAGCTTGACCTTTCTTCCTAGGCCTTCATTGAGGAATATTTCTCTGATTCTTAGCGAATTAATGTGTGTAATTTCCCATATATATGTAATTGAAGCATTAAATATTGGTTTCTTATTACTTCCCCTTAAAAGATTAAGATAAGTGGTATTTTTCTCCGCACATGTAACAATCTTCCATTCTCTCCAGGAAATTTCCAAGGTGTTTCTTCCTATAATTTGTATTGGATAGAAGGTCAACTCTTCCCTTCATCCCCATTTCCCTATTTCATTTTCTATATTTTTTGTTATCCCTATTCTTCTATTTCATTAATTTAAATTCATAAGACTTAGACAATTCATTTTCCATATTAAAAGCAATTGAGACTATATCTTCATACAATGAGAAAATTTGGGAGACTAGAGCCATTCAGAGGAATGGTTTTAAACAATCAGATAATTGATCAATCATTTTCTTTAGATTATCTATATAGTCTAGAGCATTCCCTTCCATACTTGTAATGTTATCTTCATATGTGACATAATTTTAATCCTCATTCTACCATAAGTTCAAGATTTTACTTTCCATATCCTCTTGTTGTTCATGGGGTAAATATTTTTCTAGAAATATTTCCTTAAAATCCATCCATTCAATCACTTCTATTTCTTCCACCTCCTTTGTGTTTTGGATTAATAACCACCACTGATCCACATTACCCGATAGACTTTAAACTTTCATGATAACCTTGTCTCTTTAGTTAGATCCCAATGAAAGAAATATCTTATCTAGGGAATTTATCCACTACTTATCTACAAATGGGTTTGTAGTCCCACTGAATGGTGCAGGCTGTTGTCACATAAAGTGATCCAATACAGCTCCTCCATGTTGGGATCTGGATCCTCTATATGAGTAAGTTTATTATTATTATTAATCCTAGTTAGATTTCCCAGTATAGTTATAAGTTTCTCTACACCAATCATAACACCATATCAAATATCATTATCTTACATTAGAGGGAAATCCCTAAATGAGACATGTGCGTTCAGGTGTTTTACATTCCTTCCACTAGGTTCCATTTCAAGATTAATTAATACACTAGATTAATATATTAATCATAAGGTATAATCTCAATGTAGAAAAATACTTAGCATAAATTGAAATTTTATACATAGATAATCTCATAATCATCAACATGGTTTCCTTGAGAAAAAATTAACATTCAAATACTTCATAATGGCTTGTAATGTAAATGTAAATTATCCTAAGCATATCCCCATGGAATTTCAAACTAGCTGTGCATTAAGGCCCGTTGTCTTGAACCATGATATCCTTGGTTAAGAACAACACTCTTTCTTAGAGTTTTCTCTCCTAGGTACATCTATTACAGAACTGAGTCCACTTGTAGTAAACAAACAAGGATGTGTTTTATATAAAGAATCACATAAACCATTCCTTACCAAGAATACAAGGATGTTATTTTATGTTTATCCTCAAAGACTATCTTAGTGTTTTGTTCCCTAATCTTCATTTTATAAATCAAGTTTTCAGGTTTTATACTAAACTTCATTTGATTCCAACTATAAAGACCCGACCCCATTTTTTTTGGAGTTGGTGCACTATTTTATTACATTGGAATATTAAAAAGGAATATGCATCCTAAAAGAACTAGTAGTTTAGAAGCTTTGGAAATAAGGTACATACATAAGTTCAAAATTATAACTTGAAAATAAAAACAATATAGAAACTCACTTGACAACATCCAAAACTTGTAGGTTATTTCTACATGTCATTCATAATATACCCCTTTGTGTCCTGAGAAAATGACACATAAAAAAGGGGTGACCTAAAATGCTCAGTAAGGGTATGAAATACAGTATAAGGTATCATAAACATAAACATTAGGAATGTTGAATAACTTAAAAATACATGCCATTAAAAATGTACTTGAACACACTGTAGAAGGAATAAAAGACGAATAAATAATTTCATCATAAAACATAATCATGGGTATTCTACTAGTTGAATAAGTATATGAACTATCAATTACTAGTTTTATAACGAGGTAATGCATAATGCGGGACATCATAACCATACCTTGAAGCAGTCGTTCCAAGACCATAAATATTCATTTTGTTAAGGAATCGTGCCCAGACTATAGTTTGTCTCACGAGACCTAACGATGAACTATGAGGCTATAGCGGGCCCCACCTAACACTTACAAAGTCCAATTCTTTCCTAATATTCATAGGGATAAAAATATACAACATATTCATTCATATTGAAACTAATATGTAAAATGTAAATAACTTTCCCTAAATATTAAGCATAATGACTAACAATTCAGAGTAAATTGGTGAATAGTTTTAAGATAGCACATCAATAGTAAAATTAATCAAAAAAATCAGTTAAATATATTATATAATATCATAAAATATTAATCCCAGTAATACTTAATAATTTACAAGTGTTTTGAAATTGATGAATATTCCGTTATAAAATCATCGACTAATTCTTGAGATAAATACTTTTTTACTTTGAATAGAAGAGTTCTTTTGGAAATATTGTTGTATTAAAACAGAAGTCAAATAAGATAGTTTTTTCATAATAAAATGATACATTTTATCAATATAATGTTCTCTAAAGACATATTATATAGTTCCCTAGAAAATTGGTAAGAATATTAGAAATTCCCTAGAATCGGGCTTGTATTTTGGGAAGATTTTTTTAAACATCGTTTTTAAACATATAAGTCCCCATAAATTAAAGTAGGATTATAGTTGTTAAAATTATAGATAAACTTCTCATAGAACATATGAGGAGTATAAATGAATAAATAAAAATTTATTTGAGGTAAGTAGACAATAAGAGTAACCAGAATGAAAATGAAGGTTCGGGTTCAAAACCCTTACCTTAACTCTGAAGGTGTTCATCACTTGTTCTTAATAACCCAAAGAAAAAAATTTAGTTTCATTAATTAATAATTACATAACCTACTCTAAATTTAATTTATTTATTATAACCTTATTAGGTTCATTCATGGCCTTTTTGAGGGTTTTAGAGGTACACTTTCCTTGTACGAGTTCGTTAGTTTCATGATGAGTATACTTATATACATGAATGGAGAATCAGGTAAAATGAGGAAGGTTATATAGAATTAAATTTATATTCTACTAGTGAAAACACATAAGGTTACATGTTTTTAAATTTTATTTGTTTACTTGTAGTGAAGATGAATCATTATATAAATTATTTAATGATAATTGTTTAGGTTAATTGGCGGTTTTTGAACACAAGAAACTCATTTTGCTATATAACTCAAAACTGTGTGTAAAAAAAGATTCCAGAACAATATTGGAGATATAATACATAAATTATAATAATTATAAACCATAATAGTTATTTCATGACCATAATTGAACACAATAATAGAAATCGAAAATCCATCATCCCTGAATGCGGTAAATTAGCACATCTCGGATGGTGTTTTCATTTTACTATAAAAGAATGGGAAAGGGGAGATGATGAATAATTATTTATTTATCATGGAAGAAATCCAATACATTTAAAATATAGTAGTCCTAAAAAAATTATATTAAAGGAGGTGAGGAAAAAAATCGCTAGGAACCTCGAAATAAAAAAAAGTTGAGAGAACCCATACAAAAAATCGACAGCCTAACGACGCCGTTTAAAATTTCATAAAATATTTTCATGAGAGAAAAAGGGGTTATCTCATCATTATTACATAATATTCTCAGTAATGGGGATATAAAATGACATATCCCAATATAATACAATTATAATTAAAATGAAAAACATAAAATGAAATCTTGAAAAAGAGAAGGGTGGTAGATTCCCTTACCTTGTAGAGTAACTCTTAAAACATAAAGGTTAGAACCTTGGCGGATTGAGGACACCTTTATAGGACTAAAAGGGAGGTAAAAATACAAAATAGTCAAGTATGATGAGGTTGGAATGAAATCAAATGAATGAATTAGTGGCTATTTATAATAAATGAGATGGAGTTTTTTTTATTAATTTCAAAGAACACCTCATTAGGGGTTTTTGTAAAACCATGGCTTGCCCATATTATTTTCCCATGGTATTATCCACTTGGGACACCACATGTAATATTTTACTATACAATTTTTTCCAGAATTTTATATTAATTATTACATCATTATGATGTCATTAAACATGCCGAAAACTCAAAACTAGATTTTTACTATTCATGGAAAATTTAAGTATTTTAGAAACATCCAAAAAATGCACCCAAACCTTTTATTGATGATTAGAATTGAAAAATAAAATCCATTTTTTGAAAATAATTTTCTAATATATTAAATTTAATTTTTAAATAAAATTATAATTTATTCCAAAAAAACATGAAAACTATAAATCATTTTATAACACCTTGAGAAATTAATCAAGCTCCCATAAAATTTTCTTATAACCATAAGAAAATAAAGTAAAAAAATATTATTACATTTTAAGAAAATACTTATCCATTTTAAATTATTAAAATAATTATAAAATTGCAATTAAAATATTTATGACATATAAAAATACCAATACTTATACTATGATCATTTTTTTACTTATAGGGTGTCTAAATTGTATTTATTCTCTCATTGGTGAATTTTCCATTTTTTCTCCAATTTACAATTAATTACTGTTAATTACTATTCATATAGGTAAGTTACTATTCATAAGGGTTTGTTACTATTCATAAAAAACTATGTTGATTCTATCAGACTCTAAATATATTCCTTAACGAAAATGTGTATGTCAGTTTTTCAAAATTAAAATCATAGATGTAAAAAAATTATGTTTACTAGTGAGGTTATAAGAAAGTTGTGTTTGTAGAGACTCAATGTTTCATGCATTCATTATTAAGTTAATTTCAAAAGTCTTGGGGTGTTACAGTTGTGGGAGAGGCTAATATAACTTTCCAGATAGGTATCAATGTTTTTACTTTAGTGGGTGGTTTCCAAAATCTTATTTGGAATGGAATTAGAAGTTGGAAGAACCTCATTAGATTAGTAGAGAGAGTTCTCAAAATTTATTAAGTATGACTCTGGTGGAATCCATTGGATATAATAAAATTTTCAAGCGTCACAGTGGGAAGGGTAGTCTCACAAGGATGATCTACCTAGAGAATCTTTGGGTGTGATGATAGTGTGAAAATATTCACTATCTTATGTTCTTAAACCAGATTTTTCCCTAGGGGAGTGGTGCAGCCTCCATATTCATGAAGAGTTCCAAGGTGACTATGATGCTTCCAAGGATGGTGGATCTCACACATCGAGGAAGGTAAATTTTCCCCAGGGGAAGTAGGATTAAGAAAATATAGAGTCCTCTAATCTATATGGAAATGAGGTCATTATAGAGGAATAATATTTTATGACATCCAATATGAGAGTTAAAGTCTTTATTGATTCTTCCATGACAAATCTTCTTTTTGATTCAGGATCACCTAATTCACATATGTCACTCAAATAGCTTGATTCATTGGTTAGGTGGGAATAGATTAAGATTTTGTTATGAATTTGATTACCTAATTGGGTAAAAAAAATATTAACATTTCAAGTGACCAACACATTGTGTTTTTTCTACTAATGTGGAATTCATTTTCGATTTACATGTTTTGGACATGGGCATTTTCTACTTAATCATTTTCATAGAATGACTGATCAAAATCAAAGTGAATTTGGAATTCTATCCTTGTAGGGTCTAGTTTCTTACACATAGAAGGAGAATTCACATTTTAGGGGGTGATTTATATCTACTATTAAGGTGGGGAGGACCATTTGATTCTGAGTTGGGTCTGACCATGTACCATTCTTCTATATTTTTCATTTATTTTTCTAATTAGTGTACAGTAGGTGGACTTTAAATGGACATGGATAGACACCTAGATGTCTCTATGGAATATTTCTTGGGCTAAGAGCCTTGTAATATGTTTAGTTCATCATTAATATACTCTTAAAGATAAATCCCATTTCTTTAGATCCCTACTAGGAAACTCCAGCCGAGAAGAATGATTTGAAATTTCAGCTAGAGGATCTTGAGTGAAGGGGATATATCCATACCACTGTGTCACTGTTGACTTCTCCAATAATAATATTATAGAATTTATAAGAAGTAATCTAACATTTTATAGACTTTCATACTCGTAATTAGGTTAATATGAAAGATAAATTGTTTCTCCCAAAATTTATGATCTATTTGATCTTCATAGAGGATATTGTCTGTTTTGAAACATCAACTTGAGTTTTAGGAACCACCAATTGAGTGTCTAAAAATAGGATGTTACAAAGAATATATTTCAAAGATTGTATGACAAATTTGAGAATTTTTTTATGCTGTATGGGATGACTAATTCTCCTACAGTCTATATGCAATTGATGAACCTCATATACAACCTATTTTTTTATTACTTAATGGTCATGTATTCTAATGACATATTTGTGTATTAAAAGAGAGAATAAGTTAACTCTAACAATATATACGTTGTTTTAGGGGGTTTTAGGGAGTACTATATATATGTAAATCTGTCTAAATTTTTGTTTTGGATCTCATAAGTGATGTTCTTGGGCTATGTTGTTTCCATGTTAAGAGTTTTAGTGGATCACAAGAAGGATCAATTTGTAATTCTAGGTGAAAAGCCTAATAATGTGATCAATATTCTTTTCTTAGGACTAATCTAGGTTGTCTTGACTTTTATTTTGATATGTTAATTAATATTTTGACATCCAATGCATTTTTGATTTTTCCTGATCCTATAAAGGCTTATGTTGTGTTTTGTGATGATTTTATAGTGTATTTGGGTTGTCTTTTGATACAATATAACCATGTGGTTTTCTATAGATTATGGAATCTATACCTACATGATCAAAATTATCCCAATAGTGTCTTATAATTGGTAGCTGTTTTGCATGCTTTTCTGGTATGATGATATCATCTCATTAAGGGGAACTTTATAGTTTACTTAGATAATAAATTCTTAATGTAAACTTTTAACCATAGGTAAATGAATCTCATATAGGTAAACTAAGTATAATACATTCATAATTTTAATTTTTATGTCGCTTATACACTCGTAAACAGAAATGTGGTCACATATGTGTCAATCATGAAGCATCTAATATAGGTTGTTCGAGAATTAGTGCATGAGTGGGGTTTGGTGAGCCGATTTTCTAATCTAAGTATGTAGGTGTGGGATAATGGAGAAAAGGTGTTATTTCTTAGTTTATAGGCCACAACATTTCTCATCAATTGGGTTAGGATTGATTAGGTATCCAACCATGATTTCTAAATGATAAGTAGTTCATTACATGGTGTTGAGACTTTAGGTGATTGGTCTTGATTTCCTAATGGATCTATCATTTTTAGAATATTATTAGTGGTTCATTTTAACTTTAGGACAGAGGTGATATAAGTCACATTTCAATCTTTTTGGGACATGACCCCCAAAAAACAAATATATTTTATATATTATGGGTCAGTATTGGTGGCCCTGGATGAGATGTGAAATAGAAAATTTTGTTTCTTTATGTTTGACCTACCATAGAATAAAATCTCAACATCAAAGACCAACCAGGCTGTTAACTCCTCTTCCCATAAATTTGTGGTAGTGGAATGAGATATTTATGGAATTTTTTGTTGGTAAACCTCATAATCAGTTTGGGAAAGATTCTATATGGGTGATTTCCAGTAATTTGATGAAAATATCCTACTTTTTTCACATTAGAATGTTCGTGGAGGTATATAATCTTGGATTCATATATATTTTATTGTTTTTTGGAATCATGGTGTGGCATCAATAATAGTTTCTAACCACGATACTTATTTCACTTCTTAGTTTTGGAAGGGACTCATAGTTGGTGTTGGGGACCAAGTCAAGATTGAGAACTATGCATCATCAAAAAATGGATAGTTAATATGTACAGACTATCTAGATACTCAAGGATTTATTGTGAGTGTTTTTAATTGATTTTAGAGGTTTTTTGGAAAGGAATATATCTTTCATTAATCTTTTATAATATAAAATCTGTCACCCCTCAATAAGGATGGCCCCATTTGAGGCTTTGTACAGTTAGCCATGTTAATCCCTATTATGTTGGGAAGGGTGAATGATCATTCTTTATTGGGACTAAGTCTCATCTGTGGGATGATGAAAGAATGAATAATTCAAAAACATTTAGAGAAAAATAAAATTCTATAGAAGCCATAATATAATTTACAATTTCACACATTATAGTTTTAGGTGGTTTTATAGTTTTTCCCTTAGTTATATTTTTGAGTGGGGCACCATGAATTTGGAAATCATGGAAATCCAGTGCCACGTTATGTTCCGCTATTTGGAATTATGCAATATCTTGGGAAGGTGACTTATCTACTATATTTTCCACCATGTATGACCTTAATCCATGTAATATTTTATATCTTTAAGTTAAATAAATACTATTTGGACCCATACCTTGTGTTAGAGATGTAATATATATAGTTTGATCTCGATCCCCCATTGTGGAGTTTCCTTTTCTCATATTGGATTATTAGAATGTGGTTCTTGATGGTGAGTCAATCCAATTGGTTTGTTCTGGATGTGTAGGGAAAAATCTATAAGACATGGGAGTGGGAATATTTGGTGATGGAGTAGTGGCCTCACCTATATCCTTCAGAGGATTCATGAGGAATTTATAGGGATAGAAAGTGTTATGGTGGGGAGTTTTTGAATCCCACTCAGTCACCATTATATCTAATTTGGAGTCTTATTTTATCCCTTGCTTCATTTTTGGTGTTCCTAGGTGCTGGGAGTTTGAAAAATGGGTTGGGGGGGGGAACATTACAAAGAATATTTTTGGGTAAACATACTTTTCCCTATTTGAGCCTGGTTTGTCAAATAACAAAAATACCATGGGAAATTATGTGGCCTAATTTTTCATGGCGGTGGGGGGGGGGGGGATTATCCCCCCACTATTATCATATTGTTTGTCTAGCCGTGTCACAAAACCATGCAGTTTGTCCATCATATTTCAATTTTAATTATCTTACCAAAATTTACATTCAAATTTTTATCCCTTGTTTCTTATATTTTCCTACAATCTGTGCACAACCCCTCCTCCTTGGCTTGGAATATTTACTTCTCCATCATTAGTGGATTATAATTGGGTTATAATTTGTTTTAATTGAGTTATGTCCAAACATCCATGTTTTCTTCATCCTCCACCCACTTTTATTATTCTCCCATTTCTATAGTAGGTGAAACCTCTAAATTCGTTATTTAATGGTTTTTTTGGGTTTTATCTTATGGATTAGGTGTTCTAGGACTTATCCTTCATATGTTAACAGTTTATCATTGGAGGAGATGCGTTTAGAACCATTCCATAGATAGGTTTGTTTTCCATGAGTTACCTTTAAATTTTTAATATCATTTATTTTGTGTGGAACATCTGATGTTATTTTTATAAGCATTGAGTAACACATAGGAGTACTTTGGGTGTGAGGGGGGGGGTATCCTATGGACTGTGAGATACATTAGTGGTAATACTGAGATTGATTATATTGGCTATAGAAGGTCCATGAGATCTATTAATATGATGACTATGAGAGATTCAAATTATTTGGATGAGAGACTATGGGATCTATTTGATTGACCTCGGGAAAGACTATGTGATATTCCACCTGATATATCTATTTAAAAAAATTATTTAGAATAAATCACATTAAACCCTTATAGTTAAGGATCTTGGTGCACATTACTCATTTCAAGTCTGTTTATATAATTTTTTAAAATCTATTAATGCTATTTTTTATGTTTTCTTTTATTTTATGCTCATTTACACTCATCTAGTTATACGATGATTATTTTTTTATTAAATATGTTATTATGTGTTGTTTATATTGAGCATTTTTTACCATATGGACTTGTTTCTTATTTTTACTATGTTAATATGTTTTTGGAAAACTTGTTGTTTTGAAAAAAACCAATAGGATCTCAAAGTCTTTTTCACATCGTTATTCGTCCAAAATGGTTTAGTTTTGAAAATGAGTTTTCACAATATTATATTGGTTTTTAATGGTTTGAAATACTTAAATAGATTCATGGTGGCATCCTTTTAATATTTTGGCCATACAGTCATCCTATTCTTTTAGGTATATATTGATTTTTTTTTCAAGACACATGTCAAGGAAATGGAACTATGTACATTGATGGATCTTTTAAATTATCGTTATCCATTGTTTTGATGGAGAAGACATTATCAAACTTGGATATCCCATGTAAAACCATTTTGGAATTGATCATTGGGGATCTATGTTTAGGCCATGTTTGTACCTTCCCATTGTTTTCAGTACTGAGATTTTGACTAGAGGTACCATGTATATGTACTCTTATGGAATGTTTTTCATATGATGTATTTTTTCTTATGGTATCTTCTTAGTCTTTTATGCGTTTCTCTAGATATATTTTATTCTACTATATCTGATATATTAGTGTTGATTACCCATTCCATGGATGGTTCATGCAAGTTTACCATTGGTGAAACCACTCACAATTGGATTTATGTTATGCCCTATTCTTATTTCCATCTAATTGAAATTAAGAATATTCATCAAGCCTTATTGTGTGTCAGTTTAGGTGAAAGATCAGGTCAAACTAAGTGGGTTTGTAATAATATAATTATTATAAATCAGTTTGAATTTACTATAATACCATGTTTCATCCAAATAAAATTTTGGAAGATACACTATAAGAGGGAGTGAATTATATTTAAGAAGCAATTTAAATTTTTTTACCATGCTTAGGTTTTACATTGATGAAAAATAGGATCTTCTAATTACGTTTCAAATTATCAGAGTACTATTAATGTAAAAACCAATTGATACTATTTTAAATTCAACATATTTTAAATAATTTAACAAAAAAATGTGGAAATAATAAATTAATACAACACAAAAAGTGTAATGACAATTCAATCACCCATAAAAATGATATTAAAAATCCAAATTTCATTAACATTAATAATTAATTATGTCTGTAAATGTAAATTTAGGTACAATTATTTTTTAACCTATCATAAGCTCAATCTTTATATCCCCAGAGGCCATTAACTTAAACCCTTCTAAAGGTTCTATATCTTAATATTACTAGAGGCCCTCATTCATTATGACTAGATACCCTATATTCATAAAATCAAAATCCTTCAAAACACATGTTGACTACACTGTTTATTTACATGAAGAACTATATTTATTATTGTAATCCCTTGATATCATTGATCAAAATCTAAATGATATTAAGAGTAAAATGAGGTTCTTTATAATGAAAACATCACATAAAATTTTATCTTTTATGAAACAATTAATAATAATATTTTCAATGATTAAAATCATGCTTAAAGATACATGTTATTAAAAATATTCAACATGACCATAACATTTTTGAGAATAAAGTAATTCATCTTCATGTTTAATCAATTTTACCTCTCTATGAAGCCATAAATATATATATAAACTTATTTGTAACTAAATATAATGTCCTAATTACACTTTATTTAGGTTCTTCTATAATAACATTAGAATCTTCATCAAAATATATTGATGAACGTAACTTATATATCCATAACCCATTAGATTTATTTTTTCATTTCTATAATTCACTTAAATCCAATGACTGTAATATTTCATGAAATATTATGTCACTATATTTTCATATTAAATGTTTAAAATTTTCATATATATGAAGTTCTTATCTACATAGAAAAGACAATAAGAACAAGATTATAAGTTAAATAAAATTCTATTAAAGTTCATTTATTTTTAAAAAAGAATAACATTGGTCATTAAATAAAAAACTATTTTTTCATGATTTGATAAATTTATTTATATGAATAAAAGATATAAGAAGTGAAATTTCACATCATAAGAAAACAATGTATAATCTTTTATATAATAACATTAAATTTATCAATTTATATTGAAAATTTATTATTGCAA
The DNA here is from genome assembly GCA_963277665.1 of Viscum album. NCBI lineage: Eukaryota > Viridiplantae > Streptophyta > Magnoliopsida > Santalales > Viscaceae > Viscum > Viscum album. The sequence goes on from OY728158.1 coordinate 59,205,899, forward strand.
AACGAAAATTTTCAATATTCAGTTATAGGTTTTCACACTAATTCATTTTTTATTTCAAATATACTCTTTTGATAAAAATAATCATTCTTGTATTTCTTTATTCAAGGATTCTGGTATGATATTTATAATTATTCTCACCTTATTAAATTTATTTAAATTTAGTCTTCACAATTGATATAATTGTTAATAATTCATTTTTTATAATGAAGAATATATCCACAAAATGAGTAAAAAATATAAATATTATACATGAGATTTATTGGATAGAGTCTAAAATCAATTTCCTCGGATAACTTTGGGTTCCTCATGAGTTATTTCTTCTAATGAAAATTAAATCGATGGAATTTCAAACAAGTATGTAAATAAATTTGATGATTGATGATTCTTTTTTTAGATTTCATTTGGTTTCAATAATTTCCAAATCTATTAATATTGTATTCTCTTCAAAGTGAGTAAGTAGAATTAAAATTTAAAATTTTTTCATACATTTGAATTTGGTTTTTTATAATAATGTTTAGAAGTAAAATTTTATTTCATTTATAAAAAAATGACATCAAAATAGGCATTCCAAGTTATCTATAGAAAACAAACAATTTAAGTGTATTTTAACACAAGGTTTAAAAATAAATAATGTTAAAATTCATTAATTTTTATTAAAATGATTTTTTTATATTAGTTTTAATAACTGATGTTAAAAATATATTTACTACATATATTACAATGACGTTTCCCAAAAAGCTAACTTTGGAAACATAAATAATTGATATAAAAAATAAATTATTGCACTGGTGTGATATTTTATCCTTCGATGTATCCCATTTTTGCTGAACCATATAAAATATTATGTCCAATATCTTTATAGTTTTAGAATTTTGTCCATGAAAATTAAATTAGGTTCAATTAGTATCTTAGAACCTAAAGACAAGATCAGTTTTAGTTTAATGAAAAAGATTTTTTTTGCACTCTAATTCATCTCCACATTGGGTGTTTAGAAGGAACACAAGGTATAACACTTCCAAATATTATTATTTATTATTAACAATATTCCATGCCTAATTTATTTTTTTATTTTAATAAGAAATTTGTTAAACCAATATTTTAATTTAATGGGTGAACTTAATTCTTGTTCTTAAGGGTATAAATGTATGTTTTTATGTGTTTTACTCATTATATGGTAGATTGAAATCTATTATGTGTTTTATTCATGTTATTTTTTTTGAAATTTAATATGATTATGTGTTCTCCAGAGTTATATCATTCCAATGCAATGAGTTATGATTTATTCTCTAAAAAACAATGTATTATATAAATGATTAATATATTCCATAGCAAGGGTGATTTGTATGGGTGATATAAATATGATTTCTGAAGAATCATTCATGCATTATCTATGAATGTGTTTGAGGATTAATGAATATATTTTAATTTAATGAGATACAAAGTCGATATCATGATTGATGGTATTGTTATGATATTTTAATAGACAAAATCTTGTTTTCCAATGAAAATAATTATAATAAATCTCATGTTTTCCCAATAAAACATCATGATTATTTTATTTCCTTTATATTTTTACAAATTTTTTTTATAGAATTATTTGATCAAATAATAATTTATTATGAGAGAATATGGGTTTATACGGTCTCAATATTTAATATATAAAAGTGAATCTTTTTTTGGGTTTTCATGTAATTTAATGTACCAATTTGTTTTATTTATTTGTATATACATTAATATCTTTGTATGTACATCCAACATTTAAAAATTATTTTATAAATATTTTTGATGATTATGAGCAATAATAAAGGAAAAATTTCAGATATGGATATTTTTCATTCACGAATAATATGTAACATTTTATGAATTTGTTTTTATGGAAAAAAATTTCACTAAGGGGAAATGTGGATTTTATAATGTAATGGTTTTCTTAATAACCTAAAAATATAAATCTAATGGTATTGGGGATATAGGTAATCAAATATTAATATAAAACAGGAAATTATAGAGTGGTAAAGTTTGGTTTTTTACAATTTGTGTCAATGCTAGGTTTTGGTAACATTACCGGACAATATGTTGTAAAGGGAAAAAAAGGAAATAAAATTTAGGGATTATTAAGAGGTTTTATGGGGATTGAATATTATTTTATTACTATACTAGGATGTGATTTTTTTCTACAAATTTTCAAATTGTTTCCTTTATTCTTTGTCTATTTTAGAATGGTTTTACACAGGGTTAACAAGTTGAAAAAAATATGAAGGAAACAAGAGGACAATACCCAACCAAATAAAAAAACATGAAATTTTTAGAGTTTGAGTTGAACAATTTTTGTTCTTTTTCTAATATAATTAACAAATTCCATTAATGGTGGTTCCATTATAAGGGAAAAAATAAACTACCCATAAATAAATATGTAAATAATGGAGAATTTCTTACAAAAAAATCCTCTAGTATTTTCTCAAAACTTAAACCCAATAATGGATAAGGGATCGATACACTATTTGAAGAAGACATTTATTGCTTTGGGGTTTTCATTACAGTAGAACAAAACTCATTCAGTTTACCATCTTGAAGGTGAAGTCAGTCCGTTGTAGTATTTTCTGAATAATACCAAGGGGAAGAATTTGATTGATACCATATTGTATATGGTATTTAAAGATATTTTTTATTGAAAAATATATTCCATAATTGAATCATGATATAATGGAAAGTAAATTATTTGTGTTAAATAAAAAGGGAGAGGAGTCATTTTCTACTTGTGAACAATATTTACAGTATTTCAAAGGAATAAAAATCATTTTATTATTGGAAATAAAATTAAAATTGATAGATTTTATAATGGTTAGAAACCAACTATAAACAGATATTTTGTTATTAATAAATTTAAGAGTTATGAGTAACTTTTTTAACTAGATGAGATGGTTGAGATAGAATTTATTGAATTTTATTTATCATATCAAATCAATGAATATAAGAAGTAAAGAGGGAAATAATTGAGGAAAAACCAATGATGAAATATAAATGTTAGGGAATTAAAATTTTCTCATATCCTAAATGTGGTAATTAGGATTTTTGGGAGTGTCATTGATGATCTATGTGTTTTTATTATTCTTGTAAATTTGGACATAATTCCCATGAATATAAAAAACAAGTAATTATTATAACTATATTGGGAAAATAGTAAAATCTCGACCCAAAAGAGTTTTCCTGGATAGAGGAAGATCGAAAAACTAAAATCCTAAGCCCACATCCATAGGCTTAGGGCAGTAAACAAGCACCGATAAGGAAAAACTAAAATGGTAGGATTTTCATAAAGTACCTATACACATTCACCCAAACGTATCCATGAAGAATTATAAAGGAAAAAAATACAGTGACATATAGATTAAAAACCACGAATGTAATATCCTACTGCCAACACAAAAGAGTGTGGATGTGTAATAAAAAATATAAATAGAAAAATACATGCCCAACCAAAAAATGTGTCCTAAACTAACATAAACTAGAATATAAAATATATGAGAGATCCCAAATCCTGATCTATAATACCTAACCACTAGATGTGGTTAATACAACCAAGTATACCAATTCTCTTATGAAATCAAAATAAATCTCTCAATTATCTTCATAATACATGACACATGTGGTAAAATACCATGCATGGGTCAGTATATATAGAATTAGTAGGATGACCTAAAAAATGTAGAGGGATCAATGGAATATGCGAAAGAAGAAGTCGGTTCAACACAATTTAAGAAAGAAATGAAACCCAAAAACATATGTATATAAGCTCATATAAGAAACCCAGATGAGAAATGAAGGGAATTTTTATCTCAGTACTTTTTTTAGGTTGATGAATGTATTGACCACTCCAAGAATTCCATTTATGATGTCTAAAATCATGGGTTGATGAATATGTAATCTTGTTGACGACCCACACCTCGTCACTTTGTGGACTAGTAATAGGGGATTAATATCCAAGTAGAGGACCCATTCCTTATTAAAATAAATGGGTAAAATTTAATAGATAGGTTAATGAACAACACACTAGTGCACCATGGGTGTGACACTGAAAATATAGAAAATACACACCCTAGTGCATCAAGGGGGTTACACAAAAAAGTAAAGGAACCACGTCGTAGTGCATAAGGGGGGTGCCACTCAAAAGGTGTAGGACCCACGACCTTGTGTGTTAGAGTGGTCCCACTCAAAAGATAGATGATCTATGACATAATTCATCAATGGGGCGACACTCAAAAGGTATAGGTCCAACATTCTAATGCATCTAGGGGTGACACTAAAATAGTAGATGACCCACTCCCTAGTACATTATGGGGGTGTGAATCACTAGGTAGAGGTACCATGTACTAGTCCATTAGGTGGTGCCACTCAATAAATTGTGAGAAGTATTGGGGACACACACTAGGTACAGTTGGGGGGGGGGGGTTCCCAACCCTAGCCTTTCCTTGATGATCCTGCCCAACTAGTGTGATCATTATATATTTCATAAAGATACTTCATGCTCAAAACCATCTAAACAGTATCTTGAAATCCACAACCAAGGATATCATCTTGTTCCAAATGGAAAACTACTCATGTTAGGTGACCCGAGGGCCAAAATATGAGTCCAGAAGAAAGGAATATGAAAGGTGTATGTTTTGTAAAATATTATTACATGGAATTTAAGGGGTCCATAGAGTGTTTCCCCACTCTACTACATGGCTATGTTCACCTTCAGACATGGATTGGTGGCCATGTACCTGTACACAATGTGTACAATACCCACAAGTTGTGTCTCAACCACACAAGGTGTGTCTGTGTGCTCTTAGATATTCCCTTGTAAGTTTTTTACATGATAGGTACTTGACCATGCCAGGGTACTGAAACAAGCCCTTGTACTCACAGAGAACACAATATGTCCTCCCACATGGGATTTTTTTCTTTGTAAATTTGGTACCTGGTACAACCACCAAGGGAGGGTCATAGAGTGTGTGAACCCTACAACATTATGTGTGATCTTTATCTTCCCTAGAACCCTCTCTCTATATCTAGGGGGTAATACATGGTGTGTGTTTGTCAAACCAAACACCATGTAGTCATTTTTTCCTTGAAAATAAATGTTCTTAATATGGAATCCAGATCTATGGTTGCTTCAACAACTCCCACCATTTAACTACCCAAAACTGATGTGATCAGCCTCCAACAATCAATTCTAGACCTCTAGTAGCTGGAAATCAGATCCCAATCACCCATAGTGGTCTTTCATGCTTCCCTTATGCCTCTCATTTCCCATCGTCATCTTATATTTAATAACTAAAGAAATAATCAACAGTATCCTATAAATAATCTTGATCCATATAAAAATACCAGTCCAAATCATCATTCTCACAAACTCTATGAATCCAGGCATTCAATCACACTTTAACCCACCCCCAAAAAATCGAACCATGACCTCATTGGTCAATGCGGAATAATGTGAGTAACAATGGGTAAAAAGCACAATCAAAAGAGTGATAAATATATTTTTCCAATATTAATCATATAATGATTGCAAATTAAGGAGTTTAGGTTGAGATCATGACATAATAAATAAAAAATTCTATAACTTAATTTAATTTGACCACAAGATTATGTGAAGGTGGGAATACACAGAATCAAAAGAAAATAATTAAATATCTATGATCAAACATTTTATAAATGTCATAAGCAAAATTTATGAGACCTACCATTATTATGGGTTGATCATTTGGGATGAAATATTTTCCCAATGATGAGGATGATCCACTGTGTCAACTTTCAATCGGTCCACCTCAATCCTATTAGTGATCATTGTTTGATGTCTATTATCCAAGGACGGTGATCTGATAACTTCTAAAATATCTAATAGTTTTTGCACATAAACCAGGAGAATTGTTATAATATAATATTTATTGAATATTTATTTTGACCTATTAATAAAAAAATAAACAAACACTTTATTTATTTTAATTAAACGTACCAGCCAATGACTTCCTTAAGTAGATATCTACCTCAGACAGACCTTATATCACATCCAGGGTAAACCCTACACTTTGAATTCAATAGTGGTCTCTAAATTTTGATTCTATACTTTATTCAAGGGATATTCCATAATTTATGAAAACTTTCTCATGGATGATGTTAATATATTGAATATTTTAATGAAATTAATTCTATGCTCATCCGGTCTCAGAATCTTGTGCTATCTCAGCACCTTCCTCTGGAAATGTTTGTTATTATATTTAAAGGTATTTAATGTAAAAATTGAGTATCTATAAAAATAGTAGTCTTATGAAGGTTTACAGCTACCAATGAAATGTTTTACTTGTATTAGATGGTGCATCATGATTTTTTTTTAAATTTAATTACTCAAGTTGGATATCATCAATATCATAAGAAAAAGGTATAAAATATCATTTTATAATAATACAGTAGATATTTACCCTTACAATTGAGTAGTATATATAACATATTTTTTAAAAAAATTATACTAATGTACTATTTTATTTTATATCTACATATTATTTCATTTATAGGAATATTTCTAGTAAAATGGAAAAATATTATTAAGAAATAGAGACTGAAACTTTTGTAAAAACCTTTTTCAAAGGTATTAAAGAAATAATTATTTATATAATTATTTATATAATCAGATATGATATTAATTTAAGTGAAAATATATTTGATTTTCACGTAGTTGTTGGTATGGATTGGTTGTCACCATATCATGTAATGATAAATTTTAGGGAAAATGAAGTATAATTTTTATAATTATATGATTATTGTATTTAAAAACGAATTAATACTCATGATAGTATATAAAAAAAATATAGAAATTGATTAAAGTAAGTAGTAAAAGTTATATTTCTCATATTATTGAAAGGATATAAATGATACAACATAATGATGTGGAAATTTTAAACCAATATTTAGATGTATTTCCTGATGATTTTTTTGTTTTATTTCTAATATAGATGTATAATTTTTTGTTTTCTTAGTTTATGATCCTATATAAATTTTAATGTCCTCTTATCGCATGATTCGATTAGAGATATTGTAAATGAAAAAAATATTAAAAAAATTCTTGATAAGGGTTTAATTCATCCTAGAACATCACCTTGTGGTTCTTTAGATTTATTATTTAAGAAATAATAATGTTCTATAAGGATTTTATTTATTTTAGAGTACTGAATAAATTTACTATTGAAAAAGATAACCTTTTCCTCATATGAATGACCTATTTGATCATCTCCAAGGAACCCAATACTTTTCAATTATTGAACTCAGATTAGGATAAAATATTTTGATGTTAATGTAAGAAAATATTCCCATTAAGACATTGGAAATGTGGTATGACCATTTTGAGTTACATTTATTCCCTTTAGGTCAATGAATACAACTATAATATTTATTGATTTTATGAATAGAGTATTCATAAATTTTTTATTAAATTTATTTATTGACATTTAATGATGATATTATGGTATATTATAAATGTTATGAGGATTATGATAAATATTTATATATTATTCTCCAAACCTGAAGAGAAAATAATTTATATGGAAAACATAGTAAGTTAGAGTTTTTTGTTAAAATTAATCTTATTACTTTGACATATTGTAACAAATTATTGCTCAATAATGGACCCTTAAAAAAATAAAGATGTGTAATAAATTCACGACCAAATAATTTATTAAAAATTCATAGTTTTTGGATGGAATTAATAAAAAATATATTTCAAATTTTACCTTGAAATGTTTGAATTTTCCACATGTTAAAGAAGAATTAAAATAAATGAAATCAATTCTACAGATAAGTAGAATTATAAAATGGAAATAGAAACATGTATTATTTTATTCCATAATGTGATTTCAAAATACATTTTAGAATAATAATGTGATACATGTTATGTTTTACCATTTTAATATGTTAATTCATTTTCTTCATATTGAAGATAATATGCCTCTGGAAAAAAATTTGTGACTCTATCTAAAAGACAATAGAAAATTTCAATGATTTTTACATTATAATGTAGTTTAATATGAATCAAGGGTTATATATAAATTTTTGGAATGTTTTTTATAAGTCATTAGACAATTAAATATTTTTAAAATAAAATTATGATCCTCAATCTGATGGAAAACCAGAGAAGGAAATTAAGACATAGTAGGATATTGTCCATGCTAATTCATTGGATTATCATGGATTTTTTCATCACTAGGATAAAATATCAGCCCACATCATCATGTTTGGTAGGGTTGAAAGTTCAATTAACCTTATGTGACATTCCCCAGACAAAAAAGGCTATAAAAATAGTCCAAGGGTTTAAAGATAAAGACTCAATGGTGAAAAATTTCCCCAATATAATAAACACACACACACATAGAGAGACTTAACATTAGAAAGTTGAAATAAATAAATCCAAATATATATCTATAAATTATGAAAGAAAAAAATCCCAACAATAATAAAGGTGAAAAAATATTCAATAAAAAATGAATCAATGACCAACATCAGAGTAATAGATGAACAAGGTAAATAAGAATACTAAAACTCCAAAGATGTAAATAAAAATTGAATCAAGGTGGGAATACTAATGAATAAGACGCAAACCACTCTAAATCTCAATCTCAACCAACTAAGACATTGACAATATAGATAAACACTCAAGAATTATGAAACCATTCCCTTTACATTATCATATAAAATAACATCTCAATATGCACTAAAGTACACTTGCATGTGGAGAGTATTTATTCCTTGTTAGTAACCACAATAATCTTTTCTCACATGAAAATATGATTAGAATCATCAAAGCTCCAAATATTATAAATTAGATTGGAATAATATTAGAAGTAGATAAAGAAGTTTTCCTAATAGCCAGCAATGAAAATGGTTTTTTTCCAAAAGATTTATGACCAATGATTATTTTCCCATTTCAAGTACTAGCATAAATTTGATAAATTATAATTTTGAATAACACACCAATGTTTTCACACACATACAAAAATGTAAATTCATAGACTGAAGTTCACGTGTAACACCCCATGTTTCTGAAATAAATGCATTTTATAATCTATCCATTAAACAAAACTTTGCATCTTCTCTGTTTTAAATTTCGAAAAATCTTCATTTAGAGTTGCGATCAGTGAGTCAATTGATGTCTGATAGAACTAACTTGATTTTTGGTGTATATAAACATACCCTTAGGAATAGTAATATGAGTAGTAATTTGACCCTAATGAATAATAAATAATGATATTATTTTATTTTCTTAAGGTAATAAGATAATGAGATCTTAATTAATTTTTCAATGTGATATAAAACTAATTATACCTTTAAAATTGTTATTTTTTGAATTAACTATGATTTTATTTGAAATTAAATTAATAATATTTATAAAATTATTTTTGTAAAATTGAGTTCATTTTAGAATTCTACGCGTCGAAAAATGTTAGGGATGAGTTTTTGGGATTTTTCTAAAATACATGAATTTTTTGTGAATAGTTAAAATAGAGTTTTAAGTTTTCTATATGTTTAATAAAATAATAATGATATAATAATTAAAATAATTTTATGGTCTACAAGTGTACCATAAAGTAATATATTAGGTTTCCCATGTTGCTAATACCATGGTCAAGCCCATGGATTTACTAAAACCACTAATGAGATGTCTTTTTAAATTAATAAAAAAATTTCTTTCTTTTACTATAAATATCCACTCATACATTCGTTTTAATTCTCCTCATCCTCTAAGATCTAGTGGTGTTAACTCTTTAGGATTCCTCCCAAGGATTCCTCAGGCCCCTATGGTCTGAAAATTCATGTCCTAGGAGTTACTCTACAAGGTAAGCGAACCGTTCACCCTCCTCTTTTAGTCAACACTTCTTTTATGTTTTATCTTTGAATTTCCATGATCATATGTTGGGGTTTCATATTATGTGTTCCTATTACTGTAATTTTTATTTCCATATGATGAGATACCATTCTTCTTTCATCAATTAATTTTATAAAATATTTAGCGACACCGTTAGGCTGCCGAATTTTCATAAGGGATCTTTCAACTTTTCTTTTATTTTCATGTTCATATATTTTCTTTTCCTCTCCTAAACTCCTCTATAAAATTAAACATGATAAATCTAGTATCATCCATATACTATAATTATATAATGTTAATGGAAGAACAATCATTAATATTCTTACTCAATACCTTTTATTTTTATAAACAAAATCAACGTCCATGAGTTTCCAATTTATAACCTTTATAGAAGATGAAGTTTGGTTCTTTAATTTCTCATTTATTATTTTTCATGAGAACAATTAAATGGTTGAAATAGACTATAATATATTTATTATAACTAATTAATATTCATGGAACTGTATATGTACATATTATTAATTTATATGACAAAACTACTATATAATAATCAAAATACCTCCAAATAATTGAAGTGGTTTTAATCTAATGATTCATCCTCATTCCATGTAACCAAATGATATAACATGACTATTAACAATTATTTATGTTGATAAATAATATTTAATTTTATTTCAGGCTATTTACAACCATTCCACACAAACCCCTTTTCTTAAAAATAATTGAAATGATTATGAAAATCATGAAAACAAAAACTTCTGAACGATAGAATTCAATATAATAACTTATCAATAATAAAAAAATGAACTAAATATAATTATGATAAATTAACTTCATCTCTATTAGGATCTAAAATAAGTTATTAATAAGTATAATTTTATATTACAGGACCTTAAGTTCAAGAGTAGAATACATTCAAACTTAAGGTACGAGTTTTCCACCCGAACATCCATTTTCATTCAAGTTACTTTCATTGTCTAATTACCTCAATGAAATTATTATATATTATTATGTACTAATAATTAAATCATTGTGATTATTCTATATATATACACAAACTATAATCATTCCTTATTTTATGGATAGTAAAAAGTTTTTAAAAAATAAACTTTCAAAATTGTTTCCAAAATACAAGCCCGATCCAAGGGAATTTCTCAAATTATTTCATATTTTCAAAGGCAATGTATAATCTATTTTTTGAAAAAATTATCTTTATAAAATAAGAAAATTTATTTTGGAAATACTATATTACTTTACTACTACATTTATACAAAGATTTTTCAAAAAGAATAATTTTTTTCAAAATAAAAGAGTATTTATCTGAAGAATTGCTAAATGATTTTATAAGAGTATTTTCATATGATTCAAAAATCCTTTTGATTCTTATGTATTATTGGGTTTAATAATTTATGAATTTTTCTACCATGTTTGATTTAATGGTTTATGAGTAATTTATATGTGGAAGGACTATCCTAAAACAATTCACCACATTACGTAGAATGGTTAGTGTTTAATGATTGGGGTAAGTTAGTTACATTTCATATAATAGTTTCAATATGAATGTATATGTGGTTTAGGTCTATCCCCATTCATATTAGGAATACATTGGACTTATTATGTGATGGGTGTGGCCATCTATATCCCCTCTATGCATCGGTAGGTCTCATGAGACAAATAAACATGGAATTGGCCGAGGCCTTTTCCCAATGTGATATAGGGATTTTGCTGAAGCCTAAATCATTTTTAGAAGTCTTGGAAAAGGCCTTGAAAAAATGTTTTAGAATATCCGGAATATGAACTTCACTCATTATGAATCTATTAATTTAAAATTTATGTTGTTATTTTACTAGTACAATACCCATGAAAATGTTTCATTATTGAATCATTTACTCATCTCATATTACTGCGACAATGTGTTCACGATTTTTATTTATAATGGCATGTGTTTTAGATTATTCACCTTTTCTAATGTTTATGTTTTTGTTATATTATGTTGGATTTCTTACTCTTATTGAGAACTTGATATCACCCCTTTATTATGTTTCATTATCCCATTTTATGAAGATGTTAGTTATGAGTGACTTGCCGGCATAATCTAGGAGGCTTGGATGTTTCTAATAGAATAAATTAGTGTTGTGTTTCCCATAATGATGTAATGTTAAACTTATATATGTATCTTTTCTCCAAAATCTACTAAAATACTTGGTACTTTGGGATATATATTCGTTGTTTATATTCCAATGTAATAAAATAAGGCACTGACTCTGGGAAACTGGGGTCGGGTACTTACATCAAATGTGGGGAGCTATTCATTCTCCAAGATGCTGTTTGGTCCCTCAATATTGCAGGTGGTACTTCAAATTATAATCTATCAAAATTATCCATTATTTTATGGTGGTACTTATGACCATGATGTATCCACATGAACATGAACACACAAAACCATACAATTCCAAGAACAAAAGTTGAAAACCATATTTATTTGAAAATACATTTAATCAATTTAAAAAACATATTGTGAGTGACACCCATAACTAAATTTTCAAGAACCAACCATTAATATAAATTCCATATATGTTTTTACAGGGCGAAATATTTGAAATAAGAAGAGTTATTTAAGGAATTTTATGTTCCTTCACATTTCAATAAAAGTGAAATGAAGGAAAAACCACCTACCACAGGTCTGTTTGGAGCTATTAGTCCACCACAAATCAAAAAATTCTTTCTCAAACATCTATAACCATTATAAATCATATTAAGGACCCATTAAAACTTGTTTGAAACCATGTATCTGAGAATGAAAACCCCCATTTAATGTTCCATTCAAGAGAAAATGATGAGATCTAGAATAAATAAGAAGAACCGATTTCTTAACTTGTATTCCCAATGTATAGTTATTGAATAATTGATAAAATCAAAGTCCAGAGGTAAATGTTTACTAAATATCACCAAGAGAGTTTTTAGGGGTTTAGATCCTAAGATAAGGGAACTTATTTGAATGTTTTTTGGTGAGTGTAGCATACAAAAAATAAAATGTCCATACAATTTAATTAACAAATCAGGGTTAAATAGAAATATTTGAAAAACCATGTTCTAACCATGTGATTAATCACAATAATAATGAAATAAATGATACATAGTTAGATAAATAGTTTTTACAAATTGTGTGCCAACTGATCTCCTTACCAGTGACTCCCAAAACCACTTTCTTAGTTTCATAGAGACTAGTTTTTGGCTTTTAGTAACCTTGATCGAATGATGAACAATATCAAAACTTTAAAAAAAATCTCAAAAACATCTATAATATTCTTAAAATATAACCCAATCATTTTATAAATTAAAATAAGAAATAAATTATATAAATACCTAAAACCAGGGGTGTTAAATTCTTCCAACCAATGTTATTTTCATCATTATAATTATGGGATAGTTTCATCTACTGATCCCACATGAACTTATCTCATTACCATGACTAATCTTCAATTTTTACATTCAACCATAATATTATAACTAGAGAAAAAGATCTCCCTTGAAAATTATTCTCCTATTAATACAACATACGAATCATTTCATTGAGAAATATTGTATCTGATTCTGTAGTCACATGGTTACAACTGATCACATGACTTGAGTTATCTATGAGAACAGAAAATGGGGAAATTATTGCATAAAATATATAAAAATCATCCCTTGTTTATGTTTATGGAATCAACCTCCAAGAAAATACTGTCCTACTACCATGGGTAGAGTTTGATGATATTTTTATCATGGATTGACTATATTAATACAAAGCCAACATCAAATGTTGGGAAATGGAGATCACTCTGAAGACCTAGAATCAACATCCAATTCTATAAAAATGTAAGGAGGAGGATGAATCTCTTTGAGAATCAAAATATCAAGTGTGGATATTATTTCCTAATGAGAAAACATTTCTATGTCAAATAATTGAGTTGAAGGATAAAATCCTGATCGAAAACATTACCATTGTGAGGGACTACACAGATGTGTTCCCCGAAGAATTTCCATGTCTTAATTCTTATAGAAAGGTTGATTTCCCAAGTGAACTAATTTCTAGATCTCTTTTAATATCAAAGACACCTTATAGAGTTTCTGCCACTAATCTGAAAGAACTGAAGAAATAGTTACCGGAGAATCTGGTCAAGGGTTTTATAAGACCATGTGATTCACCATGGGGTTCATTCCTCTCCATCAAAAAGATGGAAAGATCAATGTTACTATGTATTAATAATCAAGATCTTAACAAAACCATGATAAAGAACATGTATCCCCTTCTATAGATAGATGATTTTTTCAATCAACTTGGTGGGGAAAAGTATTTATCTACAGTGGACTGTCAGTCAGAATATCACTAATCAAAGGTTTGGAAAAAAGATATACCCTTGAATGCCTTTTGAACAAGGTATAGAAACTATGATTTCATAGTGATTCCCTTCAAACTCAATAATGAAAATTCAATATTCACAGACATAATGAATAGTTCTTTAGATATTACCTTGAAAAAATTGTGGTATTATTTGGTGATGATATTCTGATATAATCCAAGAGAAAGGAGTAATGTGAGGAGAATTTTAATACTATTAAAAACTATGAAAATGTATAATTCTTATACAAAGTATAGTAAATGTGAGTTCTGGATGCACAGAGTTTCATTCTCATGGAATGTTATCACTTGTTAAGGGATACAAATGGACCCTTATAAGATAAAAGCTATCAAAGAGTAGCCCATGCTAACATAATTAAATGAGATATGTAGTTTCTTTAGTCTAGATTGTTATTACTAGTTATTTTTGAATTTATTTCATGATTGTAAAACCCACTAAACAAGATGAATCAGAATGGAGAAAAGTTTGTCTAGAGTGGTGAATGTGAAGACTAATTAAAAGAGTTAAAAATATGATCATCACCACACTAGTTCTCACACTTCAAAAAAGTGGGGAACTCTTTGTGATATACAACGATGCTTTAAAGAAAGGCTCATGCTGTGTAATGATGAAAAATTATAAATTGATAGCCTAAAACTCAAGGTAGTTAAAAATTCATGAGGAAAAATATCCCACACATGATTTGGAGTTGGAGGCTATGCTATTTGAATTTATAATATGGTGGAATTATCCTTATGGGGAGAATTGTGAGATATATACTGATCACCAGAGTCTCAAATATATATATTCGCATAGAATGAATGCAATATGTTCCATTGAATATGGTTAGAGCTCATTAAGGATTACGAATTCACTACTATCCTAGTAAGGGAAATAAAGAAGGAGATGCTCTAAGTAAAAAGGATCCTAAAACGTTATCAATTATGAGAATAGAGGAGGTTCTAATATTCTAAGATATACAAAGGAAATACATGGGAATAATTAATATAGGAAAATCACCAATCCTTTCTCAAATGATTGCTCGATTATCCCTCATGGTGAAAATAAAAAGATTCTCAAAGAAATGATGTAAAAATGTAAAAGAAGGTGAAGGATATGAGAAAAGAAAAATCATCAGGGTTTAAAATTTATGAGGAAGGAGTTATATGATTTGGGCCATGAAAATGTGTAACTTCTGATCCAGATATAAATTAGGAGCTTCTTAATGACATACATAGCTCAACATTATCTATTCACCTAGGGAAAAAATATCTATCAAGATTAATGAGAAATCTATTTCTGGGGCCATATAAAAATGATATAACTGAATATACATCAATGTTCAAGGTATGCCAGCAAGTTAAGGATAAAAGACAAAATTCTAAGGGGATTATAAAATAATTACCCATACAACCCTGAAAATGGGTAAATATAACCCTAGATTTTATCACCTGAAATAGAAAGAAATATAGAGGAAATAATGACATATGTCTTGTTGTGAATAATCTTACAGAGACATCTCACTTTATTAAAATTTGATAGGACTTCTCATTGGATATGCCTTCGTGGATATACATTAGATAAATGGTAAGGTGGTATGAAGTATGACTATCAATTGTATTCGATTGAGATCTGATATTTACATCCATATTCAGGAAAAGTATCCAATATTCCATAAAAACTGAGTTTAACATTAGTACATACTATCATCTTCAAACTAATGCTAAATCTGAGTGAACAATTCAGACACTGGAAGATTTGTTGAGGGCATGATCTATGGAATTCAAATGAGGATGTGACTAAAATATACCTCTATTTCAGTTGTCTTACAAAAAAAGTTTCCAATAAAGCATCCAAATAGCTCTATAAGAATACCATTATGGGAAAAGATGCAGAACAACATCAAGATTGGTTAAAGTAAGTGAACATAAGCTATTATGACCTCAAATGGTGGAAGAAATGGTGGAAAGGGTGAAAAAAATAAATATCACACCAAGACAACCCAAAGTTGATTGAAGAGCTACGTAGATAATTGTCAAGGAGACCTTTAGTTTATCTATAGAGACTTGGTATTCCTATATATATCTCTCTGGAATAGGATCATGATATTTAGGAATAAATGAAAGATGAGTCCTTGGTACATCGGGCCCTTCGGGATTCTTGATCGAGTTTGAGTTGTGGCCTATTTACTGGAACTTATACATACCACATATTAAGTACATAATTTATACCATGTATCCCTACGAAGGAATCACATAGCAGATCCCTCACATGTTATCAATTCATATGTGGTACAATTGGAATATGATCTCTCTTATATGGAGCGAATAGTGAAGATCATGGACAGTAGAGATATAGTTCCACACAAAAAGACTACTCACTTGATCAAAGTACTATATAGAAACCATAAGTATGAATAGGTAACATCAAAATCAGAGGAAGTGATGAAGGAGATGTACCCTCAATTTTTATCACCATAGTTTTTGAAACCAAAATTTGAGGGTGAAATTACATCAGGGGGAACAATGTATTGACCCAAAATTTTATCAATGGAAATTATCTTCTTATAATTATGTAATATAGTATAAGGAAAAATCACATTAATAGAATTTTAAAAACATTATAAATTTAGAATGAGTTAAATAATATGCATTTCTAGATGATAAGGATCTTATACCGATGAAATAGTAACTTGAACTCAGGAATTGCAATATTACCCTTATAAATAATACGCCGTCCAAATGAGTCGTAACATCACCCATGAAAGTATAAATAAAATTTAGGCATCATATACATGATAATATGATATAATTATATCATCGTTTAAGTAAATAAATATGTTAAAAATCATTAATTAAGGGTTGGTATTTTTACAAGTCATAAATATTTAATTACAATTTAATGATTAATTTAAAAATTTAAATGAAAATTTATATTCATAAAATTTATTCAAATATAATTTTTTTGTGTCTCATGATTTTAATATAATTTTAAGATACCTTAATTAATTTTTCAAAGTGTTATAAAATTAGTTATAATTTTAGAATAATTATTTTTGAGTAAATGATGATTTTTTAAGAAATTAAATTTCTCATATTTAGAAAATTATTTTGATAAAATGGTTTTTTTTTTCTTTTAATTCTGAAAATAAAAAAATGGTTAGGGTAATTTTTTGGTACTTTTTCTAGAATATACGAATTTTTGGTGAATAGTAAAATACGATAACTTACGATAAAAACTATATACATGAATTATTGAGTCATTAATGGGGCATGGATGATGTAATCCCATAATATTGAACATTTTGTCATCATTTTAATATATTTAGTGATAATTCTTAAACAGTTCATATTCTTGAGACAAAATGATAAACTAACGAATATAATAAATAGAAAACCCACCTCCCATCACTTATAAATACCACCCCTCACCGCCTCTTCTCCTCACAACTTACAAGCTTTGAGAATTGTATAATTTATGACCAATACTTTTTTGAAGACCCTACACCACTAAAAGTATCCCTTTTTCTCAAAAAAATTCCAAAACCTTATCCCTAAGGACGTTCTCATGGAGAAGGATTCAAGAGGTAAATACCTCATTCTTTTATTTTAATTTATTTTCATGTTCTTTTATTTTCTTAATATCTCCCAAACTCCACTCATCCAAATGTAATTATAAATAACTTATATATACTATAATATTATTATACTAATGGAATAATCCATTATCAAACCCCTTTTTATTTCCCTTTTATTCTAAAAATTCAAATGTCATCATGAGATGTTTTTTTATCACCTTTAATGATGAAAAGTTTTCATTTTTGTCATCTCCTACAATGATAATTATAAAAAACTTATAATGTTAGAAACATATTGTAAAATGTATTTTATTACCCATTTTATGTTATAGAACTGGTATATATACATAATAATACATGATAAATCAAAACGTTTTCATTGTGATTGAATACAACCAAAATTAACCTAAATTATTAGAATTAAATTAAATATAAGATCATTTAATCTTCTAAATGTTCATTAATAACATATAATTTAAATTATGGAAAACAATTCCAATTTTACATGATATTCAATACTAATATACAAGAGAACCAATCATGAAAACAATGAAAACATATACTCCTTAATGGTGAAATTAAACATTATAACACATAGAAAAGCCCACAAATGAAATTAATAAAACCATAATGAATAAAATGAATATATAAAAGGTTTTGAATTGATTAATTAGTGAATTTAATTTTATTATCCATGATATTAATGTGGATAAATTATTCTGACACAAGGTAAGAGGATTCTCGAACCCAGCTCTCTTTCTTTGGGTTTTCCCACATTCACTCCATTTTCAGCATGGTTTTACATTTAATTTTCTATAAATTTCATTTAATTTTCTATCACTCTTATTTCTAGGATAAAAAATTTCCAACCTTATTTTATAAAAAATGTAAAGTTTTTTCTAAAAAGAACTATTTTTTCTAAAAATCACTTCTTTCACTTCTCTTGAGATTGTTTCTTCTTCAATATAGATTGATACCAACAATCTTACTCCCTTTTTTCTTTCGATGTAAAATGTTTATGAAATTAAAACCATTCCATTACATGGGTAATTTTATATCCAGTATTGATATACATATTATGTGGAATGCTTGATAATGTAAATTTTATAATGTGATGGGTGCACCCCGAATTATATAGACTATGTAAATGTAATGATTTGATAGGTGAATGTAGAATTATTTAAGAATCCAATGATTTAGTTAATTTGAAAAATTTACTGAGTTAAATATAAATATTGAAGAACAAGATGTGAGATTCATTCGTATCTATGTCTGATATTTGGCCACTAAGTCATGATGTTTCATTTTTATGCATTTCCACATTCTATTCCTTTACCTAATGTTTAGAATAAAAAGGTTATCTATATTTTTTTATGATATACATTTCAAGTCATGACACATCCAATATTCTTTCTACCAATACAACACTAGTACTGACCAAAATGAGACTAGTTATAACATCCACAGCCAAACTATTTGATTGGTATGGGTAGAAGGTTCTACTAAACTTAATTGACATTCCCCGAATAAAAAATGATGAAAATAAAAGCCAATGGTTTCATAAAAATTCTATAAGGGGATAAGTATTTACCTATTTAATACACACATAATTCAAATAATATTGAAAAAAATAAATAATTCCAAATATATATATATAAATTATTCCGTCAAAAAAGTTAAACAGTAAATTTTTGACATAAACCAATAATAAACAATGTATCAACAAACAATATCAGATTAACAGTTTAAAAATATAAATAATAATAATAGAACACCAACTTTGTAAATTAATTTGGCACTGTGGTAGAAAAAATCCATTAAAAGAAACCAATCACTCCAAATATCCATCTTCAAAAACTTTGTCGACAACATTATGGAACATCATTATGAGGACGGAACCTTCCCCTTTGTTATATAAAAAACATCAACATATGCACCAAAGTGCATATACTGTGGGTGAGTAATATTACCCATTTGGTGACCCCCAATATTATTTTCCCAAATCCCACTAAGACCAAAAATAAGATATCTCATAATATTATAAAATAGACATGATGTATATCAAAAGAAAATTAACTAGTTTTTATAATATTCAATAAATAAGATAAAATGATTTTCCAAAATTAATATTCCCCATGTTGAGTTTTTCTTCTCATCTAGTAAAATAAATTCCTTGAATACCAATTTGGAATAACGTACCCATTCTTTTCACACTATCACACATAATTACAAGAATAATATGGACCTCCCTATACTCAAAAGTGGTGATTCATCATTTGAACAAGCCATTTACTAGTGACCCAACATTATGATGATACTTATTACTAAAATCTCTACCATGTTTCCATTTTTTGTGGTGGAAATTATGACCATGATCTATCCCGCATGGACATGAACAAATGAAATCTATCTATTCAAGTAACATAAGTAAAAACCATATTTCATTGAGAAGCCAATTTAATAAATTTATCAAACACATTGTGGGTGACCACAACAACCTTATTTTCATGAACTAATAAGTAAGAGAAATTATAGAAGATTTTTAGTAGGTTATTATATTTTAAAGGTTGTAGATTTATTTAACGAAACTTAACATTATTTTCAGTTAGTAAAATAGAAAAGATAGAAAACCCTTACATAGGTTTCGTTTGGAACAACCAATGCCCCTTCAATTAGTATATCTATGATAGTTATTCCATTCAAACAATGAAAAAAAAGATAACATTAATACTTCTATAATCCCAAAGATTCAAGCATGACATCCCCGATGTAGGATCCATTTCAAGAAAAAATAACCAAATTTAGAAAAAATTGGAATAAAAGTGTTCATATATTTGATTCCCAATGTCCAACAATCAATGAATTTGAATCATTAGAGTCTAGAGGATGAAGTTCATTGAAAAACATATAGAGGTTCACTAGGTTTTAATATCCTAAGAGTAAGGAATATATATGAGGGATTTTCAGTTAGTATTGGGTTAAAAATAAAATTTCTATACAATTTAATAATGAATGCATAGTTAGGCCTCACATTTTGATAAATCAGGAACTAACGATGTGATCCAAATATTTCCCAAAAAATTCCAATTTGAATGGTTAACCTAATAGTTTTCCAAATCGTTTGACAACCCTACACCTACTTATTGACTCCTAAAATCACTCAAATGGTTTCGTGAAGACTTAAACATGATTTATATTGACTGTTCTAAAACTATGTTATCTCTAAAAACATTCCAAAACATATAAAAAATCCAAAACCTTCCATGATTTAACAAAAACATTGAAAAACATAAAATGAGAAATATATTAGATAAAACCCAAAACCTATGGGTGTCACAATCACCATTAATCGGATTAATATTTCTATAAATATAGTTTTCATTCAAGTATATAGATTTTACCTTTTGAAACATTTTATGGAAAAAATTTCGAACACCAACGTATTAGGATGAAATTAGGGAATGGATATTTTGGGTCCTTAATTGTTGAATAGAATAGTTGAGAAGGTGAAATTGATTCAACATCATATGAAATAAGCTCAAAGTTGGAAAAACATCTATAGATAACCAAAGAATGATATTTCATTTTAGGTAGAATATTTTTTATACATATCTCCATGAAATGATGATATTTTTTAGTAAAAAAGAATATTAAGCCCAAGATTTACTGGTCTATATAACATCATAGAGAAATTCGGATTGATGGATTATTATATACCATTAATTAAATGTTTATATTAGGTATATAATGTGTTTAGAGATTCATTATTAAGTAAACATGTGCCCACTGTATCTCATATATTGATCCTTAAAATGGAGCTGTTGGGGAATAATATTTATTTTAAAGAAAAACTAGTTCATGTTTTTGATTATAGAGAGAATGTGCTGGAAAAGGGTATCTTTTCTTATTATTGTTTTATATAAAATTATATGGATGAGGAAGCAACATGCGATCCAGAATTAGATATGAAATTAAAATAAACCAACCTATTTATCAATGAGTAAACATTATGAACAATTTTCAGACAGAAGGTGGAGAATGTTGTATCAAAATATTTTTAAACAATTTTTGTTGATGTTAAAATATATGTGATTCCATTATATGTTATTTTATTATCCATAAAAATAATTATTTAAAAGCATGAAAATTTAACAAATCAGAATTTAATATTTATTATGTTATATAATGTATTTTATGTTATTTTTATATATATTTATTTATATTATATTTATTAATTCTAATGATATATAATATTTGGAATATATTAAGAAAGTACTATTAAACTAAATAAACAAGAATGTGGATTTTTTGGTTTGAAATGAAAGACCTATTATACTTGAAAAAATGCATATTTTAACTTTTGTAGCCATAAATATGGTAAAAGTTTATAAATGATTTTTTATTTATGGTTTTAAATTAATTAATTTTAAAGTCCATATTCAAATTTAATGTGATTACATGTTGAGACATATATGAATTCAAATTTATTTGAAAATAATTACTTGAGTTTAAATTGAATACAACTTATTATTCACATATTTTTATCTAAACTGATTTATAACAATATAAAAACCTATGGAAAGTGTATTATATGATAAAATACTCAATATGGGGAAAAATACTATAGTTTATTATTTTTTTCAATTATTTTAAATAATTTTAAAATACGATAATATATTAATTATCCAAATTTCTACTCAGGGCATACATAAGGTAATAAATCTAAAAATTATAAATATAAAAATGTTATCATGATTAAAATGGGAGTAAAAAAATTATTAATGGTTTTATGTGATACATGTGATGAATAATAAATTATATTTATATTTTTAATTTATTTTTACAATTATATTATTGGATAATTATAAAAAATTGTTACATAAAGGCTACACATTGCTTGTGCATTTTGAGAATAGTCAAAGTAAATGATATTACAAATATTTAAATTAATAAATTTTAAATTAGTTTGGGTGTTGCAAAAATTTTATGACTAAATATTAAATATGAGTAATTATATAAATATTAAAACATGATTCTTAAAACTATATAGGTATTTTAAATCTCAAATTATAATAATAACCTTTGAAAAATAGCTAAATGTTATTATTAGGCTTTGTTATAAATTATTTATAAATTATAAAAAAAATAAAAAAATAATATCTTAAAATATAATTGGATGATTTAATATTAAAGAAATATTATCTTGATCATTTACTAGCTAGTTGAAACATTAAAAGTACTTTTTAACCCTTAATAAAATGATATTTGTTAAAATATCACAAGATCTTGTCTATAAATAGGGAAATTACTTACTCTTCAGAATATGTTTATTTAATAATCACTATTTTCAATCAATATCACCATTAACTCCCAAAAGATCCATACTTTATTTTTTCACTCTTTCAAAGTATTTTTTATCCAAACAACTTGATCAAAGTAGTTTTTTTAAAAAATTGATGAATGATTTATTTACCCATTTTATTCAATTGAATTCACCCACACAAATATATATATATATATATATTATATTTCATTAAAAGTGAAAAATAATTTAAAATTATATGATATGAAAAAATTATTGTTTAATCTTTATATTCTTTTTTTGAAATACAAAATACATAGAAATTTACTCTATTATACGTTACTTTTAATTTAATTTCATTTTATCTTATATTTTATTGTAATCTCATACAGGTTTCCATTAAATCTACTAAGAAACTTCGAGGAAGGATATTCCACTCTTGGATGGGGTATTGATATTCATTTAAACATATTTTATATTTATTTGGTATGAGAATTATTCCCCATGGTGGATATATACTTATTGAACTATATATAATAATATAAGGCCTAATCAAACTAGAAATATATTGAAAATGATCCATAAAAAATGGGATCCCACATCACTATATGTTATTATATATAATATTTTTCATAGTAAATTCCCCTTTTACAATAATTTTTATATTATGATATCTTTATTACATCAATTTTCCTTTATTGTAAGTTTGAGGAAGAAATCATTTATAATATATTTGTTCATTGTGTTAATGATAATGATATTTAACACTTAATTTTTGAAATTTGTGAAGTATATTCCTGCAATGATTGATTGATTTCGGAAAATATATTATACTGTAATAATTTGAGTTTGTCTCCCTTGAGGATTAATTTTGTTGTTTTTTCTCACACAGATGCTCTAAATATTTTTTGGTAGAATAAAAATATTCATATGCACATGGGCCATGAATAACCCCTATCTACACTAATGTCACACATTATAGAAACTGTGAGAGGGTAGGGAACCCTATTAAATGAATTTTTTCTAACTTGGTGTATGACCATTCGGTTACTCATAACTTTGGTATTAATAGAATATTTTTCACATATAAGGGTGCCTTTATTTACTTCTTAATGGGATCCCTCTAATGGTATATAGAAAATAAACCAAGATCCTTATACTATAGTAAGACATAGAAAATGTTGTTTATAAATCTATCTTCTAAGAATCCATTGTAACTATAGTAAAATTATTTGACAAGATCTATAGAAGATCTGTAACACTAGCATCCAACATTGATGTCTTCCATGAGGTTGTCCATATATACAAATAGTATGGATGAAGGGATATCTAGATCAAGCCCAACTCTTTGTCTTTTGTTCACCTTATAAGATCTAAAATCTTAATTCCCTAATTTATCTTCAATGAATGGTGGTGTATATTTATAATTTATTTTAGTAGAATTAATTGGATCATATCACATGTGTAATACGAGGCCAATCGAATTGTAAATGATCTCGTGAATAAGGGAGTGAAATATAATAGCTTGGTTTCTCATTATGTTTTTTAAATTGAGATGTTTACCACATATTTTTTATAAAGAATGATAACCCTAGTACAATATCTTTGTTTATTTTTAGTTTATTCTTCCATTTTTGGAGATTTATTCTATAAATTATACCTTTATATTTTTATTTTTATTTTTTATCTATTATCATTTTCACAGACTCAATTCCCATCGGTGTGAAATCACTATCTATGGTGGATTATATTACAAAAATAATTATACAATCACATTTTCTGGTTATCATCACAAAAAAAGAGAAAAATAATTTAATACATTTTTAACATCATAAGCATAAAAATTTCAAAAATTAATAAATATTATTAAAATATATATGGGTGATAAATTTTTCAAAATAAGTGAAATGCATAATTAATTTGGATACTAATAATTTAAAATACTAATTTCAAATGTATATTTAACTCTTAATGGATGATAATTTTGAATTCCATAACGATGTAATTCTAAACTATTACAACCGTCAAACATCAATAACAAAATAATGTGGACATGAAACATCAAATTTTTGTTAAATATTTAATTAAATAGATTATAATATCCATATGGAATTAGATAATAAACTTATTTTTATGTTATAGTAAGTAATACACATTAAAATATTCTTTATATAGGAAATGTCACATTGAATAATCTTGGGAGGAATTAAGGTGTTTTCCTTAAAACATTTCCTTCAAATGATTTATTTTTTTGTCAACTACATATATACAGTTTTTAAGGAATTTTATTCCACATATTAGTATTGATAATATAAATATTCTATAATTATCATTCATTTTCCAATCAATATGGAATTGGTTTACCCATTCTTTTAAATTAGTATGTTTACTTAATCCTCTTGCTTGAGGGTTGAAATGTATATTCCATTTTTTACCCATATATGATTAAATTTAAGCTCATATTAGTTTCATTCATGATGTGGTTTTTTAAATTACATATTATTATAGGTTTTTTGGTATATATCCCTTTAATTCATTAGGAATTTTTTATTTTTTGGTTAAATTATATTGTAAATAACAAATGTAGCTATTCCATTATATGGGTGATTCTAATGGGGAGTTGTAAGGGTGATTATGTATTTGATATCTCAAAAGGTAATAATAGATAATCTTTTATTTCATATTATTTTTAATGGTATACATTTATTTTCAAGAGATAAGTGGTCAATTTAATTATTGATTGTATGTTTATTATCTTTTAAAATATAAATGTATGTTTCTATTTGGAAATATTTTTTATAATTTTATTTTTTTTCTAGAGTACCTATCAAGATTATTATATTAACTTTATTCTTCCTTAGAATATGTTTTTATATAATTCACTGATAAAGGATTTTTTTTCATGGGTAAATGTGGGATGATATGATCTTAATGTTTAATATTTAATGGAGAACCTTTTTCGATAGTTTTCAATTATTTCGATGAACGAACATGTATTATTTATTATTATACCTTTAATAATATTCATTAAATCAACCCATATTTTCATATTATTCTATATGGTTTAAGGATGATTAGTACCAAAAATTAAGTCTGTTATAGATTTGGAGATTTAACTTGAATAAAAATTGCGATATTTTAATATTTTTTTTGAAAAAATACACACTAATTTTAAGTGTGTCTTTTTTAAGGTAATGGGGTTATTAGTCACTTAAATCTATAAAATTGATGTTCTTTGGGATAAAAGTGATGAAATATTATTGTAAAACTCATATTGAAGTGGTGGTTTGGTTCTATTTCTTATGTCATACACAATTGAGGTTCATTCAAAAAAATAAATGATACAAATGGTTCATCAGACTCCACCATGTAATTGGTATAAAGAGTGCGGATATGTGTCTTACATTCACACTCATTACCATGGGATAAAAATACTAACATATATAAGAACGCTTTCTTATGTTGGATTTTGAATCCAAGAACCAACTTCGATGTACTGTATTGTTATATATTTTAATGGTTTTAAAAAATTATTAAAGATTTATCAAAACATGATTGTTATTATATCCGAAATAGTATGTGGTAATTTACAAAGAGTACATGTCATTGGATGTTTCTATATATGGATATGTGTTATTTTCCTTGGAATTTAAGATTATTATTAATTCATATCATGCATTACATATTTTGATGTATTTCTATAAACCACAATGATATATGTTCTTGGTATAGTTTCATACATTTGGGATGACTTAACTGATATGGTACTAATTAATAATGAGAGAAAATATTTTCCCCTTCTTTTATAAAATAGAATATGATATCTCAAGAACTTTTATGAGAAAATTACATCTTGATTTTGTCAACGAACAATGTGATTTTATTAAAAAGTCAACTTCTAAAAAGTCAAAGAAAGGGACATCGAACACATAGATTGGTGATATAGGAATAAAACCTGTTTGATTAGATATATTGATCTAAAGTGATTATATTACCTAGTGTATAGTCCAATGATGTTTTATGTCATTATGACATTAAATTCTTTCTCAACAAGTGTCCTGGCTTGTTTCCCAGAACTTACATTAGATGTATTGAAGCATATCCTAATTTCCTTTAGAAATGGTCCTAGAGGGTCACACACTACATATATATATACATATATATATATGAAAAAATGTAGTCAAATTATAAATGAATTTAACATATTAAATAAAGATCATTCTCATGTTTGGTTTGAAAATTATTTATGTTTAAATATATCATATTTCCAGTCACCGGTTATTCAATAGAATATTTATGAGTCGAATATTTGATAAATATTAATTCGTTATTTAAGTGAATATAATATTTTTTTATTTATTGGTGAATAATATAATGATATTTATTTATTTATATAAATAATAATTATTCAAGGTCTGATGAATATTTGTGAGGATTGGTTAATTGAGTTTAATGGTCCATCGAGAAATGTCATATTAGATATTATTTGAATAAATATATATTTTTTAAAAGAAATAATATTTATTTATCTATGAGTTTATCCCAAGTCAATTATAAAATAATAAAAATAATAATAATAGTAATAATAATAGTAATAATAATAAAAATAATAATAATTTTACATGAGGTTATTCCGAGATAAATGTAATTATAATGGCTAATGGGAAAATATTATTCTCTAAAAACAGCTCCATTAAACCGAGTTATGAAAAAACATAGCCAATATAATCATTGAAAATAATGAAATTGTGAGAATCCTATCAATCCCTAGAGAATTCCTCATATAAAATTTTCTCATTAGTGGTGAGAGATTATCATAAACCACCTTATGAATTAAAGAGAGGAAAAGGAGAGTTATTTCACATAAATTGATTCTTATTGAGATCAATCACTAATTAATAAAGTCATTGGATCTACTATGTGAGAAGATAAATATTTCTACAATGTTTATCAATGGATCTTGGTTCAACTGTGGATCACTACTAGAGGGAATATACCCTTTATTCCCCTGACATAATAATGATACGACAATGGGTTTATCTAATGATCCATATAATGGAAATAATTCATCAAGATATAGTTCTTTATATAAATAAATTTTTAGTAAATTATATATGAAATGATAAATCACTTATTGATTCCAGTTATCTAAAAATTAATCTCCGGTTTAATTTCAAAAGTCATGATATTATTCTCCATGTACGACTCATAATTATTATTTATTTGGAAAAAGTTTAGTTTTAAACCACCCAACGAGAAATTACACTATTTTAGAAACCTTAAATTTATATTATATTTGTTTCATAGTAATTTATAACTATTTATTGTTTTGATTGATTATGAAAAATTGTTTGTTGTTTTTTGCTTCTAGTTTAATCATTATTTAATTTTTAGTTTGTTCAAAGACTTCTTGGCATACGAATATACCTCATTCAAGTTTAATATGATTCTATAAAGATTAAGAATAGATGAAGAATGATCAGAGATTCCAACAGGAGTTGTAAAGGGTTCTGGTCAGTAGACACAAATACACAACATTTGACTGAAAGTACACACTATGTACCAAGTTTAATTTCACATGGTCATAACATAGTATACATGATAATACAAGAAGTAAATAATAAAAATGTAATTTATTTAACACATCATGTTGACCAATACACACCAACAATCTTTTTTTTAGACAACATGGCATGTAGCTAGAATACAGACCGTGTAGCCTATATGATTTACTGTTGAAATTCTTAGAAACTATGTGGTCATGTATTTTGAATACACCACATTATACCGATATATTGAAAAGTTATTTAGATACATGATGTGTAGAAAGTGTATGTGTCCTATGAATCATTAATATCCACATTTAAGGAACACATCAAGTTAGAGCGCTAGTTACAAGGACTCACAGAAAGAGAAACACACAACGGGTAACTCATTAGTAAGTTCTATTTATTTTAACCGATATACACTCTATGTCCCTAGGTATCTCTCCTAAAAACATTTTTAATTATAAAAATGACGTGTTCATCACTATTACATTATATATAGTGACATAGTAATGAATAAAATTAAATTTCCACACGAGTCATTAATTTTAGCATTAAAAAACTAATTACACTATTGTAAGATAGTGTGTATAACACCTAACAATGTTTTTAGAATTAATAAATGACTACTAATTAATTCCAAGTGGTTATCTATAAATGATGATAAAACCATTTATTTTCCATGATGCATCATGTGATAGTTTTTTGAAAGAATCTTTGGATAGAGATTAATATAAAATAAATAAATAAATAAATAAATAAATAAATTATTTCGAGAATGAATATATTAATAATAAAGAATGAAATTAAGTGAATGCAAGATATTTTTATTTTTTCTATTTCATGCATGTATGTGGATAACTATGATCATAGAAGAACCTTTGTATATGGTTGGTTTATTTAATTTAATATTATAATAAGGTTTTGGTATAAATTTAATTAATTAAATAATGGTCTATATGTCATTCATCTCCTTCATTATGTAAGGACTCGCATTCTCACATTCTCTTATATAAACCCCTTTACCTAATCCATTGGTTACACTCACATGTGTTAGTGTAAAAGCTTATGTAATGTATGGAGAAACCTAGTGGGTGTTAGGAAGTCAAGTTTGGAGTCGAGGTGAACCCAATCTATGATGTATACACGTTTACGTGTGGAATGCTATAAACCAAGACCAGAATGACTCCAAGAGATTTTTCACAAGAATTGAGGGTTATTTTATCATATTATAGATAAAAGAACTATTAGATAAACTCATGGGAATTCCCATTTAGTTATTTTATTTTTTTCAGTTACATGGTTAATTATTTACGGATGTTCTAATTGACATGATTTCATGATGGAATTAAAAATATAAAATATGGGCAAATTTTTATCATTAAATGGTTAATCAGTTTATTAAAATACACTTAATATTATTAAGAATATAATAATATTAAATGGTATGTTTACACATAAATAAACAAAATAAATTTAATTAAGTATTAAGTTTGAGAAGCTTTACATTACTTGAATAAAAAAACCATAAAATTAAGTGTTTTAATGGCCCATGTCTAGACATTTACATTTATCAAGGAATTTTTAAAAGGGTATTTGGGGAACTTGGCCAAATCGGTACTGGGTGTAATTACCAAATCCTATCAAATTCCATTTTAGAGGTGTGTTTTGATGAATTACAATTCTTTGTTTTTAGGACTTTGGTGTCCACTCAATTTATTAAGGAGTTTTAAGTTAATTCTGTTGGAAAGTGAAGCATACTTAAATTTATTTGTGTAATTTACATGGATAATGTTTATTTTATGAGGAGAATATGATTATTCATTTCCACTACAATATCCAAGCGATATGATAACCCAAAACCAATGGTAAGGTCTATTATATATTGATAAAATAGTGGGAGATTAATTATTTAAATTAAACTTGTTATCAATTTTTCAATATAGATAATGTACTGAAAATTTATTCTTACATGTTTTTTAAAGGTTGGATTTGAAGCCACATTTTATTATTAAAGAAATGAAAATACCTCTTTTGAATAGGTATATGGAGACCCATTACATAGCCCAATGGACCAAGCACATGAAATCCCTTTTTTCTGGCCTAAAGGGCCATCTAGTGAATAGTAAGGCTACAGTACCCAAGCTGTTATAGTACCTAATACAACACCACACCCACTACAGTTTGTAATACTATACTTCCACTACTACAGTGTCATAGTTACTACAGTACTACTACCGTTCCCTACTACATTGCTTCTACAGTAACCCTGGAAATTTACTCCTTCTTGAATTTGATCCCGGGGATTTTGGATGCCAAGTAAGTGTGTTTACCACTTAGGTACATGCTCATTGGTATATTCTTACTTATTTTTAAAATGGAAAATCATACAAAATTTTTCAATATTACTACAATCCATATTATAGAATAACTTAATTCTCACCAATTTGAATTTATAGAAATTTTATAGATGCTTACATGTTATACTATTCCATGAATGAAAATTAAATGTGTAAAACCTATTTTTAATGTTCTTGATAACGAGTCTAGTGAGGAGGAACTATCTATTTACCTAAAATATATGGATTATTCTACAAATATCAATTTTTTTTATTCCATCATCTATGTCGAGTGAACATCAATAGTAACTTGAGGATATGGATTCATATATCATCATTTCTTAAATTTTTTAATCCTTATCAAGAGGATGTGGAAAAGGGAAATATGAGATATCCAATTATGTATTCACGTGAAATATTTTAGAGTCATAACCGACTGTGATTTATAAATTCTATTCAATTTTATCTATAAACACTCAAATTTCTTGGGATTTAATATCCCTGATGATATATGCATAGAGATCATTCTATCCTCACTACCTAAAATATTCTCAATTTCATTTGTTAATTATAATATTATATATATTGAGAAGAGACTCAGGACTCATTACAATAATCATTAATTTGGAAAAGGAAATAACACAAGAAAAAACCATCATTCCTTATAGTGAATAAATGGAAGAAGTAGAAAAAATTCAAAAGACACACCCCATGTATAAGGATTCTGAGAACTATCCTTCCTAGAAAATCAATATCCAAACATAGTTAAATGAAAATTATGTGATATATTTTCCACGTGGAAATTTGCTCCACTAGAAGAATAACCTTACACAGTTCAAGTAACAAGGGTAAGCTTCATGTTCTTCATTATCAAATGAAATATCTATATATCTACCCATTACGTATTAGATATATATTTTGGTGATCAAATATATAGCCAAATTCAAGAACCCAGTATATTTTAGAATATTTATACTAATGGGGTGTGGTTAGATCTTTATCCAAATTGGATTACCACCAGACCTTGAAAGCCTAACTTATGTTTTTTTGTAGAACTTTAATTATGTGCCCAATGTTACCAAGGGCATAATTTATATTTATTTCAAGGACATGGGTGGATTTATTTTTAAATATTGAAATAAATATTGTTTCATTTATAAAAATGGAAGTTATAAATGTAAAAGAACAAAATAATGGTCCTTATGTATTAAATTATAAAAACTATGTATTAGTAATATATAAAAAATTGTGTTTTCATGACTCGTTTTACACCCTGTTGTGGAATCACCATCTTTGTCATGTAAATAAAAAGCATTTAAAAAATCTCTTTATAGATGGTTATTTAGTCTCTTTAAAGATAAAACGACTTACAATTTTCATTCTAGTTTATAAGGGAAAAAATCTAAGTCTCCATTTTTTGTGAAGGGTGAAAGGGATAAAAAACTCTATAATTGGTGAAAATTACAACGTGGAGACCTTTTTCAGTAGAATCTTGAAGAATTAATTCTTACTTCATAACATTAATTAATGATTTATATAGATATAGATATGTAAACTTAATGAGATATAAATCTGAGTCATTTATGAAATTCAATGAATTCAAGAATGATGTAAAGAATAATGTGGTTAAAAATATAAGGAATATTTAATCTGATTGATGTGGTTAATGAAATAACCAAGAGTTTACTGACCATTCTTAGGAGTGTGAGATTATATCCTAACTCAGTTAACATTATAAAACACATTGGGATGGTATCGGTGAATGGAATAATATTATGTTTCTTAGTATGTTAAGGTTGATGATGAGTCATGTATATATATTCCATTATCATTTTTGGAATGTGAATTAAAAACTAAATATTTAACACAAAAATGAGTTCCAACCAACGTGTAAAATAGTATCCCATACCAATTGTGAAATGGGATGGAACCCATGTTGTCAACATTTCATTCTTGGAAAGTCATGTCATTTTTAAGGAAATAATTGTAAAAAATAGTACCTTGATACATGAAGTGTATCTTTATTATATTTCCAAAAGAATCTAAAAGATAATACCTATGAAATATCTTATATAAAAGAATCATAATTTGCTGGAATCTAACCTTTCTTGAAAGAAAACACATACTAAAGAAGGATAGTTGGAGAAAAATCGACTTCGATGATGTTGATGATCAATATATACTAGAGTTGGTGCAGAAATAGATTCTTTATGTACCGATGGAATTGGATGTTTCTAAAATATAAATAATTCAAATAAGAACCTCAGAGTTCAGAGAACAAGAGATATGTGGTTTTCTATTCAATGAGGATTTATAATCATTATTGGTTAAAAATAATTATGCTTCTTCATATAAGAGGGTAGTAGATATTTTAGAATGTTCAATATGGAAAGAATACATCAATTATGAGATGGATTCTATGTATTAAAACCATTTTTAGGTTTTGGTTAATCCACCAGTTGATGTAAATCTTATTTGATGTAAATGAGTATTTAAGTAAAAAGTTGGCATAAAAGTTAAAGTGAGTGACTATAAATCATAACTAGAGTCTAATTAATTTATGAAAATTCAATGAATTGACTACAGTGAAACCCTTTTCCATTTTCCATGTTTAAAGACTTTAAAATTTACTTTCTATAACAACTCTACAAGACTATGAGATTTGGTAGATATATGTCAAAAAAGTTTCTTCTAATGAGAACCCTATAAAAGATTTCTATATGACACAACTTGAAGTGTTTGTGATTGTAGAAAATTACAATAATATATGAAAGTTTCAGATATCCATTTATGGTAAAAATCATGATTATAGGTCATGTAACATCTAGTTTGATAAATATATAAGATATTTTTGTTTCAAAAATAATTAATAGGATCCATGTGTGTATAAGATGTTTAGTAGTAGTGTGGTAATATTTATAGTAGTATATGTCGATGAAATATTTAATATTATAAATTGTATAGAAGTCTTACAATTAGTTAATTAATGGTTAAATAAATGATTGTCCATGAATGACTTATGTGATGCATCATATATCACTATAATCATAATCATTGATGGTATATTTAAATATTTTATTGGCTTAAGTCAGGGTTTATATTTTAACTTGGTAATAAATGAAATTTTTATATAAAAATAGAAGAGGGTATTGTTTCCACTATCCCATGGTGTAAATATCTCTAAGAAAATGTGTCCATGGATACAATAGGGGAAAGATAGAGAGCGAATGAGTAGGCTACTATATGCTTTTGTAATAAGGTCAGTCATGCATGATATGATATATAACATGATTGATTTTTCATATGTCCTAAGAATGGTAGGAATAAATAAAGTTGATCTAGGAGGATAATATTAGTTTTTTTGTTAAGGATGTACTTAATTATTTGAGGAAAAAAAAGGATATTTTCCTGGTATATGGATGACACAAGAATCTAGTTATTATAGGATATATTGATTATTTTTCATAAAATATATTCTAATTATTTAATGTCATACTAAATATATATATATATTTAGTCTCATTGAAGAGATATGGTATTTAATAGTTCAAATAAGGTAGATTTCATTGATTCTAAATTAGATTCTGAGTATATAGTAGCTTATGATATAGTCAAATACTTAGTTTGGATTTGTAACATCATTATAGAGCTATATATCATGCCTAATAGTTGATATTTTATCCCATTATATTGTGATAATGATGCATTATCGACTCTCATAAAGTATCTATTACCACATTAAAGAATAAATCATATACTCTTAAAGTATCAACTATTGAGGTATTTTTCTTAGAGGAGTGTGATCATATTGAGAATATTTTAAACAAGGAAAACATTACATGACCCTTTGAATAAATACCTTAATGAGTGGAAGAATGAATATCATGTGATTTATATTAGACAAAAAGTTGTTATCAGTTGGATCTACTATTAGATGGTGTTTTTTCGGGTTGGTGTGATATGACCAACCTCTATGTACATTATGATTAATTGTACTCATGGTTTTTCATAGTTAATAAGGTTTTATCATATCATGACTTTTCTTCTATATGACATAGTATGTAATAATTTGGAAAGACTAAATGTCACACTAAAAGGTCATAACATTTCCCCTCTATGATAAGAAACTAGAGGTGTAATGAAAATATTATTAAATACATGTGCTATGGTGGGATGAAATCATTTGATAGGACACAAATCAAACCCATAATTAGTTTTGGGGGTCATAAGTCATTAAGACTTCTTCCCATGATGTTCTCCCCTAGTGATTCTAAGAATGTAGATTATGATAACATTACCCTATAGTATGAAATTGATATTTATATGTCATTATAAATTCCCATCTATAGAAATTTATATTGGATCTTATACCTTTATATTATTATTAATACATATCATGAGTCATGTACTTTTATGTATTTTTATAAACCATAAAGACATATATTCAGGGGAATGTTGTGTATGTTATGTGCTTCACTACTAATATGGTATTAATGAATAATGAGAGAAAGGGTGTTCCAATTATGTTAAGGAATGAAAGATTATATCCAATAAAATTTTATCAGAATAAAAATATATGATGATGTCTACATCCATGATAGCTTTTTCAAAATGTTAATTTAGTAAAAATTAAACAAAGAAACATCACAGACGTAGGTTGATGACACCATCATGTAACCTTTTTATTAAAGATATCAAAATAAAAGGATTATATTACATAGTATAACACCCTGAACCCAGTTACCAGAGTCGGTGCATTATTTTAATACGTTGTTATGATTACAAGGAATCATGTCCCGAAGGACCGATTGGTTTTTCAGTCTTGGAAAATAGATTACACACATGAATGTTACATTACACTTTATAACATACAAAACAACATAAATAATCCCTTATGAATGCAATTATTTCCTGGGATTAACCCTTCATATCAATCACAATATACTTATTATAATCCTTAGAAAAATAAAACTTAGAAAGGGGTGAGCTCAGGTTCTCAGTAAGGATAACAATACAGCAAAAACTTTCATAAATAAGCATAAACATTTAAGGCAATTTATAACTAAAACAAAATCCTTTTAAACTTGAACTTCAGTATAATATGAAAAAAATAAAATGAAGTAATTCCATTTACTTATTAACATGGATATTCTACTAGTCGAATAATAACATGCAATATCACTAACCACATTCATATTGATGGAATGCATAATGCTAGACTATCATAACCACATAGTCAAGGCCTTTTGCCAAGACTACAAATAATATTTTGTCACAACCTTGTGCCAAGAAACTAGTTTGTCTAATGAGACCTACCGATGCATCGATGAGCTATAGCGGGCTCCACCCATCACTTACTAAGTCCAATGAATTCCACATATGAAAAGGTTTAAACATAACATAAACATCCGTATTAAAACTAGCATACGAAATGTCAATACATTATCCCTAAACCATGAATGGTATAAAAATAAAACATCCAAAGTCAAACATATCACAAAACCTTCAATACAATATGGAAGATTTGTATCATAATAAATCATCTTCAAAAAGTTTAAAATCCATCAATGGATGTTGACATAGTTGAAAATGATTTGTAAAACTTTTTGAGAGAAATATCTCTTTTTCATGAAAACATATAAAAGTCACACAATTTAGAACAGAAAACATTTAAAGAAATTTTTGAATAAAAGTTTCCCGTATAACTTTGAGACTTATGAAAGGAGTTATCATTTTAAAAACATTCATTCCATATAAATAAATCCTTAAAAACCATTTTGAAGACATGGACATTAATGAGAAAGATTTAGAAGAATAAATATTTAAAACATTTGAAATGATGTTTTTGTAAAAAAGTGCCTTGAAAGAATCCCTTTAAAAAATAATTCATCAAACATGGACATGGATAATAAATATGTCCCATTAGATACTTACATAAAAACAACCTCAGATAATAAAGAGATTGTGAAATTAACCTTTACCAATTTGGTAACTTACAAAACATACACCCCATGAAAGATGTATCATACAATTAATATGTAAACACACATAAATTAAAGTGTATTACACAAGGAATAAAATTATGTTCTGTACATGTCACGACCCGCCCTCGGGGTCCGTGCCGTGACTACCCCAAGCCCGCCTTCCATAGGCCAGGGGCTGGCGACTAGCACCAAGGCGTAATTCCCGGTAAAAGGGAAGGCATTGCCTTTGAAAAGTAAACACACACCACAGAGTAAACAAGCGGAAAGTAAACACTAAGAAAACAGAGTACGACTGAAAGTGCGGAAAAGTAAATGGGCCAGAATACAAACCCAAACTGAAAGTAAAGTACAACTCGAAAAGGGAAAAACAGCAACTGAAAAGTAAAGCCGCTACTCCGAGCTGTCCACTGGAAATCCCACCTGAAGGGTGGGTACAGATAGCTCCTCTGCTCCACGGGTCCCGCCGTCCGCTCCGAGCACGTCCCGCCCAGTGGTCCACCTCCGGGTACCGTCCCGCTCTGCAAGCCTCAGCTAAGGTCAACGCTGTCCGTCGTCTGCAACCAACACAACGAAGTGCGGGCAAAGCCCGTGCAGGGGTGAGTATAAGCTACTCAGTAGGGACCCCGAGACCCCTGAAGGTCTCTCAAATCCACAAAGGATTAACCACGAAGAAAAGTACAATCACGAAGTAACAACCGACACTGCTTAGGTATATGCCCATACATATACCTAAGTCATCAATTCAAATACGCTCCAACCTCCGAGCCCAAGTACAACTCAGTCCACGCAGGAAAGTATACGTATTCCACATAGGAAAGCAAAATATAATCCACACAGGATTGCACAACACAATCCACACAGGAAAACAACAGGATTCAGCTCACACAGGTATACTTCTTCAAGGACGATAAAGATGATCGCTGATCCATCTAAGTCGTCGGACCCACGAAGGATCGATAGGTAACTAACCCCCGCAGAAGACCCACACAGGATCGGGCTCACACAGAACCTGTAGGCGCTGGCTCACACAGAACCGCTGAGCGCAAGGACCCACACAGGATCGGGCTCACACAGAACCTGTAGCACTGATCCACGTAGGATCGCTGAGTGCTGTAGTCGTCGTCGTCGAATCCACACAGGATCTCTGTACTGTCGTCGTCCAATCCACACAGGATCTCTGTACTGTCGTCGTCAAATCCACACAGGATCTCTGTACTGTCGTCGTCCAATCCACACAGGATCTCTGTACTGTCGTCGTCAAATCCACACAGGATCTCTGTACTGTCGTCGTCCAATCCACACAGGATCTCTGTACTGTCGTCGTCCAATCCACACAGGATCTCTGTACTGTCGTCGTCAAATCCACACAGGATCTCTGTACTGTCGTCGTCCAATCCACACAGGATCTCTGTACTGTCGTCGTCAAATCCACACAGGATCTCTGTACTGTCGTCGTCGCAGTCACAGTAGCAGTCGAACAGTCGCAGCCAGCACTAGGGTTCCCGCACACAGCAAACTCGTACGGAGGGTCCGCTCCACGAGCCGAGAGGCTGATACATCAACTGTCACGAAGACCGAAGTTGATGTATCCAAAAGTTCCGTATCGTCAACAGGAACTCAACGCAACAGACGGCGCGTCGATCGGACGCCCGGTCTGAGAGTTATTGGCATTTTCGTCTCCGGGGCCCGGTTGGTTTTTAAGGCAAAACCAACCCGACCGTACTCCACCTGCGTCCAAACCTCGGGCGGAGTATGCCAAAAGATCCGTCTCACTAAGAGGAACACTACGCGACTGACGGCACGTCAATCGGACGTCCGCAGCTCAAGATATGAGCGTTTCCGCTCCGAAGGCCCGGTTGGTTTCGTGAACGAACCAACCCGGCCGAACTCAAAGTAAACCGAAACCTTGAGTGCGATATACCGAAACGACCGTCTCGATCCAAGGATCGCGTTGCCGCAGACGGTTCGTCATTCGGAGGTCCGAGGCTCAAGTTATGAGCCAAAAACCGAAACTGGTCCGAAACGGGGGGGTCCGGGTCCGGGCCGACCCGGCCCGACCCCCCCCCCCCCCCCCCCGGGGGCGGCGCGGCGGCGGCGCGGCGGCCGGCGGCGGCGGCGACGGCGGCGCGGCGGTGGCGGCGCGGCGGCGGGCCGCGTGGCGGCGGCGGCGGCGTGCCGCGTGGCGGCGGCGGCGGCGGCGGCGTGCCGCGTGGCGGCGGCGGCGGGCCGCGTGGCGGCGGCGGCGTGGTGCCTTGCTGGCGGCGGGGTGCCGCGGCGCACGCGGGAGGCACGCGGGGGCTAAGCCCCGCGTTTCTGTCAAGTGGCACGGCCTTGTGTCGTGCCTTGCAAAAGAAACGGCCCCCCCCACAAATGGGGGCCGGCTGGACGAACCGGGGGGGCTTTGCCCCCCCCTCCTTTAAATGAACCGCCCCCCTCATTAAGAGGGGGGTTTGATGAACCAGCCGGGGGATTTATTCCCCCGGTTTTATGACATCCGGCCGGCCCGCTGGCCGGCCGGTTTTTACCAACGGGACCGGAAATTTCGGTCCCGCCCTCGTCTTCCGACGCCGGCGGCCCAGCCGCCGTTCTTTCCTTCCGCCGCGGCCCGGAACCGGCCGCGGTCTCCTCGTCCCGCCGCGGCCCGGAACCGGCCGCGGTCTTCTCGTCCCGCCGCGGCCCGGAACCGGCCGCGGTCTTCTCGTCCCGCCGCGGCCCGGAACCGGCCGCGGCGTTCGTCATCCGGTGCGGTGCGTCGGCACCGCGCCCCTTCGCCGTGCTTCGATTCTTTTCAACGCGGCGCGACGGCGTCGCGTTCTTGAAGATTCTCCTCGGCGTAGCGCGACGGCGTTGCGTAAATTAAACGCACGGTAAACCGCGTGGTGCGACGGCACCACGCCACTTTGCTTCCATCGCAAGAATTAAACAAGAACGTTGGAGGGGGGGTTCGGCCGTGTTCGTGCGGTCCGGCCCCCCCTCGCGTTAATAATAATAACGCAACTTAATGAAAAACATGCCACACGTTAATCTTGCTAAAAGCACGATCAAGAATAAAATGAGGAATCCAAAAGAAATTCGACAACCCCTACCTCGGGTTTAGGATTCAAAGGTTCGGCTACGCTCCGCGGAAGACGGCGTCGCGGAGGTCGGGTGTCGCGGTCGTCGTTCGTCAAATCCGTTGACGAAGAGTTACGCCCGATGCGACACGTTGTTGGCGGATCTTCGTTTGCCGACGAAGAAGGCCCGAGGGGGATGCGGCGTTCCCTCTTGTTGACACCGAGGACGAAGAAGAGAGGCGTCGTTCTTCGTCGGAGTTTGAGCGTTCTTCGTCAAGATGAACGTTCTTCGTCAAGGTGAAGAAGATGGAGGAGGAGCTCTCAAATGAAAACCACACCAGGTGACTAAGAGTTCTAACCCAACAAAATAAGACAAAGTCTTATTTTATTCACAAAAAGAATTTCAAAGGTTTGAAATTCAAAAAGGGTTTAACTCCCTTAATTAAATAAGGGTAACTTAAGCCATTAAAAGAGGGGTTAAGTATGTTGAGAGAATTTGAAAAGAAAAGGGGGTTCGTGTGGGCCCCACCACACTTAATCCTCCCAAGGGAGGTTAAGTGGGTGTGGGTACCACTTCCAACCACCTTTGATAGGTTTTTAAATAAGTTAAAATAAAATTTGTATTACACAAATTTTATTTAACTTAACTGAAAAACCCCAAAACGTAACTCTCAACCCGCAACAAACGCAACTCCCGAAAAGGTCTCATTAAGCGAATATCGGCGCTGCGAGTTCATCGGTGCCCTCGGATTTCAATTCCGAGCACCGGATCAAAAGTTAGGAATTCCCGCTCGTTCGTTCACTGAACGTACCCGAGCCAAACTTCGAAAATTAATTCCGGGTACTCCGGGCCTCGGAATCAGGTGTCGTCTGAAACCGCGCTCTTGTAAAATTCTAAAGAAAATTAAGAAAAAATTTTCCTTGAATTTTACGGGTCTTTACATTACTCCCACCTCAGGGCTTTACGTC
Source organism: Viscum album (assembly GCA_963277665.1). Taxonomy (NCBI): domain Eukaryota; kingdom Viridiplantae; phylum Streptophyta; class Magnoliopsida; order Santalales; family Viscaceae; genus Viscum; species Viscum album. The sequence continues at coordinate 59,246,946 of OY728158.1, forward strand.
CCCGTAAAGCTACATCAAAAACTAGGGAAACCAAAAGAGAGTACTGAGCACGCATCTGAGCCTCCCGCTCCCATGTTCTCTCCTGGAGATTCCCATGCCGCCATCTGTTGCGCACAAGAGGAATCGATCGCCCATGTAGGACCCGCTCCTGGATGACATGGACCTCCTCTGACGTGGCCCGGACCATCTCCGGTCCCACCAGAGCTGCAAGATTTCTCTTTTGCCGAAAAGAGAAATCTGGTCTCATCCCCTAGATGAACCACATTCTTTGCCTAAAACAGTCAATCCTAACATGGATGATACTAATCCATACTAAGGATGACGTCGTAAGGCCTCGACGCTACTACTAAGAGATTCAACCGTTACTCTCGCCTCCAAGGGTTGAGTCACACTATCGGCATCAGTGTGTGGTAACTGGGCCTCCTCCAGTAGATGTCTCACAAGTGAGGGTCAAGTCAACAGCCAAAACTGGAACCTCTTAGTAACATTACGATAGAGGACAGGAACGAAAACATCACAAGGTATGCGTCTTTTATTATTGCAGCTCGTAAAACAAGACGCTACACAAAAGCAACAAGGAACCAGAAGTACAAAGGATGTAACCACTAGTTCTGCTCCTGTCCATCGGCTCCCAGAGCTCCATGATCGAAGGCCTCGGCTGCCTGAAGTTGAGCTCTCCCCTACGGTCGGGGTGGGCCTCCTGGTGGTGGTGGTGGTAGAGCCTCAAAGCGTCGTCCACCACCTGTTGTTCGTCCAGCTCCTCTGCCTCGTCCGCCTCCTTCCTGCAGACCGCCACGGTCGAACCTCTGCCTCTGCCTAGGTGGTTCCTCAACCGTCTGCTGCTCCTCCGCATGGCGGGTCGGGCAGTCACGAGCCATGTGGCCTCGCCCGCCGCATGCATAGCACTGTCTTCCACTCGAAAGACTGGCTCTGCGTTGTGTGCCCTGCACTGCTGAGCCAGTGCCCTGAGGTCTGGTCTGTCTGGACCCCTGAGTCATTCGTCGGCTGCCAGCTGCAGATGTCTCTGCCACGTTCCGCCCTGCGGTGGGTCGCTGTGCTGGTGTAGACTCAGCAAGGAAGCTCTCGATCAGAAGATCCCGCTCCAGTACTCCTGTCTGAGTCGGTATGCTGAGGGAGATCAGCGATGCCCTGATCTCGTGTCTCAAACCCTGCTCGAAGGTCCGAGCCCGGAAGAATGGTTCCCGTACCATGTCGGTCGAGTAGCGCGAGAGATCGGTAAATCTCGCCGAGTACTGAGCGACCGTCATGCTGCCCTGCCGCAGCTGTAGAAGCTCCTGGATGCGCACCGCTCGGAGGGTGGCTGGGACGAACTCCGAGCGGAAGATGCTCTCAAAGTCCGTCCAAAGAAGAGATGCCTCATCGTGCACCTGGAGCATCAAGCTACACCATCGTCCTGCTGCTGCGTGTAGTAGGCTCGCAGCGAGGATCACCATGAGGTCTGCTGGTGTCCTCACTAGCCTAAACACTCGAACCACTGCCTCCAGCCAGTCCTCTGCTGCCTGGGGATCCGTCTCCCCGCGAAACCTGGGCGGTCGCTGGTGCTGAAACTCATGCAGTGCGCTGAGGCGACGTGCATCGTCAGCGGCTGCTGCTGGAAGCATCGGGGGCTCGGCGGGTAAAGCTACCGCCGGTGCCACTACTGGCAAAGGGCCCTGCACCGAAGCCTCGTCGCTCGGTGGGCTGTCGTCTCGCTCGACTCTCGGAACCCTAGCTGGCTGCCGTCGTGGGGCCATCCTGAAAAGGAAACAGGAGCGCCACGGTTAGAACAGTATACCTGGTGAGCTGGCACAAGTAATCACAAGGAAAACTTGAGACTTTCATAAAGCAGATCAGTATACCCGGTGAGCTGACACAAGTAATCACAAAGAAAACTTGAAACACACACGCAATCAATGTTTTCGTGCATTAAGTCGGAAATCAGAAGTCAGGGTCCTGGTGTACGGATACGTCGGCCGCCGCACCAACACTGGACTCCCTGGACTGATATCCACACTCAATACGCTAAACATTATTGCTTCACATAGAAAAGATCTGAGTTCGCGGTAGAACCGAACTGCTCTGATACCAATTTGTCACGACCCGCCCTCGGGGTCCGTGCCGTGACTACCCCAAGCCCGCCTTCCATAGGCCAGGGGCTTGCGACTAGCACCAAGGCGTAATTCCCGGTAAAAGGGAAGCCATTGCCTTTGAAAAGTAAACACACACCACAGAGTAAACAAGCGGAAAGTAAACACTAAGCAAACAGAGTACGACTGAAAGTGCGGAAAAGTAAATGGTCCAGAATACAAACCCAAACTGAAAGTAAAGTACAACTCGAAAAGGGAAAAACAGCAACTGAAAAGTAAAGCCGCTACTCCGAGCTGTCCACTGGAAATCCCACCTGAAGGGTGGGTACAGATAGCTCCTCTGCTCCACGGGTCCCGCCGTCCGCTCCGAGCACGTCCCGCCCAGTGGTCCACCTCCGGGTACCGTCCCGCTCTGCAAGCCTCAGCTAAGGTCAACGCTGTCCGTCGTCTGCAACCAACACAACGAAGTGCGGGAAAAGCCCGTGCAGGGGTGAGTATAAGCTACTCAGTAGGGACCCCGAGACCCCTGAAGGTCTCTCAAATCCACAAAGGATTAACCACGAAGAAAAGTACAATCACGAAGTAACAACCGACACTGCTTAGGTATATGCCCATACATATACCTAAGTCATCAATTCAAATACGCTCCAACCTCCGAGCCCAAGTACAACTCAGTCCACGCAGGAAAGTATACGTATTCCACATAGGAAAGCAAAATATAATCCACACAGGATTGCACAACACAATCCACACAGGAAAACAACAGGATTCAGCTCACACATGTATACTTCTTCAAGGACGATAAAGATGATCACTGATCCATCTAAGTCGTCGGACCCACGAAGGATCGATAGGTAACTAACCCCCGCAGAAGACCCACACAGGATCGGGCTCACACAGAACCTGTAGGCGCTGGCTCACACAGAACCGCTGAGCGCAAGGACCCACACAGGATCGGGCTCACACAGAACCTGTAGCACTGATCCACGTAGGATCGCTGAGTGCTGTAGTCGTCGTCGTCGAATCCACACAGGATCTCTGTACTGTCGTCGTCCAATCCACACAGGATCTCTGTACTGTCGTCGTCAAATCCACACAGGATCTCTGTACTGTCGTCGTCCAATCCACACAGGATCTCTGTACTGTCGTCGTCAAATCCACACAGGATCTCTGTACTGTCGTCGTCCAATCCACACAGGATCTCTGTACTGTCGTCGTCCAATCCACACAGGATCTCTGTACTGTCGTCGTCAAATCCACACAGGATCTCTGTACTGTCGTCGTCCAATCCACACAGGATCTCTGTACTGTCGTCGTCAAATCCACACAGGATCTCTGTACTGTCGTCGTCGCAGTCACAGTAGCAGTCGAACAGTCGCAGCCAGCACTAGGGTTCCCGCACACAGCAAACTCGTACGGAGGGTCCGCTCCACGAGCCGAGAGGCTGATACATCAACTGTCACGAAGACCGAAGTTGATGTATCCAAAAGTTCCGTATCGTCAACAGGAACTCAATGCAACAGACGGCGCGTCGATCGGACGCCCGGTCTGAGAGTTATTGGCATTTTCGTCTCCGGGGCCCGGTTGGTTTTTAAGGCAAAACCAACCCGACCGTACTCCACCTGCGTCCAAACCTCGGGCGGAGTATGCCAAAAGATCCGTCTCACTAAGAGGAACACTACGCGACTGACGGCACGTCAATCGGACGTCCGCAGCTCAAGATATGAGCGTTTCCGCTCCGAAGGCCCGGTTGGTTTCGTGAACGAACCAACCCGGCCGAACTCAAAGTAAACCGAAACGTTGAGTGCGATATACCGAAACGACCGTCTCGATCCAAGGATCGCGTTTCCGCAGACGGTTCGTCATTCGGAGGTCCGAGGCTCAAGTTATGAGCCAAAAACCGAAACTGGTCCGAAACGGGGGGGTCCGGGTCCGGGCCGACCCGGCCCGACCCCCCCCCCCCCCCCCCCCCCGGGGGCGGCGCGGCGGCGGCGCGGCGGCCGGCGGCGGCGGCGACGGCGGCGCGGCGGTGGCGGCGCGGCGGCGGGCCGCGTGGCGGCGGCGGCGGCGTGCCGCGTGGCGGCGGCGGCGGGCCGCGTGGCGGCGGCGGCGGCGTGCCGCGTGGCGGCGGCGGCGGGCCGCGTGGCGGCGGCGGCGGGGTGCCGCGGCGCACGCGGGAGGCACGCGGGGGCTAAGCCCCGCGTTTCTGTCAAGTGGCACGGCCTTGTGCCGTGCCTTGCAAAAGAAACGCCCCCCCCCCACAAATGGGGGCCGGCTGGACGAACCGGGGGGGCTTTGCCCCCCCCTCCTTTAAATGAACCGCCCCCCTCATTAAGAGGGGGGTTTGATGAACCAGCCGGGGGATTTATTCCCCCGGTTTTATGACATCCGGCCGGCCCGCTGGCCGGCCGGTTTTTACCAACGGGACCGGAAATTCCGGTCCCGCCCTCGTCTTCCGACGCCGGCGGCCCAGCCGCCGGTCTTTCCTTCCGCCGCGGCCCGGAACCGGCCGCGGTCTCCTCGTCCCGCCGCGGCCCGGAACCGGCCGCGGTCTTCTCGTCCCGCCGCGGCCCGGAACCGGTCGCGGTCTTCTCGTCCCGCCGCGGCCCGGAACCGGCCGCGGTCTTCTCGTCCCGCCGCGGCCCGGAACCGGCCGCGGCGTTCGTCATCCGGTGTGGTGCGTCGGCACCGCGCCCCTTCGCCGTGCTTCGATTCTTTTCAACGCGGCGCGACGGCGTCGCGTTCTTGAAGATTCTCCTCGGCGTAGCGCGACGGCGTTGCGTAAATTAAACGCACGGTAAACCGCGTGGTGCGACGGCACCACGCCACTTTGCTTCCATCGCAAGAATTAAACAAGAACGTTGGAGGGGGGGGTTCGGCCGTGTTCGTGCGGTCCGGCCCCCCCTCGCGTTAATAATAATAACGCAACTTAATGAAAAACATGCCACACGTTAATCTTTCTAAAAGCACGATCAAGAATAAAATGAGGAATCCAAAAGAAATTCGACAACCCCTACCTCGGGTTTAGGATTCAAAGGTTCGGCTACGCTCCGCGGAAGACGGCGTCGCGGAGGTCGGGTGTCGCGGTCGTCGTTCGTCAAATCCGTTGACGAAGAGTTACGCCCGATGCGACACGTTGTTGGCGGATCTTCGTTTGCCGACGAAGAAGGCCCGAGGGGGATGCGGCGTTCCCTCTTGTTGACACCGAGGACGAAGAAGAGAGGCGTCGTTCTTCGTCGGAGTTTGAGCGTTCTTCGTCAAGATGAACGTTCTTCGTCAAGGTGAAGAAGATGGAGGAGGAGCTCTCAAATGAAAACCACACCAGGTGACTAAGAGTTCTAACCCAACAAAATAAGACAAAGTCTTATTTTATTCACAAAAAGAATTTCAAAGGTTTGAAATTCAAAAAGGGTTTAACTCCCTTAATTAAATAAGGGTAACTTAAGCCATTAAAAGAGGGGTTAAGTATGTTGAGAGAATTTGAAAAGAAAAGGGGGTTCGTGTGGGCCCCACCACACTTAATCCTCCCAAGGGAGGTTAAGTGGGTGTGGGTCCCACTTCCAACCACCTTTGATAGGTTTTTAAATAAGTTAAAATAAAATTTGTATTACACAAATTTTATTTAACTTAACTGAAAAACCCCAAAACGTAACTCTCAACCCGCAACAAACGCAACTCCCGAAAAGGTCTCATTAAGCGAATATCGGCGATGCGAGTTCATCGGTGCCCTCGGATTTCAATTCCGAGCACCGGATCAAAAGTTAGGAATTCCCGCTCGTTCGTTCACTGAACGTACCCGAGCCAAACTTCGAAAATTAATTCCGGGTACTCCGGGCCTCGGAATCAGGTGTCGTCTGAAACCGCGCTCTTGTAAAATTCTAAAGAAAATTAAGAAAAAATTTTCCTTGAATTTTACGGGTCTTTACATTACTCCCACCTCAGGGCTTTACGTCCCCGTAAAGCTACATCAAAAACTAGGGAAACCAAAAGAGAGTACTGAGCACGCATCTGAGCCTCCCGCTCCCATGTGCTCTCCTGGAGATTCCCGTGCCGCCATCTGTTGCGCACAAGAGGAATCGATCGCCCATGTAGGACCCGCTCCTGGATGACATGGACCTCCTCTGACGTGGCCCGGACCATCTCCGGTCCCACCAGAGCTGCAAGATTTCTCTTTTGCCGAAAAGAGAAATCTGGTCTCATCCCCTAGATGAACCACATTCTTTGCCTAAAACAGTCAATCCTAACATGGATGATACTAATCCATACTAAGGATGACGTCGTAAGGCCTCGACGCTACTACTAAGAGATTCAACCGTTACTCTCGCCTCCAAGGGTTGAGTCACACTGTCGGCATCAGTGTGTGGTAACTGGGCCTCCTCCAGTAGATGTCTCACAAGTGAGGGTCAAGTCAACAGCCAAAACTGGAACCTCTTAGTAACATTACGATAGAGGACAGGAACGAAAACATCACAAGGTATGCGTCTTTTATTATTGCAGCTCGTAAAACAAGACGCTACACAAAAGCAACAAGGAACCAGAAGTACAAAGGATGTAACCACTAGTTCTGCTCCTGTCCATCGGCTCCCAGAGCTCCATGATCGAAGGCCTCGGCTGCCTGAAGTTGAGCTCTCCCCTGCGGTCGGGGTGGGCCTCCTGGTGGTGGTGGTGGTAGAGCCTCAAAGCGTCGTCCACCACCTGTTGTTCGGCCAGCTCCTCTGCCTCGTCCGCCTCCTTCCTGCAGACCGCCACGGTCGAACCTCTGCCTCTGCCTAGGTGGTTCCTCAACCGTCTGCTGCTCCTCCGCATGGCGGGTCGGGCAGTCACGAGCCATGTGGCCTCGCCCGCCGCATGCATAGCACTGTCTTCAACTCGAAAGACTGGCTCTGCGTTGTGTGCCCTGCACTGCTGAGCCAGTGCCCTGAGGTCTGGTCTGTCTGGACCCCTGAGTCATTCGTCGGCTGCCAGCTGCAGATGTCTCTGCCACGTTCCGCCCTGCGGTGGGTCGCTGTGCTGGTGTAGACTCAGCAAGGAAGCTCTCGATCAGAAGAGCCCGCTCCAGTACTCCTGTCTGAGTCGGTATGCTGAGGGAGATCAGCGATGCCCTGATCTCGTGTCTCAAACCCTGCTCGAAGGTCCGGGCCCGGAAGAATGGTTCCCGTACCATGTCGGTCGAGTAGCGCGAGAGATCGGTAAATCTCGCCGAGTACTGAGCGACCGTCATGCTGCCCTGCCGCAGCTGTAGAAGCTCCTGGATGCGCACCGCTCGGAGGGTGGCTGGGACGAACTCCGAGCGGAAGATGCTCTCAAAGTCCGTCCAAAGAAGAGATGCCTCATCGTGCACCTGGAGCATCAAGCTACACCATCGTCCTGCTGCTGCGTGTAGTAGGCTCGCAGCGAGGATCACCATGAGGTCTGCTGGTGTCCTCACTAGCCTAAACACTCGAACCACTGCCTCCAGCCAGTCCTCTGCTGCCTGGGGATCCGTCTCCCCGCGAAACCTGGGCGGTCGCTGGTGCTGAAACTCATGCAGTGCGCTGAGGCGACGTGCATCGTCAGCGGCTGCTGCTGGAAGCATCGGGGGCTCGGCGGGTAAAGCTACCGCCGGTGCCACTACTGGCAAAGGGCCCTGCACCGAAGCCTCGTCGCTCGGTGGGCTGTCGTCTCGCTCGACTCTCGGAACCCTAGCTGGCTGCCGTCGTGGGGCCATCCTGAAAAGGAAACAGGAGCGCCACGGTTAGAACAGTATACCTGGTGAGCTGGCACAAGTAATCACAAGGAAAACTTGAGACTTTCATAAAGCAGATCAGTATACCCGGTGAGCTGACACAAGTAATCACAAAGAAAACTTGAAACACACACGCAATCAATGTTTTCGTGCATTAAGTCGGAAATCAGAAGTCAGGGTCCTGGTGTACGGATACGTCGGCCGCCGCACCAACACTGGACTCCCTGGACTGATATCCACACTCAATACGCTAAACATTATTGCTTCACATAGAAAAGATCAGAGTTCGCGGTAGAACCGAACTGCTCTGATACCAATTTGTCACGACCCGCCCTCGGGGTCCGTGCCGTGACTACCCCAAGCCCGCCTTCCATAGGCCAGGGGCTTGCGACTAGCACCAAGGCGTAATTCCCGGTAAAAGGGAAGCCATTGCCTTTGAAAAGTAAACACACACCACAGAGTAAACAAGCGGAAAGTAAACACTAAGCAAACAGAGTACGACTGAAAGTGCGGAAAAGTAAATGGTCCAGAATACAAACCCAAACTGAAAGTAAAGTACAACTCGAAAAGGGAAAAACAGCAACTGAAAAGTAAAGCCGCTACTCCGAGCTGTCCACTGGAAATCCCACCTGAAGGGTGGGTACAGATAGCTCCTCTGCTCCACGGGTCCCGCCGTCCGCTCCGAGCACGTCCCGCCCAGTGGTCCACCTCCGGGTACCGTCCCGCTCTGCAAGCCTCAGCTAAGGTCAACGCTGTCCGTCGTCTGCAACCAACACAACGAAGTGCGGGCAAAGCCCGTGCAGGGGTGAGTATAAGCTACTCAGTAGGGACCCCGAGACCCCTGAAGGTCTCTCAAATCCACAAAGGATTAACCACGAAGAAAAGTACAATCACGAAGTAACAACCGACACTGCTTAGGTATATGCCCATACATATACCTAAGTCATCAATTCAAATACGCTCCAACCTCCGAGCCCAAGTACAACTCAGTCCACGCAGGAAAGTATACGTATTCCACATAGGAAAGCAAAATATAATCCACACAGGATTGCACAACACAATCCACACAGGAAAACAACAGGATTCAGCTCACACATGTATACTTCTTCAAGGACGATAAAGATGATCACTGATCCATCTAAGTCGTCGGACCCACGAAGGATCGATAGGTAACTAACCCCCGCAAGAGACCCACACAGGATCGGGCTCACACAGAACCTGTAGGCGCTGGCTCACACAGAACCGCTGAGCGCAAGGACCCACACAGGATCGGGCTCACACAGAACCTGTAGCACTGATCCACGTAGGATCGCTGAGTGCTGTAGTCGTCGTCGTCGAATCCACACAGGATCTCTGTACTGTCGTCGTCCAATCCACACAGGATCTCTGTACTGTCGTCGTCAAATCCACACAGGATCTCTGTACTGTCGTCGTCCAATCCACACAGGATCTCTGTACTGTCGTCGTCAAATCCACACAGGATCTCTGTACTGTCGTCGTGCAATCCACACAGGATCTCTGTACTGTCGTCGTCCAATCCACACAGGATCTCTGTACTGTCGTCGTCGAATCCACACAGGATCTCTGTACTGTCGTCGTCCAATCCACACAGGATCTCTGTACTGTCGTCGTCAAATCCACACAGGATCTCTGTACTGTCGTCGTCGCAGTCACAGTAGCAGTCGAACAGTCGCAGCCAGCACTAGGGTTCCCGCACACAGCAAACTCGTACGGAGGGTCCGCTCCACGAGCCGAGAGGCTGATACATCAACTGTCACGAAGACCGAAGTTGATGTATCCAAAAGTTCCGTATCGTCAACAGGAACTCAACGCAACAGACGGCGCGTCGATCGGACGCCCGGTCTGAGAGTTATTGGCATTTTCGTCTCCGGGTCCCGGTTGGTTTTTAAGGCAAAACCAACCCGACCGTACTCCACCTGCGTCCAAACCTCGGGCGGAGTATGCCAAAAGATCCGTCTCACTAAGAGGAACACTACGCGACTGACGGCACGTCAATCGGACGTCCGCAGCTCAAGATATGAGCGTTTCCGCTCCGAAGGCCCGGTTGGTTTCGTGAACGAACCAACCCGGCCGAACTCAAAGTAAACCGAAACCTTGGGTGCGATATACCGAAACGACCGTCTCGATCCAAGGATCACGTTGCCGCAGACGGTTCGTCATTCGGAGGTCCGAGGCTCAAGTTATGAGCCAAAAACCGAAACTGGTCCGAAACGGGGGGGTCCGGGTCCGGGCCGACCCGGCCCGACCCCCCCCCCCCCCCCCCCCGGGGGCGGCGCGGCGGCGGCGCAGCGGCCGGCGGCGGCGGCGACGGCGGCGCGGCGGAGGCGGCGCGGCGGCGGGCCGCGTGGCGGCGGCGGCGGCGTGCCGCGTGGCGGCGGCGGCGCGCCGCGCGGCGGCGGCGGCGGCGCGCCGCGTGGCGGCGGCGGCGGCGGCGGCGCGCCGCGGGGCGGCGGCGGCGGGCCGCGGGGCGGCGGCGGCGGGGTGCCGCGCTGGCGGCGGGGTGCCGCGGCGCACGCGGGAGGCACGCGGGGGCTAAGCCCCGCGTTTCTGTCAAGTGGCACAGCCTTGTGCCGTGCCTTGCAAAAGAAACGGCCCCCCCCACAAATGGGGGCCGGCTGGACGAACCGGGGGGGCTTTGCCCCCCCCTCCTTTAAATGAACCGCCCCCCTCATTAAGAGGGGGGTTTGATGAACCAGCCGGGGGATTTATTCCCCCGGTTTTATGACATCCGGCCGGCCCGCTGGCCGGCCGGTTTTTACCAACGGGACCGGAAATTCCGGTCCCGCCCTCGTCTTCCGACGCCGGCGGCCCGGCCGCCGGTCTTTCCTTCCGCCGCGGCCCGGAACCGGCCGCGGTCTCCTCGTCCCGCCGCGGCCCGGAACCGGCCGCGGTCTTCTCGTCCCGCCGCGGCCCGGAACCGGCCGCGGTCTTCTCGTCCCGCCGCGGCCCGGAACCGGCCGCGGTCTTCTCGTCCCGCCGCGGCCCGGAACCGGCCACGGCGTTCGTCATCCGGTGCGGTGCGTCGGCACCGCGCCCCTTCGCCGTGCTTCGATTCTTTTCAACGCGGCGCGACGGCGTCGCGTTCTTGAAGATTCTCCTCGGCGTAGCGCGACGGCGTTGCGTAAATTAAACGCACGGTAAACCGCGTGGTGCGACGGCACCACGCCACTTTGCTTCCATCGCAAGAATTAAACAAGAACGTTGGAGGGGGGGTTCGGCCGTGTTCGTGCGGTCCGGCCCCCCCCCCTCGCGTTAATAATAATAACGCAACTTAATGAAAAACATGCCACACGTTAATCTTGCTAAAAGCACGATCAAGAATAAAATGAGGAATCCAAAAGAAATTCGACAACCCCTACCTCGGGTTTAGGATTCAAAGGTTCGGCTACGCTCCGCGGAAGACGGCGTCGCGGAGGTCGGGTGTCGCGGTCGTCGTTCGTCAAATCCGTTGACGAAGAGTTACGCCCGATGCGACACGTTGTTGGCGGATCTTCGTTTGCCGACGAAGAAGGCCCGAGGGGGATGCGGCGTTCCCTCTTGTTGACACCGAGGACGAAGAAGAGAGGCGTCGTTCTTCGTCGGAGTTTGAGCGTTCTTCGTCAAGATGAACGTTCTTCGTCAAGGTGAAGAAGATGGAGGAGGAGCTCTCAAATGAAAACCACACCAGGTGACTAAGAGTTCTAACCCAACAAAATAAGACAAAGTCTTATTTTATTCACAAAAAGAATTTCAAAGGTTTGAAATTCAAAAAGGGTTTAACTCCCTTAATTAAATAAGGGTAACTTAAGCCATTAAAAGAGGGGTTAAGTATGTTGAGAGAATTTGAAAAGAAAAGGGGGTTCGTGTGGGCCCCACCACACTTAATCCTCCCAAGGGAGGTTAAGTGGGTGTGGGTCCCACTTCCAACCACCTTTGATAGGTTTTTAAATAAGTTAAAATAAAATTTGTATTACACAAATTTTATTTAACTTAACTGAAAAACCCCAAAACGTAACTCTCAACCCGCAACAAACGCAACTCCCGAAAAGGTCTCATTAAGCGAATATCGGCGCTGCGAGTTCATCGGTGCCCTCGGATTTCAATTCCGAGCACCGGATCAAAAGTTAGGAATTCCCGCTCGTTCGTTCACTGAACGTACCCGAGCCAAACTTCGAAAATTAATTCCGGGTACTCCGGGCCTCGGAATCAGGTGCCGTCTGAAACCGCGCTCTTGTAAAATTCTAAAGAAAATTAAGAAAAAATTTTCCTTGAATTTTACGGGTCTTTACAGTACATGCACCACACAAAAGGTAATAGTGGTAATATGGCATGAATCTCACGAGAATAAGGAGTGATATGAAAACCCCTTACCTTGCACTTTCCTTTAGTCGAGGGTACGTTTAAACTCTTGTATGTAGACCATAGTATGTTATTAAATTTTACCAGAACAAAATTAATATTTATGATATCATACATTATTCATTTATGACTTTGTACTACCCATTTAATAATAATATCAATGTTGAATTAACATTTTGGGTGATAATCGCTTTCTTTATCGTACGTGTTTTAACTTGTTACTCTTGATTGTATCACATAGATCATGATTTAAATACATCCAGAATATAAAACATGATTTATATATCATATATATTTATAATATATATATTTATAATAGACATATATATGAAATGGAAAGTACTGTTTATGGTGACAGTAGTCCGTACGTACGCATAAACGCTATTTCTGTTTTCATAACGTATTGAACATAACTTAGTGAATAAGATATATGTAAGTAAATATATATATATAAATATATATATATATATCTTGTAGAATTATTATTTCTTATATTACAAACATATTAGTAATAAATATTTTTTATAATCATCGATGAATGGTGAATGTGGAAATGAATATCATCGCGTCACGGAGACGGTAATCCGTACGTACGCATGAGCGACAATATCATTTCCTTAAAAGTGTGGCATTTGATGGTATATTTATTTTATAGATACATTATCATATTATTTTCATTATTTATATACATATTACTCATCATTATATCCATCCAAATAACATGGTGTTGAATAACATATTATACCACATCGTGGAGACGGTAAGCCGTACGTACGCATGCATGGTGACATTATCATTCATAAGATGGATAGAATAATGAATATAGTTGTGAAATATTAATAATAACATCACAGTATATTGAATATACTGGAGTAATTTTTTTATTATAAAAATAACAAATAATGAAGAAGTGAAAGAAGAAAGGAACTTGAAAGACGGTGGGGAAATCATTAGCTATTCTTCGGGTTCTTCCTTTTGATTTGATCAAAAGGGATCCTTAGGTTGGATTTTTGATCAAACTAAGGCCTCTTGGTTGATATGAAGGAAGTGGGGAGGATAGTTGGGTAGGGTTTGTCCGATCTAAATGGCTTTGGAGGTGTGATTTTGAGATAATTGGAAGTGCTCTTTTATAAGCGGGGTGAGGGTCACTTTAGGAAAAGATTAAAGTATTAATTTATTATACACTCATTTTCAGTTTATAATGCTTCCAAATGAATTTATTCGATACTTAGGTGGTTATGGGTCGAAATAATCTCAACCAACGGGTTTTATACAAATTTAGGTTTCCATTTTAACCTTATCATTTAGATTTAACTCTTAGTTAAATAGTTTAACTTTTACCATGTTTTCACGTATTATTACTATATATGGTTAATAATCATACACTAAACATCTAAGAGAACCTCAAGTGGCTCATTAATGACATATATAATATTATCTAAGCCCTTTTTCCGAACCTTACATTTTTATGAATATTATATCAACCAATAATATAGTATTTGTTTTAAATATAAATTTATTTTAATTTTGACATTATTTGGTATTTTGGTTTCTTGAAAGTCATAACAACATGGTTACTTCGAAAAAGACACCTTAATTCATCCCTAACATGTCATAGTAACCTTAAAAATTCGTGGATGTCATAGAAACTTTTAAATTATATTTATTTTAATATTTATAATACCATTTATTTGATTCTTTCATTAATAAGGTAATAACTGCATCATCATTGTGTCATAAATATATTTAATTATTTAAAGTCTAAAAATTATAAATAAAATACCATGATGTAGAAAATCGTTTTATATTTCTAATGAATATTTATAGTCGAATTTACCTTGTTTATAACCCTATATTAAAAATTGTTTATTTAATAAACTTTGAATTTAACACTTTTAAATCTTCTTTAAATTAAATAATAATAAATGTCCTAATCTAATAAAAGTGGACCTAAAGGGTCAAATGTTTTTCCTAAGGTTTTTTTTGGTCGAATTAAACTTATCCAATAGAATTAGGACATGTTTTAGGGAAAAAATAATATCATTTTTACCCTTAGAAATCCTATTTACTTTTAACCATGGTAAATAAAAGTAAAAAGTTACTATTCACCAAAAATTATTTTTATCTTATTGAACCAAATTTTACTACTTGATATTAACCGTGTATCTCATATTTTCAATATTCAACTCACAGAAGTGGTAAAATTACGTTTTATGGGAATTTACAAATTCCCCTTGGAAGTGGGTAAAAGACGTTGAAAAGTTCAAAAACTTTATATATATATAAAATTATTATAAACTGAATCTAATGAATTAAATTGAACTTATATAGGTATTGTTTATTTTTCTGGCCTAAAATAAATTTAAATAAAATAAATAATTATTTAAATAAAAATTCAGTTTTAAACTATAACTCAGTGTTTTTCACTATTCATGAAAAATTAATAGTTTTCTGAAAAATACCAAAAATTAACCCTAAGATAATGTTGATATTACAAATTCAATAATGAAGTATATTTTACCAAATTAAAAACATAGAATTTGTATTTATTAATTTAAAAGTATTTCTCGCTGTCAAAACAAAAAGGAGTATTTTTAAGAAATAACAACTCTCGAAAGTTTGACACTTGTTTATGTCCAATTTCAAAGTGAAATTACTTAAAAAGACAATCATTGGATTTAATGGTAAAAATATAATATATTTATACTTCCAAACCATTAAAAAGTTTAATTTAACACTATAAATTATTTTGATTAAAAAAAATTTTTTGAGTTAAAATATAGTATTTTTGACTATTCACCCAAATATGAAAGTTATCAGAAAAACACCAAAAATTTATTGAAACTAAATTTTTATGTCCCGATTCTAAACAAGTAGTTTATTTTGTCAAATTGAATATATAATTGTTTCAAATATTGGATTTAAAAAGGCTTCTCCTTTGAAAGGCAGTAAAATTGCATTTTTTAAAAAATACTCATTTAGCTGAAAAATGTATTTGTTCTTACAATTTGTATAAGAAACTCGTAATATGGATTCTAAAATTATATGGATTATATAAAATTAAAATTTTAGTTAATACCATTCATAACCTCTTTTGAAGAGCTTGTTTGGTATGTCATGGTGCGCTATAACTCGGTGTTGCGTGTAGTGCAAGTTATTCAATTACTTTGAAGAAATAACGTACTATGAAATATTGGGGTGTTACACATAGTTTACATTCATATTGGTTTTTGTTTCATTAAGACTTTGACATGTTTATAAAATAGTTCTTCGGTGTGTTTCTAGATTCTAGCCTTAGACATTACATAATATATCCTAATACCATGGATAAAGTGGACTAGAGGGTCACACTCTATGTGTATCTATAACCTTAGTTAAATTATATATGAATTTAAAAAATTTAATAAATGTTATTCCAATACCTGGTTTAATAATTATCCTTTTTTACTGATAACACGTAAACAATCACCAGTTATTTAATATAATATTTGTGAGTTGAATATTTGATATTTACTTATTTATTTTTTTGTGAATATAATAAGTATTTATTTATTTGATAATAATTTAGTGGTACTTATTCATTTAAATAAATATTCATTACTTAATATGTGATGAATATTGATTCATAATGGTGAATTGAGTTTAGTGGGATAATGAGAAATGTCATATTGAAAATTATTTGCATATATATAAATGTATTCAAGTAAATAATATTTATTTATCTTTGAGTTTAGTAAATTTCTAGTAAATAATAATAATCATATCATGTAGATGTAGTGTTTACTTGGGATTAAAATAATGTTATGATCCTCTGGGAAAATATTATTCTCTAACCCAATCTCTAATTAAAATTGGTTATGAAAAACCCATAACAATGTTATTATTACGCAAAACAAAATCCTGAGAATTATCTATACCCATAGAGATAACCTATTCTGGAACACTCTCATAAAAATAGTGTGATCCTCCTATACCACCCTCTAGATTCTATAGAGAATTAGGATATTTATCCACACTAAAGTGATTCATGAAGCGATCAACAAGCAACAACACAAGTGATATGATATTCTATTCTTGGACCTATAAATTTCTCTGACGTCAATCTAAGGTACATGGTGCATGTCTGGATCACCAATTGAGGGAATACACATTTTATTCATCCAAAAAATAATGGCATGATAAATATGATATGGAAAATTTATAATATTCACTTCTTCTACAACTAGAAACTTCAGATTAAAATTATTATAATTTTGTTTTTTCTTATGTGTTGAATTATATCATTATTTTTTAGTTTTTTACCACTGTATATTATTGAAGTTAATAAAATTAATTTATATAAAAATATGGAACTAATTAAATGTCAAAAAATACTAGTAATGAAGTTACTAATAAATATTAATGAAAATATTAATTATTACATTTTTTGGAAATAATAATAATGATAATAATAATAACAATAATGTGACTATTATTTAATATTAATATATTTTATAGTAATTAAATTTAATAATATTAATACCATATAATTTATAATATATTTATTAATAAAGAAATATAGTCATGAATTATAAACTACTAAATAAAAATATAAATAATTTTAATTACTATGACTATTAATAATTACTAACAAATGATTAAGTTAATTATTCAAAAAATAGATAATATTTTGTTTTATAGTAAATAATATTATAGTTGAGAAAAATAATTATAACTAAAAATTAGAATAATATTTTTTTCTTTATTATAATAATATTATAACAAATTTAATTAATGTAAAAATAATAATTACATTATTATTTTTAATAATATTTTTATCATTATTATTATTATGACATATAATTATTTTTATTAATTATGAATAATAACATTATAATTATTATTTACATGAAATAAATAATTTTTTTGTTTATTTTTGTATCTAAAATACAAACTCACAATAATTCATATTATACCTTCAATATTTTTATTCAACGGACAATGCGTTCAGAGATTCAACACATTCCATTTTTTCCATCGAAAGAAACACATTAATGAATTCAAAATATTTCACTAAATGAAATTTTTTTATTGTAATTTATATATTTTCTAACTCATTTCTATAATATGTGTTAATTTAAACCCATTATTTTAAAAAAATTAGAAAAATATATTTCCTTTCTGTTATATATTAATATTTTCCTTGTTTCCATCATTCAAAAATAGTTATAGTGACATTAATACTGCTTAAAAATATAAATTTTTTTTTCAAGTTATGAAACATAGTAATAATTTTATTATTAACAAAATTCATTGAGTTTATATTTTTATATTTTTATGATATCATGATTTTTTTATTAATATCTATTGATTTAATATTATTAAATTTATTGGGTTTTGATGTGGACTTCACTACTAAAAAATGATGGAATCTATCACCAAAACCAATACACATTAACTTATTATGATAATTTAAAAAGAATTATATAAAATACTCTAAAATATATACCGTAATATTGTTTAATTGAAACACTTGATCATCCTTATGGAATAATTCAAGCCTAATAAGATGAGATTAAGGAAAATATCATAAGGGTTGTCAATGTGATGTGACCTCCAAATGTTTACACTAGGTTGTATAAATCACCCATAACTCTTCATGTAATGATTTATCTCCTACCCAAAACATTCTATAACCATAGGTTTTAATGAATATAAGAAGAAAGAGTTTCATTATAGAGTTTCAAATTTCAAGAGAGATCCATACATCCATGGTTTGATTATCCTTTTTATAGTCATTAGGTATAATAATTGATGCACCATGATTTCATCAAATGTTTCATAAACATTTAATTTATGATATTTTTCAGAATTATAAAGGCTTATCTCAAGTGTTTAAATAATGAAACACAATATAAACATTTTTGAACATTCAACAAACCATTAATGAAATTATTCTCACATAAATGTTTCATAATACTCCATTAAACATCATCCAAAAAAATTATACCAGAAATATGGTATGTTAATATGGAACAAATGATAATATAATAAGTGATATCATATATCAAAATACCACCATGGATCATTTTATACCTATAAAAGTGCTTAAAAATATATCCTTTCATTAACAAAATGCGAATAAAGCTCTGAGTTTTATGTTTCTCATATCATATAGTTTTCTGAATTTTTTGTAATATTCAACTTAAACAAATATTATATGAACATTATAAAAATTCAATATAATAATGAATTATTTTCAAAAATTGTGAAACCATATACAAAAATAATTTTGGATACCCTCCAAGACTACTTCAGGATAAGATATTATTAATTTCTCAAAGGTTTATATAAGAATTTGGAAACCAAAATAATCATTATCCAAATAATTTTTTTATAACTTCATGGGTATTTTTAGTGTTGAAAAAAATTATAACTTCTTATAATATATAATTGTAGGTGAATTGGGGTGTTTTATAAAACTTTAATGAAAATAGAGCTACAAAGGGTTCTGGAATAATCTTAATAAATATCTCCATACATGTTTCCAAAAAATGTATTTCATTAATCACACATAATCCCAAAATTCCTTTTTCCAAGACATTGTGCGAACACTAGACAAAAAATATGTCTATTTTATATAGTTATACTCATTTATTCTCAATTATCTTAGAAAATAATTAATAATATGATTAAAAACTCTTATGAAATTTAGTTATGTATATGAGTAAATCACAAGTAACTCCTCTAAAAAGATAACCAAATCACATTTCACATATCTTGGTATATCTATGCACTTTAGAGTCATTTTTTCAATCCAGTTATTAGACTTTATACATATTATAATGGATAAAAAATTGCATCTTGATTAATATAAACCTATAAACGGATCTGAAACATATCCATCCAACCTTTGATAAGCTAAAATTCAAGAATGATTAAATAATAGTTACAAACTTTGAATTTTAACACAATATATTAATCTTTAAACTCAAGAAATGGGGACTATGATGAAATTTGAATCCTATTAATTATAATAAAACTATGAATAATTTTTGGTATAGATTACTCAACTTGATAATAAGGAATAAAAAAATGATTTTCTGAAACTTGAGATAATCTTAGAGTTCTTATTTTATCTCAAACTCATTCTAATCATCATATATTTACACAACAAATAAATGTCTGTGGTAAACATTGATTTGGGATAAAAAAAAATTCATACTTTGATTGGGTAAATAGCATTTCATTTCATTAAATATGAAAAACACAATCACAAATGATATTACATTTTTCATAACATGATTCATTTAATTAATTCTTAATCCCATTAAGGATACTTATGAAACCATTAATAATTTTTAATATTTATAGTACATAATATGATAAAACCTAAGAAACCTTATGTTTAATAAATATTTTGCCTTTATTAATATAATATATGTTATATAAAAATTTTCAAATCTCTACGTGACAATCTAATATGTTTTTCCATGAAAATAATCTAGTGAGATATTATTTTTAAAGAAAAAATGTTTGAATAATAATAATATTTAGGATCCATTATCATTATTTTCAACATTTGAAAATTTTATGGAAACTTATTTTCTTCAAAACATATAATATTAATATTATAATAAAGTATTGTTTTTATTTAGTGAAAAAGATACATTGTAAGATTTATAATATCATCATACTATAACTTTTCCTGAAAATAATAATACTTATATCATTTAGAAATATATTTAAATACCACTCTTTAAATTTAGATATATTTTTTTCGACTTATCCAAACAACCAAAAAGATATAAATTAAATTTTAAAATGAATTAGACTATTATTATAATTTATTTGTTTCGTTTAGAACATATTTAATTTCAAATATACTCCCACTGAACATTAGAGATTATAATTTACTAAAACATTATTATGAGATTCAGAAAAATCATTATATAAATTAAATAAGAATTATTTTATTTTGTAGGAATATTTAACAATTAATTATTAATAATAATTGGTCATATGTGTTTTTATATGTTTATATTAATACCCTTGAAAATATGATCATTATATATTAAAATACTTTATTAATGGGTTTGTGGTGACTCTTTCCCTCATATTTTTACAAATAAATATAATTAAATAACTTTATGCGAGTTAAAAATCCTTTTAACATTTAAAAAAAATATATTATTGAATGGGTTAAAACCTAAACCACATGTATAAAAGTAATAAATAATTTTAGTTATAGGAATCCTATATTTTATTGAAGAATTATGCTATCTCACAAGAGAATAATAAGATGACAAATATACTTCTTGTTTGAAATTTCAATATCCTTGAAGTTTAAAGTAATCTTTTCCAAATTTTTACAGCACAAAAGTGAATATATAAAAACTATTTTTTTGGAAAATTCATTATTTATTATTCCACAATTCGATAGTGTGGAATGCTTGTGTATACTCACAATAATTAATTAATTTACAATGGGTATCATATATCCTTCAAAATAAAATAATTTGTATTTTAATACAAACACCTAATATAGAATATCCAAAGAATTTTTTTACACTCATTCAAGAATTTTTCTCATTTATTTCTCTAATGTGTAATTTTGTTATAATGTAAACTTTTCTCATACCATCATGAAACATACTTTATATTTTAATGACACAAGATAACTATAAGACCATCAAATAGTACTATTTTTATCCTTAAAGTTTTTTCCTTTTATATATTCACCATTGAACTAGAACATAGACCTACATTTTCTTTCTATACAATCCCCAATATATTGAACTGATCAGGTAAAATTTTATTAATAACATTCATATTGTAGTTCATAATATATTGTTATAACATTTCTAGTAATGATTAAATAATGATGTATGTAGTTCGATACATCGTTAAAGTATATTCTAAACTCTCTATGTCACTAACATACCAAATAATACTGACTATATTAGTAGAGATGGAATTTCCTTAAGTTATTTATAACTAGAAAATTCATTTGAGACCTTATAACTTTATTGAATTTAATATTCTTAATAGATCATTTATAGGTTATCTATCATCATGAACACATAAAATTTGAAATAACATAGGCCAAATTACCCAAAACCCAATCTATATTCCAACTAATCTCTAAAAAATTTCCATGAGTTATTACTGGTGATAAAAAAGTAGCAATTTATATATAAAATATATGGGGGAAAGATTTTCATCATCTTTTCAATTTACAATAAAAAATATAAACATAAAATTAATATGTATATCTTACACAACCGAAATAAATAATAAAAAAATATTCATAATAAAATATTTATATAATATAAAAAATTAAATAATAAAGATATAATGATATTAAATGTCCGAAATAGTCAATATATACTCTATAAGAAACCAATTCTTCTCAAACTATTATAATTATGGTGGAGAAACCGAGTCTCTAATCTAAATCTCCAATAAATAAAAAATAAAAAGAATAAAACTATATGTGAATTGGAGTAAAAATTTAGTGGGATAATATATTAACAAACTCAATAACATTTCACACCAACACAATATTAAATTTCAATTAATGAGAAGACAAAGTGATAATTAAAATTAATTCTAAATTATTATAAATTCCAATAAAACATTTGATAAAATAACACTTTTGATAACTACTAGAACACTAATTACAAAAGATTATATTACTTAAAATAATTGATCTTTGACACATTAATAATAATTAAAAAGGATTCCCCTCTTATTCTTGTATAAATTACAAAATTCTCCAAATATGGGGAGAATCCAAACAACAAATCCAAGAGAGAAATTACCATGGGTAAAACCAACATCCAAAACGACTAATGATAAAAATGTTAAAACATGAAAACATATGTTTAAAACATGTGATAAGATCCTCATGAGGGATTTCAATACTTATAATGGTTCATGTTATCGTTCGATGATATTTAGTGAGACTCACTATCTAGGACATAATTATTCACTCCGACCTTTCCACCACAGTCTTGCTTATGGTACCTTCTATCAAGGTTATATTAATTCATCAATACTTCTCTAATAAAAAATTCCTAAAGAACAAAAATCTAATAAAAAATGCCACCATATAATTTTAATATAATCACTAACCAAAATAGGTATCAATATTTTCATAAATTATAATTTAATGATTCAAGATAATATACTTTTTTTATTATAATTCCAAAAATATTAAATTTTAACAACACCCAAAATAGACTTTATGAAAACAGAAAACACCTTTGTAAACATCATTAATTTATAATTATAGGAAAAATAATTGGTTAATTATTTCATGCAAATTTTCACTGAATAATATTATCATCACATGTCATGATATACATGAAAATATCCAAACATAAGACTCATGATTAAATAGTCCATTTAAATTATTGAATATAAAATATTGTTAATATAAGCTTGGTTCAACCAAAGGAATAACAAGGTTAACGACCCATGTAATACTAACCAATTTTAGTCTTCATTTAATTTAGTATAAAATCCATAAATAAATATTACATTTACAAAACAATAATAAATAATCAATTTTAGAAACTAAAAAACTAATTTTGTAAGTTTTTTTAATCCTACAACCGGAAAATACACAATTGTATCCAAATAACAACAAATAAGGTGTTTAATAGCATGAACATAGCGTACACACCATCCCTAGGCATTATTAATCATTAATTTGGGAATCCCCATGTTGATTTTGGTTTCCTCTATACATTGAAGAAGTACCTAAAATTAGAAATCCCTAAAATTAGAAATACCACATCCAAAATACGAGAGGAAAAATATGATGTGGAATAGGAAGGGTAAATAGGTTTACCTAGACTAGAGTACATGCGACATGGGAAGATAAAATTGAAATGGAATAAGAGAACCAATTTGAAAGGAAATGAGAGAACTCCCCTTTGGTGGAAAAAGGGCACTCAAAATATGAGGAGGAGATAAAGAGGAGGAAGGGTGACCATTCTGTCAAAAACAATTTATAAAATCTAAAATATAAATATAATAACAATACTAATAATAATAATAATGATAATAATATATGACATGAACTAAAAAGAAACTCTAAATTTCTAAATTTATTCTCTTTAAATCCCAAATAATCCCAAATAATTCTATATAATAATATTAATTCATTTTAAGAAATTTATAATAATTAATGATACATAATTCAAATATAATTTTTTTTTTCAAATAAAAAATTACATAACATGATTTATACGATGGTTTATAAAAAGTTCAACAAAGCATGTTTTATTAAAATATTTATAATTTTTAAATCCATTTAAAATAGGATTTCAATAAAAGTAATATTTAATTTAAAATCAAGGTTATATATATGTTTTCATTTTTCTTGTATCTTGGTCTCCATGGATATTTCCTTGAGTGTGGAGAAATCTAGAATATCTTTTCTATGACTATGATAAAAACCATGATCTACTTTTGTTTTTAAATTTTCACTATTTAACTATCTAGGAATGGGTTGATCTAACAGATAGTTCATCTTACATAGAAACTATTAATTAGTTTTTATATCAGTCTAGGATTTTTATTCTACTATGTTTCATGTTTCAAAAGATTTATCTCAAATTAATGTTTAATAAAGATAACATTTTATATATCTTAAATGATTTTCTCATATTAGTACCATGTTTTATGAGTATTTAATGAAACAATTTATTAAATATGTTCCCAATAAAGTGATTAACTCTTTTAATATTAATCATATATCTTATTTCAAAAAAATATAAAATTCAGTTATGGTATTATTAATATTTAACATTGCATTTAACACATATCTATTTAGGTATACAAACATGTCAATCATAACATATATAAACCTCTGATATTTTAGTGAATAACAAATTTCTAAATTCCTTCATATAGATTATCACAAATCTATTTATATACTACCCAAAATATTAGGTTTTAAAAGATATTCATATCCCAAATATTAGATAATATATATAAACTTAAACCAAGTTGGGACACACATATTCTATTTTCCATTAATATGATAATATATAGAAACCCATCTTTGGCAGGACCTACCCATTTCAACAAAAATGAACATGAAAAGTTATCATTTTAGTGGGAATGTAACAATAAATTTTTTAAGGGGTTATTTAATATCCATTATCTTATCACATGTACTCTCTACACATATCCATGTATCTATGTATTTAGTCTTGTATCATAAAGCTACAACAAAATTATGAACTTACAAAAAAATAATGTATAATACTTTATACAAAAAATTATTTTTGTTAGTTACCCAAAAATAAAATCTAATTATATTTACCCATGTCCAAATATATCACATTCATAAGGTAGATGAAAAAATTTCATGTAATAGATTGAAATCATATGAAACAAAAATCCCATCCAGAAAAAGCATGGTCTCATAGATATTAAAAACTTAATTTTCAAAATCATAACCTAATCTACCAAAGTAAAGTTCTAGTCAAACCATAGATCCACTATCAATAAATTAACAATTAATAAAAACATTAAGTAAAATAATATCTAAAAAATATATGTGTAAATAGTAACTAATCATTATTATTGAGATCATATCTCAAAAATTATTCACATCATTAGATGAATTTAACTACATTTTAGGTGATATATAGAATGATAGCCCTTAAATGCATGATATAACATTTATAAGAGGGTATTTAAATACTTTTAACTAATAAAATATATAATCATAATATAAGAACTTGATTTTCATTAATAATAAACAAGTTAGACATAAATAAACAAATAAACAAAAAAAATTATAATATTTTTGTATGTTTTTTAAAGTGAAATGATGCATCATATGTGTGTGGATACTATTTACTATCATTTCCACTTTCCAAAGGCAGGACACATTCATCACTCTCAATGATTATGTCTAATTTTTAATCAAAATAGCATAATGGTATGCCTGTTCCTCCTTTAATGAATTCCCCCTTGGAGTTCATCACCTAGACTGAGAATCCATAATAGATATAGTAAAGATCATGGAACTCACTCTCAGTGCCATATCTTTTAAGATGATTTTTAATTACACTCATTTTTCTGTGATAGTGCAACAACATTCAGTTAGGAGTGTAGTCACATTGGGTATCTCTAAGAATGTCTTGACATTGGGTATATTGGGACCCTGTAAATCATCCTCTTTATAGGGTATCTCATATGAGGTGTATTAGGCACATAACTGAAGGCATCCTATGTTGATCATGAGGTAATTGGTGCTAGGGTATTATGTATTCCAAGAATTTTTACCTCATGCATCCAATATATATTTCACAGGGTAGGAATTATGGACCAAGTCACAAGTTCAATATCCTATAGAGACTGATTAAAACATCTAGGTGAGATGGATCAATGCACAAGTTTAACATCTTGTAGAGATATATAATAACATCCTTCTAAGAAAGATCATGGTAGTGTGTCCCAAAGAGTTAATATGTCACACTCAGGTTTACCAAAGTGTCTGGTAGCTCTATCATCAAGAGGGTATATATCGAATTTACCATGGAGGAGGATCAATAAGGTGCATCCCTAGAAGGGATGATGCATACAAATTTTTATACAATTTTTTGGATCATAACGACCTATGATGGCATATATGGAGGTAAATTTCCAAGAGGGGAGAGATCACACATGATTTCACCATTATTTGGATCAGATCGCCTTGTGAAGGTGGAATTAGAGGTGCATCCATAGGAAGGGACATGTCAAAGCTTATTTTACCATTGTTGGGATTAGAATACACACTAATTATAGATATGGAGGTACATCCCTCATTGGGAAGATTTCACCCCTAAGTTACTGATGTATTAGAAATCCCCATTGGAGTAGATCTAGAGGTGCATCCTAAGGAGGGAAGATGTCACACTTGAGTTTACTGATCGATTAGAATGCCCTATTGAGGCAAATCTAGAGAGGAGTCCCTAAAAGGGAAGATGTCATACTAGATTTTTCAAATGGATCATAATTTCATATTGATATATATCCAGAGGAGAATCCATAGGTGGAAAGATATCACAGTTAAGTTTACCATGGTATCTGAATTCTCTATTGAGGGGGATCTAAAGGTGCAACCCTAAGAGGAAAGATGTCACTCCCATGTTTACATTTTTTTGAGTAGAATTCCCTATTGAGTTGGATTTGAGAGGTGAATACATGGGACACAAGTTGCCACACAATTCTTTATCAATGGATCAGAACACCCTATAGAGGTAGATCTACAGTTTCATACCTAGGAGTGGAGATTTCACACATGAGTTTATCGTTGTTAGAATTGAACATCCGAGAGATTCCTATGTACCCTATTTAAAAGAAAGGGATCAAAAACTAGATAGTTCAATTACACAATTTAAGGTCTTGTAATGGGACATCTTCAAGTAGTTTAAAGTCATGAGATAAGGATGCATACATCACAAAAAGATAATCTATGTGGGATGGTGTTGTCCTTATGTTTAGAATCTGACATGGTAGAACTAGGAGAAATAATGATGTGTTTGGGTCTTACTTATTAATGTAGCCTGAGGTGAGAGTCGTATCCTATGATTGGAATATTCTATGTGGGGATTACGTGTGGATGTTTCCTTCCATGGGTAACTCATGTCCCACAGTGGGGGAGAGATTGGAATCTCATGATGATCGTACATTAGGTATATTTTATTGATTACATAGGGTAGGAGGTGTGGAGTCATACCTTATCAATCATATATAGGGCATCATGTATTCATCACATATGGTAAGACTATAGTTTTACATCATGTGTTGAAGGATCTATCTTGTAGTTTATTTTTTATTAAAAGGATGTGGATCTAGGAAGTTTTACATCATGCAACTCAGACATGGATAAGATCACTCCTCAAGGGGTTTCACGTTAAAGAGAGAGTTTGGTTTTGCATAAGGAATCCCCACTAAGATAGGTATGTAGGTTTCCTTGAAGATTTAAACTTTAGAGCTTACATGATTATTTCTCATGTGCCTTTAGGTTGTACATGCATTGGCACTATCATGTAGGAGTGGAAATAAGGAGGCCCAATGATAGGGTCACTATATTTATGAGAAAAGGGAATTAGATCACATATTATATGGAACAATATACAGGGTAATGGATAAAATTGAGGCGTAGGGTATAAGGTACCGACAATATAACATTACATAATCCTAAATTTTAGAAATGAACATACCTAATTACACAATGAGGATCTTTTTAGGTTTACAGTTTTAAAGAATTGGGATATCTTTCATGCATAACATACCACATCCAAATAAAGATGATACTACTTAAAACTGTATCCATTTATTTCAAAATACAAAAAATTAAAACATTAAACATGATTTATTTGATAACACTCTATATCAAATATCTGTACTCATTTATTTCTCTTACCTATACTTATATCCTATGAAAAAAAATTTTAAAAATCGGGATGAGTATAAAACTCATTAAGGCATATAATGAAATAAATTGTTAGTAAAGTGATAACATAAAAACCAAAAAAATCCATAATCATAAAAAACCATATAACTGCAATCATCATGTAGTATACTTGGGACATATTTACCATATCACTCTTACATTCACCGTTACACATGGAATAACCTTTTGGTCAACATCCATCTCTGGAGTACCCAATGCATTAGAGAGAAATAATGGGGCGCACCTATCATATTTTTAGATATAATGGCCTCAACGTGAAATATATTGAGGTATAATGGGATCAAACCAAAATAAATAATGTCCAAGGAATATATCATGGTAATAAAATATCTTCAAATTAACATAATCCATTCGTTCCATATAAATATAAATAAAAAATCAGTTCAAAATTTATTAAAGAGACTTTTAAAAAGATTTTAAATGGAAAGAACCTTAAAATATAATTGGAGTGAGAATTAATAGAATGGAGTAGATTTTTTTATGCAATGTAAATACACATAGTGAAACATAATATAATTTTTTTATCACACCATTAATCTTAATACAACATAATGAATAAAGAAAAAGGATAACCCAATGAATGAAAATTGGGTTAAGAATTCTGTTAACTCGAGTTCTTATTTTTCCAAGACTATTTAAAACTCATATATAATTGTTAAAAGACTGTTTTTAATAACTTAATGAAATATATTAATGTTTATAACACCTTATATAATCATTTTATAACATCATTAACAACATTTGTTTATAATATTTTGTTATTTACATTCTTTCTGTTGTGTTCTTTACATGCTTTCCATAATCAATTCATGATGGATATTCTTGTCGATTATAAGTGACACTCTATTATTGTAATGTAATGTTATTTACATATTTTAATAACAATAAATTATACCATTTATCATTTTTAACTCTTAATAGAGGATGATTCCTAAGGTAAAATATTTTAGATATTTATTTAGGTCATTATGGCGATTGTTCGATTGTAATGAAATCATTTTTTTAGAAATTAATCAAATGTGTACAAAATGTATCTAGAACCTTATATAAGATATAATAAATTAATTATAATCTGGTTATACAACAAAAATGGTTCATGACTAGTAATGAAGGAAGTAAAAGAAATTGAAATCACATTATCCATGATGTCAGTAAATCAAGACATCATGAACACTATTTTAATTTCTTTAATAAGTGAGAGAGGAGAAGAAGTATAATGGTTAATATTATATAAAAATAATTAAATACAGAATATGTAAGATTCAAAATATGTAAGATACTTGAATTCTCATTGGCTTCCTCTCTACTGGACTTGGCCCTGATTGCGTGTTTCAGGAAGCATCGACCGTTGGTGGATAATTTTGACAACATAATTTTTGATAAATGGGGATTGTAAGAGTGTGCTGCTATTGTCCTCCTCGACTCCAAGAGCTTCACGATTCATTTTTCCTCAGAAGAAGACCTGATTCTCACATGGTCAAGCGTGCCTCGATCATGGAACAGTGCTCAATTTATCCTCTTTCGATGGTCTTATGGTGTTCATATGAAAATAGACCCTACAAAGCTGGATATTTGGGTAATTTTTCTAGAACATTATATTTCATTTCAAAATCCCTCGATTCTTCATTTACTCAGAAACCTAGTTGGGTGGTACCTCTGTACCGATAATCGGACCCGTACGTTGTGTCACCCAATCTCTATGAGGGTGTTTGTCGAGGTTGATGTATCAAAGCCCCCCATGTAATCACTCTGGATTGCAGTGGGAGAATAATTTATATATGTAGAATGTCATGTTTGAATCCGGGTTCTATTATTGTTCCTTATGCAAGATTCTCGGGCATAGTCTGGAAATATGCAAGCATAGGGCGAGGCAACAGGGAGCCCCTGTCGAGGTCCAGGAGGACTGGGTACAGGGTGGTCGTCTTATCGATAATGGTTCAATCTGTGTTAGGAATGGTGCAAGGACATGGGGAGGTTGTGAAGGTTCTGGGTAGGGGATCAACAAGGATGAGGTGCCCGTGAGTTCAGGTGAACTAGCGTTTAAAAAACTAGTAAAGAGAACTACTCCAGAACCCAATGTAATAGGTATTTTTAATAGACTATGGGGAGAATTGATGAGGTCTACTAGAATCGAGCCATTTACTGAGGGTGACCAGACCATTGTGGTGGTTGAGGCTCCTTCTACACCGATGAAGGCGCATTCTCAGGATTCTGGGGCCTCTAGTGAACCAACCCAAGGGTTCATCTTTATTCAAACCATGCTCATATGTGATGGAAGTGCGTACTGGTGAGAGAAACACCCCTGATATGGGGATACATTCACCTCTAAAGGGAAATTCTATGGATGGGAAAGAGTGGGAGGAGCTTTTAATTGAGGTAGGAAAAACATTGGTCACCTACCGGGGATCCAACTCGGGGAAGATTTTGTCCTACCTCAACTTAAACAATAAATTCGAAAGTCTAAGTCATGAGGAAGAGTTTTTAGGTAGCCCCAAATATCCCTCTGAGGCCGATTCTAATGTAGTCCATTCATCAGATGATATCAACTTGGGAGGGGCTGATAAAGGTCTGCACAACTAATGGAGGAAAAATGGATAAAGGAGAACAGGGATCCGGGAAGTTATATTATTTACAAGAAGCTTAAATCTAAAGGGTGGAAAGACTAATCATATCTTCATAAACTGATGGAGACCCAGTCAGCCAAAAAAGGGAGTAAACCCAAGGATCACAACATTTAGCTAGAGACACAAGAGGAGGTTAGGTAGGTTAATGTGATAGTATCCCATGTTCATGCAGATGGAGTCTCAAAGGCAGATGACCAATTCCATGGGATTTTGAAACAGGAGAACCTAATACTAGACAGGGCGGATCCCCTTTCCCCTAGACAACAACGTGTAGTAGGGTCTTCGGTTGGATAACAGAGCCTGGAGGAGAAAGGGGTAGACTCTAAGTTGAAACTACTCATGCACTATGGAAAAGAAATTAAGGGAGATGTTTTGGTGATCAAGGCGGAAAGGGAAGACATTGATCCAATGATTTGAAGATTGATTCAAGTGGCAGTTACATGGGAGCAGGCAGAATGAATTTACAAGAAAGATCATATGCTGGTTAGAGGCTTCAATATGGATAATATTATAAAAGCATAATACTTTCAGGCTTGGGAGTATCTAGAATGGAACTATGAAGAGAACATAGGGGAAGATCCAAGCTGCCAGGTAAATTCCCTCCCTTGGAAATTGTTTAGGGAAAGAGACTACAATCGCCTGAAACATGAGTTTATTTGCTCAGTTTTAACCATTGATTCCTGACATGCTTCTCTTTAGGGTTCTCACTCCCCCTTAGAAGTGATATAAAATAAAAAAGATAATTTGGAGGAGGGTTGAGAAATCCCTTACGAATATTCGGCAACCTAACAGCTAGGCAACATGATTTTAGAAAACATTAAAAAGAGAGGGGACATGGGTCATACATCCATAAATAAATCAGAATAAAATATAGAGACATAATAAATGGGAATAATAACCTATTGTGGATTCTTGAAATTTATACCACATAAATGAGAATTGAATGGAAAAAAAGAAAGAATTTGAGAATTCTCTTACCTTGTAGAGTAACTCCTAATACTTTAATGTTGGGACCTTGGAGGCTTGAGTAAACTTTGGGAGGACTACTAGGGAGGTATTAATACAATAGATTAATTGATGAAAGTTTTTGAATGAATGTAATGGAGGAATGGGTTTGTATTGATAAAAAATGTTAGGGAATATTTTATTAATTTCCAAGGGACACCTCATTTGTGGTATATAAAAAACCATGGGCTTGCCCATGGTAGTTTCTCATGGTATTGAACACCTGGGGAACCTAACTACATATTTTACTATACACAAGTCTACTAGAATTATTACATCATTATTACATAATTTATGATGTCATTAAACTTACCGAAAACTATAAACTGTATTTTTACTATTCACAAAAAATACAACTTTTTCAAAAAAATCTCAAAAATTCTCTGTAACCTTTTTTTGGTGGGTATAATTCAAAAATGAAATCCATTTTTTTAAATACAAATTTAGCTATTATTAATTTAATTTTTAAATAAGATCATAATTTATTCAAAAATATAAATTTTAAATATATAACTTATTTTTTAAGACCTTAAAAATTTAATCAACTTCCCATTATCTTTTAACCTTAATAAAATATATTAATAATAAAATGTATAATTAATTAGGGTAATATTACTATTCATATTACTATTCATTAGGGAATGTTACTATTCAATAAAAATCTTGTTGGTTCCATTAGACTCCAAAAAACAAACTAATCACATTTGTTGATGACAGTTTTTCGAAATTCAAAACATAAAAGCTGCAAAATTATGTTTAAAGGCTAGTTATAAATATTTAATAAAAAAAGTTTCATGAAATGTAATTTATTTTTTAAAACCTTGGGATGCTACATTATCCCCACCTTTTAGAAATTTCATCTTCACAATTTTATTTAATCATTAAATATGTGAGGATACCTTTCCCACATAACATTTTTAGATTCCCATGTTGCTTATTCAACCATGTGGTTTCTCTACAGAATGATTACCTGGTGGATTATCTTATTCTGCAATACCTATTCCCATCAATCATAAATCTGAAATGGTTTCTGTTTATAAGAAAGGTTCTTTTCCAGCTAAACTACATCAAGGCTCAAGACATGAGATGCATCTAGTATATAATTTCTCATCATCAAAACATTTAAAACATTGTATACCTGAGATAAAATCATAGTTAAAGCTAATCAGTAGGTGACCGGTCCAACCTTCTCCCAGATTTCATAAGGTCCAATGAACCAAGGACATAACTTTACTTTCTTACCAAAACGCATAACACTTTTCCATGGTGAGATTCTACGAAAAATATGATCACCTATGTCAAAAAAAGTTTTTTCGCATATTGTCTGCATAAATTTATACCTACTCTGGGCTGTCCTCATGTGTTTTTGGATCATCTTCACATTCCCAGCCACATCCTCTACTAACTATGGACCCATAATATTCCTTTCCCAGACTTCATCCCAAAAAGATAGAGTTTCACACTGCTTATCATAAAATGCCTCAAAAGATTCCATCTGTACACTGGAGTGAAAACTGTTATTATAAGAAAACTCAAATAAAGAAATATGTTGATACCAACATCCTTGGTAGTCTATTAGACTTGCTATGAAGCATATCTTCCAAAGTTTTAATTGTTTGTTTGGATATCCATTTGATTGTCGAGGAAAAGATTTGATAAAATTTAATTCGGTGCCCAATGACTTCTAAAGGACCATGAAAAAGTACGAAGTGAACCTAGGATCCTGATCAGATACAATGGAAAGAGGAACTCCATGTAACTTGAAAATCTATTTGAGGTAAAATCGAGAAAGCTGATCCAAAAACATTGTATCTCGAATATAAATAAAATGTCTAGATTTTTTCATTCGATCAATAATAATACAAATCACATTATTACCTCGAGAAGTATTAGGTAGTCTCACCACAAAGTCCATGGATATATTCTCCAATTTCCACTCTTACATGGGCAGAGGCTGAAGCATCCCCTTCAGTAATGGATTCTCTGCTTTAACCTATTTATATTTCAAAAATTTCACAATATATTACAAAATATCCCTTTTCATTCCATCCCACAAGTAATTATCCCAAAGGTATATGTACATCTTAGTACTTCCAGGATGAACTAGAAATGGAGAACTATGAGCTTCACACAACATACCATTCATCAATTGGGAATCACAAGGCACACACAAAATTTTTCAAAATCATAAAACAAAATATTTATCAATATTAAATTCTAGAAACATACCCATTTTAACCAATTCTACCTATTTCTGTAGATCAGGGTCTCCCTTCTCCTCTTGGTTAATTCTATCTTACAAAGATGACTGCACTAAATCCTGAAACAAAATAGATGTATTTCATGCACCAACAACTTCTATGCCAATATTCGTCAAATCATTAATCAAGGGATCATTTTCAAAACATAACAAGGTTAATTATGCATGACTTTTTTGACTCAATGAATCTTACACTTTGTCTTCTTTTACTAGATAGTAATTGATCCTGTAATCATAATCATTTATCAGTTCAATCCATGTTTTTTCCCTCATGTTTAATTCCTTCTAAGTGAATATATAATTCAGACTTTTATGGTATGTATATATTTGACATTTGGCTCCATATAAATGTTGCCTCCAAATTTTCAATGAAAAAAAATCATAGTTACCAATTATAAATCAAGTGTGGGATAATTTAACTTGAGATGTTTTAGTTGTATTAAAGAATAAGTAATTACCTAATCATTCTGAATCAGAACCCAATCAAGTCCTTTCAATGAAACATCAATGTATATGGAAAACTCACCATTTCGGGAAGGAAAGGCCAAAACACACACATTCACCATTCTCTTATTTAGTTCCTAAAAACAAACATCACATTCTTCTGTCTAGAAAAATTTAACCCATTTTATTTTAACATAGTTATAGGGATATATTATCATTGAATGTTTTTAACCAACCATTTATAATAACCGACTAATCGAAGAAAACTCCAAATCTCTGTAACATTTTTAGGTCTTGGCCATTCATCGACCACTTTCTCTTTGGTAGGATCAACTGTTATTCCATCCTTATTTACAATGTTTTAATGGAAAGAAATCTATTTCTACCATAAATCACGCTTTTTGAATTTTCCACACAGTTTATTTTCATTTATGGTCTTCAAAAAAACCCTTAGATTATTTTCATTCTCCACTTTACTTCTAGAATATAAAACAATGTTTTCAAAAAAGACAACCACAAATTTATCTAAGAACTAATGAAATATTATATTTATAAGATCCCTGAATACAATAGATGCATTAGTTAACCCAAAAGGAATAACTACAAATTCATAAGGACAATATCTAATATGGAACTTAGTCTTTGGGATGTCTTCATCCATTACATTCTTCAGATAGTACCCGGACCTTAGGTTAACCATCCAAAAATATTTTTCTCCTTGGATCTGATCAAATAATCCATTGATATGAGGAAAATGATACTTGTTTTTAACAGTAATGTTATTCAAGCCTTTATAATCAATGTAAATTCTAATTGAAGCATCTTTATTCTTAAAAAACAAGACAAGAGGACCCCATGGTAAAGTGCTAGCTCAGATGAATCCTTTATCTAATAAATCTTGTAACTGATTTTTTAATTCCCGATGTTCTACTTGGGCCATTCGATAAGGGGGTTTAGAAGTTGTCTTAGCATCAGGAACGAAGTCAATAGTAAAATCAACCTCTCGATTAAGAATAAAACAATGAAAATCACCAATAAAAATATCCACTTATTCATTCACTACTAGTACATCATTAATCTGGATAGTTCCCTTATCTGCAAAAATCTGAGCCAGATAAATTTCATTTTTTATCAGTTTCGTAGCTTCCTGATTTGTTATCTTTGGTGTGGGTTTATTATTGAACACAATCTGAATTTTTCTCTGAAGAAAAAAATGTTTTTCTTTCCAATCTATCATAACATGATAAAATGAAATGCAGTCCATATGCAGGATATCATAAAACTCGACTAGAGAAAAATAAACTAGGTTTGTAGGTAAAATCATTCCACGGACAAGGATAGGTAGATTTTTATAATTTTATTTTGCCACAAAATTTCCCCTATGTGTTTTCACAATGAGATTTGGTTTCATTTCATGATGTTGAATTCCCAATTTTTCAGAAAATTTCTCAAAAAGGATGGAATATATAGACCCTGAATCAAACAACACATTTGTGAAATCTATAAAAACAAGAAATGTACCTAATACCACCTCATTTGATGGCTCAAAATCTTCTAAGGTTTTTGAAAAGGATTTTACCAGACCCCTCTGATTTCAATCTTGTTGATTCCCTGCTTGAGTGCATAGATTCAGAGAAACATTTTCAAAATGACCCAATTCCTTACAGTTAAATAATCTCACTATAAAATTATCATTAATTTTTAGACCATTTTCCTTTCACTCATGATACATGTTTAAAAACATTCCAAATTGGTATCATTTCCTAAAATTTACCAGATATTCACCAGGATTCCTTTTACCACACATCTCACAAGAAAGGAAATTGATTTTCTTACCTATAGATTTCATTGATGAATTGATTCTTGAAGCCTTACAAATGGACCTTTTATTATTATGGTCATGACGAGTCACATACATGTCAGAAAGCTCCATATCCACTTTTTCATCATAACAAACAAGTTTCTCATATATTTTAAACTATTTTTAAGCCAAAACTCTTCAAAAATGGTTTCAAATCAGAGTAAGATCTATCAAATTTACTATCAAAACCTAGAGTAAAATCCAAGACATACCTTGCTAGTCATTTAAAATTGGTTTCATTTTCTACCACATAATCCTCATATTTATTCTTCAATTCTATGAATGGATCCTCCATTATGAGCCTAAATGTTTTGGGAAAATATTTTCCCAAAAAAGTCTATTAATATCTTCATATCCCAGAATATCAAGATAATATCTTTCTATCATATTTTTAATCAAAGAACTCCATTGATCATCTTCACCATCAAAATCATAAATGGATATTATTTCCTTTTGAAATTCCAAAAATCCCATGACATTAAAGATCTTTTCTAGAGTATTTATCTATCCTTCAGCTATCATGTGATATGTGGTTCCACTGAATGCATGAGGTTTTTGTCTCATAAAATGCTCCACAATAGTCATGATTCTTAATGGTTGATAGTGTTCCACTATAGAATGGATAACACCCCCATTTATTGATTGAGTCAACTGACCCAATTCTATCAAAAACTTCTTGGTCCCAATTCCAACCATTCCAGGGTACAAATTCATACAAACATCAGCCTTTTGGTGCCTTCCTACTTTAGCTTCCCTGTTTGTTCTATTACAAAAATTATGAATAGAAATAACTTAGATAAATAAACATGGTAATAATTAAATGCAATAAAATTTCAAATTACTATAGAGTAAAA
Source organism: Viscum album (assembly GCA_963277665.1). Lineage (NCBI taxonomy): Eukaryota > Viridiplantae > Streptophyta > Magnoliopsida > Santalales > Viscaceae > Viscum > Viscum album. The sequence goes on from OY728158.1 coordinate 59,283,634, forward strand.
ATAATTTATTGTATTATTTTAATATCATCCCAACCCCTACTGTTATCTAATCCTCCCTCTGATACCAACTATAATAACCCGACCATAAAATGTTGCATAATCCAAAATTTTAGACAAGAACATAAATTATTGCACAATAAATATCTTTTAGGGTTTAGAGTTCTAAATAATTAGGATATCTTACATAGATGACATACCACATTCATACAAAGATCATACTACTAAAACTAGTATCCATTATTTTTCAAAATATGAAACATTAAAATCTAAAACCATATTTCTTTGACAACACTCTATATCAGACATCAAAAATCCCTTCATTCTCTTACCCATCATTATATCCAGTGAAGAACCTTTTAAAAAATTTGGATGGGTATAAAATTTAGTAAGGTATATAAAGAAAGAAATTGTTAGTCTTGTGATAACATAAAATCCAATATAACCCATAATCATAAAAAACATATTCGTAGAAACATCATGTAGTTTACTTGGGAAATATTTACCATTTCACTCTTACATTCACCCTTTGTAACACCCCAACCATAATTACCCAGAGTTGGTGCATTATTACATATCATTAGAACAATAAAAAGGGATCAAGTCCCAAAATACCGATCAGTTTAGTCACCTTAGAAATAGTAGATACGTATATAAGTTTTTCATTACATTATGAAATAAAAAACATCAACCTTTTGTTTCCTTTGAACACACTCATAGCCTATAGCATATCCCAATAGGTTAATCATAATATACTTCTTAACATATTTGGTGAAATAAGAGCTAAAAATGGGTGATCTCAGATGTTCAGTAAGGATAACAATATAGAGGAAACATTCATAAATAAGAATAAACATTAGAGGTAATGTATAAGAATAAAACAAAATACTTTTAAAATTAATATTCAGAATAATATGGAAAATATAAATCAAATAATCTCATTTACTTATTCACATGGATATTCTATTATTATAATAGTCACATGTAATATCAATAGCAAATTACGTAATGATAGAATGCGTAATTCAAGAAAACATAACCACATAGTCATTGTCTTGTGACAATACTACAAATAATATTTTGTCAAGGCCTTGCTCCAAGACACTATTTTGTCACATGAGACCTAATAATGAATCTTGGTGCTATAGTGGGCTCCACCAATCACTTACTAAGTCCAATGCATTCCTTATATGAAAAGTTTGATACATAACATAAACATTCATATTAAAACTAACATACAAAATGTTAACACTTTAACCATAAACCATGAATGGTATAAAAACAACACATCCACATTAAAATAGATCACAAAACCTTAAATACAATATGGATGATTGTATCATAATAAATAAACTTCAAACAATTGTAAAATCCATCAAAGGATGTTGACATAGAAGAAATAAAAATATTTGAGATAAATATATCTATCTATTTTGAAATAATTTAACAGTTAAATAATTGTAAAAGAAAAAATTTATTTCAAAAATATTCTTATAAGATTGTAAGAGAAGCTTTGAAGGTGTTATAATGGCTAAAAATAGTCGCAACTGCCGTATAAGTTAGAAAAACATTCTTACCTTAATTTGTAAAATAGGTCATAAATTACCTTGTTTGGAAAATGATGGAATGTTTCATTTCAAAACATTTTATAAAATGTAAAAAAATGGGTAAAATTATTTTAACCCTTATTTTAGGAATTTTTAAAAATGTTTTAAAATACATTATTAAGAAGCACATATGTGGATGATAAAGAAGTCCCAGTAGATACTTACATATAAACAACCTCAGATAAGTGAAGAGATTGAAAAATAAACCCTTACCTTGTACATTTTTCATAGTCAAGGGTATGTTAACATCCTGTATAATAGTTAAATCATTGTTTTTAAGTTATGAAAGAACCACATAATTATATATGATATCATATATGAACTTATAATATTGATTTGTTAATAATATTTCAGTAGTATCATTGTTTCGGGTGCTAACTAATTCTTTTTCATTTATTTGTTTTTTTGTAAGTCGTGTTTTTTATGGATAGTATGTTTTTGATTCATATAAATAATTATATTATGTTCTTAAACATAATTTTTAGTCATAAAACGAAAATTATTCTTGAGCCGTTACGATGGGGTAATGGATCTTATCGTATTCGTGGAGAGGGTAATCTGTACGTACACACGAGCAACAATATCATTCTATTGATGGTAAAATCATATATAATTGGAAGGTATATCATATATACAGAATCCTTAACATGTTATATTTTTTATTAAAATAAATTATACTCATTGTTATACCCATCCATATAATGAAGTGTTGAATAACAAACTACACCACAAAGTGGAGATGGTAAGCCGTACATACGCATGTAGGGTGACTTTATCATACATAGGATGGATAGAATAATGAATATTATTGTAACATATTTGTAACAAAATAAAAGTATGTATAAGGTACTGGAGTTATTATTTTGGTATATAAAAAACAAAGAAATAAGAAGTGGAAGAAGAAAAGAACTTTGAAAGAGGTGATGAAATTATTACCTCTTATTCGGGTGCTTCCTTTTGATTTGATGAAAATGGATAATTAGGATGGATTATTGTTCTATATAAGGCCTCTAAGATTATGTGAGGGTATTTGGGATTATATTTTATTAGGTTTTGTCTGAGAAAAATATATTGGGAGGACTGATTTTGAGAGATGGGGAAGTACCCTTTTATTGGAGAGGTGAGAGTCACTTTTGGAAAAGAATGAAATATTATTTCATCATAAATTAAATTTCATTTTATAATGGATCCAAATAGATTAATTTATATTATAGTGTGGGGATGGGTCAAAATACTCTCAAAAATAGATTTTAGACTAGTTTATGAAACCATATTAACCTTATCTTTTAGATTTAACTCTTAGATAAATAGTTTAACTTTTACAATGTATTCTTGTATTTTTATATTACCTGGTTAATAAACATATTATAAAATGCCAAGAAAAATCCATGTGATTAATTAATGACATATATATCATTAAATAAGTCCTTTGTCAAAACCTTATATCTTTAAGAATATTGTATTATTTAATAATATTGTATTTGTTTTCAAAACTCATTTATGTTATTTTTGACACTATTTTGTATTTGGTTTTTGTGAAAGTCAAAAAAACAATATTAACTCAAACAAAATACCTCAAATCAATCCTAAAATATCATATTAACCTATAAAATTAATTTAATACTTTATAAGTCTCAAATTAAATTTATTGTTATATGTATTCTATCAATTATTTTAATATTTCATTAATAAGGTAATTACTTCATCATCATTGTGTCATAAATAAGTTTAAATATTTAGTGTGTAAAATTAAAAATCAAACAGAATTATGTAGGAAATATATTTTTGTTTATAATGAATATTTATATTCTAATTTATCTTATATATAACCCTATATTAAAAGTGTTTTATTTATTAATATTGGAATTTAACACATTTAACTATTCTTTAAATAAAATAATAATAAATGTCCTAATCTAATCCAAGTGGGTCGAAGAGGATAATAGTTTATTCATAAGGACTAGTTTGGCCAAAATACAATTATCCAATAGAATTAGGACACGTGTTAAGGTAATTATAATATAACTTTTACATTTAATTTGTCTATTTACTTTTAACCGTGATAAATAAAATCCAAAAGTTATTATTCAAAAAAAAATTTCATCTTATTGATCATCATTTACATACTAATCTAAACCATGTCTCATGGTTTCTTGAAATTCAATTCACAAAAGCAGTAAAATCACATTTTATGAAAATTTTCTAATGTGCCTAGAAGGTGGGTAAAAGACGTTAAAAAGTACAATAAAATTTTATACATCTAATATTATTATAAAATGCTCCAATGAATTATATTTAACTAATATAGGTATTATGTATCTATTTTGACATAAAATAAATTTAAATAAAATACATAATTATTTAAATAAAAAGGTGGTTTTAAACACTAACCCTGTGTTTTTCACTATTCATCATAAATTGAATGGTTTCAAAAAAATACCAAAAATTCACCCTAAGTTAATTTTCCTATTCCGAATCCAAAAATGATGTCCATTTTGAAAAATAAAAGATATAAAATTTCAAAAATTGGGTATTATTATTCATAATGGCTAGTTTGATTGGTCGTGGTGTGCTAGAACTCAATGTTGCATACAACACAAGCTACTGTATTATTCAAAGAGAAGCGTACCGTGGAAGCTTGGGGTGTTACATTCTTCCGTCCTTCAAATAATTTCATCCTTGAGATTTCTAGAATATTACTATATAAAAACAATCGGGTGGTTCTTCATCATAAGTTCCTCAGGGTCCTAGGTTTCCCCTTCCATCTTATGGTTTCTCCATAGAACATTTACTAGACAAGTCATCCATTTTCTCAACACTTGTTCTCTGGTACCAAGAATCCTAATAGGCTCCTAACAATAAGAAATATCAAGTTCTAGTTCTATTTAATCATAGGTGAGTACATGCATTAGGTTAGGCGTGTATTTTCTCAAAAGTGATACATGGAACACATCATTAACATTGGAGTGACTTGGAGGCATTTCCAAACAGTAAGTTGCAACTCCAATTCGTTCAAGAATATCAAATTGTCCGATGTATCTAAGACTTAATTTACTCATTAGACCAAATTGTATAACACCCTTCCATGGAGATACCTTCAATAAAACATGATCTCCTATTTGAAATTCCAAATCCTTCTTTGGTTATAAATATATCTCTTTTTCTTACATTGAACTACTCTAATATGGGTTTGTATAATATTCACCTTTTGCATTGTTTCCTCAACAAGTTATGGTCCTACAAGTTTTCCTTCACCAACATAATCTCAACAAGTTGGTTTGGGACATCTCTTTCCATATAACACTTCATATGGTTCCATATGAAAACATGATATGGAATTATTATTATATGAAAATTATAATAGAGGTAAATATTGATCCACATACCTTGAAAGTCAAGTAATAAAAATCTAAACATGACTTATATGGTTTGAATAGTCCATTCTGATTGTCCATCAGTTTAGGGGTGGTAGGAAATGCTCAAAAGAAGTTCAGTATCTAGGGATTTCATAATATTTTTCTATAATATTGAGGTAAAATTAGGATCACAATCAGAAACAGTCGATAAGGGTACACCATGAAGTCTTACAAAAACATTAATATAAAGTTTTTCTAAATTTTCCAGTGGTAAATCTATTCTTATAGAAAAAAATGTGTTGAATTGGTAGGAAAATCAATGAATATTTAATAATTCATTCTAGGAGTATTTGGAATCCCTATGATAAATTCCATCAAAATATCATCCTATTTCCACTCAGGTATGGGAATAGTTTGCATGAATTCTCCAAGATGTTGTCTTCTAGACCTAACCTATTAAAATAACATATATCTCAACACATAATCAACAATCTCTCTTTTCGTATTGTCCCACCGTAAATGTTCCTTCAAATATCTATACATCTTAATGCTACTAGGGTGTAATGAGAAATTTGAGCAATAAGAATCATCCAACAATTCCCTTTTTAGATCAGTTATATCTGGAACATAAAGTCTCTTCCCAAATTTTAAAATTCCATCTTCATATATGAAGCCAATCAATCTCCCATCAATCACAGCTTTAATTTTCATTTGACACTCTTCATCATCCATTTCATAACTTTATATTCTATCTAGTAAATATGGGTTGGAAACCATTTGAAAAAGTATTTACGTTTTACTTTACATTATTATTCCCGTATCCATCTTTAATAGATCCATGAATATAGGATCCCTTTCAACTCCCATCTAGTTTAGAAATCCATGACCATTTCTACTAAAATCATCTACCACCTTATTTTTCTTCCCCATGTGGTAGGGTAATGTGCATTCAAAATCTTTGAGTAGTTCAAGTCATCACCTTTTCCTCATGTTGAGTTCTTTCTGTGAGAAAATATACTTCAAACTCTTGTGATCAGAATATATCTCACATTTTTCACCATAGAGATAGTGTCTCCATATCTTCAAAGCAATGATTATAGCTTTTAACTCAATATCATGCGTGGGATTGTTTTTTTCATGAATTTTTATCAGCTGCGATGCATATGTAAAAACTCTATCATTCTTCATAAGCACACAACCAAGTCATTTCTTCGAAACATCACTATAAATAACAAACCCATCATTCCCCGATGGTAGAGTCAAGATTAGATCATTGAATAATATTTTCTTCAATTATTCAATAAATTATTTACACTCTTTTGTCTAAACAAATTAATTCCATTTACGTGTGATGTTGGTTAATGGGTTAGCCAATCAGGAAACATTCTTGATGAAATGCCTATAATAACCTACTAATACAATAAAACTTTCTACCTCATTTATACTTTTTGGTGCTATCCATTTGTGGATTTCCTTGGAATTTAAATGATCGACCGAGATTCCATCCTTTGAGACAATATGGACAAGAAAAGAAATTTCATAAATCCAGAATTCTAACTTGATAAACTTACCATATAATTCATTAACTCTGAGCATTTTCAGAATAGTGTGCAAGTGATTTTCTTGATCTTCATATATTTTTTAGAATACCAATATATCATAAATAAATACCACTAAAAAGTCATTAAGATATTCCTTGAAAACATTATTAATTAGATCCATGAAAATAGAGGGTGCATTATTCTATCTAAAAAGCATTACTGTAAACTCGTAATGCTTGTACCTAGTACAAAATGCTGTTTTCAGAATGTCTTCTTCTACACACACAACAAATGATATCCAAATCTATGTTCAATCCTTGAAAAATATTGAGATCCATGAAGTTGATCGAATAAATCATCAATGAGAGGTATGGGATGCATGTTCTTTTTTTATTGTATTGATCTCCCTATAGCCAATGTCCAACCTCATAGCTCCATCTTTCTTCTTAACCAAAAGAACAGGGGATTCCCATGGAGAAACACCAGGGAGAAAAAAAATAATTTATTACTTAATTACTCTAGTGGTTTCTTTAGTTCTAGTAATTCCACAGTGGCCATTCTATAAGGGGTATTTGTTATGGCCCTTGAACCAAGATTTAAATCAATAGAAAACTTAATTTCTTATTCTTGAGGATGTATAGGTAAATCCTCTAGAAAAATATGAATATATTCTTGAACAATAGGTACATCCTATATATGAACATTCCTTTGTTAATCCATAGTTATTTGACTCTCTTCCTCTCTAATAATTGAATTTATTAGAGCTATTGGGGCTGGATCTAGATAAGAATCAGATGGTGACATTTCTACTCCAAAGATAAGGTATTTCTTATCATCATCAAAAATTGTAATATCCTTCTTCTTATAACAAATTTTCACATCATGGCCTGAAATCAAATCTATTCTGGGGATTATATCAAATTCAATCATGGGTATGGTGATGATATCAGTAAATAAATCATGTTTATATATCCTAATGGGATCTGACTCACAAAACATTGTTGCAATGATACTTCCCGCAGGAGTTGTTACTGACAACTCCCATGTAAAATCAAATTGGAAATATCTAATATTCTTAGTAAACATGGATGATATGAAACAATTCGATGATCTAAAATCAAATAAATAATTGGAAAAATTTGAGGAAACCATTAAAGCACTTTCTACCACATCATACAGAGCTTCAACTATAGCAGTAGTGATTGTTTAAGCCTGGCCTTGCTCCCTTGGCCTTTTCTAAGGTACATTTTCTTGGATATTAGGAGGTTAATTTTTATAATGCCCCATTTCTATGCAATTTTTGCATTCAACATTGAAAACCTCTTTATTTCCCTAGTAATCACGTGCTTGGTGGCCTTTTTCACCACAATTGTAACAAACTCCCTTTTCATTCCGGATATTACTAGGGTGTTTTTTCCTACATTTACTACAAGATGGAAATTCAACTTCTCCCTTCTTCCCCTTATTTCCATTTCCATAGTGTTCAACAGACCTCTTCTTCTCTTACTATGCTTGAATGTTTTAAGACATAAAGAATTAATTTTATGTCCTGATAGCACATGAGACTATATCTTCATATCATGAGAAGGATTGTGAGACTAATGCTCGATGGATAAATTGGTTTAACCCATCTAAGAATTGATAAATCTTACTCCTTGGGTTACTTATATATTCTAAATCATGCCTAGCTAACCATGAAAAGTTAGCCTCATACGTTGTGACATTCTCATCTTCCTTTTTCCTTAGATTCGGAAATTGTCATTCCATTTCCGCTTGATGGTCATGAGGAAAGTATTTTTTATGAAAAGTTCTTTAAACTCACTATATTCCATATTTGGTTCTTATTCATCCTCCTTTGTGTTTTTAATTGATGACCACCATTGATCTGCCTCTCGTATGAGGCGATAAACTACCATGACAACTTTTTACCTTTCGCTACTCCCCAAATCATGAGATATTTTCTCTAAGGAACTTATAAATTTCTCAGCTACAAATGGATTTTTAGTCCCATTGAATTTTTGTGGTTGTTTCCCCAAGAAGCAGTCTAATATTTAACCTCCGCGTTGTGGATCAGGGTGCTCCGTACGTGTAAGGTTATTATAAAAAACCTAAGTGAGTTCTCCCAGCATGGTTATATAATGTTCAACAGTAGTTTCATCAGCGACACAACTATAATTTTCTTGATTAGGAGGGAAATCCCTACATGGATTATGTGCATTGATACGGTTTTAATTCCTTCCACCAGGTGCCATTTCTAAATGATGGCATACACTAGGTTAGTTTATGAATCACAATGTGTAATTCCAATCTTGTAAAATACCTAATATAAATTGAACATTTTATGCATATAATATATAATAAAAAAAATGTATTATCGAAGGAAGAATTTACTCATAATTACTTTTTAATGGATTGTAATGAAAATGTGAATTATCTTAAGCATATCCCCATGAAATTTCATAACCAAGAGAGCAGCATGGCCCATTGTTGTGTACAAGGATACCCCAGGTCATGCCTGAAACTCCTTGTCAGAGTTTTTACTCATAGGTACATCTGTTCTTGAGCCGTCTCTACCTAATCGTATCCAGAAGAGGATGAATTTCATGGAAAACTCACAAAATCTCTACATTACCAAACTTCTAGGAAGTTCTTCTATACTAATATTCAATGTTTATCTTAGGGTAAAGTTCACTAATAATAGTTTTTCAAAATATACCTTCAATGGTTTGTGATAAACTTCCTTTGTTACCAATAGTAACACCCTTACCATAATTACCCAGAGTCGGTGCATTATTACATAACATTGGGATGATCCCTAGGGATCAAGTCTTGAAAGACCGATCAGTTCTGTAGACTTGGAAGTACTAGATACATATATAAGTTTTAACTTACATTATGTAATAAAAAACAACAAAATTGTGTCTCATTTGAACACAACCATATACCATAGCCTATACTTCAAGGTCAATCATAATATACTTCTTCAAATCCTTGGAAAAATAAAACTTAAGAAAGTGGTGAGCTCAGATGCTCCGTAAGGATAATAATACAGATGAAACTTTCATAAATAAGCATAAACATTGAAGGAAATATATAACACTAAAACAAAATCCTTTTATAATTAAACTTCAACATAATATGGAAAAGATAAATCAAATAACACCATTAACTTATTCTCATGGATATTCTACTAGTCTAATATTCACATATAATATAAATAAAAAAATTCATAATGATGGAATGCATAATGCCTGACATCATAACCACATAGTCAAGTACATGTGCTAATAATTCAAATAAGATTTTGTCTAGGCCTTGTTCCAAGACACTGGTTTGTCTCATGAGACCTGCTGATGAATCGAGAAGCTATAGCTGGCTCCACACATCACTTACATTGTCCAATGAATTCCTTATATGAAAAGGTAGAAACATAACATAAAAGTTCAAACTAAACCTAGCATACAAAATGTTAATATCCTGAATTATATTAAGTTTTAAACATTATTTTTAATCATAAAATGAAAATTATTCTTGAATGGTTATGATGGGGAAAATAATTTTATCACGTTCATCGAGACGGTAATCCGTACGTACGCATGAGCAACAATATCAATTCCTTGATGGTAAAATCATATGTAATTAGATGGTATATCATATATATAGAAACATTAATATGTTATATTTATTATTAACATCAATTATACTCATTATTATACCCATCCAAATAATGAAGTGTTGAGTAACAAACTACACCACGACGTGGAGACGGTAAGTCGTTCATTTACACGTATGGTGACCTTTTCATTCATAGGATGGATAGAATATTGAATATGGTTGTACCATATTTATAATAACATCACAGTATGTATAAGGTACATGATCTATTATTTTGGTATGGAAAAAACAGAGAAATATGAAGTGGATGAAGAAATAAACTTTGAAAGAGGTGATGAAATTATTATCTCTTATTCGGGTTCTTCCTTTTGATTTGATAAAAAGGGATCAATAGGTTGGCTTTTTGATCAAAGTAATGCCTCTTGGATTAAGTGAGGGTTTTTGGGAGTATATTTGAGAAGGGTTTGTCTGATCCAAATGGCTTGGAGGTGTGATTTTTAGAGAAGGGGAAGTACTCTTTTATAAGAGAGGTGATGGTCACATTAGGAAAAGTTTGAAATATTATTTTATTATAAAATAATTTCTAGTTTTTAATGGATCCAACTAGAGTTATTTCGAGTATTTAGTGGTGATGGGTCTAATTCATCTCAACCAATAGGTTTTAGACAAGTTTATGTCACCATATTGACCATATCATTTATATTTGACCCTTAGTTAAATAGTTTATCTTTTTCAAAATCTTCTTGTATTTTTATATTACATGGTTAATAAAATAATTATAAAATGCCAAGAGAACTCCAAGTGGTTCCCTAATGACATATATATCATTATATATGTCCTTTTACCAAGCCTTATATTTTTAGGAATATTATATCATTTATTAATATTGTATTTTTTTTAAATTCATTTATGTCAATTTTGACACAATTTAGTATCTTGTTTTTTTGAAATCATAAACAACATGACTAATTCAACAAAAAATACATTTAATCAATCGTAAAATGTCATATTGACCTATAAAATTAATGGAATGAATCAGAAGTCTCAATTTACATTTATTGTTATATTATAATATCAATTATTTTAATCATTCAGTAATAAGGTAATTATTACAGCATCATTGTTTCATAAATAAATATAATTATTTAATGTATAATATTATAAATAAAATACCATTATGTAAGAAATATATTTATATATCTAATTAATATTAATAGTATAATTTATCTAATGTATAAACCAATATTAAAAATGTTGTAGTTATTATTATTTGAATTTAACACTTTTAACACTTCTTTAAATAAAATAATAATAAATGACTTAATCAAATACAAGTGGATCAAATAGAAACATATTTTATTCCTAAGGTTTATTTTGGTCTAAATACACTTATCCAATCAAATTAGTACATGTGTTAATGTAATTATAATATCATTTTTACCTTTAATTACCCTATTTACTTTTAACTATGGTAAAGAAAATCCAAAATTTTCTACTGAACAAAAATTATTTTCATCCTGTTGAAGCACATTTTATGTACTAATGTCAACTATGTCTCTTTGATTTTTGAAATTGAATTCACTGAAGATGTAAAATTATGTTTTATGGATATTTTCTAACATTCCTAGAAGGTGGGTAAAAGACGTTCAAAAGTTCTATAAAACTTTATACATCTAATCTTATTTTAAAATGACTCCAATGAATTAAATTGATCTATTATAGTTATTATGTATATATTTTTACAGAAAATAAATTTAAATAAAATAAATAATAATTTAGATTAAAAATCAGTTTTAAACAATAATGCAATGTTTTTCACTCTTTATAAAAAATGAATGTTTTCAGAAAAAAAAACAAAAAAAGTGGTCGTGGTGTCCTAGAATTAAAAGTTGCATAAAACACAAGGTATTGTATTATTCAAAGGGAAGTGTACCATAGAATCTTGGGGTGTTAGATTCTCCCCTAATTCAGATAATTTTATCCTTAAAATTTCTAGAATATTACTGCATAAAAATATTTCAGTTGTTCTTCATCATAACATCCTTGGGATCCCACATTACCTATTACATCATATAGTTTCTCCATAGAACTTTTATGAAAAGAGTAATCTAGTTTTGCATCACTTGTTATGCAGTACCAAGAATACTAATAGGATCCTCAAAATAAGATAGAATAGGTTCCAATTATTTTTCTTCATAGGTGAGTACATGCGTTGGTCCAGGCATGTTTTTTATCAATAGTGATACACAGAACACATACAAAACAATGCAGTGACTTAGAGGCATTATGAAATGGAAAGGTACAACTCCAATTCATTCTATAATTTTAAGAGGTCCGGTGTACCTGGAACATAATTTACCCATTTTACTGAATCCTAGAACACCCTTCCCGGGAGATAACTTCATGAAAACATGATCTCCTACTTGAAATTACAAATCCTTCATTTCGTTATCGGTATAGAACTTTTGCCTAATTTGAGATTCTTTAATATGGGTTTGGATAATATTCACCTGATCAATTGTTTCCTCAACAAGTTTTGTGCCTACAAGTTTTCTTTCACTAACAACATCCCAACAAGTTGGTTTGCGACATCTCTTTCCATACAATGCTTCATATGGCGCCATCTAAATTTTTGAATAGAAGATATTGTTATCGGAAATTTATAGTAGAGGTAAATATTGATCCCAGATACCATGAAAGTCCAGTGAGTATGATCTCAACATGCCTTTCATGGTTTGAATAGTCTGTTCTGATTTTCCATCAGTTTTAGGGTGGAAGGCAGTGCTCAAATGAAGTTTAGTATCTAGGTATTTCTGTAGACTTTTCTAGAATATTGATGTAAAATGAGGATGAAGATCAGAAACTATCTATATGGGTACACCCAAAAGTCTTAGAACAACATTAATTTATAGTCTTTCTAAACGTTCAAGTGGTAAATATTCTCTTATATAAAGAAAATTTGTTGACGTGTTAAGATGATCAACAAATATTGCATCATTCTTTCTAGGAGTGTTTTGTATCCCCATGAAAAATTCCATCATAATATCATCCCATTTCCACTCAGATATGGGAATAGGTTGCATGAATCCTCCAGGATGTTGTGTTCTAGACTTAACCTACTGAAAAACCATAAAACTTGACAAAACATTAGCAATCTCTTTTTCCATGTTGTCCTACCAAAAATGTTCCTTCAAATTTTTATACATATTAGTGCTACTAAGGTGTATAGAGAAATTGGTGCTGTGAGCATCATCCAAAAATTTCCTTCGTAAATGAAATATATATGGAACACAAAGCCTCTTCCCAAATTTCAAAATTCCATCTGTATATACAATGTCAATCAATCTCCCATTGTTCATAGCTTTAATTTTATTTTGAAACTCCTCATCATCTATATGAGATCATTTCATCATTTCTTATAAATATGGTTTGGAAACCATTTGAAAAGTATTAATATTCCCTCTTCCATTATTATTCCCATATCCATATTTACTAGATTTTTAAACATAGGATCCCTTTCAACTCTTATCTTTTTCATAACTCCATGCTCCTTTCTTGTCAAAGCATATTCCACCTTATTTTCCTTCCTCGGGTGACAGTGTATAGTGAAATCCTAATCCTTGAGTAGTATAGGCCATCACATTTGCCTCATGTTTAGTTCTTTATATGAGGAAATATACTTTAGACTCTTTTGATCAGTATATATCTCACATTTTCACTATATAGATAGTGTCTCCATTTGTTCAGAGTAAAGACTAATGCTGATTACTTAAGATCATGAGTGAGATAGATTTATTCATGAATTTTTTAGCTACTATGATGAATAGTCAATAACTCTATCATTCTGCATAAGGACACAACCATGTTATTTTTTGAAGCATCACTATAAATAAAAAACCCATTATTCACTGATGGTTGATTCAAGATTGGAGCATTGAATAATTTTTTCTTCAATTATTCAAAACATTCTTCACACTCTTTTGTCCAAAAAAATTTACACCCTTTATGTGTGAGCTGGGTTATTGGGTTAACCATTCAAGAAAAATTTAGGATTAAATGCTTATAATAACCTGATAAAACAATAATACTATGTACCTCAGTTATACTTCTCGGTGCTGCACATTCTTGGATTACCTTGTTCTTTGAAGGATCGACAAAGATACCATCCTTAGACACAATATGGACAAGAAAAAAAATTTCTTGAAGAAAATAAGTTTCCTGAATCGAGAATCCGCACATGATAAACATCCCATATATTTCATTTTTTCTGAGGGTTTTTAGAATAGTGCGCAAGTGATTTTCATGATCTTCATAGATTTTTGAGTATACCAAGATATCATCAATAAATAACAATAAAAATTCATCAAGATATTCCTTGAAAACTCTATTCATTAGATCCATGAAAATAGAGGGGGCATAAGTTAATCCAAATGGAATTACGATAAACTTGTAATGCCTGTACCTGGTTTGAAATGATGTATTTGGAATGTCTTCTATCTTCACAAAAAACTAATAATATCCATATCGAAGGTCAATCCTTGAAAAATATTGAGCTCCATGAAGTTGATCAAATAAATCATCAGTACGAGGTATTTAATACTTTTTCATTAATTTTATAGCATTTTTATCCCTATAGTAAATGCACAACCTCATAGATCTATCTTTCTTCTTAACAAAAAGAACAGGGGCTCCCCATGGAGAAACACTAGGGAAAATAAATCCTTTATTACTCAATTCCTCTAGTTGTTTCTTTAATTCCACTGATTCCATAGTTTCCATTCTGTAAGGTTTCTTAGATATGGGCCTTGAACCATGAATTAAATCAATAGAAATATCAATTTCTCATTTTAGAAGAATAAAAGGTAAATCCTTTGGAAACACATCAACATATTCTAGAACAATAGGTATGTTCTCAATTTGAACATTACTTTCTTCAACCATAGTTATTTCACTCTCTTCCTCCCCAATAATTGAATTTAGTAGAGCTACTGGAGGTGGATCTAGATAAAAATCAGATGGTGATGTTTCTGCTCTAATGTATAGTTATTCCTTATCATCGACAAAAATTGTAACCTTCTTCTTCTTAAAATAAATTTTCCCATCATGGTCAAAAAGCCAATCCATTTCGAGTAATATATCAAAATCAATCTTGGTATGAAGATTAGATTCAAAAATAAATCACGTTTATATGACCTAATGGGATTTGATTCACAAAACATTATTGTATTGATACATCCCTTAGGAGTAGTGACTAACAACACCCTTGTAAACTCAAATTGGAAATATCTAATTTTCATAGCAAACCAGGAAGATATGAAACAATAAAATGATCCATAATCAAATAAATCATTGGCTAAATTTGAGGAAACCATTAAAGTTCCTTCCACCACATCATTAGGAGCATCAATTTTAGCAGTAGTGATCGCATAATCTTGGAATTTCTCCCATTGCCTTTTCTAAGGCATGTTTTCTTAGATATTAGGATATTAATTTTCATAATTCCCATTTTCTCTAAAATTATGGAATCCCACATTGACAAAATCTTGATTTCCCTTGCAATCACGTTTTTGGTGACCTTTTTCACCACAGTTGTAACAAACACCCATTCCCTTTAGGCAAGTACCAGGGTGTTTCTTCCCACATTTACTGTAGGATAAAAATTCAACTTTTCCCTCCTTCCTTTATTTTCATTTTCAGAGTGTTCATCAGATATTTTCCTCTCCTACAATGATTTATAGTCGTAAGACTTAGATAATTCCTTTTCTGTCTTGATAGCACATTAGACTATATCTTCATATGACAAGAAGGATTGTGGACTAATTCTCGATAGAGAAATGGTTTTAACCCATAAAATAATTGATCAATATTACTACTTGTGTTACGTATATAATTTATAGAATGCCTTGATAGCCTTTTAATGTTAGCCTCATACTTTTTGACATTCTCTTCGTCCTTTTTCTTTAGAATCATAAATTGTCTTTCCATACCCACTAGATGGTGACGAGGAAAGTATTTTTCTATGAAAATATAATTAAACACCATACATTCCATATTTTATAATTATTCATCCTCATTTGTGTTTGTAATTAATGACCACCATTGATCTGCATCTATTGTGAGGAGAAAAACTTCCCTGAAAACTTTTTCCCCTTCACTACTCCCCAAAGCATGAAATTTTTTCTTTGAGGAACTTATACACAGCTCAGATACAAATGGATTTGTAGTCCCATTGAATATTGGTGGTTGTTTTCTCATAAAGAGGTCTAACATTGATCCTACGCTTTGTGGATCAGTGTACTCTATATCGGTAGAGTTATTATTCATAACCCGAGTGAGTTGTCCCAGTTTGGTTATAAGATGTTCAACACCAGTTTCATCCCCAACTTCACTATAATTATCCAGAGTTGTATTGAAATAACTACATGGATTACTTGAGTTGATACAGTTTCCATTCCTTCCACTTGGTTCCATTTCTAAATAATGGAATACACTAGGTTAATTTATGAATCACAATGCATAGATCTAAACAAGTAAAATACCTAACATAAATTGAACAGCTTATTCAAATAATCCATAATCATAAAAATTTTCTCTTTAACAAAATATTTACTAAAAAATCCTTCATAACGGCCTATAATGAAAATTTTAATTATCCTAATCATATCCCATGGGAGTGTTGTAACCAATAGTGAAGCAAGGTCTGTTGTCGTGTACCAGGATACCCCAAGTAAAGCATGGAACTCCTTATCAGAGTTTTCACCCCAAGGTACATCTGTTCCAGAGCCGAATCAACCTAATCATATTCATAAATGGATTTATTTATTTTTATACTTTTAAAATATCTACATTACCAAAATTCTATGATGTTATTCTACACTAATCCTCAAAATTTATCTTAGGGTAATGTTCTCTTATCATAGTTTTTAAAAATCTAATTTCCAAGGTTTGTACTAAAATTCCACTGATACAAACTGCAACACCCCGACCCTAGTTACCCAGAGTCAGTGCATTATTATATAACATTGGCCTAATTCCAAGAGATCAAATCCCGAAAGACTGATCAATTTAGTATCCTTGGAAGTAATAGATATATACATATGTTTTACATTACATTATAAAATAAAACACAACAACATTGTGTCTCCTTTGAACACACTAATATCCCATAGCCTATCTCTATAGGTCAATCATAATATACTTCTTCACATCCTAGAAAAAATAAAACATAAGAATGGGGTGTGCTCAGATGCTCAGTAAGGATAACAATATAGCAGAAACATATACAAATAATCATAAACATTGAAGGCAATTTATAAGGCTAAAACACAATCCTTTTAAAATAAAATTTCAGAATAATATGAAAAAGATAAATAATATAATTCCATTAAATTATTCACATGGATATTCTACTTGTCTAATAGTGACATGTAATGTCAATAACTAATTTCATAATGATGGAATCCATAATGCTGGACATCATAACCACAAAGTCAAGGCCTCATACCTGGAATACAAATAAGTTTTTGACATGGAATTTTTCCAAGACACTAGTTTATCTCACGATACCAACCAATGCATCAAGAAGTAATATAGGGCTCCACCCATCTCTTACTAAGTCCAACACATTCCTCATATGAAAACATAGAAAAATAATATAAATATTTATATTAAAACTAGCATAGGAAATGTTAATACTTTTACCATATACCTAGAATGGTATAAAAAAACACATCCACAATCAAACATATCCCAGAACCAGAAATACAATACGTAAGATAGTATCATAATAAATAAACTTCAAACAAGTGTAAAATCCATCAATGGATGTTGACATGGATGATATCAAAACTATTTTACAGAAATATCTTTTTCTATTTTGAAATCATTTAGAAGTCACATAATTATAAAAGAAAAAATTGATTTTTTGGAAATATTATTATAATATTGTATGGGAAGCTTTGAAGCTGTTATAATAATAGAAAATAGTTTCACCCGCCATATATATAGAAAAATAATTCCTAGTTTAATTTGTCGAAATGTTCATAAAGTACCTTATTTGGGAAATGACAGAAAGATTCATTTCAAAAACATTTTATATAAATTCAAAAAAGGGTATAAATGATTTTAACACATATTCTAGTAAATAGTAAAAATGTTTTGAAATACATTTTTAAGAAACACAAATGTAGATGATAAATAAGTCCTTGTAGATACTTACGTATAAAAAACCGTGGATATGTAAAAAGATTGAAAAATTAGCCCTTAAAATGTAATTTTACCCAGTTGAGGGTATGTTAAACTCCTTTATAATAGATAAATAAATGTTATTAATTTATACAAGATCCACATACATAAATATAATATCATATATGAACTCTTAATAATGCTTTGTTAATAATATTTTAGTAATATCATTGTCTTGGGTTTTAACAGATTCGTTTTATTTTATATGTTTTGTTATATAAGTCATGTTTGTTATGGATAAGATTTATTTTATTCATATACAGAACAATATTAAGTACTTAATAATTATTTTTAATCATAAAAGGAAAATTATTCTTGACTGATTATGAGGGGGAAATTAATATTATCGCGTTCCTGGATATGGTAATTCGTACGTACACACGAGCGATAATATCATTCTATTGATTGTAAAATCCTATGTAATTGGATGGTATATCATATATACAGCAAACTTAACATTTTATATTTATTATTAACATCAATTATACTCATTATTATACCCATCCATATAATTAAGTGTTGAATAAAAAACTACACCACAATGTGGAGACGGTAAGGCGTACATACACACGTATGGTGCCTTTTTCATTCATATGATGGTTATAATAATGAATATGGTTGTACCCTATTAATAATAACATAATAGTATGTATATATTTTTTTATTTAATATTTTGGTATGTAAATAATAAATAAAGGGGAAGTGGAAGAACAAAATAACTTTTAAAGAGATGATGAAATCATTACCTCTTCTTTGGGTTCTTCCATTAGTTTTGATCAAAAGGGATCCTTAGGTTGGATTTATGATCAAAGTAAGGACTAAAGGTTTAATTGAGAGTAGTTTGGAGGATATTTTATCAGGTTTTGGCTGAGGCAAATGGTTTTGGAGTTGTGACTTTGAGAGAAGGGTAAGTACCATTTTATAAGAGAGGTGAGGGTCATTTTAGGAAAATCCGGAAATATTATGTTATTATAAAAACATTTTCGTTATATAATGGATCAAAATGGATTTATTTTGAGGCTAAGTTAAGGATGGGTCGAAATCATCTAAAAATAGGTTTTCCACATGTTTAGGTAACCATATTAACCATATCTTTTAGATTTAAGTCTTAGTTAAATAGTTTAACTTTTTATAATGTCTTCTTGTATTTTTAGATTACATGGTTAATAAACTTACTATAAAATGCCAATAGAACTAAAAGTGTCAAATTAATGACATATATATCATTATATAAGTATTTTTTCTGAACCTTAGATTTTTTGGAATATTATATCATTTAATAATATAGTATTTGATTTAAAAACACATTGATGTCAATTTTGACACTATTTAGTATTTGGTTGTTTTTAAAAGTCAAAAAATCTTGATTACTTTGAAGAATTACATTAAATCAATCCTAACATGTAATATTAATCATTAAAAATTGTTTATTACATCAGATTTCTGAATTTACATTTATTTTTATATTTATAATATCTATTATTTTAATACATCATTATGTTTATTTTCTCTGGCGCTCGCTTCGGTGGGTTTTCTTCTGTGTCAAAGGTGGTGTGTTGTGGATGCCCTCGAACACCCTAGTCCTACTCTGGATTCACGATCCTCTGCTCCAATCCAGGTCAGGGATGGAGCAGAGGGTTCAAAGAGGTTTTGGGTTATGGTTCAGTGGACGACGAATTTTCAAGCACTACAAGAGTCAGTTTTCTTTTTCTTGGACAGCTTCTGGTCTTATGTCTCTTCGACGCCGCTGGTGTTCTGAACCCTATGGCTTTCTAAGCCTTGATATGACTTTGGGTTCCTCTTCTCCTATCTCAATCGAATTTGGAGTGGGGTTTTCTATGATGTTTTGGGATGTGTGGTTTTGTGGCCTTTGGGGCTCGATGCATAGGATGAGTCGATGTCCTCTAGTGAAGACGGTTCCTGGTTTTTCAGATCTATTTGGTAATTCGTCTGCAATGCTTTTGGTGAAGGTTTGTAGTGATTTTCTACAAATTTTTAATCTGTTTAATGTTCATTCGGTGGAAAATTCATTTTGGTATCTGTTTTCGGTGTTATTCGTTACTGTTGCGGTGTGCGAGGTCGGCTTGGATGGTGATGACTAGTGTGAAGAAGATGGTGTGGATGTTGATTATGACGGCAGCACCGGCGGTCCCCGTTCTCTAGCAGTCTCCGGTGTGGTATTAGGATGACGATGAAGATGTGGTGATGGATGGAGATGACAAAGCGGTACTAGTGATGATGATGACTGGCAAGCACCAATGGTACCCATGATGATGACACAGATCATTAGGCTTTGTTGATATCTTTTGAATTTTGAAATTTTTTCATCAAGTTTTGTGGAGGTTTTGAATTTTGAAATGTGTAATGGGTTACATATCTTTCTGGTTCCAAATCACCCTTAAAGTGGCTTTTGATAATCCAATAAAAAATGAATTTTTAGTTTCTAATATTCCATTAATAAGGTAATTACTGCATCATCATTGTGTCATAAATAAATATTATTATTTAATGTAAATAAATTATAAATTAAATAACCTAACGTAGGAAATATTTTTATATTTATAATGAATATTTATAGTAAACTCTATATTATGAATAACCCAATATAAAAAATGATGTAGTTATTAAAATTAGAATTTAACACTTATAACTCTTCTTTAAATAAAATAATAATAAATGTCCTAATCCAATCCAAGTGGATCAATGATGATCATATTTTATTCCAAAGGTTGATTTTGGTCAATGTACACTTATCCAATAGAATTATGCGATGTGTTAGGATAATTATAATATCATTTCTACCTTTAATTACCCTATTTACTTTTAACCGTGGTAAAAAAAATACAAAAGTTACTATTCAGGAAAAAATTATATTCATCCTATTGATCCACATTATACTTACTAAGGTCAAGTGAGTCTCTTAGATTTTTGAAATTCAATTCACATAAGTTGTAAAATTATGTTTTATGCCAATTTGCTAATGTTCCTAGAAGGTGGGTAATAGACGTTAAAAAGTTCAATAAAAGTTTATACAACTAATATTATTTTAAAATGACTCTAATGAATTATATTGAACTAATATAGGTATTCTGTATCTATTTGGATATAAAATTAATTAAATAAAAAATATAATTATTTAAATAAAAATTAGGTTTTAAACAATAACACAATGTTTTTCACTATTCATAAAAAATGGAAGGTTTTCAGAAAAATTCCAAATATTCACACAAATAAAAATTTGATATTCTGAATCCAAAATTGAAGTCCATTTTTGGAAAATAAAATTTATAAATTTTCAAAAAGTGGGTGCTACTATTCATAACGGCTAGTTTGATTGGTCATGGTGTGCTAGAACTCAAAGTTACATGTAGCACAAGATATTGTATTATTAAAAGAGAAGCATACCATTGATGCTTGGGGTGTTACACCTTTACACATCAAACAACCTTTTGGTCAACTTCCATCTCCTGAGTACCCAATGCATTTGAGAGCTATAGTGGGCCTCACCCATCATATCTTGAGCTATAATGGGCTCAACCCAACATATATTTAGCTATAATGGGCTCAACCCAACATAAATAAATTTCAAGGAACATATCATGGTAATAACATATCTTGAAATTAGGACAAACTATTCAATCATTATACATATAAAAAAATCCTTCTGAAATTTATTAAAGAGAGTTTTAAAATGATTTTAAAAGGTTAATCCTTTAAAATTTAATTGGAGTGAGAATTCATATAATAGAATGGATAAATTTGTACACTATAAATACACATATTAAAACATAATATAAACAAAAATTCATCACAACAATAATCTGAATACCACATAATGAATAAAGAAGAAGGTTAACCTATAAAATGAAAATTGGGTTAAGAATTCTCTTACCTCAGGTTCTTTTTACTTAAAAAGTGTTTAATCCTACTATATAATGGTTAAAAGTGTGTTATTAATATCTTAATGAAGAATATTAATGTTTATAACACCTTATATGATCATTTCACAACATCGTTCAACACAATTATTGGTAATATTTTGTTATTTACATTGTTTTGGGTGTGTTCGTTACATGGTTTCCATGATCGATTCATGATGGATATTCATATAGATTGGAAGTGAAACTCTATAATTGGAATGGAATAGTATTTAAATATTTACATAATCATAAATTATACCATTTATCATTTTTAATTTTAAAATTCATGTGATTTATAAGATAAACATTATTGATATTTGTTTAGGTCATTTTGGCGATTCTCCGATCGTGATGAACTCATTTTGTTTTATAAACTAAACACATGTGTAAAAATGATTACAGAGCCTTATATAAGATATAATAAATAAATTATAATCTGGTTCAACCATTAAAATGGTCTCATGAATAGTATTTAATGATGTAAATGAAATTTAAATCACCTCATCCACGATGTCGGTAAATCGACACATCATAGACGATGATTTTATTTCATGATTAAGTGGTAGAAGTGAATAATTAAAATTTTTAATATTCCATAAACATGATGAAATCCAGATTATTTATGATACTAGATCACTCATTTTACAAGTATAAGGGGATATGAGTAAAAAATAAGAAAAGAAAGGAACTCAAAATAAAATAATAGTTGAGAAATCCCTTACAAAAATTCGGTAGTCGAATGGCTATGCCACATGGTTTTAGAAAACATTAAAAAGATAGGAGACATGGTTCACCCATCCATAAATGAATAAAAATATAATATAGATACATAATAAATGTAAATAATAACACGGTATGTAATCTTGAAAGTTTTAACACATAAAAGAGAACTTGAATGGAAAAACAGAAAGAAGTTGATAATTCTCTTACCTTGTTTAATATCTCCTATGACATGAATTTTGGGACATTGGGGGTTTGAAAACACATAGATAGGAGTAATATAGAGGAAATAAGACCATATCTTCATTGAGGAGGAATTTTGAGTGATTGGAATGAAGGAATGGGTTGGTATTTATTGGGAAAGTGCGGGAATATTTTATTAATTTAAAAGGGATACCTCAATAGTGGTATTTAAAAAACCTTGATATTTCCCATGGTATTTGACCACGGTATTGAGCACTTGGGAGACCTCAAAACATAATTTACTATACACAAGTCGACCAGAATAATTACATCACTGTTACATCATTAATAATGTCATTAAACTTATCGAAAACTCAAAACTGTATTTTTTCTATTCACCAAAAATTATACTGTTTCCGGAAAATCCCAAAACCTAAACCTAACCATTTTTTGAAATGTATAATTAAAAAATGTACTCCATTTTTTGTAAATAATTTTCTAAATATTATTAATTTAAATTTTAAATAAGATCATAATTTATTCCAAAATTACAATTTTAAATCTACAGATTATTTGTTAACAGCATGAAAAATTAATCAACATCTCATTATCTGATAACCTTAAGAAAATAAAATAATAATAAAAATTTACTATTCAATTTTTTTATAATACTATTCATAATGGTAAGTTACTATTCACCCAAAAATTAAATTTGGTTTCATTAGAATCCATAAAACATACTGATCATATTTGTAGATGACTATATTTAGAAATTCAAGACATAGAAGCTGAAAAATTATGTTTAAAGGATAGTTATAAATATCTAATTAAAACAAAGTCTCCGGTATTTCAATTATCTTGTTAAAACCATTGTGTTTTACCTAGGTAGCATCGATTAGGGTGTTAGGTAGTTGTTGTGAATAACATTGTTTATTTTCATGTAAAATTTATAGGAGAAGGGGGTTCTAGAATAAGGGGAATTTTTGGAATCATGAGACACAATTTCATGATAGATTTTGTGTTTCTCAAAATAATTAGAGTTGTGTGAAACATATAGAGTTTTGTAAATATCTAGGTTATAGGAAGGAAGATTCCCTTTTATCAAACCTAATCATTATTAGGAGTAGTTTCTTTAGGATCCCACTGCCATATGATAAGTCAAGTTTGGTCCCACAAGAGTTATTTCATGAAAAGACTCTACCATTGAGGGTCTCTGATTGATGGTGTTGAATGTTGTCACATAAGAGATATAGTTGTGCATAGTAGAGCATCATTTCAAATTCTAGATAGCCTACCTCCGGATTTTTGGGTGGGTTTATTTTTGTAGATGATATCATAAGATATTGGGGTAAAAATTATAGCACATGGAATTGAGTTGAACACATCAATAGTATTTTCTGCTGGGGCTTGGCCACCCACCGATTTTAGTTTTACACTATCTTTAGTATATAACTACAGGGTTTCATGATAGTTTAGCATGAAATGCTTCTACCTTATGCACAGAACAGATTTATTATAATCACGGGACTTCTGAAATCATTTTCACTAAGGGTATACTACAAAAAAATATGTCATATTTGGTTTGAAAATAAGTTGTATGAGAGAATGTATCATTGTGACCACACACCAGAACATGAACACCACTTTCTCATTATCTATAAAATGGTCCTTCAGGGTGGGTCACTTATTAGGTTCATCCAGAACTATCCATTTGAGGTCTAAGATTCTATATCAGCTCAAACAAAATCCTCTCCCTAGAATCTAGGAATCTAGGGGATCATAAGGGTGGGTTCTATGGGAATCACTGAAATGAGTGTCTCATTTTTGTTTAGGATCACACCTTTTTCTTTGGGTATCACAACTAATTTTTGTTCTACACAAAACCATGTATCCCAACCCAATAAATAAATTTAGAGGCACCCTTTTATAGTACTCTAACTTATAACATGATAATACTATACTATCATGCGCACAACTCTTCCGTTACATGAAAACCTGAGCCTCAACCACATCATAAGCATGACTACCTCTTTTTAAAAATTTCTTATATGACCAATGGGGCCTTTTATGTGAAATATACCAATTTTTTATTCAAATTTAGTCTTTTTACACTCTAAACCATCATTTTCACACACCAAAATTATAACATCAAGATTTTTTCTAAATTAATGGCCAATCAAACTAGACTGAGATAAATGTTGCTGACGCCGCTTAAAGAGCCAAAATGATGGGAAACCATGATATTCCTTATTCTAGGAGAGTTATTTACAATAATAAAGTACTTATGGGAATGTTGAATAAAGCCTATATGAACTCTCTGTTGAGTAATCATATTTTTATATACAATTTTAGGCTGATGGATGAAGCATCAATCCTAGGCATTGAAGTAAATACTCTATGCTATTGAATCACATTTCAAGATGATCTCAACAGTAGGAACATAATCATTAAAGGTCAACCTACTCAAGAAAATGGGGAAATTTATTTCTACATATTGAGTGGAAAAATTCAAACAATTAATAGGGAAAATCTAAATGATAAAGAGTTTCTATATCTATAGTGTCATCATTTTATAGAGCATTATCTAGGATAAATGAAAAGGCTGGAAAAATGACTGGGGTCTGCAGGCTAGAGGAAACTTCCTAGATGAATGCACTTAGGTGTACTATTTACAATACACCTATCAGATGAATAGGGTTGTGTTGCATTATATTGGTTTATATGAGTCATTGTGGATGTCCCAATTTCTGACGTACCATTAATAAGAGCTGCTTCCAGAGCTCCTCAACCATTGGTCTCTAGACACCAACACATTCCACCATCACCATGGGGAGGTGGGAATCATATTGTTGGACGTTCACTAAATATGTGGCATTCCACTTAGTTGATTTTAATACTAAGAGTTACTCCCAACATCGAATACCTATAGTGATAGGCATCAAAGCCATATCCCAGTGTAGTACCTTCTAGAGGCGTTGATGGTAAATTTTGATGGTTATCCCCCTTTCCACAATGATATATCATACAAGGCATGGTTGGGCATGTTTTAGAAAAAGGATATGATCCAAAAAAATTTGGGGCAGCTGAATCAGGGTCCATAAGTGCTTCAAAGTACGAGGATGTGATCATATTATCTTATTATAGAGGAAGGTAAATACAAAAAATATGGTTACCTGATGGCGGAGTATTGAAATCCAATAATTTGAAACACCATATTCATTCCCAACTTATAAAGTGGTTGGATGATTCTATTCAGATACACTCTTTTGGGTATTCTCATAGGGACACTTATGATGGAATGGATCATGACACCAGTAATAGGGTGAATATGATTGTACTGGTGTTAAGAAGACTCTACAGTCATCTGGGAAATGAGGTTTGTGGGAAGGGTCTAGGTTTATTTTTTCCAATTCAAGTTACTTCAAAATTGGATTATGGTTCACTTAATAAGATAAGTGTTTATGAAAACTATCATCCCACTTAATTCAGATCTGTGACCCTAATTTCTCAACATCAATGGGTTACGTCTTGGGACGCACCTGGAGAATGGGGTTACAATAGGCATCAGTAACTACGTGATCTTTAAATTTTACCCATTCTCAAACCCATTTCATGTGTTTTTGGACAAATTATAGGGGACATTGGTCCATATAGAATACCATTAGTTATTTTTCAGTGGAGTGTTAGTTTCTTGAATTGACAATAACACCTACTATGATCCATACACTCCATATCGGTGCACCAAAAATTTCGGATCTGTCCAGTAAATGACAAAGGGAGTCTACGTGGGGGTTATTTAAGAGCATGAATTTGATATTATTCTTTATATATGGTGGTTTTTTATAGATGAGGGCTCATGGGATACCATCATCTTGACATCGAAAAATGTAAAAACTGGTCTCTCCCTGGATAATGCTAACAACTAAGTAGTGATATAACCATGTGTGATCTTGCATCAACACATAATGGTGCTTGAACCAGTTAGTGAGGTTTTGGAGTTGGAATGAGTTTGTAGGGACACTCTTCATGGGGTGATACAATCATTTTGTGGAGTTTAGGATGGATCTATAGAGGGTGTGGTGCAAGGAAACATTATACCCTTCCCTCAAGGAGGGGAGGGAATTTTCTAGATGTGGTCATAGGGGAAAGACGAGGTTCTTAGTCTAGAACTAAAATAGAAAGGGAGGCCCTCAATAGGAGGAAGTAACATATATTCTATCCCACCACTATATTAATATTATATATGCTTTTGGTGGGATAGGTAACACTGAGGATGAACATGATGCCAGAGTAGATATGGTATATGCTGAACTTGGAAGGGATCGAGCTGCTGGTGGTGGGGCACAACCAGATCATTGCCAAGGTGCAATTCCATAATATTTTTGAATACCTAATGACCATGTATTTATTTTATTGTTAGCATAGGACACCTGATAATCCTATAGGATCGGTATGGGTGATGTTTGATGGAGAGACCAACTTAAAGGAGACACCATATTCTAAGGAATCAACTGAGGAGGCATTAACCATTGATGGTACATTGGGCCCCACTGATGGAGAATCCTGGGGATCAACCACTAAGTAAGAGACTCCCCAGGATATAGGTGAAAGTTTCAATTTAGATGATTTTGACCAGGTCTTCTTCCATGATGTAAGCTCGTTAACTTAGTTGTCTCTTAAACTATTTCTGCTATTCTTGTTCTGAGGTTATAACTGATTTTTTTGTATAGGATCAAGCAAAAAATGGAAAACAGGTCCCTACTAGAGGGAATGTGGGTGATCCAATGGGTTTTGGAGAGTATGATCTTGAAACAATTCCCAATTTCTATGAAACTGGTGGACCTATCTAAGAGTTTGAAGAAGTGGTTTTAGAGCCTTCGGTCCTCACTTTCACTAACAGGGGACCACTCCCTGGCATCCGAATGGTGGCATCCATCACTAGTAAATAAGGTCACCCAAGGTGGCTTATTATCGATACCCCTTAGCCGTAAGGTAAGACTATATCTTAATAAATCTATCCAATTTAAACGTTCATAGTGCTTTTTCATCATTTTCTTTGTTTGTTCTCATGAAACTTTTTCTCAACCAATGGTAGGGGTCCAATGCCTACCGCCATAGGGTTGACTAGAAATGAGTGTACACCCATTGTGGAACTCCTTTTCGACGATCCTGTACCAATACTCACCCAGATGATCAACCAATTTATGTATTTCCACTAAGTTATTCTTTTCTAACCCATCATGATTGATCAAATTGACTGACATGCTCTTATTTCTAGACTTGTTTGTGGGAGTGCAAACCTAGAAAGTGGATATTTCCAAGGGATTCATGGAACCTTATCTGAGGGATTCAATATATATTGAGGAGACTATAATTCAAAAAAACCTAACCTTGGTGTTGGGAGGGAAGCCTATTATGGTCTAGAGTGACACGGGTAGAGGGAAAAAGTGTGAGGATTGAAGAGGAAATGATGCTGAGGAAGATTCAGATGAAGGCAATCGACCTCTCAACATGGAGCCAAATTCCCTTGAGAGGATCCCATAAAAGGACTATACTACTATTCTCCTCATAGACCCTCTATGTGTGAGTGTAAACCAATTGAATATGTAGATGACTTTGGGACTAAGCTGATTGAAGATAATCACATCATTCAATGAAGGGAATGAAGGAGCATATAACATTCTACCACTCACAATCTGGTGCCACACATGGTGAACTAGATAGGGACATTTCACAACTCATAATGAGAAATGAGAACTATAGGAGGGAATTATCATAATCTCTATTATTTGTTCCATAAATTCCTTACCAAGTAGGTGTGGGAGGAGATCTGGAATTTGTACATCACCTAGCATATGTAGAAATCAAATTGCACTCAGTAGAGTTAGGAGACAAAACAAGAAGTTTAATGTATGCAGTAGCAGGTGAATGATCATGACTCCTTCCTCAATGCTTCAGAATATGTTATTATCTGGTAGAGGGCTCAACTGGTAGAACACATTGATAATGGTAATGAGGAAATATATTAGACTGCTATGTACCAAGTTGATTGAGATCGAGTCTGGATCAAGGATGATGAGCTTCGTCCTATGGCTGGGGAGGAGGAGGAGGAAGATCTTGGGAGGTGACATCAGGTCCTTGAATACACACACCAGAGACTCATAGGACTATAGTTATTAATCATCAAGGTGGATCTATAGGGGAATTTGGGATGAGGATTTAGAGAGGCTCGATTGTGTGTATGAACCTCGCCAATTTCTGAAGTTTAATTTTTTAAACATTCCACATGAATAAACATATTTATTTTTTCATATTTTACTATCACCATTCAATCATACTCATGAGACAACCAATGAAAAATCCTTAATCCAATGTAAGTAATGATCAGTGTGAGAAACAAAGGATGACCATGCGATCTATCCTTCATATTAGAGAGTTAGAAAGTTGTCAAACACTGAAGATATCATTTTGTTGTTTGATCAGTGAGAGTGTTCAAGATAGGAGGAGCTATGGATAGATAATTGGGATATCTAAACAACCAAATTTCTTTTCCAATGTCTTCTATTGAATGAATGGGGTAACACCAATGGTGTTTAATTCTTCCCAAACAAAAAGGAATGAAAAAAGTTAATTATGATTCCAAAATTCTATAACAAAAGGGGGCTGGCATGATGATGGATGATAACAGTTGACCTAGTTAGAAATATAGTATCCATTTTCATTTTTTTGAGGAGGGGGAAAATGAGTTTTTATGGGTAACCATGTTTGAAAAATTTAAATTTTCTCAAAAATTTCTTCCAAAGTATTTTGGGATGTGTTCCCAGGATGGTGGGTGAGCCATCCTGGCATAAAACCATTCAATTAGAGGGATCATTCAAAGGTAGAGTAGGATGAGGATCCAAATAACCAGACTTGAAAATTATAGAGTGGAAGATATGTAATTTTAAAAAGTAATTCAAATCTATTGGAATTACACTACGATGGATTTGAGAACATTGTACAAGATCATCTGTATAAACAAAGGTCAAACTCATCTTCCCAGTGGAGTGTCATCTTGGATGCTGGGTGATGGTTGTAGAACATACATTATTCAGTAAGTGAACTACACCAAAGGAAAGGGATTCTAGGGTGAGGGTTGGAGACACAATTTAGTTTTACATCATCAAATATGGATGATGATCATGTTGTTTAAAATCATATGATGAGGACAATTTATTTCACATTTAAACTTCTTGTGATTAGGATTGGATTGCACAATTTATCATCATGCGATTGGGATGTGAATAAAACTCACCCACCTCTGATGGAAGGAGTATCTTGGATAAGTCACACACATTTTAAGGCCATGATGTATGGAAAAAAGGGAGATCATCTTAGAAGGATATGTTTTTCACATAAGAGTAACAAACAGAGATTAAAGGACCAAAGAGGGGATATAACACTACACACCACATTCCAATGAGGACTAAAATGTTGTTTAAAGTCATGAATCATGTACTTAAGCACCAAGTTTTGAGTTAAACAGTTTGGGCCATATGATATTAGTTAATGGTCAAAGAGTTCAGACAAGTGATAAGTATATTAAGGTAATAATGATTGGACTAAAGGGCAGTGTGTCTTAAAAGAATGTGCATAGCATGGAATGTGTTACCTGATGTGAAAGGACCACCCTAGTAGGATACATAACAACCCATAATGAATCCTTGAGTTAACTAGCACATAGTTTAAGGTCATTAGGCTTGGTCCATATGGTGGAACATCTCAAAAAATATGTGTAGTTCAGATAAGTGAGAAAACTGATCTTATTTGATAAAAAGTGGGGTGAAACACCACAAAACACATTCTTTTGATGAATTTCACAGATTTTAGTGTCCTAAATTATGGAATTGGGATCCTATTTTATTATTATTTAGTTTCTACTAGAGGGTGATCAGACGTCTCAACCTTGTTTGAGAACTTCCTCCAAAACCCTATGTTCTCATGATCTATTATCAATGCGAGAAATAAAGAGCAATATGGAGTTCCCACTATTCTAAAGGGAGAGGTAAATGAGGGGAGGAAGTTTCCAAAATATCCCATGAGGGAGATTGTGAATTTAAAGATCTGGATAATGAGAGAGGGTAATAATTGACAAAAGGGAAAATTATTTGACAATGTACGAAACACATGTTCTATACTTGTGCGATTTAATGATATGGTTGAAAAATGTAGGATTGAGCATAATTAGGATTCAAACATGGGATCCTATTTTTTTTACTGAACACCATTTGAAGAATGGTCCATGTATTGAAGGTGAGCTACTATGGAATTTTTCCATTATATTAGGGTTTATATTTAAATCAGGTGGATGGATATTATTCAAATTAGAGAATGTGTGAATCCTAGATTTGGGAGTAAGGAACATCCCATAGAAAAAACTATGTACCCCGGGATCTATTCCACCACGTTCTCGAGCACACCAGATGAATGTGTGGGAAATAGAGAATCAATACTGAAAAGAGGGGGAAATAACCCAAGGTGGGTAATCAATTGGGTTGGGCTTGAGATGAAATATCTGGGGTCACTACGTATTCTATAAGGATTGGAAGCAACCCACACATAGTTCTGGGACATGGCATGGTAGAAGAAAAATACAGGTAGTGTGTCATCCTCTCTGGTGATGATTTAAAATCATATCACATTATGAGGCAACTAGGTTTTGTATGAGTTAAAATCATCTCTGTTTAAGAAGATTTTGAGTTTTATAATGGGTGAAATCATATCTCTTTATTTTCAATCCTCGTTTTATATAGGGAAAAATAAAATATTTATAAATGGTATCCCATTTTTATAATAGGAATGATTGGAGCTAAATTT
The DNA here is from genome assembly GCA_963277665.1 of Viscum album. Taxonomy (NCBI): domain Eukaryota; kingdom Viridiplantae; phylum Streptophyta; class Magnoliopsida; order Santalales; family Viscaceae; genus Viscum; species Viscum album. The sequence goes on from OY728158.1 coordinate 59,315,673, forward strand.
CATGTGCTGGGGATGTTGTGATTTTTAGTTTAAAGTCATACAACTCAGACTTGGGATACTATTATTTTAAATTCACTAAGATCATAGTTTCGGGGGAATGAGTGTCTCAAGGAGGCTTGTGTGGAGTGGAAGAGTGATAAAATGTTGTGAAAGGAGGGATGAAATGTCCTTATAATACACAATGATTGTAAAACCATATCCCAATTCAAAATCTTGTCATAGTGGAAGAGAAGACACCACAAGGAATAAATATAGTGGGATGAGTCTTTGATGAAATATTCAGGAATCACTATGTTACCCATAAGGATGAGAATCCAGAGAAACATTGTTCTAGAATGGCTTCGTAGGAAACTAATGCAAGAAGGGGATACCATCTCAAAAGATAATATGGAATCATCAAATATTAGGATATTAGGCATCCAAAATTTATACGGTGTATCACTATAGTTTAACATCATGTGTTGAGGATATTGGAAGGTATTTCACATTAAGATGCATGATATTTCCTTTAGCATATCGATCTATGAGGGAATATCGGCCCACTGATGGGTCAAGGTCAATTAATAGGGATTATACCAAAAAAAGAGTCCCACAAGTGAATTTCATAGTGATAACACCATAACTAATGGATGGTCTTGTAGTGGATCCATGACTAGGACATGAGGAGGGAAATCTTGGAATCACTAAATATCCCATGAGGATGGGAATCAAGCTACACAAAATTCCTCCCATTTATGGAGGAATAGGCTTCCTAAAACACCAGGGATGAAGTAAACCTATAAATGAGGGTGGATGTAAATTGTTTAGGGTCATAATTATCGGACCCATGATCTTATTTTGAGGACATAGAGATGGGACCTATTGTAAGTAGTTTATGGCCATAATACTTGGACCTATAAGGAATTTAATTCAATGAAATTTTTATGACATGAAATTGGGAGAACATAAAGTGAAAGGAGGGAATGTTTTCCCACATACCAAAAAATTACCAGGAAACAAAAAACATAAAGTTTAAGGTCATAATTCTTAGAACAGATTTCAAAAGGAAAACATTTTAAAGACACAATAATTATAATAGGATGATGATGGTATCAAGGGTATTTGTGCGGCATGAGGGATGTAAAACCTCACATAAAATGAGATAAGGAGGCACACATAACAAATGAACACCTTTATTTGGACTCTCTTAATCCAACCTAGGTTTACCAAGAACAGATCACAAGTTCCGATCCATGGCATGGCCCAAAGGGCATACTAGATCCCCATGAGCTAGAAACTAGTGTCGGGCATCATTAGAGTACAACAAGTGAATTATTTATCCCAAATTATAATCAAATAACATAAAAAAATAAAGAAATTAAAAATTACAATATATATATATATATAATTATCTTAATTTAACATCATTTTTACAATATTAAAACAAAGAAACAATGATAAAAAACCCAATGAATCAACTGGAACAGAAGACTACACCATCTACATGTGACCCCAAGGTTAATCTCTACTAAAACTATCAACTATAACTCTAAGAGAACAAAATCAAGATGAAACCTACAAAGAGGTATAAAAATATAAAAAAATAACAATAGGAGTGTGTATTAAAACTCAATAGACTAGGTTGATAATATATTTCCCAGTGCACTCTCTTCAAAATAAAATAAGCATCAATTTACAAGTTTGATCTACAATGTATTAATGTATGATTTTCTACAAGTTTCACTTAAAAAAATTACAATCCATCAACCTTATTCACTTCCAAAACCAACTTCGATACATTAGTTAATCATTATAATTTTTGATAGGGAGGTGATTCTTTCATTTTCAAATGCCGAATGATTATAAAACACTTTTCTATAAAATATTTCTCGTAAGACTTTTAGAAACCAACCCACCAATTACAAGAAAACACCACACAAGAAGGTACTATAGTACTCATGTAATAATGGAAATATAAATATACATACAAGTATCACATTAATCACTACAAGAAACTAAAATCCAATAGACATGGGTGAACCAATGAGATGAATAATAATCCCATAGACACCAATACCTAAGTCCCCATTAACTATAGCATGCCACATACGATGAAATAAAAATTCTCTATAAGATCATCCACACTTTCTCATTATAGACCAATGGAAAATCCCATACCAATAAACCCAATATATCCACCACCTATTGTCCACTATCAAGTACCGTGACCTACCAGTCTAGAAATCATCCTTAGTAAATTATCTCAATATGTCAGGTTCCCATATCTCATATATTTCGTGGGGTTGAGACAACAAATTCTATCTGAGCGTCTAATAACAATATACATATATAATCATAATTCACAACATGTCTCACCCCAAATGTCCCAAGAACTATTCTTATGAAATAAAATCAATATATCACAAAGGGTTCCAATGGTGGAACCCTAATAATAGATCCCAAGGATTCCACAAAAATACAATACCATCCATTACACATAGAAAAGGAATGATAAATATCCTACGTGGGTTTTTATAATAAATAATTTCATCATTTTCCCAATTTGGACAGACATGCCCTTAAAAATTCCACAAAACCAACCTCCACCGAAATGCAATACATTTTTTAAGAAGAGGTGACAAAACAAAAATTTCCCTTTAAATGCATTTATAAAACTTCCTCCAAAGCATTCCTATCCCATATTCAATAAAAAACAATTTTCTATGAAAATGCCAACATATCCCTAATCCATCATCACATAACTAACTGATTTCAAAATCCAAATACTCACATCATTTAACATAAAACGATTAAAAAATATTTCAAGGAACCCAAATACACCATTTCACATGATATATATTTATTTAAAATGTTAAACAAAACCATTCATACCACAAATGACCCATAAAATCAAACTGAACATTTCAACAAATGCTTGATGTGTGCTACTCAACAAAACATGCTTAAGTATTTCAAAACAATGCTTAAACCATCATTTTCACATAAAATACTTAAAACAAGGAACATATATACATATTTATATATAAAGGATGATTCTAAAATCAATAAAGTAGTGATTCATAAATTAAAAAGGCAGGTGTGTGGAAAAAACCTACCTTGAAACTAGGGTGCACCGACAACACATGCCCAAAATCAATCCACATGGGTCCCTAGATCAATGATATACCATGAGGATCCCTAAATAAAAAAAACCCCATGTAAAAAAATGTAAATCCAAAACCTAGTTCTAAATAACTAGTGGATAAGAAGAAATCAATAAAAAGTTGTTGAAGAAGGAAGAGGGAAGAGAGGATAAGAGGAAAGGGAAGGATTTGATAAAGAATCACTATACATTTGTGATAAATCTCCCAAAAAAGTGGCCTAAATCGAAGGAGTGTGAGGGGGGAACCCTCATGTTGATACCATATAGGTAGGGATTCAAATGCGAGGTGGAATTACTTAAATTGGATTTTTATATTAAATGTTGTTTATCCCATAATGGGTTGCACTATTTTACTGCACAGTTTTCAAAACCGTGCGCAAACCATGTGAGGGATACTGGAAAACAAATTTCAACATAAAGGTTTAAAGTTTCATGATTTCGGAAAACCATGATACCTAAAATATTGTTCGAAACCCCTCAAATGACACCCCATATGCTAGGTAATCTGACCCAATGCTCATTTAATGATTTTAACATGACACCGTGGCTTTCAAAAACCCTCCATCGTGCAACTTTCTCCCAACAAAAACCACAGACCAACCATGAGGGAAAGACTATACAAAGAAAAAACATAAAAATGAAACACCTATCACACCAATAACCCATGAAAAATACTATGATTCCCAATGAACCAGATCATAAACTAAAACATGTAAAATTAGGGGTGACAATTCTCCCCAACATGAACGCTTTCCACCCATGGAAAGCCATTAAAATTTCAATCTGATTTATTAATGACTATGGATTACATATTAACAGGATCCAATATCTATACATCAAAAATATTTCACCCTCTAATAGTGGAAAGAAACAACTCACCACCATTGGAACCCAAGCCTCAGGCCCGAAATGAAAAAAGAACATCAAACACTTCCCAAAAACAATAGGAAAGTTCAAACCAACCCATCTAAAAAGGAACTCAAAATCCACCTAGCTGAATAGGAAACTGAGGAGATGAACACCTTTAAATAACGATACTAAAAATAGATTAAATCAAAACCCATCCAAATATAGATCACTAGACGAGGGGAGTCCTGAATGGCCTCCACACCGTTAAAATTGAACTAGAATCCAACAACACCTTAAGGGAAAACTCAAAAAGACCCACAGAGGGTCTCCAAAACATTATGAATTGAGTTGGAATAACCAAACTAAAATCCAACATGAATCAGAACTAGGAATTTCCACACAGGCCAACCAAATCACCCTCACAACAGCTTATAAATCTAGGCCACGAATAATGTGGTATGGAATTTAAACTTCCCACCCCAAAATGGATGTGATAGGGAAAGATACAACACTTTTCCATTGGAATAAAAACTACCACCACTCAAGGAGGGGAGGAAAGGGGCATAATGATTATACCACTAAAACTAAAACCAATAACTACTCACTCTATATTTCTACTGATTCACCTAGGAAGACCACTTATGAAAAAAATTAGGAACTTGCATTCTAGATGAAATCCTTAGAAACCTTGCATGATGGTTAAGTCCACCACAATCTTTAAGATAAGAGGAAATTTTTAACAACAAATAACCCACAATATAATACTAGAACTAAATCAACTCAATGGTGGGGACTCTAACATAACCATACCTCCCACCCCACCGATATTCTTAGCTATGTGTGAAATTCATTCCAAGACTTATGGATGATGCTCTGATGGATGAAACACATAATAATGTATAGTTAGGAGCTACTGATTCCCAATAGAAAACACTTCCATTAGGGCCACACATAGTCACATAGAACTCTCTGATAGAAACAATGGATCTAGACACACCACAAAACCTGTTTTCCTAAACAACACCACTTACCAAACTTATAACTTAATGATATTCAACACCCTACTCACTCACTCAGAATGAGGATAAAATTTAATAAAGATCATGACTGAATACATCATAAATTTCCAAACACAACTACTATAACCAAGATAATATATCATAACCAGAAATCATTTTCAATTAAGGGAAATTAACTCTCCATTCCAACAACTGTGTTTCTGCATCCTTTAAAGAGAAGGATTTAACTTCTAAAACTCATAAACAAGATTCTTAGGTTGATCAAATGGAAATATTTCCAATAGATAACCACCCATAGCTATATCAAAAAAATCCATCAGAAATAAATGGGGGAGAACATGAGGAAATAATGAAACTAGAAGCTCAACCAAATCCAGATCATTAGCCAGATCTCATATAGAACAAGAACCAACTTAGAGAGAAATGATTCCAAGACACCAAGGCCTTTCTAGAAACACACTGAACACTACTCCAAAATAGTTCCACTGAAAATATTGAAGCCGAAGACATAACATGATTATCAATTTTGTATCATGTGTAAGAATACCGAATAAACAACACTTCTATGACATAGAAATTCAAGCCATAAAATCCAATGATTACAAAAGACACCACAATTTTTCAACTTAAAACACTTTTGAGAAATGAAAAAACATTGTGTATTTTGACACTCACTAATGGTGTTTCATTGAGTCTCACTCACATGCCCAATTCTGTGTCACATAGGACACCCATCCACTAATACATAAAAGGAATCCATCCACATTTCCACACACATCCATAAAAGTGAGCACCCATGAAAATAATAATGACTAAAAAACATCCTCATTTTCAAAGACAAACCATTCACCCCATTTCAAATTCAAGGTCCTTCCAAAGGAACACTAACCACCATGTTATTTGTTTTACAATTAAACATACAAACAACGTTTACTATTCTTGAAGATGAAGTCACATAGGCTTCCATAGAAAATATTTTTTCTCTCATTCAAAACATTTCTCCTGAAATTAAACAATTCTCATTTCACCAAAACCACTTGTTTTAAAACCAATTCTATTTTATTTGAAACCATATCCACATCAGACATGCCATTTCAAAAAACCATTTTCCATTTTTAAAAATTCCCTAAAGTCTATTTTCGTAATCCGTTATCCATCAAGGCCAAAACCCCTATCGAATTTCACAAAACCCTTTAATAAAATCACTACCTGTTAAAAAACAATTTAAAAAACCAATATATCCAAATCAATCACTTTTCGATGAGACATTATTATAAAAACAACTAAGGCTTTCCAAACATTTTATTTCAATGAATTATTTGTTTAGATTAAGGAAATCCAATCCATTAAACCATTTCCATTTTAACCAAAGACTTGTTTTAGAAAAACCCAAAATTATAAAACCTTTTTAAAAGTTAATCATTAAAATTCATATTCCACCTTTCCAAAATCCAACCACTCCATTAAAACACATTTCGAAAATTCTCAAACAAGCATTCACAATCCAATTTTCTGATTTCAAAAATGGTCTAAGAGACCCACAAAAAAGAGAACTGTGTTGGTGGGTGAATCGAATATTTGGTTGGAGGTTATATGCCAAACACAACGCTAACATGATGAGAATTATAGGACCATGCCCTGACTCCAAATGGATTTTTAGGCTCTGTGAGCTCACAGAGACCATTAGACCAACTCCCTTTGTAATATCCCAAACTCCAAACAATCCCTAATGACTCAAAACTATCAAAACTAGAATTCCCATAGAAACATGAGGATCCAAATGACAAAGGGTTCACAATTCTCTTTTAACACCTACCACTCAAGTCCCGACAATCATACTCCACCTACCTTGACATACCAAAACAACACATGACACAATAAAAAGAAAGGTCCTTGAAAGAGATGACCTTCTATGATAACATTTTCTCATGAACCAATCTAGGTAAACCCTGAACCAGTCACCCATCCTGATCTATGACGAAGCTAGAAGGGCGTTCCTGATCCCCATGGGATGGAAACTGTTGTCGGGAATCATCAGAGTACAACAACGGAATGATTTCACCCAAATAATAATAAAATAATCCAATATTAGAAAGAAACCAAAAATCCCAATATATATATATATATATAATGAACTTAAATAAATATCATTTATACAAGAGAAAAAACAAAGGAACAATGATTCTAGAAAAACCCCATGAATCAAACATATCAAAAGACTACACCATCTCCATGTGACACCAAGGTCACTCTCTAACACCACGATCAACCCTAACTCAAGTTGATCTAACTCAAACTAAAAGCTAAACAGGGGCTAAAAACAAAAAAGATCTACATGCATGACTTTTAAAACTGAGTAGGCTAGCCTGAAAATCTATTTCTCAATGCACTACCTTTAAAATAAAAGAAGCATCAATTTACAAGTTTTAACTACAATGTATAAAGTTATGCCTTTATATAAGTTTCACGTAAAAACAATGTACAATCCATATCCCTTATTCATTTCCAAAACCATGTTTGATCAATTTTTTTATCACTATAATTTTAGAAAGGGAGGTGATGCATTATTTTTCAAAGGTTGAATGATTATAAAAAACTTTACTTTAAAAAAAATTCATAAATTTCTTTTAAACCAACACACCATTTCCAAGTAAACACCACATAAGAATGAACTATGTGGTCACATAACATGGGTAATGTAAATATACATATAGCTATCACCTTCATCAATCCATTCCACTAAAATCAAATAGACATGGGAGAACATAGGAGATCCAGAATAATCTTGAAGACACCAATACCAGAGACCCCATCTACAATATCATGCAACATACAATGAAATAAAAACACTCTATACACTCACCCACCATTTATTAAGACAAACTGGTGGAAAATAGCATATAAAAAAAATATGCACCTACTATGGGCCACTGGTCAGTACTCTAACCTACCAATGCAAAAATCAACCTTATAAAATTCTCTCAATATGCCAGGTTTACATGTATTATGTATTTAATGGGGTTGAGAAAATTTATTCCAATCAGTAATCCAATAAAAATATACATATATAATGATAATTCACAATAGGCCTCACCCTGAGTCTCCCCAGGGACTAATCTCATGGCATAAAATAAATAGATCGCAAAGGGTTCCAACCGAGGTACCCTGATAATGGATCCTAAGGATTCCACAATAAGAAAAACCAATACATTAAATATATAAAAGGAATGAGAAACATAATACATGTGTTATTATAATAAACACTTTTATCATTTTTACAAAGTGGCCAAATGGGACCTTAAACAATCTACAAAGACAACCTTTATCAAAATGAAATAAATTTTTCAAGAAGGGGTTTCAAACACACCATTTACATATAAATACATTTATAAGAATACCTCCAAAACATTTATAAATCAATTTCATGAAAAAAGACATTTTCTATGAAAATGCCAACCGGGCCATAATCAATCATCACATAACCATCCAATTTCAAAATCCAAAAGCACATTTCATTTAACTTAAAACCCTAGAAAATTATTTCAAGGAACCCAAAGCCACTATTTCATATTATATATATTTATCATCCAATCTAAAACATACCTTTCAAACCACAATTTATTCATAAAATCCAACCGATCATTTCATAAAATAGTTGGTGTGTGTTACTCAACAAAATAAGTTCATATATCATAAAAAAAGGCTCAAAACTACCATTTTCACAACAAACAGTTAAACCGAGGATCATATATACATATTTATATTACAAGTAGGATGAAAAACGCATGAAACTAATAATTATTGAATTAAAAACTAAATTTCCTAGAAAAACCTTCCTCAAAACCATGGTGCACCAATAATGCACACTCGAAATCTCTTCATGAGGGTTCATAGATCTATGATATTTCATGTTAGACCCTAAATGAACGAAACCCCCAAAATAAAATAAGGTAAATCCATACCCTATGTAAAAATGACAAAGGTATAAGAGGAAACACATTAAAAAGGAACAAGAATAAAGAGAGAAGAGAGGAGAATAGAAAAGGGATCTATTTGATTAAGAATCACTAACCTTTTTTGAAAAATCAACCAAAAAGTGGCCCAAAATAAAAGAAAAAGAGGGGGGGATATGGTGTATACCCAATAGGTGGGGTTTAAATGTTTAGTTAGAATCCCCAAAATTGGATTTTTTGATAAAATCTTATTTATCTCTTAATGGGATGCATAGTTTTGCTGCACATTTTTATAAACCATGCACAAACCGTGAGAGTACTACAAAAAATATATAAAACATAAAATGTTAAAGTTGAATGTTTTGGGAGAACATTGATCAAAACTTGATAACTGAAAAATTGTCCAAAACCCTCAAATGAAACCCCAAACACTAGGGAACCCCACCTAGGGATCCTTGAATGATTTAAACATGAAAATGTTGTTGTGACAATCTCTCCACCATGTGACTTTATCCCAACAAAAAACAAGGATAAACCATGGGGGAATGATTACACAAATAAAACAATTCAAAACTCAATACCTTTTAAACCTAAAACCTAAGAAATACATACAGATTTCCAAAGAACTAGATCATTAACCGAAACATGAAGAATTGGGTGTGACATGAACTACCTAGAATTTTAGGTCGTAAGAATAGGATCATAAATAGGGAAACTGGGCCGAATGGTTAGTAAAATTTTGGCTGGGGCTAGAACCAAGAAGGGAAGAAATTTATTCACATACGATGAAGATGGTAATCAAGGAACACATTGTTCTGGAGAGTCATGTTAGGAGACCGACACTAGAACAAGGGGTAATCCTCTCTTGTGAGGGAATTGAGGCATCCCACAATTATCACGGCGCATCATGCATTTATGAATTTGGGTAAGGATATAGTCTAACATCATGTGATGAGCACATCTATTTTTTATATCTTATAAAATTATGCATCCTGATTTTAGGTGAGGTAATGTTTTTAACCATATACCACTCATCTTACGAGGCATATTAGTTTAATATTGGTTATAAATTTTTAGATAATACCATACTTATCATACAGGGAATCCTAGTTTATATTGGGTAATATAATCTATCATTAAGAGGATTCTATGTTTACATGGGGTAAAAATCAAATTTTAATGGAATGAACTATGGAAATCAAGTTTTTTAGTTTAAATTCATACAAATCAGACTATAGGTCCTCAAAAGTTTTATGGTGATAAATATCAAACCATTTAAAAAATATTAAGGACATTTTGGATTGACGATAGAGAATAGTTTATAGTCATACTTCCAAAAACATGGAGAGCAATTTAAGTTCAAACTGTCTGGACCCCGGTGAACAATTTAGGATTGTACTACCTAGAACATGGAGAATAGTTTAAGGATGAAATTTCAAGACTGAGGAAATAGTATAAGTTCATACATCCTAGACCATGGAGAATAGATTAGGGTCATACATCATAGATTGTACCAAATTTATTAGGTTAATTCTGCATGGAACAAGACAAAGAATTTAAGGCTGTATTTCTTGGACCATATAGATCAATTTAAAGTTGAAATTTCTGGATCATGATGAATAGTTTATGGTCATATTTCTGGGACAATGGAACTCCTCATGAAAATTATTTCTTATGAAAATTATTTTTGGGGGTTGATGCAATATGCTCCATATCCATGGAGATCAAAGAGCAAGCTCCATTGAAATATACATTCTGAAGGATGTAATCTCCTTCCTACTTGGGAAATAACTTTGATGGATTTTTTGTAGGCATAATAGGTGTTATAAGCCCCAATACCATGTAACCCTAGAAGTAGGATATTAGAAACTTCTTTTTTAACTCTGTCACTATCTTATTTTGGTACCTCTCTAGATTGCGCAAGGCTTAGAGTCTGTTCTATTCGAGGGCTTCCAGAAAATATAGACATACATATTCTATTATATTATGAATTTTACGGTCATAGAAATATATTCGGAGTGATGAAATCAAGAAATTTATGTGAAAATGTACTAAAATTATATATAATAGAGAATATGGTGTCTGTTGGGTGGAAGTTTGGGCCATTTTCAAAGAGTTACAAAGGGCATTGGGGAGATTGTCTAGAAAAATTTTCAAATTCTGGCCCTACATCTTCTGTAGGATGTTAGAAAGGTTATTTTTGAATTCATCAATTTATCAATAAAACTACCCATTGTTGAGATAAAAAATGGTTGGACCAGATATTTTACTTAGCATACAATTTCATAAGTTAGACAATAGATATATTGTTTACATTGTTTGTGAAAATAGCACGAGGAAGTCCAAATTAGTGGATGATGTGAGATCTCATGAACTCAATCATGGACTTAAATTTTAATTTCTTTAGGAGAATCATTTCCTCCTACTGGGAGCAGAAGTCCATTGCAGTCAGAATGAACCTACCCAAGTGAGATGTCATTGGTAGGTATGTCCCTACAATGTTGATCCCCCATACTGTAAAGGGACAAGAATACTTGGTGGTGTAGAGAAGCTATGAAGGTCGATACACAAAGTTGGGATAGATATGATATGCATGGAACCTCTTAGTGAAATCAATGCAATCATGGACCATGGTGGTCCAGAAGTAGCCTGACCTTCAAATTTGGAGGTAGATTTTCAATCCTGGTTGATGGGAACCATAATACATGGGATGAAATTCTTGAATAACATGAGTGACCTCATGTCCTTGGATTCAAGAGTGGATAATTCCATTAAAACCATGTCTTTATAGAGTCTTCTTAGGGTTAGGCCCTCTATAGAGGGTAAACTATGCATCACAACAGTGGATTCACTTACACTCACTTCGATCTAGTGGGAGAATGCCACACTAGAAATACTTAATGAAAGGAGTAGTCCAAATTGGGAATTTTCTATAATGTGGGTGGACCATTGGCTCCTAAAACCAAAGTATTGGTAGTCAATTTTTCTACCTCTTTTTTTATCAATATCATTTGAAGTGGTAGGGGAGATAACCCTTTGGTGTGACCCATGGATGACAAGGTTATCCTTATTAGGATATGTAAGGGATGATGATGAACTATTAAAGGCATCTCCTAAAACATTATGTGTCCAATGTATGTGAATCAATTCTAGATGATCATGAAACTAGGCTATCATCTAACGATCATGCTCTAACAGGGGAACACGATCTTTCTTCGTAACAATGTTGTAACCATTGATCTATTTGAAGATGAGGGCTAGCTCATGACTATTGATAAGGGACTAATACTCTACCTTGATATTGGTGCATCCTTCAAATATTAGGGAAGAGTATGGAAGGATGACCTATTCGAGGGTGATTAATAAGATCCCCATGCCTACCCTTTTGATCTTGAGAGTGTTAAGACTGATATTGATTACACTCGGTATAACACCCCATGATTATTATGAGATATGAATTTTTTAAATTTCATTGATGTATTGTATAATACACTTCACCAAGATATTATTGCACTACATCCAACACCAGATTAGTCTATGGTATATGTAACCCTATTCTTGGATTGTGTTACACACAATTTGAACTTGTTTTGATAGAATTAAATTCATGCAAGATCGAGTTTAAGAGAACAACTAAATATTATTATGCTGCCTTATAACCTAGTTATTTTAATGGCGAGTTTGAGTAATATAAAATAAATTTTGAACAGACAATTAATTATTTGGTGAGAAATAAATTATAAATAAAAATAAAACCCATTTTAAATAAAAATTAATATTTTTATGGAAAACTATTTAAATGAAAAAAATTAGTTTATAAAATAAAAAAATCAGAATTGATGGACTTGAACAATGAAATATATATTAAATATATCCAATATAATGTTTAAAATTAATCTTATATATTTTTTAAAGATGATAAAATAATAAATTAAAATTTTTAGATAAAAGAATTATTTAAAAAAATGAGGTTTTGCAATTTTTTATGTCATACCCATTTTAAATCTAGTTTTGACAATTTTAAAAATCCAATTTATCAAAATACATTTCTTATTTTGAATTGGCATATAGAAATTTACTTTGGATGGATTTTTAATTTTTTTCTAATATGTTTCATGTTTTGATGAATTGTAAAAATATACCAAATTTTAATTAAAATGAAATATTTTCATCGAAATAATTAATATGGTTTTGTTTTATTATTGATTTTTTAAAGAATAAATAGATTATATTTTTACCAGTTAATATCATGTAGGTTATTGACATTAATTTTACATTTTATTCAAATGTAAAAACATATCAATGTTATGTATTATTTTAACTTTTAAAACTTTTTTTCTTATTCCAAAAATGAGATTCTTTTAAATTTAAGTATTGTAACTTTTATGTTTTTAGTTTTTATAAATGGATACCAAATTTAGAATTATTTGGTCCAAATTATGTAAATATATTTATTTTATTTTTGGGCATTATGAATAGTTACTTTAGAAATTTTGGTTAATACGGTAAAAGGGAAAATCAGGTAACTAAGGGTAAAAATAATATAGTGAAATTACCCTAACACTTGTCCTAATATCACAGTACGACTCTTACGACCTAAATAATCCTTGGGTTGAAATTGAGAGGGTATGGCATTGCCATCGGTACCAGGCCTGTGTATTTTTGCACAAGATTGCTTGGTGAGCGGCCATGCTTTAGTGGAGGCATGCCTTAATGTTTTTGATGCTGGGTAGAATCACTTCTTTGTAGTCTTGTTCTAGGTTTCAACCCTATTACTTTTCAAATATTGTTAATGTCTTGATGTCCTTGAATTCTTGGTTTCCTCCCTTACCCTTAAAAAGAGGCTTTTCCAAAATCAATAAAAAATTTCGGCCTTTGGGCCATTCAGTCAAACATAAATATGTCTTACAAATATTTTAATAGATATATCATTTTAAATATAAGGTTATAAATAATATAAATTCCACTATAAATACTCATTTGAAATGTAAAATTTATTTCTTTATCATGTTAATTTATTTGTAAATTTTTTAAAATAAATAATTACTTTAAAGGACTATATATTTATGATACAAATTTTTTTTATTGATGAAAAATATTTAAAATAATTTTTATTAAAATTATAATAAACATTAAAATACTTAAAAACATGAAAAAATATTAATTTTAAACTATATCTGGGCCATAATCATCTAAGGGTCGAGTTATTGACCATTTGGATCCACATTTAATAATTTATGACACTTATAATTTTTTATTTAATGTGATGATAATGTTGTCACATATATGTTATAATATATATATAACATTTTTAATTTATGATTTTTCAGAATAAATATTTGACTGTAAGTATTCTCCTAAAATCTAGGAGAATTATCTTCGTTATTGTATTTTTTTCATGTTTACCCAACCAATAATTATATTAAATAATGACACAATACTGATGTAGTAAATATTTTATTAATGAAAATATTAAATAAATATTATTAGAAGTATTAAAATAAATATATTTTTGAATAATTATCATTTCCAACTTATTTAATAGAAGATATTTTCCCTAGAGGAATATAATAATTTTTTTCTAGGTTAACATCTTTTCTTGAAATTTATAAAAATAAAGAAATTGAATAGTGTCCAAATCGACACTATTTATTATTTTATAAAAGAATTTATTATTAAATTATTTAAAAATAATAAATCATTTCTAAAAATATATTATAATTATTATGTAGTGTAAAATATTATTAATTATTGGGTTATGGTTTTATTGATATCAAATATGTAAATATTTCACCCCTTTAATATTTATATATTTGTTACCTTAGATAAAAATTAAGTAGAATAACTAACTTTTAATTAAAAGGATAGGGTTTAAATTGATAGAACAACTTATCTAAAGATTTTTCATTGATGATATTACAACCTTATCTAGAATAAGTATTTTTAACTAAGACATTTTTTAGGTTTTGGGATGTGTTATGGTTTTATTATAAATTAATGGTTAGAGATTCCAAATGTACCCTCTCCTCAATTTTAAAAAGGAACATCCTCCATAATTTATTCACAACAGTTTTAGAATTAATGAAATTCCATCCTATGACCCTTTCCCTTATCAAATTTTCTAGTCACATTCTAGAGGTGTTGGTATAATCAAAATACCAACTAAAGTTCTTAAGAAAAGATCTATAGGGAGCTCGCTGAAAAAGAGGTAATCTCCATTACTGACTCTCTCAAGATCATGTCTTCATCTTCATCCTATTACATTGTTGTTTACATTATAAGGTAATAACCCTAATATAACATATATAAATATATTTTAGTATGGTTATGGAACATCCATATTTATCCTTCTATCTATCCTATGAAAAGTGAAATCATCCCACGTGCGTAAGTACGACTTACTGTCTCCATGCTATCATGTAATATATTTTCACCACCACTTTACTTGGATTTATATAATTATGGATCTAATTACAATATATTATTATTATTATAACATGATATTTATTCATTAAAAAAATATATACCATCCACTTCCACACAATTTCACAATTATGTGAATGATTTCGTCGCTTGTTCGTACGTACGACCTACCATCTTCCCGATACGACACGATTCATTCTACATGATATCCATTGAAGAATGAATTATAAATTTTTTATAATTTTTAAATGTGATATATATTTATATATTATTTTAATATCATTCTGGAAATGATATAACTATAACATATGAATAATAATCAAAACATATTCAACAAAACATGCATATGAAAATTAATTTGATAGCACCTGAAAGAAGCGTTATAATGACGTCTGTTAATATGATAATATATGATGTCATAATGTTAAATATGGTTCTTTAATAAGGTAATAATATTCATTAATCCATTATATAGGATTTTATTATACATACAAAAGAAACCTAGGCCTAAGTTAATGGATAATTTTTCAGTCTCATTATTATCCGATATAGTTTATATGTAGGTATTTACTCAGGTATATTTATCATAAATGTCCATGTCTCCTCATTATGTTTTACAATATATTATTTCTATTCTTCTAAAAATTTTTAATGTATACTTTAACAATTAGTTAATTTTTAGTAAATGGTTTGAATGTAGTCAATTGTTATTTTCGATACGAGGTACTTTTTGACATTTACCGAAAAAGTATAAGAAGAATGTTTTCAAACTTATTTGACATGAATGGATTTTTAAGCTTTAAAAATACCTTATTTAAATTAATATTCAATTAAATATTTTCATGTTTGTCATCAAATAAATTATATTCTTTTAAAATTTCACGATGTTTTAAGAAAATAAAATGCTTTTAAAGAATAAAAGATATTTTTCTCAAAAATAAATTTCAAGTGTTATATAAAAATTATTTTCCATCTAAGTTGAAATTATTTAAAAAGGATATGTTTGGATTATATTATCCCAATTATTACAATGTTTTATTACGTTAAATTTGGAATTATATTTAGGAAACCCATTAATTTTCTATGGATTATTTTATGATGGAATGATGTTTAAGAAACCTATTTTAGCTCACAGGTTATAATTTGATGTATGTTTTCTATTTCTATGCACACATATGTGAAATTTCTTTATGATATGTATGAGACCTATATATCTATCAAATCTATTAAGTATGAATGGATAACTCATGAGGTATGTCTGTTATTAGTGGGCATGATTTCATGTTCAAAATTCTAGTTGTAGACCTGGTTTTCATGTCCATAATTTTATGAGTGGAACTAGTTTCCATGTCCATGTGTTTTTTCTAGGGCTTGATTTCATGTCCTTAAAAAGGTAACCTATTACTTTTTATACTTGTTCAAAATTTTAAAAATGTATATGTATTCAAAAATTTCATACCTTATATCAATTTTATGATCTTATCGATTGTGTACTTTGATTTCCATAAAATTAAATTTTACCATTAATATGAAGGGAACAATATTCTAATGTTATGATAATGTTATCATACCGTTTATGCTCATTATTATTTTTACATATCACCCTTGTTTACACTTATTGAGCATTTAAGCTCACCCTTTCCTATTTTTTCTTTTTCACATGTTATAAAGAAAGGTTTTAGGTAGGATTGCAAAAAGGGGACTATTTTAGTAGGAAGCAATAAAGATATTTCACTAGAATAGAAGTTTATGTTCCATGTTTCCAAAGGCACTAAGCTAATATGGTCCTTGGGTGCCAATTATTTAATGTATTATTTATTCTAAAAAATTAATGTAATGTCCATGTAAATCATAATTAGTATGTTATAGTTGGTATCAGAGGAAAGGTTTAGTCAACCTTTAGAAACTTGGAAGAGAAAAAAATAAGTGAGTTCCCAATAGATATTTCATAGAATATGTATTGGGGTGTCTTAAGGACAAGTATAATTATAGGTTACATGTAAAGACCTGACCTCAGTTACCTAGAGTCAGTGAATTATTTTAATACATTGGCATGATTACAAGGAATCAAGTCCAAAAGGACCGATCCGTTTAGAAGTATTGGAAAATAGATTACATACATTAATGTTACATTACACTTTATAATATACAAAACAACATAAATAATCCTTTATGAATGCCATTATTCCCTTGAATTGACCCTGTTTATCAATCAGAATACACTTCTTGGAATCCTAGGGAAAAACTAAAACATAGAAAGGGGTGAGCTCAGATGCTTAGTAAGGATAACAATATAGAGGAAACTTTCATAAATAAGAAAAAAAAATTTAAGGCAATGTATAACTAAAACAAAAGACTTTTTAAACTTGAACATCCGCATAATATGGCAGAAATAAAATGAAATAATTCCATTTACTTATTTACGTGGATATTTTACTAGTCGAATAATCACATGCAATATCAATAACCACTTTCATAATGATGGAATTCATAATGTCGAACATTAACTACTTTGTCAAGGCCTCATACCAAGACCTAAGGGATAATTGTAACCGGAACCCAACCCGGAGAGCCACTATAACCAGACTCCAACCCGGAGTACCTCTAATAACCGGACACCAACCCGGAGTGCCTCTAATAATCGAATACCAACCCAGAGTGCCTCTAATAACCGGACAACAACCTGGAGTGGCTCTAATAACCGGACACCAACCTGGAGTGCCTCTAATAAACAGACACCAACCCGGAGGGTCTGCTGTAACCAGACCCCAACCCGGAACATACTAGTCCAACACATTTATCTTAAGAAGAGGATGGAATATAACATAAACATTCGTATTGAAACTGGCATATGAAATGTCAATACATTAATCATAATCCATTAACGGAATAAAAATAAATCATCCATAGTAAAACATATCACAAAACCTTAAATACAATATGAATGATTTGTATCATAATAAATCAACTTCAAACAAGTGTAAAATTTATCAAAGGATGTTGACATAGATGAAATAAAAACTATTTGAGAGAAATATCTCTTTTTTTGAAATCATTTAAAAGTCACATAATTATAAAAAAACCATTTAATTTGAAAATAATATTATAAGCTTGTAAGGGAAGATTCAATGATTTTAAAACGGCAGAAAATAGTCGCACCCGCCATATAAGTTAAAAAAAAAATTCTTACCTTAATTCTGTCAAAAAGGTTAAAAAGGACCTTGTTTGGAAAACGACAGAAAAATTCATTTTTAAACATATCATAAAAATTAAAACAAGGGTATAAATTACTTTAACCCATATTCTGTAAAATAGTAAGAATGTTTTGAAATACATTTTTAAGAAACATGGACATGGATGATAAAAAGGTCCCAATAGATAATTACGTAAAAAGAACCTCAGATAATGAAGAGATTATGAAATAAACCCTTACCAATTTGGTAACTTACGAAACATACACCCCATTAAAGAGGTATCATACAATTAATATTTAAATACACATAAATTAAAGTGTATTACACAATTAATACAATTTTGGGCAGTACATACACCACACAAAAGGTAATAGTGGCAATATGGCATGAATCTCACGGGAATAAGGAGTGAGATGAAAAACCCCTTACCTTGTACTTTTCCCTGGTCGAGGGTAGGTTAAACTCCTGTATAATAGTTAAATAATTGTTATTAAATTATACAAGAATCATACACATAAATATGATATCATATATGATCTTTTAATATTTCCTTGTTAATAATATTTTAGTATTATCGTCGTTTCGAGTGTTAACTTACTCGTTTTCTTTTATATGTTTTGTTACATAAGACATGTTTGTTATGGATATGTTGTATCTTATTCATATACAGAATGATATCAAGTCCTTAAAAACTATTTTTAATCATCAAATGAGAATTTTACTTGAATGGATATGATGGGGATTGAATCTCATCGCGTTCGTGGAGACGGTAGTCCGTACGTACGCACGAACGTTACTTCCATTTCATTTTTCATTTAAAAGGAATAAAAACCAAATGATACATAGGTATATTATTATTCCAGTATAATATAATATATTATATTTGTTACTTATGTTCATTAACACCTTCCTTTATATGTTCTATGTGTGGTATGAACGAGTCATATCACTTTGAGGGGGCGGTAGTCCGCACTTCCTCAAATGAAATTATCATATATATATATACAACATGAAATGAATAATGGTATTATATGAAATGGAATTAAATAATATTATATATAAAATAAATATCATTAATAAAATATTTAATTATAGTGCCCTCATAATGGCCGTCATGAGAGGCGGTAGGAGATAATTGAACAATCATCGTTTCGTGAGGCGTTTGGTTTCCATCAACAAAAACATTATGTTATTCACCCCTTAGATAGAGGTGTGTGTAAGTATTGTTCGAATACTTATCATAAAATTATCCTAGTATATTAAGGATACTGGTTTTTTTACAAAAGAAAATAATAAGAAGAGTTTATGGGTTGAAGATATAAAATAAAATAAAAGAAGCTAAGAGAAATCGTTACCTTTAATTTGGGTAACTCCTTTTGGTTTGAACCAAAAGTACACTTAAATTGACTTACGCCTAAGGTAATGGTTCTAGGAGGAGGAGAGGGATATAGGGAGCTTATTTGGGAAGATTTTGGACGATCCAAAAGGCTTGAGAGGTGTGAGGAATTGGTTAGAAGTGGTGTCCTTTTATAAGGGGGAGGAGGGGCACTTTAAGAAAAACTTAAAGTATTAATTTATAATAAATTTATATTCGGTTTCTAATGTCTCATAAGTGGATTATTCAAAGTATAAGGTGGTTATGGGTCTATTTACTCTCAAAAAATTGGTTTTAGACAGTTTTGGGTCACATTATAAACCTTATCTTTTAGTTTTAACCCTTAGTTAATTAGTTTGACATTTACCATGTCTCTTTGTATTTTTATATTATAAGGTTAATAAACATATGATAAAATTCCTAGAGACCCACAAGTGGTCCATTAATTATTCAATAATAATTATATAAGTCCATTTGACAATTTTTTGATTTTTAGGAATAGAATATCAATTAATCATATAATATTTGTTTTAAATATTAATTAATGTCAATTTTGACACTATTTGATATTTTGTTTTTTGTGAAAGTAATAAAATCTTTATTACATCGAAAAATAAACATTGAATAATCCCTAACATGTCATAGTCACCTAGAAAATTTTTGGATGTCATAAAAACTTTAAAATTATATTTATTTTAATATTTATAATACCGTTTATTTGATTCTTTCATTAATAAGATAATTACTACATCATCATTGTGTCATACATAAATTATATTATTTAATGTCTAAAAATTATAAAAAAATACCATGAAGTAGGAAATATTTTCATATTTCTAATGAATATTTATATTATAATTTATCTTTTGTATAACCTTATATTAAAAATGGTTTACTTAATAAACATTGAATTTAGCACTTTTAACTCTTCTTTAAATTAAATAATAATAAATGTCCTAATCTAATCCAAGTGGACCTAAATGATAATATTTTATTCCTAAGGTTGTTTTTGGTCGATATAAACATGTCCAATAGAATTTGGACATGCATGAGGGTAATATTAATATCATTTTTACCCTTAATTACCCTATTTAC
This sequence comes from Viscum album, assembly GCA_963277665.1. Lineage (NCBI taxonomy): Eukaryota > Viridiplantae > Streptophyta > Magnoliopsida > Santalales > Viscaceae > Viscum > Viscum album. The sequence continues at coordinate 59,336,723 of OY728158.1, forward strand.
TTTTAACAGTGGTAAATAAAAGTAAAAAGTTTCTATTCACCAAAAATTATTTTAATCTCATTGAACCACATTTTACAACTTGATATTTATCGTGTATCTCAAATTTTCGAAATTTAGCTCACAAAAGCGGTAAAATTATGTTTTATGTGAATTTGCAAAAGCTCCTAAGAGGTTGGTAAAAGACGGTGAAAAGTTCAATGAAATTTGTAAATATCTAAAATTATTATAAACCGACTCCAATGAATTAAATTGAACTTATATAGGTATTATGTATCTATTTTTACATAAAATAAATAAAATAAAATAAATAATTATTTAATCAAAAATTCGGTTTTAAACTATAACTTAGTGTTTTTCACTATTCATAAAAAATTAAACGTTTTCAGAAAAATATTAAAAATTTACCCTAATCAAATTTTGATATTCCAAATCCAATAATGAAGTCTATTTTACCAAATTAAAAAAATATAAGTTTCATTTATTAATTTAAAATTAATTCTCGCTGTCAAAATAAAAAGTGTGTTTTTAAGAAACAATAAATATCAAAAGATTGACACTTGTTTATGTCCGGTTTAAATGTGAAATTATGTCCAATGACCAAAATTGGATTAAATTTTAAAAATATATTCTAAATATAATTTTAAACCACTCAAATTTATAATTTATCACTTTTAATTATTTCAATTAATAAAGTTGTTTTAAATTCAAATTTATTAATTTTCACTATTCATCAAAATATGAATGTTATCAGAAAAGTACCAAAAATTCACCTAAGATAATTTCGATATTCCGATTAAAAAAATGAAGTCCATTTTGAAAGGCAAAATGTATAAAATTTCAAAAAGTGGGTATGAATATTCATAACCGCTAGTTTGATTGGTTGTGGTGTGTGTTAGAACTTGAAGTTGCGTACAACACACGCTACTGTATTATTAAAAGATAAGTGTACCATGGAAGATTGCGGTGTTACATTCTCCCCTCTTTAAATAAATTGCATCCTCACAATTTGAAATTGTTCTTTGAAAATAAAAGGTTGAAAATAGAAAATACCTTTGTGGGAAGACCCACATCGGAAATTGGCTTAATAAAATTTAGTCTTAATAAGAGGAAAAGAGAACTGAAAGGGTCACCACCAAATTATGGTCTCGATTTGGAGAACATTGGTGTAAATTAGAGTCAAAAAATTGGAGGAAAATGTAAATATTTATAGGTAGTTATTGAGGTCATCAATCACAAACAAGTGTAAAATTTAGGGCCTTAAATTCATCAATCTATGATGATTTGAAATACCATCCGTTCAACAAAACATATGGTATTAGGATAACACATTTTTTTGTTTTAAGATCCCTTAACTAAATTATAAGAATTAATTTCTTCAGAGAATAAGATATGAAAATTAATGTATACTTTTCAAGTAGATTTCCATCCTTTAAATAATTTCTACCACAAACTCATCTTTCACTCCATAAGATTTCAAAAAAAATCTATTTATCCTAATCCTATAAGATTCCAAAAAAAATGAATTTATAATTAATTTATTAGACTATTTAAAAAAAAATTATACAATCCAGTATATCATGTAGTCCAATCATAGGTGATGCACCCTTGTCGCTCTTCATTTGCGAGTTTAAGTCTCGTGGCCTTTTCGGACGCGACTAGTTGTCGCCCGACCTCTGGGTTGTCCTCTTATAACAATCCAAAAATAACCTTAACAATAGTATCCAATTTTAAACTTAATCCATTCCAAACTTTAGAATTATCCAAAATAATTATATCCAAACTCTTAGACCAATGTTTATTAGAAAGTTAAACATAATGAGGATCCTTTTTTTCAGGTAATAACATGTGAACGCCTTCATCGTGTATTCCTTTACAACACCTCAAAATCCTAAATTACCAAAATCAACCATCTCTTATTCCGAAATCACTACCTCATTATCATGACTATATTAAGGATTCCCTTTCCTTCAACCATTTATTTTCTAAAAAGTGTAGCTTACTATTAAGTCACTTTTCTTATAACCATATAATCTCAAATCCTCAATAAAATAGTATTGCAGTACAATCCTTATTTATCTCCATAATTCATGTAACCAATATACTATTGATACAACACTCAATGAAATAATTCTATAAGAACAACATAATAACACTAGTCATTCCTTTTTATCTGAGGTAGTATCATACCTTGATTATTATCCAATAGCATCATTTGGTGCATATTTTCATGATTTTGACATTGGTTTGTATAGTGTCCCAAATCCTTGCAGATGAAGCATTGTACATTTGAAAAAAATTTCTTAGCATTGGAATCACGTACTTGGTGTCCTTTTTCTCCACACTTATAACAAACTCCCATTCCCTTCAATAATTTACCAAGTTGATTCATTACACATTTATCACATATTGGGAAATCCTTCTTTACCTTCTTCCATTTATCTGTCTTTATTTTTACCATCATTTTCTTCTCTGGCTTCCCTTCAAATCCATAGGACTCCGAGAATTCTTTACATATCATATCAACACATGATACTATTTCTTAATATGATGATAATACGTGGGAGACTATTTCCCTTCTAAATTCTGGCTTAGGACCATGAAAGATATGATCCTTCTTACTCTTTGGATCATGTGTATTGCTGGAGTTCTCATTCCTTATATTGGGCGCCATTTCTAAACAATGGCATAAAATACCTTAGTTTATGAATATAAATACCTAATCCGAAACTTGTAAAACACATAACATAAATTAAACAGTTTCTGTATATAATCTATAATCATAAAAAAATTTCTTTGAGTAAGTATATACTCATAAGACCTTCATAATGGTTTATAAATAAAATGAGAATTATCCTAAGAATATCCCCCGGGAGTGTCATAACCAAGAGTGCAGCAAGTCCTGTTGTCGTGAAACAGTTCCCATTCAAGTCTAGCTCAAAGAGGTGTTTTCGGGTTTTACCCCTAGGTACATCTGTGCCAGAGCCGCATCTACCTGCTCGTATCCATACATGGATGTATTTTCTTGGAAAACTCACAAAATATATCCATTACCAAAATTCGAGGAAGTTCTTCTATACTAATCCTCAAAGTTTATCTTAGGGTAATGTTCTCTAATTAGAGTTTATCTAAATCTAGCTTCCAAGGTTATTGTTAAACTTCCTCTGATACCAACTGTAACACCTAAACCTTAGTCACCCAGAGTCGGTGCATTATTTTAATACATTAGCATGATTACAAAGAATCAGGTCCTGAAGGACCGATCAGTTTAGCAGTATTGGAAAATAGATTACATACATGAATGTTACATTACATATTATAAGATACAAAACAACATAAATAATCCTTTATGAACGTCATTATTCCCTTGGTTTAACCTAGTATATCAATCAGAATACACTTCTTGGAATCCTTGGAAAAAAATAAAACATAGAAAGGGGTGAGCTCAGATGCTCAGTAAAGATAACAATATAGCGGAAAGTTTCATAAATAAGCATAAAAATTTAAGTCAATGTATAACTAAAACAAAATATTTTTTAAACATGAACTTCAGCATAATATGTTAGAAATAAAATGAAATAATGCCATTTACTAATTCACGTGGATATTATAATAGTCGAATAATCTCATGAAATATTAATAACCACTTTCATAATGATGGAATTCATAATGCCGAACTTTAATTTCTGTGTCAAGGCCTCGTGCCAAGAACTAAGGGATAATTGTAACTGGAACCCAACCCGAAGAGCCTCTATAACTGGACTCCAACCCGAAGTGCCTCTAATCACCAGACACCAACCCGGAGTGCCTCTAATAACTGGACACCAACCCGGAGTGCCTCTAATAACCGAACACCAACCGATATTGCCTCTAATTACCGGAAACCAACCCGGAGTGCCTCTAATAACCAGACACCAACCTGGAGGTTCTGCTGTAACCGGGCCCCAACTCGGAACATACTAGTCCAAAACATTCATCTTAAGAAGAGGATGAAATATAATATAAACATTTGTATTTAAACTAGCATAAGAAATGTCAATACATTAATAATAAACCATTAATGGCATAAAAATAACTCATCCATAGTCAAACATATCACAAAACATTAAATACAATATGGAAGATTTTTATCATAATAAATCAACTTAAAACAAGTGTAAAATTTATCAAAGGATGTTGACATAGATGATATCAAAACTATTTGAGAGAAATATCTCTTTTTTTGAAATCATTTAAAAGTCACATAATTTTAAAAGAAAAAATTTACTTTGAAAATATTCATATAAGCTTGTAAGGGAACCTTCAAAGATTTTATAACGGTGGAAAATAGCCACACCCACCGTATATGTTAAAAAAAGATATTCTTACCTTGATTCTGCCGAAAAGGATAAAAATGACCTTGTTTGGTAAATGATGGAAAGATCCTTTATAAACATCTTATAAAAAGTCAAATAAGGATATAAATTACTTTAACCCATATTCTGTAAAATAGTAAGAATGTTTTGAAATACATTTTTAATAAACATGGATGTGAATGATAAAGAGGTCCCAATAGATAATTCTGTATAAACAACCTCGGATAATGAAGAGATTGTGAAATAAACCCTTACCAATTTGGTAACATACGAAACATACACCCCATGAAATAGGTATCATACAATGAATATTTAAATACACATAATTTATAGTGTATTACACATAGAATACAATTCTAGGCAGTACATACACCACAAAAAAGGTACTAGTAGCAATATGGCATGAATCTCACGAGAATAAGGAGTGAGATGAAAAACCCCTTACCTTGTACTTTTCCTTGGCCGAGGGTAGGTGAAACTTCTGTATAATAGTAAAATCATTGTTATTAAATTATATAATAATTATATACATAAATATGATATCATATATGATATTTTAATATTGCCTTGTTAATAATAGTTTACTATTATCGTCATTTTGAGTGTTAACTTACTCGTTTTCTTTTATATGTTATGTTACATAAGACGTTTTTGTTATGGATAGATTTTATATTATTAATATAGAGAATAATATGAATTCCTTAAACATTATTCTTAATCATCAAATGAGAATTATACTTGAATGGATATGATGGGTAATGAATCTTATCACGTTCGTGGAGACGGTAGTCCGTACGTACGCACAAACGTTACTTCCATTTCATTTTTCATTTAAAAGGTATAAAAACCAAATGATACATAGGTATATTATTATTCCAGTATAATATAATATATTATATGTGTTACTTTTGTTTATTAACACCTTCCTTTATACGTTCCATGTATGGTATGAATGAGTCATATCACTTTGAGGGGGCGGTAGTCCACACTTCCTCAAATGAAATTATCGTATATATATACAACATGAAACGAATAATGGTATGATATGAAATAGAATTACAGAAGATTATATATAAAATAAATATAATTAATAACCTATTTAATTATAGTTCCCTCATAATGGCCACCATGAGAGGCGGTAGGAGATAATTGAACAATCATCATTTCGTGAGGCGTTTGGTTGCAATCCACATAAACATTATGTTATTCACCCATTAGATGGAAGTGTGTGTAAGTGTAGTTAGAATAATTCTAATAAAAATATCCTAGTATATTTAGGATACTGTTTTTGTAACAAAATAAAAGAATAAGAAGAGTTTAGGGGTTGTATATGTAAAATAAAATAAAAGAAGCTAAGAGAAATTGTTACCTTTAATTTAGGTAACTCCTTTTGGTTTGAACCAAAAGGCTCTTGAAGTGCATTATGGATAAGGTAAGGCTTCTAGGAGGAGTAGAGGGATATATGGAGCTTAATTGGGAAGATTTTGGAGGATCCAAAAGGCTTGAGAGGTGTGAGGAATTGGTTATAAGTGGTGTCCTTTTATAAGGGGGTGGATGGGCTCTTTAAGAAAAACATAATGTATTAATTTATAATAAATTCATATTCGGTTTATAATGGATCCAAAGTAGATTATTCAAAGTCTATGGTGGTGATGGGTATAAATACACTCATACAATAGGTTTTATTCAAGTTTGGTTCACATTATTAACCTTATCTTTCAGTTTTAACCCTTAATTAATTAGTTTGACATTTACCATGTCTCTTTGTATTTTTATATTATTAGGTTAATAAACATATGATAAACCTCCAACAGACCCAAAAGTGGTCCATTAATGATTCACCTATCATTATATAAGTCCCTTGGACAATAATTATATTTTTAGGACTAGAATATCAACTAATCATATAATATTTGTTTTAAATATTAATTTATGTCAATTTTGACACTATTTGATATTTTGTTTTTTTGAAAGTCATCACAACTTTATTACTTCTAACAAGATACATTGAATAATCCATAACATGTCATAGTCACCTAGAAAATTTTTGGAGGTCATAAAAACTTTAAAATTATATTTATTTTAATATTTATAATACCATTTATTTGATTCTTTCATTAATAAGATAATTACTGCATCATCATTGTGTCATAAATAAATTTAATTATTTAAGGTCTAAAAATAATAAAAAAATACCATGATGAAGTAAATATTTTCAGATATCTAATGAATATTTATATTAAAATTTATCTTATGTATAACCTTATATTAAAAATGGTTTACTTAATAAACATTTAATTTAACACTTTTAACTCTTCTTTAAATTAAATAATAATAAATGTCCTAATCTAATCCAAGTGGACCTAAATGATAATATTTTATTCCTAAGATTGTTTTTGGTCGAGATAAACTTTTCTAATAGAATTAGGACATGTGTGTGGGTAATATTAATATCATTTTTACCCTTAATTACCCTATTTACTTTTAACTGTGGTAAATAAAAGTTACAAGTTACTATTCACCAAAAATTATTTTCATCTCATTGAACCACATTTTACCCCTTGATATTAACCGTGTCTCTCGGATTTTCAAAATTCAGCTAACAAAAGCGGTAAAATTAAGATTTATGTGAATTTACAAAATCTCCTAGGAGTTGGGTGAAAGACGGTGAAAAGTTCAATGAAATTTTTATATATATAAAATTATTATAAACCGACTCCAATAAAGTACATTGAACTTATATAGGTATTATGTATCTATTTTCACATTAAATAATTTAAATAAAATAAATAATTATTTAATTAAAAATTCGGTTTTAAACTATAACTCAGTGTTTTTCACTATTCATCAAAAATTAAAAGTATTCAGAAAAATACAAAACATTTACCCTATACTAATTTTGATATTATGAATCCAATAATGAAGTATATTTTACCAAATTAAAAATATAGAAGTTGCATTTTTTAATTTAAAATTAATTCTCGCTGTCAAAACAAAAAGCGTGTTTTTAAGAAGCAATAACTATCAAAAGATTGACACTTGTTTATGTCCGATTTAAATGTAAAATTATGTCCAATGAACAAAATTGGATTAAATTGTAAAAATATATTCTAAATATAATTTAAAACAACTCAAATTCATAATTTATCACAATTTATTATTTCAATTAACAAAGTTGTTTTAAATTAAAATTTAGTAATTTTCACTATTCATCAAAATATGAAAGTTATCAGAAAAGTACCAAAAATTCACCCTAAGATAATTTCAATATTCTGAATCCAAAAATTAAGTCCATATTGAAAGAAAAAATTTATAAAATTTCAACAAGTGTGTATTACTATTCATAACGACTAGTTTGATTTTTTGTATTGTGTGTTAGAACTTGAAGTTGCGTACAACACACGCTACTGTATTATTCAAAGAAAAGTGTACCATTGAAGCTTGGGGTGTTACATTACATTCCTAGAATGATGGTAATAATATTGTATAATCTGGGATTAAAGATAAGGTGTTATTTATTGAATGATGTTTCCCTTGATTATAAGGTTCGGTTCTATGAGATGTGCTTCTCACCCTGTATTTTTTGGTTTTAGTTAATGGAGGAGGCCAAAAGGAATTGGGTTAACATTGAATTTGACAGACAATATTGTGATTATGAGTAGTGAAATTGGATAATTACAATAAGGAATGAAATTTCAATTATGCTGAATTAGCTATCACAATATTTGATTAACAACGCGAACTTTGCTGGCATTCATAACGCATCACCTTAGAGGAAGGTGAAATTTTAAAAATGTTTAAATTTTATTAATCAAAGAAAAAACATGATTTAAATTCATAAATGTGATGAATAAGGGAAGAAAAACCTCAAGGGATACCTAAAATGGTAGGGAATATGTTATCTTTACTATAAAAAGGGTCATAGAGTGACAAATTGATATGGAGTCCATTATCTAATTTATAGAAAAGATAGGAATTACCCAGTTCAATGCTCAGACATGATAATATACTTCTAAAATAAGGAAGGAAACATTCCATTCCAACCATTAATGTTGATGTTTTTTTGTATTTATGTTTTTGTATCAAATATTATGTATAGAGAATTATATTAAAGAGTATTTAGTTTCTGTTTTTCACTAAGTATTTTCAAGAATATTTTGAATAGTTATAATGGATAGGAAAAGTGATTTAATGAAAAGGTAAAATTCATAAGAAACACATGATTAAGGGAAATAAAACCCTTAATGTGTTACTAATGCTATGATATTGATTTTTGGATAAGAGACATGTTAGATATAAATGACCAAATTAGATGGTACTGATTACCCTGTATATAATTATTGATTTGTTGAAAATGTGGAATATATTACCATGGATGAAGTTTAAATATTCATGGATTTATGTAATATATCTAGTGATATATTAAATATGGAAGAACACATTTTTTACAAAATTATTTAGTCTAATTTAGGATATTACCATATTTCAAGGGAATACATGATTAAGGTATTCACATGTTTGGAATGTGAAAATAATGAAATAACTTATCAGATGTGGGAGATAAATGTTAAGACAATTTAGTTAACCTCTTTATAATGTTTTTAAATTTATGATTTCAAAATGATTGTAAGGTTATTCATTTATGTAATTTTTAAGTTAAACTTTGGATTGTGTTTGTTAGAATAAATAATTATCTCACCGTAGTTGGACTTATGTATTTTTGATAACTTTTGAGAACTTTCTATTTTGATAGAGACATATGGAATGAACTATCAATATATTTATGGAACACATGATCGATTAACACATTATGAATGACAAATTCAACTTATTTTCATTGAATAAGTGATAAATATAGAATGTTTTTCAAGAAATGACCAATTATGAGATTGTATGGAAACCAAGTAAGTATATCTTCTCATGAAAATTCCTCAACATTAAAAAAATGGATCATGATGTAAAAGGGTGTCTTATTATGATAATTTTTAATGATATCATTGAACCCATTAATGATTCTTTATTTTATGGTATTTTTGATAGTTAAATTTCTATGGATCAACTAATTTCTTGTGATCATAGATCTTTATCAATCCCTTTGATTATTTAGGATTTTCCTCAATGCCTGTATCTTTAACATTGTTAGCCTATATAGAGACCTAGTTACAATTTACTTTTTGTAACAGTTATTTTCCAACTATTACTTTTTAAAAGGAAGATTCAGTCTTTATTTTTATGACATGGGTTTCAATGAAAGAAACATTAAAGTATAAATCACTTTATAAACCAGATACATTTCAATGGAGAAATTCATTTTATGGGAGGGTGTGGGGGTAGAATGTAACAGTCTATGATTTTTATGAGATTTATATTTTTAAAATTCATTGATGTATTGTGTTTTAAGATACACTAAGATAATATTGTACCACATGGAACACTGGATCAGCTTGCGGTATACACAACACTATACTAGACTTGTGTTACACATAATTTCAAGTTCTTTTGAAAGAATCCATTTTGTGCAAGAATACGTTTAAGTGAACAGCTAAATATTATAATATTAATTTATAAACTATTGATTATAATGATGTTTATGAATAGTATTAAATGAATTAAGAAAATATGCATGTTTATTTGGTGAGAAATTAAATGTAAATGCAAATAAATCCCCTTTTAAATAAAATGAATTGTTTTTCTGAAAAACTATATAAATGAAAATAATAATGCTTATTAAATAATAAAATCACTCTTAATGTATTTTATAAATGAAACATATAATTATTATATACAATTTAACTATTAAAATTCATCTTACATGTTTTATAGACATGATATAAGAAGAAATTATATTTTTCAAATAAAAGAAGTATTTTTCAAAAAATGAAGTTTTAAAGCATTCTTATAGTACACCCATTTTAAATATAGTTTTTACCCTTTTATATATATTATATTTAACAAAATAAATTTTTTCATTAGTATCAGAATATAAAAATTTACTTTAGATGAATTTTTGATAATTTTAGGATATGTTTCATGTTTTGATGAATAGTCAATATATACTAAAATATAATTGAAAAAAACTTTTTCAATGAAATAATATATGTGGATAAATTATATTATTTAATGGTTTTAAAGTATAAATATATTATATTTTTATCATTTAATATCATGTATTACATTAGAATTAAATTAACATTGAATTCAGAAGTAAAACAATTTCAATATTTTGCAATGTTTGAAATTTTAATACCTGTTTTCTAATTTCAACAATGAGAATTATTTTAAAATTACAATTAAATTTTTGTTGTTGTAATTTTTAAAAATGGATTCCATATTTAGAATCACTAGGTCTAAATTATATAAATTGGATTCTTTTTTTGGGCATTATGAATAGTAACATTGATATTTTTTTATTATTATGATAAAAGGGTAAATCAGTTAATTAAAGGTGAGAATTATATGATAAAATAACAATAACACTTCTCCTAATATAATTTTATGAGTATGGTTTGACCACAATCACCCTTGGGTTTCCATGAAATTCTTTATATGCCACATGGATTAGATTAGAACGTTTAATATATTTTATTTTAAGAAATGTAAAATATGTCTTACTCAGATTTTAATAATTATATCAATTTTAATATAATGTTATATAAAATATATATTTTACTATAAAAATAAATTTTAAAGAAAAATGTGTTTTTATCATGCTGATTTATTTTGAACTTTTAGAAAATAAATAATTACTTTAAAGGATTATATATTGATGACTCAATAATTATTTAATTGATAAAAAATAAATAAAATAATAATTATTAATATGATAAGAACCATTAAAAGAATAAAAAACTTTACTAAATCTCATTTATTTGAGTATATATCAATAATAATCATCCAAGGGTTGATTTACTGACTATATGAAGTCATATGGAAAATATTATGACACTTATAATATTTTATTTAAAATGATCTTAATGTTGTAACATTCATGTCTCAATACATATATCATTTATAATATTGTATTTTCAGATGAAATATTCGACTATTAGTATTATTTTTAAATATAAAAGAACTGTATTCATTATGGTATTTTTTTAAATTTTACCCCACTTATAATTATATTAAATAAGTACACAGAACTGATGTAGTAATTAGTTTATTAATGAAAATATCAAGTTAATGTTATTAAAAATATTAACATAAATATATATTTTTACAATTAACATATATAAATAATTTAATATATATCCTTTAACACTTAGTCCTGTAATAAAATATTTTATTTGAGCATAAAAATTTATCTTTATATTTTTAAATGTTAATAAATTAAATATTTTCAAAATTGACACTATTGATTGTTTATCAAAATAATGTATTATTAAATTATTTAAAAATCATAAGACATTTTAAAAAATATATAATAATTATTAAATGGTGTAAAATGTTTTAAAGTATATATTTATGGTCCAATTGACATCATATAATTAAGTATTTTACTATTTTAATGTTGAAATATTTGTAACCTTAGTGAAAAATTAAATAGAATAACTAAGTATTAATTAAAGATATAAAGTTTAAAATGAAAAAAAATATATCTAATTTTTTTTAGGGTATTATGACAATATATATTATCATAATATAAAGTGATACATTTTTAGATTTTTTATGGGTTTTTATTTTCTAATAAATTAATATTTCTGGAGATTCTAAATGTGCCACTCACCTCAATTATAAAAGGGGACATCCTACGTCATTTATTAAAATCACCTTCAGCTTTCATGCTGGGCCACCCCATTCCAATTTCACTTTAACAATTTATTAGTAACATTCTATAGGTTTTGGTCTTCTCCAAAGTACAACTCTAGTGCCTTAAGAGGAGATCTTAAGGGATCTCGTCATAGAAGAAGTGATATTTTTTACTGATTCTCTATGGATCATTTCTTCTTATACGTCCATATAATTTTTTTTTACATTATAAATTAATAACTACTGAATAAAGAATATAAATAAATTTTATTAATGTTATGAAAGAACCATATTAAACCTTCTATCCCTCCTACAAAAACAAAATCAATATGTTTGAGTACATACGACTTACTGCCTCCACACCGGGGTGTAATATATTTTCACCACCACCTTAATTTTATTGGTATAATGATGGAAATAATAAAAATATATGTTTATTATAAAATGATATTTATTCTGTAAAAAAATATTCCATCAACTTCTGTACCATTTCACAATTATGGGAATAATATCATCCCTCATGCGTACGTACGACCTATCGTCTCTACGATGAGATACGATTCGTTCTATATGATCTCCATTAAATAATGAATTATATAAATGTATAGAATGAGTAAATATGATATATATTACTAATATAATTATATAAATGATATAACTATAACCTATAATGAAGAATAATAACATATTCAAAAGAACATTCATATAAAAATAAAATAGTTAACACCCGAAATAAGAAAAATAATAAAGTATTATTAAAAGGGTGTTAATATGATCATATATGATTTAATAAATGTAAATATTGTTTTGGAATAAGTTAATAACAATATTTAAACCAATAAACATTAATTATTTTTCATTCAAGGGAACTCACACCTAATGTAAGGGATAATTTTGAAATCTCATTATTATCCAAGATTGTTTGTACAAAAGTATTTACTGAGGTATATTTATCATCCATGTTCATGTTTCTTAATTATATCATCCAAAATTTTCTATATTTTATTATATAATTTGTAATGTCAATTTTACCCATTAGTGACTTTTTATTAAATGATATTAAAGGAAACGTTTATATCATTTTGAATTAGAGGTACTTTTTGACAATTCCGGGAAAAGTATGAGAAGACTCTTTTTTAAACATATAAGACATGAATAGATTTTTAATCTTTAATAATGCATCATTTACATGAATCTTACATTACATTTTTTCATGGTTATCTTCAAATAAATTCTTTTCTTTTCAAATTGCGCGATGTTTTAAGAAAATCTTTTTTGTCTAAGAAGAAAGGATATTTTCCTCAAGATTAAATTTCAAGTATGTTATCAAATATTTTTAACATGTATTATTACATTATTTAATAAAGATATGTTTCAAGAATATTATACCTAATATTACTAGGGTTGATTATGTTTATGATCAAAATATATTTATGAAATCAATTCATTTTATATGGATAATTTTATAATAGAATGATGTTTAAAAATCCCATTTTATGTCTACAATTATTATATGATGAATGCTTTATGTTTTTTTGGAACACATATGTATGATTTCATTATGATATTGGTGGTACCTATATCTTTTTACAATAAATTGTGTATGGATGGATAACTCTTGAGGTATATATGTTATGCATGAACCTAATTTCATGTTCACAATTCTATGCGCAGACCTAGTTTTCATGTCCATAATTTTATGAGTTGGCATAGTTTTCAAGTCCATATGTTTATTCTAGGGCCAGATTTAATGTCCTAAAGGAGATAACCTATTACTATTTATACATTTTCATAAAGTTACATTTTGGTGTGTCTATGACATTTTCATACCTTATATCAATATTATGATCTAGTAGAATATGTTCTCTGATTTCATTATGATTCATGTCTACCTTTGATATAAAGGGAATGATATTTTAATGTTATGACCACATTCTAATACCATTTATTCACATTTTTAAGTTTTCTTATCAACCATAATTATTATTACCGGTCATATGAGCTCACCCTTTCTTATGTTTTCTTTTCCCCATGTTATAATGAATGGTTTTAGGTAGGAGTTAAAAAAGGGGAAGATATTTTCCGGAAACATTTTAGATATTTCACTAGACAAGAATTTTGGGTTCCATGTTTTTTAAGGCACTAAAATAATAAGTTATTTGTGAATCTTATTGTTTAATGTATTAAGTATTCAAAATAATGAATTTAAGGTCCATGTACGTCAATCTTTGGTCGCTAGAATTTGGGAGGAACTATCAAATGGAATATTTAACAGAGAATAGAATGATCCACTCAAAATATAGACTCTTATGGAAAATCAACGTTCATAGATAATTCTTTAGTATCCATATGGGAGGTTATCTAATCAACTTGTTCCTTCTCTTTAATGGATTTATACAGAGAAATATTTGGTTTTAACAAATTTTGGATCACTTCCAGAAATGCAAAACATACCATCAACATGGGGTGATTTAGAATTTACATTAGTGGCTTCATGTGGGACACCAACTATATCTCCTGATTCTATATATAACAACGTAACTTACATGCTATAAAAATCAGTGTGAGGTAGCTCTTATTGATAGTGGAGATTGTGGTCTTCATGTTGAGGATCATTATACTAAGATAGTATACACTATTTTCTCTTCCCTAATTTTTATTATGGGAGTGAAGGTAACTGAGGGTTCAATCTAGGGTGGTCACTTAAAGGACTAACCGATTTCCTGAAAAATGTTTCATAAAAAACAAAGGTTTTAGAAAGTACTACTTGATTCCCTCAAACATGGTCCATTACTCCTCTTCCTACTAGTAAATGATTCATTTCTTTATGATCCTCAATATGGTATTACACTCACTGTCATTATTTTATAAAAAAGTGTGTATGAAGGATAAGTGGTGCTGATGGCTCTACCACTCAAGAAGGACTCTTGGGGAAGGCATATAATTGATATCCTTAATCTTCTTCAGGTCAATTTATTTTTCTATGTATATTAATATGAATGCAACAAATTTTCCATAGTTTACCCCAAATTCGCAATTTCATGGGTTGATATTCAAGTATTAGGAGTAGAGGAATCCAAACACTTTTTCATAGTCCTTGATATAGTGGTGACATTGGCGATATTTGAACAAAAAATTTTCTGTAAAGCCATTAAACAATGTCCCTAGAATTAGATTGAAGATGTGGTGCATGGACCAATGATAAATTGAACCTAGATTATTCAATCCTAAGGGAATAACCTAATTGAAGAAGGACCCTTAGGTTCCATGAATGTGGTGCACTCCTCATACTTGGTGGATATATGGATTTTGTTGTTCCCAAAGAATCTATCCAGGAAAGAGAGGGTCTGGAACCATAATCTAGTATCACTCAATAGGTATTTCACTATAAGGGGAAAATAATATTTTTTATTGTGTCCATTGAGGTTTATGAAGTCAATACATGCATTAATATGGGCATACTTCATTTAGATTGGGAATATGAGTTCTAGTCATCTGAGGTACCATGCTTCCTTGATGAATTTGGATTTGATAATTTTTTCAACCTTAGTTTAAATCATATCATCATGATAGGGGTTCATCATTATTAAAGGTTGTTTAAACCCTTGTTGAATCCTTTGTAGGATGAGTTAGTGAACGATGAATTGAGGTTCTAGTTCTGACATATCATCATATCCCCATTAAATGATGTCACAATTCTATTTCTGGAAGGCCACCTACCACTGCTGATACTCTGGGGGCATGGATTAAATAATCTATATTAGACATGGATCTAACTCATTATAAAGGTTCACCTAGATTATCTTATCAATGGTGGTGGATAAACCACTTCAAATATAGGAGGTTTGTCCTATAAATCTTAATCATCATATGAGATCATAGAATTAGTGGGAGGAGGCATCTCTTATATTTCTTACAACTTGGGAGAAGCACTATTACCTGCTTTAGAGGATACTTAATCCTCACTGAGGGGTTCCTTTATTCCTGAAACTGTGGTGACAGAACATGTCAAGCTAATTCCATTTGGAATTGGACTAGAATTTATATTCATGACGTCAAACCATTGGTGATCATTCAGTTTCCATTAGTTCAACCCTTCAATATAAAATATGAAAGAATGTCATGAATTTTTACAAAAAGAGATAATCTCTTTGTACTTCCCAATAGTAGGGGATTTTAGTATCACCTAATCATATCTAGTGTAATGTTACTGGGTAATCCACAAGTGTTCGTTTTTCTATGGGATTCACAGAACCTTTTTCTTGTAGATAATGAGACACCCCTAGGTCTGGAATAGTTTCCTCTAATTTATGAATCTGGAGAATGAAACTTTATCCATGTCTTCCCATGGATTGGTTACTGTGGTTGTCCAATAATTGGGAGCATTGATGTGCTCACCCCAATTTTCCTGAACTATATTCTGCTACCTGTTGTAGCATACAACAGCTATATTTTAGGATTCACATGGGTAAAAGGGGGAAAAATCACCATAGGGTTCCCCAACATAACCACTACAGGAGTACTTTTGGCACTGTTGATATGAGGAGGGGACAACTACATGTAAATGGATCTAGAGCCTAACTATAAGTGCATTGCAGGTTCTATCCTATGTGACTACCATGAATATAGTGCTCAATATCAAGCCAAAAAACGATGTCTTTAGCCAAAATGTTCGACATATTTTATTTTCACTATTATCATAAACCTAAATTGTTATGTTTGAGGGAGTCATATTTTCCCCAATCAGTCCTAGCTTGTTGAGTGTTTGAGTCAAGATGAGGTTAGTCATAGAAATCGTACCCACCATTTAGTGGTTTACTTCTATGCCATTGACCTATGATGTGTAGCAGAAGTATGTTCCCCTGCATGAGGATGACATATTCTTCTGTAGAAAATGGTTTGATGGATTGAAATTCCTCTTGCCTGTCCTCCCCTACACAGTAGACCTCTATGGTAGATACCTTAGACTTAAACTAGAGATGTATTTTAAAGGCCACTTCAAGGGCCTCACACATATCCTCTGATATGTGGAGGGACTTAGGGATGGGAAGACTTGTAGGTATTCGGGAGAGGTAAATCAACATATTGTACTTCCATTCCAAATGAGTACTTTTTTCTTATCGAGGTTCACTCCAAGGTAGGGTGGATGAGAAATTATACCCGCTGAATCACTGGGGTATGACTAGTGCTTATAGAATTCTGTTTATGACTAGATGAACAACCTAGAACAACTAATGTATGAATTTCAATTTTCTACGTTATGGATTTTTTTGGACATGA
The DNA here is from genome assembly GCA_963277665.1 of Viscum album. Lineage (NCBI taxonomy): Eukaryota > Viridiplantae > Streptophyta > Magnoliopsida > Santalales > Viscaceae > Viscum > Viscum album. The sequence goes on from OY728158.1 coordinate 59,354,101, forward strand.
ATAATCATGGAATATTCACGAATTAATTTCTTATTCAACTAACACAATTGGTTACAAATTCAAACAAAAAATAGTTTATTATGAGGATAATGCCTACTAGGATCTGTGAAAAACCAAATACATGGTATTGGTGGCATGAACAACCTAATTCTAGGAACAAGAATGAAAATTTTGTAGTATCACATTTACTCATACATTCCATATATAGAGTTAGCTAGAGGAAACTTAGGTGTTTTAATGGTATTTCACACTATCGGGTTCAATGAAGAGGTCTACTATCTTGATGGAGTTTAGTTATGCATTCCACGATATATCATCTATGGGATAGTTTGAAACAGGATATTCTCAGGGTGTATCTCTTAAACTAGGAGGCATAATTTCAAAAAGAGTGAGAGATGCCATTAGAATCCGTGGGGGATTCTGATTTTCCTTATACCATTGATGGATATTCTAACGTGACTTTGAAAGATATGATGTAGATGTAGAAATAGTGCATAAAGGAGGTGTGAAAACTATAGGAGGTTTCTTCCTACCAAAATGAGCACAGACGACACCATGAGAGCGGGAAACTTCTATGGGGAAAAACCAATCATCATATTTCAATATCCAATGTCTGGAAGCCTACTTCCATTTATTAGAGCCTTCAATATCACTATCAGGGTTAGTGAAGACATGGGTCATCTATACCAAAACATCTCCCCACTTGACCAGAAAACAATTCACTTAGTTTGGCAGCTATTTTTTAATATGTATCATTCCTTGATGGTGTGACTGGGTATCCTATAGTATGGGAAATGATCTAAACGACCTGTGAGTCTAGACTCCATGGGAATACTATACTAAGGAAATGTCAAAAACACCATCTCTCTGATTAATAAATTAAATATCACAGTACATATGACTCATTTATGGAATAAGTATGTTTTTTCTATCTAGGAAGGGAACTCTAAATTCATAACTATGAAGGGGGCATGTGGAAACATTTTCTAATCTACGCGTCTTCACAAATCGAGTGAGTTCCTAGCAGCCCTATGTTGGGATAGTCCGCACCTATTAAAGATTTACTCAATGAGGCTCTTCTAGAAAAAGATACAACATGTGTACTAGATCTGGAAGTTCTTAATGCATAGAGGTTGTGGTTTCTTCTTTTTCATGTCTTATTGTGGGTGCTGAAGAGGTGACATGTGCGAATGTTGTATGGACTACTATAAATATTCCTCTAGATTCAAATTTTTTTGAGAGGACTCTTAGATTCCACGTGGGTAGTTATGATTGAAGAGGGTAGAGAACAACACAACATTAAGTTTTCTTATAGACATCGTAAGAAGATTCTCAAGGAATATAATTATGTTGAGTCAATAAATGAGTCATTTCCACCAGGAGGAAAATTATATGACTTTCTCATCAGAGCTCTAATTATACATAATGATATTATCAATACATTTCTTGAATATGGTGGAGCTAAACTAATATTTTAATTTCCTACACATGTCCTTCCAACCAGCAATGAACACTATGGGTAGTTGGACATACTAAATAAACATTAGTCTTTCTAGAATCTAATCAAAGAATCATATCATAGAAAGATCATGATATTCTAGGGTTCCCATATTAGGTCCAAATCATGAAATGAAGTGGTCTGAGTGCTTAAATAAGTGTCCCATCCATTTGAATAGGGAAAATCAAGGAATTATAAACTCTGGGGTGCTTGAACATTATGCACCCATGTTGGGTATGGTGATCCATCAGGTAGGATTTCCAAATTTCATGTCTCTAGGGCCTCAAGGAATGTGGTGAGAGTAGTTCTCATGTCTTCCTTGTGAGGATATCTAGCCACCAATGCATTGGAAGGCTCATCATCTTGAAGAGACGGTTCATAAAATCATAGAGCAACACAACCTAGATAATGCGGAGGATAGGTTCACTGATCGAGAAGGTTTGGTGACTCATACCATGGTCTCTTTCTATATCCCTCAAATTTGGATTTGACTAGATATGTGGGTCCCCTCAGATCAAATGGGGGTTCTTGGTCACAGATGACTAGGTACCCAACTATAGGATATATGGGGTCCCTTAGTACATCATCATAATTCTTGCACTACTAAAACATGTGATCATTGATGAACCTTTTATACTCCTCAACCTATTAAAAAAGGTAGATACCATGGGATTCATTATTACTTTAGTGGAAAACTTGAATTAATCATTGGAATCAACATAGTCCATGACCTTATCGAGATTCTGATGTATAGGTTGCAAAGCCTCATCGATTGGATCCTTAAGGCCATGTTCCTACCTCTATTGATGAGTGGAAACATCATCCAAAGTGTTTTTCCTCTAAAATATCACCCCATAAGGGGGATCTTCCTTTTTATACCCTATGTTAGTTCCCATATTCCTATGATCCTCAATAATATTTGGGATGATATGTTCACCGTGATAGTGGTCAGAGGAGAACTTTAATCATAGATGGATAGGATGAATTTTTGGAATACTGGGATAAAATAGAGAGCATTATATTATACCTAGACTCTAATTTGTATGTTTACAGAAACATATTCCATAACCTAGTAAAGAACTGTGAGACACTTATTGTAGTTTTGTTTAATTGTATGGAGTTATCCATATAACTCAGGGTGTTGTGCCATCGGGAGCACTACAATCTGAATCTTTTTTCTCTTCTGGTCGGTGGTGTTAACGTCCTCTCATCTTAATAGGTACTCCAACTAAGTATAGTTGGGGTGGTGAAATTCCAACTAGATAATTTGGAATAATCACATTACTTGTTCCTCTGTGATGGACTTTAGAATGTCATATTTTGAATCTGTACATGGATGGAACACCAATAATAGATGGTAAACTTCTAGAACCTTCAACGTGGACTATTTTTTAGAAGAAGGGTCCTACACTTGGTTGAACCAAACCACATCTGGTGATTTCCTAGATATGGGTGGAGGCAACAACATAGACTAGTTATACTGTAGGTTTACTAGGATGTGAGTGACAACATGAGTCAAAAATCCCCTGCATGATGAAATGTATCTCAGGGGTGATGACAACCTCATCATCACATACCTATAGGAGGGGATGTTCACCGCCTCCTTGTGTCTGAGGGAGAAGGTACTAATATATTTCTTATCAGAGTGATGCCATATAAATGTGAAAACCAAGTCCCTAAAATATCCCCAAATTTATAGATGAAGGTAGAGAGGAGGGAAACTAGAAATTATAGAGACAACAACAACATGAGCCATTGAAATGAAGCTAGAATATCCTATGAATACAAGTAGATGCTGAGGGATTTGGGGATAATGTGAGCCTTAGATTATAGGATCATGAATCTCAAATATTGAGATCCTCCCCCTATCTTTGAAATCATGGGTGAAGGCTCCATCATCGAATTGTTCATAACCATATAATTTGATAGGTTAAGGTGGTCAATGACAACATGGTGATTTTTTGGGCATTTCCGTTGATGGAGATGGTTATCCCTATTTTCCCAAGATGGTTCTTTAGGGAATGGTATATCATTTACAAATGTAGGACCACCATGTGGGTTGATTATAAAATGGGGAGGACCTTCACTCGGGTTTTTTGTGAAGCACAAAATACCTCTTCTTGGGTTGGATGTGGTATATGGAGGACCATTATACTAGTTGAGGGGAACACAAGGAGGACCTCGATGATGGCCTAATGTGGTTCGTGGAGGACCTCTACTACAAATATTCTCATCATTGGTTGGATCATAACAACAGTCATTGGAGCTAGTGATTGAGATGGTCAACTTGAGATACCTATGAGGTGGATGGGGTCTTAATCCCAATCAAACAAAAATAGATTCCTATTTGCAGGTTATGAGGATTTGGAGGGGTACAACAGTGGTGGAAGGGGACACATGATCCATATAATATTTCTGTTGCCGTGAATTATCTAGGGTCTACCCCAAATGTTTGTATTTCATTCTCCATATCAGTGCCAATGGAGCAAGGGTGTAATCCAGTTGTTCATCAGTTTGTGGTATCAAATGATATTTTCACTGATGATGCAATGTTGGAGCCCTTCAAGGTGGCTTCCCGGGAGTTTTCACTATGGACATGACTCAAAATTTCCTTACCTCCATGGTGTTGTGGAGTGTGTAATCAATGTGCTCCAAGGTGAGGATCCCAAAGTGGTCTTTCATCGAAACTAGGGAAGGCTTCCCCATGCACGTCCCTCGAGGGGGGTTCTGTCGATGAGGCTCTAATTACTACAGGTCCTAGAGACCCATATACCCTGTGGGAATGACCCCATCCTATTCATATCAGCACAGCAGTGTTTTAATCACTTGAATTTGGAAGATCTCATATGTTGATATGGGGAATGGGCACCCAATAGCCTAATGTGAGGAGGAAGTTGTTTCAGAAGCATAATAGTTCAAGATTACCATGTCAATGTTCCTTATTCTTTAACACCTATGAGTACTAGGTTGTCTATTTTGCAGGAATTGAGTACTATAATTCTTATCGATTTAGAAATCAATGCATTTTTAGAAAAAGTGATGCCCAATTCCCCAATTTCGTCCAGTATTTTGAAGTAAAGAATGAATCATGCTGACAGTGTCATAGAGCAAGGGTGTACAATGGTAATTTTCCCAATGCATAGGTGAGTTTCATGCTAGTATCCCCATTTATATTGTGGGAAAAGGTGCACAATATTTGAATCTAGTGAAATGAAAATATAATTATGTTCCATTGATACTAGTCTCCATGTTGATGAGAATTGTTTCACATTGAGTTATAATTTTTATTTCTGATATATTTGATAGGGAACAAACACATCATTGGTGTGTAGCTTCTATTGCTTGTCATCCCCACATTCTAAAGGTAGATTAATTTCATCATATGCATTAGTTATGTAATCTACTTAATCAAACAAAGATGATGGTATATCAGTTATTATGACTAGGGATTCCTCCTTAAAGCTTGTTTCCTATTTAGAGTCTCTCTCATATATTAAATTACGTTTTTTAAAATCATTCTCAATTACATCTCTATGTGGATTATAGTTAATTACAGTACTTTTAACTTTATAGGTATTCAACATTCAGTAAAGAGATTTGTTCTACTAGGCATCTTGGAGAATTTAAGGACCTTGGGTATATTAGCCACCTGTGAATCTATTTCTTTATAGATCATCTCTTATGAGTAATTTTAGGCAGGAAACACAAGGAATCTTGTTTCAATCACATGTTAATTGATTCCCAAGGAGAAAGTCTTACAAGGATTTTCACCTAAGGAGTTCAACATTTATCATATGGGGTATGTATGATGAACTAGGTCACAAGTCCTATATCCTATGGATATGGATTAAAACATCATTTTGATATAGTTAAGTGTACATGTTTATCCTCTTGTAGAGATCGAAAATAGTGTCTGGTTGAGATAGATCACATAAGTGGGTCATTAGGAGGGATGATTCCACACATGGGTTTACCAATGTGTCTCATAGAATTAACGTATAGAAGAGATGGATCAAATTAAATATGGAGGGAGATCAAGTAGGTTCATCCCAAAGAGGGAATATTTCACACACAATTTTACCATTTTGGGATTAGAACACCCTGTGAAAGAGGATCTAGAGGTGAATCCCTAGGAGGGAAGACGTCATAACTCAGTATGATATTATTTAGATCAGAATGCTCTATAAAGGTGGATCTGGAGGTTTATCCCAAGTAGGGAAGATGTCACACCTGATATTACCATTGTTTGGATTGTAATTTCATATAAAGGTGGATATAGATGTTCATCCTATATGAGTAAAGATTTCACAACTGAGTTTACAGATGGTTCTGAATTCCCTATTGGGGATGATCTACAGTTGCATAACTAAGAGGGATGATCTCACACCTATGTTTACTGATGGATTCAAATTCTCTATTAAGGAAGATCCATATGTTCACCCCTAAGTGGGAATATGTTACACATAAATTTATAAATGGAAGTGAATGCCCAATTATGGTGGATATGGAGGTGATTCTCTAGGATGGAAGATTTAACCACTAATTTTACTAATGGATTACAATGCTCTATTGAGTAAGTTCAATAAGTGTGTCCCCAGGAGGGAAGATTTTACCCTTGATTTTACCATTTTTGGGATCAGAATGCCCTATTCAGGCGGAACATGGATGTTCATACCTAGGAGGAAATATGACATGATTGGGTTTACCTATGGATTAGAATTCCCTCTTTAGGCCAATCCATAGTTTCATCCCAAGAAGGGATAAACTCACACAAAAGTTTATCATTTTTTGGTAGAACCTGATGGAGGCATCCTACATACCTTTCAAAAGAGACAGGGATTAAAACCCACTTAGTTCAATGGAATAATATTAGTTCAGGTGATGGGACTGATCTATGCAGTTTAACATCTTATAGTAAGGATGCTAGTTTCACTAAATAAGCATCTTTGAGGGATATTGTGGGGATTATGTGTAGAATATGCATTAGTACCGCTAAAATTAGAGATAAAATGGTTGGGGATTATGTTGGGAGGTTCCTGGAGGTGGGAGTCATATCTAATGATTGGGAAAGAATGTGTAGGGATTATATGTGGATGTTAACCTCTGTTTGTGACCCATTTCCAATGGTGGAGGAGAGATTGGTATGTCATGATGATCGTACATGATGCATCTCTTATTTATCACACAGGTTAGGAGGTGCAGTGTCATCCTAGGTCAATCATACATGGGTCATCATGTGTTTATCACACTGGTTAGGGCTACGGTTTTATGTCATGTGTTTTGGAAATTGTCGTGTTGTTCATCGTCATATGAATGGGAATTGAAACTGTGAAATTTTAAGTCATTGTACTTATATGTGGATGGGGATACTCTTCAAGGTGGACCATGTCAATGTTAGAGTAATATTATTAATAAATAATCCCCACAAAGATAGGTATTCACTTTCCCTCAATGATTCCAACTTTAGGTTTATATTACTATCTCTCATGTGCCTCTGGGAAATACATGGTAGTATAACTTCCTTGGAGGAGCAGAAATCAAGAGGCCAAATGTTAGGGTCCCAATTATTTTTAGTAATCGGAATTAGGGTACCTATTATTATGAGAAACACATGTGGTAATAGCTGCATAAGAGGCATAGGGATAATTGTTTAGGGGATTAGAAATTTTTTGCGTGACCCTTTTTTGAGTTGTGGGACAATGTTGTTTGAGTAGGGAGATCTAAAACTAGGTAAATTTATGGAATCAAGAATCATAGTTTCAGGAAATATTTTGAGTTTCTCCAAACAATTGGAGTTGTGTAGAAAAAGACTAGGTGTGCATGGATTAGGGTTTTAGGATGTAAGTTTATCTTTACACGAACATGACCATCCTTAAGTATTGATACGTGAGGATCTCACCGTCGCTGTCTAAGTCATGGTTTGATCTACATGAGGAATGTCAGGAAAATTATCTATCATTGAGGGTCAATGATTGATGGTGTGATGAACTGCCACATAATATATGGATTTATATACACCAGAGCATCACTACATCTTCTGATGATCCCCCCATAAGAAGTTAGGATGATCATCTATTTATTACCTAAATTCCAGGTTATTGGCGCACAATATCTGCGGTGCATAATTGAGTTTTATTCATCTCTTTTCTTTTCCACTAGGTCATGGCATAAAAAAATTCAAGTTTTAGGTTACCTTTTGTGTCAAAGTATAGTGTTCTGTGATGGTGTTTCATACAAAGCTTTTTTAGTTCATGAAACAAGCGTTTCGTGTGTGCATGGGATAAGGGAGAACCTTTGCACCAAGGGGAATTGAAGAAAATTATATGCCTCATTTATAGTTCATGTAATTTGTGTATGGGTATATATATTTTTTTCACAATCAATGTGTTTTTCAAAAAAATATCTCAACAACATCAAAATGGTCTTTTTTGTTGGGGCACATGACCCGTTTGTCCAGAAATATTCATTTGAGGTAAAGAATAGATTTTAGTGAAAAAAAATTGTTAGACTTGAGATATATAGATTGAATTCTTTATTTCATGTATTATACAATTTTATGGTTGAGTGGTATCCACACAAATTATTGAATTCCAAAATCAAGAATTCATATTAAATAAACATCACTATAATAGGTATGTCAAAAAATACCACACCATATATTTGAATTCAAAAAATAGCACACAAAATCATCATATAAAGCATGCCTCCTCAAGGTGCACAACCTACTACACTTTTCAACACCATATTCACCCACAACTTTTCACTAGTGATGAACTGGATTACAATCATCAACATCATTATAGAAAAAAACATGAAAAGATAGAAAACCAATCCGAAACACATCCACCAGAAACCTCCATCATTGTCGTGTAACAACTAACCATCATAGGTACAAAATATACATAAATGATCACAATATATAGGGAATTAAATATAAAAACTAGAATCCCTTGTAATTTCTTGGGTGAAACACTAGATCCACCAATCCAGGACCAACATAAAGACCAAATTTAAGGTTACACCTCTTTGAATGCGGTCTACCTATCAAAAATAAAAATACATAAACTTTCATAGGATGCATGAAACTTGACCAATATAGATTATTGTGAATGAATAAGAGGAAATAGTATAGTTTGATGTAGACATGAATTAATAGTGGGTTGTGACATTAAAATTGGATAAAAACAATGTTTTTTGTTCCATGAACAAGATGACATAAACTGTCAAGACAAAAGAATCATAGAAATTGGTGAGAATTAACATAGTATTTAACTACAAAAACCATAATTTTTTTTACTTTTAATATACACAGAAAAAGGCATATATACACTAGAAAATGTTACTGATGAGGATAAATCACCACACCTACATCAAATAACCCAATTCAACCAGATATCAAAGTGATGGACAACACCAAATGAGAAAACTCCACACCTAACATGTCCCCCAACACCCTACCGTGACACCCCAAAAACCTTTGTAATGACATGAAATGTGGTAAAACACAGCTAAATGGGTAGAAATAGTAGAGGATGGTGAATGGTCTAATAGGGAAGAGTTTCTGAGAAATTCTACTATGAAAATACCAAACAACCAGAGCACCATTGCAAAAAAAACAAGATAGGGTAAATCTTAAAGGATCAAGTGATAATAGAATTAGTAGTAGTAGTAGTCCGGGGAAACCAAATTACATGGAATTACAAAAACAATGGAACTAGAATAACTAAACCACCACTATAAATATTTTGAGAAACAATAAAGAGAAAAATAAAGTGCATCACTAATAGAGATGATGGAAACAAAGATAAGGAGACAAAAATAAATTGTCAAGAGATATTACATCAGAGTGAAAGGTCATGGTTGTTGTAGATGGTGACGAAGAAAAATGAAATAGAGATGAAAACCTAGATCACCAAGACTGAGAGATCCATCTAAAAAGGCTTCCATCTAGACATGATATGTACATTTAAAATGATTTCATATGTAAACCAATTACATATAATTTATAATATAAACATTATTTTGTGTATATTCTTTTAATTGGGGTACTACCACATATATTTTAAATTTCCCATAGTTTTCATAGAATATTTATTGGTTTTTACCCAAATAACTACATTAATCCTTTTTAGGGGATTAGTTCCCTCCTAATTTTTAATCAATGATCATATACATTATAAGTATCCATAATTATCCTGGACTATGCGTTTATCCTACATGTCAATGTATCTATGATCATATTTGGGGGTAAAAATGAGATCTATATTGAGAATGAACCATCACTGTATTTTTTATTCCTTATCATTATATATGCATAACTTTTCATCCAAATTATTCCCCTTTTCAACATCCATGTTTGATTATTTTCATTGAGGGATGTTAACCTAGAAACACATCCCCTGATTGATTAGGGAAATTATTGGATAAATATTATTCCATTTACTCAATATGGTGTATGTATCCCATAATTCATTATATCAAATGAATGGTGTGTATATAGAGAGATTTATAACATTCATTGAATACCCTTTTATTTTATCTAGATTCATGCTATGATTATTAATGTATTTATGTATTTTAAGATATATAGATAACATTAATTATAGAATATAGAAGGCATTCCTTATTTGTGCTCCAATTAATTGAGTAGAAAATTAATCTCTAGAGATGAAATGTTCATGATAACTTAGAAGAATTAATTTTTAGGGTTTTATGAAAACTTGGTGATATGATTATGAATGTATCATGTCTATAGTGTAGAAATATTTATAAGTTATGACTTATGTAATTATGTTCATGTCACGTCTCATGTACTTATAATCATGTTATGCCTCATGTATTGATGATCACGATATGCCACTTATACTTATGATTATGTCATACCTCTTTTACTCATGTTTGATTTCTTATTTCATGCATCATGTTTCACCTATTAATTTTTTCAATGATCTATTTTTAGTATTTACCTCTTAATGGACAATATAGATCACCCTATTCATTTATTTACCCTTTTTTGAGGAATTGTGATGAACTAGATACATATAATGGAATTACAAGTGTGGATATTCACTGTGAAATAAATTTTTATTCTATGACGTGTTTAGATATATTTGTACATATTCCCCATAGGCAGTGAACTTTTGATATTTGGAGTTTTTTAAATTATGTTATGTATTAAAAAGTATGTATTCTTAGCACCTGATCTAGATGTGTGGGATAGGGCCGTGTCCCTATCCATCTGTGACACACCCTTAAACTAACACTGATACTAATCCCCAAAAAATAATACCATTTCATTATTGATTTAATTTAGTTTAAATTAAAAAAATATATATTCTTCCTTATCTTGACACACCATCAACGAATAAACAAGAAGTAGTTGGAAAACATCATCACAATTTTCCCTCTTTCTAGGTAGAATGAAACCCCTATCATGATCAGCTTATTCTATCATGGTCTAGTAGAACCATATTTAAAAACTTATATTAAAGGACAAGTTAATCATAAATTTGGAATGAAGAAAATCATGGGAGGAAACATTGGGATATAAATTCCTTGAATATTTTAAAATTACTATAAACAACCCCAAAATCATGGAATTTTATGAAAGAAAAGGGATGTGAATGGGAAATTCTTTTAGAATGAAAATAAACGGAAATATATGACCCCTTCTTAAAATACCAATGTACATATTTAGTGAATTTTTACCCATTAAAAACCTCACCAATGTTCCCAAATGTTGATTAAGGATTATACCTAGGAAACTGACTAGATGGTGGCTAAAGCATCAAGAAATATCAGAATGACCACCTGCCCCTTTCTCTAACACTCACCTAAGCCTCCAAAATACCTAAAAATTATTATTCATCTTCCAAAAAACACATTTTGTGGTTCTCACAACACTATAAAACATTTCTAAAATTCGATTCAAAAAACATCCAAGAAACTAAATATTAATATAAAAATTTAACTAAAATTTTAAACCAGACCATATATAAGGGATATTGTAGCTAATGGATAGTTAATGAGGTTGGATAAGATAGTGATGTGGGTATTATTTATGGTATATTATTATGAGATATTTTTAGTTATGGTTATAGCATAATGGATATTTGTGAAACATGGTAGTGATTTTATTGTTATTTTTCTATCTATTGGCATGAGTAGTGTGGTGTTTTGTGTTAGTATTAAATAATATCGATCATAAAAATAAAATAACATGAGAAATTAGAGAGTGAAACGAAACCCCAAAATTTCCCCCGACCAAAATAATCATACACACCAATTTAATAAAAATTTGGAAGTCAATTATATCCTAAATCACTTACCCAAAATTATTACCTCACACACTCAATAAAACATATCTCACAAAAAATATATTCAAATGTAAAACAAATTCATCGAATGAAAATAATCAATTTGAATGGTTTAGAATATAAGGTATATATTATTGAGAGAACACTAATTCATACATTTCAATGAAAGTTAGAAATATTTAAATCATTATTTAATAATTAGACAATATTAGATGACTAATCGAGTGATTCAACATCATATGTACATATAATTCCACCCACCCTAATTATGGGGGTCTATATGGTAAATCCCATACACCATATTCCAAGATGTGTGGGGGACCCATTGTCAACCTTAACATCCTTCAATTACTTATTGAGGCATTTACCTTAACCAAAAAACTACCAATATAAATTATAGTGAAATTTATGTAAAATTTATTGAAACTCATTACCCAATTAGTTTGAAAACAAAACCATGAATAACATCATATAACTTCGTTAGTGAACCCTTATGCAAGAAACAACATCTTTTTATCCATCCTCTAGAAAATTACCACCTACATTACTGGTTTGAAAACATTATATCCTTACCATTTCTTCTACTAGAATTCCCCTACCACAAACCTTCATCAGGTTTCAAAAAATTATGTTTTAGAGTTCCACTTTCCAGACACCAGGAATTAGAAACATGAAATATTATTCACAATTTTTGACAAATAACTTACTTGGATAATTATTTTAAAGAATTAATGAAACCACCAAGACTAAGAAAAAATCCTTATCACAATAACATATTTAGAAAAAAATATTGTATCCATACACCTTATAACCATAATACTACCACTGAGGTATAACGATTCTTTATAATTTCTGAAACTATGTCATTGGTAAACATATTATTTAGATTCTGAAATCCATTAATATTTCATTATTCTAACACTCCATATTTATATAGAATCCAGATATAATAATATTTCATATCAATATGTTTTTTCTTTCTATGTAACGTGATATTGTTTTCTAAATAATGTTTACTCTGATTACCATATAATAGAAATATTTTTTTTTCTTTTAATTTAATATGAAAGACACTATCCATATCATTTCTTTGTCTTCTTCTTTGAGGACCACATATTCATCTTCCATTTTTTATTGAGAAAAAAAACTTAAATATTGATATCAAACATATTTATTTCACCCAATGTTTATAAAAATCCTACAGCACCATTCCTTGAATCCATATATGATCTTATGTCTTTGTGAATATAAAATTATAATGAATCATCAATTTTGAAACACAACATTTTATCTTCTAAAACATTGAGATTTCAAAGAATCTACATCATAAGATCCCAATTTGCTTTTCCAAAATTCTAGAAAAAATAACTAATAAAACCGTATATAATTAAAATGAACAAAATCATATATACCCCAATTCATGTAAATCTTCATAATGCTAATGAAATTGTAAACATTTACCATGTACTATACATAATCTTATATTTTCAGATACTAATGTTTAGATAATATTAATTTTTTATTCATTAGTTTTGAAACCAAATTACATATTTCACACTAAATCAGATGATGAACTTCTATATATAATATTGTTATGAGAAAACCAGAATTTGGTCATTCCTATATATCTTAACTTCTATTCCTAGAATTTCAATAGCTCCACCAAGATCATTCATTAGGAATATTTTAGAAAAATTATCATTTTATTCATGATCCTATTTAAAGTATGAATACACTATGATAATATCATACATACAAAATGGATGCTAGATTAACATCTATTCTTGGATGATTTTTTTGAAATAATCACATGATTTTATCAGGTTGAACCCCTTATCATCCATAAATTCATCAAATTTTGTGTTCCACTCCCTTAGTACTAATTCAATCCATATATACTTTTATTCATATTAAGCACCAATTTCATTTTATGTTTGGATACAAAGCCACCTATTTTATTCATATTGATCCAATCATTTAAAATCATTATGAAGGAATCCTATCTTTACATCCATTTATTAAATATGTAATATTTTAAAAGAAACCACACTCAAAACTATCTGAATGGTTGTGTGCTTGATAATGGGTGAGAATATTTCTAGGAAGTCCAAGCCTACCTTTTTCTAAAACCCTTTCATAATTGATCCATAATTATACCTCTTTATACCATCACATTCTTCAATCTATGAGATGAACTATTTATTCTACATTTATTTCTCCCTTTTCGAAATTCCATTAGCTCTAAGGTTTCTATTGAATTTAATGAACCTATTTTCACTTTAATGGATAACTACCACTTTCAATATAACTAGATAATAAGATTATCTGAATGTCATTGGATCTACTATATTTTATATAATGTAAAAAAACAATTTTTTAAACCTATTAAATATTGATATTATTTATTTAAAAACCCTATCATAGACCACAATTCTACTCTATTAGAAACATTATCTTACAAAACACCACCTTATGGAAATATAACAAGATATTCTACAGTCCCACAAAATTATAGTACATGTTTTTAGCCTTACAGAAACATCTGGAACTTCCATACTCCTGGAACAATTTGGAACATCTTTCATTCATGAAAATCTATTCACATCAACATGGATTTGATCAGTTGATTCATTGTTATGCACTTAATTTTCCACTATGTTATCATGTTTCGAAAAGACGTAATCATTGGTGATAATATTTAATCATTGAATAAACTTTTATGGATTCATTATTCCAAATAAAAAAACAATGTTTTCTATTTCCATATCCCTCAAAGAAACATTATTTGAACTTGTCTTTAATTTTGTCCCAATCGTTGGGGTCAAAATAGACTTAATCTCTACACTGAAAAACATTGATGTGGGTAGATAATTTAATTTTTATGGAAAAAATATATTATAGGATTTATTACCCCAAATTAACATATAAATCCCAAAAATAGTTCCTCATTCTATAAGCCTTATCAGTTAATATCCAATTTAACCACCCAACTTTACTATTTTTTCCAGTATTTCTAGTACATTCATCAGAGACATGATTCTTTTACTCTATAAAGTTTGTTAGTTATTATTTCTAAAATAATTTCTTCCATTATCAATCCTTATTAATCTTATCTTACATTAGATATCTATTTCTACCATGAACCTGCATAAAAAAACCATGAACAAATTATATATTTTATTGAGGATGTATTCCAATGATCATCATATTGAAATATTGGTGAATAGAAAAAATTAAATATATAAAGTATTATAATGGACTTGTGAAGGCCCTCATACATCCCTTTTCATGATCTTAAACATCCAAACCATATATTTTTTCTATTTAGATTAATCGATCCTTTCTATGTATTCTATATTTATATATCTCATAAAATTTGAACTACATGTGTCCATAATTTGGTATAACCTTATCCTCTAAGAGTCACATATTTTTCTCAACATTATTACTAATACGACTATTATATAACTATATACTTTTTTAAAATTTTACCCACAAAATTATTACTCAATGTAATCTTTGGTTCAGAAACAAAATCACATATTTTATGCCAGTGGATGAAATAATGGAACCCTAAAAAATATTCCATGATTCATTCATGAATCCTGTTCTAAATCCTTATTCATCAAGTTTACTAATGGAAATTTTATTCTTTAGTAAACCTTATATGTTTCTAACTCCCTATAACTTTTATAAGCGTACACTATACATTCATACAATAATATCAACCTTGACCATGATATGAAGAGATTCATCATCCTCTAGAAGAACCATGAAAAAAATTCTAGATACAAAATTCACCTTTAATCCCCTTCCATCCATATCATGGAATGAATCCCCAAAGTCAATAATCCCTGATTATAATTAAATATTAACATATAACAGAGAACCCACTCACCCCCAGACATGAAATTTATAGATCCTGTACTTCTAGAAGAACCCATTATATAATTTATCCTATTATCTCTGAAATGTTTCGTTATGTTACATTTATTCCAATAATGAAAACATTTGGTTACAAGCCCATTTTATCAAACATAATTCATTTCCCATGACCTATATTGTGATTTAATTATACCTTTCCATTGAATGGAAGGACATCTAGATTCTGTATTGAGTATAGTTTAAGTAGGTTTTTAGAATTATTTCCATTTACATTATTGAAATAGAAAGATATTGGGGAAAACCAAACCTAATAGGTCATTATCTTTATATTAATTAAATATGGCTATCACCATTGTGTCCCATGATTCAAGTATCGATGGAACCAAAAAAAGAGTCCACATTTCATCTATAAAATTTAATTTATCTTATTAAATATAGATTCAAATATTATTAATATCATACACAAGATCATAAAATAGTATTCATTTTGACTTCCTCATACTGAATAACCATTAAAACATGATCACTTTATTTTTAATTGTTTCCTTATTATACTAGTCTTATAGAATAATCATAATCTCTACTATAGTTTTCACTTATTCGATGGTATATGTAACATTCTATACATCTCTCATCCTAATAAATATAAGATCATTTCTATAGATTCAATCCAATTCCATTTTCCATTAATTCTGGTTTTTCACTTCAATGAAACATCAAGGTCCTTCTGAATAGTAATTTCCTCCACATGTGTCCTCAAAAAACTGAATTCAATCAAGTGAAATTTATCTATTTTCATCATTTCTTCTTCAAATTCCACAATTTAAAACAATTCAATCCCACAGAATGAAGATAATTCCAGACTATATTTTTTACATAAAGAGTCTAGTATCGAGTGTGAATGATTTCTAAACCACAAACATTAATACCACTTATTGGGATCTATAATGACTAATGATTGGAAAAAATTCTAATTCATAGAATGAAGAATCAATATATTCATTAACAGAAATAATCCCATGCATTGATGTATCTAACCCCAAGAAGAGAAGTTTCACCCCAAATCATCTAACCAAAAATGTTTAATCACACAATTAAACTGAAAATTCCAAAAAAATAGTCAAAATAAAAAAAAAATTACCAAAACAATAAGAAATTTACAAGGTTTAAGATTCATGTCCTACATCCATGAGATAACAATACATATTTTATTTTTATGGATTTTTAA
The DNA here is from genome assembly GCA_963277665.1 of Viscum album. Taxonomy (NCBI): domain Eukaryota; kingdom Viridiplantae; phylum Streptophyta; class Magnoliopsida; order Santalales; family Viscaceae; genus Viscum; species Viscum album. Next base: position 59,371,028 of record OY728158.1, read on the forward strand.
AAAATTACATACCCTGTGGAAAAAATATCCAATATCATATCACTAATCCAATGATTCCATGTCACATGTTCAAGTGGTTCCACCACACCTATATAGTGGTCCAAATATGTTTAAAAAGAATCCATCAAATTTTGATATGCATGGGGGACCAATCATTAGTCATGGACTCCACTGAATTCCCATAAATTGATCTTTCTCAAGTGATATATTCGAGTGAATATACAAGTGACCCTTACATAATATTCCATGGAAAAAATATACATAATTAATTCTACTGAACATATTCCCCGGACATCCTTATGTAACATCAATAGATAAACCCTACCTAAGATAAATAAACAGTTCATCTTAATTTGGATAATGAACGCCTAAAAACCTAGTTCTTGATGATAGAATTCGGCCCCCTTCATTCACAAGACATACACTACCACAAAACACCATCATATTTCATCCACCTAAGATTAAATGTTTCCACTTCCAATCTATAATAACTTAAAATATTAAATATTCTTCACATTTACTAAATGTTTTTTTGGTTATAGATTTGGTTTTCATGGGATTATGTTAGAGAGACCAAATGGCATGGAAAATTAAAGAAATTAATTAAAATGATAATGGGTTTGGTGCATGAATTGATAAATCATAATATGTTAAATAACTAATGAATAATGTCATGTAGTGTAATTTGTATGTATAATGAATGATAGAGGCTAGAAAATATGTCTATTATGATTAATGAATAAATTTATATAAAAATGTGATAAATTATTGGGTATAAAATAAATATGGATAAATGGATTTGGAGTAGCTATTTATAGAAATATTGTAAAGATAAATAAATTGGGAAATTATTAACATTATTGCAGTTGTTTTTTGTGTTTAATTATATCTTTTTTGTTGTATAGTGAAGGAATTAACTGTTAGTGAGTGATAATACTAATGTGGTGGATATGAGAGATTATTATGTTTTTTTGGTCTTCACCCCTGTGATTAAATTGTGTGTGACTATTATACCAATTATATATTTTTTAATTTCATAATAAACACCACCAAAGTTGGGTAACCTAAATGATATCCATATGAAGAATAGGTTTTAATGCGTTTTACCCAACATCTAGGTTATATAGGGTTTGGATGGATAACTACTCCATCTACTCCACACTCATGTAAGATGTAGAATGGGATGTAATTATTTGAGAAAAAGGTATATTTATGTATGTAATATAATGAATTTTGGTTATATTTTGTACACATACTAAATTTCAAGGTTATTTGGGTGTTATGTGCATGGACGGTGATGGTTGTGTATGATAGTAGGGGGAATGCGGTGGATTTAATTTATATAGATGACACACTATTATGAATATGATGTGTTGTGTAGTTTTGGGTGATGATTTAACATGTGGTTATGGATATGTTCCTATCACCATGAGGTTGACTATGGTTGGGTGAATTAGTTGATTCATAAGCGATAGAATCACATGAAATATTCCATTAGATGCATAATACAGACCACAACTATAGGGAATTTATTTTTGGTTACATTATTGACATATATTATATTGATACTATATTATTACACTTAGATATGATATTGGGTGAGTTATCCTTACTAAGGTTGGGTGACATTTCACCTTATGTATGTGTTTATTGGTTCTTTTATTTTTTCACTGATGCATTATTACATTTCTTCCACATTTTCATGATAGGTTTTGAGGATGACTATATTTAGTAAACTTTTATGATAAACGCTATATATATAGTTGTTTTATATATTCTAGTTAGATTTTAGTGGTTCAGATGTTATTTTTGCAATTCATACTTGGATTTGAGGTTAGATTAACTGCTACAAGAGTTTCATTTTGGTACTTTACATTGGAGACCTTTTTATGTATATAATTTACTAGCATTGTGGATTTCATTTTTTTCCTATAATATGGAGGTGGTTGGATGTTTATCTCATACTCTTGGTATTATGTGTGTAATTAATCCCATTTAGTTTTCTTTGTTTTCTCTATGATAGTATAAAATCCATATCCTATTGGTGATATGCATCAGGGTCACCCTAATACTAACTATAGGATCAGGCTGGGTTCTGAAGGGGGATTGTTAAAGAAAAATAATTATCAAACAAATGTATGAGAGATATAATGGAAACTATAGTTAGTAACTTGTTAGGATTTCATGGGTTATCTGGGTATAACTATTATCCAAAAATATCATGAGATATACTAAGGGAGACCAACTAGAACTTAGACAATTTGGGCTCCTCGTGACCCTTATCAAGTACATTATGTTTACTATAACATCCCTTTAACTGCAATCCTAGATCAAGTACTAAAAACAAAATATTTTTATTTTGGATTTTATAAAAATAAACAAGACCCAATTTTATCCATCCAAAATATAAAACATCAAATGGAAATATAGGATCACATATACACTTAATTATCTTTTAAGATTGGAGTTTTTGATATTTTTAAAAACTATTACATAATAATACCCATGTATTTGAGTGAGAATGTTTTCCACTATAACCAAAATTTCATATTCCATATTATTTCTTTATCATAACCCATACACAACCCTCATAGAAATATCATACATAACATCATTACTCATAACCTCAGGAAAATAATCATAAGGGGATTGAGGTCAAATACATAGTAATGGTAAATGCTGGAATTAACAACTGAATATAATTGGTAAACACAATATGAGAAAAAGGGTTTGAGAATATATTAAATGTTCATGAGAATTACATAAGATAATTAATACCCATAAAAACCTATACCATTAGACATGTTACAATGTATGAATCTTTAATAAATAAAATGTTCAAAAGAGTCAATAGTCATGAGCCATGTGACGTCAATATTTATCAAAGGAACTATTAAGAACTCATAGAAAGAATAGAGAAAATGTGTTTTTTTTCTAGGAACATTATCTTCATTAATATTTTAAAAAAATTCCAAAATAATTGGATCGTAGTTAAATCCATAAGATAAACATCCCTAGTTAACTCTATCATTAATTACTTTGAATACAAGGGACATTACCCAAGGAAATAAAGAGCTATATCATGCAAACCCAATGAATAATCCATGACATATTAACCAATTTTAGGATATATATCAAGATATCATATCATAAAAAATAATTTAAATTTTCCTTAACTTATTATAACAAATTAAATCTTATATTTTCATCACTAAAATTTTAAAAAACTTTTATTTATTTATGCTTGATCTACTCAAGGAAAATAAATTAGTTTCCTGACCATCTATTTAAAACAATAATTATAATCCATACACTTAAATATTATGGATGGTATCATAATATCATATTTACAGTGAATTAGATGAATTATTTAATGATTATAATATATAATAATATACAATTAAAATAACATTTCAGACATTTCTATAAGAATATATGAAAACGACCATTTCATTCAGTACAATTTAAAAAATCCACAAACATTTAGTAGATAATTTTTCTTAAAATAAACATGTATTCTTATAAAGGACGTTTCAAATCATGTAATAATTATGATGGTGGGAATGGGCGATCAATCCATATATGTTTAAAATATGCAACTTTTAATCATTGGTAAAAAATTCAAAATCTGGAATTTGAGAAATGTTAAAATATTTTTTTTAAAATCAATTTATAAAAACTCATATATAGATATATATTATTTTAAAAAAATAATTGGATTATAGTAAAAAAACGTCTTTATTTTCTTTGAAAACATGGATATTGAATATAATATATTCCAAAAAAATGAAAAAATTAAGTTCAATTTTTTAAAAACAATATTTTTATCATATTGAGTAACATATAGAGGTATATGAAAATGAAACAACATAAAATATAGAAATAATTATATTATAATAAATTATATGTGTTTTAATAAAATAATATCATATAATTTCCTCCAAATGAATTTTGAACTTAAAAATTCCCAAAATAAAATGAGATTATATCATAAAATAATTACCACAATTATAAATTTCAAATGAAAATCCATTTAAATAAAGTATGTTATAAATTAATATAAATCACATGAATTATAAGAATTTATTTTTTAAAATCAATTCATGGGTGCATATTTAACCATTCAAAGAAATCATGGTTTATAACATGAAACATGTATTAAGAAATTGAGAATGAGGCAAAGATAAACCTTGCAAAGGTCATAACATTTGAAGTGATAATTAATCCACAAGGTTATTATATTCACATATAAAATTCCATATAAAACAATTAAAAAAAACATAAAATAATTTATATATCAATTTACACTTGATAAAGGTATAAAAAAGTCATTGAATAAGTGTTATGACCCAATTAAAGGGAATTGTGTCAAGAAACACCATAACATGAGTTCAGGCATGACATTTTTGTCCTCTAACTCCTATATAATAAAAATATATTAATTATATATTTTATTGAGAACCATTTATAGGTTTATTAATTTATTATTAGACTATATTTCATTTATTTCAATTAAATATTTAATACTTAATTATCTAAGTTCACATCAGGTGTTTTGAGGACATTTGGTTCATAATTTGAAAAACAAAATGTAAGTTGACCATGATAAAATTGTTTTTATTCCACTATATATGTAATAATAATCATGAAATATTTATCATTTGTATTCTTCAAAAATAATTTTAGATCATACTATGAAAAGATAAAATAAAAAACAAAATATATTGCCTCTTGAGGTGATAGATTTCACATACACATGAGCAATATTTTTACTTTTTATTATATAAAATATCATATTTATAGAAACATTATTGGGATATATTTTCTAAATAATTAAATTACATGATTACCATGACCATCCACGATAGGTGGTTCTGAAAAATGACAGACACCGCAACATGGGGTTGGAAGTCTGTATATACAAATGTGATATGATTTCGTTTTTAAATATTGGGAAGAAATGAAGTTAGATGATATGTTATATTTCTAGAATTATAATTAAGTTATAAACATTATATTTTTATATTAGATATTTCATAATAACCATCCATGAAATATTGTGATGAGGAAAAAAATACATCGGTTCATGAGTCTATAGTCCATATGTATGCATGAACGATGATTTCATTTCCAATTTGTTGGAAAATAAAGAAGAATAAGGTTATTAAATTATAATTGTTTCATATATGTATTTTGGAGATAATTATTTTATTATATTGTAGTATTTAGGGTAAAATATTTGGAGGAATAAGAAGTAAAAGTATAACTTCTTGGTTAATATTATTATCTTATCTTTGATGAACCTCATTTAGATATATCCTTAATGATACTATGGAGTGTATTTTAATTGTAAAAATACATATATCAATTATAAAACAATTTAAGAAGATGTTTTCTCTTGTTCTGGATAATATAAATGAATCATGACATGTGAGGAAGAGAGCATATGTAGTTTCCTTTTATAAAAGAGGGGAGGGGCACCCTTGTAATTAGTTCAAGTATTAAAATAATTAATATTAATTTTCATGTTGAAGTGGAATTTTGATTATATATTTCTAATTTAGGAAAAGTATGAGTTGAAATAAACTCATCCAAAAATATTTATAAAAGTTTAAGTGATGTTTTAACCTTTATCTTCTTGTTTAATCCTCCCATTAAGCCTTTTAATGATTATCATGATAATAATTTTTTTACAATTTTGTGGTCATAAAAGATACAATAGAAGGAAAAGTTAACCATAAGTGGATAATGGTTTATATTCTCAACCTTATCCCATTAAATTGTAAAAAGATAATATTTTTTGAATTTTAAATTATTAAATAAATTATTATTTAATTTAATATACCACTAAAGTTCTTTTTAAGAATATTGATATAGTTTGACATTAGTGAAATCAAGATAGTATTGTAATTAAAATATAATCTTTTAACATGTATATAATAAGTTATATTTATCTATAAATTATTATAACATAATAATTCATCCAAATTGTTTTGATTTTATTTTTTTTTAAATCATTTACTTAATTTTTTCATTACTTGAACTAGAGATTTATTGGCGCTTCAAAAGCAGTTATTCTATAAAAAATAAAAATAAATTTTCATAAAAAAATTCATTCAATATTTCTATTATTATTTATTACCATTAATAAATACTATTTATTCCTATGAAAAAATATTAGAGATATTGAAATAATTAGAGTGTCATTTTGGTTTTATTCAATACATAAATTAATCTTTAGGTAATTATCAAAGTATATATGAAATCAATTTCCAAATTTTCCAAATTTTTATTGTTATTATGGAAACAAATTAACAAATAAAATAAATAGTAGTGTTTGGGATACTTTTAAGCATTACATATTCACTTTTAAACTTGATTCATCTTTTTTTTCCGTTACTATAGTGACACCATATATACTAAGGTTATTATTTAGATTGAAAAAAATATAATATTATTTAATAAATTTGAATATACTAATTTATAAAAGGGAATATATTAGTAAATTGTTTTTATAGTTGTGTTAGAAATACAATTTAATATTGATGTGTAAAACTCAACTAAGAAGGTTTTTAAAAAATGCATTTTAATCCTAATAATAAACTTATTCAAAAATCATTTATAATAAAAAATCATATGAAATGATTAATAATATATATAATTAAGTGAGAATTATGTAACATTAATATAAAAAATAAAAAATAATTATATTTTTAACTTACTATATTTAATGATAGTAAATATAAGTTTAAAAAAATTTATTCTTCACTATTCTTTTAGAAATAAATATTTTCCAAAAAATCCAAAAAAATCACCTTAAAAAAATATAGAAATTATAATTAAAAAAATGATATTAATATTATGAAATAAAATTAATAATGTTTTTATAAAATAATTATAATATCTAATTATAAAATTCAATCAAATGTTTTTTTGAATAAAACATTTTTGTAAAGCATAAAATTACATTGCTGAAAATTGAGTGATTACTCATTAATAAATAAACTATATAATACACAAAAACACAAACACACGGATATATATATATTTATAATTATTTGTTAATTAATATTCAGATTTAATATTTAATGGATATTTTATAATAGACACATTTTAATAATATCATTTTTACATCATGTCTTAATTTACTGAAAGATCAGTGTTTCATGTTGAGAAAGATATAAAATATTTTTAAAAAAACTATAATTTTTGGGATTTTATTCTACCAACATAATGAAAATGAATCCTCACAATTTTATATTATTCTTAATAAATGGTTTTAAAACATTTTTTTAAAATCAATTCTAGTGAGTGGAAGATAAAGCATATGATCATAAAAGGGGAAAACATATAAATATTTTGAAACACCTTTGTTGGAACTCAGAACCATAATAGGGGTAATAAAATATCCTTTTGAAAGGAGGGTAATGAAAATATAATGTTATTCTAGAATAATATATAACATGGTTTTAAAATAGGATAATATTAGTGGGATGTGAATATATATACATAAAGAAGAAATGTAGTGTCCAAATAATGGAGGGGAGTAATTGAGTATGTGATCATGAGATAGTTATTGACCAAAAAATTATCAATTAATAAGAGAGAAAGAAGGCCATAAATTTGATGGAAATGAATTTAATAGGATAAAATTTTTATTATATTTTTGATTCTTTTATTATCCCTAGTAATCACTTTGGAAATTATAATTTCTTTATTTACTCAAATGAATAAAGGGAGTTTCATATATTGGTTTCATTGAATAACAGGTTTCTATATCTATAACTGCTAGTATACTAAGTGATGAGTATCCATGATGAATAATTATGATTTCTAAATTAATAAATTATATTTCTGTAATTAAAAAATCAAAAAAATTTAGCACAAGATATGATATTACACCAATTTAATAAAGCATCACAAAAAGAAATAATATATTTTACAACAAAATTTAAATAAAATCAAAAATGTTTCAGCTAATGTCATTCCATAAATTAGTAACCTTATATCCTAATAATCATAAATAACCCTAAAATTAAATAATCTATTGTCATAGAAGGTTTCCTCATACCTTTGATCTTATATCTGAAAAATATAATAGAATTTTTCTAAAACAATCCTTTACATTTAACCTTAGAGAATCATATGACTCAACATATTGAAGTATCACCCAAACTATTATTAATCTTCATGAAATCTCATAACATACAAATTAAATGGCATTTCCCATTACATGGAACTTAATAGGAAACATACACTTATAAACCCGTTATGGTATCTATAGATATTAATTTAACCTCACGTGAAAACATTATAATCTCAAATTTTGTCTAAACCCTACTCTGAAAAAATACAATATCCCAAAACCCACACTCTTATATTTGGGGTAAAAATATAATATTTAAATTTTTTGGCACTGATATTGACCAATGTGGCCCAATTTTATCCATCCAAAACATACAACATAAAAACAAAATGTTGTATCATTTACTTACACAAGGAAATTTTAGGTTTTAATATTAAATAATTAGGACAAATAATTAAATTACAATACTGGTTCCTTTAAGTGAGTATTGTCCCACTATAACTAGTTTTTCTTATTCAACATAATGTATTCATCATCACTATATAAAAACCTTATACACATATTTAACTTAAAATATTTCTATATAACTAATATAAAATAAACAAAAAAAGGTTGAGCTCAAATTATTAGTAAAGTTAAACACAACCATTAAAAATTAAATAATTTTAGTGAGCATAAGAGTATAATAAGGGTATCATAAAAAATTCCAGGTGTGTGAGAATTAAAAAACAGAATTAAAACCTATGAAAACCTATATCATTAAATGTGTGTAATATTATAGCAAATTAACAAAGGAAAGTGTCAAAATAATCAATAGTCATGATCTATGTGATGTCAATATTAATAAAATGAACCATTACAAACTTATAGAAAGAATAGAAAAAATGTGTCAGTATCATAGAAAATTGTATTCATCACTTGTGTTTACTCATGTAAAAAATAACTATAGATGAATTAAATCCTTAGTATAAACCTCATATGTTAACTCCCCATTACCTTTATTGACAATGAACACAACCCAATTCATTAAAGAGAAATATCTAGATCACCCATCATATAATCAATATCATGATCACCCATAATCATGAGTTATATCTTCATCTCACATCACCATAAATAATTTCCACGTACCCCTGATTAATATAACACATAGAATCTTTCATTTTTATAAAAAAAACATTCAAAAACATCTCATATTCCTGTATTGATTGATTTAACTATGGAAAGGAAACTAATTTCATGATAATTATTTTAAAAAATTGCGATAATCCATCTATAGATTGATTTTACATTATATTATAAGAACTTATACCTAGTGAATTAGAGGAATCATTAGTGGATGTTGACATAGATGAAAAACCATTAAATGGAAGATTAAATAATTTCCTTAAAAATAGTGTAAAAACAATTTTTTTATCTGTCTTTAAAAACTAAATATTTAAAAAACATTTAGAAAATTATTATTGTTTAAAATTTCCATGAAAATAGAAAAAGAATTTGAAATGAAGAAGTAATCATTATGGGGGGAGGGGGGAGGTGGTAAATCAGTATATGTTGAAAAAATTACTTTTACACATTGGTTAAGAAAGTTAAAATGTGGTGTATGGGAAAATACTAAAATATTATTTTTCAAAAACTTTTATAAATATTCATAAATAGTTCATAATAGTTTTTAAATAACACATGGAGTATTTTTTTAATCATTCTACAAAATAATTTTGAAAACATGGACATGTAAGAGAAATGATTCTTGGACAAAATGAGAAATAATGATTATTTTTATTAAAACCTTTTTTTTAATTATTTGGGTACAAAAGAGATTGAAATGAATGAAAATAATAAAATCAAAAAAAAACTCTAAGGATAAGAAAATATATGTGGTCTAGAAAAATAGGATCATATAATTTACTCTAATGGTACTTTTTAAAACAAAAAACCCACAAATAAAATATGATTATAACATAAAACCTCTACTACCACGGTGACATATGAATAGAAATATATTAGAGGGAATAATTATATATATATATATATATGTAAATCCTGTTAATTTAGTTAATAAATATTTCCAAATTCATTCATCGGGTTTTAAGTACCCCATATAGGGAAATCACAGTGCATGACATGAAGCATGTCTCAAGAACATGAGATTAAGACAAAGAAAACACTTGAAATGATTATAAAATTTGAAATGATAACCAATATATTATGTTATTATGTTCACATATTTAAATAAATAAAAAAATTAAATGATCCATAAAACAGTTTATATACCAATTCTCACATAATCATTGAACGACAAAATCAAAGATGAAGTGTTATAGCCTAAGTAATGGAAATTGAGTAAAAAACGATATACATTGAGTCCAAAAGTTATTTTTATATCCATAAAATCCTATAAAATTAGAATATATTAATTATTTAATTTTTTAATAAAATTTTATAAGTATGTTACATCATCAATAAACCATTCTTTTTCATTTCTTTCAATGATATATTTAATTTTATGTCATGTGTTTTGAGTACATTCTATTCATAATTAAAAAACTAATTTGATGTGTCAACCATGGTCAAAGAGGTAATTGTTCTATAACATAATAATAATAATCATGAAATAATTATTTCTTTTAATACAGAAAAATACTTTTTTATATCAATCCATGAAAATCATATATGAAAAACACAGGACATCCACATGCATTGTGGCAGTCCACACATACACATGAGTGATATTTTTAAATTTTATTGGATAAAATATTCTCTAATTTGAATCATTATTATATTATAAACATATATAAACTTAATTTATACCATGCCCATGTCTATCCATTGGATTCTTTATTGAGAAACGAAGTACACTACTACTTGGTGATGATTGTTTGTACGTACGCATGTGTGATGATTACATTTTTAACGATTCGAATGGTATGAATATAGATGATATATTATATTTCCAGAATAATAATTATATCACGGATATCATAAGTATATATTTAATCCCCCATAATAATCATCCATTAATGGTTGTGATGTGAATCAAAATTTTTCATTTTATGAGGCGGTAGTCCACACGTACACACAAACGATTGTTTCATTTCCTATTTGATAAAAAATGAGATTAAAAAGTACATTATATTAAAATAATAATATATAAATTTATAGAATTTAATATTTTATTATATATTAATTTTTTGTAATATAATTGAAGGAGGTATAAGAAGAATTAAAATTAAAATGCTTAGTTAATACGATGCACTTCTATTTGAAGACCCCCTTTGGATCTCTCCATATAAACCCTAGGGATGGTATTATATGAATAAAATAGTATATATAATGTACATAATTATGTTAATTAGTTATTATTATGATTTTTAAAGGTAATGTTCTCATGAAGTTTGAGGAAGAAAGGATAAGTGGTGTCCTTTTATAAGAGAGGGACGAGAAAACCCTTGGAATTACATAATGTGTTACATTAATATAAATTAAATTTGATGATAAAGTGGAAAATACTTGTGGTATTTTGAATATTGGAAGAGTATGTTTCATAATAATATATTATTATAATATTTATACATGATTATTATAATTTTTAATCGTAATTTTTTAGTTTTAACCTCACGTTATCCCCAGTAATGATTATTTTGATAATATTGTTTTATATTATTTAGGGGTAAAGATAGATAAAATATATTTAAAAGTGAAAAATATGTAGAAAATGGTTGATATTATAGACCATATCCCATTATCTTTGAAAAATATTTCATTTTAAAAAAAAAATTAGTTATTAAATAAATGATTATTTAACATAATATAACATGCAAGTCATTTTCAAGACTATTAACATAGTTTCTATATAACATCATGAAGATGATAATGTAATTTGAATATTAAATTTTAAAAAATTAATAATATTTTATACTTATCTGAATAATTTAAGAAACACAATAATTCATCGAAATTGTAATACTTTTAATGTTTTCTATATATCACATTCTTTATTTTTCAATTACTTGAACACACCAAATGTCAACATTGCATACAAACATATGTTATTTATCACGTCACTAAAAATTTGAAATTAATTACCATGGAAAAAAGTAATTCCAACTTAACATGAAAAATTATAGAATAAAAAAACCTCTTTAATCGCCATGAATAAGTTTTATTGCTTTTAAAACAAATAGTGTCACATTTTATATTATTAAATTAAAACCATAATAAGGTCATTATCAAAGTAATGTTCCCTGAAATTTATACATTTGAGAAAATTTTATGTCTATGGTAGAGAAAATTATCCAATAAAATAAATATAAGTGTTTTTAAGTTTTATTGGATGTATCACATTATTTTTAATCTTGTTTTACCCATTTTATCCTTACAATGGAAATAACTTATTTACCATGGTTACTATTTATAATGAAAGAAAATTAAAGTAACCTATTTTTCAAATATTAACATTTTAATTAATAATTTTGAATTCATTTTCAATATTAAATTTCTATATTTTTTAGAAATAATTTTTAACAAATTGTTTTAAAATGATGAAAAACAGTTTTTAGAAAAATGTAATTTTAACCCTATAAATGACCTTATAACGAAACCAGGAATATTAATGGTTCATGTGTAACTAATATTATTATATATATTTAATGGAGTATTATGTTTAATTATGATAAAATTAATTAAATAATTGTACATTGAAATTACTTAATTCTATTAAATGGAATGATAGTTTTAGAAAAAGGGGTATGTTTCACTACTCTATTAAAAATAAATAATTTTTGAAAATCCACAAAATTCCCCCTAAGTTAATATTGACATTTTAGTTTAAAAATTATATCCATTTCTTGAAATAATATTTATAAAATTGTAAAAAATGGATTATACTGTTTATGAAAAAATGTTACAAAACCATTTTTGATGAAAATATATTTTTGAATCATAAAATGACATTCATAAACAATGATTTCTTGTGAATAAATAAATAAATTATAAACCATTTACATATCACTCATGTTTTTTATTACTATTCATATAACTTATTAAATGGGTAAGTTATAATGGTCACATTTAAATTATAAAATTTACATTGAATATCATAATTATTTTAAAGCTCAGTATTGTGTGTTATGAAATAAATCAAGAATATTATTATTTTGAACTCAATTTTTGGGGTATTAAACATATAGAACATATTACTAATTTAAATGTTTATTTATATGTATGGATCCTCAAGTGGTTTATTCATTATTTTGGATTGTGATTGAGTTTTAATTAATGCTATTCTAGAGAGATTTAAAAAGATGTTAATTAAATGATCATAAATTAATTAGATGTTCCCATGTCTAGAAGATATATTTTTTTCAATTTCATATATAGTTTTTGTTCCACATCAACTCTTGGTTGAGGTTGGAATGGTGTTTTTGGATGGATTGGTATATTATAGGATGGTTGACTCAGATGGGGAAGATGGGTCTTGGAGGAAGACACTGCATGAGTTTTCCCACCAAAGATTTGAAAAGTATGAGGGGTATGTCTATAATTTGGAGATGGATAACTAGTTATAAGATCACAATAACATCACATCACTTATTTTTGGATTATTTAAAACAACCACATATTGGGTTTATTGGGAACCCAAAAAAAATACTTTCACCCAAAAATAATTTCCCAAACCTTACAAAAAAATTAGATACACCTTATTACGTGATCTCCAATTACAAAATTTGATAATTCAGAGTGTAATTTTTATGTTAAGGAATTGATACCAAGGTTAGGATAAAGTTATTGTTTTTATTTGATGATTTTAATGATAAAAATGTTGACCTGAATATAGTCATCTGATGAAAATTACATAGCATCAAAATGAATATGCCTAACATGTAGTTATAAAATAATTAATTTAGTGTTATCTTCATGGAGACCTGATATTTTTGTTTTCCCGTAAATATTATCATGATCCTATATATTAAACTCAATATAAATGAGATTTTCCTTCTTTCATACCACTACCAATGCCTCAAAAAACCATTTCTACATGTATTTCATTTTCTCTACAAAGTGAGTGGGGGATGAATGCATTGGTTACCTATCCTTTTGAGGCTTCACCTATCTGGTGAGAGCTTGGATCATCAGGTTCCATTGGTGAGGTCATATCATTAATTTCATTGTAACATTTATGATTATTCTCTAACTACTCTACCTCAATTTATAGGACTTTTTCATGCCCCCTTGATGCAAATTCATAACTCACTAAGCATGGCATCATTGGTTTAAAAAGATTATAATAATATTATTGGTGGAGGTTTTTCTTATTTTGTAATGAAAAATAAATTTTTTATTCTTCCTTGTTTTACTTAAAATTTATCAAGAGTTATATACACCTTTATTCCCTTTGATCACTTCTAAACTAGGTTAATAATGTTTTTTAACATTTGATTTATGTTTATATTCTAATGATGACCGTGATCTCGCATATGAGGGAAGATACCTATCTTTTTTAAAGTATCATTAGAGAATATAATTTTTTTATAAACTAGTGTATCAGTAATGAAACATTTTTCACTTAGACCTATATAATTTCCAGTCCCAATTCTTATTTTCCGTTGATTCCAAATTCAAATTATTGAAATGATTACTAATATCAATTTTGAGTTGAAAGACATTCTTCATGAAATGTTATATGGTTTCATATTATGTAGGAAATAATAGTCTTCTAGAATCCAATTACCCACTAGTACATCTATTCAATTTATAAAGAGTATAAATACATATACCAATATAAAAAAAAACTAAAAAAAAATTATTTGAAACAAAATTATTTGGTATGTTCATTGTAATGGTTTATACTCTAGGAATGAGATACAGGGAATCCATTACCCTAGTCTCCTCCTATAACTGTGTTTAAGGGGAACAGATAGTTTGACAACATATATGATCCACAAATTCTATTCCTGAGTAATTTAAAGCTATAAATGCATATGATTTTTATTTAATTATGGGATTATATTTCATTGCAGATGGTGATATGGTTATATGGCACAATTATTCCCCTATAAAATAGTAGTAAACATAATTACCATAATCATAATCATCATTAAAATTGACCAATCATTATCTCCCATTTATTAGGAATCATCCTCAACCATACTAATATGGGAAATATTATTGACACAAGAACCATGAGAAGAAATCCTAGTCTAATTATAAATAATGAAATCTCCAACCTGATCGACATGTCATTATAGAATAGTATGCATAACAACCAAGATATGGTGGTAGGAAAAATGACTATGGACTAACCAGTTACAATCAGAGCATAAATTAACCCACGTATTAAACTGAACCATTTTTATTGTGGTATTAATTTTCTATATTAATTCACAAGGAGTCCACTAGAAGTTTCAATATTTCTCCAAAAACATATAAATGTGGGAAGATGGTATGATAGAGATATTTTTTCCTAGTTTTAGAAAACAAATAACCACCAAACAAATTCTACAATAACAATAGAATCAAAGGGTTTTTAAGAGGTATGTACTAGCTAGGTAAAATGAACTAAATCGCTATGTTAGGAGGTCCCACTTTTTATTAAAATCATAGGAACTCCATATTTGTGGGAAGCACAATTCCTTATAAATACATGGTGAAGAAACACTTGTGATGATCAATTCATATTCCTACTAAAAATTAAATCAGTACGATTCACAGATCTATATGAAAAATGATCATATCATCTTTAAATACCTATTTACTGAAGATATATCAATCAAAATAACCAACTATAGGTCATTTATAAGAAATAGAACCACTGGAGATAGATTGAGGAGGGTTACATATGTTTTGTATTTTAAAAGGTTTAATAAGAATCTTTAGGATGTCTTCATAAATGGATGGAATATTGTGGAATAAATTCTTTTATTAAAGTATGAGAGATTATATGATTATGTGAAAGGAGAAAATATAATTAGTTATCCCTTCTCCTTTACCTTTGTGTGTTTGGGGAGGAGTAGGGGAAAATGACCTCAACCATCATCATCTAAACCATAGTGTACCTAGATTCTTGACTGTTTTTTCTTATACCAGAAAAACTATTTCTTTAGATATAAAAAATTTAATTTCTTTGTGTTGAATTTTGGAGGAACTAGTGAATTATTTTTGTCTGAACTATGTTTGGAATAATCATTGGATCTTGTTGGATGAAAATTAGTTTAATGGAGTTAGGATTCAGAAGTAGAATTTATTTTTTTGGAGTATTAGGAGTTCGAAGACTCGTGATATTAATTTTATGTGTAGGTATATGAAATGTTACTTTCATAGATAGTGAAGGCGACAAAAATGAAGATTTTATTTATCCATTATAGGTGTTAATTAGTATATGGGAATTATGTATTTCATTCATGTGACATCATCATTTATCCCTAGCCTTTTCTAGATTATGTGTCCAGAGAAAGATATTTTATGGAGGATCTATATCCTTATATTTAGTATTAAATTAACCATTTTTATTACCTATTTATATAGAGATTCTTTATATGATATAGGTGGTTGAGAGGTTGTATAAAATTAATATATCATCTCAATAGTCGACTCATCAAAATATAACAATGAGAAGTAATATAGACAGAGGGTCTCAAATGTTGGGGATGTATAAATTTTTAAATTTTGTTTTGTTTTTATATGTATTATTTTTCACATTTCTTTTGGATTGGTAGTTATTATACCATAATAAAAAGAACCATTCTAATATTTACTTATTCGGGGGGACATGGCCATCCATGATTCTAGTGTCTTACCATTTTTGGTGTTCTATATAATAGAGATGGATATCATTTAGTTCAATGTCATTGGTAGTATTGTCCAAATCTTATCAATAATAGAGGTAGAAATATTTCATCTAGTAGAGGAGATATTGTTCAAGTAGAGAACATCCCTATGAAATTATTCTTCTATTATGACATAGTTCTAAATTTTATTCATATATGTGGTTGTCAGTAGGGCCAAATGAGGTATCAGAGTAGAGATTGGTTAGTTTCATAACAAAAAGTAGCCTAATACTTATGAGAAAAAGATCATGTAAGTTATCATCTTCTTATATAATATATTGATTACCACTATATTTGATTTTGAATATTTGTATTCTATAATTTCACTTACCTTAGTCAATGGTTTGGGACTCATGGTGGAGAGGCTTTTAGTACCCCTAGTGTTGACTATTATTGTTTTAGGCCATTATAGTATTCCTTATCTATCTCAGTGTTATGAGATGATTTTTGGGTAGCATTAATATTTGGGATATTTCCACTTAAATAATATACAACTATAAATTTTCATTCTTATAATGGATCATTGGAATGTTTTTGAATTTAGCCATCAACTTCATAAAGAGGATAGTGAAGTTATTTTTTGTTGAAGTATAACCTATAGATTTCATCTGTGTTCATGAATGTCATATATATTACAAGAATCTAGAGACCTGGCTTTAATAGCTAGTGGATTTGGAATTGTCATCAATAGAGGTACAGGTTGATTGTTCTCATATGGTTTTCATATAACTAAATTTTTTTTCTATGAAGTGTTTAAGATATTACCCCTAAAAATTATATCATATTTGAGTTATAATTTAAGCATGATGTATATATGTTTTTTCATGATCGTTATTTGATAGAACCTTCTATTTGGTAATATTTTAGGATTTAGATAAATGTTTTTATGCAGAATGGTTTCATCTTAACTATTGTTTTACCATATGTTTCTCTAACATTATTCCACAAAAATGATCGTGTCAATATGATGTTTTTATAGAATAATGATAGTCTAGTCATGTGATAGTAAATATCTATTACCCTATTCCTTGGATAAATTATTTTTTCAATCACTTAATGGGAGAAAACTAGTTTTCAATAATCAATATGCAGTTTGTATATAATCTAATGAGTTTGTTGCTAGAGTAAATCCCAAATATTTCATTCATTTTTCACTATAGAAATATTGAGTTTAATGTTTTATTAATTGGTGAAACAAATCATCTTAAGTATTTATGGGAAATATGAACTCGATTTTTATTGAGTTCTTATATTAGTTCACAGTAGTGGTCATTAACAATATTCATGTATACTTTAAGTTAGTGTGAGATCATATTTTTCAATTGACAAATATTTTTTATATCACCTAAAACCATCACATGTATATAAAAATTTCATGTTTTGTTTTAAACAAGTGATTTTCATTTTGTGATCCATTTTCTGTCTCATAAAAGAGTGGTGTTCATCATTTAATGATCAAATTCGTTGTTTCTTTAAAGGTAGCCTATAATTTTATAATGGTTTGTGGTTTCCTTGGTAATGTGTGATAATATCATGGGTTTTTTGATTTATATTAAAAAAATAATTCATTTTATAGTCCCTGTCTTGAAGGGCCATGGATTTATATAGATTTATTATTTTCAAGTAAACTTACCTTCACCAAAAGAATAAGTTGATGAGTTCCACCAAAATTTGTTATTAGAGGAAGTAGCCATGTTGAAGGTTATTTTTGTAAATTTTTATCTATATTTTTTTTTTATATTGATTCCAAAGAGGGAAATGATACCATATGGGTCTAGGAAGTTATGTCTTCAAAATTATAAGAATGCCACCCCTGATATTTTGTTAGAAACAATGGTGTTACCTCTGAATCTATGGTGATATAACCTCATCGCTGAGTGCCTTTTTTATTTTCAAAGATTATATAATCATGAGATATATCTTATCTCCATGGGGTATTAATTTGTTTCAACAGTTGAGGATGTATTTAATTTAGAAAAATGACTTACTGATCTCAATATCTATTGGGAAAGGGAACTTAGTTGTTGATGCACTGAGTTTGAATTCATGAGGAGATAATTTAGTGATTCTAGAGATGTGTAAAGAGAAATGTATGAGATTACAAAAATGCATCATGCCATAAATAAAGGTGTATTTAGAGGAAGAATTTATAAGATGAAATTGTATTCATCCGTGGGGAAACATGTGGATGTTTATCAACAGGAAAACATGGAGGTAGAGGTATTATTAAGTCCCATATGGTGTTTCCCATTATTGATGATTATAGTATGATTTATATTAGTTGTAATATTTAGGTATGTTATTTATTCCATCTGGGGTGGAATAGGTGATTATTTCCATGTTTTATATTCCACCCTTGGTTATACATCATTATATATCTAAGAAATACCATTCCTTTGGGATTTAGTTCTTGTGTTCATGGAGACTTTTTCCATATATATGTCTTTGTCTGGGTGATTAGTATCTCATTAGGTGAAGGTAAGAATCATATTACATGATGTTTTTTGTCGAAATGATTTTTCCCAGGTGGATGTGTGAGTATATTTCAATTTATTTCATCATAAGTTTTCCTTGAGAAAAAAAATAATGTGATGCTATTTGGGTGATTATGGATTATTTAATGAATTGGGACTATTTATTGGTTACTAAAGAGTTGGGTGATGTTTATTATTTGTTTAGGAAGTGTGTGGATGATATAGTAATGAACCATGTGGTTCTAAGTATGATTTTTTCTAAGAATGATCCCTATTTCACCTGGTGATTCTGATAAGGGATTAATTGAGATTTTGGATCTTATTTAAAGATAAGCACACGATTAAATCCTTAGATGATTTATTACACATTGTATACTTTTCATATATTGGAGGACATGTTGTGATCATGTATTGTTAATAGTAGATGATTGTAGGGGATGTATCAACCATTGGATGGGGTTTTCAATAATTATAGCTACCAATATTCCACTGAAATATTTATATTAGAGGAAGTGTATGAGTGGAGTTTTAGATACATGTAGTGTTAGATTAAGGATATGAAATTTTCAGTCCTTGGGCTAGTTTTGGTACTGATCATTAACAAGAATGTGTATATGATTTGAGAGAGGATGAAAGGGGAATAATACTGTCATAAGTCTTGTGAATATTTGGAGAGGATACCGCTAGAGCTTGATATTAGGTATTATGTCTATTTAACGTTTTTATTTATTAATTACTATAATGGTTCTTCCATGGTATTAGTCATTTACTTTTTTATCTTGAAATTCAAGTTGTATAGGTATATAAGATTATTTGTGTATAAGTTAATACTTCCTCTACAACACGATCATTTTCATGATGTTTTTCAGATATCTTAAATTTGTTGATATCTTCATGATGATACCAATTCAATTGATTTGGTATAATTTAATATTTAGGACGGGATAATAGAGGTTGATATTCATGATCAGTAAGAGAAGGTGTTTCATGAGAATAAAATTCCCTCGCTTATAGCCTTTCAGAGGTATGTTGATTTGATCTAGTATTTATGGGAATAGATCCAAAGATGTGTAGTCAATAAACAAATTTGTTTTTAGACTTGTTTTATTTATGATTATGAGATTCTAAATTTTGGGATGATTACATTGGATTATTTCTAATTGTTATGTGTTAAGGATTAGCAGCTATGAATTTCTTTTAGAGAGTCATCTCCCATGACTGATTGGGTTTTTTGGATATTTTTCTATTTCTAAATTTGTTTTTATTCTCAATGAAGAGATTCATTTTAGATGTATCAAATGAAACATAATGGAAATTCCTAGACTTTTACTTTGAGTTCATTGAGTGTTGAAAGAGTTGATATAATGATAGTTTGATGTTGGGGGATTTAGAGAAAACATTTCATCTAGAATGAATGTAATATTTGTTGACCTTATCTACTTTTCCATAAAGTATTTGGATGATGGAGATGGTTATTATTTATTATAATATGGCATGTTATAAATTTTATACTGTATAATTTTTCATTTTTTGTTATGTAAGTAATGATCCATGATGTTTTGGTGTTTCCCTATCTCGTGGTGATGGTCTAGATGGGGTCTAGTGTATAATATTATGGAGGGGAGTTCCCCAGATTAATCTTCCATTGAGGATTCAATTAATATGATGTAATTTTTTTATGTTATGAATGGTTGTTTTCACCATTTTTATTTTTTTCATCCCATATTGGTCTTGAATAGTTTCAGATTTATCCTATGTAGGTTGGTAATCATGTGGGATATATTGGATTTATCTTACATGATTTTTGTATTATTATATGGGAGAGTATTTTTGTAGGAATATTCCAATTATAACAAGGATTATTGTGGGATTATTTTTTGGTTATGGATTATTTAGTGTCATTGTGCTATGGTGACCTTTTAACTATGTGTTTTGTTTGAGATGTGTTAGACTTGAAGGTATTGATTGAGGATTATAATGTGATTACTAGAAGTTCAAGTGTTATTTCATGGTAGTCATCATTAAATAGGGAATTTTTTTATTAATTTCATCTTAATTAGGGTTTAACCTTAAGATTCAGGTGTAATCATTTGAACTATTTCTTATCTATGATGCATTATGGAAGACTTCATTTTTATTACATAAACTTTTCATTACATGGAATAACATACATGATTATTTCAATTTTAGTTCAATGGAAATTACGTATATAAAACATGAAAACATAATATTTTTCTAATATAATTAAATAAAACATCATGGGTTCAGCCTAATATACTTTTACTAAATTTAAAATCCTAGGTATTTACATTAAAGGAAATGAGTGAGCATGAATCCCAGTAAGAGAATAAGTAGAGGATACATATAACATGTGATCATGAGACATATCAATGGTAACATGATGCAAAAAAAATAAGGAAAAAAGAGGCATATCATAATAATAATATCATTAATAATAACATCAAAATGTGGCTAAAACATTTCAATGATACATTTATAATCATATCACTAAGTTTCATAACAATGGCGTCATAAATGGTAATTACTAAGGTTATTCACTAAGGAATCATAGAACATGTCATCTCTAGACATTAAATTCAATATCAATTGAATTGTAAAACTATTTTTTTAACTATTCATATTTATTAATTAATTTTATCTACATATATTATAATAAATCCTTTCATTAATAACCCATGGAGAATAATAAATGAGTTTCTTATCAAAATCATGGTGCACACAAGTGCTAAAATACATGATCATTACGTCACTTTTCACCAATGAAATGAAAATATTGGTTTTATATATGTGAATACATGAAATAATAAACCATTATTACAACATTTTTAATACCATTATACTGTAATATGTTTGATTATTCACAAAAAAATATAAATGAGAAATTCTCAACTAAAAATGCAAATTTGGGAAGTAAATTCAGCAGCAAGATAGGTACAAAATATGGGTTTATAAAAGGGTAAAGTGATGGGGAATGATAGAATTATATTTATAAAATAATATAATTATAGTAATTGTATAATATAATGTGGAAAATAAGAATTAAATTGGGAAGTTAGAAGGCATACAACGAAAAAGGGATCTTGAATGGAATAGAGAAGTTGAGATTTTTATTACCTTTTAGAGTTACTCCTAAATCTTGAGGTTTGGATCCTTGGGTGATTATTTACACCTTTGAGGGAATACATGGGATGAAAAATCACCATAACTTCATGGATTATGGATTTAGAGTGAAGGTGAATAGTGAAATTGGTGGTTATTTAATGAAAATGTGGAGGAATTGTTTAATAATTTCCCAATATAGGTCTTAAAAATATTAGTTGTGGAAAATTAAAGAAATTTTCTTACCCATGGGGTTTGATAATTGTTTTTGGAATTTGGGTAAAAAATTATAATACATTAATCCCTCAAAACCGAAATTCTATTTTTAATACTTCTTTTGGAATAGAAATGAAAATTTTCCACAATTTCTTTTAAAATTAAAATTCCTATTTTAGAACTTTGAAAACAAGTTATAGATTTATAAATTGATTAAAATCTATTAGAACCCATAATATTATAAAAATAAAATATTTTTGGCAATGTATTATTGTTAATTAATTATTACATAAATAAAAAGTTATAAAACATACTGAAAACTCAAAACTATATTTTTACTATTCACAAAATAATAAGGTATTTTAGAACATTATAAAAAATTTACCCTAACCTAATCTAAACATACTGATTTAAAATAAAATGTCTATTTTTATAGAATAACTATCTAAATGGGATAATTTAATCTTTTACATACAAAAATACATATTTAATGAAAAAACTAACAGTTTTTAGGCACATTCAAAATTCTGACACTTATTAAAAATTCACAAGACATTGTAAAAATAATTTAATCAATAATGTATTTATAAAAGTGTTTCAAAAGACTATTTAGTAAATCAATACTATTCAGAATACATCTATTTTTTACAAAAATAGACATTTTTTCTAAGAAAATACAATTATGCTTTATTTGCATCAAGAAATCAATTTAATAAATTCATCTCAGTCAAAAATATATTTTATTAATAAGAACTATTCTTAGAAGGAATTGATGGAATAAAAAATTTATTTATAAAAATTAATTTACACTTTAAGAGACTAAAGCCTAGACACGTAACCTGTTATTACAAGTGCATAGACTCTAATGGTATAATGTGCGTTGGAGGATGTTTTATGGGGTAGATTAGCTAACATCAATAGAGTTTTAATATTCAATAACATGAACTTCTCCCTCATGTATTTTCAATAAATATTTATTTGTTTAATCTCAGCTTTGGCTTTGTGAAGGGAATATCCTAGTGATTCCACCCCCTCCCACGTTCTGTAAAAATGGTCTTAAAATGATAAGAATCTACTTGATGATGTCATCATTTCTCATTTTTTAATCAATTGTACTTTGTCATTACTATTTATAGACACTAATTATAATGGTAAAAATATCACCCATGGGTATAGTTTCCAATGATCAAATTTTCTATATTTTATATTTACCAACAATCATATTTGTCCAGTTAATATATAACAGTCAAATACCAATGGTCACATTTTATTTTATACTCTATAAATACCACTCCATTCTTTCACCCAATAATCACTATAATTACCCCTTGTAATAGTTTCATTTATTAAGATGTTTATTGTTATAGAATTATTCTGTTTCATTTTTATAGTGTTGGCTATGGGGGTGATGATTTGAGAGGAGTGGGAATATATTCCCATTTATGCAATTTTATTTTATATTTCTTGTCTAGTTGTAATGTTTTAAATTTTAATTGGATTCCCATTTAGAAAATATTAATAGATATCAAAGATAATATACTTTTATATAAAATAATATATAGAACATAAAGGATGGGAAGATTCTGGAGTTCAATATTGATCAATAAGATGTACTGATGTTTTACATTATAAAATGTAATGTTTTACATTTTAATTGGATTGCTATTTTATTTTATACTTTTATATAAAAGTATATTATCTTTGTTAGAATGTGTCAAATTGTTTTTTTCACACACCTTATATAATATCATACTAATGAAAATAATCAATGAATCTCAATTACTTTTGTAGGATGAGTCCAGTCATCTACATCCTTTTTCATGGAAGTGTCAATTTAGATTCTTTTAATTGTTAAAATGTTCCCAGTAATCCATCATTTATAACGAAAAATAAAAATTTCTAAAATTTCAAAAAATTTAATCATTCATCAAAGTAGTCAGTACAACTATTCAATGATCCTCATGAATTTTATAGTATATCAAAATATCATGAATAAAAGCTACCATGAATTTATCAACATAGTCATTCAAGACTATATTTTTTAAATAGATAAATATAAATGGGGAATTTCATAATCTAAAGGGAATAAAAATATTATGTTGTCCATATAATGTTTGGAAGGTAGTATTTGGAATAAATTATTTCTTAAACCTCAATTAGTGGTACCCAAATCATAGGTCAATATTGGAGAAGAATTGATTCCCATGAAGCTAGTCAAATAAATTATCAATCCTTTGGAGGGGGTAATCGTTCATCAGTGTGATCCTGTTGAGTTATCTATAATCAATTCCTAGAAACATTGTTCTATACTTCTTTATAAATGTAGTGGGTCCCCCCCCCCCCAATGTGACACACTTGGTCATTTAAATCTCCTCTCCAAAAGATATAGAAGATGTTTTTGAAATATTCAAACCTAAAATTTTCATTATAGATGGTCACTTTGATATCTTCTTGGATCCATGTGTGAGTTCAATGGATAACTCTATCTGTATTTCTAGGGGAGGTCTAGGTAACTATTCAGGAAATATTTCAATGTATTACTGAATGATGAGAACATGGTATATCCTTAAACCAATATTCCCTTCTCCTTATTCCCTAATCATATCCATAAATATGGCTATCAAAGGTGCTTGTAGATAATGATCGTGATAGGATATCACTCTTTTTAAATAAAATGGATTTTTTTTATTTTCATGACTATTAATATTTCATTTATTGTATATTATATATTAGAATTATACTTTTAGAGATATTATATCTCTATTATTGTGTTGAATTCCACCATAGGAATGACTGCTAGATATGGTATTATATTTTACTTTCCAATGATATTTCTAAAGTTTCTATAAATGATGACTCTAGAATACTCCATATTGTAGACTTAACTAATAACTATACTTATAGTAGTTCAAGGATAGATTTAATATTATTTGATAACTTAGATGAAAAAATGATGTGCCTAAAACTAGAATCAAACAAATTACTTTCTATATTTTTGTGAACAATAAGTGTACATGAAACCACATCGTTTAGAGACTATACTTCTGCTGTTATGATAGAAAATGATCAACCTTGATCCATTAACCTATACTGAGGTTGATGGTGGTTTCCTTTAATTATCTACTAATTTATAAATTTAATGGAATATTTACAAATGATTCTACACATGATGAATTGAACATCGAACTGGGGATGAAATATCTTACATTTTCCATTAGTGTTGAGAAGTTGAGGATTCAGATCACCACGATATTTCTAAGCTATATGGTTATATTTTACACACTTGTATCCCATTCCACTCTCAATAACTTAGTTAATTGAATGATTCTTCCCACATTTATTACATATGGTATGGTGTACATTCTTTCTACCTCTTTAGTAATAATGTTTCATCTCTAGTTTGGATCTATATATCTCTACTTTTCATTCAACATATGTTACCATTTCATCTCTCAAAACTCCAATTAAATCATCATAGAACTCCACACTATCTAATAATAGGATTCAAAATCTCAATTTTTTGAATTTCTCCACATACATAATCCCAGTCCACTGTAGAATCTACCAACATTTCCCATATGATCCATAACAATGATAGAGGTGTGTTGATTAATACTTGTAAAGTTAATTTCCTAGATTCCCACTATTTCATTTTTCTTCTTCTTCAGATCCTATAATTCCATCTCCATTTCTTAGTATCAAATGGGGAAAATATTTATTGAAAGTGATTACCATGAACTCTTCCCTCTCAATGGCATCATTCTATTTTCCGGGCTTCATTTTTTCCACTAGTGTCCAACACAAAGCATCTTCACCTTCTAAGAGGTATTCAAATGGGGTGAATTTATGTAGATATAAATACCTGATTATAGAAAATATCATTTCCATAGAGTTAATATATTTTTTATAAATCAATGGTTTGTTATATCCAGTAAAAGGAGGTGGTCATTGATGCATGAATGACTGAATAAAACGTAGCCCTTGCAAGGTGAATCTGGTCTCTTAATATGATTCAAGTTACTATTCATAACTTGAGTGAGATGATTCATCATCCTCATGAATTTTTCCATTCCATCTTCCAATAGAACACATTTAGTGAATCATCTACTACACTCAACATTTAGATGGTTTTTTCTATTTCGTGCACATTTACTAAAAGAAGAAGAACTAACTGAGAAACAAGTTACTTTTATGAATATTATAATTATAAAGAAATTTAGGGTATTAGAACATCATTCTTAAATATGTTATTAATAGATGCTAAAAACAATAAAATTTTCTACATATCATTCATAAAGGTTCACGAAAGTCACGTGATTAAATAAATTTATCCCTAATACATTCAAACTGAGTGAGCATAAATGCCTATTTTTATGCACCAGTTCCTAATTGATTCTAACTCAATAGAGTGATGTTGGGTGTTACCCCATGGTACATCCATGTGAATGTCATATCCACCTTTAGTGTACATACAAGTATGTATTTTCATTGAAACCACTTAATCAATACTCAGGAAAATAACATAAGGTTTTAGTATATTTAAAATTGTCCATAGGGTTTATAAAAAATGAATTCAATTTCTAATTTCAACAAATAAGTAAAACATTTTTTTAATACAAAATATGGAATTATGCCATTATGTTACATAAAATTTAGAATACATGAAACAATATACATAATATTTTCAAGTTTAAATAATAGAAAATTAGGTAAATAAAACATTATTCTAATCCATAGGAAATAAATCTTCTTGGGTTTACCTTTGGTTTCTTTTATTTCATCTCAAATCCTAGGGACATGCATAAGTGGAAATGGTAAAGCATTAATCCCAATAAAAAGAATAAGTAAGGGATATACATAATATGGGATCATAAGACATTTACATATGAACATAAAAAATAAAAATAAAGAATAAGCAAGAGGACTATAATAATAAGAAGAACTTGAATCATAATAAGTAAATTTGGCTACAATATTTAAATAAGATTCAGAATAATATCCCCACTATTTTCCCCCAATGTTTTGTAAATGAATATTATTAAGGTCATTCACCTAGGTATCATAAATCATGTCAACAATTGTTATTAAATTATTTGACCAATTCATTAGAGGAATTTCAGGGTTTAACATTGAATTTTTTTAAATAATTTGTTTTACATAAATCATAATAAGTCATTTTATTAATAAACCTAAGAGAATAGAGAAGATGTTTCATTTCAAATTCATGGCTTAGAAAAGTGTTTAAAGTCATGATCATTAAATAACTTTTAACACATGAAAAGAAATGTTGGTTTCATATATATAAATCCATAAATTAATTAATAATTATTAAAACTAGGTGAATACCCATGGAAAATGAATAACTTTAGGTAGTAAGAAAGAAAATAAATGAAAAATTCTCACATAAAAGAGAGAAATTTGATAAGCAATATCGACAACAAGACAGATATAAAACATGGTTTTGGAAAGGGAAAAAATGAGTGAGAATGAATTTATCCCATTTATAAAATAATATTATTAAAGTAGTAATATAATATAATGTTGAAAAAAGAACATATCTTCGCAATTGGAAGATAAACAACATAAAAAAGTTACTTTAATGGAAAAAAATAAGTGGATATTTCTATTTCACTGAAGATATAGACCAAAATATTTTGGTTTGAAACCTTATTAGATTAGGGAAACAATGAGGGAATCATTGGAAGGAAAAATAACATAAGAATAACATAGGATGGGTTTTTCTCATGGTTTTGGAATTTTGAGTAACAATTAATCACATTTTAATAAAACAGAAAAAAGTACATTTTTAATACATCTTGTTTCAAGGAATTGGTTTTTCAAAAATTACTTTTTGTAAAATCATATTTTCCATTTTAGACATGGGAGTGTCACTTATTATTTTAAAAATACTTTAAAATATATTAAAATAAATAATATTAATAAAATAAGATATTTTTGGTCATTTAATGATGTTTATTAATTATTAAAAAAAATTAATGTCATAAAACATACCGAAAACTAAAAACTCTATTTTTACGATTCATGAAAAAATAAAGTATTTTATAAAATTATGATAAATTAACACTAACATAAATTTGATGTTTTGATTTAATATAAAATGTTTATTTTTTATAATAATTCTATAAATTTTATCATTTTTACTTTTAAATATAAAAAAAGTTAATATTTTAAAACATTATAGTTTTTAAGAAACTATCAAAAATTGGACACTGATAAATATTTCCTCAGACATTATAAAATTATATTTTCATTTAAATTTAAATAAGATTATTTTATAATAATATTTAATTAAATTAAATATTATTCCAAATACTATGGTTTGTTATAATAATGTATATATTTTTTAAAAAATAAAAATGTATTTTATTCTTTTTTAGATATCAATTTATGAAATTATTCTCATTAAATATTTATTTTATTAAAAAAACTATTCTAAAAAGTAATTTATGGGAAAAAATTATTTATAAGAAGGGAATTACACATTAAATAAGTAATTCAAGAACTAATAACCCCTTATTAAACTTTCATACACCCTAAAATTATATGGTGTTATGGTGGTAGTTTCATGGGTTGACTCTATGAAAATTTAATGAATGGTAATTTCCACTAAATTGAAATTTTCACAGAGGTGATTTTGTTAAAGGCTGACATGTTGAATATTGGAAAAAGATTGGAGAAGGGAGAACCCTATTGATTCTACACCCCTCCCATGTTCTGACTGACTGAAAATTCATTTTTTTATTATTGAAACACTTTTAAGGACAAAGTGAGAAACCACCATTACAACCAAACTAACAAAAAAATTCAAAACAAGAATAACCAGGCTCTATCTTACCCTAGAAAATCTATCGTGTCAATAATCCATCACCAATGCTTGAAGAGTTGACAAGAAGTCCCTGCGAAATGCATGGGAACTGAACTGATGGCATTAGCCATACCCTCTCAATCATCTATTCAACTGGCATGTAGAAGTGGCAGCCACCTGCTCTAAACCCCATCTGACACAGAACCAAGTAAAATGTTGGGAACCCAAAAAACACCTCAAGCCAAAAAAAATTAAACCAAAAGCAAACATCAAACGAACCAGAATATTTCCAACCTAGGACCAAAACCCTCAATGTTAGAAAGGGGAATTAAAAAGTAAACTGACAAATGGTTTTCAAATGGAAAAAATCTATTGGTTGGGGCTATTGAATCTTTATAACAACCCTACTCTTTATTTCCCATTTAAGCATGATTTATTTCATAAAATTTCTATTAATACTACCCATAAAATCGAGAGGTATATATTTTTTTGGGTTTTGGAACATTACATAACAATTTAAATCATGAAATACAATATCTTTATTGAAAAATTCGTTTACATGACCCAAACATCCATTTATATTTAACAGTACAAGGGATAAACTGAGGACATATATATGAATCGGGAGAGATATAAGGCCCAATAAGTGAATAAACAAGGAATCAAATGTTGATAATAATACCTGTTATAAAAGGAATGTCAATGAGGTATAATGGAACATGAATATTAAGGCATGATATAACATGACAATCATAACATGGAAATGTGGCAATAACTTAATACACTACATCATAAACATAAGTCAAAGCTAAACTGACAAGAATTCATGGTGGGAAAAAGTCCAATAAATGAATAAAGTAAACCCCTTACAAACATGACATATAATGACACTAAACATTACCCAATGCATTGGAGTTCTATCAGGGTTCACCCTTTATAATCATTTAATTATCGTGTTTTAGTGGGCCACATAGATCATATAACCTGGTTTCATTAAAAATTATAATTTATTCAATGATTTTATAATGTAGAATACATTCATGTAATTCCCCAATCAATTAGTATATGGGCATGAAGGTCAATACCACTAATAGAGAAAGGGGTATGGTATTCACTGCATGATGTTTTTGTCATGGGAAGTTGTGGTGCAATTTGAATAGTCTAATGACTTCATATAGAAATTCATAAAATTGGGTGATGATAGAGAAAGGGTGATATGATCATTTAGACATGAAATGGATAGTAAGGGGGATATTTATGAACATATTCCAACATATTCAAAAGGAAATGAGATGATGTAACATAAAAAGGAATGCTTGATAAAAAGGAAGGGTGGAAGATTCCTTACAAAATTCTGGCATAGTAACGGGAGTACATAATGGTTTATAAGAGGGATAAATGAGATTTAATGGGGATCCCATAATTTAAAAATCAAATGGATAACAAGGGGGATAAGTAATAATATATCCCTTATTAAGAAAATGTAAATCAAAATGGAATATCTTAAATTAATTGTTTGATAAAAACAGGAGAGAGAGGGTCCCTTAATGAATTTGGGTATAGTAACAGCTTATGTAAGGGTAAAATTATGGGTAATAAATTATCCAACTTATATATAAAATAAGTTATACAGTAAGTTAATTATTACAAAAAAATTACAATAATAAAAATTAAAATTAAAATTACCAATCTCAAAAAAGATGCTTGAATTCAAAGGTGAGGAGTGGAATCCCTTACATGGATGTGTGAATCCAAAGGATTAGGAGTTGATTATTCAG
The DNA here is from genome assembly GCA_963277665.1 of Viscum album. Classification (NCBI taxonomy): domain Eukaryota; kingdom Viridiplantae; phylum Streptophyta; class Magnoliopsida; order Santalales; family Viscaceae; genus Viscum; species Viscum album. The sequence goes on from OY728158.1 coordinate 59,402,353, forward strand.
GTATTGGGGGAACCTTGGGACGATTATAGGAAGTGTATGGAAAAGGGTGGAAGAGGAAAAGGTAGTTTTAATGTAGAGTAATGAGATATTTGGAGGGATTATATAGGAAAGGAGGGGAATTTCTTTATTATTTTTTTCCTGTACACTACATAATAAAATATTAAAAAAACTATCCCATGGTTTTGTCACAAGTTTTTTGGAAAATGGTATTGGTATATTTTTATTTAATAATTCCATGGGGAGAATATAAAAAAATATTTCCCTCTATTTTGTGGAGGTAAGTCACACTTTCAATGAAATGATTTTAAAATCATAATATATATTATAAGTCATGGACTTTTCACTATAGTTTTAAAAAATAAATCAATGAAACTTAAAATCACATTACATTAAATAAAAATCATAAATTTGGATGAATATACGTTTTATTAAATTTATTAAGTCATTATTTTCCATAATGATGATATAAAACACAATATATATTTATATAGTATTTAATTTTACCGAACAAATACGAGTGTTTCCGAAAATTATGAAAACTTCACTCTCAAATAATTTTGACATCTTTATTCCAAAAAATGTAATGCCCCGACCCAAGAAGCCCGGATTCAGTTCATTATTTTAATACATTCGCATAATTACAAGGAATCAAGTCCTGAAATACTGATCAATTTAGTAGTCTTGGAAAATATATAACAGACATGAATGTTACTTTACAAATTAGAAAATAAAACAAAACCAAAATGATCCTTTGAGAACCCCATTAATCCCCTAGATTAACCCTACTTATCAATCATTATATGCTTCTTAGAATATTAGGAAAATAAAACATAATAAAGGGGTGAGCTTAGATGCTCAGTAAGGATACCAATATAGAAAAAACATTCATATATAAGAAGATACGTTTATGGAAATGTATAAATCTAAAACAAAAGCCTTTTAAACTTTATCTTTAGCATAATAAAGCAAATATAAATAAAATAATTCTATTTATTTATTGAAATGGATATTCTACTAGTCTAATAATCACATGAAATATCCATATCCATTTTCATAAGGATGGAATAAATTATGAAAGACTTCAAAACCATTTAGTCAAGTCCTTGTGCCATGTCTACAAATAGTATTTTTTCAAGGCCTTGTTCCAAGACACTAGTTTGTCTCATGAGACCTACTAATGTATCGAGGAGCTATAGCAAGATCCACCCATCATTTACTAAGTCCAATGCATTCTTCATATTAAAATGATTAAACATAACATAAACATTCGTATTAAAACTAGCATATGAAATGTCAACACATTATCTATAAACCATGAATGTTATAAAAATAAAACATCTATAGTCAAACATATCACAAAAACTTCAATACATTATGGAAGATTTGGATCATAATAAATCAACTTTAAACAAGTTTAAAACCTATCAAAGGATGATAACATATACGAAAATGATTTGTAAAACTCTTTGAGAGAAATATACCTTTTCATGAAAACATTTAAAAGTCACAAAATTTAGAAAGGAAGACATTTAAAGACATTTTTTTAATCAATGTGTCCAATAAAACATTGTAACTTCTAAAAGGAATTAACATTTTAAAAACATTCATATCTATATAAATAAATCCTTAAAACCCATTATGAAAACATTAAAATTAATGAGAATGATTTAGAAGAATAAATATTTAAACCATTTAAAATGACGATGTAGTTAAATATTCCCTTCTATAAAACCGTAAAATATTCCTTTGGAAAATATTTTTATGAAACACGGATGTGGATGATAAAGAGTTCCCAGTATATACTAACGTAAAGATAACCTTAGATAATGAAGATATTGTAGAATTAACCATTACCTTGTACTTTACCTTTGTTGAGGGAACATTAACCTCCTGTATAATCGTTAAATAATTGTTATTAAATTATATAATAATCATATACATAAATATGATATCATATATGATCTTCCAATATTTCTTATTAATAATATTGTAGTGGTATCATCGTTTCGGGTGTCAACTAATATGTTTTCCTTTATATGCGTGGTTATGTAAGCCACGTTTGCTATGGATAGGATGTTTTTGATTCTTGTACCGAATGATTTTAAGTTCTAAAAAATGATTTTTAATCATAAAATGAATATTATTCTTGGAATAATTCTTATGGGGAATGAATCTCATCGCGTTCGAGGAGATGGTAATACGTACGTATTCACGAGCGAAAATATCATTATATTGATGGTGAAATAATATTTAATTGGATAGTATAAAATATATAAAAAATAATTAACATGTTATACTTATTATTTACATAATTTATACTCATTATTATACCCATCCAAATAATAAAGTGTTTGAATAACAAACTACACCACGACGTAAAGACGGTAAGTCGTACATACACACATATGGTGACTTTTGTCATTTATAGGATAGATATAATAACTAATATGGCTGTAAAATATTAATAATAACATCAATGTTTTTAGGAGGTACTAGATTTATTATTTTTATCTGTAAAAACAAAGAAAGAGGAAGTGTAAGAAAAAAATAACTTGAAATATGGTGGTGAAATTATTACATCTTCTTTGGGTGTTTCCATTTGAGTAGATAAAAAGGGATTCTTAGGGTGTATTTATGATCAAAGTAAGGACTATAGGTTTATGTGTGGATGTTGGGAGGATATTAGGCCAGGGTTTAGTCAAGCCCAATGGCTTTGGAGGTGTGATTTTGAAAGAAGGGGAAGTAACCTTTTATAAGAGGCGTGAGGGTCACTTTATGAAAAGATTAAAATATTAATTTATTATACAATCATATTAGAATTATAATGGATATAAATGAATTTATTTTGAGCCTTAGGTGGTTATGGATCGAAATACCTTCAAACAGTAGGTTTTAGACAAGTTTATGTTACCATTTTAACATTATCTTTTTTATTTAACTCTTAGTTAAATAGTTTAACTTTTAACGTGTCATCTTGTATTCTTAAACAGTATAGTTAATAAAAATATTATAAACATTCAATAGAACCTAAAGTGGTTCATTAATAAAAAATATAATATAATTTAATCCCTTCGGATGAACCTTAGTGATTTATAAATATTATATCAACCAATAATATTGTATTTGTTTTAAAAAGTAATTTATGTCAATTTTGATACTATTTGGTATTTTGTTTTTTTGAATGTCAAAACAAACTTATCACTTCAAAAACCATTTTTTTGATCACTCCTAACATGTCATATTATCCTATAAAATTAGAATAATTCATCAGAAGTCTCAATTTACATTTATTTTGATATTTATTATATCAATTATTTCAATATTTCATTAATATGGTAATTACTACATCAACATTGTGTCATAAATAAATTAAATTATTTAATGTCTAAAAATAATAAATTAAATTCCATTATGTACGAAATTGTTTTATATTTATAATTAATATTTATTGTTGAACTTATATTGTGTGTAACCCTATACTAAAAATGGTTTAGTTATTAAACTTTTAATTGAACACTTTTAACTATTCTTTAAATAAAATATTAATAAATGTCCTAACCTAATCCTATTGAACCAAAGAGGATCATATTTTATTCCTATGGTTGTTTTTGGTCGAATTAAACTTATCCAATAGAATTCAGACATGTGTTAGGGTAATTATAATATCATTTTTACCCTTAATTACCTAATTTACCTTTAACTGTGGTAAATAAAAGTCCAAAGTTACTATTCTCCAAAAAATTATTTTCATCTCATTGAACCAAAATTTTCTTACTTATTTCAACCATGTCTCTTATATTTTTGTAATTAAACTCATAAAAGTGGTAAAATTATGTTTTATGCAAATTTGAAAATGCTTCTAGATGGTGGGTAAGAAACGTTAAAAAGATCAATAAAATTTTATACATCTAATTTTTTTATAACATGACACCAATGAATTACATTGAACATATATAGGTATTATATATCTATTTTTAATTAAGATAAATTTATATAAAAAAATTACTATTTAAATAAAAAGTCGGTTTTAAATAATAACGTAGTGTTTTTCACTATTCATCAAACATTGAATGTTTTCGGAAAAATACCAAAATTTCACCCTAATATAATTTTGATATTATGAATACAAAAATGAATTCTATTTTACCATATTTATAACATATATGTTTCATTTATTAATTTAAAATTAATTCCCATTGTCAAAACCAAAAAGTGTGTTTATAAAAAGTAAAAACTTTCAAAAGATTGACATGTGATTATGTCAAATTGAAATGTGAAATTACATATAATGACTTTAATTATATTAAATGATAAAAATATAATCTAATTATTCTTCCAAACGATTAAAATGTATTATCGAACATGATAAATTATTTTTATTAAAAAAGTTTTTTTGAATTAAAATTTAGTATTTTTCACTATTCACCTAAATATGAAAGTTATTAGAAAAACACCAAAAATTTATCGAAACTAAATTTTCAAATCCCTATTCTATAGAAGATTTTTATTTTGTCTAGTTTAATATATAAAAGTGTCAAATATGGAATTTAAAAAGGGTTCTCCATTAAAAGGATGTAAATTATCATTTTCTGAAAAATACTTTCTTTATCTGAAAAAATGAATTTTTACATATATTATGTCTAAGAAACACATAATATGGATGTTAAAATTTCTATGTAAAATATAAAATAAAAAATTCTGATACCAAAATTCATAACCTCTTTTGAACAGCTTTTTTGTTATGTCATGGTGCACTCGAACTCGGTGTTGCGTGTAGCGCAAGTTATTGAATTACTTTGGAAAAATAACGTACTATGAAATATTGGGGTGTTACATTATCCTTTCCTTCAATAAATTATGTCCTCACAGTTTGAAATTGTTCTTCGAAAATAAGAGGTTAAAAATAGAAAAATACCATTGTGGAAATCCCACATCAGAAATTGGGATAACAAAATTTAGTCTTAATAAGAGGGAATGGGAAATGAAAAATTCTCCACCAAATTATGATATATATTAGAAGAACAATGGTGGAAATTTTAGACACATAATTAGAGGAAAACGTAAATATTTATAGGGAGTTATTGAGTTTATCAATCACAAACAAGTATAAAATTGAGGGCCTGAAAACCATCAATCTATGATGATTTAATATATCGATGGTTCAACAAAACATAATGGGTTAGGATAACACATTTTTGGTTTTAAGATCACTTATCTAATGTTCAAGAATTAATTTACTCATAGAATAAAGGAAAAAACATACTTTATAAGTATAGTTTCATCCTTCAACTAATTCTAACCACAAACTCATCTTTCACATGAAAAGATAATAGAATTCAAAAATATTATATTTTTCCTAATTGTATAGGGTTCCAAAAATAATGAATTTATAATTATTTTGTAAGAATATTAAAAAAAACTACATTATACAATCCAGGACATTATCTATGCCAGTGGTAATTGATTCACCCTTGACGCCCTTCGGTTGCGCGTTCAAGTCTCACAGCCTTGCCAGACGTGATGGGTTGTCACCCGACCTCCGGGTTGTCCTTTTTTTGACAATCCAAAAATAATCTAAAAAATGATTTAACATTAACAATAGTATCCAATGTGAAATTTAAATAATTCCAACATTTATATTTATCCAAAATACTATAGTCCAAACTGAAAATATAAAATTTATATGGAAGTCAAAAACAATGAATATCCTTTTATCCACATAATAACACGTGAATACCTTAATAATTTATTCTTTTAAAACACTATAACATCCTTAATTACCATAAATCCTTATTGATTACATTCATTCTCCCTTATTCCTTATATAATACTAGATATACCTCTTATATCCAAAAAAATGTAAACTCCAACAATGATGGAATATAAAAATCATTAATCAGTTTCAAGGTAGACAAGAATATCCTATATAATTTATCCCAATTAGTCATATATTATTTCAATATCACTACCTCAGTATTAGAACCATATTATGGTTTATATTTCTCTCAACCATATATTTTTCAAAACAATTAACCTACTATTGAGTCACTTTTCTTGGTTCCACACATTCTCAAGTCCTTAAAGAAGTAGTACTATAGTACAATCCATATATACTTTACAATTCTTATAACATGTATATCATTAATATAGTACACAAATGACACAATAATTTAAGAACATAAGAACTCTAATAATTCCTCTTCATCCTTGGTAGTATCATAACATGATTATTATCCAATAGCATCATTTGGGGTATGCTGTGATGATTTGGACATTGATTTGTGTAGTGTCTGAACTCATTGCAGATGAAGCATTATACATTTGAAACATTTTTATTACCCATGAAATTATGTACTTTTTGTCCTTTTTCCCCACACTTATAACAAACTTATATTCCCTTCAATAATTTTCCAAGGTGATTCTGTCCACAGTTATCACATATGATAAAATCCTTATTTTAGCTCTTCCCTTTATCCACATTTCTCTCTTCTATCATTTTCTTCCCTTTCTTCCCTTCAAAGCCATAGAACTCAAAAAAATTCTTTACTTATCTTATTAACACATGATACTGTTTCTTCATATGATAAGAATACATGGGAGACTATTTCCCTTTTAAATGTTGCCATAATACCATGGAAGATATGATCCTTCTTAATCTTTCGATCATGCGTATTGCTAGAATTCTCATTCCTTCTACAAGGTGCCATTTCCAAACATTGTCATACACTAGGTTAGTTTATGAATTACAATGCATAATTCCAAACATGTAAAATACCTAATGTAAATGTAAAATATTATGCATATAATCTATAATCATAAAATGTATTCTTTGAGGAAGTATTTACTCCAAAATCCTTTAGAATAGATTTTAATGAAAATGTGATCTATCCTAAGCATATATCCTTGGAGTGTCATAACAAAGAGTGAAACATGGCCCATTGTCGGGTACCAGGATACCCCATGTCAATCCTCGAACTCTTTGTTAGATTTATCACTCATAGGTAGATCTGTGCGAGAGACGTCTCTACCTACTTGTATCCAGACATGGATGTATTATTTGGAAAATACACCAAATATCTACATTAACAAAATTATTTGAAGTTATTATATACTAATATTCAAAGTAAATCTTAGGGTAATTTTCTCTAATAATAGTTTATCTAAATCAATTTCCACGGTTATTGATAAAGTTTCTCTGATACCAACTATAATTCCCCAACCCTAGAAACCCAGAGTCGATGCATTATTTTAATTCATTGGCATAATTACAAGAAATCAAGTCCTGAATGAATGATCAGTTTTGAAGTCTTGGAAAATACATTACATACATGAACATTACATTACACATTAGAAAATAAAACACAATAAAAATTATCCTTTGAGAATTCCATTAATCCCCTAGCTTAACCATGATTATCAATTATAATACACATCTAAGAATACTAGGAAAATAAATCATATGAAAGGGGTGAGTTTAGATCCTCAGTAAGCATAACAATATAACAAAAACGTTCATAAATAAGAATAAAAAATTAAGTAAATGTATAAAACTAAAACAAAATCCTTTTAATCTTAAACTTCAACATAATAAAGCAATTATACATCAAATAATTCCATTTATTTATTCACATGGATATTCTACTAGTCAAATAACAATATACAATGTCTATAGACAATTTCATAATGATGGAATGCATAATTCCAGACTTTATAACCACATAGTCAAGGCCTTTTGCAAAGAAACTAGTTTTTCTCATGAGACCTACCAATGTATCGAAGAGCTATATAGAGGTCCACCCATTACATACTATGTTGAATTCCTTTCTCATATGAAAAGTTTTAAACATAACATAAAAATTAATATTAAAATTAGAATACGAAATATCAAATAATTTATCCATAAACCATGAATGGTATAGAAATAACACATCCACAGTCCAACATATCAAAAAACCTTCAATTCAATATATTCGATTTGTATCATAATAAACCAGCTTCAACCCAGTTTAAAATCCATCAAAAGATATTGACATATATGAAAATGGTTTCAAAATCTCTTTGATAGAAATATCCCTTTTTAAGGAAGAAATTTTAAAGTCACAAAATTTATAAAGGAATAAATTTAAATACATTTTTAAAAAGAAGTTTCACATACCACATTGAATCTTTTGAAAGGAATAAACATTTTAAAAGCATTCATGTCAATATAAAAAAAATCCTCAAAACACATTTTGAAAACACTAACATTAATGAGATTTATTTTGAAGAATAAATATTTAAACCATTTAAAATGATGATCGAGTTAAAGAGTCCTTACATAAAACCTTAAAATATTCAATTTGAAAATATTTTTATGAAACACAGATGTGGATGATAAAGAGGTCCCAGTAGATACTCATGTAAAAAAACCTTGGATAATAAAGAGATGTAGAATTGACCCTTACCTTGTACTTTTCCTTGGTCAAGGGTACGTAAACCTCTTGTATAACAGTTAAATCATTGTTATTAAATTATACAAGAACTATATAGATAAATATTATATCATATATGTTATTCGAATATTTATTTGTTAAAAATATTTTAGTAGTATCATCGTTTCAGGGGTTAACTGATTCGTTTTCATTTATATGATTTGTTAAATAAGACATGTTTCTTATGGATAGGATGTATTTTATTCACATAAAGAATTATATTAAGTTCTTAAAAATTATTTTTAATCATAAAATGAAAATTATTCGTGAATGATTACGATGGGGAATGAATCTCATCGTGTTCGTGGAGACGATAATCCGTACGTATACACGAGTGACAATATCATTATATTGATGGTGAAATCATATATAATTGGATGATATATAAAATATAATGAACCATAAACATGTTAAAATTATTAATTAAACAATTTATACTCATTATTATACCCATACAAATAATGAAGTGTTTGAATAATAAACTACACCACGACGTGGAGACGGTAAGCTGTACGTACCCACGTATGGTGAAATTGTCATTTATTGGATGGATAGAATAAAAAATTTGGTTGTAACAATTTTTTTAATAACATAATAGTATGTAGGATGAACTAGATTTATTATTTTTGTATGTAAACAACAAATAATGAGGAAGTGGAAGCAGAAAAGAACATGAAAGAGGGTGGTGCAATTATTACTTCTTCTTCGGGTGTTTCCTTTTGAGTTGATCAAAAGGTCCCCTTAGGTTGGATTTATAATAAATGTAAGGACTCTAGATTGATGTGACGGAAGTTGGGAGGATATATGGGCTGGGATGGCCTAGACAAATGGCTTTGGGGGTGTGACTTTGAGAGAAGGGTAAATGCCCTTTAATAAGAAGGGAGAGTGTCACTTTAGGAAATGATTAAAATATTAATTTATTATACAATAATATTTGGTTTATAATGGATCCAAATGAATTTATTTCAATACTTAGGTGGTTATGGGTCTATATAAGTTCAAAAAATACGTTTTATCAAAGTCTAGGTTACCATTTTAAACTTATCTTTTAGTTTTTACTCTTCGTTAAATATATTAACTTTTACCATGTCTTCTTGTATTCTTACAATATATGGTTAATAAAATCACTCTAAACATCCAATTTAACCTATAGTGGTACATGAATTACATATATAATATTATTTAAACCCTTTTTCTGAACAATATATTTTTAGGAAAATTATATCACCCAATAATATAGTATTTGTATTAAAAATTAATTTATATCAATTTTGACAATATATGGTATTTTGTTTTTGTGAAAGTCATTACAACCTTACCAATTCAAAAAAAATTATCTAATAAACCCTAAAATGTCATATTAACCTATAAAGTTAGTGTAATTCATCATAAGTCTTAATTTATTTTTATTTTTATATTTATAATATCAATTATTTTAATATTTTATTAATTAGGTAATTACTGCATCATCATTTTTTCATAAATAAATTATATCATTTAACTCTTAAAAATTATAAATAAAATACCATTATATATGAAATCATTATATATTTCTAATGAATATTTATAGTTGAATTTATATTGTGTTTAACGCTATATTAAAAATAGTTTACTTATTAAACTTTGAATTTAACACTTTTACCTCTTCTTTAAATAAAATAATAATAAATGTCATAATCTAATCCATGTAGAACAAAGAGGATCATATTTTATTCCTAAGGTTGTTTTTGGTCGAATTAAACTTATCCAATATAATTAGGGCACGCTTAAGGGTAATTATAATATCATTTGTACCCTTAATTACCCTATTTACTTTTAACCATTGTAAATAAAAGTCAACATATACTATTCACCAAAACTTGTTTTCATCTTATTGAACCAAATTTTACTTACTGATGTCAACTATGTCTCTAATTTTTTAAATTCAACTAAAAAAAGCGGAAAAATTATGTTTTATGAAAATTTGTAAATGCTCTGAGAAGTTGGGTAAAAACCTTAAAAAGTTCAATAAATTTTTATACATCAAACTTTATTATAAAATGACTCCAATGAATTAATTTGAACTTATAGAGGTATTATAAATCTATATTGACATAAAATAAATTTAAGTAAAATAAATTATTACTTAAATAAAAAGTTAGTTTTAAATTATAACACAGTGTTGTTCACTATTCATTAGTAATTGAATGTTTTCAAAAAAATATCAAAAATCCACTCTATAATAATTTTGATATTCTGAATTCGAAAATGAATTCAATTTTTCCAAATTCATAACATTAAAGTAGAATTTATTAATTTAAAATTAATTCAGCTTGTCAAAAACAAAAAGCATGTTTTTCAAAAGTAAAAACATTCAAAATATTGACCTGTGTTTATGTCAAATTTAAATGTAAAATTACTTATAATGACATACATTGTTTTTAATGATAAAAATATAATATAATTATACTTCCAAAACAATAAAATGTATAATTTAACACTATAAATTATTTGTATTATAAAAGATATTTTCAATTAAAATATTTTATTTTTCACTATCCACCCAAATATGAAAGTTATCAGAAAAACACCAAATATTTATCTAAAACTAAATTTTTATGTCTTGATTCTAAATAAAAAGTTTATTTTGTCAAATTGAATATACTAAAATGTCAAATATTATATTTAAAAAGGGTTAAACATTAAAAGGATGTAAAATTACATTAAATGAAAAAAATACTTCATTTATCTAAGAAAATTAATTTGATCTTACATTATGTCTAAGAAACACATTATATGGATGTTAAAATTTATATGGAATATATAAAATTAAAAATGTAGATAATACTATTCATAATTGCTTTTGAACAGCTAGTTTGGTAAGCAGTGGTGCGCTCGAAATCGGTGTTTCTTGTAGCATAAGTTATTGAATTACTTTGATGAAATAACGTATTGATGAAATCTTGGGGTGTTACAAAAATAAATTTTAATTTATATAAATATTTTTTTAAATATGTGAATTTCCACTTTCAAAATAAAAATAGACATTTTTTGAGAATTGATGGGTTGTTAAACAATACGAGTTTTTGAACCCTAATAAAAATTACATTTTATTTCATATTTTTTTACCATCATTTAAATTTCAAAATAAAATTTAATAATAATATTCTATTAAAATATTATTTATTTTCAAAAAAATCCATTAATTTATCAAAATAGACTACTTAATTTAATATTATTACTAACCAAAAATATTATTTTTTTGCATTAAAAATAACATTCAGATTAAAAAAAATTGGGAGTAAAATATATTCATTATTTAATAAAAAAAATACATAATATTATTTCTATGTTCTTGTAACATTTCATTTATTACAGCACCATTTTCCCTAAGAGTAAGGCGTGTGATGTTAGGGATTTCATGGGTTTGTTCGGTGAACATGGTTTGGGCCATTATCTCAAAGAGCTCAAACTTATCCTGTAAAGGATTTTTCTAATGATTAAATAGTTTGATATCAACATGGACTTGTTATATGGAGAATCTCAAAAATTATATCTCCCATGAATGCTCCGATAAATTGTCTTTATGGGGTACAATCTTACTGGATGATTTCATCACTTCATTTGTCTATGTCAAAAGGATTTTTTAAAACCCTATAGTTAAACTAGTCATTTGATCACTATTCAATGACTATATTATCAAAAATAAAGACACATAAAATTCATTTAATTTCTAAAGGGATAATATAAAAGAAATACACATGTTTTCTATATGAATAAGTCATTAAAAAATGGAATTTTATTCATAAATGGTTCGGTCATTACAACCTCCCCCTTAAGAAATTTCACCCTCATAATTTCCTTTTCCCACAATAAAATAGATGAGGGAAACTCTGTTTCATCACATCATTTGGTTCCCACATTTATTATTCAAACCTGTGGTTTCACCACAACAGCTTGATGAGGGTAATTTACTTATTTCAAATAAATTTTCAATATGATCAATGATATTCACCGTATTATCTTCATAAGAAAAGTCATTAAACAATGGTAAGACCTCTGGATTCAGTACATGTTTGGGGTATAGTGTGTACTTTATTAAGAGGGATACATGGAATATATTGTGTACTTGAGTTAGGGTCGGTTGGAGTGCTAGTTGATAGGACACTACTCTGATGTGCTAAATTATTCAAAATGATCGATGTACCTTGGAATAATATTTTCCTTATTCCCAAATATCACCACTCTTTTATATATAGATATTTAGAGGAATACCATGTCTCCAACATCAAACTCTAGGTCTCTTTGATGATTGTCATCATATCTCTTTTGTAGAGTCTTAGTATATTTGATGTACTGCTGGACAGTCTTATTTTTCTTCACCATTTCTTCAACCATTTTAGGAACTAGATCTTTTTTTCCCTAAATTCATACCAAAAAATGCAAGTGTTGTACACCTCTTCCCATGAAGGGATTCATAGGTAGATATTTGGATTCTCAAGTGGAAGCAATTGTTGTAAGATAACTCCACCAAATAAGATGTTGGGCCACTCGTCTTTGAAGTCCATTGAGAAAACTCTCAACATGTCCCCAAGTGTTTTGATAGTATATTTAGATTGGCCATCAGTTTTTTGGGTGATAAGCTGTACTGAAGTGCATCTCAGTATTTAGAGAATGATAGAGACTTTTCCAAAACATAGAGAGGAATATTAGATCTCGATCAGACACAATCAGTAGGGGTACTGGATCCAGCCTTAAAAATTATTTGATGAATATATGTGCTAGTTGATCTCGTGATAAATATTACCAAATAGAAATGGAGTGTTCAGTATTTTTAAGACGATCCACAATAACACAAATATAATTGTTTCCCTTGTATATATTTTTATGTTCAGTGAAAATTTCCATGGTGATGTTTTCCCATTTCTATGTTGGTATAGTTAATAGTTGCATCATCCCCTTAGACTTTTGGCTTTCACCCGTCACTTTCTAACATACTAGGAACTATGATACATATTTTGTGATCTCCTTATTCATGTTATCCTACCAATAGTTCTATCAGATATCTCGATATATCTTTGTGTTTCCTAAATGAATTGAGAAATTGAAAGAATGTGAATCATTCAAAAGTTCACTCTTTAACACATAATTTTATAGAACACATATTCTAAACACAAATCTATAAATTCCTTACTCATTATCATTAATCTCCAAGGATTTAAATTTTTTTTAAAGTTTCCATTTTCTTATGAATACCCACATCATATTTTTGAGCATCATTTAACCTTTCCAAATTAGATGGTTGAGCAATAATTTGTGAATTTATTGATGATATTCCTCTATTTATGATTCCCATTTCTAACTTCTTCATGTATATGAAGACCATATACTTCTAAATTATGATTAGTGATAGAATTGATGAGTCCTTTATACATAGATCATCTACCACTTTGTTCACATTCCTAGGATGGTAGTGGATTTAGATGTCATAATACTTGATGAGATCAATCCATCTTTATTGGAACATATTTATCTATTTCTAGGTGAATATATATTTGATACTTTTTTGATCTATATATATTTCAATCTTCTACCCAAAGATATAATTCTGATAGATTTTCAACATAATGACCACAGATTCTAACTCCAGATCATGCATGAGATATTTTTCCCACTAATTTTCAACTACATTGAGGTATAGGAAATAACTTTTTCAGTTTTCATCAACACACATTCCAATCCCTTCATTGAAGCATCACAGAAAATTATCAAAAGCTTCCTACATGTGGGTAGTGGGAGAACATGAGCAGTTATAAGTCACCTTTTAAACTCCATGAAGCTTTTTACACATTCAAAATTCCAAAAAAATTAACACCCTTTTGAATTATCTTGGAAAGAGTATTTGAAAATAAATAAAAATTTCTCAAAAATTAGCGATAATATCCAACTAACCCAAGGGAGCTATAGATATCTCTCACATATTTGGACCTCAAACATCCCTCAATTGATTTTGTCTTGGAATAATCCATATATATCCCATTTCTTATGATTATATTACCCAGGAATGGGACTTCATTCCACCAAAACTCTCACTTGTTGTACTTTTCCTAGAGCTTATCCTTTTGCAAGGTATTTAGCACAATACTCAGATGATCCTAATTAACCTACTTGATTTTAGTGAATATTATAATATCAACTATAATTACTACCATAAATATTTTGAGCTAATCCCTAAATACTATATTAATCGTGTCCATGAAAATATTTGGACTATTTTTGAGTCCAAAAGTAATAACTATGAACTCATAGTGACCATACCTTGTAAAAACAGTAGTCTTGGGGATATCCTTGTTCCTCACCATGACTTGGTAATATCCCAACTGATTATACACATTAGAAAAGTATTTTAATTCACATAGCTGATCTAACAGGTCATCCATTCAGGGAGAAAGACAATTTTTATTTATCATGATTTTTTGAGCTCACGATAATCAATGTAATGGCACATTGACCCATCATTCTTCTTAGAGAAAAGGATTGGTACACACCATGGTGATGCACTTGGGAATATAAAAAATTTATACAGATTCTTCTATAGTTGTTTTTTTTCAGTTCCTCAAGTTCCAAAACATCCATTATATATAGAGTTTTTGATATTAGAAACTCCTTAGGTATAATTTCTATCGAGAACTCAACTTCTCTTCCAGGAGGAAGACAAAAAATTTCTTGAGGAATATATCAGTGAATTCCATCAAATTAGGAATTTCTTCGAGAATGGTTACATCCTCAAAGTCAATAATTTTATATAGATACTGTTTCTCATAGGGAAATGATATCCATGACTGGGATTATGGTGCTAAATAAGATTAATCATCCTCCTAGAACTTGTATAGAATCAGGGGTCGATTTGTCATATGGAGAGTGATTTCCCACTCATGATAATTTATGTTGGATTTATATTGAGAAAACCAATCCATGCCTAGAAATGCATCCAATTCCACCAAGGGAAGTATGAAATGTTTTCCAGGACATTTAATCCAAAAATTGTTATAGAGGAGGAGTTATATACATTAGATAAAAAAATTTCATCATTGTCTATTTTTACACACACATCTCTACATCGATGATTTGTGGAACTATTTGAATAGTTATACAAAACATTCATGATATAAAATAATGTGTAGATCTATGGGTGATAAACCAAACATCAATTTTTTATTCTAGTTCTAAACTATCCAATATAAACTTAGCGATGAGTACTTTTAAACTATTAATCATATAAATGGGAATCTATTGACATCAATGGGATTAAATTTAAATTAAAATTTTCTCCATAACTTATTCATCTCTATGATTCAATATATGATATCCATGATCTACTTACTAAGATATATTATTATGTAAATTTTTTTATATTCAGTTAATAATGGGTTGTAATGAGCTTATGAATTTACCCATCAAAATTCAAAAGGTGTGTCAAACCTGTTGTGCAGTAAGGCCCATTGCTATGTATGGGGTTACCTCGAGTCAAACCTGTAACACCTTGTCAGAGTTTTTACTCCAAGGAACATCAGTTCTAGAACCAAATCCACTTAAAGTATCCAAACAAGAATTTATTTTCTTAATAAACCACGTGACCTATAATCACAAAAAACTAGGTATGTTCTCTTACAATGAGTCTTATCCCAATGTATTTTCACTAATGTTTTCTAATAATAATCCCAAAAAACAACTAAACCTATCATATGATACCATCTATAAAAACCATGCTCTTTTTTTCAAATTTAATCATAATTTATAATAGAAAATTTAAATGAATAAAAACTTGAAAATCACGAGGACTAGTGTATTTTGGGTTTAAGAACACTACATAAACACTTATAATAATAAATAC
Organism: Viscum album; assembly: GCA_963277665.1. Taxonomy (NCBI): domain Eukaryota; kingdom Viridiplantae; phylum Streptophyta; class Magnoliopsida; order Santalales; family Viscaceae; genus Viscum; species Viscum album. The sequence continues at coordinate 59,418,697 of OY728158.1, forward strand.
AATATCTTTATTGGAAACATTTTTACATGAACGAAAAATTATTTCATACATAACACTACTTGGAATAACCTGAGTAAAAACATATGAAATCGGTGATATATAAATCCAAGTAAGGGATTAAACATGGAATAACATAAGGACAACAATACATGTTATAAAAGGCTTGTGAATAAGGAATAAAGGAATATGAATAATAAGGCATGATATTTAATGATAATAATTACATGAAAATATGGCAACAACTTAAAACACTCCATCAAAAACATAATCTAAAGATAAACCGTCAATACATAATAGTGGAAAAATTACTATAAAGGAATCATGTAAACCTATATCCCAAAATGACTTATCATGATACAAAACATTACCAAATGTATTGGAGGGATATTAGGGTACACCTTTTGTTATCATTTTATTCTCATGTTTAAGTGTACCACATAGGTCATATAACATGGTTTCATTAAACATCAAAATTTATTCCATGATATTAGAATGTGTAATAAATACATGTATGTCATAAATCAATAATTATATGTGCCTAAAGGTGATACCCTTAATAGAGTATAGGGGTATGTTATTTACTATAAGATGATTTTGGCATGGAATGTCATGGTGAAATTTTTGTAGTATAATGAAATTATATAGGAATTCCTAAAATGGGTTGAGGAGAGAGAAAGTGATATATAATAATTTATAAAGTAAATAAATAGTAATTGGGATATTAAAGAACATATCCCAACATATGAAAATGGTAATGAGAATACGTAACATAAAAGGAATTTTGGATAAAATTGGAGGGTGGAATATTCCTTACAAAATTTCAGCATAGTAACGAGTGTACATAAGAGTTATTAAAAAAATTAATGAGATTTAATGTAGCTCCCATAATTTAAAAATAATATTTAATGTAATTGGGATAGGTAATAATTTATCCCAAATTATGAAAATGGAAATCAAAATTGAATATCATAAATGAAGTGCTTGATAAAAAGAAGAGAGAGAAAAACCCTTATAGAATTTTGTCATAAAAATTCCATAGGAATGGGTATAAAAGACGGGTAATAATTGATCCATCATAATAATATAATCAATTGGATATTAAAGTAATGATTAAATATTAATTCTAATGCAAAAAACATAAATAAAATGAACTAATATCAATAGAAGTGATTAAAATAAATGGTGAAGAGATGAATACTTTACTTGGAAGTTAGACTCCCAAGGATTAGGAGAGGATTATTGGGAGCTTGGGGGAACCTTCGTAGGACTCTAGGGAGTATAGGGAAGAGGGTGGACAAATGTGAAGTATATTTTAGTGAATATAAACAGGATATTGGGTGGTTTTATATAGGAAATGTAGGGGATTTCTTTATTATTCTAATTTTAGAAACTACATAATAATATATTCAAAACAAAAAACTATAGAATGATTTTTTCCACTGGTTTCATGAATAGAGGATTGGTATAAATTATTTTATGATTTAAAGGGCCAAATATAATTAAATATTATCTATGATTATGTAGGGGTGAGTCACACTTTCTAAGAGATGATTTTTAAATCGTAATATATATTATAAATATTGGAGGATTTACTCTAGTTTTATAAAATAAATAAAATAAACAAAACAGAAATTATTTTAATGGAAAAAATATATTGGGATGAATATACCTTTTATATTATTTGTTACATCATTATTGTTCCATTATGATGACATAAAACACACTGTATATTTATACAATATTTAATTTATTCCTAAACATTCGACTGTCTTGGAAAATTATGAAAAATTTAACATTTGAATATTCAACATCCTAATTCAAAAAATAATATTCATTTTATAAAATATTTTTCTAAATATGTGAACGTTAACTATAAAATTTATATTTATTGAAAATTGACATGTTTTCTAACAATAGAGGTTTTCAAACCCTAATAGACATTTAATTTAAATGCATAAAATTTATATGATCATTTAGATTTAGAAAATTAATTTCACAATAATATTTTTTTATAATATTATTTATTTATAAAAAACCAATAATTCATCAAAATATATTTCTTAATTGAATTTAAATATTATAAAAAAATACTATTTTGATTTAAAAATCATTTATAGAGTATCAATAATAGGAAGAAAAATATATTCATTATTATATTAAAAATAATGTACATAATCATATTTATAGGGTCTTGATACATATCCAATTGTTACACCAACATACAACCTAAGTTTACGGTGAATGATTATGGGGATTTCATGGGTCCATTCGGTGAACATGTTTCGGGCCATGATCCTAATGATTCTAAACATCTCTTAGAAAAGGTTTTGTTCAGGATTAAGTTAATAGATCTCAGCATGAGCTTTGTCTAGGGAAAATCCTATAAATGATTTCTTCCTCAAAATACCTTTTAAATGGGATTCACATGGTATAATCCTACAAGATGATGCCATCACTTCCTTTGTCTATGCCAAAATAATTGTCAAAAACCTATATTTATACTAGTCTAATGATCACTATTCAATGATGAAATTATCAATGGTAAGGATCCTTAATATTTATTTAAAATCCAATTGGATATAATAAAATAAGTGCACATGTTTTCTATATCCATGAGGCATTAAATAAAATGAATGGAAATTTTATTCAAAAATATTCAGGTCATTACATTATCCTTTATACATAAATTAAACTTTATAATTACTAATTATGAAAAATAATTGTAATGGTAAAATTATCAAACTTGGGTACAGTTTCCAATTGTTAAATTGAGCAATGATTGTATTGATTAATAGTAATATTTTAATATCTTTGGTAAATAGAATTATAGTTTTTATCCCAATATATGTGTTGTCTATCCTTAAAGATCCAAAGGGGACAATATAGAGTATTGAAAATAGTCTTACATCCTTTATCTATACTACCTTCCAGTCGAGGAAATGTTATTGGGATTCTTGGAAGAGAATTGATCAGCCAATTGACAAGGGTGGACTAAATATTTGTAATTTCTCTAAAAACATGAGTGGAATGCAGGATAGGTTGGATTAGGAAGTCAAATAATGGGAGAAGATGTGTGAAAAATTAGTGATGGATAGGTATGGTGATATGTGGGAACTTTGGGGTGTTTATTGAAGGAAATTTTCAAGTATTTCTAAGTACATGTCTTAACATTTTGCGATTCTAAATAACGTTGTGAAATTGGAGGTGGAATGTGATTAGAAACTAAATGTGGATAATATTAATTGTTATTATATATAATACTCATGTTCTTTATTATTCATAAACACCATTTTAGTGCATTTTACACTTTGAACACGATTTCACATTGTGATTGTAATTCCTTGTTTAAATGCACTATTATGTGGTACATTTTTTAACATCATTTAGAAAACCCACTTGATTTTATTTTAATATTTAATTTTCAGGTTTATAATTATATTGGGAATAATTATTACTAGTGTAGTAGTGGAAGATTTATATTGGAAGACAACCAAAATGGGATTTCATGCAAACAATTCTAGAGAATGCAGATTGGACACCATCCCACTGATGAGAATGTGGGGCCCAACATACAGGCCCAATGAAGCCCAAATTCAGTGGGTTGCTACAAGACATATATAAGAACAAATAATTATATATAATCCAGTGCTAATTCGGCCCCCATGGTGGTTATTAGGGTGGCCCAATTTATAGATAAATTCTTGGCCAGATTCTGCGGCCTAGAAAAACAACCCACCAATTTAATTATATCTCAGCAACCACATATCCATTTGTGATGAAATTTTACAGAGAGCTAGGTTAAATCTGTAGGTTCACATTTTCTTATATTTTCCACTCCAATTTTTTCATATAGAAGTCCATTCAGAGGCATCTGTTCGGTGGATGAAAGCTGGCTACCACCTTGGGTCAAGGGTGGAAAAATCAACTCTCCCTCAAATTTCCGCCCACCTATAGCCTACCACAATTAATTAATGAGACTAGTACTATTGGAGGATCAACCCAAGTCTTATAAAATTCCTATTTAAGGTAGTGGTGGTATAGGAGTGGATCATCTTTTGAGCTTTCTTTCATTGTAATGTTATGCTACGATTTTGTTGTCTCAATTTTGTCTTCTACATGTAAGTTGCTTTAATTCATCATTGTTTCTTAATAAAATTTCTTCTTATCTTATTAATATGTTCTTTTACATCTCACTGTGATACCATTTCCTCAAGGTTTTAATTTATTCACACCAAACCTTGTGAAATTATTCACACAAAGGTGGATTGATCATTTTCTTTTTATTGTTTTCTTTACTTCTTCAATTCCCCCCTCATGAGTCTACTTCCCACTTCAATTGAAACAATTACATAAATGGAGGGATATAACACTTATGGGTTGATCCAAGGGTGTATAAAAGGGGCTGGATTGGATGTTATTTATCACCACATTAATTTCTAATCACTTTTTTATTTGAGATTTTTATTTGATGATTTTTAAATTCCATCGTCCTTGTTGAATTTCAGGCCACACACTTCAAGTGCTAATATGAACCTTTACCACGAAGTGCTCAAAACATTGATGCTTAAAGTTTATATGTGATTAGTATTAAATGGTGTAGGTATTAAACCATTAAGTTATTATGTTGTTTGATCATCTTAAATGAACCCATCTCAAATATAAGAAATTGAAATCATTAAAAACAGAATTCATCCAATTCACCCCATGTGATAACCTAGGATCAAATCATTATCTTAATTTGAATTAACTAAAATCTGTTAGTGGTAACTTAAACCCATATAAAATCAACCCATTTTTTCCACTTAATTTCCAAAAAATAATCCATAGAATGTAGATTCATGTAAGTTACTTCTTAGGTCTCTGAGGATTCGATAACTCAAGCTAAACTACAAGGACCGTTATACCTTCCACTCTTGGGTAAATTTGAGTGTGAATCAAACTGTGGCACTGTTTATGGTGAATATTTAAGTTATCTTAGACACTACAATCCATTTATTTTCATCCCACTTCTCTGTTCTCACCCCCTCACTCCTAAGGAAAGAATTTTGAACAAATCCAAAAATGTGGAAGTTATCCCAACATCGATCACCCAACCCCATGTGTGATGTGAAATGACCATCCTAATTTCTACTAGAGGGGTCATCAACAAACTAATGAAACAAAATGTTTTAAATCCTATGATATATAAAACATTCCAACATATAATGAGTTTCAATCCCTACAAATCCAATCTGAACACCCTCTTATGCAATTCCAACAACATAATTGTCCACCTGGAATTGACCATTTGGCTCAACCCCTTATCCATCCTAATACACATCCATTACATGAAAAACTGTTTCAATAAATGGAGATAATGAATTTTTAGGTTTCATCACTAATTTTAGAACTACAAAACTTTGAGATGGTTATGGAACCCATTCCCACTCATGTTATCCCTTCCTCATCTTTAATAGAAGCCTATTTTCTCCCATAAACCTCTCATTTATTTATTGAAGAACCATAAATTGTATTTGAGATAGATGAAGTTGATAAAATAATTATTGAAGGGTCTTTAAATCAAGAGGAAATTTATTTTTTGGATTCAAAAGAGGAATATTTGACATCGTGGATTGAGTTACCCTATTATTGATCCATTGATGATTTTTCAGAAACACCAATCATTGAAACATTTGGAGAAGTAACAAACATTGAGTCCATACCCATCCCTGAAACTAATCATTCCAATTTAGTGTTTGAATATTCTATTCAAAAGGAATCAATGTTTTTGATAAATTTGGAAAAATATGAGTTTGATTTAAAACCCTAACCTGTGTTTGAATGTCCTATCCAAACTGAACCCAAAATTATTATACTTACTTACACACTCAAGTATCCCATCATAGGGTATAACCATGAACTTTCATTTGGAATTAATTATTATATAGAAAAAGAAAATGTTGGAATGATTATTTATGTCTTAGGCAAGACTAGAAAAGTAGATAGATACACCATTTCTGATATTCCTTGGATTTACACACTCATTCTAGAACATAGATTTATGAATTAAACGAATTATAAACATAGAATGAATCTCAACCTAGTTGAATTGGTGAATCATGTGGCCCATAAACTGTTGAATGTTGGTATTGGGTAAGTTGGGGGGTTTAGGTCAAGCTAGCGACGTTAAACAAAGTACTGCATGGGAGGCAACCTATGGTTTTCATGTTTCCAATCATTTTTTATATTTTAATCAACATTATATTTAAATAGTATTGAGTAATCATTTTGATATTTAGAAATAAAAAAATAAAATGTTTATATATTCTTTTATTATGAGTATGGATTAGTATGAAAGGGGAGAAAATTATTCATCCGTGTCACGTGGTGTGATCCTTGAGTAATACCTTACCCAGAAATTTAAAAAGAAGCCAATGTATCATCATCTCATTTTATTTTTTTTTTTTTTGTAGGTTAAAATAAAAAAATGAAAAAAATATTAATAAATAAAAAAAGGAAATGTCATAGGTCGTGGGTCAAACCCCATCACAACCAGTGAAGCAGTGGGGAATCGAACCCGGGACCGAAGGGAGACAGGGGGCGCGGTTACCACTGACCTATGACTTTTTGTGCTTCCTTATTCTATATTTTTTATATATATACTTATATTTTACATTATTTATTATATATATATATATATAGTTTTTTGGTTTTTTTCTCTTTTTCCACTATGTAATTCTCAGAGTGACATCGAGATCAAGGGATTAAAAGGGAGGAGCAAGAATTTTAACTTCAACCACTAGGTGACTTCATTCCATGATCCCCATTTTCAAATTAGTTTTTTAACTCTCATTCTTTACCTCTACCCCTTATAAATTATCTTTTCTTTAAACACTGGGGATAATGTTATTTTAATTCAGTGGGGAGAAAAAATAAAAAATGCTTTTCTGAAAAAAATGAAATATTTTTTAAAAAAAAGTGTGGAAATGGAATGAAAAAATTTGATTAACTTTGATCATGGTAATATGAATTGCACACTTTGAAACTGAATTTCATATAATTTAGAATGCCATGATTTATATTTTAATCCTTTTATAATTTCATGAGAATCGATTTTGGAAAGTGTGGCTTTCCAATGTGATATTTCATCGTTTATATTTGAATCATAATAAAAAAAGATCCCAACACACGTCCTTTGGATAGTGGGGTATTATTTGGAGTTCATGGGGTACCAAAAATAAATAGCATAGGTTTGGTGATCATTTTAGTTTCAATATGAGTATTCAATAATTTTTTTTTAAAAAAATAAATTTGTGCGTTGAGCAATGAAATGACATAATGCATTGCTATCATCACTTTGGGATCGTGACTCCATTGTTGTCTGACCAAAGTTAGTAATTTTATCTCTATTTTTGGAAGTTTTAATTTGTTTTTGACTGAGTTAACATGAGATGATGCCCGGGTATGTGGGATTCACTTGGTCCCTTAAGGTCTTTGAGCTTAGGAGTCATCGACAAAGTCTCGCAACAGGGGTTGTCACTTTTCAGTGCAATTTCAATTACCATGGAAAAATTGAAAAAAGAAACAACACAATTAAAAAAAATTGAATACTCATCTTAATATTGAAATGTGATTCCACTTAGCGCTTCCATCATTTCCCTCTTTAATAAAGATGAAACCCCATGTCTAATGCGATGCACAACACATCATCACTCTTAATTGATATTGGATGAAATATGGAGATGAATTTGAACAAGGAAATGGGATTGGGATTGGGATTTGTTTATGAAACTATCATGTATTAAAATATTTTTATGGTTTTCATGATTTTTTGGTATAATGATTTTTGGTGATCATTGTGTATTAAAATGTTTTTGGAAAAGGGAATTCGAATTTAATATTTTTGAGATATATTTTTCTCGGGACTAGCAAAACTCAAGTTGGGGGGGTGATTAGCCACTAAATAAGGCTAAGATTAATTTTTAATATATATAATATTCACGTGATTTATTATTCATATACACCATTTTAGTGCATTTTACACTTTTAACAACATTTCACATTATGATTGTAATTCCTTCTTAAAATGCACTATTATGTGGTACATTTTTGAACATCATTTAGAATACCCAATGATCTTGATTTTATTTTAATATTTAATTTTCAGGACTTTAATTATATTGGAAAATATTAATACCTATTTAGTGGTGGAAGATTCACATTTTAAGACCGCCAAAATGGGATTTCATGCAAACAATTCTGGAGAAGGCAAATTGGGCACCAGCCCACTGATGAGAATATGGGGCCCAACATACAGGCCCAATGAAGCCCAAATATCATGGGATCATATAAGACATATATGAGAACAAATAATTATACATAATATAGTGCTAATTTGTCCTCCATGGTGGTTATTAATGCGGAAAAATATAGAGATAAAATTCTGGGCCAGATTCTGCAGCCATGAAAAACAGCCCACAAATTTAATTATATATCGGCAACCACATATCCATTTGGGCTGAAAGTTTAAAGAGTGATAGGTTACATTCGGGTATTCATTTTTGACATCTATGACACACTCCAATTATTCCATTTAGAAGGCCATTCAGACGCTTATATTTGGTAAATGAAAGCTTGCTGCAACCTCGGGTCGAGGGTGAAAAAATCAACTCTCCCTCGACATTACACCCACCTATGGCCTACCAAAATTAATTGAGGACACATGTAACATTGGAGGATTAACCCAAGGATTAAAAAATTACTATTTAAGGTAGTTGTGGTAGAGTATTTGATAATATTTTGAGCTTTCTTTCATTGTAATGTTATGCTGCGATTTTTTTGTCTCAAGTTTGTCTTCCACATGTGAGTTGCTTTAAATGATCCTTGATTCATAATAAAAGTTCTTCTTATTTTATTTTTATTTTCTTTTCCATCTCAATTTGATACTACTGCCTCGTGGTGTTAATTTATTCACACCAAACCTTGTGAAATTATTCACACACCGGTGGAGTGATCATTTTCTTTTTATTCTTTTCATTACTTATTCAATTCCTCCCTCATGAGTATATTTATGCTTCCATTTAATCCATGGCATCAATGGAGGGCTAACCCACTTATGGGTTGATACAAGGGAGTAGAAAGGGGAAGGATTGGATGTTATTTATCACCCCATTAATAAATAATCACTTCTATAATTGAGATTTTTATTTGATTAATTTAAAACTCCATCATCCTTGTTGAATTTAAGGCCACACAATTCATGTTCTAATACGAAATATTACCTTGAAGTGATAATAAATATGATCCTTCAAGTGTATAGGTCATTAGTACTAAAGGGTGTAGGTATTAAAAAAGTACGTGATGATGTTGTTTGATCTTCTTAAATGAACCCATATCATATATAAGAAATTGAAATCATTAAAAATGGAATTCATCCAATCCACCCCAAGTGATAACCTAGGATCAACTCATTATCTTAAATTGAATTAACTTAAATCTATTAGTGATACCTTAAACCCATCTAAAATCAACTGATGTTGGATTATTCATATCTAAAAACAATACATAGAATGTACGTGTCGGTTGGTTACTTTTTAGGTCTCTGAGGATTCGATAACCCAAGCTAAACTACAAGGACCGTTCTACCTTCATCCCTTGGGTAAATTTGAGCGTGAATCAGGATGTGGTGAAATCAGGTTCTAGGATACACATAAAGCCATTAAAGAGCTCTTTCCCTCAGTTTTCCTATTCTAATCATCTCATTCTATGAACCGAGAAAGTACCCATGTCTTGTCAACATAATAATTGATCACCAGAAGAAAATCTTGCATGACAACATCTATGTGATTGAAAAATAAAAAAATTTCATTTACACATGGTCATCTACTAGAAACATCTATATCCCAGATTTTCTAGCCTTACTGTATTCATAATTTTATCACGGTTCATGGGATTCTAAAATATCAGGCACAAAGATCCGACTTAAGATGTATTTTTTATTTTGGTGGATGATATATCATGATTTCCCCACTGATGATATCATGTAGAAAAACTGTGTTGCAATGGGTTTCTTATGCATGAGCTATAAGTTTCCCAGCACTGTAAATCGTTTTCATATATTCATCAAATGTTATTGGGCTGTTAAAATTTATAACCCTTTATATTAGGATATCGAAATAAGTAGGGGAGGATAATCAGTAACATAATTCATCTTAAAGTGGTTGGGGGGTCCAATAGGGTTCAGATATAAAGACTTGTGGATTGATTCTCTTCATTGTTTTCTAGGTTCTTTGTGGTGCAAGGAACTCAACTATGGACAATAAATGTTTCTCATCATATTTTTCTAGATCAACATGAAAATGTTGGTTATAGATCTTGGGATACTCATTGATGGTGGGGGTTGTCAATGATAATCATAAAGATGGTACCTCACGTTTTATATGAGGCAGAAGAAAGAGGAAGATGAATCACTGAGTGATAGATAAAATGGATACATAGTTGTATCTATTTGAAAATGGACGTTGATGGATCTTGTGTTTCTGGAAACATGAGAGGGGGATGGATGGTGTGGGTTCATGTTGGCTCAGTGCTATTTGGGATTAGTTCATCATAAATTTAATGTACTTCATTGGTAGCAAAAGTCAGAGCTATGGCGATAGTGTTGTCCCTTTGCATAATTTACTATATCTATGTTTTGTAGACAAAGATTGATTTTAGTGTACAGGTTATTCATATTCCTGGTTCGTAAAAATGCCTCTAGTACATGACTTACTTCATTAGAAGGTGTAAGAATATCATTTAATTAGAAATTAGTGTTATGCATAACTTTATTGAAGGGAACTGTGAAGCATATTTCATAGATAGGAAGGGGAATCCATGTGAAAAATTCAAGGTGTTTTGTTATACTAGGTCTTCACTTAATGAACACCAACACATTGTAAGGGGATAATCTTTTGGGCCAAACCATTTATCTCCCTCATAAGTTAAGGACTTTATTTTCTTCAATATTTTTTAATAAAAAATAGACATTAATGATTGACTATCAGTAGTATAATAGTGGAATCCCAACAGTCACATTTCACATTATATCTCATAAATACCACTTCGTTCTTTCACTAAATAATCTATAAAATTCTAAATAACGTTATATTTTTATTTCATAAGTTTTTGATTTCATTGAAAATATTTTTTTCCCATTTCTATAGTGATGGCTATGAGGGTGATGATTCTAGAATATTGGGTGATCCATATTTTTCCATTTTATCTATTATATTTTATATTTTTTTCTAGATGAAATCATTAGAATTTTTATTGGTTTTATAGATAACTAATGTAATTTTCATTATTAATGTGTAATTTGTTTTGGATTCTATATAATTTCTTATGTGTATATTATTACATAAAATATAACATTAATTTAATAAGGAAAAAATATCATTTAAAAATTATGGGTCGTGACAAGAATTTTGGGGTGACGATCCCCATCAGACAATGATTCATTATTTTTCTAGAGTGATTTGAAATTCAGGTATTTTCTAAAACCCTACATGATTAACCAAGATTCTTTTTAACCATATCCTACCATAGATGTTTCTTTAGAGATCTTGATCCCATGTTTTTCTATATTAGGACAACTTCTTTAAGTGATCTCCCTATTTGTGATTCATTTTGATTTATCCAAATATTATTATATTTTCATAATATTTAATTATTAGGTATAATATATGATAATGGTGTGGATTTTTTTAATTTTTTTCATGGTTTTAGAGAGATCAATGTGTCAACAAATTTTTTATGATTTTTCCTTGTGTGCTCTTTTTATTGTGGAAATTTATTCCCCTGGACTCATGTGGTGAATTATCAAAACATGAGTTGAGTTTGGGGTTCAATGAATTATCCTTAAACTTTTTTTAGAAAATAATTTAATTACCATGATTTTTCTTTCATTGGGTTGATGGTAAGGATTAAATTAACAAGAGAATAAACAGAACTAATTAAATTTGAAGGTAAATGGATGATTCATATGTACTTACTTGAATTTATTATTACTAATTATTTTTAAATAGTTTCATTGGTGTTCCTATTGAAATATATATGTTTGAAACCATGATATAATTTATACACCCCACTTTATTTGTTAGAGATACCTTTTATGACAGTTTAATTACATAATTTTGGTAATGTATAGGATGTATGGAAATCAATAATTAATGTTTTTAATCGAACCTAGTATTATGATATAATAGAAAAAATATTTAATGAAGTGTTAACAGGGGTGAATTGATACCTCTTTTTCCCTTGATTAATATTGTATATCAGGTATTACATTTTAGGTTTACTATGGTAATGGTTTTTTATTTTGGTTTGATGGGATGATGAAGTATGTATTTGATAGAGTAGTGGATGATTAGAAATTCTATGGTTGTTATAGAGGATTCATGGTTTTTCTGAGGAATGAACGTGATTTCATTGATGTTTTAGTGTTTTTTGGCATGATTTTTTGGTATTTTATGTCTTGATGGGTTTAATTATTAGGGATTTGTGTTCGATATTCCTGGTGGTATGGATCATGGTTTGAGTTAATTAAAATCACAACAGGTTATGCGATGGAATTAATAAATTAGGAGTTATTAAATGATTAATCAATAATTATAATAATTATATTTGTTGTGTATAATTAATGGTAAATGTTGTAATATATTTGAATATTGAATAATGAATGTACTGAAATAAAAAGTGTCATAATGAGTGGCTTGACATTAAATATAGAAAAATGAATTTAATATTTATAGTGATGGTAATTTAAGATATAATAATGGTAAATGAAATGCGAAATTTGTAATATTGACGTGGATGTATTTTTTTAGTTGGATTTGGTTTGATAAATTTAATAATTAATGATTATTTGTGATTGGTAGCATTGATGCATCAGCTATTGTTTGTGATTACATTATAGATTTGGTTTAAGCACATAACATAGGTTTATGTGTGACTATTATAACTATTTTTTTATATGTACCACAATCTATGTCAGGTATCCAAAATAATTCACATAGGAAATGGTCCTTGTTTTTTTACCTAAACATCCAGGTTATAAAGGCAATATTGGTTAAAGTCACCATTTTCTATACTCTCACTTCTGAAGTTGCATTATTTATAATGGCTAAATGGATTAGTTATTCATATATAATATGTAATGGATTGGTTATGATATATATATATATATATATATATATTGGATATCTCGGTTATGCAGTCGTGATGTGGATACATGGTGGGGTTGTGCATGGTGGAGGATTTCATCAGGGTCATGTCCTTTTTGTTCATGATACCCCAATATGTGGGGGTATACAATGTATTACTATGGTTTAATGATATAGTATGTGGATGTAGATATGTGGTTGTGGTCATGATGTTTTATATGGTTACGTGGATGTGTAGATATTAAAGGGATTGGAGCACATGGTGTATACTATTGGGGTGTGGGAATGACCTGATCAATTGGGTAGTGGATGAATGGTACATTGTTAATGTATCTTCCTTGGATACATTGTTACTAAAAATTGATTAAATATTCTGTGAATGGTCCATTTTATAGTTGGGTGATAGTTATTATACAGTAGGCACATGTCAATTCTACTATTTCTTCACTGAGCCATGACTATGATTTTTTTAATTTTTCATGATAGGTTTTGCAGAAGAGATTACTTTGTATACCAATATAGTAATCTATTATATATATTGTTTTGTTTTATAGGTTTCTAAGGGGAGTTTAGTGATTGATATGGACATTTCAAGCTCAAGGATTCAAATTATTTTTGAGGTCACTATTACACTTTTTTAATTTTGGTATGTTTGTTTTGGAGACCTTTATTATGTATGAAATTTACATGCACTATGGATTGGATTTTATTTCTTTTTTATATGGAGTTAATTGTTGTTTTTGGTTAGTTCATAGAATTATGAGGTCAATGCCTCCCATTTACTTGTGTTTACCCTTTCTAAACTAGTCACCAACCCATGACCTATTGGAGGTGGTCTTGAGGGGTAATTCTAAACATAAATGAAAGCCCAAGATGGTTTCAATGGGGTTGGGTTATGAAAAAGTGACCTATATTATTTTATTTTGTCATTTTAAGAAACTAAGCAAACAACCTATAACTCAAATAAAACATCATCAATATATACACCAATATATAAATCCATATGTTGTGTACAACTTCTCATTTGGATTTATCTGACGACTTACAATAAATAGAATACACATGAAAACCATATAACCCATACTCATTTATGAAAAAAATTCCACATCCATGAAAATTGATATAAAAAAACATAACAGTCATAAAAAAATAATTTAATGAAATATCAATGAAACAAGTCATAACATCACCATTTCCTTATCAATCTACTCAATAAACCATTTCCGCCTCAAACTAAATTGAACCATATGTAAATAACATAATCATTTGGGAAACTCATACCCAAATTCCATCCTTATCAAGTTGAATGTCCCCAAAAATAAATCAAAATCCCTAAGACCATCAAAGTCTAACCTACTAAGGTCCCACACTTAAAAAGAAATCATATTCTATTCCTTTTCCAACAAAACATTCATATTATAAATACACAACATTTCACAAGAAATCAACTATAGTTACATTTTAGATAACATTAATTCTAAAAAAATTAAACCAATTTACAAAAATCAACATCCTAAATTCAATATTTTTTAAAAAAACACTCACACACATAGAAAATAAAATTTAAGTTTCTAGGGAATTCCCATACCCCAATAATCCTTATTAGATTGAATTTATGCCCATGTATATTTAATTTTAAATTTTTTAAAAATATTTTTTAGAAGATAAATATAAAAAATATTCAAATTTATTGTTAAATAATTAAACTGAGAATACACAAACATGAATCATGAACTTGAATATAATAAACCTTGTCTTACTACGATCTATCCTTCTACACCCTTAATAGAATTTAAATTAACAAAGTATAAAATTTAATTTTCAAAAAATAAATAGAAATTTAAAATCCTAAAATGTATAGAGTCACATTTCATTTTATATGTATAAATTAATTACAATTTCACTTATATGAAACTAACCCACCATGGATTCTCTTCTTAATCATAAGAAAAGTCCATAACCTACAAGAGGGTTTTCCCATGCTCTGGTGAAACTCTCAAGGAAACATCCCTAGATCCAACCAATAATAGGTGTGAAAAGAATAAGAAATGTGTTGATATAAAATGGAAAGGTATTATGTATGATCTTTGTGTCTTGGAGTGTGAGAAATAACTTTAAATCATCAAAAAGACACTTAAGACTATAAAAAATAAAATTTAGTAGTCATTTTTAAACGGGGTTATGAAAAAATCACATTATGTTTTTCTAGAAAATTTAATGTTTATTCATTATAAGTCACCATATAGAATTAATTTAATGAAAGTTTTAATGATGTAACCAAAAAATATAAAACATACATTTTTATAAAATATTAATCATAATTGAGGGGGGTTTATACCTTACCAAATAATCATTTCTAATTTTATAAATTATCAAGGATTTTAAATCCACATTAAAACAAAATTTCAATTAAAAAATCAGGTTTTATATTGATAATATTAATAATAATTATAATATTATTTTTATAAATTTTTATAATAAATTTTTGTTTTTAGTTAATTTAAATAAATAATAATTATAAAATATCATGTACCAAGCATGTCCCAATATAGAAATTTGTTAAATGAAAAAGTAAATAGGATACATTACAAGGAGGGTTAACGAATATGTCTATTAATTTATCCCCTATAATCCCTATTCAAAAAGGATAAACAATATATTGGGATCATAAAAGAACTCATCGAACCAGACTCGATAATCACTTTCCTTACAAATGCTTCATCCACTTGGTAAGCTTCTCACTAGACATGTGTCACATTCAAGTTTTTATTATTAGCTTCTTATATGAATTTTAAACAATATTGATGAATAATCTATGAAACATTACATGATTTATCTAATAAAACATACATAGTAACGTTTAGTACAAGTTCATACGAAATAAATTTCCATCCAAAGTGGATATAGAATACTTGATCTCATGAATCATGGGCCAAAGCACCACCTTATATGTAATTAAATTTCCAATGTAGGGATAAAAAAATCAATGGAAAAATCCATAATGAGTTAAAAATACACCTCCATAGCTTAAGGGTCCTAGAACACCTGAATTCACTCTGAAATAATTCACCTTATTATAGGTTGGAATAGGGTGTATTGACCTAATGGATCTCCTTACAATGGAATATTTGATCCTTCCAAGTGCATTATGCCTGTATAAAATAGTTAAACGATAAAAATAATTATTTATAAAACCTATTATTTTTTTAAATAATTCATTTATATTCTTATTAACTGTAGTGTTACCAATATTTAATGGGGTAGGTTGATGAAGCAAGACGTATGCATTCCTCGAATTACATATGAAGGAGGAAAACACCCCTTTAGAATATGAAAATAGGATAATATTTTCATACTAGGGTATGATTCATTGATTTAATCCATAAATACAAAATTATATTTGGATAAATCGAAAATTATATTAAAAAACATTTTCTATTATCCCATTGCCTCACCAAAATATAGAAACATATAAAAATTTTATCCGATTTCTAAAAAACCTTCAAACATAACGGGGAATCCAAAATATGATGTATCTAATCCTTTTAAAGTTAATCATGAATTGAAAAACGTTTTCTTACATGTTTCTATAGGATCTAGATCTAGGAAGGATAAATGAAGGTATTATTATATTTAACAATCCATTAGGATTATATGTTCCATAATAATATTTGAATCTGTAAAATTACTTATTTTTTGAGAACAAGTGGGGCTTGGTGTCCACACCAACATATCGCAATCCACACATGTGTTATTCTATATTATATGAATCATATTAGTTGGTTGAAATCCTAAAATTTATCTAATGTTTCATAACATATACTCAATTTTCACTTGATTCTTAGCCTATGTAATTACTATGATATCCTTCAAAGTCCTATCTAGCCATGCAGTGGTCCAGTTGTATTGACTAGAATACGTATATATAATCCAACCTGAGTAACTCAAACACTTATAGTAGGAGTGCCTTAACAAAATAAATATGACAAGTGAAATATAAAAATAATACCAATTTTAATTCTTTGAAAAAAAATTCTGTTCTTGAGAAACTATACAACCACATCATCAAATGTAAGAAGGGTCCTTGAAAATTTTCCTAGAAAGGTTGAATTAAATTAATTGAGATACTTACTAAAAAATCCAAAAATATCACAGGGTTCAGTGAATTATTTAAATGAAACATTGATCATGTTTCTTTTGTGAAAATACACAATCTATAAAACGTTCTTAATCATTCTATGATGTTTATTAATATAGAAATTGTATATTTATAGACTGAAAAAGAATGAATCAAAATAGATGAGCTCAAGAGATTGATCAAGAAAATACTCCCCAACCAGCTCATGATTTTATTAAATATATATATCCATTTGTAATATTATAACAGTTTAAATGAACTCAAAATAATATCTATTCTCTTATTTCCAAGATAGTAGGACACCTAAATAATCAAAGGTTATAGAGAATTTCTTTTCTCTAAGGATCCTGCAAACTCAATTATATTTTGAAATCTATTCCCCCTCTATAAACACCATGATGGATTTATTAATGATAATTGGCTTAAATGAAATAACTTAATAAGTAATAAAAGTCAATTTAATGGATTCCATTGCCTTTTTAAAGTATTTTTATTGAAAGAAAAATATCATCATCTGAGAGAATTTGTGAAGGTGAAAGAATATTATTCCAAACATTCATTTTATTATATCATCCAATTTTTTCACTGTCAATAATACCATTGAATAAATAATTCTTAGATTATTTATTTAGGATACGTAACAGAGTTCCTCTTTATTTAAAAGCTCTAAATGATTTAAATAATCCTCTAAGGGATCCATTTATAAGGATAGAGAGTCTCACACTACTAGTAATAACACAAATAATTTTGATGAATACTTTTGAAGAACCATATTTCTCGAGAATAGTAAAAACAAAATACAATATTATAAAATAAAAGTCCATTGAGATATCAAACTGTAAGGAAAATTTCCCATTTAGACCTATGTTTCAGTACAATAAATCACTCTTAACCAGTGTAAAGACATGTTTAAATGCTCCTAACTGGGGAAAATTTTAAATGATTAAGAGTGTATAATTCATACGTTATTTTTCAAAGGGTAAAGCCTGAAACGTTCATATTAAATTTGTCGTAGTGTTTTAAATATAAATAGGCCTAAATTCAATTATTCTAATTACATCACACTTCTTAGGAGGTAATGTAAATAAGTGTGAATTGATCCCATGAGGTATTGATCTATAGATGGAGAATTATACCACATCATATATTAAATTAGCATCCATAGAATTCTAATAGAATTTGAAAACCCTATTATTGAGTACTTAATCCCCTTATTTATATTCCAAATTTCGAGTAGATAGTGAAACAATGATCTCATAATCTAAAGAAGATTCAGTCAATGCACGATTCTGATGATCATTAATATAGGAATAAATAGAATTCATCATCTTGGGATTTAATACCTATAATTACTATAATGTCTTTGAAAATAGTCAACCAAAACATTTGAGATATCATTTTTAAATGTAATATAACATTTATTCCATTGGAAAATAGTGACCCCTCTCTTCAAATTCATCCCCTTATAAAGGTAATGAAAAACTAAGTGTTATTATTACCTTCTTGAATATATTTAAAATTGTAATTATTATAAGATGTCCATACCTTGAGTGCTAAAAGGAAACCAAGTTCAAAGTCTAATTGAATCTTCTTCTATAGTTACACAACATGGTTCTTATTGTTAGCTCTGTTGAAGTCCAATTTTTCTTCAAAAACTATAACATATCTATCAAAATTATTTAACGTTACCTTGATCCATTACCTAAATATAGTTTTAATATTATTTTGATTTAAAGAAAAGATTTAAAGGGGGATACCCATTAAATCAGTCCTATATCAATAAATGATAATCCCTCAACATCATGGAATGGTAAGACAGGAATTAATTAATTTAATGGGAAGTGGGTTTAACCACTAAGAGTTGATCCATTCCAAAATGATAATGGGATTGTGATTTGAATAAAATATTAGGAGAGTAATCAAAGGTAATATAACATATGTACTACTTTCATACAAGTTATGAAAACTCCAATCAAGCTTGTATGCCTGCCTTCCATTCACTTTTCATTTTACATCTGTGAACTCAGAACTAATAATAAGAGTATAAATAAATATATGATTATTAGTATTAGAATAAAATTTATTTTACTAAATCTAGGAAAATTTAGATCAATTTTTTGGCCTTTGGACGATGTTGAAATCCCCAATGAGTATCCAGTTTTGGGTTGAATAAAAAATAATCAAGTATTTTTCCCTCTATAAATTCATTCCCTTAACACATAAATTAGGAAAATATATAAAATTGGGTGTAAAAGTATTTCTATAAATATAAACATAGATTGAGTGACATGTTTAAAACTATCATAACATGAGAGAACATATACACATTTGTGATTTAGTAAACATAGAGTTTACACTACACTATCTAGAAGACTGTGGGAAACAAAATAGTATTAAAGAGTTTTTTAATTGGAGGAATTATATTTCCCAATATTCAAATTGGGTTTAGTATTTTGAACAAATATTGTTCTATTGGTATCAGAGACATTTCTACGGATTATGGCAGTTAGAGAATTACGATGCCCACCACAATTCAAGAAAATGAGCTTCATCATTTTGAAAATACTCTATCCTTACTTGGGGAAAAATTATATACTCTACCATTATATATTCTTCATTTAAATTCCCTTTACCATTAACCCAATTGTTTTTATCATTGTATTTTTCTACCAAGATATCAGTTTTCTCTAATAGATTGTATTCTTCAGCTTGATCAATTATTTCAATCTCAGGTTTCCATGATACATTAGATTTATCTACTTAGAGTCTTACATTTATTGGAAAAAATTTATTTTTGGAGAGTCCCACTGTTATAGGGTTACAAAAAAAATATTCACTCGGGAATATTTTTACAGATCCACTTGTATAAAGAGTTAATATGATATTTCTTTAACTAAAGCCTTTTATGATCCATGATGTAATATCCTAGATAATTATTAATAAACTAATTTTCAAATATACTAATATCTATGAATTAGATATTAATTTTACTTTAAAAAGTGTTCTTTTTTACGATAGAGTACCTAACATGTAAAAATGGGTTTCTATGAATTCTTATGTTGCACATAAGATTTAGATATACAAAAAAACAATACGTTATTAATATTATTATTTTAAATTATACTTAATGCATATCCATTTTATTGGAACAAATTAATATAACTACTAATATTATTTTTACACATGTTTATTAAATGTTTTTACTTCTTCTAATAAATTTTAGACTCTTAAAATGAGAATAAAGAATAAAACACTCAAATAGTTTTAAAAGGCAGTTTTACCGCATTCTGACGGAGAACCATTATAAAATCTAGTTTTTTACAATTTTATATGATATATTTAACAAAATATACTTCTTCATTAGAATCGGTACATCAAAATTCACATTAGTTTAATTTCATGTATTTTTCTAATAAAATTTATTTTTTAAGGAATAGGGAATAAAATTCCGTTTTAATTCAGAACTGCCTCTTCATAAAATTTAAGTATATTGATAGATTATCCATATATATGGATTTTAAGGCATAATTATATGAAATTATTATCATTTAATCGAATGTTGGCCATTGGATGTAATTTTTCATATTAATTGGATATAAACACATGTCAATCTTTTGATGGTTTTTACTTTTTAAAAACATGTTTCCTCAATTTGTTATTGAGACTAACATTAAATTAATTTTACACACTTTGGTGAATCAAATTTTAAAAAAATGGACATACATGGTTTTAATATGTATGAATGAAGAGATCAAATAGGATAAAACCCATTTTTTGGTGAATAGTGACTTTAGTATTTTATTTACCACAGTTAAAGGAAAATCAGGTAATTAACGATAAAAATAATATTATAATAATATAAAACTACTCTAAAACTTTTTATAGTATTAATAGATGAGTTATGACCAATGGAGAAAATCCTTGGGTTGAAAAGGTTTCCTTTGGAAGCCACTTGGGTCTGATTATGACAATTATAACATTTTATTTAAAGTAAAGGCAAAAATGTTAAAATCATGTATCTTCTTAATAAAAAAATATTAACATGGGGTTATATAATTGATAATTTTAACTATAAATAGTCATTATAAAGATAATAATATTACCTAAAACTTGATAATTTATTTACAATATTTACTAAATAAATAATTAAATTTAATTATGACATAATAATGATGCAATAATAGATTTATTAATTAAGGAATCAAATAATTGATATTATAAATGTTAAAATAAATGTTAGTTGACATAATTTATTCAATAAAATAATTTTTTAGGTTACAAAGACTTTTTATTATCCAATTAAATGCTTTTTAGAAGTTATCTCTCAGTTTGAATTTTATTTAAATTCAATGAAATGAATAGTTTAAAAATTGAAAAAATTGAATTTTATAAAAATAATAATTTACTAAATTATTCAAAAATCCTAAAAATATTTTAAAATCAAAAAGTGACAATGATAATTTATAAAGTTAATTAATTTTCTAATTATTGGAAATTTACCCAATATAAGTAAAATATTTATCCCCTTAATATTTAATTTTTTTTATCAAAATTAAATTTAAAGAGAATAATTAAGGGTAAACTGAAAAAATAATGTTTAAAATAAAATAAATACAAACCTAAAAATTATTATATGAGAATCTTTAGAACTATACCCCTATATCTTCAACAGATCTCATTTTAGAGTCATTTGGAATAAAAAAATAATTTATATTAATTTAATATTTTAATAGTTTCCAAGTGTTCCCCTCCCATCTCCTATAAAAATGTCCCCACTCTTATCTAATTGTGATAATTCAAGAACCATCTGGTTTGTCCAATATATACTAAAAACTATTCATATAATACCTACCAACTTTCTTGAGGCATTATTTTAGGCATAACACCCATTTTAGGTGTGCTATGGTGTTCTTGAATAGTGATCAATCAAAGAATAGGATTCATTTTTCAAGTGTGTCTATTTGATTTACCCTTCCACTAAATTTAAATATTTTTCTTAGAAGTTGAAATAATAACTATAGTTTCCTATATATACTAAGATGTTATTATGTTAATATCATCACCTAAATCCATATCCAATTTCCTCAAATGGGAAATGAACATTTCATTTGTGTGTATGGTGTACTACAACCTCACAAACCGATATAGTTTTTTTCATTAAAAACTTTTAAGAATGATAATAATGATGGAATAAATGTTTATATATTATAATCCTGACATATTTAACATTTTAAAATAATATTATTTTAATTATGTTATAACCATCCATGCACATAAAAATTATAACATTGTTCATGCATATTTGTCAATCATCACCTCCACAATTTGATTTGAATCATTTTTATTAACCAAATCATTTTTATGATATATATCATTATATTTAAATTATTATTGTGTTAATAATATTATTATAATTATGGAAGGGTAAAATAATAATTACCCTATTTACATAATTATTAATAAATACTGTAGAACGTTACTCATTCGTATGTACGACCAACCATCTCCATGAGTATAGCATTGTTCAATATTCATAATAATAATTAATGGTTTGATTTGAAATGTATGATTAATTTATAAGTGTGATCTTTGTTTCATTAATACTATTATATTGATTATGGAATTATGACCACATAGACAATTTCTATCATTACAAGTTCATTTTTGACTCAAGTAACGAATACCGACAAAACATCCGACATGAAATTAAATATTAATGTATGTTTTATAACATGATAATAATTGAGAAAAAGGAATAATAAAATTTAAAAGGTTCTCAAGAAAGTATAAGTTATCCTATGTTTATTATTATGGAATATAACAATTTTACGTGATGAGTTAGAATCAAGGTTAGGGGCTTCACCTCAATATCCTTTAATTGAGGCATATTTTTGTATTATATATCACCATATTTTATATAGTTTCTAATAAACCCCTTTAAATTTTAATTTAATTCAAATTTTTTCAAGAGGAACCCTTTCAAGCAAATAATTATACTAAATAAAAAAAGGAATTTTTTTTACGTTCATGATGACAATAAAATTTTCACCACCTTAACTATTATTTGATATTCTACTTCCTCTATAAGATGCAATGTTTTAAATGAAAAATTAATACCATATAAAATTTTATAGAATTTTTTTATTGAAAATGTTTTTGATAAGCGATTGGTTATGTCAATATATTGAAATAATATTTTCTTATTTCAATATGGAAATGTTATTTTTCATTTATGCCTTTTAGGTGTTATGATAGTGTTATGGTTCATGGAAATTTTTTATGAATACAGGTGGTTCTCTGATAAACTAGGGCCAAGTGAGCCCATGATAGCTCTCCAATGCATTGGGTAATGAGATGGAGTTAAATAGTAGGGTTTCTTCTAATATATTTAATGAATATTTTATAAGGGGTATTCCAAATGTAACCATGATGGTTACTCCATATGTAGCTAGGAAAGATAAAATGTATGTATGATATGGATTCCATAAGTTACCTTTACTATATATGACTGATAAGATGATTTTTATGAATACTATTATTTCATGAGTTATTCTAAAGAGTTTATGTTTAATGGTAAAATATTAGATTTTATGAAAATGTTTTCTTGGGTTTAAAATATTCATAGACTAGAATTTTAATTCCTTATTTTATGTCCCTTAATGAGCTTTTTATCCTCATCCCAGGTTTTTGAAATATATTACAAAGGGTATGAGGATTGGAAATAGGAAGGATAAATCAAGATTCATTTTATGAATGTTTTTATCAAGACAAATAAATTATGTTTCTTTTTAAGGATGTTTATTTTGAGGGAAAATGTATAGTGGGTTGAAGTGCCTATATTATAATATTTGAGATCTTATATAATTGTTATGAACTAATTATCTAAAAATAAAAAACCAAAAAGATCATCAATGTTAAAGAAAGTAAATTCATGATTAAAAATTAATATTATGCAATGTATAAGGATAGAGTTCTATAGTTGGTATCAGAGGTAAGTTTAGATAACATTATGGATTAGGATATTATTAATATAATATCTAAAAAATGATTTTTATTTTATGTTCAAATTGAAATTATATTTAATTTTAAGATTAACAGGTTTCTTTTTATAAGTTATGTTTGTTTAGAATGGTTTTTCATAAAAGAAACAAGGAAACTATAATTGGATGACATCGGGAGGAAAACAAACTTCTAAATCAATAAACTTATATGATCCAAATCAGAATAGAAATTCTTGTTTTAGTGATGGTGTCTCAACCTATAATTGGTGGTGGTATCAATGTGTGATATTAGTTAGAGAAACCACAGATGAACATGTTGGTAGTGGATCATTTCATGAGAAAGCAACACCCATCATTTAGAGGATCATCTATCCATGTGATAATTAAAGGGTGGATTAAAGTATTAGAAAAGATATTTGATGTAGTGGGTTGTTCATACAATCCAGAGGTTAGTCTTGTAGTTTACCATTTGGAAGCTGATGTCGATCAGTGGTGTTTGATGTTTATGAATAACAATGACAGTGTAGATATTAATGTAATTGAATGGGATGAATTAAAATCTATGTTTCTTGAGAAATATTTTCTTAAGGAGGTTCATCTTAATATAGGAAAATACTTATTGGAATTGAGTCATGAAATTTACTTGGTGGCTTATTATGAAGAAGAACTCACTTGACTAGAAAGGTATTGAACATATTTCATCTATTATGTTGATAATAAAATAAATAATTTTTACTCAGGATTAAATCCTATGTATTGAAGTGAGTTAGACACTCTGGAGTTCAAAAGTTACAAAAAACTTATTTTATGTGTGGAGAAGGTGGAAATAGAGTATCCCGATGATCAGGTGGTCTTTGAAAAAAAAAGAATAAGATTTTGTGTAGATAGGAAAAGGGGAATACTTTTTCATAAAGTTTAATGGTAAGAAAATTAATTTTATAGTTTGTGAAAATTGTGGTAAAAAGAACATTGGGGAATCAATTTTGAATTCTGGAAAGTGCTTTATATTTGATAATATGGGACATAAGTCTTTTAATTGTAATAAAAATGACCAAGGTTTTTATAAGCGAAAATATGATTTATAGTCAGTAAAATGTTTTAACTGTAATGAGATGGGTCATTATGTGAACAAGTATCTGATGAAAAACTCAAATGGTGGGAAGAAACTGGACTATAAGAAGAATGGTTTTTTGAAATCCATTACAACTACTTCAGTAGATGTGGGTCCCTCAAATGAAGTGGTATTAGGTAAACTTTTTTTCTATTTATTTGATGTCGATATATTGATTGATTCAAGGTCAACACATTCTTTCATTTATATGAATTTTTTTGGTAAATTGAGAATTACACCTTATAAAATGAATCCAGAACTTGTGGTAGAAACACATGGGGGAAAGGTTGTAGCAAAAATAAATTATAAGAATATTCCTATCCTTATATTTGGAAGGAATTTACCTGGAAACCATGTTGTTTTTCCTCCAGTACAATTTTATATTATTTAGGGTATGGATTGACTTTCTATTTACCATGGTAAGATAGAATGTAGAGATAATGAGATTTTTTTCAGAAAGAGTTATATTTTGTGCACAAGAATGAACCCTTACCTTTTATAATATTTCAGGAAGTTTAGAATCTATTGAAATATAGAAATGAATTTTATATTGCACAAATTTTTAAAAACAAAATGTTCAGATTAATGATGTGTAAGTGGTAAATGAGTATCTTGATGTTTTTACTGATGTGTTGTCTTGTATTATACCTGATTAAGAAGTTTAATTTACTATTGACTTAGTTCCTAATGCGAATCAAATTTCAATGCCCCTTTATCGAATGGATGAAATTTAACATTTATAGTTAATGAAGAAATTGTGTGATTTATTAGATAAAGGATTCATTTGAACTTGCACAAAAACATGGGATGAAGCTATATTATATGTTAAAAAGAATTATAGTTCAATGATACTTCTCATTGATAATAATTCCTTGAATAAAATCAATTTTAAGAAAAACTATCATTTTCTTCATATCAATTTTTTTTTTATCTGCTCTAGGGGACACAACATTTTTCAAGTTGACTATGGTTGGGGTACCCTCAGTTGAATGTAACGGAAGGAGACATTACTAAGAGTTTGTTTTGTACGAGATATGTCCATTATGAATTTGTAGTTATTCCTTTGGGGACAACCAATTCAACTACTTCATTCTTGGATCATGTTAATATAGTATTCCATGATTTCTTGGATAAGTCTATGGTTATGTTTATTGACTAAATTTTGGATTATTCTAAAAGTAAATTGAAGCATGATAATCATATAAGGATTGTTTTACAAACATTAAAATAAAAAAAAATTGTATGGAAAATTTATATATTGTCAATATTAGTTATAAAAAAATTTATTTCATAGTCCCATTTTTTCTAAAGATGGCATAAATATTGATCGTTCTAAAACAAAAGTTTTGAAGAATTTACGGGACCCACAAATATAACCAAGATTTGTTGTTTTCTTGGTTTAACAGGCTTTTATCTAAGGTTATTTGAAAATTTTCTCCTTAATCTAGCCCACTGACTAAGTTAACTCAAGAATGTGTTAAGTTTATCTAGATAAAATAATGCGATGATTGCTTTCAAGAATTGAAAAGAAGATTGGTCAATGATCTAGTATTAGATTTACCTTATAGAAATGGTAAATTTTTTATCCCCAGTGATTATTTATTGAAAGGAAACATTTTTTACCAAATGAAGGATGATCTGATAATTTTATATACTTCATTCCAGTTGAAAAATCATAAGTTAAATTACCCTACATTTTATTTTGAATTATCTACTGTAGCTTTTACTTTAAAAATTTAAAGGCATAATTTGTATGGTGTACAGTGTAAAATATATTATGATTATAGTATTTTTAACTATACATTCACTTAGAAATAATGGAACAGGAGATTGAGGAGATGGATTGAATTAATCAAGGATTTTGATTGCACGATTAATTCCCATCATGAGAAAGAAAAAAAGTGGCCATTAATTTGAGTCAGAAATGTGATTCTATATTAACCATGTTACATTTGGAACATGCCCCTTGATTAAGGATTTCATGGTCTTTTTCGTGGATTCTATTAGTATATTAAATTACACTATTTTTTAGGTGTCAGTTAAATCATCTCTATCAGACAGAATTATCCAAGAACATAAAGAATAAATTTATTTTTAGAAAAATATAAAATTTGTTTATAAGGGTATGTTACCTGAATTTAATATTGATAATGATATTGTTTTGAGATTTTGGAATAGGTTATGTGTGAATTTTGATTCACAGTTAAAGAAAGAGTTTTTATGTGATGCTCATAGGTACTTGTTTTCAGTTCATCCTAGAAGTACTATGTTGTATGTAGACTTTCAAGAGAATTACATGTGTGGTGGACTGAAAAGAGAAATTCTTGAATTTATTAAGAAGTGTTTGAGCTTTCATTAGGTGAATAGAGAATGATATTTTCCAAAATGGATGCATCAAAATTTTCCACTTCCAGAGTTGAAATGGGAAGACACATCTACGGATTTTGTATTGGTATTACCAATGAAATGATAAGGTAACAATGTAATTTGGGTTATTATTGATTTATTGAATAAATTTTCTCATTTTATTTATATTCATGATAAATTTTATCTAGATAATCTTTCTCGGTTGTATCTTAAAGTGATAGTTAGATTACATGGACTTCCTCTCTCCATTTTATCTGATCATGAACTTTGGTTCACTTATACCTTTTCCAAAGGCCTTCAAACGTCATTGGGTAATAAATTAAATTTTAATAGATCTTTTCATCCTCAATTATATGGAAAGACAAAAGAAAAATTTGAGACATTGTAAGATATGCTATGTCTCTATTCAATGGATTACTAGGGATGTTTTGACTGAAATCATTCTTTGGATGAGTTTTATTATAATATCAATTTTAATTATAATATAAATATGGCACCATTTGAGTCATTATGTGGAAACTAGTGTCAAAATCCAACCTTTGGCTATAATTTTGGTAAAAGAAATTTGATGGGAAAAAAGTGGTAGATAAGATGGAAAAAAGTTCTATTGATTCAGAAACATGTGATGATAACTTAGATAAGGGAAACAAGTTATTCAAATAACAAGAGAAATGATCTTTATTTCGAGGTAGGTTGTCATATAATTCTCAAATATTGTCCATAAAAAAGTGTGATTAAATTTGTAATGAAGGGGAATCTAATTCCATTGTTCATTTGAAATTATAAAATCCTAGAGAAAGTTGGATCAGTTTCCTACTGAGTGGATTTACCATGAATAATGTCCTAGGTACAAAATGTTTTTTACATTTCAATTTAAAGAAATTATATTTTTGATCTATCTCATGTTTTAAGTAAAGATGTAGTTCAGTTGGATGAGAATATTTCTTATGAGAAATGGCCGGCTCATATTCTAGACCACAGTGAAAAAGTGTTATATAATATGTTGATTCATCTGGTTTAGGTTTGTGAAAAAACCATATAGATGAAAAGGAAACGTGGAAACATGAAAATTTTATTAGGGATAAATACCCCACTTATTTTATTGGTGAATAAAATTTTGAGGATGCAATTTCCAAATGGGGATAAAATGTAACATCCAAGGTAATTATAGAATAATAAATTTTCATATATGTTAATATTTATGAATTAGATATTAATATTACTTTAAAAGTGAACACCTCTCCATAATATTAGTGGAAATGAAAATAACAAACTTTATTATGTTTACACATGTTTATTAAATGTTTTTACTTTTTCCAAATAAATTTTAGAGGCTTAAAATGACAACTGATTCAATTTTAACCATAAAATACTCTAATTTTGTAAATGGTTGTTTTACCACATTTTGTTGTAGAACCCTCTTTAATTATAGTTTTTTCACATTTATAAATTTTATTTAACAAAATAAACGTCATCCATTGTAAAGGGAAATTTAAATTAACATTTTTTTAATTTATGGTATTTTCTTTATAAATTAAATTTTTTAATGAATAGTGAGAAAATACTACATTTTTATTCAAAATCGCCTTTTCATCAAATTAATATATATCTTTTGGTTATCCTCTAACATTGGGTAAATGTATTATTGGATTATGTTATTATCATTTGATCCAAGTATTTCCATTGTAATTTTTTTCATATTTAAATTGGATATCAACACATGTCAATCTTTTAATTGTTTTAACATTTTAAAAACCTATTTCCTCAATCCATCAACAAGATTAACATTAAAATATTTTTAGTCACTTATGGGAGTTGTATTTACAAAATGAAAATATATGGTTTTAATCTGTTTGAAAAATGTGATCTAATGAGATCAAAATAATTTTTTGAATAGTAACTTTAGTATTTTATTTACCACGATTAAAGGTAAATATGGTAATTAAAGGTAAAAATAATATTATAATAGTATAGAACTGCTATAAAACTTGTAATAATATCAATGGATGAGTTATGGTTGGCCAATACTATCCTTGGGTTGAAATGTTGGACTTTGGAATCCACTTTGGTGTGATTATGACATTTATAACAATTAATTTAATGTAAAGGTAAAAATGTCATAATCATGTCTCATCATACTAAATCAATTTTAATATGGGTATATATAAAGTATATCTATGACTATATATAGTATTTATAAATTTATGAATATTACAAACACTCTGGTAATTTAATTATAATTTTTAGAAAAAAAATAATATTTTTGTTTAATTATGACACGACAATGAAGTAATATAAGATTTATTAATTAAAAAAATCAAATATATGATATTATAAATATTAAAAAAAATATTTTACATAATTTATAAAATCCACGAATATTCTAGGATAACATTACATTTTATTAGTATATTAAATGGTTTTTTGTAAGTTTTATCAATGTTTTTATTTTATTTAAAATCAACAAAATGAATAGTGAAAAAATTGACATAATTGATATTTTATAAAAATAATAACTAACTAAATTATTTATAAAACATAAAAATATTTAAAAAACCAAAAGTGAGTATTATAAGGTCTATTTGTTTATTAGGTGTCCAAATATGTAATATTTACCCAATATAAGTAAAATTGATAGCCTCTTAGTATTTAAAATGTTGTTACCACAATTAAAATTAAAACAGAATAATTAACCGTAAACTGAAAAGATAAGATTTAAATTTAAATAAATACATGTGTAAAATTTATTGTATGAGATCATTTAGTACTATAATCATATTATCTTTCTAATATCTCAAGATGGAGGAATTTGGATTAAAAAATTAATTTATATTAATTTAATATTTTTTGAGTTTTTATGGGTGCCCCTCCACTCTTCTATAAAAAGGTATCGACTCGCATCTAATAATCACACTTCAAGAACCATTTGGTTCATCTATTATTTTCCAAAACCCCTTCTTATTATACCTCCCCAATTCAATGAGCCTTTATTTAAGGCACAACACCCTTCTTAGAGGTGTTAAGGTGATCTTCAAAAGCAATCAATCAAAGAAGAGGTATCGTTTTTAAGTATTTCGTTCATATTTATTCTTCCATTTCAATTAAATATTCTTCTTATAATATGAAATAATAAATAATGTATAATTAATATACTAAGATTTAATTATGTTAATATCATCATCTAAAACTATCTCAATTTCATCGAATGGGAAATGAATATTTTGTTCGTGTGTACAACAGACTACCGCCTCGTGAACTAATATAGTTTGTTTTTCATTTTCGTCTTTCAATACTGACTATAATGGTGGAAAAAATATTTATATATGATATTATTAGCATGTTTATCATTTTAAATTAATAATATTTAAATTATGTTCATATCTTACATGCACATAAAAATGATAATGTCATTTGTGCATAGATGTGAACAATCACATCCACATAGCGATGTGAATAGTTTTTATTAGCAACATAAATTTTAATATATATAAAATTATACATCAATTATTATTATGATTTTAATAATATTATTATCAATTTTTAATGATAAAATTTTAAAAAGCTTATTTCTATAATGATCAATGAAAAATGGAAATCGTTATTCATGCGTACGTGCGGCCAACTGCCTCCATGATTATAACACTGTTCATTTTTCATACCATAATTAATGGATTTATTTAAAAAGTACAATTAATTTATTAAATGGATGATTATTTCATGAATAATATTCTGGATACGATGGACATATGACTAGATGAACAATTTTCAACATAATAAGTTCATTTTCGACTCAAGTACTGATTATCGACAAAATGTTAGATATAAACTTCAATAATTATGTAATTTTTATAACATGGTAGTAAGTGATAAAAAGGAATAGTAAAAATGAAAAATGTTATAGAGAAATTATAAATTATCCTAAGTTTATTATTTAGGAATATAACAATTGTACATGATGAGTCAGACTCAATGCAAGGGACTTCGTCTCAATCTCATTTCATAGAGGCATATGTTGATTTTATACACCACCTTAATCTATATGGTGTGTAATAAACCCCTTTTACTTTTTATTTCATTCAAATGTTTTCAAAGGGAAACTTTTTCTTTTAATAATTTTACAATAAGACAAAAGGAATTGTTTTTTACGTACATAAGGACATCTACTTTTCCACCACTATAACTATTATTTGATATTTTTATTCCTCTACATGAAATAATGTATTAAAAGAAAAATAAATACCATATTAATTTTTCTTGTATGTTGGTATAGAAAATGGTTTGGATACTTGACTGATTATGTCAATATATTGAAATGATATCTTTTGACTGTAATGTGGAAATGCTATATTTTATTTTATGCTTATTTTATGAGTTATGATTTTGTTAAGGTTCTGAGTAATGGTTTATGTATATCAAGGGTTTTCTAATAAAACAAGGTTGGGTGAGCCTGAGATATCTCTCCGATGAATTCAGTAATGATATGGATTTAAATTGTAGGGTTTATCAAAATAGATTTAGGCAATATAATGTGATGGGTATACCAATTGTAACTATGATTGTTACTCTATATAGAAATGTGAAAACTATAATTTAAGTATGATATGGATACACCATGTTTACTTGATGGTTTATGATTGGTAAGATGTTTTTTTAGGAATCTTATTATTTAAGGTGGTATTCCAAAAAATTATCTTTTATGAGTGAATATTATGATTTTGTGAAAATGTTTTCATGGGTTTAAAATATTCATGGACTAATAGTTTCATTCTTATTTTATTACCCATAATGATATTTTTATCCTCATACCATGTTTTTGAAATGTTTTCCACATGGTATAAGGAAGGGTAATAGGAAATAATAAATCAAGATGAATGTTAGGATGATTTTTATCAACAAAAATATATCATGTTTTATTTTAATGACTTTTAATTCATAAAAAATGGATAGAGTGTAGAAGTGTCAACTTTGTAATGTCTGGGATGTTATGTAATTATTATTTCCTAGTTTTTTTAATCTCCAAAACTAAAAATATTCTCATTGTGATAAAATTAAATTATTGATTAATACTCAAGATTTTGTAATGTATATGTATGGGGAAGTATACCTTAGGATGTGTATTATCTTACGTATTCTCCATATAAGTATCCTTATAAATCCCACCAAATAACATTCCTAGAGTTATGATAACCGTCACCATCAATCCCATTCCACTTCTGGTTTAAATGTCTCTGAAAAAACATAATGAAAATTTTCTACTTGGTTGTTTTTTATCTTCTCCCTAGTTGTGCCTTTCTACTGATGATAATCCCTCCATTGCATGATCATTGGATGGATTTATGATTAATTTATGTATATTGATGTCATTATCCATTATCATAGGTGTATGGTATTATATCATAGTATAGGACTTTCTATTATCCAAATACCTTGGTGGGATAAGACCTTGCACATTTTTGGATTCTTAGTTCCAATTGTATGGTTGGAAGTTGGGGGTTCGTGATCTTTTTTCATTTCTTTTATCAGGTTTCATCTGACAAGTGGTATAATCATTTGATATTATTTTGAAAATATAATACACATTATATTTTATAAATTTAGAGGTAATGTTTATAATAAAATTTAAATCCTTTCAAATGTTATGATATTGTCAGTTCTAAATGTCCAAGGTGAATTGGTCCTCTATAGTTTGGAGTACAACCTCTTAATTTTTTTAGATTCTAGATCCACTTCCATCAAGACCCAATAAAACTATCAAAAACATTTTATTTTCGATCAACCTATCCCTTATAAGTGGATTGTTGATTGGAGAGAAAATATCCCCTCAAATTAGAGGGTTCATATACCAAATTTAGTGGATCGACAAATAGCCAAATCATGCATCGGAATTTACGATATCACTAGGGTCAAAATTACAATCCCATTAAGAAATCCATAGATATATTTGTTTTAGAGACACAAAACCGAGGACTCATTTTTTCTCATGAAATAATTATATGATAATTATATATGATAATATACCTTACCTATCAAAATTATTTTCCATTCATTGATTTTGGAATTCAATGCAATTCTCTTAAAAAGATCACTGAATTTCATCAGTTTTCAACTTTTAGGATAATAACGCTTGAAATAATCAAAACCATACATTGATTTAGAATCTTGAAGAGTTCATCCAGGTTAGCAGAGACACTATCAATTAAACCCTTCTTGATCACTCTCTAAGGAGAGGATATATTGAAATAGATAAAGAGAGATTTACGACATACATATCCACCTCATTGAAGTTTTATTTAAAAAAAACTAAATCTAGAGGCCACATAATGATCATCATTAGAATATTCATCGGTTTTATAGTTCTATAAAATATCATTATGTTCAATCACATCCAATTTTATCGACTGTGTTGGATCCATACTGTTAGAAATAATATGATCATGTGCATGATTGCCATAAATCCCCTCCCCCACATTAAATTATATATTAAAAAATAACAATGATAATAAATAAATTAGATTTTATTTAATTATTTTAACCTCATTTTAAATCACATATAATATTTATTTTCATATGGGTATGTTTTTTTGGTCATGAAAAAAATATTCAATATGAAAATAAAATCCAACAAAAGTAAGAAATAAAAAGTTATAAATACTAAAAAAGGTAGGATTTAACTGAAGAGATAGGAATTAACACTAATTCACCCACTATGTGTAATCCTTGATATATTTTGAAAACTAATGTTATACATTGTTAGTGGAATGGGACTATATCTGAAATTTAAAACAATATCATGACTAAGAATTAAAATATTGAGTGGAATAATATCAGTGTCTAGAACCATGACTCTACCTACCATGAAATTCAAATAACATTTGTTATCTTATTTAATAATAATATGATAAACATTCAAGATTTTTAATAGAAATATATCCCAAAATATGACTACATATTCAATGATTTTGGATATATCTGTAGTAATCAATTGTAAGACAATTTACACTTGATTGACACCATATAAATCATTAAAAAACCCACAAAACTCCTTTTGGTTATCATATATCATTCTATATAAACATTATATTTTTGTGAAAATGTGGTGGAGGCATCTAAATATAAATGAAATTAGAGGTTTCTTGTATAAAAGGAGAAATAATCTCATTAAAATTAAATAAAGAGGCATTAAATAGATGGATTTCACATCCAATTTTATCAATTAGCTCAATTAGATATAAATTCATGTTTCTATATTTTTTAAAATTATTAGATGTCCCAATTATACTTATAAAAAATGTCCCCTACTATAAAAGGAAATACATACCTTCTTTATGTTCCCAAATCACCTTAAGGTTAAATATAAAATTATTAAAACATGAATTGGATTAAACACCACTTCTTAATTAAAAATGAGAAAAAAATAATTGAAAATGAAAAGAATAATTTAATGAAAATATGTTGGGAATATTCAACAACATTATGAAATATTGGATATAAATTATGATCCAAAAAATGAAAATTATTAGGAAATTTTCAAATTAAAATAACTTTATGAATACTATTTCATAAGAAGTATCATTATTTTAGGGGAACCTAAACCATTTAAATACATTTTAATGTATCACCACAAAAAATATAAAATTTGTATTCAAAGATATAAACCAGATAGTAATACATTTTTTAAACCCATGATGAACATTTCTTATAGAAAAAATTATTTCATTATATTTACACATTAAATGATCTTATTTATTCTAACTTGAAATAGAAAATTCCAAAACACAATGATTATTAATAGTAAAAAAATCACAATGAACATCATAAACCCACTAAGAATGGGTACTATTTTCAATGAAATAGATCATAGGAGTATCTTTATAAATATCTTAGTGTCTTGTAAATGAAATAAATTTTATATAGCAGGGAAGAAATTTTTTTTCATATATTTGAAAATATTTCCCGTTACCAACCCTCTAATTTAAATCATTTTTATGAGAAAGGATCCTGTTAAGCATAAATAACCAATAAAATGATGATGAATAACAAAATTTATTATATATAATAATGGTATATTAGAAATACCAAGCCTGAAAGTGATTATATAATAATTAATCTAGATATTTTTTTAAATTCTCTGACCCTATTTATCAATAATATAATATTAGTTCATTTATATATTTTTCTTGTTATTTATATTTTATTTATAAATCATGTTATTTTTTTATGAGTTAATTTTATCTTAAATTAATTTTACTGTGATAAATATTAGGATCTGAATTGGAGATATTTTGAAAAGAGGAAGTGAATTTAGACCTTTCATGCCATGGTGATTCCGCAAACATGATGTTGTGAACCCAAGAAGATAACATGTGTAGTTATAAATAATATGTGATATGGGAGACAAAAATAATTGATTGTAGTAATTTAATATTATACCATGTTCAAAATTATGGAATATATATAACCAAAGTTCAAATCATTATAGTATTATTGAAAAAAATGTCTACCTCCCAGACTAGAGTTGGTTAATAATGTTCAAACTGAAGACTATGAGATGATTTATGCTATGCTGTTGTTTTCAATAATGTTTTAGTAATTTGTGACATGATATCCAATGGTAAAAATTTATTTTTATCCCATAGGTATTATTTTTAAAAATATAGAGATCTAATAAAAATAGGGAGATATGAATCCATCATGAATTAAATGATTCTATTTCCATACTGAAGATATTTGTAATTTTTTATTTTGAAGTTATCATGTGAAATATATTTTTTTATACATTAAATCTACTATATCAAGGAAATGTATTCAACACCATTTTTATATTAGTATATTTGTATTTGGTGTATCCAACCTCAATAGAACATATTTACCCTTTATAGAGTTTTTATAAATTCATTTGAGGTCATTTAATAATGTATAACTTTTAGAACTCAACATCAATTGAATCATTCATTGAATTTAGTGACTTTAATTTTATTTTACCTATTAATTGTTTTTTTTACTTATGAAAAATTATACCAATATTTTATTATTTTAATTAGGTTATTAATATGAAAAAGTCACTTGGGATTTAATCTTCATGATTATGAGTAGATAGTCTCTTAAGGAGTAAGAGATCATGAGTAAACTAAAACAAAATAGGTTACGAAAGGTGGGTTTTCTTTATTGGAGGTGTTCTAAAATACCACTAAATAGTTCCATGGATGTTTTTTAAAACCATATATAATGTGGGATTCAACATCCAAATCATGTAAATTTTAATTATTTAGTGGTGTTTTATGGGATGTGTTCAAGAACATTTTTACCTGCAATTTTTCCTCTAAAACTGTCAAGTATTTCACAATAGGTTTAACTAATAATATATTTAATAATACATTACAACAATATAAACTATTGATAATAATTTTTACCACATATCGTGTTAGTTTAAATCACCTATAAAACCATTTTTTACCATATATTATAATTTTTTAAACCAACCATATATATATCACTGCAAAAAATTAAATATTAAAAGAACACAATCACCAAAAAAATGTAAAACTACAAAAATATTGGACCATTTATTTAAAAATATCAAATTCCAAACTTAGTAATCATATGAAAATCATACATTACATTAATAAAAACCCCCTTATAACTGGGTCACATATGTTATAAATCCAATACAAATAAAAATTATTCCTTAAACATAAAATATCACTTATAAGGGATTCAAACAAATTTAAAAA
Organism: Viscum album; assembly: GCA_963277665.1. Classification (NCBI taxonomy): domain Eukaryota; kingdom Viridiplantae; phylum Streptophyta; class Magnoliopsida; order Santalales; family Viscaceae; genus Viscum; species Viscum album. The sequence goes on from OY728158.1 coordinate 59,456,226, forward strand.
ACAAGGCCTGCAAATATGTTTTCATTAAAAATTAAGATTAATTCATTTAAATCCTTCATGTAAATTAAATAAAACCTGTTAGATATTCAATAAACCCCTCATGAATATTAAATATAACCACAAATTAAAAAAAAATCCAATTTTATATCAAATGGAGAACGTTATGAAATGTTAAATAAAAAAATGCATAGAAATAACTATATCAGTAAAGAGGAAACACATCAGATTCAGAAAAGGAAGAATCTCATCATGTGGAAAAAATAAAATAAACAATAAAAATTATTCAAATAATAAAACAACAAATCCCGGAATTATACATTATTACAAGAGTCACAATATTAACACATCACTGCATATTACCACAAACTCCCATAAACCCACTATATATGTAGAACCCATACTATATTTCACAACATCACCACCTATGAATATCCATTGCACACATATTCTAAATTTCCATGACACATCCTCATAAATCATTACCACATAACCACCAAATATATTCAAACACACCAAAAATAAAAAAATATCCAGAAATAAATTACTATAATAATTTTTCGATGATAAAGAAATAATGATCTACTCCTCTATAATATAATTTACCTTTCCTCCATCATACCTACATGCTACCACAACCACACTTTTGTTATGGGAACCACACAACTCCCCTAATCTAATAATCATATCTATGATACATAAGAAACTATGGATAAAATAAAAAACATATACAACTATGGATTACTTCTAACTTCTTCATTATTTGGGCCAACCTAACTCTCCCTTAGAAAATGATCAAACTAAAATCACTAGTTTATTTACTATAATCATATAATACCCATACTAACTCTAATATAACATTTAAAAATATGAAAAAATTACTCAAACTATATTGGATAAATTTAAATGGAATCATTTAAAAAAAGATCCTAAGAAGGATGATTATAGAGGAAACATGAAAAGGAAACATATAGAATCAGAAAATTTTATATATTTCATTAAATTTATGAGAATTAAAGATATCCCCTACCTCAAAACACAAAATGGTTTTTCAATAACCATTTCTTTTAGTTAGTCTGTCAGAATATTACTTACAGATCATCAATAGAAAATTAAAATTCAAACTTCATCACTATTAATGAAAATAAGATCGAAAACATATATTTCTTGTATACACTCTTGAAAAATGACACATGTTTAAAAATTTTCTATAAAATTAAATATTGGTGTTTATTTAAATTTAAACTCATAACTAAATGAATTTTTTATGATAAATTATTATGAAGGTGTGTTATTTACCTACCCACTCAAAACATCTGTCAAAATAATATCATTGGGAAAACATTTATTCATATTTTAATATAATTCTACAATGAATTCTATAGATAAATATAAATCACATCGTGCATCTTTATATGACCCCCCATAGCTAGATTATGCTCCACTATTGCTGAATTATGCTTTCCATTGCACTAAACTACCTCAGAGAATCTCGTTGTTATTGTAACTAAAACATGGATCAGATGTTATTATAATCCCTAGAGACTTTCCAATTATAATATATAGTAAGAATCCTAAATCCATCCAACGAACGTGAGCAAGATACCCCTACCCAAAGACCAGACCAATTGAATTTTCGTAGGAGATGGAGAAGGATTATATGGGATTAACTTCCTGACTTATTTTACATTTACATATAAATAAAATAAAAATAATATTTAAGGAAATACATAATAAAAAATTGAAAATTGATAAAAAGTTATATCATTGAAAAAAGAATTCATACCCAAACTTCTTTGGAAGGATCATTCACAAAACTCCCATATGAATTCATATGAACATCAAATTATAGATCTGTTCAAGAGACTTGGTTCCCCAAATTATTTGACTACATTAAAAAAATACAAATAAATGATCTAATATATTAACTAAATAATGTTATTTTATAAATATATAAATTAATGAAAATATTCCCATTGATGATAAATTTAATAAAAAAAATTAAACATGCAGTGTAGGGGATTATTATTTTTATCATGAATTGATATTTTTTTCTTGAACAATGCTAAAATAAATAACATGCAATTTAATATTATTGTATGAAAATGAAAAATCCTTCTTATATAAATTCATATTTGTAAGATTATATTAGTATCAAAATATATTTTACAATACCAAGTTCTTCTCATAGTAGTGGCTATCAATTAACACCTTCCACTATTCTCTAGGTACCAATTCAGGTACCTTATCATATGGTTGTTGAGTGGTCAATAATTTATCCTTGAATTAATCCTATAATCTCTCTTTGAAGTATTTATATTTCTTACCCATAATTTTTTACTTCCACCTTCTTGTGATAAGATCATAAATAGAAATTTGGAATAACCCTCATAAAATGAGATTAATTTTTTTTAATATATTATAATTTCAATAAAGAATTTAATTCAATTGAGACTTATTTTTTCAAATTACCTTTATTTGGGAATCAAATACTTCATTATTCTCTGATTGAGGTATATTCCTTTAATCAGAATATGTTATTGTAATGGAAATCATCATAGACACAAACTGTCCTAGAATCTAGTAAAATAATCATGCATCATCATCTTTGTAGACCCCTTAACAATAAAAAGGATAAACTATCTTTAATCTGAAGAGATTTGAGACATCTGAACTGTAATATTTGTCTTAGTATAACATTGTTTCCATATTTTATGAAAAAATAGTTATTACTATAAAAAAAATTGTGAATACATTATTCATAATAAATTTTTACCTATAACTATAACCCTCCAATATACATAAGAAGAAATAGCAACGACCACATATTCCTTCGATGTTGATTCATTGTATGATAAAATCACTGAATTGGGATGTAGTGTGACAGATGTAGATGAGACGAAGATGGAGTGTCATTAGTGCAGAAAATGTTTTTTACATCGGTTATTTTTAATTTTTTACGTCGGTTTCTAGCCGACGTTAATACGTGCGACATTATAAATAAGGTTTTTGACGTCGGTTATTTAAAAACCGACGTCAAAAGGCATAAAATCGTGATGTTTATCATGTCAGTTATTTTAGAACCGACGTGATAAAGGGCCTGGAGAATGGTTTATCACGTCGGTTATTTTAGAACCGACGTGATAAAAGGCCTGGAGAATGGTTTATCATGTCGGTTATCGAAGAACCGACGTGATAAACTAGGGTGAGGGTGGTTTATCACGTCCGTTTTATAAGAACCGACGTGATATACCGGGCTGAGCGGGGTTTATCACGTCGGTTCATATAAAACCGACGTGAAAAACCGGGGGAGGGGGGTTTATCACGTCGGTTATTGACTAACCGACATGATAAACCGGTGGGAGGGGGTTTATCACGTCGGTTAGTCAATAACCGACGTGATAAACCCTTGTCCAGGCCGTTTAGCACGTCCGTTATTCAATAACCGACATGCTAAACCATTCTCCAGGCCTTTTATCATGTCGGTTATTAAATAACTGACGTGATAAACCATTTTCCAGTCCTTTTATCACGTCGGTTATTAAATAACCGACGTGATAAACTATTTTACAGGCCTTTTATAACGTCGGTTATTAAATAACTGACGTGATAAACCCAATTTTTTTTTAAACAGAATGCAGTGATCTTCTCTCCACCAGAATCAACCAGAAAATAAATCAAGAAATCATACCACAAAAACAGAAGTACATCAAAAATAAGCATGTAAATAGATAACATATAAAACTTACCCACTAGACAGCATCCACCCTCATTTATACCCCATGGACAGCCCTCCCCCACCCCGTTGGAGCCCTCACCCTCATGTATACCCCCTGGACAGCCCTCCCCCACCCCGTTGGAGCCCTCACCCTCATGTATACCCCCTGGACAGCCCTCCCCCACCCCATTGGAGCTCCCACCCTCATGTATACCCCTTGGACAACCCTCCCCCACCCCATTGGAGCCCCCACCACACTCTTGGACTGCCCCCTGACCCCCGGACACCCCCAAACACCCCTCGACAACCCCCCACCCGCCTGAACAGCACCTCCTCACCCCCTCACCCCACTTGACAGCCCCCACCACACCCCTGGACAACCCCCCACCCCTGGACAACACTCCCACACCCCTGGACCGGCTTCCCACACCCCTGGACATCCCTGCCACCCCCCAAGACTGTCCCCCCACCCCACCGGACAGCCCTCCCAGACCGCTGGACACCCCCAACCCCACTGAACAAACCCCCACACCCTGGGAACCCCTCCCCCACAGACCCAAATCCATACCAGAAGAACCATTAAAAGTAGACCAAAACAATAAGTAGAGCAAAATTAATCAGTCACTTATATAACATTCAAAACTTACACTGTAAACTTCAAAAAAAACTAAATCAAACCTAAACAACTACCAAATAGACAATTAAAACAACAATATTCAAAATTACATTTTACATTACAAACAACTAAAATTCAATCAAACCTGTAAAATAATTTGACCACTCCACTTGTACGTGTTTGATGTCTTCAGCAGTATAGGGTTGAGGGTCATCAAAAAGCTAAAAATGAAAAATAAGATATTTTACGTGTATAATGAATAAATCAAATTGAAATATGATGGCAAAGTTTAAGAGGAAATCGTACCAGGTCAAAATTCACAACTGTCCCAGTTGTTATTATTTCATACATAAATCTTAACATATAATATCTGCATTCTATGAGGCCTTGTTGTTCATGACAATTCTGTTTTAAATGAGTGTAAATTCAATATATTATTTTTATGTAATAAATCAAAAAGTACAAATTATAAATGGAAATTTACCTTCGCCTTTACATATTTGATCTTTGCATTTCTTTTCTTTGTGTTTTTTTGAAAGTAGGCCCATGCACTGTTAGAAAATAATACAAATGGGGTAAATTTAAAATTTATTATAATATATAAAACTATTGAGAAATTGAATCTTACTTTTCCAATATATTCTTAAAACTTGCCCGCACATCACCATGAACAGAGCATATCCAATAAAGAGCTTTCTCCCTTGGGCAAAAAATCCCTAACATCCAATGATTACTGATAAAATGAAATTTAATGTTAGTGTTTTTTTATGTTAAAAGATAATTAACTATTTGAGAGAAATGTGTTTCATACCTCTCACAAAAAGGCATCATCCAACATTGTTGGATTATATTCTTTTCAAATCTTTCAGTAATATAAATCATTCTTTGTTCCTCAGTCAATGCACATGCTTCAGGGGAAATCAATTGCGGGTCCATGAATCCATATACTTCTGTCAGTTCATTCCTCTCACAAATTTTATAAAGATACCTAATACAAAACATATATAAGTATACATTTTTAATAAATATAACGTAGGGAAAAGGTGTTAAGACTTACATGGAAAAAATTTGCACCACGTTGATGCCCAACTTATCTCCAATAACAAGCTCCATGATATCAGATTTTGTAATCCCCATAGTTATTTCACGTCCACAAACATGAGATTCCATTGGAAACTCATAAAAACCCAACAACAAATGTGAATATCTTGACAATCTGTCAAGACCACTTGAATCTATATCTGATGTCATAGCCTGTTGTCTTTGTTGTTGTCTATACAGTATTTCTTTACCTTTGAAATATTCCTGTGAAAAAAAAATTGAGAATTATATTAGTTTTCAAATGATAAAACAACTTTAATAAAAAAATTAAATAAAAGATATAACATTCATACCTCTATGGTAATGAGTCGAAGAAGTCTGGATGGCCAAACTAAAAAATGGCCGATACTCTGTCCAACTGTCGCCACCTCATCTGTAGGTATTGGTACCCTAGCTGATCTATCTATAATATCCTGTACAGTGACCCTCTGATTCTCTACCTCTAATTGTTGATGATGAACTGTATCTCCTATAAAATATACCAACCCGTATTCTACTATATGATGTTGAGAATCATCAACATACAACTCGCAATATGTAGGAAGCTGCGGAGGAGGCGTAGGATAAAAAATGGGGTCCGCAGGCTGAGGTGGGGGAGTGGGAGCTACTGGCGGAGGTGGAGGATAAATAATGGGGTCTGCAGGGGGAGGTGGAGGAGTGGGAGCTGCAGTCTGAAATTGTCTTTGCATTTCTGCAAACATAGACTGCACCGAATCTCTAATCTTTTCTTCCATCGTCGCATTAATATTTTGAACTTCAGCCTCCAAGGATTCTATTTTTTTTATAAACCCCCTCAATGTTAAAAGTTGAAGAACGTGGAAACACTTTTCTTACCGATACACCTGTCGGATATCCTCTTACACGACCAGGATGTTCGGGCCTTCCCAATGCTGCAAATAAAATATCTTCCCTCCCAGTAGCTGTAAATGTCCCCTCTAAACTTTGCTCCTCAAGAGAGTCCTGTATTAATTAATTGAACATTTCTGTAATGATTGAAACTTATATGAAGAAAAAAGTTAACTTAAATAAATTAAATAGATATCTTACAATCCTCTCAGCTACGATTCTCGATTCTTCCGAAAGATATTGCCCTTTTTTTTCCTTCCAAGCTCTCTTCCATTTTTCATGTCTAGATGGAGGGGATGGAGGGGCCACCTCTCCAGAGCTTGAAGACTCGGCTCTTAGTTGTTGAAATTTTTCCGCTATCATTTTTTCTTCCAATAATGTATACCCTCCCCGAGATAAACTATGAGGGTATACATTTTTAGATTGGATCTCCTGATGAGATTTCCTTGTTTGATGTAATTTATGAATAAGAAATCATTAACAAAACATTAATAAAATAATTTATATAAGAAAGTATATAAAAGTTTACATTGCCCTTACCAGAAATGACTCTTTTTTTCTACTTTCAAAAAACTGTCTCCATGTGTCTTCATCTATAAAAGGATATATACGACATGGATTGTCATGACTCCTATGACCATAAATGAAATCATATGTGAGGGTTGATTTGAAATCCCTCCATCTCCTGGCAGCCAACGATAAGCATTTCTTCCTGACTCCTCCAGTGTCAGGAATATCAAATGTCATCTGATAAAGAAGAGGTTAAACATATTATATATACCAGAAACATCAAAAGAATGGTCAAACAATGACAAAAGATCTTACCAAAATCGTCACCCACAACTGAGAGATAATCGCTTTATCCACACCTCTCCAATCATCATACAGAATGCTTACTTTGGTCTTAGCCTGAGTTGCAACAAAACTCTTAAAATCTTTGGCATTCGGATCTCTAGGAATATCATCATCATCAAACTCAACTACTATCCTCTGATCCTGCATACGGGCAAGTGATAATTTTGGTAAACGTGTGCAACCACGTTTACCAACCTTTGAACTCTTTGTCGTAATAGGAGAATGTGAATGTTCATCCCCAGAGGTATGACCAACAATATGCTCCTCCCCAAAATCATGTGGTTGATCATCTGAATGATCTGTCATTATCCTTCAAATCAAAAAAACAAACGTCAGTTCACAAATATAAAAATTCAAATATTTTAATACTACTGTAATCAGAAAATAGAAAAGTGTACTAGGTTACATAATAGTAAACATTGGTAATATGGTAAGCATGTTAAACAATGGTAAAGATGGCAAAGATGGTCAAGATGGTCAAGATGGTCAAGATGGTAGGCTAGAACACCTTCGTACAGCTTGCTTTTTTATTATGGTTGTAGCAAGAAAGCCAATTGAAAGAAAGAATGGAAATGAGAGGCTTTTTTTAATCCAAACCCAATGAAGAACTAAACAAATAAAATAATACAAACACACGGAAGCCTTGAGCGCCAAAAGTGTGAGAGCAGCTGATGGAGAGGGAGCTCAAGCTTCAAGGATGGCAATGGATCACAAGAGGCCTTGGAGATTTGTCGTTAGAGCGTCAAGACATCAAAATATATTTTGGTTGTGTTCCAGGTATCCATGGTTTCTTATTTATTGGAGAAATACCCATAAACACTTCAATATGGCCGTTGGAGGGCTTCCGGAGCCGTCGGGGGTCAAAAGTACAAGTCTGGTCAAAGCCCAACGGCTAGTTTGACTGGACACACCAGCTGGCCGGTGGTCCAGACAGAGCAGGCTTTCTGTCTGGGTTCCACCGGCCGGCCGGTGGTCATCCACCGGTTGGCCGGTGACACCAGGCAGTGGGCAAGCCTACTGCCTGGGTCCTCCGGTTGGCCGGTGGGCAAGAACCGGTTGGCCGGTGCCCATACCGGCTGGCCGTTGCGCTAACACCGGCTGAACGGTGGCTCTGGCAGAAAGAAATGCTTCTGCCAGAGACCACAGGCTGGCCGGTGGTCATCCACCGGTTGGCTGGTGTCACCAGGCAGTGGGCAAGCCTACTGCCTGGGTCCTCCGGTTGGCCGGTGGGCAAGAACCGGTTGGCCGGTAGACTCAAAGAGTCCACTATCATCCTTCTTGGGCCAACTCCTGGGCAACCTTTTTCCTAGCATCAAAACACTTGAAAACAAGTTAGAACACGATGAGAGTGATTGTGATCATTAAAATCCAAGAGAGAGGGGTACAACAATAAACATGATAAATTAAACTAAACAAACTTAAAACAAACAATAACATATACTTATTTTATTTTAAAACATGTTTTAATAAATAAAAAACTTACAATATCTAACATTTATGGAAAAAATAAATGTAAACAAGAAATAAACATATGTTACCTGTAATTTTAGGAATGTACAGATGGATTGTTTTCCCAAATTCCTTCGTCGTGATCGTTCCTTATGGCACAAACTATGTCTTCAACATGATCGTCATTATGTTCTGTTAATATTTCCATTGAAGTAGGGATCTCACATAAATCAGCATATTCATCAAGTTCATCCTCACCAACATATTGTTTTTTCCCTTGTAAAACAACAGCCCACTGCATATCTGATTGATCTACTACATAAAAAATTTGTTTTGCATGTGTTTCCATTATAAAAGAATCAGCTGTGTCTTCCAATCTATTCAGATTAACAAGTGTCATTCCAAATTCATCGTGTCTGACACTGTTGTTACCGTTAAACCATTTATAGTTAAAAACGGGAACTTTAATTTTAAAGTAATCAACCTCCCATATGTCTTCAATCACTCCATAATATGCATTTGATGCAGAAATTGGGTTTTTGTCCTTAGCACTCGAAAAATGCATTGCTTCTGCAAACACCAATACACCACTATTCTGAACTGCACATCTGTTGTCCTGAGATTTTGTATGAAATGTATAACCATTAATGTCATAACCAGATCATGTTATCACATTTAAACATGGACCACCCACTATCCATTTTAATGTCTCTAATACATCTGATCTACCAAACAAAGTCTTTTTAATCCATGACAAAAAAGTTTTGTTGTGATCATTCAAAATCCACATTTATTTCTTCTTTGGATGACATTGTTTCAACTCATTAATGTGCAATGTGATATATGGTTGAGCATCAGCTATGTTCTTCAAGATGTATGATTCTAACTTCTTCATCTGTTCAGCTGACAATGATTTGACTTTCAAGCCGCGAATCCCCTTTCCCTCATTATTAACTCGTTCATGGAGAGATGGAGGCAAACCTATGTGTTGCGCCGCAGCCAAGTAGCTCGTACAAAACTCTGCTACCTCCTCAGAAATATAATTTTCAATAATGGAGGCTTTAGGTCGATATAGATTTTTAACATACCCCTTTAATATTTTCATATACCTTTCAAAAGGATACATCCAACGAAGATATACAGGTCCACAAAGCTTTATTTCTCGAACCAGATGAATCATTAAATGCACCATTATATCAAAAAAAGTTAGAGGAAAATACATTTCTAATTGACAAATTATTAAAATTGCATCCTTTTCCAAAATGTTCAAAGCATTCACATCAATCGCCTTGTTACAAATTGAATTGAAAAAATAACACAACTTCATTATAGTCTTTCTGACACGAATGGGCAATATTCCACACAATGCAACTGGTAGAATTTGTTGCATCATGACGTGACAATCATGTGATTTCATACCTATCAACTTCAAGTCCTTCATTGAGACAAAACTGTTTACATTAGAAGAATAACCTTGAGGCACTTTGGTATCATGAAGACACTTACAGAAGCTAATTTTCTCCCTCTTCGATAATGTATGACAAGCCAGGGGAAGAAATGTTCATCTTCCTTTAGGAGTGGTAGCTAACTCCAAACGTATTCCCATTGATAGTAAGTCTAATCTTGCATTCAACCCATCTTTAGTCTTTCCTTTAATATCTAACAATGTTCCAATCAAAGAATCACAGATATTCTTCTCCACATTCATGACATCAATATTATGTTTAACTTCATGATACCTCCAATATGGTAGCTCAAAAAATATTGACCTTTTCTTACAAATATGTCTATCATTACCAGATTTCTGTGTCTTTCCCAATGTCACGTCAAGGTTTTTCACCCTCTCAAAATACAGATCATGGGATAAAGATTTTGGAGCAGTATCAAATTCTTGTGAGCCATTAAATTCCTTTTTTAGTCTTCTATAAGGGTTTTCCATAGGCAAAAACTTTCGATGACCCATGTACACTGTTTTCCTCCCATGATGCAATTGACAATAGGACGTCTGTTGTTCGCAAATTGGACATGCTTTATGCCCTTTAACACTGTATCCATACAAATTTCCATACGCTGGGAAGTCATTTATAGTGAACAGAAGCACTGCATGCAGTTGAAAATATTCCATTTTATAAGAATCATACACCCTAATACCATCAGCCCATAACAGTTTCAAATCATCAATCAACGGTGACAAGTAAACATCAATATCATTACCGGGTTGCTTTGGACCAGAGATCATTGTACTCAACATGACATATTTGTGCTTCATAAAAACTTCAGGAGAGAGGTTGTAAATTACCAATAAAACAGTCCATGAACTATGTGTGCTACTGAGTGTTCGGTATGGATTCATTCCATCTGTGCACAACCCTAGTCTGAGATTTCTTATTTCATTTCCAAATGTAGAATACTGCGCATCAATTTTCTTCCATTGTGGACAATCAGCTGGATGACGTATTTTTCCATCACATACCCGCTCTTCAGCATGCCATCTTAACCTTTTTTCATCATGTGAATTAGCAAATAAACGTTTGAAACGATTAATTATAGGAAGATACCAAACTACCTTTGAAGGGAGCTTTGTAATCTCTACATCACCCTGTGATTTTTCTTTCACCTTATACCGTGATGTCCCACATTTTGGACACTCTGACAGAAATTCATATTCCTTCCTATATATAATGCAGTCATTCGGACAGGCATGTATTTTCTTGTATCCCAATCCCATCGGGCATAATATTTTCATGGCTTTGTAATGTGAATCTGGAAGATCATTATCTTTTGGAAGAATGTCTTTCATCAATTGTAGCAGCTCTATAAAACTTCTGTCACTCCATCCATGCTTCGCCTTTAGGTTAATCAATCTTAACACCGCCGACAGAACCGTAAAATCTGTACAACCAGGATATAATGGTTTTTCAGTATCACCATATAGACGTGAAACTGTCGGTTCTATCTCAATTTGTTCTGCTACAATATCGCGAATCATTTCTTCAATTCCATCGGAGTTACCATCTTGCGAATCATCATCATCAGTGACATTCCGTCCAGTTTCACCATGCCAAATCCAAGGTCTGTAACTAGAATTAAAACCATGACATATCAGATGATCTTTTATCTCTCTACTTTTCAACTTCTTCATATTCAAACATTTCAGGAATGGACAGAAAAAAATGTCACTACTTCGAACATTTCGTTTTGAAAATTCCAAAAAGGCATCAACACCTTCCTCAAATTCATTGCTCATTCGATGTGCCGTAATCCAACTTCGACTCATTATTAACTATAACAAATATCAACAAAAAATATATATTTTTAAGATAATACAAAACATGTTTATATGAAAAAAATCATAATTTGAATGTAAAACAATTTAAAATATAAAACAAATCTTGAAAGTAGTAGTAGTTTTCATAAGTACCCAACACCAAATAGCTATACATCGTGAGTGTCATGTTAAAAATATGAATATAGACCATTTGTTTTATGTTTAATAATATTTTCATATTATCTAATCATTCTGATTATATATTAGAATTATTATATCCTTTTGATCCGATATATAATCTAAGGACATTAATATTTCTTTAGAAAAATTAATGTTAATATCATGGTAATGTAAAAAAAGTATATGTCGAACTATATATATGTAATACCAATAAAAAAATAAATATGTGTTTGGCCTGGGTTTCACACATAAATCAACTCATCTCACAGATTAAATTTTTGAATCATCCTACATAATACTTATTTTTATAACTTAGGGAATGAAAATAATAAAAGTTTTGATTTATGATACTCATTATGGGTAAACATGATATATATAAATATAATATCTAATCTCATAAAAAGATATCCATGGGGGTATAAGAGCATACACAAAGCACATGATCAAAAAGATAAGTGAAACAGTTCTATATAATCATAGATCATAAAACCTGAGTCCAAGTATAACAATTTTAGCATAACATAAGACATGATTTATATGATAGTGGGAACATGATTTAAAAAACCTTATTCACAAGATCACAACATTGGTATGTGGAATAACATAAGAGTGCGGCACAAACATAATCATATAAGTCATAACATATGTCAAGGGAAAACATAGTTTCATTCACCTCATATTGGGATATGTTAATCAGCTTTCCTATAATTTATTATAATATTTCTTACCAGGCACATCACATAACACATTGGACATGGTATAACCATCTGTATCCCATATTGATCTATGATATATAATGCATTGTCTAATGCATTAGAAGGATATTATGGACCCAAATTTCACATAATGACTAACCATATATATGGGTGAATCGTGATCATCAAATCATTTATAACACTTTCGTAGATCAATTAACTAACAAAAATGAAATGGGGGTCATAATTGTTTTTACAAAACATAATAATTATTAATACATAAAAATGTGTTTGGATGGTACGATAAGATAATATACCTAATTCAATCTAATTATCATTAAATTATTTCTACCTAGATATAAAAGAACTTTATAAAAAATATAATTTAACTTGAGAATGAAAAGAAAGTACCCTTTACCTTTTTTATAATGAAAAATCTGAAAAGGATGATAATAATATTTAGGTATTATAATTTTTTTATGAATTATTAATAATAAAATAAATCACATCACTTGGTTTTGTTGAAAATCGGACATACCATCGTATTCAAGAAATCAGATACACTTTGCATGAAAAGGTCCATCATTTTTAGGAGATGACTGAAAGAAGAAATGTATTATCAGACTCACCATGAGTCCAGAATGAAATATTTGATAGTAATAGGTATGAATTGATATTTTTATGAATGCAGATGAAAACAGATGATGGTTTTCTGATCTAGGAGTTATAAAAATCATAATTTTTTGAAAAAATATTATGATGTAAGAATGTTGAATGAAATTTTAAGGATATGTATTACCGATTGTACCTGGTCCAATTTCATTCATGAAAATAATTTTCTGGACAATCATATTGAAAATATGATTTTAAGAAAATAAGTAGTACCAATCTTCATCCAGAAAGACACATTCTAGATAAGTAGGAAATAATAATGTTGCTGGAAGAATGGAATGTTACATTACCACCCATTATTTTTCAGATTTTGCTGAATCTAATCCACAATGTTTTAATAACCATTTTCGAGTTGAATGTTGCGAGTTGAATGAACATAATAACCATTTGCAATAAAAAAATTCCACGAGATTCAAAAATGAACGAAAAGCACATCAAGATTCGAAACAAAAACGAACGAAATAAATTCGTGGAAGGCTTACTTGAATGTCGCGAGTTGAGATGATAGATCCGAGAGAAGTGAAGAAGATAAAAAAATGAATCCAAAATGAGTGTAATGAAGGCGATCGACGAGCCGATTAGGGTTTACCGCGCGAGAGAGAGACGAGTCGGCGACTGTCAATCGAAAAAATCGTAAATGACAGAACACGGGGTTTAATTTTTTTAAATGCTTTATAACGTCGGTTATTATATAACCGACGTTATAAACTATTTTTTAGCTTTTTTACGTTGGTTATCTTAAAACCGACGTAAAAAGGCTCCCGCGCTTTGGTTTTTTACGTCGGTTATTTTATAACCGACGTAAAAAACCCGCCGCACATTGGTTTTTTATGTCGGTTATTTGATAACCGACGTAAAAACACAACAGGCGTGATTTGTAACGTCGGTTATTAAAATAACCGACGTGAAAAATGGTGACGTAAAAAACGATTTTTGCACTAGTGTGTGTCACAAAAAATTATTGGAGGGATATGGATGGTGTGGAAAATACTAATGGGTGGTATATTTTTGGTGTATTTGATGTTTTAGAGTGGGATCCCAATGGATCATTAGGTGTTTATGTGGTTGAGGAAACATCAAGGCGTAGTCAATTGGGTTTATTGAAGTTCTTCTTCATTGCAATTACTATAAATTAGAAAATTAATAACTTCATAACACATATTTCTAAAAATTCATTCAAAAAATAAAATTTTAAAATGATAATAGATGCATAGTATTGACATACAAAATATATATAGTTATGATAATGATTGTACATACATAGAAATATAAAAATTACTTTTTAAAAATTAAACAACTCATGCATAAAAAAAATAAAACAGATCCACAATAATAGAAATGTATAACATATGACATTGGTGGTTGATAAGTTAATCGATAAATCCACATACAATCATTTTTCCTTAAATAAAATTGTTATCATACTACATCAGTACTTTATCTACATCATCTACCATTGAAAAACATATATTATCAATATAATGATGTAAAAATAAGTCTATTTCTTGTTGTTGAGGGGATTTAATGTTAGAGGTAAAATATTCATCTTTATCACCCAAATCATACAAGTCTCTTTGTTTTAATTCAAAAACTACACTACACCATTCATCCATGAAAATATCCCCATAATATAACCTTTTATATTTTGATGAGAAGATATACAGATTATGTAATTCATGATCATTGCAATCCTTAATGATATATATTTTCAAAGGAGTAATTTGTATGAAATATCTATTAATAATCTTGGTAATATCTAAATATTGTTATTTGAATAAAATAGCTGATAAATGTATATATTAGTGTAATTTTATTATATTAGTCCACATTCCATAATATCCTAATTCAGAAAGTGTAAATACAAAACTATTATATGCTTTTAAAACATCACCCTGATCGAATATATGAAATTTGAATGCATTAACATTGTAAAAAACATCCTTTCCAGCCAATTGTAGATGACCTCAAGCCAAAACATTAAATATTTAGTAAAATCATCATGTGAGTCAATATTCATGATCTAAAAAACTAATATAAATTTTTAGATTTCCAACATATATATGTCTACATAATAATTGTATCAATTTCAATATTTATGTACTTATATGATGTGCAGTCCATTCTATAATCTCTCTATTAATATCTTTCATTTTATACTTCACATTTTGTGTTGAACTTCTCATTCATAACTTCCATTGTATCAAAATATCTTTAGTAAATGGATATTAAATTTATATATTAGCTAAAAGATATCTATGTGTTTAAACAGTTCCATTTCTATGAGTGTAATATTTTTTATCCTCCCAAATGATCGATCAATATTAGGAAATATTTTTAAATTACCATGTATATTGGATTTAGTAGATATTTAATAAACAATTTTAAATTTATTGAGTCATGTCTAAATATCATCAAAGTATCTATAAAAAATGTAATAAAATACTTTACTTAATAGCATTTTGAAAAAGGGTCTTTAGTTGGAGCTTTATTCATCATGTATGATTTCTTATGAGAAAGGCATTGGTAAAATAAAATAAATAAAGAAAATTAATTATTTAATTAAGTGTAAATAATTTTTTTTCATAAAATATAATCATATAAACAATGTATCTATCAATTTTATACATCCATCGATAATTTACAGGACTTCTTAATTTAGTTTCATAAAACAAATGCATAGTTAAATGAATAATGATAGTAAAAAATGATAGAGGAATGATCATATCTATTACACAATGTACCTGTTAAAATATATCATTATGGTTGTAAATATCAGTTTTCCAGATATTTTTATCACATAGTTACCTTTATAATGTGTAAAAATGGAGTATAACTATAATACCCTTTTTAGGAAACAATGTATGTATTTTCAATAGTTGTAATTGGTGGTAAAAGGTATGTGAATCATGAATTTTCAATTCATGTAACTTATGATGATTTAAGTTGAGACACCATGAAATGATACTTGAATACCCTTTAGATACCATAATTTGTTTTTAAAAAAATTGAAGGAATGTATCTTTATCCCTTTTTATTCGAAAAATTGTTGGATTCTAATTTTCATTCACAGCTGGCCATAAAACAGAATTTTGATTCATTGTCTATAAGTCTATCTGTGCATTTGGGAAGGACCATAGAAAATTCCTTTTTAATTTACTAAGGTGAAGATAAAATTTTTACAAAAATTATTCACAATATGAGTAACATTAATATTATGATGTGATAAAACAAATTCCTAATATAGATGTTTGAAAAATAATTTTTTTCATCCATTTTTTGTTCATATTTAAATTAATGATGCACTTTGGACTCATTTACCACTATCAATAAAATGAATCACTTTCCCATATTTTGTTTCAATATTTACTTGTTTTTCCAATATTTTATAACCTATTAACAACTTTATAGGTTTTCTACAATCAATAGACACATTTATTTCTTATTTTTTCTTTTAAAATCTATGAGATGCATCTGTAAATCTATGAGGACACACATAGCATAATTTTTTACTATGAGGATATTTTTTGGCATAGAATAAATGTTACAGAGAGGAAAATCTAAAATCATGTAAGTGTTCTAACTAAAAAATATCACAAGTTTTGTGATGTCACTATTTGTCCACATTAGAGCATTATGCATTTTGAAAATTTTTCTATAATATGCATCATATGTCTCAAAATTTCTTCTCTAGAACGCCAAAAATTATACAATTTCTAGGATATTGTTTTAAAAAATAATCATATAAATGATAAAAATATGTTTTTTTCGAATACACATTAATAAAGATTGATTTTATGGAAAAAACTAGACATATGATATAACTGGTTCTCAATGTCCCAAATAGTTTGAATATTTCAACATCTAATCCAAATCACACATTCATAGGATAATATGAGAAATATGCATATAATGAATCAAATGTATTCTATGATTTTGTATTTGTTGGATATCATACTAAGCAATCATTGTTAGAAACTATATATTTCCACTTAGGTGCTCAATAGTTTATGATGACATGAAGAATAACTACAATTATAGTATTAAAGGGAAGTAATGAAAAATATTTATCATTGTGTGTTTTTATTTTTCTTTATAATGGTATATTGATTTAGAATTCCAAAATAACACATTTAATTTCTTTTCATAATATGAAAATTGTTTTGCAGTCCAAAGACTTAAATACTCTCTCAAACAAAGTATACAATCATTGGGACATGAATTTATTTGTGTAAAATTTTAATAAGATTGTCAAAATAAACATTCATTTCATAAACCAATCCTGGTATCTTAGAATCAAGAAAGTAATTACACAAAAATTCCAATATCATGGAAATATCATTATTTTTAATTCTTCATAGGCATTTTATATAGTATAAATTCAGTATAAAAGAATTTTTTGAATATTTTTTAAATCCACCTTACATGTCTTGATTTACATCACTAACTAAATCAGGAAACAAATTTTTACTCTCAGTGATATTTTCTTTTACAATAGTCTCCACAATATCAAAAGTAGGAACCTATGATATGTTATAATCATAACATAGTTGTCCCATCATCCTGAAAACATCTTTTTTCGTGTTACTATTTGTATTTCCCTCAACTGGTTTCTCTAAAATGTTTCTTCTATCGATGTTGTTGCCATATAATGATGAAATAATCTTTTATAAGGGTTTTCATTTCATTTTCCATTGTCGATTAAATTGGGAGATCATTCTATTGGTAGATATAATTGATCAAATATTATGTAACATTTTATTATCTAATCTAAATCAAGAACAAATATTCACATGTTATTTATTTAAAATCTATTGTTTATATATATCATTTATCATTAACTATATTCCAAATATACATTTATTTAATTATAATATAATTTTATAATCAATAGATTTATTTTAAATAAAAAATCTTAATGCCCCTCCAAACCCTTAGTATAATGAGGTGTTTTTTAGTAATGTGATTGATATTTTATCAATATATATAAAATTTAGTACACATTATTAAAGAAAAATGAGACAAATAAGACCTATTATGTCATTTTGAAAATAGTTAAAAAATTATTCAAAATCAACAATATGGATAATTATTTATGTGTTTTAATTTAATTAGGTTTTTTCAAAACATTATTTCTCATAGATTTTATTTTTATTGTATATAATTCATAAGAATATTACATAATTCTAATAAGTATGTTTAATGAATTTCAAATATAAAATGGAAATGACAGAATTATGTTAAAAATTTATCAAATATATCCATAACCTTACGAAGTGGGCTGACTAAGCGATGTACAAGAAGCTGTTGAAAGCTATAGAGGGGATAAGGGAAGAAAGGGATACGATGAGGTCATGGATGATGGATTGAGAGTAAAAATGAGATATTGGTGGATTGAAAATGAGATCTCATCAATGAGTCCATGATTATAAGAGTTCAGTGTCTTTGAAGAATGAAGGAAAAGGAAAAGGGGAGTAATGATGAGGTATCAGGGAGGGGCAGTGATGCCTCACGGAGTGATGTTTGAGGGATTTGGATCTTGGGGAGGAGTGGAGAGTGATTAATGAGGGATTCAAAATTATCTATAGATATGTCTTGGGTAGTGGCTGTGAGGTCTCGATCGGAAGTAGTGGTAAGGGGGAAAGGGTGTAACGACCAGTGGTGATAAAGGGGAAAGTGAGAAACAATGAGAATAAACAAGTTGAAAGGGGATAAGTGAAGAGAGATGATGAGGGGTAATGGGGAGAGGAAAATAAGGATTGGGGGAGAAAGTGGGGGCTTGGGGAGTGTCGATAGTGTGGGATTAGGAATAAGTGGTGAGGGATCAGTTAGGATTGGGGGCAAGTGTGATCGAGGAGTGGTGGTGAGCAGTGAGTGGGAAATGAGAGAATATTTGAGGGGATAGAGAGGTATCATGGGGGTTCTCTATGGGGAAGGGGGGTTCTTGATGGGGAAGTGTTGTTGTATGAATTAAAAATACTTAATGTCATTCTATTAAAAACCACCATTAAAAACCCAACATTAATATGTGAATTTAGTATAGTGATAGAATGATGGGTACCTAGTTTTATATATACTTCATTCATGGAAAGTTATTTTTGATTAAAAATTACATTAATACATATTTCTCATTTCATTCTTTAATAAGTATTTGATAAGGAGGTTTATTAAGGGATGGTATGAAAGGTTCTTGAGAGTATTAAATTGGAGAGGGTAATTTGGAGTCATCATTTTCATTTAAATATAGAAATTAATTCACATAATTTGGTTTATTTCTTATATTAAAATATTTAAATTGAATTAGTAAAAAAATAATTTTTTTCACTTTAAATAAGTTCACAAATTTTTAGTGGTATTAATGTGAATCAATTAAAATAATATTTCAATGAAAAATATAACACCTTTTATGAATAACCACTATTTGAAATTGGTTTTTTACTTCAATTTAAATTGATTATTATCAGTACTTTTGAACATAGTTTTTTTTCCTATCATGATCATTTATAATAATTAATTTATTTGTTATTAATAAGTGGAATTATTTTTTTGGATTTAAATGTTAATATCCATAAGAAAAATCGTGGATTAGAACAATTATACACAATAGTAGTATAGTAAAGGATCCTAGAATATTTATTTATAATGTTTTTAAACCTATTAGAAGTGATGAAACTGGTCAAAGCTCTTTATTTAAGTGAAATCTTAGTAAAATAATTGTAAAAATAAGGGTTTCAAAAACATGTAGATTAGCTAGAATTATCTTCAAACCCAATCTATGGATAATTTTATTCCTTTTACAAAAAAAATTTATATTTTGGTTCTATATTAATAGATATTAATTATATTAGGAACCTATACAATACATCAAGGATATTATATTATTGAGAACCCTTGGTATAAATTCTCAAGAGAAAGGTGTTTATTTATCTCACAAACACTAAATAATTATTGAAAAAAATTTACCCAAAAAATTGGATGATGTTACTAAAATTATTTATAATAGGGGGAACAATGGATATAACCATCATAGACTATGCTCTACTATCAAAAAATGGGGCTCCCTAGCACTTTTCGACCTATAATTCAATATAAATCTGTGAAATGAAACTCATTATTCATGAAATGATTCAAATAATTTTAAAATTCAGATGCATGAAACAAGAATATTCTAATAGAGACCTAACCATATCCTTAGAGTAAGGTTGAACTTCTAAAAAATTATATTTTATAAATTTTACATTATTTTGAATGAAATCTCATTGTTTTTTATGGAATGATAAACATTTTGTATTAAAAGATTAATATTTTCTTCAGTCACTATGTATGAAATTTTGAATAATAATTTCCTTAAGAAATAATTATATTGTAATAATTAAGGATTTAATATTTATAAAAAATTTCTTAGAGATCATTATCCAGATCCATAGAAATATATCATTAGTTAATGTAATCAATTAAAAGTCAGCCTGTGATAAATTCTATGAGCCACCTTTTGAAAAAATGAAATTAAAGGATATAAATGAAATATTTTAGAGTGTATAATGTTCTCATATTAGAAGATGAATTATTTCTCTAATGTAAGTAGATCATGGAAGTTTTTTTATCCCAAAAACAATTGAATCATGTATATTTAGTAAGACACTTTTTTACATGTGTGCTAGTGTCAAAAAACTCTAGTAATCATTTATGAAATATTGGGATTTGATATACATAAAGAAATATAAGTTTTAAATCAAATTTATAATCATTTTATGAATCACCTTAATTGAATTCATGAAGTTGTTCTTGTCAGAATTGGAAAATTCATCTTTCTTTATAACACTTTGTTCCTTGAGATGGAAGATGGAAATTCATCCATTATCCTTTGGGAAAAATTCTTTTCTACTGATATGGATTTATTTAAAATGAATCATAGTATATTTATTTTTATAGTTATTGATGAAAATTTCATATTCAATATCGTGAATGATGTTGAATATGTAAATAAATTAGAGGACTTAAATGAAAATTTTTCTAGTGACGAGGGAAAAAAATTATAGTCTTGTAGTTAGATGTGGAGAATGACATAATTAAAGTAATATATGATATGATAGATAATTTTATAGAAAATAAAAATGAATAAGATGAAGAAGAAGTTGAATATATGTAGTGGATATAACATTTTAAAAGGTAATATTACCCTAATTTTATCACAGAAATCATCAATATCTAAAAAATTGATTTAAAATATCTACAATAAAAACCGAGGCACTCATTTTTCGGATAAAATTATTTTTTCTAGATATAATAAATATAGAATTAACAATGTGATAAGAGGAGATATTTATAAAGCTATTTAGAAATTGGTTGCTTGTAATTTCTTAGGGGTATTTCCAATATCAAAGGTATCACAATTACCATTTGTATAATGATTTTATTATAGGAGGAATGTAATAAACCACCAAAAAACCACAAAAGAGATTTACACACCTGATAATGAAATATTAAATAAATTAAATTAACATTTTATTTGAAATGGGAATCATATTTTTAGTATTGGATAGTGAATGTGTTTTCCTACTATATGTTGTGTCAACAAAAGGAGGAATAAAATGATCATGTATTAGGATATTGAATTATTCCCAAAAAGGACTATTACATTAAGGATTGTGTGCTTATAATACCAAATGATATATACATCAACATTTAAGGGACACCTTCCACTACCGTTTAAGTATACAATGCTAAAATAGTCAGTTGCACATGAGTTCTATTATTTTTGGATGGATACTCATTTTACAACTAAATAACAGTGGATCAGGCTAACCAATCAAACACAAACTTTACACCATATAGTGGCTTCATGTATAAATATAAAATATTCAACATGTGTATCAAAGTTGTGAATTTTTTAAAGACAATTAATCGTATTTTCTATTAGATGAGAGAGGTGTTTCACAAGATTTTCATTTTTTATTTTTCAATTTATCACAGATCCATTGATGTTTACCTTAATAAATTATATTTTATACTAAAATATTTTTAGTAAAAGTTCCTATTTCTCAATTGGAATAATTTCAATTTTATAGAAGAATATGAAACTATTATTGGTCCTTGAAAATCCACACAATGAATTAAGGTTGATCCAAAAAAATCAGTTATGATATTACCAAGGAAACCATAATTAAAGGGATCCAAAAGAATTATGGTCATGCACAATTCTACTACCATATTTTAAAGTGTGTTTAATTAATATTTTGGAACCTCATACATATATTATATTTAAAATCTCTATTCTATTTTGTGACTCACGTAAGGAATCCTTTCCAACTTAGAAGAAAAATTCTATAGCTTCTACTATGATGAACATTAATAATTGGGAGAATACTTTTTGAATTGATATATGATGTTGGTGATATCATTATTGAATATTATCCAGGATAAATAGTGATTATATTTTCTACCCATTTATTTTGAAATATTCACTTTCAATGAATCCCAAAATCAATTTAATTAATATAGAGAAAATATTTCTTGCTGTTATATTTTCTTTTCTGATGTTTAGTTTATACATGGTAGTCTAAAAAGTAGTTGTCTTCACTGATTATAGAATATTGTGTTATTTTTTAAATGCAAAGGATAAAAAAATCATGTTTGATTTGGTGGATTATTATTCAATATGAGTTTGACATCCTAATTAAGGTATAGAAGGCCATGACGATCATTCTCGTTGATTACATATCAGGAATAACATTGAAGAATATGGAAGAAAGAGAGGAAAACAACATTGGTTAGGGTTAATGATATGAAATGTTGTTTTACAATGATCTATATAATAATATAAAGTTTACCTATATTATAAATTATTTTTCAAATGCAAAAATATTCCCACAAGTCACATACAAATAAAGAAAGATATCTTTTTCCAAAAAAACGAATTATCCTTTTATTGATCCTTCACTGTGATAGTAACACAATGATGAAATTATTTAGTGAATATAAGAAAATTTGAGCAAAATAGTGTTATATAATTTTTCCATTAATTGCATACTTGAGCACACCATAGAACTGTCTAAAGAGTTCCTAAGATATTATTATTTGGATTATGTTATCTCACTCTCTAAAAAGAAGTAATTTTTATGAGGCTGTGATTGATTAAAGGTTTATAGGAATATTAGAATGATCAAGAAACACTACTAGGAAACTCACAACATACATTGCTAGCCTTTATTAGGGTTGAAAGAGAATGCCATTATCAGTTCTAAAAATGCACTGATTAAGAGTACAATTTTTTTTAGCCCGAAAACCCACAGAAAAAAAGCATCATTTTCAACTCTTTATTATAAAAAATTTATTTTTAGCAATTATATAGGTTATCCTTCATCAACATATTTTTTAGAATAAAAAAGGACTCGATCGTGCGTGCGAGTCCAACATTAAAATAGTGAAAGATTGGCTGATTCTTTATTAATGAATCCAATATATCACAATCTTAGAAGCCTGTTATGTGGCTGGGCTCCCACATACAATTTACACTCACATGCATAAGGAGCCCTCCACGAGCCCACGCGGGCCTTGGACCCATATATGCTTTGGGTGGGCCTTGCCCACCCTCATACGTACGACAAGGTCTTATATGACTCAACCCCCAATGCCCTAACATCAAGTCCTATACACAGCCTGGCCCGCGAGAATGCCCCATTTTATTAAAAAAAATAAGTATAAAAAGTTCTACAATATAAAAATAATAAAAAAATCGAGAAATTTTAAAATGTGAAGAAATTGAAAAAATTGAAAAACATGAAAAATTTTATTTTTTTAAAAAAATTTAAAAAATAGAAAAAATTTACAAAATTTACAAAATTGAAAAAATTGAAAAAAATGTAAAAATAAAAAACCAAATGAATAAATTAAAAAAATATTAAAAAATCTATTAAGTAAATAATTTTTCATAACTTTAATATATATATATATATATACTAATATATTAATAATACAATGTATTAAATATGTATATATATATAATGAATAAATAGAAATAATTAAACAAAAAAGATGCAATATTGCTAAATTAAGGATTCAAATCTCACAAAACCAGTAAATATAAATTACTACCAAAAAATTTTGTATATTTAAAAAATATTAAAAAAATTATTAGTTAAATATTTATTAATTAAAATGAAATTTTTTAATATATATAATAAACAATAAAAAATATAATATATTAAATATCAACAAATAAAATTAATAATGTTTAATAATTAAAGAAAAAAATTAAGAATGAATAAATTACAAATTTGTTAAAATATTAATAAATGAAATAATTAGTAATAAAAAGGAATAAATTTAATATATATATATTATAAATTATTATATACAATATATATTAAATATAAATATAGAAGTGAAAAAAACTTACTAATTAAGAAAATATTAATTTCTTATTTAGTTTTAATAGTTTTTATACATAATTATTCATTAATACATTTAATATTTTTAATATTGAAATATATTCACACACACACATACATATATATAAATCAATAAATATATAATATTTCCTAAAATTTGATTTATATAATACACAATATTTATGATTACAATAAATAAGTTATATATTTAGTGTTGAATAGTCTATAATAAAAAAATAGTATTAATTAAAAATATTGACTAAATGTATTGATTAATGGGAATTTGATTGAATGCCATTTGATTTTTCAATTTAACATATATAAAAAATGTGTTATATTGATTTCAAAAATAAAATTATCTATTAAATTCATTTAATATTCAACACACTCACATAATATTTCTGTAATTTATTTAATTTTTAATATTTATTCTATAATTACATATATTAACATAATATATTTAATATAAATTATATTTCATAATGGAAAATCTTACAAATTTTTATATTTTTATTCAATATATATTATTTATTACTTTTATTAAATTTATTCATTTTTAATATTTTTTATTAATTAATATTATTAAATATTTCTTACTATATTTTTGTAATTTATTCATTTTTAATTTTTCATTGTCCATTATGTATGTAATTTTATCAATTTTCAATACTTATTTATACATGTTTATTCGTTAACATTTAATGTTTTTAATACGGTTGTAATTTATATAATTAATATGTATTCATTTCCATTTTTATGAATAAAAATATCCTTTTTCATTTTTAAAAATTATCTATAGAAATTATAATAATTATTCATTTTTAAAAATTATTCATTCTTATTATTATTTATTTAATTAATAGACACTCTATGTTATATAATTTCATTATTCAATTTATTATAAGTCAAACTTGAGAATATATATATATATACACATTAATTCCAAAAACAAAAATTTACATAATTAATGAAATATTATATAGAAACACAAACAATTATAATATATGAAATTTATTCAAATTTTAGTAATCATTTTAGAATTTCATTTTGTAACATTATATATTTAATATATTATGTTTTTTATTATAAACTTTTATTTAATTATTTTTAATATTTATACAGTTAGTATTATTTTTTCATTTTTAATATTTTTTGGGAACATAACCATTTTATATGATATATTTATACATATTTATTAAATATATTTTCATATTTTGAATATTTTTTCACCTCTATTTCAATATATATTCATATTTTTTTAATAATTTTTTAAATTATTGAACTTTCATATTTTTTAAATCTTTTTAGAATGTACTCATTTTCATGTATTCAAAATCACTCAATTTTAATATTCTTTCATTTAAGAATATATATTCATTAATTATGTTAAACATATATTTTAAATAATTTTTTTAAATATATATATTTTTAAATTTATATTTACTATATTTATTAAATTATATATTTATAATTATAATAAATAATTTTTTTTCAAAATTATTTAAAAAATTATAAATAAATAATTATATATTTAAATAATTATGGTATTATAATAAATTTATTAAAATAATGAAAATATTTAATTAATTTATATTTATATTTATATTTATATTTATATATTAAATATATATTATTATAAATATATATATAAATATAAATATATTTATAATAATAAAATTATAATATATATAGTCAGTTAACGAATATATTTACGATATATATATTAAATATGTTTATAATTATTAATAAATTATTATAAATAAATTCCATAATATATTTATTTATAAATATTTTTATAAATTTATATTTAGTATACTTATGAAATAATATATCCATAAATATGAATTAATAAATATAATTCTTTAAAAAAAATTATATAATTATAAATAAATATTATATACTTCAATAATTTTAAAATTATAAGAAATATATTTATATAATAAATATACTTAAAATATTTTTTATAGTTATATTTATATTTACTATATATATATATATTTATATAAATATATATAAGGATATAAATACAATTATAGCGATAAAAAATATTTATTAATTTATTTGAAAATATATTTATTTATAATTATAATTATAAATCTTTATCAATGAAAAATAAGTGCTGATAAAATAAATCTTTGTCTAAGGTAAAAAACAATTGATAAAAGTTATATATATCAGTGATAAATTATTAGCACTGATTAAGATAGATTTTATCAGCACTTCTTTAGTGCTGATAAAGATGAATATTATTAGTGATTATTTTTTGAGCACAGATAAAACCCCTCTTTATCTGTATTTTTTTAGAAGGGCTAATAAAAACCTCCCCAATCTTCTCAAATGAACCCTAATTAAACCGATTTTCCTCACACTACCCAAACTCTCATCAAAGTCCATTACTTTTGTTACTCCCCCTAATACTTTTCTTGGATGAATTAATTTTTTAATATAAGCAATTTTATTTTTTTCTCCTCCTAAATCATTTATTATATAATTGGGTTCAACAGTGTGTGATTGTGCATCATTATCATTGCTTAATGGTATCGTTGTTCCAGTTTTGGGTATTTACTCCCTCTCCATAATTTTAACATCTATCCATGTTGTTCTTTCTCCTCCTTCACTATTTCATGCTATTTTCTAATTCCTAGTTGTGTTCAAGTTCTAAATTTTCAATGTCTTCATCTAGAGGATGTTCACGTTCTATATAAGAGCATTATATCATCAATTTATGTACTTTCTTCATTTGTGTATGTTTCCTGAAATTGATTCTAGGTTTTCCCCTTATTCATTATTTACCAAATATTGTTGTATTTTTTATCATTGATTTCTTTAAGAAATCTTTGTATTTTATGAGTAATATTTTGTGTTACATAGAATCTTAAATGGTTACAAATATTTTTTATTTTTTAAAGGGAGGTTTTCATTTTTTATAATTAAATGAAATTTAAATTTTAGGGTATGATTGTTATATATCTAATTTAATGAGTTATGATTTTATTTTATTTAATATGAAGACTTGAAATGGGTTTAGTCTACAATGTGATTTCATACAATGTTTTTTTTTCATATTGACGTATGATTTAATTTTGAATTTTTTTACAAAAAAAAATCCAATAACTTTTCTATGATGGATTCCCCTCTCCTGTTATCTATAATTTATGGCTTTGATATTTCATGTGTTATTTATAAATATTTACTCTAGCTTTAAATGAATAAAATTTTCTATGTTTTTAAAACTTATTTTTGAAATCAAATTCAATTTTAAAAGGTGTAAAATAAAAGGGGATTTTAACTGTTTGTTATTAAAAATTTATCGAATGGATTTTTCAGTACGTTAAAAATAGTGTTAGGAATTATATCATTTTAAACTATTTTAAAATTGATTATTATCAAAAAATATTTATATTTAAAATATAAGACCATTTTGAATCTTCATTAAAAAACTCTTATTTCATTAAACTATTTGTACCCTTATTATAATCCCATGACTTTCATTCATCGGTGAGTTGTGTATTGAAATAGTTAATGGAATTATATGATTATATATATATATGGTATTAGAAAAATAGGTGTTTCAGGATGTGGGATAGGGTTATATTCATTAAAATTTTAACCTCACTTCTGATCAATTGCTTCATAGGAATCCTAGAGATTTTAGTGTGAAATTTAGCGAATATTGTTATATAGTCATGATTAGATTGACTAGGGGACCATTGGTAATGGATGGGATATTTGTGTTGGAGTTTTTATGGATGATGTTTCTCTTTAGAGATGTGTTTGAGAAAATATGATTTATAATTAAGAAATATATCTTAAATTTTAAGGAATAGAGTTTGGGGTATACTGTAATGTGTTATTTATTTACATGAATTACATTACGAATGTGAAATTCATAATTGTTCTATTAATGTGTTTGGAATATATTCTAATTGAAATGTTAAATTTATTGATATATTTTTTATTTGAATTGTTTGTAAGTGTTTTTAAAGAATTAGAATTTTGGTTTTGGATATTAACTTATATGTGAATTATAAATAATATTTATAACTCTTCTATTTTTGATATAGAGGTTTGTTAGTGGGTTATCGATAAAATATTTTTTTTATTTCTATAACAGATGTTGTAAATATTATACTGAAAAAGAGAGTAACATTGAATACAAATTCACTCCTATTTTCAATAACTATTTCATCAATTGGTTTCCAAAAATTCCATGATCCTTGATCCAATTTCAAAATCCAGCTATTACATGAAGAATGTTTGGTTCCCCTTATTAGAATAATCTATAAAATTTTCCTTTCATTTTTAAAATCTTATGTGAACTTATTTTTTTAAAATTATCATTTTACGAATAAAAAATGATTATTATGAATCACAAATGGATAAATAGTAATCATATAATAGGAGAGTTTGAAGATGGTGTTAAAACGTACATCATGTTTTCAGTAGAGCATGCATAAAACCCTTATAAAATGATTTTTATGTGTTTACATAGTTTTTATTTTAGAAAAATTAGTCCAAAAGAGTTTAAATAACAATTTATTGGTCCTGAAATATATGAGAACAATAAATTTGTGACTAAAATGGTGAAAAACTAAAAATGCACACTAATTGGGATGATAATGCATTTTATAGATCATTTGATATGAATACCGATAAAAATGATAATGAAAATCATTTAAATGAAATGAAAATGGGAAATGAAGATGAACTTAATTATTATCCAAAGCTATTTGATATGTTAAATAACTATTTTATGAGTCTATTGTGTACTAGTTTTTCTAAATATACAACATTGTCAACTATATTTTAGTAATATAATTTGAAATCTCATAGTTGATTGAAAGACACCGACTTTAAAAAAACATATTGGTCTCTGGAATGATATATTATCAAAAGTAAATGAACATCCTTATTGAAATTATAATGCTAAATGAATGATATTTTAAATTGAAATGATCCCTAAAAACAATATTGTCCAAATGATATCATATTTTTTCTCAAAGACAATGAATCAATCTGAAAATGTCTTATGTTTTGTGAGGATCAATGTAAGAATGATGAATCAAGTGCTTCAAAATCTCTATGGTTGTTTCATATTGTCAGATCCCTGCCTTTTCTAACATCACATTGGGCATGTTTTTAGGTAATTTTTTATGTTTCTAAGTACCATTATCTTGTTGTAGTGGCTTGGGTTGCTTCTGGGAGAACATATAAGGAAAACTAAAGGGTGGTGGGCTGTGCACGTTTTGCGCACAGTTTAACAATCCATGTGACCAAACTATTCTAACCATACAAACCTGGTAAGTGGAGTCCACAAGGTTTGCATAATATTTTCCCAAACAGTGTGCCTCTATCCAGAAAACTATATGTGCGACATTTAGTATCTAAAAATATATATTAAAACCAACCGAACCCGCTGAGACTTTCATTTTTTAACCTTGGTTTAGGCTTGAAAAAAATTTAGGTGTTCCCAAGTCCTTCTAGAGGGATTACAAGGGAATCCAAACACCATTATTTATGATTGAAATCCCATATTGAAGATCCTCTCTCCTTATAGTATGTGGGTATCATCATGTTGCTTGTCCAATTCTTTCCTCTACATTTCCATGATCTTTTAAAAGAGGATCTTCACCTTTTTTATAGATCTAAAAATTTGAGTTTAGATGTTTATATATGATTTTACATCTAGA
Source organism: Viscum album (assembly GCA_963277665.1). Taxonomy (NCBI): domain Eukaryota; kingdom Viridiplantae; phylum Streptophyta; class Magnoliopsida; order Santalales; family Viscaceae; genus Viscum; species Viscum album. The sequence goes on from OY728158.1 coordinate 59,486,700, forward strand.
TCCAGTTTTTCAAGATCATGATGCTATGGATCTTAATTTTGGTTTAAGGGACTTTGATCTGGAGTTTGATCGAAGACGTTGTGCTTCTTGGATTTTTGGGATTTCTGTTGGGCTAACATCCATCAATAAACCAAGGAAGGTAGTCCAAAAAGAACTCTCGTAGTCCTGATTTATGATATGTGTATGAGTTTAGGTATTTCTTAGTTTTCCCTTTATAATTGAATTCCTAAATTGTAATAATTAGGAATATATATTTGACTTGGGGATTGCCTTGGTGATTTAATTGATAATTTAATCATGGAACAAATGATGGGGGGTTTACCAAATAGATCACTTGGATATTTGATATTGTAATTGATATATATAATTGAATGTGAAAATAAAATTAATTGTGATAATTAATTATGTGACATGATATTGAAAAAAGATAATTAATTTGGAGAATTAGTTATATGTCATTATGTTGATCAAAGATTATTAATTATGAGAATTAATTTTGTCAAGATAATATTTGAAATAGATAATTAATTTTGAATGATTAAATATTGAATGAGAATAGTGTTGATTGATTAATAAATAGATGAATTAATTAATGGGTTATTTTCTTAGTTAATTGTTTAATTAACTAATGGAATTTGAAATGTTTAGCTAATCATTAGATTATTAAATGAATAATGTGGAAAATTATTATGATTTAAAGAATGATTAAATGGATAAGATTTTTTCGTGTCAGGCATGGCGCCCTAGACCGATTAAAATTTGGGAATCAGAAATGGCATTTCTCCCAAATAGTTATCCAATATAGAGAATATGGGGTTCTAGGAATGACAACCTGCACTGAATGATAATTGGAGTGCTAGGCATGACGACCTACACTCATGAGATTTGTGAAGCTAGGAATGACGTCTTAAACCAAATGATTAATGATAATAATGAATATTGATTCAAATGAGATTTGGGGAGCTAGACATGAAGGCCTATACAAAATAATAAACGGAAAAATGAAGATTCAAATGGAAAAAATGAATTACACTTGTCTTAATGTGATTATTAAATATTAAATGACATTGTAATAACTTTTAAATTATGCATTGTATTAATTTCTTTTTTAAATTGCATGTACTATGTTTTTATTGGACTAATTTTAGACACCATTGGTGGTGGCCTACAGAGTTGTAATCACACCCTATTTGGGTCACCTGATTGGCTCCCAAGCACACTTTTTTATTGAAGGACATTATAAGGGAAAGGCCATGGGATAGATTTCTATTAAGGTTTGAAGCATGGGAGAGGGAACCAGATGTGGTTTAGTACCCATTTTGGAGTTGTTGTTTCCTACATTACACTGCATTGTAGACACTTGGAATATTCATTTTCAAAGAATTCTTTACATTTAAACGGAATATTTTTTTATGGTTTTGATTATCATATGACATGGATCTATTCTTTTTATTATTATAAGCTTCCACACTTGTTTAATTTTTATTTTCTGTCCATGGTGTTTTATTATGATAAAAGATGGTATAGTCTCCCCATGACTGTCTTACCAGACCCTTTCTGTATGTCAGAACCCTATGGCATATGGGGAGGAACCCTTTAGGGAATGTGGAAAACTATCTTGGGGCACCGTTTAGTGTCTCCCGGGTTGGGACGTCACAAAGTGGTATCAAAAGGTGTTTTATTTTATTTATTCGTATTTTTTAACACTATTTTTGGAAAGGTGGAACTGATACTAGGAATATTTGAGGCTTGGTAATGATCTCATGAATGTGAGTTACAAACCCATGTAAAGGGAAAATCTGATTAATTCGGGAGGGATTGTTGTGGTTTCTATTTTTTGTTACAATTGTATATTATTTCACCTTGGGTGATGCACTTGTGGTGTGATATGATTTTTGTTTTGAAAATTGTTGATGTTTGATTCATGGCCTAACGAAGCATGATAACTGAGTCTTCAGGCATCATACCTGGCACTTAGGGTTATTTTTACATGTATCATTCAAGGAATTCTTTGGAAAGCGGGTTATGGGTATGTTTTTAAACATGAACATTTTTCCTTGATGTGATATTTAGAAAATGATGAAAAATGGGAATAAATGGTTATCCAATGATAACGTTGATTGGTGAAATGGTAAAGATTAATTAATTAATTATTTAATTAAATAATTTGAGAAAATGTGATTAAGTAATGGTTGGTTAATTAATGACAATAAATATACCCTTGTTAACCAAGACCTAGGAGTGGGATGGTTAAGGTTATTGATAAGGCCTTGGTGTTAACCGTGTGGTGAAAAAATAGGGAAATTAAATGCTGAAACATTTTGTGTTAGTTTCATACCTTCCATAAATTTTATAAGGTTGAGTTATAATACCAAAGATGTGCGTTGGGATTTGTAGAGATATGCCTCCATGAAGCTTTTTGATGGAGAATCCAAGGGGTATGGCCCGAAACAAACTTTCAGATAGGGAACATAAGGCACCATTAGTGCATGTTGAGGAAGAAGGAGAGTAGTTCTGAGAGAAATTTGTTCGTTTCATGCAATTCATCAAGAGAGACCCAGGGCGGGTTCAGAAAACCATTTCTGAGTTGACAATGGAGTTTAAACTGCATCACCCTCCTACTTTTACTAGAGTGGGTGGACCTAAGGGAGAAAAATTCCGGATTGAATCCATCAAGATGATTCTTGAACATTTGGAGAATCCAACTAAAAGGAGGGTCACATTTATTTATTATATGCTATGGGGTTCAGTGAAATGTTGGATGGACTCTCAGGTAAGATCTGGACAAACTGATGATATGTTATGTAAGGATTTTTTTGAGATGTTCTTGGAACACCTCTATCTAGAAATTCTATAGAAAGAAAATGATTCAGAGTTTATGAATCTGTAACACAAGGGATCACCTTTTTTGTTTGTAATAAAGGCCAAAAAGAGTTTAATCTTGTGTGTCGAATACCAGAAGATGAATAAAATCACTGTGAAGAACTAATATCCTCTTCTGCATATCGATGATCTAATTTACCAGCTAAAGTGGGATAGTGAGTTCTCAAAGATCGATCTGAGATCAGGTTATTATTATTTGAGAGTTCAAACTTCTGATATACCAAGAACTACTTTTAGGATTAGGTATAGAATTTATGAGTTAGTCTTAATGTCATTTGAGGTGACTAATGCTCTAGTAGTGTTTATGGACTGGATGAAAATATTCTTTCATATGTACAGAGATCAGTTTGTGGCTGTGTTTGTGGATGACATCTTAGTGTACTTTAAGACTCATGACGATCATGACCAACATCTTGACATTTTCCTGAGTACAATGAGAGAGCATCGAATTTATGCCAAGCTATCTAAATGTCAGTTTCAGATTGACAGGGTATACTTTTTGGGGAACATAATCTTGGAAGAAGTTGTGGTAGGGAACCATAAAAAATTGTAGGAGGTGATTTCTTGAGGGCATCCCAATAATGTTTCTGATCTTCGATAATTTTTGGGATTAGCTTGTCATCCATGACATTTCTTGGTTAGCTGCACCACTTACTGGTTTGAAAATGAAAGGGGTAAATTTTTTATAGGAAAAATAATATGATGATGATTCCCATGATTTGAAAAATTTCTTGACTTAGGCACCAATTTTGATCTTACCTTCATCAAGTGAGGAGTACACAATGTTTTGTGACACTTCTATGGATAGACTCAGAGCTGTGATGATGTAGTGGTAGAGTCATAGCATATGGGTCTTATTAGTTAAGGCCACATGAATGGAATAACCCAACACATGACCTTTAGTTGAACGTAGTGGTTTATGATCTTAAGTGTCAGAGAAACTATCTATTGTGTGAAAAGATTACAGTTTTTATATATTACAAAAGCATGAAGTATATATTTTCTTAGCATGAAGTGAATCTTCTGCAGTGATGATTCGTAGAGTATATGTAGTCCTTTTAATTTGAAATTGTATATACACTCGAGAAAGGGGGATAATGTGGATGATTCCTAGAGAAAAAAACTCCTAATCAGTTGATACAGGAGTCGATTGTGTAGTGGAAGATGATGAATTTTCTTACAGAAATTCATGAGTTAGATTAGGAGAGTCAGTAAAGGATGACTCTATTTTTTTAGCATTTGAGTCTACACTCTTGAGACATATCAGGGACTGGTAGGATGAGGATCTAGTGTGATTAGCCTTTAGGGAAAGCCTTAATGTTGGGGAGATACCTTAAGATTAAAAAATAGATGAGGATGAGATCATCTATGTGAAAAATAGAGTTGTTGGTCCTACGAGTATGCATGAGTAAGTCATATGAAAATTTCATGCTTCAAGGTGGGTGGTACATCATATAGTGACAAAGATATAAAATGAATTTCAATGACAATTATGGTGGTTGGGCATGAAAAAAATAAGACTGTAGGGTTTTTAATAAGATGTTTCACTAGTCAGTAGGTGAAAGGAGAGCATTAATGACATGGAGGCCTATTTTAGTCGATACATATTCTAGAATGTATGTGGGATGGTGCGACTATGGATTTTGTGATAAGAAATCCAAAGACTCTTCAGAAAAATGATTCTATTTAGGTCATTTTGGACCGACTAACTAAAGTAGCACACTTATTTCTTATAATAAAAAACCATTACAGTAGTGTATTTGGTAGAACGGTATGTGCAAGAGATAGTTCACTTGCATGGGGTGCCATAAACTATTGTTTTAGATCATTATTTGCGCTTTACTTCCAGATTTTGGAAGGGCTTAGATAAGGATATGGGTTCAGAGGTTCTGTTACGTATAGCCTTCCACCCATGGACAGATGTGTAGTCAGAGTATACCATACAGGTGTTAGTGGATATGCTTCAAGCATTAGTGCTTGACTTTGGTGGTTCTTGGGAAAATAACTTGGATTTAGTAGAGTTCTCCTATAACAACAGTTATCAGAAAACTATACAGATGGAACCATATGAGGAACTTTATCATACACCTTTTAGATCAGCACTATGTTGGTTATAGGCAGTCGAGTCAGAGCTTTTAGGACTGAGTCTCATTCTGGTGACATTAGAGGAGGTGCAGTTGATTTGAAAGCATATGTCTATGGCTCAGAGTAGGTAGTCGTAGTATGATGATAGAGAAGATGACCCATGTAGATTATAGAGGGTGATCATGTTTTCCTTCTGGTGTCATCTACATTGTGCCACTATTTGATATAGTGGTAGGGAATTTTTTCACCCAACGTTGGGGGACCAATTGAGGTGCTGGAGAGAATCGGGTCAGTTGCATACCGATTATCCCTTCCATATAAATTCAGTGATATGAATGATGTTTTTCATGTGTCACGGCTATGGTGGTATCACACCGACCCTTCCCATGTGATTTATGTGGAAGAGGATGATCTTGATATTGATGCGTCCTTTGAGGAGGATCTGATATGTGTGCTGGGTTGTAGTGATAAAGTGTTACAGGGAAAGACTGTGCCTTTAGTTAATGTGTTATGGAAACATGGTAATGTTAAAGAGGAATCTTGGGAATGGGAAGTATACATGAGGGATAAGTGGACCAAACATTTTGGATTGGAAACATAGAGAAGTTAAAGAGTTCATCTTGAGGATGAGCTGTTATAAGGTGGAGAGATTGTAAGATCCCAGATTTTTCTGGTGTTATCTCGGGCACGTTTTGAGGAACTTTCACATGTTTTAAGTACATTTAACTTGGAGTAACAGATTGGGGTGATTTTTGGTGACCATTTATGGGGAAATATAGCACAGTGGTCTATGCACGGGTTGTGCATGGTTTAACAAACCGTGCAACCAAACCCTGCCAAGCGTGAAAAACCGGACAGAGTAGTCTGCACAGTTTGTAGATAGTTTGAAAACCCATGCGACTAGACCACGTAAAACAAGGACATGGAATCTACATGGATGGTGCACTATTTTCCCTAACTGTGCACCACTGCCTAAGAAACCATGCACATGTTTTTTAATTTCCAAAAATCTCTTTTAATACCAACCATCCCCCCCGGGAGTCCAATTTTTGACCTTGGATTGGGCATGAAAACTCTTAGCTGTTTCCAAAGTCTTCTAGAGGGATTGCAGGGGGATATGAATTCCATTCTTCGAGAATGAAAGCCCAGATTGAAGATCCTCTCTCATCTCAGTAAGTGGATTTCATCCCGTGGCTTCTCATGTTCTTTCCTCTACCTTTAAAAGATATTTTCATGGAGGATCTTCAATTTTTTCAAAGATCTAAAACATTGAGTTATGATCAAGATCTAAGAGTGTATATCTATATCTATTATTTAATGATATAGATTCAATTGAGCATTTTTTTGGTTTTATGGACTTAGATTCATTGATTGATAGAAGACGTTGTGCAGCTCGTATTTTGGGGATTTTTGATGGGGTACCCTCCCTCAATAAACTGAGTTAAGTGGTCTAAATCGAACTCCTGTAATTGTGATTTATGATATGTGTATGATTTTATGATTTTTATAGTTTTCCCTCGATAGTAAAATTCTTAAATTGGAGTAATTATGAATAGGGATTTTAATTGTGAATTACCTTGGTGATTTAATTGATGATTGAATCATAGAACAAACGACAGGGGTCTCCCAAATAGAACTCTTTTATATTTGATATTGTAATTTAAATATTTAATTGAATGTGAAAAAAAAATTAATTGTGAAAATTAATTATGTTCCATGATGTTGACAAAAGATAATTAATTGTGAGAATTAGTTATATGTCATGAAGTTGATCGACGATAAATAATTGCGAAAATTAATTATGGAAAGTTGAGATTTGAAATGGATAAATAATTGTGAAGAATTAATTATGTAATGTAAATGGTATTGATTAATAAATTAATTAATGAATTAATCAATGGTTTATGTGCTTAGTTAATTGTTGAACTGACTAATTTCCTTTGAAATGTTTAAATAATCATGTATTATTAAATGAAAAATGTGACAAATTCTTGTGATTTAAAGAATGATTAAATGGGTTAGATTTTGTGGTGCTAGGCATGGCATCCTAGACCAATTAAACGTTGGGACATGTACATGGAATTCCTCCATAATAGTTATCAAAGCCTGAGATTATGCGGTGCTAGTTATGGTGACTTACACCAAACGAGAATTGGAGTGCAAGGCATAGTGACCTACACTCACAAGTATTGTGGTTCTAGGCCTGATGTCCAACACCAAATGATTGATGATAATAATGAATGCAAATTCAAATGAGATTTGGGGTTCTAGGCATGAAAAATTATTCCAAATGATAAATGATAATGAATGATGATTCAAATGGGAAACATAAATTGAAAATGGTCTAATGTGCTGACAAAATATTAAATGAAAATGTGATAGCTGTTTAAATTATTCATTGTATTTATTTCATTATTAAATTTCATGCACTATCTTTTGACTAGACACATTTTAGACACCGTTGGCAGTGGACTACAAATTTTTACTCACACTCTATTCAGGCCGGCTGATTGGTAGTTGAGAAAACATTGTTATTAGAAGATAGGATAAGGTCAAGGCCCTGGGATAGATTAATTTTTGGGGTTGAAGCATGGGAGAGGGAACCAGACGTGGTTCATGATCCCTTTAGGAGTCATTGTTTCCTTACAATCTGTTTCCTTATAGAAACATGGAACTTTCATTTTTAGAGCATGCCATACCTTTCAGTTGAATACTGTATTATTAGGTTTTGATTATCATATGTCATGGATCAATTTTGGTAAATTTTATATACTTCTACACTTGGTTAATTTTTATTTACTTCCACTGGTGTTTTATTCTAATAATAGAGGGTATAGTCTCCCCATGACTGACTTACCAGACAGTCACTGCTTGTCAGAAACCTCTGGAATACAAGAAAACATGATTGATGGAATGTGGCCAACTAGCTCAGGGCACCGTTCAGTGGCTCCTGGGTCCTGACGCCACACCTATCATTCAGTGGTTTATAAGAATATATAGATGTCTTGAAGACATGATGATATTGAATTCGAATGTTGATATAATAATTAATGTTGGAAAACTATTTGATCTATATGACTAACCTTAGTGGAAGAAAATTGATTTTGAGTATCCTAAATTTTGAAATGAGGAGAAAAGTTTCTATCTTGCTTTATATTTAGAATCAATAAATTCTATTGTTGTAAAGAGTAATACTTATAGTATATGGCCAGTCATGTTGTTAAATTATAACATTCCAATATTATCATGAATGATGAAGAAATACGTTGTGAGTTCTACTCTTGTATCTAGAACAAAACAAATAGAAAATGATAGTAAAGTCTATTTGGATCCATTTATTAAAAATATGAAATAGATGTGGGAACATGTGTTGAAATGAATGATTCTCATTGAAGAAAATAATTCACCTTGAGGACCATGTTGTATGGGATGATAAATGACATTCCTACTTATGTAATTTTTTCATTATATTGCATTAAAGGAATTTTGGGATGTCCCATTTGTGAAAAATACACATACTCAGTTCGGTTGAATCATTCCACAAAGACTGCGTTTTTAAGAAATCAATTTTTTTACTTCAATGACATAAATACTAATAATGGATGTCAAAAATAGATGAAAATATGAATAAGGTACAACACTGTATTCACTAACATGTGATCAAATACTCACGAAATTAAATGATATTGACACTATTTTGGGTAAACCATTTTCAAAAAACCTTACGAAATATAGTTGAAAAAATAAATCAATTTTCCTTTAATTATAGTTTTGGAATTGTTTTTACATCAAACATTTTATTGGTGTCATGCATGTATAGAGAATATATTTTTCAGTGTTGTTTGATTGTTACTAAATGTTCCAAAAAAAGTTGATATTAAGGCTAAGATGGACATGATTGGCGTTGGGATAAGGGATGAGTTTGTACTAGTGAAGGGTAGAGGAAATAATATTTTTCCACAATAGTTTACAATCTATATAAATAAGATAAAATTTCAAATTTTCATTATTTTTAAGGGTGAAAAATTTCCACATGGGTATTAATAAAATAAGAAGAGTGTTAGGTCAATGAGTAATTTAATGTTACATGGAAAAATATCAAATGACGTTTATGTTTTGATTCAATATTTGATTCTTGTCACTTTATGTTGTATTCTTCCAAAAAAGGAATGACATACATTAATTGGAATTTTATTTTTTTTCCAAAAAATTATGTAGTAATGATGTATACCCGAAGAATTTTCTAATAAGTAATAAGGAAGTTGTAGATATATTATGTTAATTAGAGATGTTATTACCACAAAAATTCTTTGATATAATTTTCCATCTAATGATTCATGAGGTTTGAGAAGTTAAACTATGTGGTTATGTACAATATAGATTGATGTACCCAATTGAATGGTAAATAGCTATTTTGAAAGGGTAAAAAAAGAATCAAAGTCATCAAGAATGTTGTATTGCATAATTATATATTACTCAAAAAGTTGTTAAATTATGCACCGATTACCCATTAGGTGATGATAGTATTAGTCACCCAAAGTGTCATCACAATGGAAGCCTAATAGGATAAGTTATTTCTAGTAGAGATATTGTAAAAATTACCATCATAGATAAAGATAAATCTCACCTTTACATTTTACAAAATAGTGAAGATGTTGGTCCAATTGGCTTAGACCATAAAGAAATTATAAGATATTACAATCCCTCGAGGGATGAAGGAGGGATATTAAATAAACATAATAAATAGTTTATACTATTTTTATAAGATCATATTTATAAATATTTATTTGAAACTGCAAATTCAATTTCCAAATTACTTTTCTGCCTAGAAAGGGTACTAAATGTAAATGTCAATTATTAAACTAGTTTTCTGATCAATGGTTATACATTCAATAAGAAATAACATGATGACTATAGTACGATGAAAAAAATTCTAGTTACAAATCTTGAAGAATATATGCACATATATGGTTCCAGGGATTGAAATGTAATTTATGAAAATATTTCATATTTTATCATTATCAAAAAGATATAAATTTTGGGTTATAAAACATTTCAATTACTAATTTTTTATTCAAAATGTGTTTGTAATAGATGTGTAGTGAATGTTGATGAAAAAATATTTGTGATGGTGAGTTTATGTGTGGAAGAGAAAAGGGATGAGCCATTTCTAATGACATGAAAAGTAGTGAATGTATTTTATTTCTTTAATTTATAAAATAAGAGTATGATGATTTTCACACTCACGACTTAAAAAATTGTAGGGTCAAAGGATAATTCTATCAAGGATGACCCTTTCATTGGGAGATCACATTCATTTCATGGTAGTCCCAATATTGAAAATGTATTGTATATTAGAGAGGACCACGTTGGGAGGGTTTGGATTCATGATAGAAAGGCCAAATACCTTCAAAAATTTAAAAAATAAATAGAGTTCATTGAGTAGGCCAAATTTTATTTAATACACTATTTTTTCATCAAAATTTTATTTTATCTTTACTGTATTAACAGAACATAAATTAAATGTTTGAAAACTCATTAATACAATTACTTCTACACATGATGATGTTACCAATATTGGGGTAGAACATATGGTTGATACCGAAACCTCATAATTATTTGGGGACAAAAAAAAGTTATTGAAAAAAACAAGAATAACATTGAATCACAGTGTGGACTAAAATTATCAAGGAAATAATCCTGGGTATAAAATTTATATTGGATGGAATCCAAACCATAAACCTATTTACCCAAATAATTCTATGTTAATTAGATATATTAGGAATACATTGAATATGTATGTTCCAATTGATATAGATTAATTATTGCATCTCTATCCTATAATGAAGGAAACCATTTCGGAATAAATAAATGTAATGTTATGATATAATTCCACAATTTTAACAAAATAATAAATTATGAAAAATTGATTTAATTTTCATTATTCGTTATATAGTTTGTTTATTTTTTAAGAAAATTATATAAAATAATTCTTAATGGAAATGGAAGAGCCCATAGTGACTTCTAGAATCTTCTTACCATGTTATATCTTATGGATGTTGAGGGGAAATTAATTCCCACCCACCATTTACTTCTTCATAGATTATGAAGCATTAAACAAGGAATAAATTGATCAGTCATCAACATTTGAAATTATTTGAGATGAATTAATATTGACAATAATTTATATGAAATAATTTATTTTATCTATTTTTTTCCAAAATTACTAATTTGTGAAATATAAAATGAGTGATGAAAATAAATAATTTGCTAAAAATTAATGTACCTCTATCACAACCAAGAATGATGTACACATCCCCGGAAAATAAATTGGTATGTATTTTAAATCTTAAATAAAAGATTTATATGACATTAAAAAAATACGTTCCTTTATTTATATTTATTTTGATGAATCAAAATCTAAACCCACTTCAATCCCACTTCATGTTCTATAGAAGGTGGCCTATGTAGATAGGGAGGGTAAACTAATTAATGAAAACCTAAATTTTGTATCGGAAACATGTGTATATACGACATAATATTAATTCTTTTTCCTTTATAGTAGTATTACATAATGGTATCTGTTTATATTCATTTTTTTTATGTGGTCTAGACATAAGAATCACCAGCGACCATATTTAATGAAAAACAAGTTTTAATAGTATTTAAGAGTCTAGAAAAATATGTTTGTGTTAGAGGTATAAGGTTTGGAATGTCTCCTTGAACATATTTTAATAATTAATAACCCTAGGATAAATATATCAGATTATGAATGGATTGAAGGTGAAAATATATAGTTTTCATAATATTATCCTCCAATCCAGTTTTTTAGAAAAATATATTCAAAAGGATTAAAGAAAAATGGTAGTGAAAAGAAGATCAGAACATGAACAACCAAATAGACCCAGTAGCAGTTTGGTAACAATTTCCTTCAACCAGGCACCTTACCTGAGGTAATAAATATTTTCATAACCCTTTCTCTTGTACATGAATAAAAAACTTCAAATAACTTTATATTACTAAAATTATATAGTGTAATGTTGTGTGTGATTTCTATCTATTAACACCCATGCACTTATTACTAGGGGTACAACATATAATATCTTGGGAGACAAACTCCACAACAAAGAACTCCAAAAATATTACATGGGGGTATATATTTAAGTATCTCAAGAGACGATAACTGAGTTTATCATTGAATTTGATGATATAGATATTACAATAGTCAATGATTCTATTTTAAAATTTACATCCTAGCTATATAATCTCTAAAATATTCATGATGTTGTTAATTACCAAATTTAGCTCACTCATATACATGTGTTTACATTACCATGTATAAAAATTCACTAAACTAATATCGTATTTGGGAATCTCTTTGTGAAATCATTTTATGTATTCTAAAATAGTTATATAATGTATATATACATTAATAAAAGGTCATTATAATAGATTTTCTCACCCTTTTGAGTCATGGTTAGAATCCATGGAGTATATATTTGACCATATTGAGATGCCTCTAGAGTATATGCTATAGATTGTCACCGACAAACTCTGTGACTCTGCCCTGAATTAGTGGGATGTCATTTCTCAGTCAATGCATTACCAAGGAATGATATGGGAATAATTTTAGATGGTTTTATTTGATCACTTACTTCCACAAATTCTAAGACTAGGTAGATATTGCGAGTTCTTGAATCTTTAGTAAGGCTCTGTGATAGTGCTTTAGTATTCTTTTCATTTCACCAAGACTTGGTATTTTTCTTGATATTAGATTTGTGATGAATTTATGAATACGAGGTGAATTGAGTATAGGATTGGGAATACAGTATGCTTGCTGGGGAAAATTGTTCGGTTGATGACCATTATATAGATAGTAAACCATACTATTATTATGGAACAAAATATCAATGAAGCAGGAACTCTGAGCCAGGGGGGTTCAATTTCCAAACAGGCCGACGATTATTTAAGAAGTAAGAAGCACCAATATGAGGGTGCATGTGGTCATGGATCCAGCTAGGTGACATTCACTGATAGTTCTATAGTGTGTCACCAATGTGGTAGGTGAGGCCATAATAAGCCTTAATGAATGAGGAAATCTATCAAATTATATAAATGTGGAAGGATGGGTTACCTTCACCACTTATTCCATTAATTTCATCTAACATCTAGTGATAGAGATCCATACTAGAAAATCTACTAGGTACTTGATCTATGAATCTAGATCAGGGAGAGATTTTTTTTATACTGGTCAATCAGTCCAAGGTAGTAGTGTCCATGGCCTAGGCAGTTAAGTCCTAGAGCTTTATCTCCATCATAGTAGGTCTGCATAGGCTAGTCAACCAATATAATAGAGATGAGTTTCAGGCCATATGTATGAAGTGTGAGTAGTGTGAGTAGAATAGAGTCCAGGTCCATCTACAGTTGGAGGTATAATTAAGGTGACCACTACATTAGTTTTTCCATTTTTTATAGGTACATAATCCAATTTTATATCTATTTTTCTTGTGGAATGACTTTGTTAATCAAGTACTTATGTGGTGTCATGTATCTCATCGTTCTGTTGGGGGTAAAAACAGGGGGTGTACACTAATGTCCTTTGTTCCCCCTTAAGAGTGGTGGGTTTTGTTTCTTCTGTAATTTCTTCATCCTCGAGACGATTGACTTTGATATCATTCTCGGCATGGATGGACTCGTGCATTATTGTTCCCAAGTGTTGTCTATAATCATTGAGTGTCTTTAAAATAACATGATAGATTTACATATATAAAGAAGAGTGGGTTTTATATCCAGATATATTGAGCTAGACTCAAGCTAACATGGATTAACCAGGTGAGAAATATTATAGAATGTCTCTTTATAAGTGACTAGGGGATGTAGTTAGTTGAATTTAATCCGAATGTAAATCATTTTTGGGATGTTTTTCTTGATGAATTATATGGAATACCGCCAACATGAGAGGATGAGTTCACTATAGATCACATTCTAGGTGTGACAACAACATCTATTCCTCCATATAAGATGGCACCAACAAAGCTGTTGGATATCAAGAAGCAGTTTAGTGATCTTGAGGATAAGGGTTTTATCAAACCCAACACATAACCATGAGGTATACCCATCATTTTCTCCATGATAGAGGATGTTACCGTATAAATATGTTTAGATTGGATACTGCTGTACATACTTATAGTGAATGACTGCTTTCCACTACCTCATATAGACGACATCTTCGAACAGTTCTGAGGATCGATGGTTTTCTCCAAGATGTTTTTGAGGTTCGGCTACCATTGAATTTGTGTGAGACCACCAGATATACCACACACATCGTTTTCTAGTAGATGTTTCTGGTATGACTACATGATTATTCCATTTGATAAAAAAACTCACTAAAAATTTTCATGAACTTGATTATTCTGGTTTTCCCCCTATATCTTGATTCCATTATTTTAGTCTTCGTAAATGTCATCATGGAGTACTGACACAATAGAAACAACCTTTCCATGCATCTTGAGATCATGTTGAGTACACTGAAAGAGAACCAGCTATATGAAAATTTTAGAAAATCCACTTTTGGGTCATTAAAATTCATTTTTTGAGTCATATCAAATTTTATGTAGACATGTCAAATGTCCTAGAATATGTGAGTGCCATTATATCCTGGGAGTATCCTAAGAATTCGTTTGATATATGTAGTTTTTTATGGAAATATGGATATTAAATAAAAATTTCTAGGACTTTTCTCACTTTTCTTGGCCTATTATGGACCTGATTGAGAAGGGTGTTCATGTTATATGGTCTAAATATTGTGAGTATGATTTTCCAATGTTAAAGTGGAGACTCACTTCAACATTGATCTTAATTTTTTCCCGATCATAGAAAAACATATTTCTTTTATTGGGATGCTTCTAGGATTGGATTGGGTGTAGTCATGATTAAATTTGATTGATTCATAACATATGTATATTTCTAACTGAGATCACCTAAGAGGAACTCTTAGATGAATGATCATAAGATAGATATCGTGGTCCAGGATCTGCGCTCTTGGATATACTATCTACTGGGAGAGTGATTCATCATTTATACATATCAAAATAAATTCAAATATATATATACTCAGTGAGACATTTATTTGAGGCATCATAGGTGAGTTAAATACCTATAAAAGTTTGATATAGAGATTCTTTATAACCCCAGTAATGGAAATTCCCTAGATGACTCTTTGAGTTCAAATACATAGACACAAGCCGTCTAGATGGAAAACAATGAGTTGAAGTTGATGGGTTTATTCTCTCAAATGAATATTTAGGTTTAAGGGAAGCATACAAAACTAGTTCTAGATACTCTATTAGTGAAATATTCTATTCCAGAAATGATTTGGATGAGGAAGTTATCAGATTACGAAGGCCTTGTTCTGAGGAGAGGATCACAAGAGAGAATCCTCATTCTAAATATGTTGTTGACAATAGTGGGACCCTGCACTACAATGGATGTGTATGGATTCCTTAAGATATATGGGAAGAATGGATTAGGTAATCACATGCCTCTAGTTGGAGAAGTCCATCATAGGCTTAGAAAAACGTATCAAGATATGCATTTTTAGTATTGGTGGCTAGGTATGAAGTGGAATATAGCTGGTTTCATCACTCAATGATCCACCTTTCAGTAGGTGAAGGTAGATCACTAGCGACCCTATGGACTTATAAATCCTCTCTCTATTTATAAGTGGAAATGTAATGATGTCACCATATATTTCATAACAGGATTACTATGGAATCCTCGAGGAAGTGATGCAGTATGAGATATTTTCGATTGGTTGTCTAAGGTTGTGAACTTCTTACTGACCTAGGAGACCATATTTTTTGATGAGGTATAGAGGCTATAAAATTGGGAGATATGGAAACATCATGGAATTCCTTGTTATACCATTTTAGACTAGTTTACCATGTTCACTTCATAGTTCTACAAATCATTACAAAAATCAGTGTATTCACATGTTCTATTGAGTACTGCATATCACCCTGAAACCAATGGGTAGTCCGAAATGATGATTTAGGTGATAGAGGATATTCTTTGGGAATGTATCCTTGACTTTGGAGGTTCTTGGGAAAATAATACTATTCTATTTGAGTTATCCTATAATAACATCATTCAATTTAAAATTCAGATGGCTTCATATGAGAACTTCTATAATAGACCATGTTGTTCACCACTAAGATATCTTGAGGTCCGTGACGTAGCTCTATTTTGTTGTCATATCATTCAAGAGATTTCAGAGTTGTTACAACTAATTTAGTATCGTATAGAAACAACTCAGTTTTGGTAGAATTCATATACTGATCATCACCACATACCACTAGAGTTTGAGGGAGGACGTCATGTAATTATCTGTGTATTACCTTGATTGGGTCGTAGAAAAATCAGGATACATGTAAAGTTATTGCTGAGATATGTCGAGCCTCTCAAGATAGTATAGCAAGTTGGTATAGTATCCTATCAGTTTCTATTACCATATAGGTACCCTTCCATGCATGATTTATTCATCTTATCTCATCTTTGACAGTATCATATATAACCCTTTCATTCATCTGATCATGATGATATTGAGAAGGAGGCAGATGTATCCCTTCAGGAGCATCTAATTTGTATCATCAACTGCAACATGATAGTTCCATAAGGAAGTTTAGTTTCCCTTTACCTAGTGGTATGGAAGACAAGACGTGTGCAAGAGGTGACATGGGAGTGGGATTCTAATGTACATGCATTTTGGGTGGAACTCTTCTCAGATTACATTGTACCATCCTTGGAAGAAAAAAAATCACGGATTAATCATTTTAAGGAGGGGAGGATGTAATATATCATCTTTTCAACAATGTACGAGCCATTATGTTGTTGGTTTAATTAATTAAAAAGAACATATTAATGATTCTTAATATGTTAAATAAGGTCCCCTGTGCATATGGGGATATATCGATGTCAAAATCCCTGAAATGCGAGGTGATAGACTGGGCTGCATAGTGAAAGGAAAATATAAATCCTTGCCTATACAATATCTCAAAACCTTGTAGTAGTAGATAGTGGGGTGCAGAGGGACACAATATTTGTTTTAAACCATGAAACCAAGGCCTCATTTTAATGTAGCCACCTACAATTTTCAAATAGTGAGGTTTTGCATGACTGGCACACAGTTTGGACAAATGTGGGTCCAAATAGTGCAAGTCATTCTGTGTGGGTGAAAAATCAAAAATACCCTTAATGAAATGTTATCCATCTTTCCCTTTTTCATCCCTCCAAAAAATTTCTTTATCCAACTTCATGCATGGTGGCTTCCTACTCTCTCTCATATAGTTTGTACATTGCTCCATTGTTTCTCCACCATTTCAATCCTCATCAGAATCTAAAGACTCATCCTAGTAGGTTATACCTTTCACACTCCTTTATTCCATTGTTCCCCTTTTACCCGTTGTACTATTTTGGTGCAATGTCTTTTTACCTATTTTATGGTTCTTTTAATCATTATATTTATTATATTTTAGATTTAATGAAGTATTTTTATTGGACAAGTGGAGTGTTATGACATGGAGGATTGGTTTCTATGCCTATTCCGCTCCTTCGTTCACATTTAAATTGATGTGCAATTGTACCGCTCACCAGACCATTCCTATGATTCATCATTATTCCATATTAAATTTTTTAAATGGTTTTCTATGTCTATAGTGAACCCATATTATGGTGAAACCCATATGTGGGGATTTATCTTATGGTTGGACACCCCTTTGAATAGTCCCAACTTTGTTTCCCCTTTTTTACAATTGACTAAATTCTAAATTACGAAATATGAGATCTATTTTAATTTAAATACCTTATCATAAACTGAATTAAAGTAAATGGTTATCCATGAGAGTGAGCCCTAATATTCATGCCTCAAACCTTTTTCTTTAGTGATTATGATCAATTATTCACATTTAATTTCACATGCCTTACACTTACCTATTGAAATGATATTTTTTATATTGATTTATATTATATGTCATTTCTTACATTTATATTATTTTAAGATCATTTTGTTTTATGCCACATTCTATAATCATTTATTTTTTTCATGTGAATGAGTTTAATGGAAATGACATGATTGCACAAGCTTGATAGCATGGGATTTTAAAATACCAATAATGAAATTCCATTTACATACTTTTAAATGTAAAGTGCTTAATGATTATGGATTTGTTTTATAATTTTTAATGTATTTCATGATTTTTCAGGATTATTATATTGATATATTAAACTATAGGGTTTATTTTTATTTTCTACAAGTTATGCCTCATGGAACTTGATTATCGCTCATTCCTTACTCTCATTTAATTCATTATGACTTTCTATATGAATTATGTCATTTTTCATTTGATTAAATTGTATATCTTAACTAAATTGTGTGTATGTAAGATTGATATTCTCATCCATTGGTATATGATTATAAATATATTCCATGACCTATTATGTGTATTGAATGATATGACTCACTTGATACAATCTGAGGGAGAACTTGTGTTATTTGTATGGATTTCATGAACAGACTCACCATGCTAGGGTGGTTTCTACTCGACGATCCATAATAGATACATAGGATTTCATGGTATGGGATCTCAATTTAGTTATACTTATACTCATTACTAAGACTGATTCCCTATAGGAGGAACCAATGATTGATCAGTTTGGAAAACATTTTATGCCATGCCTTGGGTGATACCAGTCCTCTATGTGATATACTAGGTACGAACTCAGAGACACATCCATGAGTGATAAAAGGGACATAGAATGGGTCATCATGGAAAGACTTGGTGGTATTTGGTTATTTATAGATTCCTATAGTGACCCTTCGGATTCTGTTTATATCACTTTTTATGGGATCAGGACATCACATTTGATATGATAGACTGATTGATCGATTGTTCATATGAGATGCTTCCTTTATTATTATTACGTGCATTATTATGTGTTAGGTCAGAATAATAAAAATATAAATATGGTTGAATTGTTTCTTTTCGATAATTTTCATCAATTTATATTTTGAGTCTATTTGTGATTTATACAGATATGCAATATTTTTTTATGTATGTAATATGACTATCAGATATATAGAAAGAGTGATCAACTCAATTTTATAGTGGTTTAGGGAATTTAGATCCCCTAGTAAACTCAACCAATGACCTATCTGTGATATTGTTGAATTTTAATTTAAATATCATCTTATCATAATACAATTAAATCCATACCTGAGTGTAGGAAATTGAAACCATTTCAACGAGGCAAAATAGAGCCTTCTGGTTCATTTACAGGGAGCCCACTATCCACATATTAG
Organism: Viscum album; assembly: GCA_963277665.1. Taxonomy (NCBI): domain Eukaryota; kingdom Viridiplantae; phylum Streptophyta; class Magnoliopsida; order Santalales; family Viscaceae; genus Viscum; species Viscum album. The sequence continues at coordinate 59,506,024 of OY728158.1, forward strand.
TAAAAGAAGAATAATCCTCTCCAAAACTAATTTTGAGAAGGCGAAACTCTAATAAATCAAATAAAAATTATTTGATGTTGATTCGGGTAGATCTACACAATTTTTGGAGTAACAACTGATAGTAGATGGATCTCCTTATTCAAAAAATGTATGTTATAAAGAAAAAAATATTTGAACATATCCTGATTGAAAATGATTTTTAATAATGTTATCAATTAATAAATTAAAGTTGTTACAGTAAAATAAGGTTTAAAATGTGTATCTCTAATGTGTATTCAATTTTATAAAATAAAAGGCATGATCATTCTTAGCATTAGTTTTTTATATCAAAAAGACATTAAAAAAATATGCATTTGTGAAAAAAGTATATTTGAAAACATACACAAGAAGAATATATATAGTATACTACTTTAGATATTCATATACATGAAATTTTCCAGACAGATCACAGATATTCAAATTTAAACATTTAAGAGAGTTAATACATTCCTTAATAATAGGATTGATTTTTTCCAATGAACACAATTCATTAAATCAATCCGGATGATCCTTTGAATTTTTTATATATTTGATTTTAATTGATATTTATCTCTATCACGACCATCACAGAAATCTTAGGTAAAATCATGGATTTAAAAATCATTGAATATGAATAAACCAACATAGGGTTCAACTCCATAGTATATGGCATTTTTTGTTGTGTAGGGTTCCTTTACATAATATAGGGTTCCTTTTCACAACAGGGGATTTATTAACCATATGTTTATTCTTAAAATGTAGTGTATGAATAGTGATTACAAGCTTCAACATTGGATTTATTTTCTATAAGTTTATTCCAATATAGTGTTGATAAACCATACTTTAATTAAACATATGTAGGGTTTCCAATCCATATAATTACTTTTCAGAATAGGGATGATGTTCCAATCTTTTAATCATTGTAGGCTATGAAATTCATACACACTGTTTTAAATGTAGGGTTCATTCCTCACATTACGCTTATTAAGGATGGATTTAAATAGTGTTTCGAGGAAAGACTAAAATGATTTCTAAATGCCTGATGAATATTCCTTGCAGATTAAAAACATGAATATAATTGTAAAATAAATATTAAAAAGAATATTAATTTTAGAATCTCACTTAATTTAAAATCTTTAGTAAAATAAACAACTGTATTTGTGGGCATAAAAATAAATAATATTAATATAGCACTGTTGAGACAATACATGCCCAATAATCTCCCACTTTTTATGATAATATGCCCCATAACAAACTTTAAAGAAAATGTAGCAATTTTAAACAATAAATTTTTATATTAAAAAATTATTATTTAGAAAATTAAATTTTCATAGTACTATTTTGATTAAATGAAAATAGATACTTGAATAAATGAAAATGTTCTGTTTACCCTATTTCCCCCACTATTTGTGATATCAAAAAGACAGTATATGAAAATGGATTAAATTATATTAAATGAATCACATAACTATAAGTCAATTTTTATTAGTAAATATTAAATTATAAATAATTTTTTCATTGAAATTTGAATAAATGGAGACAAATAAAAGAACATAAAACTATAAAAAACTCAATAATTTAATGATATTGTAATGTAAAATAAATTTAAATCTAATTTTTTAAAATATATTACAACCCACCAATCAACATTATAAATGTTTCTAAAATATTTGGATTGGAAATGATGGTGTGGATTCTTCTCCTTCATGTTCATTGGAATAGTATGCATAAGGATGTGGAGTGGATTGGAAATCACCATGAATGTCATTTCGCTTCACCAATAATATCTAAAAATGATTTTTGAAAACCCTTATCCACTACTAGAGGAACTTCCTTGAATATTGATCAATCCTTAAACCATTATCCAAATTTACATTGACAAACTCATCAAATGTGTCTTCATATTGAATGAATGTGGTCAACATATCACCCACTTGATGAATAACTGGACCCAACTAGGATTCATTAGTGGTCATCTCACATATCAAATGTATTTGAATATGTAATAGAACATTCCTATGATTAGTTTCATAATAAAGAGTGCGTAGTATCTCATTGAAATGTACAAACACTAAATGTATATCCTCAAATATTTTGATCAAATATTGAGAAGTTTGTTGTAAGGAATATGATTCTTGACTTCCTCTAAGATATTGAAACTCTCTACCCAAAAACTACTTCAACTCATCAAAATATGATTTCTTCACATATTATTCCTTTATGTTTACAATTGCTACTAGTAAAGTCTATGTTTGATATTCCAAATCCATGACTCATTATTCTTATCAATTATTTTTTTTGTTTACACAATAATTGAGATCCATAGTATAAACATTTTTATTTCAGGGTGCTCAATATTTATTCAGTTTATCCTTGAAAACTAAGAATGAATTGTTAAATGAATCAACAAAAAATCTACCATAAAAATGTTGAGAAATAATTATTAGGTTTTTATTTTCCCCTTGTCTGTAAAGTACATTGTTGATTGTGATTTATGTTGGATCTCCAACTGTTCCAACTCTAACAACATTTCATTTTTCATTGTCAGAAAATGTGACAAAACCTTTATTCATTGGAGTGAGTGTATGGAAATTTTATGAGTCTCCACTCATGACTCTAGAACGGAAACTATCCATATACCATATAACTTTTTTATTCCTATGGAATTTTCCTGCAAAAATAATTAAACATGTATTTCTCTTGGTAAACATATCTTCTAGGGTCTTACTATTTTACTGAGTAGTGATCTGGGAATTTTGATCTTTATTATTTTTCCAAAAATTGTATTATTATATACAAAAATATTTTATGAGATGAAATATTTTTTAATACTACTAATTAATGGATTTTTTGAATAAAAGTTGTTTGTGTAATTTTCTTTTATTCTACAAAAATAAAAAGTATTTTTTGTGAAATTCTCACCATTTATATGGATAATTTATATTTTTCACCCTTTATTCATACATTAAAATTTTATATTTTATTAACATTATTTCCAATAATGCCATTTAATTTTTTTCTCCTTTAGTTATAGTAATTAAATTACATTTAAAAGATTAAACTTCATCTTGAAATTATTTAACGATTTTTTTATTATCAACACCACTTTTTGTAGATGAATTTAATTTTACAACTGGTTATTGATGTTATTTTAAGATTGTGTCTCTTTCACATAAAACAACATTGTGAATATTTTTTTAATTATTTATGATTACTTATAAAATAATCATATTTTTTATCAAGAATTAAATATTAAGAAGCTAGTTTATATTTGAGTAACTATCAGTATCAGTATCAGAAGAGTAATAGGTTGGAAAATTTTCTTCCTGATCTATAAAGCACAATTTTTCTTTTAGATATTTTGGATATTTTTTTGATTCAGATTTTAAAGAGCTATTGGAGTCTTCAGATACACTCCATGAAGCTTTCATAGCAATTTTTAATTTTTTTTCCTAATCTTCATTCTTCTGATAAATATTTTCTTCATTATTTAAATATCTTCCAGTTTGGGGAAATGAGGTCTAATATGAACCAAAATTATTCATTCGTAGCATCTTACCTACATGAATTCTCATTCATCATTCTTGTAATATTTTCTGAAGCGTCTATTATTTTTTGGAGTTTTTTAAACATTTTGGATAGCCAATCCAGTTCCATTTCAGAGTTTGAGGAGTATAATTTGTTTTCTTTTTTAACAATTAGTTATGGTTTTCATCCATTATTCAGAGTTGTTACCTTATGTTAAACATTTCCCTTTTTACTATCTTGTAATTTTCAACTTCATCATACATTTTTTATTTCATTCATAATTAATATTCCAATTAATTATTTCATAGATATATTCTTGATAGGTGAGGTTTTTCAGACAATAGTAAATCTTCCATTCAATTTAGAGGGATGTACTCTAAGTATATTCAATTCTTGATCTGGTTGACCTATGAGATCCCCCAAGGATGTAATATTGTTTACAATATATGTTAACTATTCATTAATTTGTTTGATGCTTTCATCATCAAACATTATAAATGTGTAATGATTTTTTTGTAGTAGCAGTCCTAATTTTTTCAATATTATCTATTATTGTATATGAAAGAAAATTTTATTTTCCACAACTCATAAGCAGTATGACAATGTGAAACTCCATTGGTACATCAGGTCCAATAGAACAATTTATTTCATTCATTTTCATTGAGATTATGTTACATTCATCTTCCATTTCAGAATCCTAGGATTCTGGTTTCATAGAATTCACATAACAAGTGATGATCATAGAATAAACATTCAATCCATGATTCTTCAAATAAATGATCATTCATGACTTCCAAAATCCATAGTTATGCACATCAAAATATGGATCTTGAATCCTAGACATATCTGCATTCAGATAAGATATGTCCATCTTATTTGTATATGAATAAATCATTTAATCTAGCTATAGATGTATTAAAAAAATTCCAATAAAACAAATTATTAGGTTTGAATAATATAAATATATATAAGCGGGTAGAGACTTATGTCTTTTCAATAATCTTCACCGGTTATGGATTTGAACTCTATTTAATATTTAAAAAGATATGAGACATTTTATTCTATATATAATATGAGTAGAAGATATACAACAACAATGGAAAAATTTTATAGTGGTTCAGGTCACAAATATACCCTATTCCACTCCCCCGTTGCTCTCTCTATGATCTTGTTGAATTTGTTTAGAATAATCCATTTATCAGAAGGCCTTAAAATCCACAATTAATAATGTGAAAAATGAAACCTTTCCAACAAGGATAATTAGATCCTTCAATGTCTTTTATAAAAAACCGATTATCCATGGCTTTTTACAGGAACCTATAACTTCAACTCAACTGGGTATGAGATGTTGAAACTCCAATAAGTCAAAAGATTCTAAAATATTAATTAATTTGGTTGAACTTCACTGTTGTAGCAATAGAAACTTAAAGTTGATGGATCTTCTACTTCAGAAATAAATGTTTTCAAGAAATAACAACTCTGAAGAGATCCTGGTAGAAAATAGTCACCAATAAAGGTATTAATGAATTAAAAGTATAAATTACAATATAATGAGGTCAAAAATGTATATCCTCAAAGTGTATCCTCTTTAAGAAAACAATAAGGGTGATCATTCTTTGCATCTATTCTGTATATTAAAAGATGTTCATAAAATATATAGCTGTGTAAAAAACTATATTTGAAAAAATACCCTTGAGGAATATATCGAGAATATAGATTTCTATAGTATTTTTATACCCAATAAGGTCTCTAGAGGGATCATATATATTCAAATTTAAATCATTTTTATAGACTCATAATAGCCCTTAAAAATAGGAGTGAATTACTATAATGAATAAGTTGCTTCAAATCAATCACAACAAGCTTTTTAAGAGGATATTCAATAGCTTTAAATTGATATTTTTTTTCTATGTATACCATCATATAAATATAGAATAATATTTTGGACTTATAAATCTCAGAATTTTAATAGACCAACATAGGTTTCAACTCCATAGAACAAGGTTACATTGCGTAGTATAATGTCCTTTTTATAGTGTAGGGTTTCATTACATGGCATATAGTTGACTAAATATATGTTCAGTATTTAAATTTAGGGTATAAAAATTGATTCCAGATGTCGACATTAGATTGATATTCAATACGTTTATTAAAATCTTCGGTTTATAATCTATGCTTTAATTTATTATACATAGTGTTTCCAATCTATAAGTTTACTATTCATAGTAGGGATGATGTTCTGTACATTCTCTCAACGTAGGGTATAAAATCCATTTGTATTTTTCATTCCTTACATTAAACAAAAAAATAATTGATATGGGAAGTGTTTCTACAAAATACTAAAAATTCATTCCAAATGCTTCATGAATATTAATTACTAATTGAAAATTTGAATATAATTCCAGAATAAATCCAAAAAAATATTATTTTTTATTACTCAATTTTAGTAAAATTATTAGTAAAAAATGATGGTATTTTTCAGTGTAAAAATAAAAAATATTTTTTGGGTACTTTTTATACAATACAAGAAAAATATAATGCACATGTGATGCTTGTCCTTTTGTTATTTGAAAAATTGTCTAATGAAAATACATTGGGGCCTCTAAGCTAAAGCACAATCTTGAGTTATTCTTCTTATTCAAACTTTGTTGATTTTTTCATATAGGCCTTGTATTCATATTATTCCTTGCACAGGTTACTAATTCGGACATCCGTCTTAGGCCAATACAGTTGACATGGGATGTGTGACCATTGGGATCCTAGATAGAGTAGTTATTATTTAATATGTGTATTGATGATATTTTATTATAGTAGACACACTTCGCCTTTGATAAAATATGAAATGGAATGGTTTATATGTTGTGGGTGTGGTTATACTGAGATTCATATATCACCCCATGCTCGGGATACATTTGATACCCGAGTAGACTTTTTATCACATGTATGGATAATTGTAAGTGTGATACATCCAGTGCTTGTTTTATTTACTGCTTAGGATGATGTTTTGGGGAGGATGAATAATTCTATGCTAGAGATGTTTTCTAGTTGTTTTTTTGTATTTTTTAGTTTTTTTATAGAATGTATTATTTTATTTTTATCCCCTGTTATCCTGTGCATCCATTTTTGATTATTATCATGACATGGACATCATTTTTGCATCTATCATTAATTATCCAGCTTAAACTTGAGTAATTATTCTTCTTTTCTTAATTCATTGTATCCACTACTGCCTGCTTACTCATATGTTTCTGCAATTTATCATTCATTGATCACAACCATACCAACATCTATTTTTGAGGTAATTGTCTCCACACATACACATCCTAGGGAAAAACATCATTTTGATACCCACTTTCATTTGGGGAGATGTGTATGAGGTCATGTAGCCACTATCTCGGGGCATTGTTGAATGGAACCGGGGGTGGTACTCTACACAAAGTTGTGATTTATATATATTCATAGCCCAGTTATACTTTCACTACATGAATCGCTTAGATTAACTTTTGGTACAAAAACTACGAAATTTGTATTTTTCTACACACAATTATGAGTTTATTTGATATCATGTGTTACATGGGAGACTGAGTTTTACCGAAATACAATATACCATTGATATTATTATAAGAATATTATTTTAGTTTTCACTAAGATGATTGAATTGAATATATGAGTAAGATTAACTAAGTGATAAAACTATGGTATCTACATTTTTATAATATTAATTCTGTTGTTATCAATGAATTATAAATTAAATGAAAAATCAATTGAATATGAAGGAAGTCATTTTATGAAAAAAAAATTATTTTTATACCCACATAGGTGTTTTTAGTTAATAAATTAAATTAATCACTATTAGCGATACATATTAATGAAATTTGTATATTATAATTTCAAATAAATATTTTTACATTAATAAAATATGTTTGATATCAATAACATTTAAATAAATCAAATTTTATACATAAAAAGAAATATTTTTCTAAAGGACACATTTTCCATCTTCTAAGGGTAGAAATTCTGTAAAACTAATGTTTGGAAATGAAATAATTTTTATTTGAAAATAAAAAATTCATTTTTAAAACATAAGATATAAAATTAATTTGGGAAATGGTTTTTATATTGGAGAGAATATTCATTTTTTGAAAATTAGTAAAAATACTAAATTTTTATTGAAAATGCATTTTAATTTAATCCATTTGAATATTTGAATTATATTATTACTTTTAAAGTATATTTTGATCAATTAAAAATCCTTGTATACAATTTATTTCATTTGAATCAATTTTACATCTAAATTGGATATGAAAATATATCAAAATTTTGAGCATTTAAATTTTAAAATATAGTTGTCTCAATCATCTATGAGATTTATTTTAAATTAATCTCTACCATAAATGTGTTTATAATTTGGGAAAATGGATTCTGTATTTGTAATCATAATATATTATAATTTCCAACAAGTTTAAAAAATTGGAACAAAAATATAAACGAATGTAATTAAAATTAAAAAAGGTTATTAGAATATAAATGATTTTACATAATGGATAAAATTTAACTTATATATCCAAATAACATAGAAACATAACCAAAATCCATTAGATGGACATATTATTACCATAAATTCTATTTTATTGAAAATGAAATATTATATAAGGAACATGTTGTGAGGGATACAACCCAATAGTGTTTAACTTTTTATATTTAGAAGAATGTCACTCCCCAACTATAAAAGGGAAATCACCCCCTCACTTCACCACACATATAAATCCATTGGATAATCAATCCCCTACCAAAATAATATCCCAAATTCACTATTATGAACTTAGAAACCTCAATTTGGGCATAAACCCAACCAATGATGTCCTTTTGTGAAAAGCAAACAGAGTTACCCTGAGAAGAGGTAACGTTATTCAACAAGAACTTTTGTTTTATTTCATTTCACACCCCAAAATAATTATTATTATTTTCATATATAATTAAACAATTATTCTAAATATACACATATGTCATTATGATATGGTTTAAACCTGTACCTATACAAACTTTTATCAAATGGGATACACAATTTTCATTCGTGTGTATGGAGGACTACCACCTAGTGAGATGATGTCATTTGTTCTTAAATTATCACATTTAATTGTTAGTAATAGTTATATAATTACAATGTTTATATGATATATATTATATTTATGATGTATTTATGATTATATTATTTTTATATGACACAGACCTCCATGATTTACATTTTATTATACGATAGATTCATTTGTAGACATGTGTACCACATACTAAAAGAGATGTGATTTATTCATACATTACATGGAATGTAATCGAGATGGGTTTAGTAATAATATATGATATATTTGACCTAATAATTTTACTATAATGATAATATTTATACTTATATAAATTTCTGTCATTCACATTATTTATTTCAATATTATAAGAAAAATGGAAACAATGTTCATGTGAACATATGGCCTACCGTCTCCATGAACAACATATTATATTATATATTTTTAAATTTTATTTGTTGTAACACCTCAAAAATTTACAATATTTTCATTTTTTTAATAAATTTAATATTTTTTCTAGAATTAGTTATGTGCAACACCATGATATGGTTATTCTACACAAAAAAATGAGTCGAATTTCATTACATGTTAAGTCCTATTTTACCCAACAAAAAACATATTATTAAAGTGTTATTATTTAATATAAAAAGATATAAATTCTACATTAAATTAATGGATATGAATAATATTAAATAAATTTTAAAATTATATGGATGAATTCAAGGGTTACAAATTAACAATAAATGAATATTGTGACCAATTGAATATATACGAAATTGTTTTGTATGGAATGATTTTATGATCACAACGTCCTCTAATCATAATTAATTAAAAAAATTAAAATTATCAAATGAGATTAAAATAAAAAATATTCAATCCAATTTTTTTTTAAATTCATTAAATATATTTAATAAGAATAAGATAATTACTAACCAGGTTTATTCATAAAAACTAATATTTTTTAAATGATAGTTTTACCGACTTCTAATTAAGAACTAATTTTAAATCATATTTTTCAATTTTATATATTATATTTGAAAAAAATAATATACTTATTTTAAATAATTATATAATAATTTAATTTGGTTTATGTTTTTTGTATTTTTCTAAAAAGTTTCATGTTTTTAATGATAGTAAATTATTTTCATTTTAATTGGAATAAATTTTTTTATCTAAATATTTATAGTGTTAAATTATATTTTTAATTCATTTCATAGTATAATTACAGTATTTTAATTTCATTTAGTAAAATATTGGTCATTATAATAAACATTACATTGATTATGTTTATAATAAATATAATCTTTTGTACATTTTCAATTTAATAAATAGTTCTCTCATTCTGTCAATGAGTTTAAATTTAAATTAATTATTCAATTTTTTTAAATTCTAAAAAATAGATACCATATTTGGAATTATTGGGTTAAAATTATATAAATACATTTCTTTTAATTTAGGGTATAAGAATAGTAAATTTTATAATATTTTAATTACCTGGTCTAAGGATAAATTAGATAATTATGGGTAAAAATAATATTATAAAGATAATAAAGTGACTATAAAACTTGCACTGATTTCATTGGATTGGATTGATTCTAACAAAAGAATAATTAGTTTGAAATTATATCTTTTTGAATCCAGTTGGATGAGATTCTGACATTTTTAATATTACATTTAAGGAAATGTCAATATTGTCAAACTTTTGATTTAAACAGGAGAAATTGTTTGTAATATAGGGGTTATAAAGGTGGAATTTTCAACTATAAATAGGCTTTTCAGAGATAAAATTTATTTTTTTTCATTAGTTTTTTTTAATTTTCATAGAAAAATTATTTAAATTTAATTATTGCACAATAATGATAGGACATTTATTTAATTAATGAAAAAATAATAAATGATTATAGAAATACAAAAATAAATTTATTTATCGATGAATAATGTCATACATGAATTTTTAGATATATTTGACATCTCATAGGTGTTTTAGAAATATTTTTTAAATCTATATTGTTTTTATGATATTTTTAAAAATTAAAGTACTAAATAGTATCAAAAATGACATTATTGATATTTTTAAAAAACAATATTTTATTAAATTATATAAGATTTCTAAAAGAATTTAGTTCTCCGAATTTAATTGGATATTATTAAAATATAATAAATGACTCATTTATTGACCTCTTTTTATTTTATAGTAATTATATTGACCCATAAAGAAAAAATTGCATGATGTCACTATAAAAGTCAACAAGGTAAACTATGGGTCAAATCCAAAAGATAAAGGTACTAATGTAATCTAAGCCTATCTAAAAACTATTTATCGAGAGGATTTCAACAAAAAATAATATTATATTTGAAATAACTCACTTTGGATAAATTTTTTATTTGAAAAATACATTATATTAATTTAATATTTTTATAGTTTTCTAAAGATCCTCTTCCCTCAATTATAAAAGAGAACTTCTTACCTCAATTTATCATACCACATTAAGCCATTGATATCGACCAAAAACCAACCATTAATCACAAAAACATACTTATACAAGTTTTGGAGGTTATTGTATTCCGAAAACACCAACTATAGATCCATTAAGATAATATCTAAATGAAGTCTACCAAAGAAGAGTTAGTTGTTTTAACATCTCATTCAAATTAATTTCTTCTTATACTTTCAATTAATAAGTGATTTCAATAATAATGTAATAAATCTTGTATAATTTATCTTTTTATATGTTGTTATTATTATGGTATAATCATATTCCATGATTTGTGACCTGAAACATCATTGAATACGGTAAATGTTTAATATTTTTATTACTACTAACTACAGTATATGTGGAAACCAGGGTTGAACCCACAGAGAAAGATATTTTGACCACTAATCTTCTAACAACTTACGTAAAAACCCTCACTGTTGTCAGCAGTGAGTTAGATTTTCTTAATATTTTTTTATCTTTTAATGTTTTTTTAATGTTTTTATAATCTTTATGTAAAACCACACATCTCTTGTAAATTTTTTCTAACCTATACTGAAATAGAGAACACGTGAAAATAAGATACAACAAAGAAAATAAAATTCTGATAAAAGGCAATAGAAAAGACGCTCGGGGATTACTGTAGGCTACTGGTTTAAATTGTTTCTCCTAATCATGTAAAATTACTGCATTGTAACACTGCATATATGAGACTTTCTTCCCTCGCCCGGAGTTAAGTCATAGAAATTATACAACTTAGAGTTCGTCACTCCAAAGAAGTACAACTTCAAAAAGATGATTTAAAAGGACAACAGTACAAACATGCCGTAAGTACTGAAGTTTTCATTATGTGTTGATTACTTTAATAAAATGATTCCATAATCAAACTCTCCAAATGATAACAAATTTTTGAAATATTTAGTGTTTTTGGTACGAAGTGGAAATTTGTAATTAGAATCTATCTCAATGATCAATTCTAATCACTTAAGAAAGCTTTAATAAAAAGGAAGAAAACGATCACCAGTAGATCATGAACTCTCCCCTAACTAGAAATTTAGCTAACTAATATATTGTTCATTATCAGTAACTAGAAAACTAAAGTCATTCATTTACAGAGGAAGAGATTTGGAAGAAAACAGAGGAAGAAAACTCCCTCGGCTTGCATCCAATACTACTACTCCAGGCTCTCGAAACTCAGAAAAGTGGCTCTCTGAGAAGTGTTCTAGGTTCTCTGCTCTATTCCGAGAATGGTGTCTTCATCGATTGAATGTGCCCCCCTAAATTTCTATTGCCACTTTACTTATGTATCCTGCTATCATAAGTGTCATGTCACAGCTCGATTTCCACCGACTTGTAATGTCCTTCATGAGTGCACCGCACACGTGCGTTTTTTTCATGACTGGCACGCCGCCTTAATTTTTCTCACGTAACTAACTTCCGTTGAGTTAGTTGCATGAACTTGGATGTGTTTTTGACTTTGTTATAAACCTTAATAGGTTATAAACTGAATAAAACATCTAAATCATGATGAATGTTAATTTATATTTTATAGTTATTATTTTAGATTTACTATTATAATACTTATTAGAAAGTAATTATAATTAATTAATAAATATCTTAAATTGATAATTATTATCTACTAGAATAACTGTTAATATGAAAATTATTTATTATTGAATCTTTAATAAACATTATTAAGTATTTATTTTCTTATTATTAATTAGATTATACAATTATTGTTAGACTAATTAATAAGTAGCTTGTACAACTAAATTATATATTAAAATTAGATTAATAAATTACTTTAAAAAAATCCAATAATTATATTTATTTAATTGAAATTAAATAATAATTAAAGTGTCAATAAATTTAATCTAATTATTAATTAATTTTATTAATAAATCATTAATGTTTGTATTTTAATTTTATAAAACCTTATTAATTTGTCTAATATACAATTTTATAACTTATCTAAAAATTAGTATGTATTATATTATATTAGTTTGACTAGTATATTAATTATTATTGTTATTATTTTTTTCTTTATCTTTTTGTTTTATATTGTTATTATTATTTTATTATTTTTTTATATTCATCACCCCACAATCTAGTGCACAACAGGGGGGTTTCTTCAGATTAGGGTTCTGCTAGGCGGCGCTATAGCTCCAGCGGTATCCAGCGTGGTTTCTCTCCTTTAATCCAGTAGCGGAGAAGGGATCCAGCGGCGTTGGTGAAGTTATCCAGGGAATTTTACTTCAGAACAGCAGTAAAGTGCCTCTTCTTATTAGCAGCTCTTTAGGCGAAAACCACCTCGGTTCGAACTCAGCTGCGGCGAGACGTGCTCCACTCTAGCAGCGGCTACATCTCAATTATGGTCCTGTGCGCGGAGGCTAGGAGATGCAAGGGGGATGCGCCTTCATGTTAACAAGGAGGAGGTCCAGCAAGGATGAGATTAAACGAGGTGGAAGAAGGGCGCGGCGAGGCACGTGTGAGGCGGCGCGGGTGCGGACGTGAGGTGGTCTGCTACCCGTTGGATCCCTGTTCACCTATCCTGGGGTTGGATTAATTTGAGATCTAGCTACTAGGTAGTGAGACACGGATGAGGTGCAGAAGAGAAGGGATAACAGTGAGTTATAAAAAATCACGAGAATTAGTGAACGATGAAAAAGCCACCGTAAGAGAAAATTAGAAGGCTCACTGGTACGCAGAAATAACAGTGAGGTGGGGGTGGGGGAGAGGTTACCAATAGAAAAAAGGAGTTCACTGATAGAAAAAATTAAAAGCTATTGAACGGGAAAAGAGGTTCACCTTTAGAGATAAAAAATAATGAAAAGAGTAGTAGCGGAAGATAGATATGCAACAGTGAGATGTAGGAGAGAGCAGAGAGATGATCAGCGCAAAGGTCACCGATACACAAAAACAAAAAAAGGCCACTGATAGATAAATAGTCATCATTATAAAATGTCATCGATACTTAAAATAAAAAGTCACCGGAAGACTAAATGAAAAAAACATATTATCTTTATAATATATAATAATAAGATCACCTTTAATTAAAAGAAAAGGGTTACCTTTGGGACTAAAATAAATAAATAATAGTGACCCTTTCAAAATTAAAAACACATAAATTTAACATAGAATTAAAACATAAGTAATCTAAATAAAAAGACTTAAAATAATTAATTAGAATAATTCTAAACACCATTAATTAATAAATTATTCTTATTAAAATTATAATAAAAATTATTAATTGATGACAATTAAATTAATAAACATGATAATTGATAAGATAAATGAATAAAATACTTAAATAAAAATAACTATACAAATTAATTAAAGAGTAGCATCAAATAAAAATGAATAGCAGTGGTGACCCAAAGAAGTTTATCAATGAGGTTGGGGTTAAAAATTATAGTAACTAGTAGGAAAGGGTAATAGTTTCAAAGGTCACTGGTAAGAGCAAGGTCACCGTTACATCTCAAAACTAGTGACCGCTAGAGAAAAAATAGTTCATGTCACCGTTAGTCAATAATGGTAACCTGGTTACTGCTAGTTATAGTCTACCTCACCGGTAGACTAAGACCAAAATAAAATGAATTAATAGTCAAACTCCATACACAAAATAATGTAATTAATGTATAAAATCTCTTAATTAATGAATTTAACAACTATTCGAACACATAAAATTAAAAGAAAACTATTTTATATAATTAAAATTTAAATTATTTAGTTAAATGATTAGCAGGATGACTAAACATGGTAATTAATAATGTTAAAATACTTTAATGTAACTAAATTAAATGATAAAATATTAAAATAAAGTATAATTTAAATAAATAGTATTACATTGATTAAATAATTGTTTAAAATAGATATTAACTCATTAAAAAGTCAAGCACAATCCACTTAATGTTACTAATTAAGAATTAATTAAATTCGAAAAGTTATATAAGATTAAGATAATTAATCTAAAGACTAAAAATCCATAATTGATTATAAAAAATGATTAATTAACAATGTTAACTATAAAATTAAAAAAGTACAATTAGTTAGTATAAAGTGATTAAATAATTAATTAAATAATTGAAAATTAATTAAAAAGATGTTGCAAAACTATGTAAAAATAGAGCCACATCAAATTCCCCCACACATAAGCATTGTTTGTCCAAAAAAATCCCATGTTTTATTATCATTAGAAAATAGTAAAATGTATTTATGATTAAGATGACACTGTAACATGTCCAGCACTTAAAAATAGATTACCAAACATAACAACATGATTTTGGAAAATGAATTACTCATATGAATCTTGCCTATAACAAATACTCAAAGTTAATTAAGAACACAAAGACCATCCATCAAAGAATATGTCATGTTTCATATGTGAAACAACTTAATAACTCACTTCAATCCAATCTCAGGTTCTAAGTCCAAGAATTACGGGAGATAAAATATCCATGGAATTAATATCTTAACTAAGGAACTTTGTACTTTGACTTTTTCACCTAGGTCCCATAAGTAATTATTTTTTTGTGAATCACCTCAAGGATACAACCTAAATGAATCCCATATAAACAATTGATCCATTATTCCTCTAGATTTCATCATTACCATCACCTTAATAAGCTCATTTTTGACTCTAGACACTTAATTTTATTTTTCCCAAGCCATGTATCATTGTGCTAAGCACTGTGAAAAGCACTTATTCAAGTTGTACAGAGGGCTTAAAGTAAACAGAAACGCACCCAGCATCTAGGGTCTTAGAGACTCACCGTGGGATCCCAGATTCCCAAATTACTCCAATTTGAAAAGATTTATATACACTATTTACATTGGCTCATTAAAGAATTTACCTTTAATAATTAAAAGACTAAAGAGGACCCTAGAATCATAATAAAACGTCTAGTTCCAAAGGTTATGATCATAGTTCCACTAACATGTATCCCATTTCACTTTCAGAAGTAGGTCCTAAACCAAATTTCCACCAAATCACTAAGTACGATCACTCAGCAATCATCCATTATCATCAATTTCAGGTTCAAATCAGTTCTTGACTACTAGCAAGGAACTTTTCCTAAGGCAAGAGCCAATTGAGTACAATGTAAAGCCTAAAATTATGCAAGAATGTTGAAATATTTTATCCATTTTTTAACAAAGTGTTTGAAGTTGCAGTGGGAATTGATGGGCTTACAACTATGCAGAGTTTAGCACATCAAATAATTGACCCCTCCCACACACTTAAAACCCAACTTTGTCCCCAATGTTGACTTATAAAGTGGTGAAGAACAATTAATCAATTAAGGTTCAAAACAGATTTACAATTAAGTAGATTTATGACATATTTTAAGGGTCTCATTAATGTTCTAAAATATTATTTTCCACAATAAATAAATAATCAGCAGGTTCATATACAAACAAACACATTAAAGTGACATGAATTTTCAATATTGCTCAAAAGTAGTATATATGGTGTGGGTGCACAATTAATTGGGTGTAAACATTTTAACAATGTATAATTCAAAAGAATGTCCAATAAAGCAGAAAGAAGCATTCTAAACATCCCAACATTAATCAGATTTAAAAGACTAGCAACATGTACTCCCCCACACATAGTTTCAAGCAATGAATATATTTTAATGACAATGAAATTAATTTTTTTAGAAAAGAGAATCATGCATAATTTAGGCCCAACATAGTGACATGTAACATGATTTTCTAATACACGCAAAAAAAATTTAGTGAGCAGAATTTTATTTGAGCATTCAGGAGTAGAGAAATAAATGCATAAATTATGAGTTGAGTACTTCCCTGAATATATTTGTCAATTTCCCTCCAGTATGGGAATTCCACTCCATTATTATCACAATAGTAGCAACCTAAAAACATAGAAGCAAGAAATAGAGAACAATCAGTAACCAGTATTTCACAAAAATAGAGCACACAAGAATCACTTTATTCAACGTTAAAAATAACCAAAAAACAAACAGAAATAACCATAGATTGCCTCCCATGCAGCGCTAAGCTTAAAGTCCCCAGACAGACATTTTTCATGAATAGTTTTCAAGAAAAATGAGTGAAGCCAAGCCCTTCAGCCATCCCTCAAAATAAAGTTTCACTCTCTGCCCATTGACCAACATGGGTTTATTCTCTTTACCTACAATCTCTAAAGCACCATTCTTCAGCACTCTCACAATTGTAAAATGTCCACACCACTTGGAAATAAGTTTTCCATGAAAGAGTTTAAGTCTAGAATTAAAAAGAAGGACCTTCTATCCAGGTTTGAACTCTTTGTGTTGAATGATAGAATCATGAAAAAATTTAGTCCTTTCTTTATAAATCCTCGAATTATCCTAACTCTCTCTCTTAATCTCATCAAGTTAATTTAGCTCAAGTAATATCCTCTCACCAACACTCTTAATGTAAAAGTTTAGAGCCTTAACTGACCAATAAGACTTATGTCGCAACTCCACAGGTAAATGAAAACATTTCCCAAATAGCAGCCTATAAAGAGACACACCTATTGGGGTCTTCAAAGTAGTTCTATAAGCCAAAAAAGCTTCATCCAGTTTGACTGACCAGTCCTTCCTAGAATTTGAAATAGTTTTTCAATTATTTGCTTCAAATTTCTATTTGAAATTTCCACTTGTCCACTGGACTGTGGATGATAACAACTTCCAGTCCTATGAACACAACCATATTTCTCTATCAGATCCTTGAACTAGTAATTTTTGAAATGTGTTCCATTATCAGTAATGATGGCTTTTGGGTCTCCAAATCTTGTAAAAATGTTTTTCATTAGAAATTTTATTACACTGTTTTCTTGATTGTTGGGTAGTGCCACTACCTCAACCCATTTCGAATCATAGTCTACAATAACAAGTATATACTCATTCCCATGAGATGATGGAAATGGACCTATGAAATCTAAACCCCAGAAACCAAAAATTTCAACTTCCAAAATTCCTTTTTTGGGTAACTCCTGCTTCCTACCCACATTACCCAGCCTCTGACTTCTATCACAGCCATCCACAAAACTTCTATCATCCTTAAAGAGTGTAGGACAATAAAAACCAGATTATAGGACTTTTTGAGTAGTTATTTCACAACCATGGTGACCTCCACAAGGTGAAGAATGAAAATTTTATAAAATAGGCACCATCACTTCCCCTAGCACACACCTCTTAATTATACAATCATCAAACCTCCTAAATAGAAAGGGATCATCCCACAGATAATATTTAAGTTCAGAAATGAATTTTATTCTTTGGTTATTGGATATATTTTTTGGAAAGACACCTACTGCAAGGAAGTTGGAAAAATATGCAATCTAAGTTAATTGCCTGATTGACACAGTAAGTAGCTTCTCATCATGAAAGGAAGAGTTTATCTCCCTATAATTTTCATAATGGGTAAGAGGAAGCCTAGAATGGTGATCAGAAAATAAATTTTCAGCTCCCTTCTTATCCCTAATCTCTAAATCAAACTCTTGTGGAAACAAAATCCATCTAATCAGCCTGGGTTTAGTTTTCTTTTTAGACAGAAAGTATTTTAAAGCAGAATGATCAGTGAAAATGATGACTTTAGAACCTAACAAATTCAGTCTGAACTTATCTAAAGCAAACACAACAGCTAAAAATTCTTTTTCAGTCGTGGTATAATTCTTTTGGGAATCATCTAGCAGTCCACTAGCATAATAAAACACATGTAACTTCCCATATTTCCTATATCCAAGGAAAACACCTACAACCATGTCACTAGCATCACACATAAGCTCAAAAAGTAATTTCAAGCTAGGTGCAGTGATGATAGGTGATGTAGTGAGTTTCTCTTTAAGCAGATTAAATGATTTCAAACATTTTTAATCAAAATTGAAAGGTTAATCCTTGACTAGAAAAGAACACAAGGGCTTAGTTATTTTAGAAAAATCATTTATAAATATTCGGAAGAAACAAGCATTCCCTAGAAAACTTCTAACACCTTTGAAATTTACAAGAGGTGGCAGTTTTTGAATAACATAAATCGTATTAGTATAAACTTCTAGGCCTTTCGTGGAAACCATATTTCCAAGAACAATACCTTCTGTAACCATGAACTGACATTTATCCCAATTAAGAACAAGGTTGGTTTCAATGCATCTTTTCAAGACTAATTCAATATTTCCAAGACAATTATCAAATTTACTAATCCCAATGAAAAATTCATCCATGAAATCCTCAATAATTATCTCAATCATATCTGTAAAGATAGCCATCATACACCTCTAAAAGGTGGCTGGATCTCCACACAACCCAAAGGGCATCTGCCTGTAGGAAAATTTTCCAAAGGGGCATTTGAAATTAGTCTTTTCATGATCCTCTGGAGCAACAGGTATCTGGTCTTAACCAGAATACCCATCCAGAAAATAGAAAAATTCATTTCCAGCAAGCCTCATAATCAGTTGGTCCAAAAAGGGCATTGGAAAATGGTCTTTACTAATGGCTACATTAAGCTTCCTATAATCTATATAGACTCCCCATTTTGTGGCTTTCATAACATGGACTTCTTTATTCTTTTCATTTTTAGCTATAGTGAAACCTCTCTTCTTGGGAACAACCTGGACAGGGCTGACCCAAGCACTATCAGAAATGGGAAAATCATTCCACTGTCCAGATATTTAATCACTTTATCTCTCACAACATTTTTCATGTTTGGATTCAATCTTTTTTGATGCTCAACCCTAGGCTTATGGTTAGGCTCTATAGGTATTGTGTGCATATAGAATGAGGGACTAATTCCCTTGATATCAGTTATTGTTCAGCCTATGGTAGATTTAAATTTCTTCAACACATTCAAAAATCTTTTCTCTTGGTTTTCATTCAGTTCAGTAGAAATTATTATAACCAAAGTGGAGTTCTCACCCATAAATGAAAATTTATGATGAACAGGGATGGGATTCAGTTCAAGAGTGGGTGGTTATACACTCGAAGGAAGACACTTAGTCCTGGGATGTTCAAGATCATTGTCATATTTCTTTTAAGGAGTATTAAGTGATGAAAGATTTTCAATTTCATGCTTATATTTAGAGATAACAGTCCTGCGGTCCAAGGTGGATAGCTCACTACCTAGATTTTCCATATCATAATTCAACATCTCAATGAAAGAAGAATCATCAAGTTGCCTCAAAAGTTCTTCCTCGTCAATATCAAAGTTCACATAAGTGTTGGTGCTAATAGAAACACCATCAAATTCACTCAAAATGCTCATAAGTTCAAAAACAGAGTACCCTTTTACAGCAGAAACTGGACAAATGTACTGATCTGGAAGACTTTCCAGATTGGTTGTTACAGAAGAATATTCAGTTTCTAAAATAGATTCAACTGGATTTTCAACTTCACAAATGTTTTCTTCAATAGTGGATTGATGGTTAGATTCTTTAATGTGTTCATATTGATTATTACAAGAACATTCATCATCAAGGTACTCTATTTTTGAGTAGTTTTCAGAATAAGTTGGTCCTTTAATATTTTTAAACACAATATCCTCTTATTATTGTTCCCCAATTATAAAAATTAATTTACCCTTAGATACATCAATGACAGCACCTATTGTGGCCAAGAATGGCCTACCCAAGACGGTAGGTACCTATTGATCACACTTAATATCTAAGACCCCAAAGTTAGCAGGAAAAAAAAACTTCCCATCTCCAACAAGTAAATCATCTACCCTTCCCACAGGATGAGTAAAAGATCTATCAGTCAACTGGAGAATGACCATGGTGGGTTGAAGATCTCCCAACATCAACTGTCGAAACAGTGAGCATGGGATCAGATTAATGCTAGCACCTAGATCGCACAAAAAGTTGAGTTGACCAGAATTTAATAAAGTACAAGGGATGAAAAATCTACCTGGGTCATTCAATTTTGGTGGGATTTTTCTTTTAAGCGTAGCACTGCACTCTTTAGTGAGGCTATAAGTAGCAAATTCTTCAAGGGTATTTTGTTTGAAACAATTTTCTTAAGAGATTTCTGATAATATGGGACTTGAATTAAGGCTTGGATAAATAGAATATTCACATGAAGTTTATATAGAAGACCATAGAACTGAAGACGTTCTACCTTGGTGTTACTTTGAGGTTTCCGCTTCCCAGGGAAATGGAGGGGTTGGGAAAAATTTTTCAGAACAGTTGGCATATCCCTCACCTCTTCCCCAACATTTTCTTTTCCTTTATTCCTTTGATTTTTAGAAGAAGTTTCAGTTTGAGTTTCAGGTGAAAAATTCTAATTTTGATCATTTTCATGACTTTTCAGTGAAATTCCAGCCTACGTACAAAGTGGATTTTTATTTCCAGATTGAAGAAAATTTTAATTTTTGGAATTTTTAGTTTCTTTTCAACAAAAACCTGAGTATTCAGACCACTCCTTGTTACAACATCCATGATATTATCCATAGGGTTAAGTTTAGTTGTACTAGGCAACCTACCATTATCCCTAGAAGTAAAATCTCTAGCTAATTGGCCTAGTTGTGTTTCTATATTCTACATTCTCACATCATTTTTCATTTTCTCTCACTCATATTGAATTTAATGTTTATTAAATTGAGCCATGTACTTTTACTCTTGGGAATTAATTTTATTCAATATTTGATCCAGTTTAGAAGACATTTGATTATAATTATTTCCTTGAGTGTTTGAAGACTCCCCCCTTTGTTGATTTTGAATGTTCGGTCTTGGTTGGTTCTGGTAACTAGGGACAGTTGGTTGCTTAATAATTCATTGATCCTTCCATGATATATTTGGATGGTTCCAATAGCCTTGATTGTAATTTTTGAGAATGGATCTTCTTTTTAAAGCATCCTTGAAACATAATTAACAAATTTTAAGGTTTTGGGTTGTTGGACAGTTATATCAGAATTAGGACCAAAATTTACAGAGTATCCAAAGATACCACATTAAGCGCACTTTTTCTTTAGTGGCTGGTACTGATTCTAATTTTCAATTTGATTTATAGATTGTTTTGAATTCTGGTTCATTAATGTTTGAAGTTGGTTGGTGATTTCGGCTAGTTGAGCTTGAGTTTCGTTCATTGAACAGTGTTGGAATTCCTATTCACTCTATTTCTTCTTGAATTTTAATGTTAACAATTAAGGGCTATATTATTTAAAATTTTCCTCAACTCATTATCTGTTTTATCATTGTGACTACCCCCAGCAGCTTGATCCACTAAATTCTGACCAGAGGAGAACAACCCTTCATAGAAGGTATCCATGAGAAGATGAGATGGGAGTTGATATTGAGTAAATTGCCTAAGAAAGTCACCAAATCTATCTGAAGCTTCATGAAAAGCTTCTCCATCCTCTTGGTAAACACTAGTGATCTTATTTCTCAGTTCTCCTTTTAATCTTTGGGGATAAAATCTCATAATGAATGAGTTATAAACTTGATCCCAATTCTCAAAAATATTTTCATCTAGACTCAGAAACAAATTCCTAGAATTTCCTTTAAGACAAAAAGGAAAAACTCTCATCCTTTTCTCATTTTCAGTGAGTCCTAATAAAGGAATTTATTGCCCAGTGTTGTAGAAACCTCTAATGAAGGCTAAAGAGTCCTCATTAGAGAGCCCATTAAATGTAGGCAGTAGAGAAATATGTGACTGTTTTAATTCATAAATTCTCACCTTAGGAGATTTTCTAATGGATGATGTATTTCTTGAATCTTGAGGAAGTTAGAACTCCCCCTGCATCTAGGCCTTTCATGTTCATCTAATAGTTCTAGATGGTTTTGATTGTTTTTAGGTGCAGGAACTCTATTATCTATGTTTTACATTTCAATTTTGTAATTCTTTCTTAGAGTAGTGAGATGTTTATCAATTTCAATGTTCAGTGGCACTAATATAACAACAGAGTGTCTTTTGCTAATGCAATCTACAGTAGATAGTATCAGTAGTAACAGTTCGGAATGATAAGTAATGGTTTTTTAAAGTTTTCAACTTTTTCAATTTTTTTAATATTTTTATATATGTAATTTTTAATGTGTTTTTTAGTAATGGATCATGCCTTCCCTGGAAACGGTGCCAAAAAAATAACCTGCTCCATCATTGAAGCCGATAAAAGTTTAATATTTATATTCCCACTAACGACAGTATATGTGGAAAGCAGGGTTGAACCCACAGGGAAGGCTATTTTGGCCACTAATCTTCAAAAAAATAACTTAAAAACCCTCACTGTTGTCAGCAGCGAGATAGATTTTCTTAATATATTTTTATGTTTTAATATTATTTTTAATTTTTTTATAATCTATAAGTAAAACAACACATATCTTGTAAATTTGTTCTAACCCATACTGAAATAGAGAATAGCTGAAAATAAGATGTAACAAATAAAATAAAATGCTGATAAAAGACAACAGAAAAGACACTCATGGATTACTGTAGACTACTGGTTTAAATTGTTTCTCCTAATCATTTAAAAGTATTTCATTGTACCACTGCATATATGCGACTTTCTTCCCTCAACAGAAGTTAAGTTGTGGAAATTATACAACTTAGAGTTTACCACCCCAAAGAAGTACAACTTCAGAAAGATGATTTAAATGGACAACAGAAAAAACTCGTCGTAAGTACTGAAGTTTTCATTATGAGTATATTAACATAAAAAAATTATTCCATAATCAGACTCTCTGAATGATTATATATTTTTGAAATATTAAGTGTCTGTGGTACGAAGCAGAAATGTGTAATTAGAATAGATCTCACTGATCAATTCTATTCGCAGAATAAATGTTTATTGAAATGGAATAAAATGATCACCTGTAGATCGAAAACTCTCCACAAACTTGAAATTTAGATAACTAATATATTGTTAATTATCATTAACTCGAATACTAATGTCATTTAATTACATAGGAATAGATTTGGAAAAAAATATAGGAATAAAACATACTCTGCTTGAATCAAATACTACTAATCCTAGTTTTCGAAACTCTGAAAAGTGGCCCTCAAAGAAGTGCTCTAGGTTCTTTTCTCGACTCCAAGACTGGTGTCTTTGTCAAATGAATGTCCCCCCTGAATTTCTGCTACCACTCTACTTAAGTATCCTGCTGTCATAATATGCATGTCACTGCTCGATTTCCACCGACAAGGAATGTCCTTCATGAGTGCACCGTACACGTGTGTTTTTTTTTCACAACTAGCACGTCTCACTAATTTTTCTCACGTAACTAAATTCTGTTGAGTTAGCTATGTGAACCAGGATATGTTTTTGACTTTGGTATGAACCTACACATGTTATAAACTAAATAAAACATCTAAACCATGATGTAAGTTAATTAATATTTTATAGTTATTATTTTAGATTTATAGTTGTAATACTTATTAGAATGTAATTAGAATTAATTAATAAATATCTTAAATTGATAATTATTATCTACTAGAATAACTGTTAATATTATAGTTATTTTATATTAAATCTTTAATAAAAATTATTAATTAATTATTTTCTTATTATTAATTAGATTATACAATTAGTGTTAGTATTATTAATAAGTAATTAGTATAACTAAATTATATATTATAATTATATTAATAAATTAATTTAAAAAATTCAATAATTATATTTATTCAATTGAAATTAAATAATAAATAAAATGTCAATAAATTTATTCTAATTAGTAAATAATTTTATTAATAAATTTTTAAAGTTTGTATTTTAATTTTATAAAACCATATAAATTTTTTAATATACTATTTTATAACTTATCTAAAAATTATTATGTATTATATTATATTAGTTTGACTAATTTATTAATTATTATTGTTATTATTTTTTCTTTATATTTTTGTTTTATATTGGTAATATAATTTTATTATTTTTTTATCTTTGTCCCGCCACAATCCAGCGCACAATAGGGGGGGTTTCTCAGATTAGGGTTCTGCTTGGCGGCGCTACAGCTCCTACGGCATCCAGCATGGCGTCTCTCCTTTAATCCAGCAGTGGTGAAGGGATCCAGTGGCGTCGATGAAGAGAACCAGATAATTCCTCTTCATAGCAGCCGTGAAGAGCCTCTTCTTATCAGTGTCGCTTCAGGTGAAAACCACTTCAACTCGAACTCAGCGGTGGCAAGACATGCTCCACTTTAGCACCAGCTACATCTCAATTCTCGTCCTGCGTGTGGCAGCTAGGAGACACAAATGGGAGTATTATTCATGTTATCAAGGAGGAGGTCAGGCTAGGATGAGATTAAATGAGTTGGAAGGCAGGCACAATGATGTAAGGGTGAGGCGGCGCGGGTGCAGACGTGAGGTGGCCGGTTGCCCGTCGGATCCCTGTTGCCATGGCCAGGGGTTGGATGAATTTGAGATCTAGCTACCAGGAAGCAAGACATGGATGAGGTGAAGAAGATAAGGGATAACAGTGAGGTATAAAAAATCATGAGAAGCAGTGAATGATGAGAAAGGCACCGTAAGAGAAAATTAGAAAGCTCACCGGTACGCAGAAATAATAGTGAGGTGGGGGGAGAGGTTACCATTGGAAAAAAGAAGGATTTCACTAATAGGCAAAAATTAAAAGCTGCTGAAAGAGAAAAGAAGGTCACCGTTAGAGATAAAGAAATAAAAGAGGAGAAACAGATGAATTCTTACAGTGAGAAAGAGAAAGATGAAATGGTGAGATGCAGGGGAGAGCAGGGAAAAGATTAGCTTAAAGGTCACCAATACGCAAAAAGAAAAAAAGGTCACTGATAGATAAATAGTCACTATTATTAAAGGTCACCGATACATAAAATAAAAATTCACTGGTAGACTAAATGAAATAAAACAGATTACCGTTATAATATAAAATAACATGTTCACCGTTAATTTAAAGAAAAGGGTCACCTTTGGGACTAAAATAAATAACTAACAGTGACCCTTTCAAAATTAAAAACACATAAATTTAACATAGAATTAATACTTAAGTAAACTGAATGAAAAGACTTAAAATAATTAATTAGAATAATGCTAAACACTATTAATTAAGAAATTATTCTTATTAAAATTATAATAAAAATTATTAATTGATGAAAATTAAATTAATATACATGATAATGGATAAGCTAAATGAATAAACGACTTAAATGAAAATAACTATATATATTAATGAAAGAATAGAATCAAATGAAGAAGAATAGCATTAGTGACCCAAATAAGTTTATCTGTGAGGATGGGGTTAAAAATTAGACATACTGGTAAGAAAGGGTAATGGTGACAAAGGTCACCGGTAAAAGAAAGGTCACTGTTACATCTCAAAACTAGTTACCGCTAGAGCAAAAAAATTCAGGTCACCGTTAGTCAATAATGGTAACCTGGTTACTGCTAGTTATAGTCTACCTCACCGGAAGACTGAGACTAAAATAAAATGAATTAATAATCATGTTGCATACATAAAATAGTATAATTAATGTTTAAAAACTCTTAATTAATTGATTTAACAACTATTTGAACACATAATATTAAAAGCAAACTATTTTATTTAATTAAAATTGAAATTATTTACTCAAATGATTAGTAGGATGACTAAATATTTTAATTAAAAATGTTAAAATACTTTAATGTAACTAAATTAATGGATAAAATATTAAAATAAAGTCTAAGTTAATTAAATAGGATTACATTTATTAAATAATTGTTTAAAAATGATATTAACTTATTAAAAAGTAAAGCACAATCCACTTAATGAGACTAATTAAGAAATAATTAAATTAGAAAAGTTAAGTAAGATTAAAATTATTAATCTAAAGACTAAAAATACATAATTAATTATAAAAAAATGATTAATTAACAATGTTAACGATAAAGTTACAAAAGTAAAATTATTTAGTATAAAGTGATTAAATAATTAATTAAATCATTAAAAACTAAGTCAAGAGATGTGGTAAAACTATGTAAAAATATAGCCACATAAATTTGTACAACCTAAAAAATAAAGACATTGTGCGTGTGTACATACTGCATATCGTCACTATATCATGGTGTAATCTATTTTTCCAGACCACTTTAATTGTATGGGTATAATAACGAAAATAATGTATGTATATTAAAATTACGTAATGATATTGATTTTTGAAAAATAAATATATCATTTATTTACTAACCCATTCACCATTAAGCGAATGTTATCGTCGCTTGTGCGTATGTATGACTTATCGTGTCTACAATGCGATGTGATTCATTTTTTATGATAACCATTAAAGATTGATTATAAAAGTTTATTTAATGATTAAATATTATATTTTTTAAATTAATATAATTATTTATCTTTTTGATATTAACCTATGAAAAATTGCGGAGACATTCAGAAGGAAACATGCATTGTAAAATGAACTAGTTAACACAAAAACAAGGGTAATAATCAATTAATATCAACAAATACATTATAATTATATATAATAAGGTTATATATGATATAATTAATACGAATAATGTTATGATATAAGTAAATAACATGGTAAAATCAATTATATAGTATTTTGAGTCCTGTTCGACTAAAGGAAGTGCAATGGAAGAGATTTTTTTCTCAGTTTTATTTATATGGGACATATGAATTATACACCAATTAGTTATTTTGTGCGGTCTATTAACTTCCTAGGATTTTATTTTATGATTATTATTATGTATATTATGGTATTTTAAAATACACATATTTTTATTTCATTCATTTTTCATATGATTCTACTCATTATTATGTGATATGAGAAGTTTCACAGTCTCATTATTTTTCAGGAATATTTATGTTCAAGTATCCGCTGGGGAAGAATTCTCTTTAACATCATCTTTTTCAAAAAACCAATTTAAAATTGGTTTTTATTATTATCATACTCATTTTTAATTTTTTTACCCTTGTTAAACATTTTATATAATAGTTTTAACGGAACTTTTTTTTAGTTTTCCAAATGAGGTACATTATGACTTTTTCACAAAAAAATACAAAAAGAATGCTTTTAACTTATACAACATGAATTAAATTTTACTCCATCATAAAATTAATTTTTTTTGAAGATTCCTTAAAAAATTTAGAAGGTTATATTCAAATAAAATACATTATTTTATAAAATAATAAAAATTTAAATTAATGATTAAAAATCGGTAAGGGATTTCATCCCAATTTTTGTTCATTGAGTCCAATTGTAATGTTATGCAAATAGTTTCATTTATATGGTATATAGTACCCATGTGAAATTTTATATAAGTAATATCCTTATTTTTATGGTTTATAAGTTTCATTTAATTTTATTTATTCACAGGGATTGTGATTCAAATGATTCAAATTGTAATGAGACACTTTGGAATGTATAAAGAGTATTTTTATTAAGAATTTTTTAGTGATATTTCAATACTATTTCATTTCTTCAACATCATACCCCCTTGTTTTTAATTATCCTACACTAAGTAATTAGTAAATATTATTTATTCAATACTTATATTTGACAAGGCATAAGAATTATTAATTAAATCGATTACTCTATATAAGGAATGGTTTGGAAATAAAATAATGGGTCAGGACTATACTTTATATATCCCCTTGATGAATCGACATGTTATCATGAGAAAAATATGTTTGTAAAATAAAATAGGCTTCTTCCTATAGTTTTTAAATCATCATGTGAATGTAATTTATGGCATAGGGTTTAATATGCCTCAGACATGACATACAATAATTATGCATTTCCTTTATAAATATATTAGTTATTATTGTTCTCATCCATAACCGTTTCATAAGATAAATTTAATAGTCTCATCAATTCTCATTTTATTTATTAAATGGATAGTGTTTCATTTATTTACCTCGCCATATTGATTATGCCTTAAATAGTTATTTGAATGATAGTTGTTATCAATTATTTTCCATACAATGTTGATTTATTCTCATTAAAATATTATTCCTTATAATTTAATTACCCTAATTTGGAACTTGTTCTCACCATTATTATGTTTCTATTCCCCCGGTTATCTAGAGGAATACATTAAATATGTTTTAAGGATGTTAAGTTTTTATTTTTGTTATGATTAATTTCTTTTCCCAGTGTAATATAAGTCCCATATATGGAATTTTGTTTGCCAAATATACTAACCTGTTTGGTCCCATGGAATTGAATACAATATATATGAAAATGTCATAAAATAATTCACTAGCTCCAAAAATGAGGGGTCAAACCGCTATAGTTGTTATCAGAGGAAGTTTAGATGTAACTTAGGTAACTAGATATAGAAATATTAGATTAGGGAACATATCCCAAAATATACATTGAGAATAAGTATTGAAAAACATCCAAGAATTAGGGTAAGGTAGAGATTATCTAGGTATTACTAGAAATAAATCCCTATCTTGATACTATAGGAGGATGTGGCTCTAGCATATATGTAACTCGGGGTAACAACTACAAAAAGGTGTGTGGGGCCTATCTTTGTGTAACCTGGTACATGACAATGGCCCTGATTGCGCACCTGATTTGACATTCCCTGGGGATATATTAGGATAATTAATATTTTTATTACAAATGATCAGGATGGATATAAATCGAAATATTTCCCTAATTAAACTGTGACTATGATTATTAGATTTTCCATGAATAAAATTTTCAATTTATGTTATGTATTTTTCTAGTTTTGGGATAATATTTTATGTTTTAAAATTACATGAACTAATGAAGTGTATAAAGTCTTTTAGAAATGGTTCCTCATATAAATAATGTGAACCCCACCAATGTATATGATCTAAAGAGTAAGGATGATCATATCATTTATGGCCTTAGGAGATTATTTCGAAGGGAAATAACCTTTCTTGTATTTTTATCATATGAGGACATAATATCAAGTAATAATTATATTGGTAAATAATTCTAAAAGCCCTATGTATTTTATGGAAAGAAATAATATAAGAGGATGGATGGATAAAAATGAAAAAATATAAGAAGTGAAAGAGTTATTTTTCCATATGTGATAATTTTTGATAGAAACACCTCAGTAATTTCTGTAAGGGAATGAGAGTTTTTTATATATTCGAAAAATGGCCACCATTTATTTGTTTTTAAGGGAATGATAGAATATTCCCATGTTAAATGACTCCACATCAATTATAAGGAGCCTTCCTTAAATATTACATAATAATGAGTTAAGTTGATAATTTGTCATTATTTCATATCAAGGATCTTTTCATTTATAGATATTTAGAGAAATTGTCCATAAATCATAAATAACAAAACCAAGAGAATAAAAATTTGATACATCCAAATAGTATCCATTTTCACCTAAATAAACCCATTTATAATATGAACCATGATTTCTTTTTAACACATATCTTTGATAAATTCATTATTACACCCGTTTTGTCCTTAAGAATCATAATACTTGTGAAAACATTTCAAAACATTGGATGATAAAAAAAATCTCCATATGGGATACACAAAAAAGGAAAAAAATTAGTCTTGATAAAAAATGTAAACCATGAATAATTTATCATAAATTAATATTTTTGAAGTTTATGAAGTCATAATTACTCTTCACCGAATATAATCTCATTGATTATCATTCTTGTAATCAAAAATATTACGTAAAAACCCATATAAAGTAACATATAAAAAATAAAGTTAACTAGTGAAATAATCATTCTAATACAAAATAACCATAAGGTCGAGTTCCACACATATCACTCGATGGAATTTCCATACGAATGACTTTTATACCCAATGCATTGATGATTATAACATAACCTCCCTTCCTGGGTTTATCACAAAACCACCCGTCATTGTTTTATCATGAATCCATCCATCTTTGGTTTATCACGTAACCACCCATAAAATTTTCAAGTACCATTATATAATCATAAAACATTAAATATTTCAATTTATAAAATTTCACTCATAAAATTTCATTTTCAATCACAAAAAATCATTTCAAGATATTGTGATATTCAATAACTTTTGAAAAATATTTAATACATTTAATAAAGGCACATTTGAATCAAAATTTTACAAACAATATTGATGAGTTTTAAATAAATTTATCATTTAAAACATTCAAGTCCATATAAATATATTAATAAAAGACATTATAATAACATGGGCATGAAATTGAGGGTTCTAGAAGAATAAGTCCTTAAAACATCTAAAAATATGTTTTGGTTAAAGAGTCCCTTACCACTAGAGAAACAATTGAATAAAAGTAATTAAGGAATAACATTAAGTAGAACATTACATATAATGAGAATATACTCATTCATGATATATCCTGTAAATATGGTTCTATATACACCTTATAAGATAATAAATTTGAAAAACATCATGATATTCCTCAACGAAAGTAGATTGAGACGAAGTCCATTAGAATGATCATATCATTAGATTAAGTATAAATAAGTGACATAATTATGTGTGACAAATATAAATACACTCAATATAAGTGGATATTCAGTGTAAAGAAACAATAGTTCATTCACACATATTCTTGAAAATAAAACCAACGACATGGATAATTAACTCAATTAATAGAAATTGAGTTAAGATTTCCCTTATGTTGTGTCCGAATTGTATCATACATTCTTTATTTTCCTAAATAGAGAAATTTATGTTTATTTATATATTATTTATAACATTTTTCATGCTTATTATTTCATTTTATCACTTATTAACATGTTATAAAAATTACTTAATTATTTCAGTTCATATCGGACATTTTTTCGATATTCGATACTTGAGTGAATAATGAACTTGTTTCGCTGTAAATTTCTTATGTGGTAAAAATTAAATAATATCTAAAATATTATTCAGGATTTAAATATCATATATATCAATTATATATATTTTTATCACAATAAGTAAAATTTAGGGATAATAAATGAAATACACCATTCATGGAGACAGTAGGTCGTACGTAGCATGAACGCTACTTTCATGTTTTCATTTTAGATGAAAAAAATTAAATGTTATAAATGTATGTTATCATAATATTATTTTTATTATTTTCATATATGTATCATAGTTTTAATAAAACCATACTTTATACATTCCATGTATAGTGGTAAAGAGTCATATCGCTTTAAGGGGGTGGTAGTCCACACTTCCTCAAACAAGATTATCATATTTACACAACATGGAAAGCATAATGTTATGTTATAAATATAAATTTAAAAAGAATAAAAACATTATAAATATATCATATGTAAAAATATTATCCATTATATTGTCCACCATTATAGGTGTTTGGGGAAAATTGGACAATCAACGTTTCATGAGGAAGAAGTTCGCCGAACAAAGAAACAGTATGTTTTTCACCCATTAAATGGAGGTCTGTGTAATTATAGATAGAAAACATAGATTTAAAACATATGTGTATATTTATAATTATGTTCTTTTATATTATCATTTAATAATAAGAGTTTAGGGAGAATAGAAAGTAAATGAAACTAAAAAATGATAGAAGGTGTTACCTCTTTATCGGGTAACTTCCTTTGGTTTATACCAAATGGATTCCATGGGAGGATTTCTGCCTTATGGGAGGCTTCTAGGATGAGAATATAGATTTTATGAAGAGTTTGGGAAGTTATTTTTTGACCCAAAATATTATTAATGTGTGACTATTAGAGAATATATGGTACCTTTTTACAAGAGAGGGAAGGGGCGCCCTAGAAAACTCATAAATTATTAAATTAATATAATTTTTTTTATTAATTAATAAAATATCCAACATCAAATGTGTAGAATATAATATGATTTTATATCTAATTCTTCTCATCCAACATTTTTATACATGTATTCATTATATTTTAAACCTTATCATTTTTGGTTAACCCTTAATATTTTTCTTTTAAATATAATTGTGGTAACAAAATTATAATTATTAGGAGGATATTAAGTTTACATATATATGATGAATTTAAAATAAATGGATATGTAAAAACTATTTCAAAATTATAAATTTAATTTTATTTTTTTAATTATTTTTATTATTTTTATGTAATTTAATAAATTATTATTTCTTTAAAACATCAATTATGTAATTTTTTACAGTATTAATTTTATTGAATTTAAATAAAATACAAAAAGGGAGATAACTTCTAACCAAAGAATTTAATAGTCTTAAAACATTTCATATAAACCTATAAAAATCATTCATGGCCTAAATTATGTCATTTAATATTGTGTTTAATATTTATAATATCATTTATTTGATTCTTTCATTAATAAAGAAATCACTACATTACCATTGTGTCATAATTAAATTTAATTATTTAATGTCTAAAATTTATAAATAATAAACAATGATGAAAGAAATAATTTTATATTTATAATTAATAATTATATTCTAAGACATCACTTATATAAACCCATATTTAAATTTCTTTATTCAGAAGTTATTTGTTTATAACAGAATTTCGTTTACTTGCATAATAAAAGTTATAAGTGTCACAATCACAACCAAGTGGCTTCCAATAGACATATTTTACTCCCAATGGTTTTTTGGGCTGGCCATATCTCACACAATAGTTTTATGATCTGCATTAGGGTATTTTTATATTATTATAATATTAGTTTTACATTTATTTACCTGATTTATCCTATAACCATGGTAAATAAAAACAATCACTATAGTTACTATTCATCATGTCCAAAAATAAAAGGGACCTATTTACATGATTATCTATTCTAATTACAAATATTTAATCCATTTTTTGAAATTAAAAACACATTAGTTTCAATAATTAATTTAAAATTAATTCCCATGGTCAAAAAGAGAAAACTTGTTTTTTTAAATGTAAAAACCATTAGAAGATTGACATGTGTATATATCAAATTTCATTGTGAAATGACATAAAATGAACACAATTTGATTAAATGAAAAAAACATGAAATTTTTTTATTTACAACCAATTAAATATATAACTAAAAATTATAAATATCAAATATGTAAAAGCAATTTTGAATTAAAATGATGTAATTTTTCACTATTTATTAGAATATGATTTTTACCAGAAGACTACCCAATTTCAACCAAAAGTAATTTTTATATCCATTTTACAAGGAATATATTTATTTTGTAGAAATATATCTTATAAAAGCTTAATAAACTATATTTAAAATGGGTTACCTATCAAAAGGTTATGAATATTTTTTTTTGAAAAATACTTCTTTTATGCATAAAATTATTATTTTGTCGTATCTTGTTTAGAAAAAATATAACATGAATTTTTAAAATTACATTAATTTTATATTTAAGTAATATAATCCAGAAAGAGTTGTATTATTTTAGAAACAGAATTATTCTCATTTAAATATGTTCTCATAAAAACACATCCCTTATATTCAATTGGTTTTTTTACAAACTCTAATAAATTTGGTAACAAATGAATCATTATATAAACATGTTTAAACCATATTTTCCTAATTCAATGAATAATTTTTATTCCCTTCATTCAAATTTCTAGGTTATAATAGTGACATTCAAATAATAAAATTTATTTTTCTATTTAAGATTGATGTATCATATCATTATGCTATTGAACAAATTGTTTCTTTCCTTAAACTAGAGACATTTCATCCTATGCCCTTTAATAAATTTCATCCTTGTAATTTGAATCTCAATCTGGTAACTAGGGTATGAATTTTCAAAATAAATTTATTAAAATCCCATATTGAAAAAATAATTAACAAAACATCCACTTTAAAAGGAAGATAATATGGTATGAAGGTCACCTGTTATAACAAAAACTATAATTCAATGTATGAAAACATGGATATGGAAGAAAAAATAAGTTTCATGTTCTAATAGAACGTGATAGGAAAACATGATCAGGAGAAAGTTAACAATCAGAATACTAGAAACTTGTTATTGGTTAAAATGTGTTTGATTTCATTGTAGGAAATTTAAACAGAAAAAGTTTTTTTAATATCTTTTTCATAAAATATAAGATTTTATTTACAAGATATATTATTAACATAAGGAAACATACTAAATTTTCAATTTTATTTTTTGTCCATTAATAAATATCTAACACAAACTTAACTTTTCTTCAAATTAAGAATACTCAGGATAACTGGATCACAACTGAAGCACCAGAATCTACTTTTATAAAATCACATAATCAACAAAACATTAACTATATATTCATACCTTCTTAAGAATTTAAACAAAAACAAAAGGGTTTTTGAATGATCTGATAATTCCCCCCAAAAGAGTAATATTTTATAAAGATAACAACTACTTTTAATCTCAAAAATTCAATAGTAATTCCAATGTTCTACATAAACCATTCCATAAACAAATGCCTTTAAAATTAAAAAAAATAATACAAACTAATATTGAAACCCATCATTTTGAAGGTTTTAATCACATAGTCTTCTAGGATATGTTTTTATATTTCTCTCTAAAAATAACTCTATATGTATGACACAAAAAGTAATTTCTTAGTCACATATTCTCACTAATCGATTAATTATTTCCATAAATAAACCAAATCACTACAAGTTCACAATTAAATAATAAATTCTTAAAAAATAAAATTAATCCATTACTCCCTAAATAAAATCCCATATTATTTTATCATCCTTAGGCATATAGGATTCCCAAATATGGAAATGTCTCCAATATAGCATGTATCACTCAATCTCCATATCATTTTCTTAGACCAAGGATATCAGTTTGATGAAATGTAAGTTCCCAATATCAACTTCATCTTATTCAATAATCTTTTTTAACTAAAAAAAAATATTACAAACTATGGGATTCATGTAGAACATTGGTAGGCTATAAGACCTTGTTTCACTTTGTTTCTGGGTTCTATTTCATCATCCTTTTCTGACGTGATGCGTTGTCACCCTTCCTGTGAGTTTTCCTTCATTTTAAAACTAGTTAATTCATATAATATTCTCAAAATGGGATTAAATAATAAAAATTAACCATAACATATTTTAATCTCATAGTTTATCTCATGCCTTTTATTTTGCATCCCAAAATGTAATATCCCAAAATTACCTCAAAAGTGAATGTCTCTAAAAATACCATTAGTCTCCTTAATATTTCTGATCAGAAATCCTCAAAAGGGTTTTCTAATACATTAAAATTATTATCAACTTTAAAATTATAAACCCAGGATGACATCCCTAACTTTTAAGAAAACATCCTAATCTCTAAACGTGTATAAACCATAATTTGATACCAAATATAAGGACCTTCCCATAAATATTACATAATCATGAGTTAAGATAATAATATGACATTATTTCACACTGTGGATATTTTTATATATACATATTTACAAAGTTAGTCCATAAATCATACATAAAAAACTATAGGTATATAAAGTGGACACATCCAAACAACATCCATTTATTCCACCGAAATAATCCCTTTTAAAAAATAAAACATGATTTCTTTTCATGACAGATCTTTGATGTTTGCATTAAGACATCCTATTTGTACTTGAAAATCTTAAGAACTATGAAAAACATTTCAAAACGTGGGATGAGAACACGTAGCAAAGTATGGGATACATTATGAAATAAAACTGTTAGTCTTACGAAAACATGTAAACCATGAATAATTTATCATAAAGTAGTACTTTTCACCATTATGAAGTAGTAATTCAAATTCACTAAATACAAGCTCATTTCACACCATTTTTGTAATAAAAATATTATTATAAACCCCATGTAAAGTAACATATAATATATAAAGGTAACAAAGTATATAATCATACTTAATAGAATGACAATATGGTAAAATTACAAACATATAACTAAATAGGATAGCTATATGTCTGACTTCCACACCAAATGAATTGGAGGTTATAGTGTGACCAACCATCCTTAATTTATCACGAAACCACCAATATTTGGTTAATCATGTAACCACCCATCCTTGGTTTATCATGGTACCACCCTTCAAAGTTACAAGTACCATTATATAATAATAAGACATTAAAGATATAAATTTTCAAAATTTCACTCTTAAAATATCATTTTCAATCAAAATATCTCTTTTCAAGATATTAAAATACTCAATCCATTCCCAGAACCATTTAAATCATTTAATAAAGATTATTTTCAATAAAAGTGTCCCATATCATTATGAATCTTTTGAAATAAATTGACACTTTAAAGCATTAATTTCCATAAAGATAAATTACTATATCCGATTTTTAAAACATGGACATGAAAGAAATTTTTCTAGAAGAATAAATCATTAAAACATCTAAAATGATGTTTTAGTTAAAGAGTCCCTTACCAATATACAAACAGTAGAATAATATTTATTAAGAATAACATTATATAAAAAATTAAATATCATGATAATATACTAATTAATTATATAATGTGTAAAAAGTGTTGTATATACACCATATAGGATAAAAAGGTTCAAAATATCAAGACTTTCCTCAATGAAAAGAGATTGAGACGAAGTCCCTTACAAAAATGCTAATATTAGATTAAGGATAAATAAATGACATAATTATGCGTGAAAAATATAAATAATCTCAATATAAGTGTATATTCAGTGTAAAATAACTAGAGTACATTCACACATATTCTTGAAAAAAACCAATGACAGGGATATTTAACTCAATAAATGGAAATTGAGTTAGGATTTCTCTTACCTTGAGCCTGACATGTAACGTACGTTCTTTATTTTCTAGAATAATGAACATCAGTTAATTTATAACTAATTTAGAACCTTTTTCTATTTTATTATTCTTTTTTACATCACTTACTACAATGTTATAAATATGACATAACCATTACAGTTCATATCAGACATTTTGTCGATATTCAGTACAATAGTCAAAAATGAACTTGATTTGATGTAAATTGTCCATGTGGTTAAAATTACATAATCTCAAGAATATTATTCAATATTTAAATATAATATATATCCATAATATATGAATTTATAATAATCTATAATATATAGAAATAATAATTGAAATGCAATTTTCATGGTGACTATAAGCTTTACGTATGCATCAACACTACTTTGATTTACTTGTCATGTTAACAGAATAATAATTAAGTGATATAAATGTATATTATAATAATATTATTATATTAATGTCATATATGTCTCTTAATTTTAATAAATATATCCTTTATATGTTCCATGTTTTTTGGGAACATGTAATACCACTTTGATGATAGGTATTCTACGCTTTCTCAAATGAAATTATCATAATGAAACAACTTGGAAAGAATATTGGTATGTTCTAAATAAAAATTTCTGAAGTATAGAGACAATATAAATATAATGTGTATCATATATAAAAATAGTGTCCATTATAATGGAAACCATGAGAGGTGTTATGGGAAAATTAATCAATCATCGTTTCATGATTCCGTAGTTCGGCGTACATAGAAACTATATTTTTGTTACCTATTAAATGGGTGTTAGTGTAATTGTATATAGAAAACATAGCATAAAAAATCCTAGTATATTTATTTTAATATTTTTATTTAATCATATAATAAGAATTTTTTAGGGGGTTTAGGATGGAAATGAAACAAAAAATCATTAGAGAATGTGTTACCACTAAATCGGGCAACTTCTTTCAGTTTATACCAAAAGGATTCCATGGGACGATTTATAAACAAAGGTGGGATTCTTGAATGAGGTGATGGATTATATTAAGCATATGGGCATTTATTCTTCCAACCAATGGGTTCTTTATGTGTAATTATTATAGAAGAAAGGGTACCTTTTTACAGGATAAAAAAGGGGCACCCTTGGAAACTCTAAAATTAATAAGTTAATATAAATTAGTTTTAAAATTAAAAGTCATAAAATTGATATATGTTGAATGTAAAATAAATTTATTTGTGAATCCTCTCATACAATAGTTTTTAGTCATGTATTTATTTTATTTTAAACCTTATATTTCTACTTTACACTTAATTGTTATATTTTAATTTTAATTGTGGTAACAACATTTTATTTATTAAGAGGCTATTAATTTTGCTTATATGGGTAACATTTTCCATAATTGGATATTAAAAGAACATTCAGAACATATTATAGTCACTTTTTTATTTAAAATATTTTTAGGGTTTTTAAATATTTTAATAAATTCTTATTTTGTAAAACATCAATTATGTCAATTTTTAGACTATTCATTTTGTTGCATTAAAATAAAATCCAAATAGATAGACAACATTGAACCAAAGAATTGAAAAGTCATATAACATTTAATATTTATCTGTAAAAATTTTTTATGACATTAATTATGTAAAATTATATTTATTTTAATATTTATAACATCATTTATTGGATTTTGTTATTAATAACGCAATAACTACATCATCATTGTGTCATAATTAAATATAATTATTTAATGTCTTGAAATTATAAACAAAATAATATGATATTGGAAATAATTTTATAATTATAATGAATATTTACTGTCGAATATATAACTTATATAATCCCATATTAAATTTTTTTAGTAATTAGATATATGTTTATGACATATTATCCATTATTTTAAAAAAACAAGTTATAAGTGTCATAATTACACACAAGTAGATTGTAAAATAACATATTTCAGAGAAATGGGTTTTTGTCAGCCATAGCTCATAAAATTAGTTTAGAACAAGTTTTATGGTATTTTTATATTATGATAATATTATTATTACGCTTATTTACCTGATTTACCCTTTAACTATGGTAAATAAAAATAATTATTAACGTTATCATTCATCATGTCAAAAAATAAAATGGAACTATTTACATAATATGAAAGTTATTAATAAAAATATGGAATCCATTTTTCAAAATTCAAAACACAAACATTGCAATAATTAATTTAAAAATATTTCTCATTGTTAAATATAAAAACCTATTTTTTAAAAGTAAAAACCATCAAAATAT
Organism: Viscum album; assembly: GCA_963277665.1. Lineage (NCBI taxonomy): Eukaryota > Viridiplantae > Streptophyta > Magnoliopsida > Santalales > Viscaceae > Viscum > Viscum album. Next base: position 59,545,975 of record OY728158.1, read on the forward strand.
GGATACGTGTTTATAAAATATTTCAATGTGAAATTACATACATTGACCAAAAATGAATTAAATGATAATAACATAAATTAATTATACATTGTAAACAATTTAATAGATAATATACCAATATAAATAACTTAGATAAAAAGCAGTTTTGAATTTAAATGCCGAATTTTGTACATTATTTATTAAAAATTGAATTTGCTCCAAAAAAATACCAAAATTTCAACACAAATAAACATTGATGTTCCACATACTCATAAGAAACTTATTTTATTTCATATATAACATATAAAAGTGTATGGATCTAGATATGAAATTGATTTTCCATCAAAAGTTAGTAAAAATGCCTTTCTTGAAAAATACTTCTTTTATGCTTAAAATTGATTTTGTTATTATTTCATGGAAAGAAAACATATAATTTGTATTTTAAAAATCACAATGAGTATATATTTTATTAATATAATATATAATTAGTGATATGGTTTTTTATAAAAACAAATATTCTCATTTATATAGGTTTTCATAAAAACACATCCTTTATATTCAATTTTTTTATTTCCATTTACAATAATTTTTTTGACTAATGAATCATTATATAAAAATTTGTAAAATATATTTCCATAATTCTTCTAATAGTGTTCATTACTACCATTCCAATGGCTAGGTTATAATGGTAACATTTAAATAATAATAATTAGTTGTTTGTTTATGCTTGATGTAGTATATCATGTACGCTGATGAAGATATTATTTATTTTTGAAAACTAAGGATGTTACAACAATGATATGATAAAAAATGAAAGTAAATGTCTCATCTGTCAAAGAAATATACCCCAAAATAGTATAATGTATCATAGTCACGATTTTTAAACATTTAGAGATGAATAAGAATGATTATGGTTATTATAATAGGATTCAATAATTATGTCAATTCAGTACTTTATAAAAGATGTACTATTTATAAGAATTGTGGATTATAATAGGATTTAATACATTACATTTTCATCAAGTATTTAATAAAATGTGTTGATTAGTATCGATAAACCTGAATATTTATTCAAAAAATAAGTGAAATTTTGGTAAAGCACAAGGTTGAGGGAAAGGTAATCCTTATGATGTTCTTGATATTGATATAATATCATTGGGTAAATTGATTATAGATATATATAATGTATATTTTCCACCAATAACTACCTTGGTACTAATTATAGTGTATTGGAACATAATAGTCGTGTGGTCAAATGGATAACCATTACTGAAATGTTTTAACTTTAACATTGGATGATATTTTTTGTAGATTACTGTATTACTTTACCATGTGATAAATAATCTACTAAGAAAATAAGTATAAATAGTTCAAGACACAAGGAAATATTGTGACTATAGAAATATATCAAATATTTATATTTACTTTTATCATTTGAGAGTGAATAAATTTCTAAACTATATGAATAGGGTATTAAAGAAAAAATGTTTTCCTATTATCATCATTTTTTTGATATAATGGACCATTATTCACACCTCTAGTTTATGTTTTTGTGCTCAAAAAAATTCTCAAAAACATGTTCTCTAAAACCCTCCTTTACAATATTATGGTTATATTTCTATTTCATATCTATGTATTCACTAATTTTCTTCAATTCGAATTCATAGTTTTGGGGTGACCATCAAATTTCATTTTCCATCTTATTAAAAATATGTTTTATTAAATCTATTTACGAATTGAGTTTTTCAAAATTTGTTTTTTTTCATATATCAAACCCAAGAATAAAGAAATCAATTTTAAATTAATAAGATTCAATTTAATTATAGTTGGGAGAATGTAACACCCCAAGACATTAGAATATTGTAATTTTTAAAAAATAAATTTTTTTTCTATCTTTATTTATATGAAACTACATCATAAGCTTCCACTACATACAATAATGTGTTGGCTTGCATTACACTCATGGAAGAGGTTTACAGAACAACAAAATATAAATAAAAAATAATATTTAAGATAATAAGATATAACCTATCCATTAAGTTAGTGATTATGAACATGATAATATAAATTACGAAAATATATGTGTCAATTAAATGATTAAAATTAATTAGAAATGAATTTTGGAACCAACTTAATATTTTTGTAATGTTTTTATAATGAAATATTTTTAATATCTCAATGTTGTTTTATCTTCATAAATTAAATTAATGGAAATTTGGCAATTATATGAATGTTATATATATCCAATCAAATATTTTTGACTCTCATCTAATATATTTAAAAGGAATAAGATAAGAACAACCCCATATTTACACATTAAATCCAAAATTTTTCTAAAGTAAGTTTTAACGTACCTTAATAGAGAATCTAGTTTAAATCTAATTTCTGACACATTAATATATTATATTAAAAAAAATTTCTTTTTTTAATGTAAGATATAAAGATTTATTTTAGTTCAATTTTTTTTTTGTAAATATCAAGTTTTGACTAATAATAAATATATATTTCATTTTAATTGAAAACAATTTTTTTTGTCTAGATAAATTATAGTGTTAAATTATATTTTAAATTAGTTTAAAATTATAATTAAATTATTTTTATATCATTTAATACAATTTAGGTTTTTGGAATCATTTATTCATTAAATATTAATATAAAAATATAAAAATCATTATAACATTTCCACTTTAATAACCTATTTTCTCATTCTGTTAATAGTATTAATTTTATATTAATTAATGCAACTTATATGTTATGAATTTTTTAAATAGATTCCATATTTGGAATTAGTGGGTAAATTTTTTTTAAATTTTTTTTGGGAATATAAATAGTATATTTAGAAACATTTTAATTACGATGGGAAATGAAAAATCAGGTAATTAAGTAAAAAAATGTTTTAATAAAGACTATGAAATTACTATAACTATTGACATAATTTTTTTAGATGAGTGTGTTTTCAAAAAAGTCATTATTCAGCTAACATTATATCCATTAGAATCCACTTGGATGGGAGTATGAATTTTATATTATTATATTCAATGAAAAGTGAATATTGGAAAACATTTTTATTTAATGTGGGGTTATACAAAGGATATGTTCAACTATAAATTGTATTTTTAGATTTTATATTCTTATATTTTTCATGATAATTTATTGTAATTTAATATAATAAATAAGTAAATTATTATTTTTCACAATTATTATTCAATAATTATTCAACATAATATCAAATTAAATAAGTGATGTTAAAAATACTAACATGAATATAGATTTCGATGATAAATTTCATCCAAGAATTTTTAGATGACTTAGAAATATTAGTGAAGTTTTATATTTATTGGTTGTAATTTTTTAGATGTCTTAAAAAAAGAATTTGAATACATATTAAACATTCATAAATGACTCATTTATTAGACTTTTGGAATTTTATAATATTTATGTCAACCAACAAAGTGTAAATTACAGGATGTCATGGTAAGTGTTAAATTTTTTTACTAACAGTTAAAGGCATAAGATAAGTGTATTAATTTTACCTAAACATGCCTAAAAATTATTGGATGATAATATTTATAAATATCCTAATATTATGTAATAAATAAATCTAATATGAACCTATTTAATTGAAAATTATTTTATATTAATTTACTATTAATAATGTTTTCCAAAGTACAACATACCACAATTATGAATGGGAACCTCCTCCCTCACATCCTCACTTCACATTGAGAATTGTTTATCACCTGAAACCTGACCAAAATTCCTCCCAACATCCATATTCATGTTTCGTAAGTTTGTTTCCAAAAATACCAACTATTGATCACTTAAAATATATCAATTAGAATTCGATTGACGAAGAGGTAATTGTTTTACAAACTCATTCAAGTCCATTTCTTATGCTACTTCCTCTTCATGCATTGTTTCCAAACTAAATTAATAAATATAGTATAATTTATATTATTTTATTTCTTTATGATTATTCTAAAACCATATTCCATGATTTATCCTTTATAGGAAATATTAGAACACCATGTGTGCGTACATATGACTTACTATATCCACATTGTGGTGTAATTTATTTTTTATTACCACAACACATGGATTTGTATATTCATAGAAATAATAGATATATATGAAAATTATGACAGAATATCGATTCATTAAAAATTAATATACCATCCAATTGCATATCCTTTAACCATTAATGGAATGAAACTATTACTCAAGAATACATACGGCTTACCATCTCCCCGATGCAATGTGATTTATTTTTCATGTTTACCATTCAAGAATGATTATAAAAATTTATTTAATGAAACAATATTCTATTTATAAAATTAATATAATTATTGATATATTGGATATATAACATATTGAAAAAACCCGAGACTTTCATAACAAAAGATGTATAGTAAAATGAAGTTGTTACACCCATAACCTGAGTTATAAAGAAATATTATCGACAAATAGGTGAAAATTTATTATAATAAGATCATATATGATATCATAAACATGATTAATAATTTTATATAATTTAATAAAATTACATAAATCATTTTAAAAAAAATTAAATAATGTTAGACTAAATGAATTGTAAGGTAATGGATTGTTATCTCACTTTTATTACCATGGGAGACAAACCTTATAAAATACTTTATTATTTTGTATGGTGTATAAACTTCACATGAATGTATTTTATGGGTTTTATTATGAATATTATTTTATTTTTATATCCATATGATTTTATTTTATTCATGTGGAATATGCATGTTTTGATTATAATGTGTTTAGGGGTTATTTAACAATCTTATTATTATTCAGAATTGTTTAAGTTTAAGTATCCATTAAGAAAAAAATTTCATCCATGCCTTTGCTTTCTAAAAAAATATATTCATTTTTTACTATTATCCTAAAATATTTTAAATTTTTTAACCATATCTCAATTTTTATAAAATGGTTTGAATGAAATATTTTTTTCATTTTCCAAAAAAGATACCTTTTCATTATTTATACAAAAATACTGTAGAAATGTTATTTTTACTTATAGGGAATGAATCAAACTTTATTTTATCAGGACATCCAAATGATTTGAAGTTTCCATTATATAATTACAAGTTTATTTTCAATGATTTTTTTTTCAATTCATAAATAAAAACCTTTTAAATAAAATATTACAAAGTGGTATTGAATTTTGAATGAATTTCATATCTTTGAAGCATATTGTAATGTTAGAGACCCACTTTCAATTATATGTTTAAAAAAATACTATTTGGACATTTTATATCACGAATATCTATATTTTCTGGATATTATAATTTTCAATTAATATTATTCCTTCTTGGGAATTATGATTAAGAATGTTTTGATAAAATTTCAATAGTGTTTCAATTTAGGAACATCAAAACTTCTTTTCTATTACTTATCATTCAATGGTGAATTATTAATAAATCAGTATTCTATATTCAATAATGATATTATACAAGTCAAATTAATTAATAATTAAATTGAGTAATCGATATGAGGAATTCATTAGACAACTAATGATGTGTGGGGACCAAACAATACAGATCCCCTTAATACATCAACAGGTTATCTTGAGACATATAAGTTGGCTAAGGTAAATGGTTTTATACCCATTTTTTTAAACCTACATGTGAAAGGACTTAATGGTATAGGTTTTCATATGCCACAAAATGACATCCAATAATGAATAATTTTATTTATATATATTTTATTTATTATTATTATTAACTCTGGGATATTCCTATGATAAAATATATAAATTCATTTCATTCTCAGTATATTATTTACAAAGAATGTGTTTTGTTTTTTACCTATACATATTGATTATTCATTATCCAGTTTTATGAATGGAATGTGTTATCTATTAGTTAACATTAAATGTTGATTTATTCACATTAATAGACTATTTATTCTACTGTACGTAACCTTACTATGTATTTGAGATCACCCTTATTATGTTACATTTCCCTAGGTTGTGAAGATAAAACCTTTGAATGAGTTTCAAGGACGATGGTATTTTATTTTTGTTGTTTTTTATTTCCTTTATAAAGTAATATGGGTATCATGTATGTCATCTTGGTTTCCAAAACTGCTAAACTATTTGGTCCATTTGGATTTGGAACTTGTATCTATGAAAATATAACAAAATAATGCACCATATCTTAGCATTTGGGGTTGGGGCATTATGTTGATTAATATAAGTACTTATAAACTCAATATACATGATAATTATATCGTTTTTTACATTCCATAAATAATACCATCATGATCTATGAAATAGGATCAATAGTGTTATGTCAAAACATATACGAGAAATGAAGCAGTTATTCTCTGAAACGAAACTTTAACATGAAATTGATAATATATGGGTAATATAAAGTCATAATAAAATCATATATGGAATGATATATAAGAATATGGTTCTTTTAATGATTTATAATAAATATATTTTTACTATATAATAGGTTTTAACATGTATGAATAATGTCAGGACCTAGTGTAAGGGTTATCTAACCTCACATTTATTTTTGTGAGATATATGCAACATTTGCTGCTTATTTTTTGTGGTGTATATACATAACTATATCATTATATATCATTAATTTAATTTATTTAATTATATTAAAATTGGTAATTTACGTTCTCTTATTAGGGGGATCATGATTCAAAAGATTCACATGTAGTAATGGGATTTGTAGTGTTAGTTTTATTTCAGCAAGACATATTCCATATTCAAAACTAATTTCTTTTTGGGGTTTATATAATACCCATAAAAGTATTCAAGGGTTCTTATCATTAATTTCTTGGGTATTTATATTTCCATTTTATTATTTATCTTTCATGGAGTTTACATTTCAAAATTTACAAAATCAGTAAGGTAATTTTATCTCAATTTGCCTTTTTTCAGACACATGTTATATTATTCACCTATATTCTTTGACAAGGTGATTATACTAACATTTTACATGATATATCATCAATATAATTATTTTAATGATATTTTATACTTCATTCAATGTCATTCATTCATGGGGATTAGATTCAATGATACTAATGTGGTAAGTGTTTATTGGTACAATATCTTTGTTTATCGGGATAGTATATGATTATACATCCATTAATGAAATATAATGAAAATTTTTCAATATTATGAAGAATTTTATTATCTTATGGTTATCAATGCAATATCCATGTAATGATTCAATTTTTTCTCTTTGATACTCCTGATTATTAAGATTATTTATTTAAGAAAATATAACATTGTTTCTATCATAGGTCAAATGTGTTTTTATTAAAAAAACATGGGTTATAAATAAAATTAATTTTTTAATTGATATTTTAAGATATTTACAATGATAAGGATTTACAAATTTTTTTTTATAAATTTCTTAATTGTCTTCCAAAAATATTTTTTATATGTTTTCATGTATATAAAAGAAGGTTTCAAAACTATATTATGATTTAAAAAGTATTTTTCAAGGAGGAAACTATATTTTAGTCATGAAATATTGGAAATTAATTTTTAATATTGTTTTACCTGATTTATTAGATGTTTTCAAAGAAATGTTTGATTAGTAATTTTTATTCCATAATAAGTGATTTTCATAGAAATGTTATTCCAATTAAGAAATATTTCATCTTATCTTTCAAACCCATTATCAAGTTAAAATTTAATCCATTTATATATTTTATGATTAAATGGTATTATTATATAAGGACAATATTCTCATTATTTCTCTAAATGGTTTATGTTTAAGATTTCATGTTTGGTATGAAACCTGTTTCACATTCATGGATTATACCATGATAAAGTGGTTATGAAACATGCATCATTTCAAGGGTTATTGCATGAAAAAAAGATTATGAAACCTATGTTTTATCTTTAGAATCTGATATGTTGAAATGTTTACATCACCCAATTAATTTCATCAATAATGATATGATGAATGTTTATAAACTTGTGGGACAAATATGTCTGATTTCATTATATAAAGGGTGAGACCTATATCTCCCAACAATGCATTATGTAATGGTTTATATCAAATGAGATAAAATTAGAAAATATTCAGTAGTATTGAAAAAAATGTGGAATAGGTTTTTTCTTATACATAATGGGATATGGGGGTGTCCTAACTCATAAGGGAAACAAGTGAATCCTGATACATAATCAGAAACACATTTGTCTTTATTTCTAATTGCAAAAAGATGCATCTTGATCCTATATGGGAAACAAGTAAGTCCTGATCCACTATGTTGGTGGTCCATGTTGTTAACATTGACACGTGAATTTTTTTTTCTATATTTATGATAGGGCCATAGTTATATGAAATCATATTATGGATGTTGAATGATTTATATCAATTTATCATCATATTGATTAATTTATTATGAACATACAACATTTATGAAAAGAATCGTGTATATGATATTTGATATGTATGGTGTGATCTTAAAATGTTGTTCTCGGGTTCTCTAACACTTATACTCATGTTATTGTTACGTATCTCAACCATTTAACCTTATATACTATATCTTCTCACCCATGTTTGTGTTTCCATTACATATGTTATGAATAAATGTTTTAAATTGGAGTACTAAATGGGATGATTTTATTGTAAAAATTGGAGACCCTTAACCATGTTAGAATTTTGTGTTCCATGTTTCCAATGACACTAAACTATTATGATCCTTGAGAATGTAATTTTGTAATTTGTAGAGTATTCATCTAAAATAATGTAATATCAATGTATGATTAGCATGTTCCCTATTAGAGTTTCTAAGTTAACATCCCTTCACGCATCACCTCATGTCATATTTGTGATGCTTAATGTAATTACAACAAAATTTTGTATACAGAAATCTTCTCATGTTATGATTTTCCTGGGAAAAGAAATATGATTCTTGAAAAATGAGATAAAAATTGTGGTAAATAGTGTGTACATTTTGTCACATGGTGTGTTTACTTGCTGGGAAAACTAATCATGTGCATTAATGGAAACAACATGGGATGACATGGGACACTACGTCGCGTGTATATGTGGTTCATGATTTGACTTTCCTTCCCAGGGGTACGAAATTGTACTCCAGCTTGTGCCCAGGTATTATGGATTGTGGCCATGTTCTAAAACCCATGACTGGGTATACTGGTAATGTGTACAAGGTATAGGACTCATCTAGACTTTTATATATACATTACATTTCCATTAGGGTATATGAAATTTCTATCCACACGGGTTCTTAGGCATGTTCCTTTGGCACGTGGCATGGATGACAGAGTAGGTTCACATGGCGTATAGGCCCATCCACACAACATGTGATATTTATCTCACTGAGAACCATTATTATTATATCTAGGGGACTACAAAAACTATGTTCTATGATTTTCAATATTTTTTATAAATTGATTAACTCTTTATGTGTCTCTCCCAAGCCTCTTCCAATATAGTATCCTACTCCAAGACGGCTAAGGAACACATATATGGTATTGATTTAACCTTATTCATCATCCATTGTTGAATTCTAACAACCTTATATACTTATGAACACCCCTCAGCATGCCTCATCATCGTTCCACCACACTATAGATAAAATACCTTAAATCCATAAACCTCACCAAAAAATAGCTCTATCCATCTAAAAAACATAAATCTCCATAAAATTCACACATACTCCATGATTATCAAAGTTGAATCACAATTGAATCTAGAATGATAGAGTCAAATTGGTAACCCAATAATTGAATGATGAATAATGTAAATAACAGTGGAAAAGGAGTAATAATGATGTTAATATCATCATTTCTTAAGGTACCACCGATAGAAGACAATTAGTTTGTAGAATCCATGGGTGGAAATAATGTTCAACAACACATAAACAATTTGGTTTCAAGAATTCCAAATAAACTATAACCTATGAGATGAATAAAAATCACATGAACATAAATGTAGATAAAATATTTTATTAAAAAAATAATCAGGGGCCGAAATACATGAAATAATGTTCCTTAACTCTATATAAAATAAATTATTCACGAATAATGAATAATTTTATGATCTCGTGGAATTCATCCATATATCAATGTTCCTTGATCATTCGACATTGATCCACATTCTCATGTCTATTTTTTCTTAATAGGGCTAGGATCCTCCTCTATAGTCTCATAGGTTTATATAGATAACCACATATATTTTAAATAACATCATATAAATATATAGGGATTTGGTTTTATTAATGAAATAAGGGAAATAAATAAAATAATTAATTCACTTAACACAACTTCTATTGGTTTGATTCAGCTGAACATCTGACGCTAACCAAATTTATGTTGTTTCTATTGTAAACCCTATAATTATAAAATAACCATGGTCTGAAATTTCTTATATGAAGTGATAGTCAATTAAAAAACCATTTATTCTAAAAAAGTTTGCAGATTATTTAATATATATTAATATTTTTAATATATTATTTTTGGGATCCTATGATACAAAAAAACGACGCCAAATCCATTGAAAACATAGCCATATATATATATATATATATTAACATTGATATGACCAAAAAAAATGAAAATGGAGTCATTAGAATATAAATAAATGGAGAAATCATATTTGGTGGTTACCCAATAACATATCTCTCACAATGGTATACTTTACAAGACCTAATTTATTTCTCCATACATGGGGAATGGTAAATCTATTATTTTCACATATTCCTCTACAGCTCCTCTGGGAATAATAGTTAATAATACCAGGGTAAAATCATTGTTTTTTTTATTCAACTAAATGACCATAGAATATCTGAACTAATTTGATTAAACTATATTCATTACTTTTAACATTCTTTATGGTGTAAATAATAACAGTAATTTAATGTAGAAAGAAGTGTGTTGCACATAAGACCTTCAATTATTAGTTAAGATTTCCTTACATGATTCCAATCTCAAACTGAACACTTAAATTATCATTGTAGTGTTGTGAGGAAATTTATTTAGATTCAAGTTTCATTTTTAAATAAATCCGATTTTTAGTAATGTTATTTATATTTATTTTCCAATATATAAAAGTTGGTCAGTCCAATATCAGGTTCTACAATTTACGGTTACTATTTTTGAAAAAACCTCCCTAGAAAAAGTGCCACGTGTTTGATATAACAATCATGGGTGTGAAATGAAATATTTATATCATAATTTAAAATATATTATTGTGAAAATATGGGTTTGTCTCAAGAGAGGGTTTCTCAAAATCATCCACCTCATTTAGATAGAAAACTTGGGTTCTTTGATTTTTTTAATTGAAAATACCATAGATGTAATTAATACTGAATATTGAAATAAAGAGAATGAGACGTCATGATATAGGGATAGTTATGAAATTATTGTGTAATCATAGTAATTATTGATTTTTTATATTATTCTTACTGACAGATTAATGATAGGTTCAATATTCACTTCCCCACTCTCATTTAGTTTTATGGGTTTGATGAGGTAAAACGTAACAAAAATCTCTTCATGGTTAATCCCCATTTATTTTTGAGTGATATTAAAAATATGAAACAAAAAAATTAAACAACTTGTAAATTAATTTGGTAATACAAAATACTTTATTGGTATTCCAATGAAACTTGAGATAATTACACTTTATTAAAAAAAATATGGCAATTATTTCTAAGAACATCACCATTAAATAAATTCCATTGCATAATATATTGTATTAAACTCAGTTTAGATAGAAATGAGATCATTTATAAATGTTTTATGTAATTAACAAAAATAAATAATGAATACTAAAATATTAAAATATAAACATTAACAAAATTATAAATTCAGTTAAGTGAATATATATTTATTATCTATCTATGTGGAGAAACACAAGCACCACAATTGGAATTTCTTCCCATACCTGTTCATCCATAGCTTTACCCCTATATGTGAGGGGTAATTGGGGAGAAATTGGTAAAATAAATAATTATAGAATTATAAGATATAATTTTTTTTAAAAAAATGAAAACCTGAATAGTATTAGTCCACCTAGAACTCAGAAGTCTCCCCCTGTTGATTGATATTCAGGACTATTATTAGTTCTTCCTTTTTTTTTCATCAGCTAATGAAATGAAATATATTTTATAACTTTTTTGGATTTTGGAATGTTTCCTCCTTTTCCAGAATATCTCTATAAAGTATAAGAATATTTTACTCAAAATATATAGCTTACATATTTTTTTAATTGGATTATAAATTGAATATTATAATTTATATTAGATATTATAATATACATTTCCTCCTTTTTTTGGGTTTCATGGATCTGAATATGGAACCTAAAATCATTAGGTTAAAGAATATATGATCCTTATGATCTTCTTATCCCAATGCTAATTATATTTCATATGATTCTCCCTGGTAGTCAAAATTCAAAAATACATAACTCTTGAAAAGTTTGTTTTACTGTTATAAAAACTATTTTTACACTACTGAAGTCAATTTTTCTATTCCAAGTATTAACTTTAATCATTAAAAGTATATTTTTACAATTATGAGGTGCATTATGACTCTTTTAAAGTCATGATTCATTTTATAATTCATTATTAAAGAGTTAAAATTAATCTTACAAACTTCATATTTAGATTTATAAAAGAATTAAATGATTCTCCCATACTGATTGATAGACGAATTTCAATCCACAACTGTAGTCATACCATGTGTCATTAAAAACATAAAAATAAGGGAAAATAAAATAAAAGATACCTATTTATTCTAGAATGTAGAAAAATTAGATCATTCCAAAATTTATCCATTTCAAACAATATGCATGAAATCCCATAAATTTATACAATAATTCGAAAATTCCTTAGAATGAAATGAAAAAATAAATTAAAATCCAAAAAAAGTATTTAATGTTAAATTAATAATGAATTTATATCTTATGTAACTGGACAACATAGTTCTTCCATCTTCTCTGGTTAATCCATTAGGTACCTGGTACACAGCCACCAGGTATATATTCTTATCTATTGTTAAAATATATATTTATATATAGAAATACCTTACTAAAATTATACCCCCTACCAATGATAATTACTATAGTATCTAAAACCCACTAAAACAAACATTGTTTAAAAGATTTAATTAAATCCATTCCTCAATATGTAGGATCCATTATAAACTCCTCACTATAGAACAAATTATCCTCGAGATGTATTAATGATCATTATTGATGAAATTAACTACATACTGCACTCACATATCCACCTCCCACTGCCATGTCTTTCGTAATATTAACTCATTCCACTTCCCCACTCACACCATATGTAATAACTTCATTAAAATGAACATCTTTCTATAATAAACCTTACCATACTTGTCACTCATTGAATGAAACATCCATGTCTACATATACATCATTGATGGGGATCACATGGTAAAGGTGTTATCAAAAATATTAATACATATGGTTTTTTTGATAGATTAAAATTTATTTCCTCAAATTTCCAAAGTAGTTTCATATAGTTTTATCATATGAAGAATAAGTTACTATAGTGGAATCCTAAAGTTATACTAATATAATTTTGTTTGTATGGTTTTATGAAACATGAAAAAAAAATTGAACTAATGTTTTTATAATTTAATTTCATGTGAATAATTTATGTGGATAAAGAAGCCAAGGAAAAATTCCAATGGTGATGTTACTAGTGGTGAAGAAGTAATGAAATTTCAAAACATGAAATCATAAATATAATTAAAAATTATTATATAAAATTATTTTTTATATTATAGAAATTCATATTCAATGTTGGAGTACTATAATAGGGATGGTTCATGTTATTTTAATTTTATTATAAATATCTTGAAAATGGTAATCAATGATAGGTTATTGAATGTTTGAATGATTTAAACATGTTGTTTCATTCTAGAGATGAGTTGAAAACTCTCGAATCCATTTCACATGGAAATTTGGAATATTTTTTTTAGGTGATTATTAATTGAAAAAGAGATTGTTAATGGGGAAAAATATTTAGGGACTATATAATTACCATTTTGAGGTTGGATATGTCATTGTGGATGTATCATTGAAATGAAATATTCATTGGGTATGGATGTTCTTATAGGGAGAGAAGGTTTCATATCAATACTCTTTTAGTTTATTAGAGGTCAGTGGACGAAATTGAATTTCAAACACCAATTTTTTAAAGTCTATGTGTCATGGTGGTTGATGTTGCAACAAAATTTCAAATTTTCATTTTATATAATTTTTGGAGATCATTGGTGTTTCAAAAGGCGTGGAATTTAGATCAAAGATAGAGGGCTATTGTTGATGGATTATCCCTTCCAAATAAATAATAATATATCTCTATAATGAGGGTAGAGTTGGAGAATATATTAATTCAAATAGAGATATATTTTCATTCTAAAAACACAGATAAAAAAATTTATTTAATGAAGATTACAAACATATAAATAGAATGAAGGATATCATAAATATTAATGGAAATAAGGGATAATATTCTTACACCATTGGGATGTAAATATTTTTCATATATCATGAATCTGAAGGAATTTTTTAAGGAAGTGTAGTTAGTTTTTTCATATGAGGAATTCAGTGGTTTTATTATTATTATTATTTTAAGGTTATGAACCTAAAGGGTGAGTGAGACCTTTAAATTTTTTAAATAATTAGGTAGTTCATTTAGAGATTTTTATACATTGGGAAATTTCCATTATATGGTCCTTGTATGTTATACATCATGTGTTCTCCAAGTAAAACCACTTGTGCTTCTATCTATTTTTTCCCTACAATATTTTTTGTGAGGGAGAAATGGTAACCTCATTGTTTTGGAACAGTTTCATTTGAGAGATTTATTTGATAAAGGCATACCATGACTCACACCCACTCCTATGGTATTTTAATATATTTGACACTATCATATGGAATTAGGGAATCTTGATTGGATTCATTGATGTAATTTATCTTGGAAGTATTGGTAGCGGTGAATCATAAAGTGATTCCAAAACATTAGTGGATGTAATTTTCAATTATGGAATTATCTAAATCATTATTATTTTAAATATTTTGTAATGTATATATTTATAAATATTATTCATGGAGTTATTATAATCTCCAAAAGTTTATCATCATATAAAAGGGTTCATAAGTTGTTGACCGAGGATGTCAATTGATTGAAAATTCAAGGCTGGTAATTCCCCAAAAAAATATAAATGAAATTATTTCCATGTAAATAATTACATTTTATATGAGAGATGATGATCAATATATATGATGGTGACTCAAAGGATCATTAATAAATGTTATATATTCTATGTATTTTTATTGAATTTTAGGATTCACATGGATGTATATATAAATTCAATCATGGAATAAGATAATGAGATTCTAGAGGACCTGTATAGACCCGAATGAAACACTAAATAACAAAAAATATTGAAATTAAATTTGAGAAGATTTATATCATGATTAAATCCATTGGTTTCAGTGCTTGAGTACATGGAATCCCATGGGATAATGTCATATAGTATTTTTTAGAATTTCATTTCATATGAGTTAATGAAAAATGACAATGTTTCTATAGTAAAATAGAAATATCCAGACGTTGAATTCCAGTAAATGTGGAATATCACAATGAAAGAGGATCTAAAAAATAAAATTACATTCCTCAAACCTGAATTGGGAAATTAATGTTAAATAGAAACCAATAATTCCCCAGTTTTCATTGTGTAAAATTTTATTACCATGATACCATGTGTCTAAAGAAGTTATTAAATAATAAAATAGATGATTTAATGCTGAAAAAAAGTTAGGATATTGAGATGTGAATGAAGATTGGAAAATAAATCATCATAAATAAGAACATGATTTCATAAGATGATATTATCTTAGAAGAAACGCTAGTGTGATAAATTGAGGATTATAAAGACCTTAATTGCGATTTTATTATGGCTATGTTGAAAAAATTTCAATGAAAAAACAAGTGATTGGGAAGATATGATGTTGAAGAAATAGAAGTCCTAAATTTTGAATTTTTGGCCACACATAAATGTATATAATTCTGGGTGGATAAAATGAATTTTTCCAATTTAGTGGTCCATGATTCCAAAAAAATAATGTTAGACGAGAAATGAATAGAAGTATGAGTTAGAATATGGTGTTTAAAAGACAAAAAATGGTTTCTTAAAATAATAAAAATATGTGATTAGGCCCATTATAAAAATTGATGGTCACAAACTTATCATAGTTATTTTTTATATATTTCAATAATTATAGAATCAAATTGATCAATGATGATATAAGATACACTATTTGATTTTGAATAAATGATTAAATATCAATATATTATCAAGAATCCAATAATTTATTTTCGGATGATAGGCCATATGGGATATTAAAAAAGTAATGTAGAATCATGGAGATATTTTAGAGAAATCATGTGACATCCTATAAAATAAATTATTCAATAATGAATCCAAGGATGTTGTATGGAATATAATAAGAAAATAATAGTGGTAATTAATTTTATGTTACAAGATCCCACATTTTCGTGGAAGATGTATTTGAGTCAAATTAAAAAACACAAAAATGTCAAATAAAATTGATTTGAAGATACATAAGAATATATAATATGTATGGTGTTATTATTTATTAAATATGGGGTATAATAAATATATTATTTCATTAAAAAATTATATTAATGATTAAGAGAAAAAATAGAAATGAGGTGAAATTCATATTCACAAAATGTTTTCAATGATTAATTTTTTTAGTTTGAGGGAAACTTATAAAAATATTGTTGGACTACTAATTTGGATCCAATATAATTCATGTAATTTAGGTTTTGATGATCTCAAATACCGTTTATACATTACTGATGATTTTACCATTAGGCATGTTCATCAGGTTTTATCTTATTTCAATGTGTTTTAGAAGATAATTTAATTAAGTATGAACTTTGTATTTTTTTGCACAAAATCTCCATTTTCAGAAACAATATACTATGTTATGATTATAGATACACAATTAAAATCTTTTTAGTTAATTCAGATATGTAGATTTCCAACATTAATGGGTCTCCCATGTAAATTGGATATGTTAAGTAATCTTACATGTAAATATCATATGTCGATGAGTTCTACTATGTGAGAAAATCAAAAACATTGATTAGTTGGATACATAAATCAAGATATTATGTGATATCGACTACGTAATTTTAAAAATATATTCCAGATTCAACAAATTAGGTAATAACAAAATGTGGATTGAAAATTAATAATTGACAATATGAAAATCTTCTATTAGTAACATTGTACATCACTTTGTATTTATTACCATTAAATAACATTAGTGAGATTTAGTGATTCATAATGATTGTTAATTTTTGGATTATATATTTATAGTTAAACAAAATATAGTATGATCCATGTAATGAGGCAGGATAAAAGTACAGGGATAATTTAATTATATTTACTATTGATGAGGAATTTTATATAAAATGATATCTCTTTGGTCTTAGATTCAACATTTTATTTTCAATTTAAATAAAAAAGTGAAGTTTTTCATTAATTAGATAATAAATTATGTGTTCTTATAGAGTACAGAAGTTATCTCATGTGAAAAAATAATATATATATATATATATATATATATATATATATATTCTGGGTAAGACAATTTCACATACATAAGTCTTTTTAATGAGAAAGAATAAGAAGATTCATATTCAACAATTGTGAAATAATATATATCTTTGATGTTGTTTAGATGAATCTCATGAAGCTATATTCTTTTCTTATCATCTCTACATGATATTTCTTCATTATATTTTGTGTATCAAACAAATTTGTGATATATCTATAAAAGACAACTTTTCTTATCCAGTTTTGTGATGGTTCATGAAAAAATATCTTTATGACAACTATTTCTAAAGACTTATTGGAGTATGGTTGAATGGTCTAATAATTTTTTTATTAAGTGTCAAATTCTTGAACACAATTATTTAGTCCCTTGTAAAAGGCGTATAAGTCCCTAAAAATTGGACTGGTCATGTGAAAATCACCAAACACGGGGAGAAGATTGTTTATGGAGTGGACTGTTGGACATATATTACCCAAACACTATAAATATATATGGGGTTTTCTTCTATATAAATCTTCAATATAATTATGTGATTAAGGAAAAATTGGAGGATAATATTCTCTAAAATACTATTTTTCTAAATAAATAAAATTTTGAAAACATAGTTAACCACCTATTCGGTCTTTTTCAAGACATTCTGGCCAATAATTGTTATAAGAGGTTGTGAATATTGAGTTATTAGTTATCAAAGGTTGATGTATAAAGATCAATTCACAATGGATTCTATGACTATAAACATAGAAGGTATTTCTATCAAAATGGAACCTTATTTTAATGGTTAGAATTATGGGTGTTGGAAGTCAAATTTGAACATTTATCAAAATAACCTTGGTTTAAAGGATTATCTCAAAGACATGAAAATATAAAAAATACCAATAAACTAAAAAATAATCTTAGCATGTAGATACTGATGTCATTTATGATTTGTATTCTAAAAAAATGAATGGTATAATATGTGGATTACATCTGTATGGGTTTAATATAGTATCTCGATGAAAAAAAACACCCTATAAAATATAGACTATTATTTCTATTTTATATTAAAATATAAATAACGTGAGATACCTCAGATATGATACTACTAAACTTAGGTCTAATTCATTTAGAATGACTGAATGTTTATTAATCACCCAATTAAATGGAGGGATTACAAAGATTCTAAACAATTCATATACTCTCAGCAATGTAATAATTATTATAGAAAAATATTTGAATGTCTTAATAGTTTTACAACCGAGATGGAGTAACATTTATTATACTATTTGATAATATAAAATAATAATGAATTTAAAAGTAAATGATTTAATTGGAAGACTTATAATGTATGAGGCAGAGATAGAAGTTGAACTTGGGGAGAACATATTGGTCATGAATGAAAATGTGACTATGAATGCCTTAATTTCAAAAGATAAAAAGAAATTTAATGAAATCTAAATATTTGAATCATATAATGAAGGTAATTTAAAATGATCTAATTTTGATTATTGCTTTTCTATCTTTTCTCAGATATTTAAAATGTTTTATAATAAGATAAGTTTTTTAAGAAACCCATCAAGATGTCAAATAACTATGAGGGAAATTAAAAATAAGTGGGTTGTTAAGAATGAAATAATCACAGCTATATCATTCATGATTTCCTGTAACTACAAGATAATAAAATCCAAGAGAAAAAGAATTTAACAAAAATTGTTAAAAAAAACATGAAAACTGTGAAAGAAACATAAGGTGCATCCAAGTACTGCTGGGATGCTTCATCATCAAAATCAGAAGATGAAAAATATAATCAAAAGGATAACATCACACTCATGACACACTCTAATTAAGTAAATTCATATTATTATTTTGAATATGTCCATGAATCTGAAAAAATAAATTTCTAATATATGGAATTATATCGATATTTTACCTTGCTAGAAACCAAATATGAGTATTTGAAAAATAAGTAATTTATCTTAAAAAGAAAAACTATGGTGTGGATAATAAAAAAAGAACATGAATAAACAAATATATAAATTAAAAATAATTCTTAGAAGCTTTGTTGCATCATTTGTTGAACATGATAATAAGACTAAACAACTTTTAAAGGATATTAAATACTTTAAATATTCTACTACAATTTTTACCAATGGATAAAATTATTAAAATAAGATCCCTCAGAAAAATAAAACATATAAAAATAATTTTTTAATTGAATGCTAAGGTGATAAGACAATATCTTATAAAAATTATTTTTTATAAGTTCTAAAAATTATAACCTATGTATAATGAATTCATTTTTTCAGGGAGAGTTAGTAAATTATGCTATATATTTTGATTGAAAAAACTAAAAATTTTATAGAATTAAAAATTATTTTCATTCAATTAATTTATCAATTTTCAATAATTAATAAGATGTAATAAAAGTAGTAGTTATAATTTTTCAAAGTAGTATTCATAAAATAATGAATTTTTATTATATTTTTAATTTACAATTGAAAAGTTAAATTTTTAAATTTAAAAATTTTATTTGAAAAAAACAAAATTGTTTCGGGATTTACCACAATAACAATAGAATAGGATGATGTATCTTGAATTTTTACGAAATGGTTTATTTTTAGGTTAATAATGGAAAATATAGTTTTCACAAATAGCAGAGAGTTAATGAATTCAATAGGGTATATGTACATTATCAAAAAATCTAAAATACTTTTATCAATCAAAAATTTATTTATCATGTAATATTATTCATTTCATTATAATAGGCTTAATTTATATATCAAAAGTTTAAAATTTTAAAAATCATGTAGTATTTTTTTCTAATAAAATATATTTTTAGACATTTCTTTTAATTAAAAATTAACATGATGGATTATGTTTCTTTTATCTTAAAAAATATAACTCTTATTTTATTATTAATTTAAAAATAAATTTTATTAAAATAAGAAACATTAATAATTTCATCATAAATATATTTTGTGCTTAAAAATACACATTATAATAATTTCATGCATTATATGAAATAATAATAAAATAAATTTTTCTCCCAATTGAGAATTTTAATCGATGAAATGATTTTTCATATTTAAAATGGTAATTTTAAAAAGTTCCAATTTGTTAATTTTATATTTTTAAATTAAAATAAAATAACATGGTTAAAAATGAGTTAGCATGCTAAAACAAAATTACGGTGTAAAATAAAAATAAGGCTAAAATCCTAAAATTCATTAAAATGTATCTCTAAATTTGTTTTGAAGTTTTTTATTTACCCATTCCACCTAAATACTATATTTTGTTAAAATTTTGTATTGACATGCCTTAAATTGTAACTTGTGATTTTATATTATTAAAAAAATGCCAATCCCCTCTCTTATAAAAGGAGACTTCCACCACCCTCTTATATGAATTTTAAAATTAATGTTTATAATGAATATATAAAAATGATAATTCATATATATACTTATTTCATGTTTGGGAGCCCTATTAAACAAGTTAAATACCTAATGGAAGGTTTAGATTTCCAACATGAGTACTGGTCACTTCTTAAAATAGTTTTTATCTCTATAATTATAATAAAAATATATCTTATCCATTATAATATAATTAAAACATTATTATTAGTGTTATAAAATATTATTATGCTATTTATATAACCATTATAAACATTTCACATTATATATAAAAACGATAATGGCATCCGTGTGTACGTAGAGACTACAACCTCCACAAAGAGTCATGTTACATTTTGAATAATTATATTAAATCGATTTTTATAAAAGGGTATTTAATGAATAAATTATTTATTTATTATATATTTAAATTTCTTAAAGGATAAAAAATAATCTACCTTCTGTAAAAGGGTTTGGGAAATTAAAACATGCTCATGAATACATGAATACTACCACCATGATGAAAGATGTGTTATATTTTTCATTAGGTCATAAAATTGATTGCTAAAAATGGTTATATGTTGAATAAATATTATATATAAAACATTAATATGATTTTTAAACGAAAAAAAACATGTACCTTATTTTTTTTATTGAAAATGAAAACATTATTCATCATTATGTGTGGACTACAACTTCAATGGAATAACATATTTCTCTTTTCCTCAAAAATCTACAAAATTGATTATAAAAATTTATTTACGAAAATAAAAATGATTTTTATGAAATGTTTATTTTTCTATACTAGTTATATTAATATTTATCTCAAGATTAATATACCAATATTTGTTTGCTAAAAATAACAGAAAGAATCTTGTCAGTGCTTCTGCCTTAAAAAATATTATAAAAAATTATCATGTAATGGAATTATAAAATTATAAATCATTATAATATAAATACTTTAATAACTTGGATGTCATTAAATTAAGAAATTAGTATCAATGAATTGAAATTTTATGGAACATGAAAAACAATCCAAATTTTTAACATCTAAAGATAAAAAAATTATACTTAACTACTGAATGAAAAATAAATGATTATAATTTAATACTATATTATATTATGTGCTTGGGTATACAATTAAATTAAAATGAAACAGACCACAAACCTTAGATATAAATATAGTACATATCCCCCAAGGGATAGTCCACCAATCAACCCTTATTTATTCAATACGTGGTCCGAATTCCCCAAAGACATGAAGCCCATTACACGGTCTAAAGTCCAACAAACTAGCCCAAAGGCCTAGTTCAACATCATGCTCACATCATACCACCTGCGTCAGTAGGGCTGCATCATGCCTATGTCACCTCCAACCTACATCATATCTACAACACCATATGCCTACATCAATCCTGTATGACTTTTTACCTACGTCATGCCTCTCTTTTTGAAATTTGATATCTAAGGTAATAATTACTCATCTTAATATTTCATTCTTAAAGACATGTTTTGTTTCATACACCTATATTCTTTTATAAGGTATAAATATTTAATATTATGAGCATTATATCATGATTATGTCTTTAATAATTTTATTTTGTGGATTATTTAAACATTATTATTTTTAATGGGTTTTTATTTGAATGATATAAAAGATGTAGTGGCTTTTCTTGACTCAATATATTTTCATATGACATAATTATTTTCCATTGACATTGTTTTTACATGATTCATTTCATCAATCATTTGAGGATATTAAATTTCCTTTCCTCCTCATCTCCAACAGAATTAATTTCTTTACCTGAAATTTATCATCTTTGATGAATTTATTTCTTTCTAGTTTATGATTACATTATGAATAATTTCTTTTATTTTTAAAGGTTTTCATTTTAATCCATATACATATATAATCTCTTTCTAATAATTTTTCAAATTCTTATTTTGAGAAGTAAATTTTTATTATTTTTTGTGGCCATCAAATTTGTCTGTACCACATTGGTTTATCACTTTTTCATGATGTGGGTTTTACTAAATTTATATTTATTAATTAATTTTTTCCCATTTCTTGATAATATATTTCATCTTCCACTGCACATTTCGTTTGAAAAAACCATTTATAATTATTAATAGTTCTTAAATTATATTTCTTATTAGATATTTATTTATAATTATTAATATAAAATTATTTTTATTTAATTTTGAAGGTTACCCATAAATTTTTCATTTACGACATTATTAAGATATTTTTCTCTATAAAACACCTTTTATTATTTCACATCCTTTACCATCATATTTTTCAAAGGATCATTCTCTTTTGGATTAATATTTTATGAATAAACATATAATATAATTTATTAAATATACCTATTGAATGACTACTTTTTTATTAAATAATTTAATTATTAAATACAAATTATGTGATAACATTTTTAAATTCTTGGATTTTTTTCTTTCCATCAGTTTTTTCTAATATAATGAAATATTAATTTATATAGACAACATATGTTTGAATGATGATGAGTACAGTTCAATATCTCCCTCTAATGAATTAGTAATGGTTTTATATGTAATGAGTGAATGGAATGTGGAAATAGTTTTATTTACATAAAACATAATTGGTGTGACATTTTGGATATGCATACAATATGATAATTCCTAATGCTTATGTTCTCTACCACAGTACATTGTAATTCTATGTTTTTATAATATACCAAATTTTTATGTAAGATACCTATGATTAACTTTTATATACCTTGTTTTTTATATCAAACACTTATGTAATTGTTTATGTTTTTTCATGTGAGATTAAACGTCCTACTATCCCGACTTTCAGTCAAATCTTATTGTTTTATATTCTTGTCAATAAGATATTTTTCAAAGGATCATGCTTTCTAATGTGTTTATGATCGAAAATTTAAGGAAACATTGATATGTTTTACCCTTACTAGGAATCTATTTATTCCTTGAAAGGACGTGATAATTCCATCTATGATTAATAAAAGAACACTTTTTTTGTCAAAATGACTATTTTATTATATTATAGAATGAAAATACAAACAATTACTATTTCTAATAATATATTACTTGCAATGTAATGATGAAAATTTTTATTGGTAAGACTATTATAGGGGCATAAAAACCAAATACTAACAACCAAGAAATTGTATAATCCATATGACTAAACTCAACTAAAAATATTACAAAACCCAAGAAAAATGATAAAAAACAATAATATGATAGAAATTATCAAAGGAATAGTAAAAACCATTGGAAATTAAGTATTGAATGTTGATGTTTGTGGGTATACACATATAAAGTTAACAATAATGTGACCATTTAGACATATCCATTACATTAATACATTATAATCATTGGTCAATATTACAAAATTAAAAATCATTGGTGGTTAGTATTTCCCTTGAGAATTATGAATTTTAGAAATGTATCTATTATAAAGTAACCATTTTTATTAGTATTTAGTAAGGAACGACGAGGTCGATTCAGGTACCCCCAGTGCAATGGTGGCCCAAATAGGGTTTGAGATACTACTTAGGCCACCAAAAATTATTTATAATTCATAATATAGTTTGTTATTATAAAATAAATTTGTGTGGAGGTATATTAATATAATATGACTATGTATTGTAAATAAGGTAAAATACTTGTTAGGTAGAGTGCTCCATGGAAACCTTATATGCAATACCTTATCTGACATAGGTTGGAAGGTCTATGAACAGATTCCATCAGGTATATATATATATATATATATGAATATACGATGAAACTAATATATTCACATATACACATGCATTGAATATGAAACATGGATTAGTGCCTCATCATCCAAATATAATAATAATGCAATGATGGAGCTTATAATAAAAAAAATTAATATCATCATTGGACATGTGGATATAATCCCAAGTATCCATTAATGAGTGTGATAACATCATAAGGTACAATTTTTCATATTTAATAATAAAAATCGCATGATATAATGATACGTCTTATGAGCCCATCCAAGGAGTACCATAATATGGGAGCCAAGTATCTTCTATGGAGTATTACAATGCCATAAATTTATGAGACTCTCTTTGGAATTTCAAAAAGTGGATACCCACATATCATTTGTAACTTTTAACTACCGTAGGAGATTGTATATGATTTTTTATAATAATGAAACCCTTGTGTATATCAGAGTGTGTGTAAAACATCTATCTAATAAAATGTCCATGGAATTTGGAAAAATGTAAACCCACATACCACTCATGGAGTAATATAATACATTTGACCTATGGGCCTACCCATGAAATTCCATAAAAAGAAAATCCATGTACTTCTCATTACATAATAAAATTGTAATAGCTTATGAGACCATCCAATGTGTCCCTTAGATGTAACCCATGTATCTCCTAAGTTTAACATAACTCATTTACCCCTTAAATTTAATGTAATTGAGATGGACATATCTATAAGCATGCCACTCATTATCTCATCTTGACAAATTATGAGGACATGTAATAATCGTTCCATATAACTACATCAATTCATTCACCTTATTTAAATGACATCTCTACCATTTTCACCCAATATGGAAAAGGTCTAGAATATATTTTGTTGCATTTATCTTGAAATTAAAAATAATTAATCCATTATTTTTCATTTAAAACATGAACAAGTTCTAGGTGAAGTGTGCGAGTAAATCCCACATGAGAGATAGGAATAAATATTATAAATGAATGATATTTTTAGAAAAAGAGAAAAGAGAACCAACCTCATGCTTAGGATGGTCCACTCTTCTAGTATTGGGTTTTGACACAAGGATGAATGGGAGAAATTGAATGAATCCTCATGCACCCAAAAAATTCGGTAAAATACCTCTATGATATTTTGAATTCTGTATAGAGAGATTAAATAATAAGAGAATAATAAGGATTCTTATACATACTATTGTCTATCAATATGAACTAACAATTAATGAATCTATGTTTGGATGGAGGATATCTTTATATTCCTAGAGAAGAGGCTAATGGATATCTCCAATTTGATGTAGGTTTTTTCACCTGGTAGGGAAGAAAAAACATGGGGATAAATGAACAAGAAGGAATGTAAATTATTTATTTCAAAAATTTTAAATAGCTTCATGTTTTGTCCACACCGTTTTTAAAATGTTGTACCAACTGTGTGTTCGCCTATGCCGAGAATCCTCACCCCTCATGGTTTGGTTACATGGTTTGATCTAACCATGTTCCAACCATGAGGTGTTATTGGTTATGAGGATCAATGGGTGAAATCTACAAATAAGGTCTAGAAAAACCATATACAACCCATGTAGGTCACCAAATATGCTTCAGAAGAAATCTAAATAACCTCTTTATCCCCTCACACATTTTAGACATATCGTGCTCCTCTATAAATGGGTTCAGATGATTGGGCCATTTGTTTGATCTAATAATGAACCAACTACAATCATCATGACACCTCTCAAATAACCAATGATTTTTCTACCCAAAGCCTTCTAAACTCAACCAAACTATAGGAAATATCCTAATACAATAAACCCATCCAAAAAAATTACATCAAAGTCTTCCAAATCATAAATTTAAATTCTGATCTTCAATTTAAATTTCATCCCATCAGACAAATGAAAATTTAAAAAAATATTTTGTTTTAACTCGGTCCAAAACATAGGATGATACAATATCCCCAACTTAAAACTTATCAACTCTAAAAATCCACTGTTAAACCATGAAAATATCACCCAACCTACTCGATTTAATAATTTTGGCACAAATGGTCACATTGTGTATCCAAAGACCCAACACACCTCCATGAACCATTATAAGCATATGATACATAGTCCAATTAATCTTAATCTATTTTCCTGTTAAAATGTATGACATTTTCAGATGGAGCGTACCATAGAAAGTATAATATGAGTCATGATCTATTAATCACCTTTTTTATCAAGTGCTCTAAGTTACTTCCCACCATATGTCCTGACCTATGAATGGAAAAACCTGAGTCATAGTACCGAAACTGTTAAAATTTCCAACTAAAACATGTATATATCATTAAAAAAATTATAACCAAATGTTGTTCAATTGATATAGTTAATTATATGCAAGGAAAAAAACCCTAAAATTCTTTTTGATCTAAACAATCAAATCAATTTTACATTTTTGAAACTGGAAACTATAGATTTAATTGAAAATCCTAGACAACCATTTGCATGGAACCTAGCTAATCCCATGATAGGTATGGGACAGTTCTATAATGATCATATATATACTTTTACAAAAGGTCTAGTCAAACCAACTCTATAGAAATTTTCTAAATTAAATTCTCATCATATATGGTTGATGAATTTTGAAATCTTAATACCAATACCGTTAAGAATTGGTATATTGAGATAGCATCGAACAACTTCACCAAATCCCGATTGCTACTTCTAATGGTTTCTTCTAATTGAAACATTATTGATTAATTCTATCTAATGAGATAGATGTTCAAAAATTATTTTCCATCAAATGGTCCAAAAGGGTCATGGCCCTTCTCCCATGAGGGTTTTCATCAACTTCCCAATGTGGTATCCACTCCCTATGACATTCTTTTAACCACCCCTTGAGTACACTTCTAAGTATTTCATCCATCCAAATATAAAGGCTGTTTTATTTTATTTATCCTGAATTATATCCAATTCTCTATCAGTATACTCGGGATGACATCATTACTGGGGTCATTCTTGTCACAAAACCATTAGTGCACTGAGATGTCAACAAATGGTGTGTATTGATCCTTTCAATCCATGATGACAATAAAAACTTTCTAAAACAAAATTTTCCAACAATTGAATACAAATCTCTAAAAAATGAATGTCAGGGTCCAAACAAATACTATATCCTTATGGTGACCTATTTAATAATAGGATATCCCATATCATGAGAAAGGAATTTAATTTACTCAATATTTGGGTCAACATTACCAAAAGATTCAAGGGGAAACCATCACTCCTCCCCTATCACTTTTCCACTCACTGATTAGTTATCCAAACTATACCCAATGCAATATGATTATACCAATTGTATCCCATTTAATATGACGGGTGTACAATCACATTCCACATGGTTGAAAACCCATCATAGAGACCCTCATATCATCCACCGTCTTGGTCATGCTGACCATGCTACATGAAAAATAAATTTTTAATACTCTAGGATCTCTAGTGGAATACCACTTTAAAATCTGTCTCATAACTGTTCCATGATTAAGAAAACAAACCCAAGGTTTTTTTTAGATTGTAAATCATCAACAGTTATACCACAAGACATCTGATCCCAGTATCTGAATAGTAATTCACATCAAAATAAGTATATAGATCAAAGAACACAATGTACCTCTAAAAATGTAAAAAATCACTTTGCCTATAACTTATAACCTCCTCACATCATGTGAATAATTCTAGAAACAAGCATAACACTGTGATCATTTCCAAAAAACTTGTCCATCAACCTTTGTGAAACACGTATCAATGTTTTATTTTTTACAATAGAACATTGACCTACTATGGACTATCTAAAATATAAGGGATTCAAGGTAAAAAACATATCTCCATGGTATCTATAATGAGAAATATACCTCAAATAATGAAATCTATCAAACGACAACCATTCTTAAATAATATTTTTCAAAAATAGGTTTCTTTTAGGAAGAAATAATCTTCGTCGACCAACATGGGTTTTGGATGTCTCTCCAATGTTGAAGAACTGACACTAACTAGGTATTCAAGTATGAGAATAACCCTCTAGAATTAACATTCCATGAAAACACCCGATTACATGGGATTTCATTTTTGTCATCTAAGAGTCCCGTTTGGGATAATGGTACCTAAAAAACACCTCACATCCAGAACACTATAAATACATTTGGAATGCTTTGATTTCTAAAGAACCAACTTCGTCTAGGGTAGACCCCTTTCAAATTAATGGAATAAATCCTAAACAAGGTCACACCAGAAAAATTCACTAGGGCTTACTACCTAACCATTGGGTTTAAATAACAACATTTCCAAAGGTAACGATGGACTATGAGAAATGCTCACTTAAAAAATCAAAGAAATTCTGAATCTTACTCATACATGAGGTTTCAATCTAAAAAATCTAATGTAATTTTCGATGATAAGATATTTAAAAAGTTTTGTTTAAATATTTAATGAGGTGTCATATAAGTGTTATAAAGTAGTGATTAGAAAAAAAATTTACCAAGACCATCATTTAGATTATATCAAAATGTATTTCAAGGTAATAATATTAGAATTAACTTTTTAACGATTTATTTTATTCGATAGTTTTCACAACCAGATCAGTTAATAAAAATTTGAATTTCCAATATTTAGAGGAAAACACTCCTTTGTTTATAATTGAAATATTAATTAACTTCTGCTTCAAAATAAAAATGCTAAAAAAAGGTAAAAATAATATATTAGTTAAGGAAAATAGTAATATTAAATTACACTATATGTCAATACGTAACACCATAGAGGATGATACATAATTATTAAATGACTATTCTATAAGCATAAACATACCCCCATAATGTTTAAGTATTAAACAACTTTTAATGTAAAGTCGACCTATGAGGGTCACATCATGTTAATCTAGGTTCAACTGAATTCTCCCCCTGACATTTTAAATTATTTAAATTTTAAAACACCCTAAATGGATTTATCATAAAAGTGTCATTCCATGACTGGATAACAGGGTTTAAGTTCAATTTATTTAATGAGAAACATGACTCAACTAACCTACTTAGGTCTAGTTGTTCATTTAATTATTTAGTAATATAGGTCTACATGCCCAAATTATATACATAAAAGTCTTCATAAAGGAAATCCTTTTATATAGGAATATTCAATTATGAATCAATGTAAAAAAATGTCATGGTTTGGTTAGATAGATTTTCATTACATGTTATAGGGGTACAATCCTCTATAAATTCAAATTTGAAATAATGTAACAATAACCAATTTTTTTCAGGATTGGCTAATTATAAGGATTCCCATTCAAATTTTATTAGGAACCCATAAAATTTATAAATGGTAAATTTATATAAATTTAATTACAATCATTCACATTTCAGTTCATGCCACAAATGGTACATGTCTCAAATGTATCGTAATTGATAAGCTAATTGTTCAACATCAAGATATAAGGGGAAACCCATTTAGGTTGATACCTATAACGTCTCGGTTCCGGGTGCCGCCAAAAGGTGCCTCATACCCAGTTGGTCACATGGCCTCAAGCGCAATTTCCCTAATACCAAAGGATATTCACTAGAAATGATAACCTTCTGTGTGATAATGGGGAAACTATACCCTCATTAGTAGAGTATTCACAATGGAATAACAAATAATAAATAGCACTATAAGAAATAATTCCACACAAATGTAAATGGTGGAAGACATAAAGTAAATAAATAACTGGAGCACATATAAAAAAATTCATGTCACATATGTCTTGGAAAATAGCCAAACATGTCATAGTGCGGTAAATGCAGTTCTAGACAAAGGCACAAAAGAAAAGAAAACCCAGTAGAATCCCAAGAACCAGAATGGCCCCATTCTCTCCAGCTCCATAGAAATCAAGTACATGGGGAAGATGGTTGTCTGCCCTTATGTACTACTATAACCATATAATTGTTTGGGTCCAAAGGCATGACACAAATAGGGTCTGAGACGATAACTAGTAGGAAACCACTGCAAGATCTACTCCTAAATGATAGCAAGTATACATAGTAGGTAATAATGAGAATGAAGCAAAGAAACTAGGAGTACACATATGTAACCAATCCTTACAGTTTGATTTTACATTCATCAGCATATAATGTTCTTCATTTAGTCAAGTATCACAACTGGTATCCCTGAAGACTACCTAGTAGGACCGAATCCAAGATTGTTCTTTTTCTTGGCAGACGCATCATATCCATTCAATATTTATATTAACCCTCAGGGTTTCTCTCACAGTCTAACCCCTATGGTCATGTAATGCAGTAAAAAAGTCAATGACACTCTAAGGAATCACTCACCGTTAATTTCCCCTATGGTATTTCCTGAATAACTATAGACTCTATGGGGAATCACTCAGCCTCATTTCCCCTTGTGGTATCATAACATAAACTATAGACACTGTGAGGGAGCACTCACCGTCAATCCCCCTTTGTGGTCATTTTGTGTGTAATATAACAGAACTCTGAGGAAGCACTCAATGTCTATTCCTCCTATGGTCTAACTACACCAGGTTTTCACATCCCTCTACAATACAATCATGCATAAACGATATCAAGAATCCCAAATTAATCTCAACTACTACATGGATAAAAAATTACAATGCATATAACAAGAATTTAACAAGCGACAGAAGTTAATCAGTTCCATCCTATCAAGCAGGGAAAGGGATAAAGGTCTTCCTCATAGGAAACCTGGACCAAAAAGACCTAATCATTAAAACAAGGAAATTAACCCATGAGGTATTATATAAACATGAAATAACAAATAATGTCATAAAAATCAATCCTTTATCCTACAATCAATCTATGGAAGATAAAACAAGGTTCAATATCCTTAACCTGAAATACCCAAAACATGGGTAATTAGAACATTAGAATATAAAACTCATAGACACACATTGAAAGGAAACAAACCACATACCTCAATGTTGTATGAAGATAACTCTCTAACATCGGCCCTTGAATCGGCCTAGAATCTTGTAGATCCACAAAAATGTCAAAAACATTCAAAATTGAGTAACTCGATAAAGAGGATAAAACAAGAGGAGGGGTTCTAGGAGAACGAAAGACTCACTAATGGAATTCCAACGCCCCCAACAGAGATCGAATCAGAGAACGAATGACAGATCAATAGTTCCAAGAATAATCATTCCTCTCAGTGACTCCTAGACAAGACAAGGTTAGAAGAAGATTTTTCTGGGGATTAGACACAACCCTAGTCTGCTTAATCAAAAAAAGGAAAAGTACATGACATGTTCATTTAATGCACATACCATGTACATTACTCAACTGTCCCCCACTATTGGTGGTCTCTAGGTCACCTCACATAACCCTATCTCGGCCGTTACACAACTAGTACACAGCTACCCACGGAAACCCGGTACACGGTGTGTACTCCCAAGTACATGGTGTGTATTCTAAAATTTTCAAAAACTCCCTTTTTTCTCAAAAACACCTAAAAATAAGATCCATACCTAAAAATAAGGTTTGGGTTCAAAAAAATACCCCCTTGAAGATATTCATCCATGAATTATCATAACAATGTGGTAGAGAAGAATCCTCAAATAGCTATGGCCACTGCGATCGCACATCAGTATCCCTTTACCAAGTCTCATGATTCACTCTTCCATGTGGTCACAACACCCGTACTAGAGGATTGTACCATCAATAGAGAACATTCACACTAGGATCCATAATCTGGATAGGATTATCCTCAAATGATGCATCAAACTTCAAATAAACCTCCTCAGATAGAAAAACATGAATGGGTCTGAGAAGTAACATCATAGTTGAGAAACATGGAAGACTTCATGCATAGCCAAGCACCTCTAAGGTAACTAAAACTGATAGGAAACCGAACATACTCTCTCCCAAACCTCAACCGACTCAACTTATCACTATAAAACCTTCCCTTATCATTTAATCATTTTGTGTCCCAACCTCGGTGTGGAACACAATAATACCCGATCTCCATCCTCGAACTCTAGAGGTCATCTCTCTCAATCAGCTTTAGATTTCCGAGGAGACATCACATTAGCCGACCTCTTCTATATTAACTCTACCTACATAGTGGTATCTAGGACAAGACAAGGTCCCAACATAGCATCCTCTCTTACCTTCGGCCATCATAGGGGTGATCAGCATGGCCTACCATACGAAGGCACATAAGGTGACATGAGAATGTTCTCCAAAAAATAGATTTTGTAGAAAAAAATTACCAGTGGAATGTGATTCTCCCAAGAAATTCCAAAATCCATAACTAGTGCATGATGCATGTTCTCTAACACCTAAATCGTGCACTCAGACTGGCCATCGGTTTGGGGATGGTAAACTATATTGAAAATTACTTATATACCCAAACCCTTCTATGGTCCTTTACAGACGTGAGAAGTAAAACATTCATTTCTGTCGGAAATGATAGAGTGTGGAACCGCATGAAACCATACAATCTATTATATATAAAACCTTCTAATCTCATCAATATTGAAGGTACCCTTGATCATTAATAATTGTCCCACCTTCATGGGATTATTTATAATGACACAAACCACATCATTCCCTCGAGGATATCTCTGTAACCCTATCCTGAAAACCATCTCGGTATTATTCCACTTCCAATCGGGAATGGTTAGCTACTGTAGAAGCCAAACTAGTCAATGATGTTTTTACTTCACCTATTGATATGTGGAAACCCTCATAACAAAACCAGTAACATCTCTCTTCATACCTGGCCACCAATAGCAATGGTGTATATATCGATACATCTTGGTGACACCCAGATGAATTTCCCAACCGAGGAATGAAAATCCTGCATCAGATCCTCACATATGTTTGTTGACACCAATACACATCCATGAAAGAGAAAGATCTCATCCTCAACTACTGTCCATCTAGGACTAGGGCCCTCTCTTGACACATTATCCCCTAGGAATAGGACTTTATAATCTGATAGATACCTCATTAGTACTCGATCAAGTAGTGTAGAGGTAACAACTAGAAGAGAAAGAAACATTTTCCCCAGGTTTTCATGAACTTCCAAACTCATTTCAGAGAAAAAATCCATGAGCTACCACTCACTACTAGCCTTCTGAACAACATGTATTTGAGTCTTCCTTCTCAACACATTAGTCACTACGCTTCCTTTCCCATGTGTCGAGGAAATCCAAATTTCAATAGACTAAAGGTACTTCACCCACCTTCACTGTATCAAATTTAGGCCAGACATTGTAAACATATACTTGAGTCTTTTGAGGTTAGTGAAAACCACAAAATTCTATCCCAATAGATAATGTCTGTAACTGCGCAAGGCATGAATAACAGTAGCCAAATTGAGATCATGTGTTGGGTAATTCATGTCATGTGGACTCAACTTCTGAGACCCATATACAAAGACTACATCCCCTGCATAAGAACTTCTCCCAGAACAACACCTTATGCATCATAGTAAATGGTGTTACTCTTTCCCGGCTCCGGAAAAACAAGTATCAGTGCTAAATTCAGCCATTATTTCAACTCTTGAAATGATGGCTCTGATGAATCTATCCACATGTAATTTTCACCCTTCTTAGTTAGGACCGTCAATGGCACTTTTAAGCCTGAAAAGTCTGGTATAAATCTACTGTAGTAACCAGTCATCCATAGAAAAATCTATACCTGAAAGAAGTTCTTTGTATTCACCTAGGAAACTTATTTAATCTCCTTATCTAGGCTTATTGATACTCATATCGCTAAAATAACATGACCCCATTAGTGAATCTGGTCCATTCCAAAGTGGTTATTTGAGAGCTTAGAATATATATCATTCTCTATCAATGTACATAAAAAAATATCAATATGGATTTCATGGTCATATTGAGTGTTAGAGTACACCAAGATATCATCCATGAAGACTACAACAAAATATTCAAATTAAGGATGGAACACTCGGTTCATCAGTTCCAAGAAAACTGTTCGAGTGTTTGTGAGACCAAACATCATAACAAAAAACTCATATAGACCATACATAATCTGGAAGGTTGTAAGTGGTATTTATGATGGTCTAATGCACAAATGATGATAACTGGATCTCACAGAAATCTTCATAAACACTTGAGCTCCTCGAAGCTGATCAAAGATACCATCAATCCATTGAAAGTGATATCAGTTCCTAGCAGTCAAGTATTTCATCTTTTGTTAATTCACACAAAGGCGGTGGGTACCATTCACCTTCTTTGCAAACAGGAAAGGCGAACCCCAAGGCGAAGTAATGGGTCAGACAAATCAATTTATCTTATTACTCCTCCAGCTACTTCTTGATCTCCTACAATATTAGTGTAGCCATTCTATAAGGAGGAATGAACACAATTTCTTCCCTTGGAAAAATCTCAGTAGAAAATCCCACCTATCAATCTAGAGGAAACCCTAAAAAGGCCTCTAGAAAGTCATACCTAAAACAATTAACCACTAGAGGAATGTCTATCTGTGAAGTCCCATGGTCATCAAGATACATACTAGAAATCTGGGCTATAAAACCTCTCAAACCGTGATACTCGGGTCTAGATCTTCTCCCCTTGACATCCCATTTGACCTTATGTTGAAACAAACCTCCCTATATCGATGTGTAACTCACCCTATGGTGATAGAAATTGACAAAATCCTGGTGGGGAACTAACTTGTCCATTATAAGAAAGACGTCGTCACCCTTCATCTTTAGGATGTAAAGGTCCCCTAAGAAGTGACACATGCCATCATCAATAGTTCAATCCTTGCACTGATGTACACTAGTTGTTTTAATCTCCATTGTAGTCTCCATCATCATGATATCAGTAGAAGTGAATATACAGAACCTAAGGATCTCCACATTAGGAAAAAATATAAATCAATGGGATAAACCTATAACGAAAATAGAATAATCTAAAACTGAGGAAACAAAAATTGTAACTCTAATCGTAGAGGGTCTAGGATTCTGCTTCTGATGGATCTGCTCTAGCATAAAAGCCTGACCTACACCATGGCCCTGTGATGCTGCCTGAGATCCCTGAGCTAATCCACCATACGATTGTGACCACTATGGCCATGACCACCACCTCAACCGGAATAGCCTAAAGAACTCCATCCCCAAGGCTGATGTGGGACTTATTTTCCAACTCTTGTATGAGGAGTCAAAACAGATCCCCCCTCAATAGCTTCTGGAAGGAGGAAAATGTAGAAATGTTGAAGATGTCCCATATTGCTGTAAGATCGGCTCTCGACTGGGCCTCTCAGGTACTGAGGTTTCTTATGTCCACCCTTTCATCACTTGTAGCACACCACCTAGCCACCTAGAGAAAAATATAGCATACTTAGATCTCCACATGTAGACTCCCTATGACACTTCCTGCTATCTGTCGGAAGGGTACCGACTCTTGATGCTGAACCACCCTAGACCACAGATCCAGAATCCCTTAGTTTGCACTTGGTGATCAGCACTTGGATAACTATATATGATAAATTAAATCAACCATAATATGTTCACATGGGACATATGTAATTTTGGTGACCATCCTCAAACTTGCTTGCAAAAAATAACTCATGACCCCCCCCATGAATGGGTGTGAATCACTATAACTCTATGAAGTGATAATAATACTCCATGAATAAGATAGTACCCTACTCTAAACTCAGGAACTCTTAGGCTCAGTCCTCCCTCAAGGTATCTGGGTAGAAGTAGCCATAGAAGTTCCACTGGAACTCATCCCAGGCCATAACCTTATGGAGTCCATCCTATGATATCACATACCACAATCTCATGGAGGAATCACATAGGATGTACATAGTGAGTATCACTCTCCTCTCAGGAGGAGTCTCCATATGCTCAAAGATAGCCATCATGGCTTCTAACCATGAATCTGCATCATGATGTCCTCTATCCCCAAAAAATATGGGTGGATTCTGCAAATGAAAAAACACACATCAACACTACCATACAATGGGTGGGATGCGGTGCTCCCAGGAAAGTCTACATAATATTTCATAATCCTTCTCAGAACTATGAATATGCCCCATTGACGAGTATAACCTCTGGTTCCAAGACAAGCTGACTAGAGGATCAGCTGGTAGTCCCTGATATACCACTTCTGGTGTCTGATCTTTTATGTGTATATGGATTGCATCTAGATGATGTCTCGGTGGCATAAATCGGTAAGGTTACGCACACGCCACATTCTATTATTAACAAGGACTAAAACATATAAGTGCAAGAACGAATCATGGGAAGAAAACAATCAAGTTTTTCAGAATAGGGTTACATGGCGTTTTTACCCTCCACACAGCATGTTCCGTTAGGTTTCAACATGGGTGTGTACCTCTACCTAACCTAGTTTTGTAACACCCCTACAAAAGGACTCTTCTCCTTGATACATGACATGTAATTTAATGATTTTCCCCTATCCAAGTTCCTCTTCTCTGGTAAACACATAGTTCATTCTCAGGTAACACTACACAACATGTTCACCCAAGACACGACATGTACCCTTTACGTTATAACCACATGTGTTATTTGTCACACGGTTGGTGACACGGTCAACTCAACACGGCATGCAATAATGGAACACAATGTGTACAACCTATGTTTCATCCACCCATTTCATTGGTCACATATCTAGATACCCAGATCTTACAACACAGTGTGTACACCATGTAAGTGGTGTGTGTCACTAAATGATTCCCAACCCCATGTCTCTTCTCACACATCTAGTCACACAGAAATGGACTATACAGCGTGTACATAAATTACACTGTGTGTACTTAAGGAAAACTTTTTATTCTTGAATAGATGGATAAATGACATGTAGTTATCATCACACACAATGTATTCTTGGGTTTTCTAGACTGTTATCCTTAGAAACTACTCCAAAGGCCCATAAAAACAGTAAAAAAAGCATTAATGTTCCAAATTCAAATCCATGGGGGGCTTGCTCCCCAAAAATCAAATCATGGCATCATATTCATGTATATCCTAATACATAAGTGTGAAATGAATCATATGATCCACCAAATTCTAATCCATGAGGGTTCATAACACCTTAGGGAATAAACTTTGGCACCCATTCAAAATAAACATTACATATTCCAATACCCTAACAAAATAGCAGGTATTCTATCAATGCATCTATCAAAATAGAATGTATATCTTGAAAAAAATCTATCAAAAAAATGCAATCAGTATTCCACCCTAAATGGAATGACATGAATTCATGACATGTGATCCATATCACGTGCCTCTATGATTAATGAGATGGAATACCCTCATTTCACAAGGTTTCAATGGAAATATAACCTCAATAATATCAATAATAACTGCAAAAATCATGTGAATCACCCAACATTGAATACAAATCAACTGTAATAATTTAAAAACTAGAAAAATTTCAATATTGGAGGTACCCTAGATTTTCCCTCTTCATGGGTTAGCAACTCCTAGGAACATATTATTACCAACTACCTATTACTTTCTATCCCTTTCTATAGGATCCAAACAGTAAGTCAGATAACAATAGAATCCCTTTGATACCAATTTTTAACTTCTTAGTACATGGTGCCACCCAAAGGTGCCCTCTACCCGGATGGTGACATGGGCTCAAGCGCATTTCTCCGAACACTAGATGATGCTGACTACACTGATGGCCTTGTGTGTGGTAATGGGAAAACTATTACCTCATTGGTAGAGTTTGAACTGTGGAATTACAATTAATAAATGTTAGCAAATTAAATAATATCCAATAATAAGTAAACTATGGAAGACTAAAATTAAATATATTTCTAGAGCACATATTTTAATGATTCATGCTACATATGTCTCGGAAATAGCCAAGTAAGTCAAAATTCTAGAAATTTTGTACTATACCACGGAAAAAAAGAAACAAATAAACTCCAGCAACACAAAAAACCTCAGCTTGGTCCCATGATATCCAGCTCTACAACAATCAAGTACAAGGGCACTTGCAATTATCTACATCTGCAACCATATAACCTC
This sequence comes from Viscum album, assembly GCA_963277665.1. Taxonomy (NCBI): domain Eukaryota; kingdom Viridiplantae; phylum Streptophyta; class Magnoliopsida; order Santalales; family Viscaceae; genus Viscum; species Viscum album. The sequence goes on from OY728158.1 coordinate 59,584,755, forward strand.
TTTGTGTCCGAAAGGATGACCTCAACATGGTCTACGATGAATCCCAGTAAACAACCACCACAAGATCTACGCCTAATAGTAAATGAGTATATATTGCATGTAATAATGTAAATGCATCAAAGAAACTAGGAGTACACAAAAGTAACCAAAGCATACAGTTTCTATTTACATTCATTAGCATTTAATCTACATCATTTAATCAAGTATCAAAAAAGGTATCTCGGAAGAAATACTAACAGGAATGAAACCAATCTTGAGTTTTTTTTGGTAGACACATCATATCCTTTAAATATTTATACTAACCCTCTCACTAACTCACACAGTCTAACCCCTCTGGCCAAGTAATGCATTAAAAATAAAATTACAATCTTGGAAGAAATCACCATAAATTCACTCTATAGTCTTTACTTAATAACTATAGACTATTTGATGAATCAAAAAACATAAATTCCCCCTATAGTCTCCTAATTAAAACTATACACTCTGAGGGAGCAGTCATCATCAATCCCCCCTGTGGCCTCGTAATGTGAAATATAACAGAAACTATGAGGAAGAACTCAACATCAATCCCTCATGTGATCTAAGTACACCAGTTTCTCAATTCCCTTTTCAATTCAATCGTGTATAAATGATATCAATCGTCGCAAAGTAATCTCAACTACTACATGAATAAACAATTCCATTGAATATCACAAGCATTTAACAAGTAGAAAAAGGAAATCAGTTCCATCCTATATATCAAGGTAAGTAATCAAGTACTACCTCATAGGCAACTTGGACCAACCGTCCATAATCATTCAAAAAAGGAAAGGCAGACATGGGGAGTTCCTTAAAATTTCAATTCCAAGTAATATCAAACCAATTAACCCATAATCCGTCAATAAATCCATGGAAGATAAAATAGGGTTCAAATTCCTTTACTCGAAATACCAGAAATAGGGGTAATCAGTACATTTGCATATAAAACTCAAAAAAACACAACTAAAGGTAGAAAACCACATAAATAGATGTTGTATAAGGAAGAATATCAAATTTTTTCCCTTCAATAATCCTAGAACAATGTAGATCTACAAAAATGTCAAAAACATTCTACTAGGAGGAACATGATAGAGAGGAGAAAACATGAGGAGATGCTCTAGAAGAAGGAAGTACTCACCTATGGGATTCCAATGCACCCACCATAGAATGAATCATAGAAAAGATGACAGATTGACAACTCAAAGAATAATCATTGCTCTCAGATTCTCTTAGACGAGACAAGGTTATAAGTAGACATTTCTGGGGATTAGACGCGACCCCGGTCTATTTAATAAAATAAAATAAAATGTATATAGTGGGTTAATTTAATGTAAACGTGTTTTACATGGCTCAAACAGCCCAATCATTAGGTAGTCAATAGGTCACCTCACATGACCATGTCTCTATCATTACATGTCCAATACATAGATTCCTGTAGAAACATGGCACATGGCATGTACTACCATGTATACGATGTGTACTTCTAAAATATCAAAAAACTCCCCTTTTTATCAAAAGACTTGAATACAAGATCCATACATGAAAAGAAGATCTAGGTTCTTACAATAATGAAATTTTTATAAAATATTAATTATATATAATTCAAAAAATAAATACTATTATAGAGAAATAATACCAAAAAACAAATAAAAAATTCCATGAAAGCTATAATGAATGTTGGGAAACATCTAAGAATATTATAAAATTATTCATGCTAAAATAAATTAAATTATCATTGAATTGATCAAAGAAGGTTAATAAAATAACTAACATGGTATAAAAATAATCATGATAATGAAAACACAATGCACTTAAAAATATCTAAAACGGTCAAGAAATTCAACCTATGTGGTATGATATATGAATGAAAGGTGAATATATATATTCCTAGAATGATGCATGGACATTAGTCACTTCTCCCTCCATATCAAGAAAAGAGGTAAAATAATAATCCATTTATAATTTATCATTTAAAATATGACCATTAATGAAGTTGATATAACAATGAATCGTAATAATTACATAACGAAAAATGATCCATCCTCTAACAACGTGATATTTCACTCATGGGTGGGTTGGACCAACCCAGACACAATCTATTTACCATGTACCAAAAAATTATTAGTCTCTTACCCATCATCATATTATAATAATACCAAATAGGAAAATAAAACATTGATTCCACTTATTGGATCCCTACCAAAATGGCATATAGGATGGTTCCCCGAACAAATTGGAAATTGGATATATTGAAAACCACTACAAATATTCAAGGCTTTCAACTAGTAGGAAGGGTATAATAGAGGTAAAATAGAGAGAATATAACATCTAGTTTAGTAATAATTAAAGAATACTAAATAATAATTATAGTCAGTATAATGTAATGGAATCTAGAAATAAATTATAAATTAATGATAATAATGCATTAACAAGGTCCATCATAAATACAGACATGCCATAAAAGTACATTGAAGGTAAATATTCATCCTCTATCTACTACATAACAATGATAATATGCTCAGTCATCTACTGACATACCCTATCCTATCAATAAAGTTTAAATTAAAGAAGAGCAATCTAAGAAATTGATTCTACAACCCTGAGACCAATTTTAGTACCCTAGTGATATGTATGCCCAAAAGGGAGTAAGATATACTCAATAATCCACCTCCAGAAATGGATAATTAATAATACAATCCATGAGTATAAAATTTAGATGTGTATATCTATATCAAAATAAGGCACAACAGTAATGAAAATAAAATAAAATACTTGTCGATGTGGGCTATTTAGGGATACCTTTATGACAATACCAACTTCAACATCGGTCAGAATGTCTCTGAATAGATCCCATCATGTATATATATTCATATATGTTGAAAATATTATCTTTATATATATACATGAACAATCTTGGATACATGTATTAGATCATTGACATTAATATATAATATTAATGTAGCAAAGGAGATAACAATAATAGTATTAATGTCATCCATGGAGCCATGAATATATGTTCTCACATCCATTATTGACAGTTCCAACATCATAAGGAATAATTATACATATTTAATAATTAATCATTCATAATAGAATCTAGAAATAATATCATCCCATCAAAAGAAAAATGTAATTAGGAACCCAAGTATCTCCGATGGAGTCACGCAACTCTTTTAATTTATGATTCTGACCTTGGAGTTCTATAACGAGGAGCCCCAAGAATATTTCATGACATCTAAATTCCCTATGATGCTATCTATGGTTTTCCATAATAAGTCAACCAATGTTTCACTTAGATAATGTGGAAATTTGTTTTCGTATAAGGCCTCCAAGGCATTACATAAAAAGGAAATCTGTGTATCACTCATTTTTTTATATAATTCAATTGACCTATGATCCCATCTATGTTGTTGTGTAGGAAAACAACCCAAACATTTATCATGGAATAACTAATTTTGAAGATCCTTTAAGCCCATCCATGGAGTTCGACAAGACGTAATCTGAGTCGCACTCTAGGATGGAATAACTCAATTACCCATTTAATTTTGAGTAATATAGATGTACAAGTCTGTATGTATGCCTGTCATTATCTTTACAAGAAATATCAAGAGTTTATGTAATAATAATTCAATTAATTATGTAAATTAAATCACACTATTTAAATCAAATATATACCATTTTCACTCAATACAAACAATGGTTAAAATAAGTGTAATAACAATTACCATGAAATTAAAAATAATATAATCCATTTCGTTTCATATATATATAAAAAGGTTAAACAGAGATTTTATACCTATTAACAATACATTTTAAATGATTAAATGGAATTGAAATATTCAAATCCAATTATAAGGTGTCAACTAAATCATATAAATTATTTAAATCATTAAATGAAGTTTAACTAAGCACACCAATGGGTGTTTTGGATAATAATTCATATAGGGGGACACATGAAAGGTAAGGGACACCCAAGGGGTAGTTCAAGTTTACATACATGACTTCCAACCATAGTAAATGAATTTAATAGGGTGTTTACATTGATAATTAAACAACCATTTTCATGGAATCAGGTTCTAGGGATTGGGTTCGGGTAAAACCAATTTGTGGAATAATGATATATAGTATAGTCAAATGAGAAATTAGCAAAAATAAACTACAACACCTACATTATTCATAGTATGGTGCACTATTCTGGTATTATACATTCATTCTAGCAAGAATGGAGGAAATCAATAAAAGTAAAACACCACGATAATATGAAGAAAGGTGATATCAAAAATTTAGTATTCTATATGGTGAGATAAATGATGAATAGAGGCCTGAGAAGTCTTATAATTTATAAGGGATATACAATGCAACTAACATGGTGGATTATACGTCTAGACAAATTTGATATCTCTATTCCCTGAGGAGATCCCAATAGAGAGCTGGCACATAAGGGAAGATATAGTGCACTATGGGCACGGAAAAATATGGTAAATAATTAAGTGGAAGGAGAGTAAAATAGTCCTCAATATATTTTTAAAGAGCTTCACAATTTGGCCACAAGTTTTTTCAAACTGCGCACCATCCATGCATCCTCCTATGCCTTAGATCCACAAACAACATGGTTAGGTTTCACAATTTGACCTAACAGCTCGCCAACCATATGATGCAACTCGTTTAGTGGAACTAAGTGTGAAAGATAGTTATACAATTTGAACTAATCCTACATAACCCATGTGGGTAAACCCATGAACGCCAAAACCATGATCCAAGACCTCATGGACCCCTTTTACTATTTAGAAAAATAATGTTCTTTAATAATTATGTTCATGGTTGTCCAACCGGGAAAAACTAATCATGAACTAACCATTCCCCACATGGTGCCTCTAAAAAATGAGAATTTTTTTATCCCGGTGCCTCTAAAACAAAATTTATTTCATGAGAAACATCCGCAGACATTATCCCAATCCATTAACATCACTTTAAAGAGTTCCCAATATAAGATTTACATTCTGAATCTCAATCTAGGATTCATCACCTTCTCCAAAAGAGATGTTCAAATACACATGGAATTTTTAACCTAGTCAAAAACATGGTACATTAGTTTTGTCAAGTAATTATCAAGTAGGATCGACTATGATTGAAATTTATTTTAGTGTAGATCAACACTAGGTTAATGTTAGTTGAGCTACAACATAAAACTACCACCGAATCACACCTAACCCTTGATCCATATACTAGTGTAATAATGGTTTATATGTGTAGAACATTGTATCATAAAAGTGCAATTTCATTTTTAATAATTAAATGGTTATTTTAACAAACCATTTTTTTTATTTTTAAATAAAACTATGATGAATATTTGGTTAATTGGAAAACATTTTCTAAATGAAATAAAACATAATTTTTTTAAAAAAATATAATCTTTAAAATAAATTTTTGTATTAAAAATAAAATTTAACTTCATTAAATTGTATTATAAAATAATATTTATTTACAAATAAATTATAATTTATTTTTATAACATCTTATAGTGTTTTAATAAGTTTTAGAAAGTTGAATAAGATGAAAGGACTGTTATTTTTAATCAAATATTTTTTTTTATTTAAAAGAAAAAAAATCCAATTTCAAAAATTAATTTGATAATATAAAATATATATTTTATATCAACACATTAATATTAAGATAGGGTAAAATTTAGAGAATTTTATTAAATAATTAATTTTTCATTAAAAAATAAAATATAGTTTTTCATTCTTTGTATGTTTTATGAATTTAAAAATATGATATAATGATGTAAAATTTGATTAAATTTAATCAATGATAATAAATTTATTATATTATTAATATTTTGAGTTTTAATGGGTTTAATTGAATTTTAAAACCTATAAATGACATTCCATTTCCTAAAAATGAAATAAAGATATTTGAAACAATTATATGAGAAACATTTATGTTTCCATAGAAAAAGTAATGTTAAAAAATTAATTTCAGTTATAAAGTATTAAAATTTTCAAAATCATCACTAAATTGATTAAAACAGTGAGTATGAAATAATTTTAAGGAAAATATTATGAATTTTCATTAACCTATAAATCAAAGTTCTATATTAATAAATTATTAATCAATTCATTCTATTTTATTATAAATAAAAAACCATACCACTATTCATATCCTCTCCAAATCCTTTATCTAATTTTTTTTATTAATTTTACATCCCAAATAATCCTAACCTGGTATCCTTAAAGATAAATGGTTGAATGGAAATGTTTTCAGTAGAAATCCCTATTGGTTATAAAATTATCTTTTTCTTACTTTACATTCCAGTATTTCTTTTGTTGTTGTATGCCTTTAAAATGATGCACTAAATTATCTTCAGACACTATTATTTATACCATTACTTCCAAGAGAATGTTTTTTCAATGTAGTACCTTTATTCCACATAATTATTCTCATTAATTAATCAAAACTGAATAATTTCATGTGGAAAAAATTGATTTATTAATTTTTCTCATTTATATGAAATATTATTATATTTTGAATACCCAAACACTTTTTTATAAATTGTTATTCAAAAAGATACATGTATTTATTAATTGTAATTTTTGTACTTGTATGAAATACATATTCTATTTTAGAGGTCAGAAATAATTTTTTATTCAAGTATTTAAGAAAATCTGTAGTAACTATTTTTTATGAAACTCTCTCTTTATACTCATCAAGTTATTTATGGAATGATTTATTATGTTAACTTTGGCTCACACAAATTAATAAATATGAGTGTATCTCCCTAAGAGTAATCATATAATTTTTTTTAATAAATAATCACTAGATATAAATTGTTTTATGATACATTGGTGAATAACAATGGTTATTATGATTTATAAAACTTCGGTTATGAACCTTGGTGATATTCTTATGAATGAATCATTTTATTATTATTGGAACATATCCATCTTTTAATTCATGATATTAATACTATTATATTCCTTGTTTTATAATGCTCATGTCCAATTGTTATGCCTCATGATCACATGCAATATATTTCCCTTATTATTTTCTAATTGAGTTTCATTCTCACCCCTTTCATTTGATGCATGTCCCTAAGATATGATATCCAATAAAAATAACCAAGGAGGTGTCTTTTAAGAATTCATTTAAGTGAATTAGTATGGATTATATATTTTTAATGTATGATTTTTTTAATTTACAATAATTTTAACCTCAAAATATCCTTTACCTTATTAAACATTACACCATATAATGAATGTTTTTTGTATTAAAAAAGAGGGGTTACATAGTTTACATCAATTTTTTTTAGTTATTTATGGAAATTAGGTCTATGAATCATTTGTATGAATCCTTTGTATAGGTCAAAATATAGGACAACAATCTAATTTTTTTTATTAAAGTATCAAATTTGTATTTTCTAAGAAAATAATTCAAATTTGGGATACTACAATTTCCTGTGGATACAACATAGTAATACATAGGGGTAAAAACCATAAAAAGAATATTTGGTATTAAAACTATCATAAAGTGTCCTTTTTGTAAACATGGATGCAAACTTTCATGGGGATACAGTTGGTTAGTAACATTCTTTTTAACCATTATGAATGATATATGAAAAATTTAATATTTATTAGAGGGGATTAATAAATATCATCTTTAAGAATGCAGTATTAAGCTATTAATTCCCTTTTGAATTTCAAGAGACCCAAAATTATCAATATTTTGACCAAGCTTTTCTTAATTTAGATATATATTGGGCAATAAGAGGAACCATTATAACTGTGAGTGAAATAGAAATTGAACTTATTATATTTTTAACATGATTAAAGTTGGAAAGGAATTATTCATGAGGATTATGAATCAACTACCACATGTTATGAATGAAAATGTGAATCGTGTTGAGTGGCCTAATTTACCCTCAAGGTAATAATATTCTATCGAGTCCTTCTTAAGTCAATAGCTAACTTATTTTAGTGGACCTACTCATCCAATAAATAAAAATTAATTTAATACATATATAGAATAGTTATTTTATATACTTCGTTATTTAAATATTGAGAAGTTAAACATTTTATTATATCGAGTATAAGAAGAAGAAAATATGTAGTTGAAACTAATTAATAACATGAAATATGGAGCAGAGATTGATGTTATGGAACATGAAGTCTTTTAGATATATTTTTTCATTATTTTCCCCAATTATATGTGAAAAAAATGATCGAAGAATTTATATGTCATAAACATAAGGAAAATGAATCGGTGGGAAGATATGAAATTAACATTAGAAGATATTATTTTTATATTTACAACCTTTTCTGGGATCGTATGTGGATGGTTGATAGGTTCTTTTCTAGAATAAGATCCATATTTATGTAATGTATAAAATTGAGAGAATGAATGTTATGTAGAGATAATGCATTATTCTATAATGTTTTAAATGGAGTTTGGAATGATGTAGTGGACATAAAATATAAATTAAAATAATGGAGTAATTGAGCCAGAATGATGGAGGTATTTTGATCATTAAAGACAATGAAAGAAACTAAATCTTCCAATGTGAAACAAATGTTTGAAGAATATTTCTATGATCATATTAAATTGAATTATAATGTGGTATATGTGTGGAAGAGATGGTCATATATCTCAAAACTCACATGGTGAGGTGAGGCCTCATCATCTCATTTAAAAGTGTATAGAAACTCCAATTTCAAATTTATTGAGTACAATATCATTTTATAACTAATAGTCATTCCCATATTAAAATTCGACACTATACTAGTTATAGATTTGATCACAAATTATAATGCTAAGATCAATTATATTATCTAGAATCTATTACTGGTCTTGAATTGGAAACCTAGAGTTGTTTTCAAATTATATATATCCTAGTGTGATATTTTTCTCAAATACCATCATATACCATAATTTATTTAGATGACAGGTGAAGAGGGAGAATAAAATGAATGTATAATGATATAAAATGTCGTTATTTTCAGGGAACATATATATGTATTTCCTAATGTTTTTTCTAGGCCACCCCCAAAAAGGTAGGTATATTTGTCAATATAAATATTAATCAAATCCAATAAAAAGGGAATAATTAATTTATAATTATATATTTAGAGTTAGTGGAATTAAATAATGAGTTACAAAACCTCTTAGAAAATGATTTACTCAAAAAACGCTTTCTCTATGGGGAGAACATATTCTTTTTTTAAATAAATATTAATTGTACCAACTATCCATTTACTATAAATATAATAATGGGATCATAGAAAATAAAAAACCTCTCCCAATGATAAAAGATTCCATTTGACCATCTTTAATGTTATACCTGAATAAATTTTTATTTGTGTTTATTCATGATTTTTAGAAAAATTTAAATATATATAGGGAGCCTGGAAATCATTTAATTGTCATATTAAAAACGATATGTATGGTGATCCATTTTTATAAAGTTTGTAGATGTGTTTTATGGTTACAAGAAGTAATATTTATGGGACACATCATGAATATTGAAAGAATCTCATTTGACCCAAAAATGATAATTTCCATTAAGAAGTTTCTAAATCCTACAATAGTACAAGGGAATAAAATATTACTTGTTCTATTAGGATTATATTAAATATTTGTAAAAAAATTAATTGATTTATAAATAATTATCCATGTTATATATAATTGGGGTTAAGCTTAACTGGATATATGAGTGTGAATAAATTTTCAATGAACTGAAGAAGTGGTATTTAAGTGAAAATATAATTTCTTTACCATATATTGGAAGATTATTTTATATAAATAAATATTCATCAACAAAAGGGATTATATGTGTCCCTATTCTTTATTAAAACATGATTGACAATTTATCTAGTTAGTTAAAGCCTCATAAGTAGAATTATCTAACTCATGACCTGGGGGAAGCATTAATCAGTTTTTCTCTGAATATTTTGATACTCTTTCTAAGAAAAAAAGTGATATATTACACCAATTTTTGAAGTATATATTCACAAATAATTAATTTAACATGAAATAAATGAGATGTAGGGATATTCATAAAACTATGATTATTCAATTTATATTCAACCCGTAAGATAAAACAATGTTCTAAATTAATTATGTAGAATAAATCATGGTACTATTGATATGATTAGGATTGATTTAGATCCATTGATCAAGTTCATAAAAACTCTAGAAAAAGGAATCATAAGGAAACATCCATTATCAATCCTATCCCAACATTTTTCTCAAAATTCATTACCATATAACATCATGAACGAAAAAATAGATGATATTAATATTAAAAGAAAGTTATAGGATGTGTGAAATAGAACACATCCTAAGTTAAATATTGATTAAGAATGTGTATTAAAATTTGGTAATTGTTTATGTATCCTATTTATTCTGAAGATAAGGAATAATATAATGGATGAATCTCATAGATCTACATTTTCTATACATCCCGAATGCACTAAAATATGCAAGGGACATCATGGTTATTATTGGAGGGATAATACGAAAAGGTATAATTCCAAAATCATTAAATGGTGCAAAGTGTTTTAATAAGTAAAGGAAAATAAAAACCCTCTAAAAGGGCTATTACAACCAAAACCCATACATTTATATAATTGAGACCAAATTAATATGGACATTATTACCATTTTACCTATAACATCCAATTGATGAAATTCAAAATGTGTAAACATTGATATATTGACAAGGATTTCCATTTTAAATTCCTTGAGAAATTATTTCACTATAGATAACCTATCTCGCCTCTATATTCAAGATGTTGAGAGAGTCTAGGGAGTTCCTATATTGATTTTTCTTATTGATATCAATGATTTACAAAAAATATATGTTGTATCCTTCATAAGGTTATGAATAAAAAAGTAAAAATGAACACAATAAATCATTTTCAAAATGTTGGAAAGTCTAAGAATAAAATTTAAACATTAAAAGATATGATAAGGGATATCTCACTTGATTATGTAGTTATTTGGGACCAACATCGACTACTTGTTTGAATTCTACTAGAATAATTATTTCCACTATAGAATTCAAACGAATCATTTGAATATCTCTATGGGAAAGGTGTAGAGTTTCCAAATATTGGGATGAAGCTGGAAAAGATAATCTATTTGAACCAGGCATATTGATAAAGAGTACAGAAAATATATATGTTTTGGTGAGTCTTTTTTTTGACATTTAAGAATTTGGATCATTTATAGGGATATTTCTGATGCAACGTGCTGAGTTGGCAAGGTAATACAGTTACCAGAGTTCCATGTTTTGATGATATTAAAAATATAAAATATATTATACCAAACATGAGTAGTTTCTTTAGAAATGTATACTAACTCTTTGGAAGAGTCTCATATCATAATTTTGAGACAACTGTTGAGCTCATAATGTTATGTTTTCCATATCCATGACATTATATTTCTTCGGGCAAGGTGATAGGTCAGAGACGATTCATATGCAGGGTGTTAAGTGAAGCATATTCATCTAATAAAAAAATAAAATTAATATCCCTACCCTCCACCTTTGTAGAGGATAAAATAAGAGGTGGATCCCAACTCTTCTCCCCCATTGGAGCTAAAGATATCCTGAGTAAAAACCAATTATATGAGGCACCAATGATCTCTTATCTGGATGAAAATCACTCCCAGATCATGGTGTAGTAAAATTGAAGCATGTATCAATTCACAAAGATTCATAATTTCTTTACAAGGTAGTGATATTTTAGTTTTATTTCTCGATCTCCTTTTTATGAATCATATTATGGTTTTATATCCCTTAAATTCATGCAAGGGACCATGCGAGGGTCGATCGGGTTGATTTAGCAAAAAACATAGTGAATATGGATGCTCATATAGAATTCTTGTTTAGAAGTATTAATCACACGATGTTTAGTGTAGGGTCATAAAACCAGTTCTTCCTATTTGGAGAAGATTACTATTGTAGATGACACGTCGTGTAGTGACCCCAGGTCATGTGAAAAGGGGATATGGTCAGGGAAGATGTGTGATGGTCATGATCATATGGATGTACAAAACCAGAGTACATAGTCATAAGAAGAAAGAAACATGGAAGGTTTAACGAAATGACCATGTGGATAGTTTTCTAGGACACACCTTGTACCAATGGGGTATTGCCATGTGGGAGACATTGCTAACAGTGCTATGTGGGGAAAGGGATGCTCAAGGGATCAAGTGAAGAGACACCCACAATGTACTTCTTGTTCCCACCATGTTTTATCAAATTTCCAGCAATTCCATGATCTCATAAAACATGAATTGGTGTTCATGTGGGATCACATGACATGTGGACCCCCTTACGCCCCATGTTGACCATTTTGGAACAGACTTAATCGTTGTGTATCCCTTTATTTGAGGCTCAAATTTTGGCCAATGATTATCCTTACCTAATAATTTTTTCACATATAATGCAATCGTATCCAGGGTTATGGCCTTAGAGATTCATTGAGGAGTGATGTTATGGGCCAACTTAGTTGTAGACATTTGGACCAACAGTAGTTGAGTGATTCCCTTGGTTTATCCCTGTGATGGATCATTAAGGAATTGAATCCCCATTTATGGATTTTAATCTCCCAGATAATATTTTATTGGATAGAGTTAGATCATCCCTCCATGGATTCCAAGGTAACATCCTCTATCACATGGTTTTCCAGAGGTTGGGTTCCTATTGTCATAATGACCAGCATTAAGTGGTAATTAGTCCCCTGTTTATAAAGAGAGACTAGTAGGTTGTGTGGAATATTTTCATATATGATCTGATATGTAGTGGGTGGTATCAGTAGGTGTTTCTCCCAGAATTTGGGGATGACCTCCTTGATGGGAGGTTCAAACGTTCCGATCGGTTTCTAACGGGTTTGTTCGTAGAACCGGAAACATCCAATGATTCCACATCCATTTGGACCTGCTTTCCAAAGGTAGGTGCTCATTAGTTTGTTAACTGATAAGGCTTAGGAATTTTCATTGGTTGAGAGGATGGGAGGTCATACTCATCAAAATTTTTTGAGGGGAATTATTTTCTATTCCGGGACTCACTTTATAGATTTAAGTTATGTTCGTGAATCCTTATTACATTACCAAAAATGAGCTTTTCCTTTAGATTTGACAATCAATGATCAAATATGTAGGAAATTTAGAGAATCTTTTATATGTATTCCAGGTTATTCATTGATAGAGAATCATCTGTATTTATTAGGGATTCTTGGTCAATGGTATCCTTCGGCATATTTATATAAAAGTCTCTTGGTCATTATGATGACCATGCTGGTTTCAAAGCCACTCAGTGGGGCAATTGAAGTTTATTGTCATTCAGAAGGACATCGATTATTTCAGAGTTGGGATCGAACCCGTAGATGGGCTACCTACGTATCCTTTGTTTAGAAAAGGAATCAGAACCCACGTAGTTCGAGTAAGAGAGTATGATGTTTATGATTGAAGGCTCAAAGAAGGATGTCATAATTACTTTTACACTCTAATCTCACGTGAGTCATGCCCGATGTGAGAAACAAGAGGTATTGGTAAAAATTAGACAATAGTGCCATGAAAGATGCAATCATAAGAAATAATATGGGGCTTATGTATGTATGACTACCCAGATAAATGAAGATTAGGATTTACTTTAGGGACGAAATCCAGGAGCAGGGTCCATAAAGGTATATATGCTTTATAGAGATTTTTAATACTCTAACTTGGGGATTACTCCTGATAAGGAGGCCTAAATTAGGATAGGACTTATGATTGGGTTTTATTTCTGAAAAGGAAGCCCATGTTAATAGAATTATGACTGGGACTTATTCCTGAAAAGGAAGCCCAGGTTAAAGGAATTATGGATGGGACTTATTCCTGAAAAGGAAGCCTAAATTAATGAAATTATGACTGGTACTTATTCTGGAAAAGGATGCCAAGGTTAAAAGAATTATGACTGGGACTTATTCCTAAAAAGGAAGCCTAGGTAAAAGAAATTATGACTGGGAATTATTCCTGAAAAGGAAGCCCAGGTTAAAGGAATTATGACTGGGAATTATTCCGGAAAAGGAAGCCCAGGTTAAAGGAATTATGAATGGGACTTATTTCTGAAATGGAAGCCCAGGGTTGGATTATCTCATCATAAAGGATAAGGTTGAATTAATGAAATCTCAATCTTTAGTGACATAAATATGTGTAAATCACTATGTTTTGAGGGATATTCCACAGAATTCCTTTCAGATAAAGAATTCAAATCAATAAAACTCTCCATAAATGGCTTTGAAGAGTGTCTTGAAGACTAAATCTTGAATAGGAGAGGTGGAATGGATTAAGAGTGGAAAAAAGGGAAAGAATGGAACCCAAAAAGGCAGGGGCACGCATGTCATGGAAGGCGCGCAGTTATTGCATTGGCGCGCAAGTCATGGTCGCGCAGTTATATCTACGTGACACATTGGGTACTTGTGCAATGTTCTACCAGTAGGGTAATACTTGGGAGACTTTGGTTAAGGCCTTTAGAATCCTCTTGAGGTTCTTCTAGGAGAGGGGCGCACAGGTTCTATTGAAGGAGTAAGGTGGTGTGCAAGTGTGGCCATTTCTCTTAAGGGATGGCCACCTAGGCGCGCAAGTGTTGATGAGTTTCAACACTTAGGACATCCTCCCCCTCTTTAGATCTTCCGTTATAGGTATGAAATTACCTTAGAAGTATTCGATAATCTTTGAGAAGAGACTAGGGCTCCGGGAGCTCAAATTTGAGTTTCTGAAAAAAAAAATTCCTCTCCCATGGGGGGGCCACATAGTCTAGTTATAGGCAGGAGAAGACCTCGGGCGGTTATTACTTAGGTCGTGCAAGTGACTTGTGCGACCATAATGCGTCGCACAAGTGGACTTGTGCGACTATGATGAAACTTGCATGACTTATGTTCAATCTTCTCCTTGTTCATACCTTTGTCGATTTTTGATATTTTCATCAAAGAATGAATCAATATGTACTAAGTCATTTCCCTTTTACATTCCTTTGGACTCTGTGCTGAAAAAGGAGCATCAACAAAAGTCCCCCCTCAGAGTTGGATCCGAAAGAAATGAGGATGTGACTCTGAGGAAAAAGAATTCATCCAAAGGAAAGGCGGAGCGCAAGTTGGATGCGTGCAGGGCTAGAGTGCACTGGGTGTAGGCATGCAGATAGGCCTCCTAGCCTATAAATACATGATCATTGGCCTCCCATAGCATCTAATTCCGAATTCTCGAGCTCTTGTCGTGCAAGTCATCTTCACCATGCAAGTCTATTCTTTCCGCTGTTTCCTTGCCGACGCGCTGCTGTCTAGGTATTTTCACTTGCGCGGTTTAGACTTGCGCGGTAAAAACTAGCGCGGCACAAGAACACTTGCACGCCAAGTTTAGACTTGCGCACCTTAGTTCCTTTTCCATTTTTTCGAATTTCAACACAAAGTTTATGAAAAAATCAATCCATTTAATTAATTTATTCAACTTTTGTGCAGAATCAATAGCTCTTAGACCCAGAATAGTTGATGAACTGGATAGAAAGCAGATAGATGATATGATGAACATCATTGGCCATGATTATTATACTGTCAAAGATAGCACTCTTCTGAATTTGGCTAAGTATCTGAAGAAATATCATTGTGACTTCTCACAGAGCACTTATCTGCCTTTGTATGGCTATGGTCATCTGCAAGAAGTCACCATTCCAGAAGCAAAGAACTATCTTCCATTTTCGTGGTTTCTGAATTACTCCAGCTTTGCTTCAGCAAATATCTTAGGTGGAGGAGTATTTCTAAATGATGGAACAGTGGAGAAGGCCTACATGATGCATCATAGCCCTTGCACACCAGATCTGAAAAATCATACACCTGATCTGCAACCACATTGTCATCCTTCAATCTTCCGAAATGCTCAGATGGACCAATCAAAACACTGGAAGAAAAGTTGGGACTTCTTTCTTGGGGGAGGCGTGAAGCCATCTTAGATGTGGGCATACTGGGTGTGACAAACCTGTGTAGAGTTTGTCGAGGATTTAAAGAGAGCTGCAATATACAAAGCTGTCTGGGTTGGGAAAACATATGTTTACAGACATGATAACTTCGTGCCGGAGATACTCAGACACTGAAGCCCAGCAACTAATTCTTTCCATCTGACTCATGGAGATGTAGGTATTAGTTTGTGGGATGTCCACAAGATCTCAAGGGCTCCAATTTTGGGCGATATGTATGATGAATTCATTCCTCCCAAGGTGGTTGGAATGATTCAGATAAGACTCCTGCTTTATCTCAGGAATTATTTAAGATCTTCCACAGGCTCAAGAGTTAAAAGACCTCATTAACTCATTCTAGAAAAGATATTCATCTGGAGGAATGGATGAATGTATTTATTATTTTAAATAAAGAGAGGGAGCCAAAGGAGAAGGAGTTGAAAGAAAAAGGATCCAAGATAAATAAATCCATGGATAAGAGGCCCAAACATCCTACCACCAGCCGAAAACCTGAGAAAAGGGGTGCTCCTGGCACATTCTGGCCAACTCATGAAGCATGAGAGTTCGAGAAGTGGGGATATGAATTGAATCAAAGAATCCCAAAGAAGAATCGTCTGGCAGGCATCTTGGTAAAGTGGCTCAGTTTTTATCTCTTGCCGGTCAGGGATTCGAAGGGAGGCGTCAGGCCAGGGACCTTCGTCATTGTGGCAAAGTTGGCTGAGGGAAAAATGGTTGGGTTGGATACCCCCATTTTTTCAAAGATTCACAGGAGTTTACTTCATGTCTTCATGGGTAAATCTCCTTTAAGAATAGTGGGACCATTCTAAGTTTTGTGGGGATGGATCTCCACTCACTTCAAGACTGAAAATATATATAATGGATTACAAATTCCTAGAAGTTCTTTCAGGTCATCAATGCAAGCATTCTCTGGGGTTGCTCCATTAGATGTTAATGATTATGACATGAAAGTGAGGCTGATAATGTTTAAGGAATTCAACTTCTTTCCCTATAGAAGTCCGCCAACCGGGTGGTTTGTTGATGATGGGACAACCCATTTGGATTTGAGGGCACACATGCTAGCTTGCAGGGATGGTGTGCTAGTTGCCAAGATTGACGGAGAAATCATATGCGAGGACTATGCTCCATATAGATTTGCACGTCAATTCAAATGTCTGCAAAAGATTACTGTATCTCCTCCGGTACATGTCAGGTTAGAGCAACATCCGATGGTTGCTCGACAACTATGGCTGCTGACGTCAAAGGAGAAAATTGGGGCAGTATTTGATCTACCAGTTGAAAAAGCGGCACATAATTTGACTACATATTATGCCGAACACTGGATAGCATCATACCCCAAAGGGATATTGAATCACCCAGTTTATCAGGTGGGGAAAAGGAAGAGTACTGTAGAGAAAGAAACCCTTCCTCATGAAGGTGATGCTTCCCCACCTGAAGTTTATTCAACAGACTCTTCTTCTAGAACCGATTCACCGGATTACCATGATGGGGATGATGAGGCACAACCAGCGGCAAAGCGGTTTCGTGCCCGATATAATCCTCCGGCCAGAATTAAAAGACCCACTCCATCAACTCCGGGTGAGTTACTTCATTGTAGTAATTTAATCACCGCTACTTTATAAAGCAATAAGTCTTAATTTCTTATTCTCTATCTGTATTTGTAGCATCTGGGAAGAAATTAAAGTAAAAAATTGTAGGACCTTCCTCACGGCCTTCATATCTAAGACCAGAGGCTGTCCATCTATGGCAGAGTTTATATTGTGGTACTGAGACCACCTGGTTGGATTTTTGTGAGGGCCTACAACTCCCTAGAATAGGGAATGTTATGGCTTCTACAAATCTTCAATACGAGGAAAACCCCAATGAAGTGCGGGCTTACATCAGAGAGCTGGAAATGCTCATATATGCCACTGATGAGTCTATTCATGTCACCAGGCGGGTGAAGGAAATGATCGATCGTGGCGCCACTGAGGGGTTTGGTGGTTCTGGAGATGAGGAGTGTCATGAGTATGTGGCTCTTGAAGATGTAATTTTTCTTTACTTATTTTTTTTGCAACATGATTTCAGTATATGATTTGTTACTTAAGGAAGTTATTATCTTCATCTTGAAGCTTGCAAAAAAAGGAATTGGGGTTCCTTCACCACAGTATAGCCCTTGTGGAACTGCCATCGGGGCTGCTGATGATTCTCCTCGCGAACCAGGTGAGATATCTCCCAGCCAGCAGGCAATGAATGAGGCGCTGGACATAGCCTTGCATTCGCCAATTCAAGTGCCAATAAGGGAGACTACCGATACTCCAAAAAAAAAACAAATAAAAAAAGGCAACGAAGGAGGAAGTCCATAGATAAACGTTTTATTAACAGTGGTAAGACCTTCAAGTAATCATGAGTTTATACTCATGACCACATGGTTACTCATATTTTTGGGATTGCAGGGGCTTCTTCAATTTCCCCCCCTGAGGGAAAGGACTCATCCTCCTTAAAAGACCACGGAGGGTGATGTGGAACAATCACAGATCCAAACTGACTTGGCTGTTCCTGGAGAAGAGCTAACATCTTTTCCCAGTATCCTTCCTGCTGTTGTTGCAAGAAGAGAAGAACCTATTTCTGGTAAGTCAACAATGCTTCATAAAAATGTTGAACGAAATAACTAATGACTTCCATTCTATGATACATCAGGTTCAACTCCTACATTAGAGATTCTGGAGACTGTTGCAACTGATGCTGTGATTATATCTGAAGATGCTGCCTAGGGTCAGGGGTTCTAGGACGTAAGTCATCAAGAAGATACAAAAAACACTCCTACTGGTGAGACTAACCAGGATTCTGAAATATCATTGGATTAAATGATGAATCACTGCATGAATTTCGAAGAATTTTATGATCATGCTAAGTTTTAATGTGATTTAGAAGACCATGGGCATGAGTGTTATCCTTCGCCCAGTAATTTTTTTTAATTTACACTTCTAATCATGACTGAAAATAATATGCTGTTTCATCCGTAGAAGTTTCTGAACTGCTAATGCCTGAAGAGGGTGTGGAAATTGATGTCAACCCAACATTGCAGAAACATTAGCTCAAGTAGAGCTAAACCCAGTAAACCCTCATGAGACCCATCTTGAAGATCCGGTTGAGACTGCGAAAGATGGGGAGGAGTCTTCTCAGGTTGCTGACCCACCGTCGGGTAAGAGATAAAAATATTTGTGATTGTACTTAATTTGCAAGAGAATCGATTTTTTATCCTTTGAAGCTAACCAAATATTTCAATTAATCATTCAGGTCCATCAACTGCAGTGGCTAGATCTGGAGGTGAGGCCTCAGCCTCTTCCCCAATAGGAATTAAAAGCGAAGAAGCACAAATCAGGGGGGAAAGAGCAGAACAGGGCACTTCCTTAAGTGCATTAATCCTAGATTACATGCCCCCCTGTGATGATGATGTTGAATCAGACCCAGAGATGCTTAAAGAATTCAGCTTTTCACAACGCAAGGCATGGAACAACATATGGAAAATCATATCTGAGGTTCCTTTAGAAGAGCTATCATCGAAAATACCTCGATTGTTATCCCAGTTTGTCATACTAGTACTTGGCGGTTTCGGATATGAAAAGATCCATGCCGCGGTGAAACAAATCATTTTCAGGAGGGAGCAGGAGAAAAAGTGTCGCGAAGATTTAATCAGAGTGAAAATTTCAGTTAACATCGGTGAATTTGAGGTTGCGGTATCCCAAGATGAAGCGGATTATGCTGCCAAGATGAAGGAGCTGAAGCATGAAATTAAAGAAAAAGTCATCCAGAAGGTGAAACTCCAGCAACAGTTAGATGTTGTTACTAGGGAACTTGATCAACTTAATAATTAATTGGAGGGAGCTCATATGAATGGTATGAAAGCCATTGCAGATTCCAGGAAGGCAATCCATCAAGCTGAGAAGAATTAAGCTGATCGAGTGCACGAGCTTCAACTAGTTGCTAATGAAGCTCAGGATGTTGTACATCAAATGAAGACATATGTTGACAGTCTTTTGTAAACTCCGGAAAAAGAGAAGAGGCTCCAATTTGTGAATGTACCTCTAATTCTTTTGCATCAATGAAGAGTACTTTTATTCAATCATTTGTACTTGCATTCCTTTTCTACCTGCTTTAAATTTACTTATGCCAATGGGCCTAGTAAGCATAGTTTGATTTTTACTAGGATTAATATAAATAACCCTATAAACTTTGAATATTTTAATTGCTCAATATTACCTAAATCATACAATATGTATTTTTAGTGAGCTGGAACTTTACTTTTATTCAGAGTTCCTTTGTCTTTTGTAAGCAGTTTAAAGTCATGCACGTCAGACATAAAAAGGCTAATGTTTAAGGTCGAAATATCTTTGACCGAAATGGATTAAAATTGACACAATTCCTTGACAATTCATCTGAAAACATAGTACCATTACTCAAGTATGAGGGAAAAAATGTAAACTATGACTTAAGAATATTTGAATCTGAGGAATGATATGAAAAAGAGATAAAAGGCATCAGAAGAAGTATTTTCCAAGAATGAAGTTACTATCATTTAGAAAACCCATTAGGGGGTTGAATTATGAAGGGAACCCAAAGGGAATTGGCTGCATAGTCAAATAAAAAGCTTCATTCGGCTGAAAAGTCTATTATGTAGACTGTTTATGCAAGGCCGCCTATGGGCACGTGCTGCATAGTCAGACAAAAGAACTCTCAGAAATTTACTTTCCTAGTGCTAAAAGCCAGAGAAAGGTTATGGAGATTAAAATATTCCAATGTATAGAGTGTGCTGTATGGAAAGAGGTACTTGAATATAGAGAAGATATTTCCAAACAAGATTATCGAAGAACTGAATAGATATTACTCCTACGAAGGTTTGAACCAAATGTAGGGAAGGAGAATATAAACCATAGACATGAATACTTTCAGATCATGAAAAAGGACATAGGAAAAATATGTTAAAGATGGTTATTTTTGCAGATCCCTACATACTGTCATTTAAGACAAATAAGGAAAAAAGAGGCATTCATCCCAAGAATGAAGTTAACTCTATCCGACAAACCTGTTAGGGGGTTGAATTATGCAGGGCCACCTAAGGGCATTGGCTGCATAGTAAAATAATAGTATCTTTTGGCTGATAAGTCTATTATGTAGACTGTTTATACAAGGCCGCCTATGGGAATGTTCTGCATAGTCAGGAAAAAGAATTCTCAGAAGTTTGACATTTTTGTGACTAAAAGTCATGAAAAGGGTTATGATGATCTGAAAATATTTAACTTTGGGATTATGACACATAAATATGGGTATTGTTCAATGTATACAGAGATACACAGATCAATGATAACCATAATCATGTTGTGGCTGGGTCCTGAATTGAAATGTTGGACTTCACTACGTATCCCATAAGGATGATAATCAAGTCATACGTAGTTCTTAAACTACAGTTTAATTTCGTGTGGGACAAAAGGATTAGAGATCTTAGTTTAGGGTCATAGAGCTTGGACCATTGTAAGAAATACACAGTGTGTGTTTTCATGTGGTCTTTTTAGCCAAGGGACTGAAAGTGGAATTTGGGGTTAGTACCAAAGACTTGGGGCTGGATTTGAGGGACACTAGAACGTTCCTACGTATCCCATAAGGATGGGAATCAATCCATATGTAGTTCTAGAAATACCCTTTGTACAAATTTGTTTTGTACATATGAAGGATGAAAGGGGACTTTAGAACAATGATGGTTTAACCCAAGATAAAAGGTCTGGGCGTTTCCATGTATGCATGTATTCTTTGAAATGAAACATGATTGAAATATCAATGTAAATAATGGTTCCCTCTCAGGTGAGGGTAACAAAAAAATATTTTAGTTTATTGTCATACTGGACAAAAGTGTTGTATAGTTTAACGTCGTATAACCTGGACGAAAGTGAACCAATGTAAAGATATTGATTCTAAGGGCGGTTTCATGAATTAACATCATTTGAGATGGAGGTGAACTGATGTGAAAATATTGATTTTGTGCTTGAACCTTGGGAGGTTGCCTATATACCTAGCCTGGAAGGCAAGGATCAAAGTCCGCGTAGTTCAATTAAAAAAATGAATTAATGATCAAGTTGTTCTTGGGGACAATACCCTAAAAAATGATGTTGGGACATACACATGGTTAGTAGCCCAGAGAGAATGTTATGGTTGAGGTTTGCTCTATGCTCACGTGAGTCATACTCGGTGTGAGAAACAAGAGGTAGCAACAACCTTAACGACACATAGTTTAACGTCATGTAGGATGTATGAAGGAACTATGCAGTTTAAGGTCTTACAGTTAGGACTATTGGTGCTGCACAGTTTAATGTCATGTACCAGGGACAATGTACAATTTAATGTCATGTAAGACGTATTAAGGACTTTCTGTACAGTTTCGCGTCATGTAGTTAGGACGATAGGGACAATACAGTTCAACATCATGCTAGACAGAAGGGGGACTGTGCAGTTTAATGTCATGTAGTGAGGAAAAATTAGGGACTTTTTTCCACAGTTTAACGTCATGTTGGACGAATGCGCGAATAGTTTAGGGTCATACGCATGGACCATTGATGATGTCGTTTAAGGTCATACAGGACCTAGTTGCAGTTTAAGGTCATACTAGACAATTTTGGAGACACAGTTTAACATCAGGTTGGACCAAGTTGTAGTTTAAGGTCACACTGGACCATTTCGGTATAGTTTAACGTCATATAGCAAGGACAAGGGTGGTACTTTGCAGTTTATACAAAATACTTCTTCAAAAATCTAGCATTGGTTAGAGTAGTGATGAGTTCTCCATCCATCGAGATTAATGAATAAGCTCCATTGGAGTAGACCCTATGTATTGAATAAGGTCCTTCCCATTTTGGCTCAAGTTTGGGAGGTTTCTTTCCTGGTATCATTGGAGTTCTGAGAACTAATACCAATTCTCCCTGAGTGAATGAACATAGATGAAAATTTTTGTTAAAAGCTCGTGCTGTTCGATTCTGATAGACTTCCAAGTGGTGAAAAGTTCACAATATTTTCTCATCTAACCATTCCAATTCATTCAATCTCTTTTGAGATTGCTCATCTGTAGATGACTGATTAGAAATGGCTACTCTGAGCGAGGGTAATTGAACTTCAATTGGAAAGACTGCTTCCGTTCCATATACCAATGAATATGGAGTTGATCGCATTGCAGTGCGGGTGGTAATCCGATAATCCCATAAAGCATGAAAGAGTTTATCAGGCCATAAATTCTTATCTTTATCCACCATATTTTGCAGTATATTTGAAAGAGTCTTATTGAAGGCTTCTATCTGGACATTGGCTGCTGTATGATACCGATATGAATGGTTGGATTTGATGTTGTATTCTTGATACAATTTCTTCACCTCGGATGAACAGATGTTAGTGCCATTGTCTGTCAATATGGTATGAGAAACACCAAATCTGGTAATGATGTTAGACTTGATGAAGTTAAAAACACATTTAGAACTGACTTCCTTGAGAGGTATTGCCTCTGCCCATTTGGAAAAAAAGTCAGTAGGAGTAAGATTGTACTTAAACTGCTTGGCCGTAGCCAAGGGTAAGGTCCCACCACAACCATCCCCCATGTGGAAAATGGCCATGAGTATTTAGCTGTATGAAGCAAATTTGGAGGTTGATGAATGAAGTTGGCATTTACTTGGCATGAATGACACTTCTTTGTGAAATCAACACAATCTCGTATCATTGAAGGCCAAAAGTATCCAAGCCTTCGAATTTGATCAGACAATCTATGACTAGACTGGTGGGCACCACAGACTCTTGGATGCACTTCTTTCATGACAGCCATTGTCTCTTCACCATCAATGCATTTGAAGAGAACTCCATCAAAACCACATTTGTAGAGAATTTTCTCTAGGTGATCTGGGCTATCATAAAGAGTAAAATTGACCACACGTCGCCGGATTTGGTCTTTCTCGTCTCTATCAGGTGGAAGTGTTCTATTTTGAATGTATTCCCTGATAGGTGACATCCATCTTGTAGTATGACCATACGGTTCAGGAATGGGACTAATTTCATTAATTTCCTCTGTAATGATTCTAACATAAAGTGAAATTGCACGACGGTGGGAAATACAGATGGTTGTCTCGTCCCAATTTGGATCTGCCAGAGCTGTGGCTATATTAGCCAGCGCATCAGCTTGAGCATTTTGTGATCTTGGGACATAAGAAAATGTCAGTTCTGAAGGTAATTCCGCCATTAACTCTCTGACGTAATCATACAAAGGGATTAGTTCTTCTTTTATGATGGCATAATCCCCATTGACTTGTTTGATTACCTGGTCTGAATCACCCTTTACCTTTAAGAGATTCACTTGTTCTTGAAGCGATAATTTCAAGCCTGCGATAAGAGCTTGGTAGTCGGCTTCATTATTGGTACCACCTTCCCATAATAAGAAGGAATAAGGTAACACTGCCTTTTTTGGAGAAATGAGCACAATTCCTAAGAAAACATTGTTTAATTTAGGATCTTACATTTTCTTCCCCGTTGGACTTCTGGAAGCACCATCAAAATACATTTCCCTTGCTTGAGGACTTTCTTGAACAGAGAATACTTCCTCATCAGGGAGTTCAATATCTGAAGACGTGTCTTCCACTAAAGGGTGTTTAGCCAGGAAATCAGCCAGAGCGTGGCCCTTTATCGCCTTTTGAGACACATACTGAATGTCGAATTGCTACAAAATAACTGCCCACCTTGCTAGATGTCCTGTAAGCATTGGACGACTAAGGATAAATTTGAGCGTGTTATTGCGAGATACCAATTGGACCTCATGATGTTGCAGGTAGTGTCTCAATTTTTGAACTGCAAAGATTAATGCCAGGCAGCACTTCTCAATACTTTAATACCAGGTTTCTGCTTCAAGCATAGTTTGACTAAGATAGTAGATGCTGTTTTCATTCCAAGCATCATTCTTTTTAGCAAGAAAGGCAGCCAATGATCACTCTAGAGCTATCACATAGATGATAAGTGGTATTCCTTCAACAGGTGGCATGAGTACCGGTGGACTCAAGAGGTATTTCTTGAGAATATCGAATTCTTTTTAACATTATTCAGTCCACTGGTAAGTGACTCCCTTCTTCATCAATTTGGTAAAGGGTAAACTTTTTCCTGCCAAATTGGTGATGAAACGCCGAATATAGGATAAGTGTCCTTGAAGTCCTCTTAATTAATTCAAATTTTGAGGAGGTGAAATACCAAGGATTGACTTGGTCTTCTCAGGATCGACTTCAATACCAAGATGGCGTACAACAAAGCCAAGAAATTTTCCTAAGGTTACCCCAAAAGCACATTTTAAGGGGTTTATCTTCAAATTATGTTGTTGAAGCTTGGGGAATATGACATCCAAATCAGCCAAGTGATTAGAACATTGTTTGTATTTAACCACCAAATCGTCCACATAGAATTCAACAAAATTCCCCAAGAAGGGTTTGAAGATACGATGCATGGCACGCTGATATGTTGCACCTGCATTCTTTTAGCCAAAGGGCATTAACTGGTAACAAAACACGCCCTGAGGGGATATGAAGGCTGTGGATTTTTCATCTTTTGGGGCCATTTGGATCTGATTATATCCAGAATATCCATCCATGAAGGAAAGTGATTCATATCCAGCTGTTGCATCAATTCAATGTTCTGTAATCAGAACTGGGAAATCATCTTTAAGAAAATATCGATTAAGATCTTTGAAATCGATGAAAACTCTAATTTGTCTATTATTCTTCTTTACAGGGATAATATTAGCCAACCACTTGGGATACTTAACTTCTCGGATGAAGTTATATTTGATAAGATTATCCAATTCAGCTTCAATTTTAGAAGCATAAGTTGGGTGTGTTCTTCTCACAGCTTGCTTAAATACTCGATGTTCTTATGGTAAACCCAAATGATGAGTAGCAAAATCAGGATCAAGACTGGGCATTTCTGTATAGTTCCAGGAAAAAATATCTCTATTTCACTTTAGAAAAGAAATATACATCTATTACTCTTCAAGGGTCATGTCCACATTGATTAAAGTGGGGAGTGGATCTTCCTTTGTAACCATATTTATTTCTCTGAGTTCATCCACAGTGGTAGAGATACCCTCTTCAAATGCTGGCATATCATCTCTGAGATCTTCCTCTTCTTCTTCATTATGTGTTATTTCTTCTGTTTCTACTTACATAGTAGATGACAAAGCATAATTTTCATGATCTGAAGAGATGTCAATATTTTCACATTTTGTAGAGGAAGCTTCCATTTTTTGACCCTATTGATGATGAAGAGTTTTCTTTGGGTAATAAAGAGGAACTGATGGATTGAGAATCGACATCATTGTTCACCTCTAATGTTTCTATAAAACTTTATGGCCTAATTGGTGAAGTATAGACTTGTTGGATTTTAGCAGATGAAATGAAGACGTCACCATTTGTGCTTTCATTACTGCTTGGTGGGTTACCAATTTCTCCAATGTTGTCTGGCTCGATTGCCGCAATTGACATTATGGATCTTTCCATAAGAGTATTTTGATTTGAGTATACCTTGTCAATTTGACTGATAGGCAACACATAATCTATTCTCACATGTATAAATGGATTTACTTGAATCTTCTCTGAACCATATGGAGCATTAACTTTGGTAATTTCCTTTGTTGTGGATTTCTCCTTTCCCTTCATGTGATAGAATTCCGCCTCAATGTATTGAGACTCACATTTCTTGAATGGGGCCTTATCACCATATAATGTTCCAACATGACCATTAAAACAATATTTGAGACATTGATGGTATGATGAAGGGATAGCTGCATGCTGATGTAGCCAGGGTCTTCCAAGCAAGACGTTGAAAGCTGAGTCTTTATCAAAAATCATGACATCCGAATTGGATACAAGATCTCCAAACTGAGTTCTGAGTGTAACTTCACCCAGTGGTTCTTGTTAATTTTTATCATATCCATGTAAAATCATGGTATAAGGAGATAAATATGATTCCGTGAGGTCCAATCGACGAAGTGTACGAATGTGCATGAGGTTGACTCTGGAACCATTGTCAATGAATGCTCTTCGAACGTCTACACCATTGACCTTGCTAGATAAATAAAAAGGTCTGATATTCTCATGCACAACATCATCTTCATCATTGTCAGTAAAATATATTATTTCATGGAATTATGCAGGATTATTCTCTATGTGATAGACATCAGCTGCAGAAATTTCAGTTTTAAACTCTTTAGGACTTGAGAAAGCCTTGATGAGTGCTTCCCGAAGATCTTTTTACAGGTTCAAAGCTTCCAGAATTGATAACATGGCTGGTACTTGGGCCAAGTGTTTCAATATATAATAATTTTGATCTAGAGGTCTTCATTTCCCAACAGGAATATGTGGTTTAGCAGGTACCTTGGAAGTAGATGCTTTGGAAGTTGATGCATCTTGTATTGAGATAAGAGTTGGAAACATCCTTGGTTTTGGAATATTAGACCGATTAGATCCACTTACTTACTAAGAGGAAGAAGATGGAACCTTTAATCGGTCTTCCAAAATAACTGTTCTAGGACTGAATTTGCTATTGGTAGAAAAACTTGCTTGTTCTTGCTGAGCTCGCTGAAGAGCTCTACCACGAGTTTTTCCTGCGTATACAGTTCTAGCAGGGGTAGAATTGGAATAGTGGCTTCTGAAAGATCCACGTCTTCCCCTGTATCCTGAACCACTAGAACTTCCTCTAATTCCCTTGTTTGCTACAGGGAATTCAGGCTCATCAAAATTGAAACTACGACTGGAATATGGATCTGTTAATTGATTCATATTAACAGAACTGAAGATTAACTCTTTGTCTGATGAAGAATCTGCCTAATTAGCCTGTTTAGGCTGTTCTGTTTGGTGGGGCGGTGCACGTGGCTTTGAAGTAGATGGCATAAAGTCTGTCAGAGTCAAAGACAACTTAGGCTTTGACACATACTCATCTTCTTCTGATTCTTTTTTCTTCATTGAATTATGACTTTTCTTTGAGGACTTTCCCTCTAACAAATAGGGTTTTTCCGCAACATTCATGTAAGAAGACACAATTGGTTTCTTTAATTGTGTTTGAAAAATAGCATTAGTTCGATTGATTGTCTTTCTGACCATCCAATCATCATACTTCTATGCATTTTTGCTTTTGACTTCTTGCCATTCACCTTCCTCCTCTGGAACTGTAGCAGTAACACATGCTACCTGAGTTGAAGAACCATTCAATTTGAATTGTCCCAAGATGACCATCTTTTGCAGGAGTTCATTGAAGACAAAACAATCCTAGATGGGATTCCCCAACATTTGATGAAAGGGGGAATAATTGGGACAATCTTCATCTCCATCCTTGTTTGGCCTTTTGGGCCTTAGCAATTGAACCAGTTTATTTTCCAGAGTTTAAATGAAGTAACCAGGATCTTGTTCATTTCAGAATGAGTATGTATTGCTCTTCAAATCCTCAAATTGTTTTCGTCTTTGATCTCTTTGATCATCTGGATGAAACAGCCATTGTTGTTGGTGCTCAGGAGGTAGAGCCCTTCGAGAAGACGATGGTTTTGAAGTAGAAACAGGTACATGCACTTGTTTAAGCATAACTGTAGTAGTTTCTGCTTTACCCATTCTCCTTCCTGGAGCTGATGGAATTACAGGAGATTTAGCCTTAGCCTGTATAATGGAATCTTCAATGTGCTAGGCGATTGAAGTAAGGTCTTGAAACCCTCCTGTGTATTTCAGAGGAATCAAAGGCGTGCGTAATTCATCACGCAGATTTTTCCAACAGATTGGCAATAGTTCCTCTTGAGGGAGTGCTAAGCTTAGGGAATTTGTTAATCTCTTCCAGCGAGCAATGAAATTAGTGACTCTTTCATTCTCCCTTTGATTACAGTTTGTAAGATCGAAAACTGTCGTCTTTGGCAAAGTTGAGCTAAACTAAAGAAGGAATTTTTTTCGAAGATCCTCCCATCTGGTAATTGACCGGGATTGCAAGCTTGTATACCAGACAAAGGCCGGTCCTTGCAAGGTAGGTAAAAATCATCTGAGTTTTACTTCTTCTTGCTGCTCCGGATTTCCCATCATAGGATCACAACAAGACACATAATGTGTCAAATGTTGTTCAGGGTTGCCTGATCCATTGAAAGTAGGGAATACAGGGTTTCTAAAACTGGATGGAGGAGAGATTGAATCTACCCATTCAAGGTAAACATTCTTTTCTGGTTGAATCTGCATACATTTCCCTTCCATACTTTCTAACCAAGATGTTAATGACTCAATTTTAGTTATTATCTTTTGAGAAACATCTGGTTGAACTTGGACTTGGGTTGGTGCAATGACTAGAGCATGGACAGATGTGGTGGTTGGTGCTGCAACTGATGGTAGAACTGTCAAATTTTGTTGTACTTGACCCATTGGATTAGACCTGTGAGGGTGTACTGATAAAAGAGGATATTCCTGATCCATCTCAGTAGCCACAACAAATTGCTTTGGCTGACTGACTCCAGCACACTTTAGAAGATGACTACTCTGAAGTAGTTCTGTATTCAACTTCCTTTATTCCTTCATTTCTTCCTCCTGTTGTGCAAACCTTTGCTCTAGTGAGAGTGATTGGCCTTCTCCAGAGGAAGGATATGTAACCTGATTCTTTACCCTCCCTTTTTTGGACCCTTTTCGGAGAGGGGGAAGTGGGTTACTTGAAGGATTAACTAGGTTCTGAGTAATCCTTTGATTTCGTGTATGCACACCTTCTTCATTTGTATTGGTGCGTACATCTTCTTGAGTAGGAACCTATTCATCTGAGTCCCCTGAGTGAGCCTCATCTGGTGGATCAGCAACAACGGAATTGATGACATTGATTGATGCATAACGCATCACATCCCTTCTATCGGCATTTTTTTGATATTGTATTCTTCTATGTCTTTGATGAGACATTTCCTTTTGTTGATTCAATCCCTCAGGAATTTCTTGATGAACCATAATTTGGAGGGAATCTCCTGAAAATATGGATCTTCGTTCATCTTGAGGCTTCTTCCCCAATCGAGAAAAGACCGACGTTCTCTGAGGAGGGGATTGATGATTTGAAAAAGTCCACAGTCCGGTGGACTGGGGCTGTTCCTGTTGTTCCCGATCAACTCCTCGAAACCTATTTGTTGATTCTGAGGGTTGGTTTAAAAGATTCCCTATTCTGGCAAGCTGGGGTGTCTCTTGACATGCTATGTCTTAGAATTTCTTAAAATCTCTCTTGATCTTGTGAACCTTAGTCTGGAAATTAGCTGGATGCATTAACCTGTATCCGCTTTTATTACCTGGTTCAAAAGACCGTTGGATGATTTCCGACACTTCTGTCACTTGATGATGTGCTTGCTCCAAATGAGAGGCCTGTTTAATATTCTTGTTTTCTTGATACAAGAGTAATTCAACAACTTGTTCTTTGTATTCTTGATTTTGAGAGGAACTAGTTGGAGCCTGTTATTGAGCAAGCTTTTGATTATAAACAAAGCCCATTGACTGTGGCCGGCCATGGGCAACAACATTGCATGAGACCATTTTTGATGGTCTTTGATGACTAGAGAGCACTGTGAAATGTAGTGCTCCATGAACACCCCACCATCTCACATGAATACCAGATGGTGCATTGGCAATTAACTGACGCGATATTCTCAGTACACCAAGGCATGAACATTGAAGGGATCTCTACTGCTTTTCTTCCTTCGGATATCGAGAGACTGATAGAGATTCCAAATCAATCTGACATTGTAATCCTTCTATTATCTTAAGATGATTTTCATATTCTTCATAAGATAATACCATCTTCTTCAATTGACAAATAGTTTTCCATATACTGAGACGAATATCATGGATTCCATCTTCCGTCAACATCTTTGGAATGTCATACTGAGAGTTAGCCAGAGGCCAAAACATGACTGGTACTTCACATTTTTCCAGTTGTTTTCTCATGTTCAGCATTTCCTCTTTATTATTAAATGAAGATTCTTCTACCAGTTTTGACCAGAGTTGGTATTTCCTTGTTTCATCATCGGATTCAACAAGATTGGTAGAGAGATTATTGATCAAACTAGAAGATGCATGACTTAGGGGTGGTTCGGTGAATGACCTACACCAAGGGCTATCTTCAGATTGATACGGTATTTCACCTGCTAGTGATGAAGAATCATACATGACTGGTTTCGCATTTGCAAGTGCCTCAAAATAAGAGGGCTTTCTCGGCACTACATTGTCCACTGGAGCATTTTCCGGGCAATGTTCATCACTACTGCAGAGAGGAATTTCGCAGTGAAATTCATCATCATGGGGAGGACCACCATAATGGGTTACAACAAAAGATGAGATATCTTGATCCTTTGCCTTCTGACCACACAAAGGGTTCCTGTGGCTTTCATCTGAAGATGAAACTTCAAGATTGACCGAATTTTCATGAGGCAAGCCTTGATGAGGAAGTGTCTGTTCAAGGCCTTCAGAATTAATGTTCCCATTATTGGGAAATGAGTGAGTAGAATCTTGAATTCCAACAGATAACTGTATGAGGGCTTCATGAACTCCAACATCGAGCAAGGCCTTGTTATAGATTGGCCCTTGATCTTCTGACTGTGCTGGGCAGGTCTTTTTATTAGACGCCTTCTTACTCACTTTGGAAACCACTTGTTGACGAAAGTGGCTGCTCTGAGCAGGTGTATGTGCCTGATCCGGAAATATGGCCAGGTTAGACTGACGATATCCACTCAAATCAAGTGTATGTGCCTGACTTGGTTGTCTGTATGATATGGGGGAGTATGCCCCACAACCCTCTTGGACTGGAACAGATGTGTGTGTCTGTTCCGGAGTGAATTGTTGATGTGTCACTCCACTGGATGGGATAGATTTATGTGTCTTTCCCTGAGATACCACTGAAGTTGTTATAATATCCTCGCAGGCATCTAGAATATTAGCAGGGTTTTCTTCTGCTCTTTCACCATTGATAGAATATGCTTGGTGACTTCAGCTGCCAGAACAGGAATATACATCCATTCTAGGCTTGGATTAGGTGTATGTGCCTACTCTTGTCCTCCTTTTCTTATCAGTGAATCCCGACAGTACTCAAGTGTGGGGGAAGAGAGTTGAGTCTCCCTCCTATTTGTTGTCGGAGCTTTCCGAATAACTTCTCCGAACGCTACCAAGAGAGACTGTTGGTAGGCTTGATTAATACTAGCAGGTGTATGTGCCTGTTGATTGCACTTCGCCAAATGTGGTTGATGAGATCCATCATATGTAGTCAGACGAGCCTACTGACTAGATGATGATTTATAAATAGTTGTATGTTCCTAATTATAGTACTCCGCTGGAATTGCCCGGTGGGATTGGCGTGATGCTGCCAGATGAGTCTGCTAGACAACATAATTAAAACGGGCAGGTGCATGTTCCTGCTCGTTGCTTGCCACCAAGTTAGGTTGGTGGACTTCTCCGGAGATGGAAGAGATGAGAACCTTCTCACTGTTGACCGGATTCCGCCTCTGGTGGTTCGTCTTGCCTGCTCGGGTTCGAGGAACCTGAGCCGAACGCCTGGAGTTGGTACCCTCATCATGTTGAGGGCGCACTACCGCACGATTCTGATGATGATTGTTGGTGGGAGCCTTCAGGAAGGACTCCTGTCCTCTTGAATTAAGGCCCTAAGGGACCTACTCATTCACTTCCTTAGAATAAGGGAGTGAATGGTGATTGAATTCGGGGGATAAAGAACCGAAACGGTTGGAGACGGTAGTCAGCACCGCCTGTTTCTTGATCACTGGTCATCGTTTTCCGGACGACCGGTGTGAGTTGTTCGCTTGGAGGGCTTGTCGGGCAGCCTCTAGAGTTGGGATGGTACCGTGTTGACGGTACTCCTTAACCAACGCATTTGATACCCAGCGTTGAAGACGCTTAGTAGGTGATGTCATCCTCAGAGCGGATAATGATCTAGCAAGAATAGCAGTAGTGGCATTTACAGCAGTAGTATTCACGGGTGTGAATTTGAGAGCAGCCATTATGGAAATGCATAAGATCTTGGAAAAGAGTGCCTGTTTGATATAACAGGCGTAATCAAGATAAATTCAGCTACTACATCTTTTGGATGAGAACATATGTTATTGACTGTCTTGTTGGCCCTCTCATTGAGTTTAAATAGGGGCCTAACAAATAGGTAAAACAACATTTTAATTTGGTTAAGGATTCACGTCGGGTTCACCATTTTTGTTTCTCTCGGAATTCGCGGATGACCTCCTTGATGGGAGGTTCAAACGTTCCGATCAGTTTCTAATAGGTTTGTTCATAGAACCAGAAACATCCAATGATTCCACATCAATTTGGACCTACATTCCAAAGGTGGGCACTCATTAGTTTGTGAACTGATAGGGCTTAAGAATTTTCATTGGTTGAGAGGATGAGAGGTCGGACTCATCACACCTTTTTGAGGGGAATTATTTTCTACTTCGAGAGTCTCTTTATAGATTTATGTTATGTTCATGAATCCTTATTACATTACCAAAAATGAGCTTTTCCTTTAGATTTGACAATCAATGATCAAATATGTAGGAAATTTATAGAATCTTTTATATGTATTCTAGGTTCTTCATTGAAAAAGAATCATATGTATTTATTAAAGATTCTTGGTCAATGGTATCCTTCGGCATATTTATATAAAAGTCTCTTGGTCATTATGATGACCATGCTAGTTTCAAATCCACTCAGTGGGGCACTTGAAGTTTATTGTCATTCAAAAGGACATGGATTATTTCAGAGTTGGGATCGAACCCGCAGATGGGCTACCTATGTATCCTTTGTTTAGAAAAGGAATCAGAACCCACGTAGTTCGAGTAAGGAAGTATGATGTTTATGATTGATGGCTCAAAGAAGGATGTCATAATTACTTTTACACTCTAAGCTCACGTGAGTCATGCTCGATGTGAGAAACAAGAGGTATTGTTAAAAATTAGATAATTGTGCCATGAAAGATGCAATCATAAGAAATAATGTGGGGCTTATGTATGTATGACTTCCCAGATAAATGAAGATTAGGATTTACTTCAGGGAAGAAATCTAGGAGCAGGGTCCATTAAGGTATATGTGCTTTATGGAGATTTTGAATACTATAACATGGGGCTTACTCCTGAAAAGGAGGCCAAAATTAGGAGAGGACTTATGATTGGGTTTTATTCCTGAAAAGGAAGCCCAGGTTAATAGAATTATGACTGGGGCTTATTCCTGAAAAGGAAGCCCAGGTTAAAGGAATTATGACTGGGACTTATTCCTGAAAAAGAAGCCCAGGTTAATGAAATTATGACTAGGACTTATTCCTGAAAAGGAATCCCAGGATAAAGGAGTTATGACTGGGACTTATTCCTGAAAAGGAAGCCCAGGTTAAAATAATTATGACTGGGACTTATTCCTGAAAAGGAAGCCCGGTTTAAAGGAATAATGACTGGGACTTATTCCTGAAAAGGAAGCCCAGGTTGAAGGAATTATGACTGTGACTTATTCCTGAAAAGGAAGCCCAAGGTTGGATTCTCTCATCTTAAAGGATGAGGTTGAATGAATGAAATCTCAATCTTTAGTGACATAAAGATGTGTAAATCACTATGTTTTGAGGGATATTCCACAGAATTCCTTTCTGATAAAGAATTCAAATCAAGAAAACATGCCATAAATGGATTTGAAGAGTGTCTTGAAGACTAAATCTTGAATAGGAGAGGTGATATGGCTTAATAGGGGAAAAAGGGAAAGAAGGGAACCCAAAAAGGCAGGGGCATGCAAGTCATGGAAGTCGCGCAGGTATTGCGTCGGCACGCAAGTCTTGGTCACGCAGGTAGATCTACGCAACATGTTGGGTACTTGCGTGATGTTCAACCAGCAGGGTAATACTTGAGTGACTTTTGGTTAAGTCCTTTAGAATCCTCTTGAGGTTCTTCCAAGAGAGGGGCACACATGTTCTATTGAAGGAGTTAGGCGGCACGCAAGTGTGGCCATTTACCTTAAGGGCTGGCCACCTAGGCACTCAAGTGTTGATGAGTTTCAACACTTAGTCCTTCCTCCCCCTCTTTAGATCTTCCGTTCTAGGTAATAAATTACCTTAGAAGTGTTTCGGAAGCTTTGAGAAGAGACTTGGGCGCCGGGAGCTCAAATTTGAGTTTCTGAAAAAATTCCTCTTTTATGGGGGGGGGATAGGGTCTATTTATAGGCAGGAGAAGACCCCGAGCAGTTATTACTTAGGTCGCGCAAGTGTCTTGCATGACCATAATGCGTCACGCAAGTGGAATTGCGCGACAATGATGAAACTTGTGCGACTTATGTGCAATCTTCTCCTTGTTCATCCCTTTGTCGATTTTTGATATTTTCTTCAAAGGATGAATCAATTTGTGCTATTTAATTTCCATTTTACATTCCTTTGGACTCTGTAACAAAAAAGGAGCATCAACAGTATGGTTGTAGAATTATCATTTATACAATCCCCTACTCAATAAGTGTTTAATGTACTGTATTTAGAATCATTGTTTATATGATATACTACATTGTGAGTTATATTAAGTGGGGTTTTTGGAATTATCTTTACTAAAAATACACTGGCGATGATCCCCTATCTAAGAGACATTATCTCTAGGATTTCATATTGGGTTTTGGTGTCCCCAAGTAGTCTCGATGTTAGCCCATTTATGAGAGATCTTTGTGTTACTAGATTGGGTTCATGGTGTCCCCTAGATATTATGGTAGAGATCCCTTATCTTAGCAGGTGGGGTATTAAGTATTCCCGAATGGCTACATTGTTTCCTCCATCAAAACCTATGAGTTATCTCATTTCATAGAGATAAGGTATTTTAATGGTCTTAATAGGGTTTGTAGCATCCCCCATCTTGGATGGGTGAGATCACATATAAAATTATCGAGATTACACTAGGCTCGAGAATGAATTTCCTCATGGTTAGAATGGACCACAATGTTCTATTGGAATTATGACACATGGGATGGTGTGGATTAGACATTATCTATGTGATTACTGGTGGAGTATTATCTCTTAGATGTTTCTTTATGAATGTAAGATTTGTTCCTGATGGAGTGTATCTCTTTGAAATGTTCCATCTTGGATGACTAAGCTCATGGAGTGTGTTATTATAAGAATTTTCTACCTTAGATCCTTTATTAGAGTCATGTGTGTTAATATAAGTTTTAATCCTCTTGAAAATTGGACTATGAGATGAGTATATATGGTTGATTCTATGTTTTCTTGCGGTGTTCTCACATTCCTTGGTTGATTCACCATATATATTGAGCTGACTAGTCATGCATGGCCAAGGTTGTTCAACGTGGAGTTTCTCCCTCATTTGGGTTCCATATGGATGGGTTGAGTGATCTTTTTTCCTTTCATTTGATATATTTTATAATGTGTATTTTTGGAGTCTATTGGGTATTGTTATACTTACCCATTCATGGTGTTTTCCAACACATGTGTTCAACTGTGTTGACATAGTCTTTATGACGGTGTACTGGGAGAACCCGAGGCAGCTAGAGCATAGTGGACTAGACCAAACAAGGTGTTTACTAAAGATTGGTTGAATATCTTTTTAGAACATTCCTATGATAATGATACCCTCCTATGAGTTGGATGTATTCTTTTACAATTTATTTTTTGTCAGTGTTTATTTTTTTATTATGTACTTCTACTGTACTCTATTTTGGGATAAATGTATCAATGAATTTTAATTTTAATTATTCATATATGAACACTTTCACATATGTGTATATGGTAATCCGTGTATAGGTTCCATACTATAAGGAATTCTGTGTGTGCGATATGCCTACTCTATATTAGATGTCTTCCCCTATCATATGGAGGAGGCCTTAGGGAGTCATGGGTCGAGTGATGTTGTGTCATGCTTTGTTAGACTCGTATAATAGGAGGTCCTTCCCCAGGTCCATAGATATAGTGGTTTTCTAGCTATTAATTTTGTTGGGGTTTCACAATGACTATTTTAATATGTTTTGTTTTAATAATTGGGGATAGAGACTCTAGTTTTTAGGGGTCCACTGATGTATCCAATCACCAAGACTCTGATAAACTGATTTCTGACTCATAATATTAGTACACTAGTTGTAGGGATATTTTTTAACACTCATCATATATGTTTAGGTTATAGTTTTTCTTTTCCATATTGAACAAGATACTTTTTCATACTCATTGATCATGGAACAAATAGATTAAATTCTAGGATGCCACCATAATGAGAGAAATATAGAGCTCCACAATGAGATTATTTTGATGATCAACCTCGTGATGAGGCTTCTGTGTGGGTCCTAGGTTCAATAGAGGGATTTCTGGGTTTTATACATGCATATTCAGCACCTATGGATTTGTAGGTTGTGCTAATAGTTTAGTATGATGATGTACAAGGAATGAAGACACTGCATGAGTTCCAGAGGGAGAGACCTGAGAGTTATCATGGTGATCGAAAACCCCAGGGAGATGATAATTGGGTAGAGCTAGTCACATATATTTTCACCTTCAGAGGATAATTCTTGATAAGATGGGTGTCATAAAGATGACCCTGATACAATGTCTGGTCGAGCGATGGTGGAGTATGGTAATGGAAACCCATGAAGAGGAAATTCTTTTTAGGGAGAGTTTGTGATGCTATTTGTGGAAGAGTTCTATTTAGAAACATTATTATAAATGCATATCCATGTGATTTTATAGCTTCAAAATGATAAAATGACCACGGAGGAGTATTCAATGTGGCTCATAGGACATTCTCTATACTCCCTATATATGGATCAGGAACTATTTTTTAGAGCAAGAACTATAGATCGGGGCTTCTAATAGTAGATTAGGGGTTTAATGGTATCGTAGTATATTCCCACCTTTGATGGAGTGCTTGAGACTTCATTGGTGTTGGATATATTTTTGGATATGAAGATATCGACAATTAGTGTTCTTCATACAGGAGTTGAGATCTCATCATTTAGTCCCCTATGGGATTACTGGGGATCCAACCTTGTGAGATGCTTTAGAAGATGATCCCAATATGAAGTGTCTAAGGCCCATGTTTCCCAAAATGTTTTTAGTTATCCATAGTAGAGGTAGTGTTAAACTTGAGAAGGTAAGGGACATATTGTTAGTTATTTTCATACCCTCCATACTGTAGGGAGGGTGTTAGTTTATGCACTGCCCAAGAAGGATAATCATTTGGAGTATGAATTTTTGTATGATATAGGGTATGGAAGAGGAGTGGGGAGAGTCGGAGGTGCTTCCATATGGTTCAAGATTCTACTACCACCCCTCAGGTTTCCCACACCAGGCTTAGGGAGATGGAAGATGGGGGTAGAATAGTGTAAAGTCATAGATGCCTCTAATGCAGTGGCTCTGAGGATAATTTGAGTAATGTCATGTGTCCATTCTACATTCTTTAGAAGTATTGATAGTCACGGTAGTGAGGTACTATTTCCTCTCCTTTTCTTTCTTGAGGTTTAACCATGGGGATGCAGTGTGTTAGTAGAACCCTGAGTTGAAGTTGTTTGACATATCATTGATGAACGAGGAAGAGGGACGATTACCCCACCGAGAAATTTTTTTGGGATATGATTAAAACCGGGAAGGAAAACCAATTCCTCCAAAATAGGATAGTTTTGAAGAATGGTGGAATAATCCCTCTGACTTGTGTATTTAGGGTGGAATTTTGAGTTTCTGGTTTGAATGGTGGACTGATAAGTCCTAGTGTTCATACAAGGAAATCCCTAGATTGTTTTTTGGAACAATCATCGTATTGGAATCAGATTTGTTTGCAAGATACTTAAAAAGGTTTTGAAACCTTTGGATGTGGCTTCTATCCCGTAATAATTATTGGTGCTTCCCCATCTAAGATGAATTCAGGGGAAATGACTAAAAATTATCGGGAGAGATAGTGTCACCCAAAGTGGATAGTGTCAAGTTGTGGTGGAGGAGTTTCATTAAATTTGGAGTTAAAGGAAGGTTTACATTGTTATCTATGTCAGGTTAGTGATGCAGTGAAATACTAGACCCTATGACTACAAATATACAATGGTGCCTTATGTTTTTTCACCAGTCACTTTTGATGTTACATGTGCCATTTTTTCACAATTACATCCTAGTTTGAGCTCAACATAGGTCAGTGGACTTTTGGGTACCCTAGAGTGTGTGATTTTATGCCCCATAAGAATCATTGGTGATCTCACTGGCATGGGAGTCCCAGTTTACAACTCATATTTTCCCCTTATACATGGTATTTTATTTTCATGGTTGAAAATATATAAGGTGGGTAAGATGTAGTTACTAGGGTTTTGAATAGTATGACTGTAGAATATATTTTTGGATATTTATGATGATAGGTTATTTGTTGATCTAGGAATATAGGGCCCATAGAGCCTCTTTTTGGTGATACTAAAATTGGTAGTATACTATATCACACACACATATTTTATCTATAAAGAGTTAATACCTCCCAATAATATTCTTGGAACAAAATTTTTTCCCTTTAGTTTTGATTAGAACATAGTGTTTACCTTAGGAAAAAAAATTTACTGCCAAGAGATGGGTTAAAGGCGAGTCACATGAGTGGGGTTAATAGAAGGATATTCATATAATAAAAATTAACTAAAGATACCAACTTCCCCTTGTCTTTTATTGAATGAATAGGAGGATCTAGAAACCTCTTACACATTAGAGTGATGGATGAACTGAGGTGATTCCAAGTGGAATTGGCAGCATTGATTTTTGATCTTGATGAAAATCAGTCCTGGGTTATTGTGCACCAAATTTATAGTGTGGATCTACACCATAATATTCATCATTTTCCATGAGGTAATAATATTTGAGTTTTTTGTCCAGATCCCCATTTTATGCATCATTTTAAGGTTATAGATTCCTTATATTCTTCTTGGGGACCTCATAAAGATTGATGTGGGGGGTTTGTGGGAGAATATAAGTTGGATTTAGGTGATCATAGAAAATTACCCTTTGGAATTTCTGATAAAACAATGTTTAGTGAAGTGTCACATTCAACCTTTTCTTCCCACTTGTGTAATATGAAATTTTTGGACTACATTCCATGTATTGGGGTTACATGTCGTGTAGTGACCCCATGACATGTGGCCTGAGGAAATTTTCCAGGATGTCGCCTGATGGTTCAATGAAATGTAGAAGTATATAGAAAGAGTACATGAACACAATGTTCTATACATGGTCATAGGTTGATGACATGTTCATGTGGCAGGTTAAGCAGGACATGTTGTCTACCGGTGGGGTATAGGGAATGTGGGATACACAGTTATCCAATCCATGTGGTGAACAACATGGATAAATGCTTGAGTTTGGTGATACCTTCCATGTACAACTAGAGAATGCTATGTATGATCACATGCATAGTAGATATTGTTTCTTAGAGGAAAAATCTAGGTGTTCATACAGAGTTACACAACATGTGGACCCCCTTACAGGCCATATAGCCCTTTTTTGGGGAGACTTACTCCTTGATTATATCCTTCTATGGGGATCTGATTAAATCCTGTGAGTAGCATATCATAAGAATTATTTCACTTAGAACACAATGATGGCCATAGTTTTGGCCTTATATATCCACTAAGAGGAAATGTTGTGGGTCACTTTGGTTGGCAATGTCTGAACCTACAATAGTTGAGTGAGTCCCTTAGTCTATCATTATGAGGGTTCATTGTTTCATTACTTAATAAATTTAGTATTATGATCCCATCTATCAGATGAAATTGGTTATATTTATAGAAATCATCTGAGGAGGCTATAGAATGATCCTATACCATATCACATTCCCTGGATCATTTTCTTATTATCATCATGATGAACGGTTTGTGGTTGATGATCCCCTATTTAGAAGGATAATCTAAGAGGGTTTATGGAATAATTGGATAGAATATACCCTATGTAGAAGGATATATATTTAGGGTTTTCCATCAATGGTTATATGATCCAATACTCAACATACAATTTAATTAGGGATAGCATAATTTTCGGTTATATGTTTCCCAACATCATGAGTTATTACAGGTGGGGATGGTGGAATTGTTATAAACAACACCAAACATATAGGTATACCCTATCAAATATATTTAATATTTGGGATTTGATATTGGGTTTTGGTGCCCCCAATAGTTCTAGGACTAATCCCCATTTTGAGAGATCTTTTTGTTATAAGATTGGGTTCATGGAATCCCCATAATGATTTTGAGTGTGATCCCCTATATGAAGAGGATTGGACATATATCTTACAGAATAACATTATTTTTTAAACCATTATATCCTAGGAGTGATCCCCATTCTAATATATGAGACATTTTGGTGGTTCATGTAGGGTTACTAGCTTATCCCATCTGAGATGGGTGAGGTCCCCTATATGAGTATCGAGATTCCACTAGATTCTAGTGTGACATTCACCATGTTGTGATCCATTGAGTGTGTTGTATTAATTGTATACCACTTGAGATGTTTTGGATGTTCCATCAACCATTTAATGCCCAATTCTAGTGTTATATATAATATTTTCAATTATTAATATTACAGTTGTTCCTAATTGAGTCTATCTCCTGGATGAGTTCTATTTCAGATTAAGAATATTGTGGAGTTTTTTCTTGTAAGCATATGTTACCTTTGAGCCTAAATTAGAATCATCTAGCTATCAATGAGGTCAAAACCTCTTGATACATGGAGTTAGAGATTAGCATATCAGGGTGATTCAGGATTTCCTTTAGTGTTTTAACATTTTTTAGTTGACACACAATGTGGAATGAGTTGATTAGTCATGTATAGCGAAGGATGTTTAAGAAGCACATTATCTGGTTTTTGGGATCCACATGTCTGGGTTGAATATATTTTTTCATTTATTTTTTTCCATTTCATTTTTGATATATGGGGATTCCACTTGTTATTGTTATAATCACCCCATCATAGGCTTTTCCCACACATGATTTGTTCTGAGAAAACCACAGAACTATCAACGGAGTCCTAGGAGGACCTGAAGTAGGCATAACATAGTGGAGTAGACAGACCAAGGTGTCTACCAGAGCATAGACAATCATATTTCAAGTAGTCTAATTTTACAGTGATCCCATCCATATGAGAATGATGTATGTTTTTTCATTTTTATTTTTGTGGGAATGTATTTTTTTTATTCTCCACTTCTTCTATACTCTGGGTTGGGATAGATCTATGCATGCATTTTACATTCTAGTTTTTTTATATCTCTGCAATATTTCATGGAGATTTATGTGGGTGAGTGTGTACATGTTTGATATAATAAGTCCTTATATGTGTGTGATATGCATACTCGGTGATGTATGATAACACATTTCCTATGAATGATGTCCTGGGGAGTCACAGATCATGCCCCATTGTGTCAGTTTGTGATGCTTGTGATTCAAAGAAACAACGAAATTGCTCAGAGTTGATAGAAAAGTTATTCTATCTACAGAAATAATGACATAGAATATGTCGTTGAAATAATATATTTTATAAAATATCCCCATGTAATGGATTTATGAGATTTTAGAAATAAAGGGATGTTTGGTCAATGCTACATTGGTCCATTAGAGATTTTAGAGTGCCTTGGAGTGGTGTTTTAGAAATTAACACTACATTCAAATATTTCTAGTGTCCATTATTTACTCTTTATATCTATAATGAGAAATTATATAATTATCCCATCACATATTCTTGTTATAAATAGTGTGGACATGTAACCTCACTTTTCATATGATGAGGAACCAATGACGAATCCTTCTAGAAGAGATCAGGTGTGTGGGAACCATAGAACATGACATGTGATAGTCTAGTGGTGAAATCAAATGTTTTATGAATAAACATGGGAACCTTATGATGTTCTGATATAGAAATATACCTTTTCATTTTGAGGTAAGAGTTAAATTTCGTGGATGAAATTTCAAAATTGAGGGAGATTTTATTTATCAAAAACCCCTCTTATAACTAAAATTTTTCTCTTTTCGATGATTATTTTATAATATTTCATATCGATTTTAAATAGAAATAAAATTAAAAAAATATATATGATATGTCATGTAATGACACACATCACTAAAAATAAGACTACTATAGGGATATAAAATCCAAATAATAGAGAACACAAAATGGTATACTCTATTGGATTTAAGTTATCTAGAACAATACATATTCTCTGAAAACTATTAAAATATAAGGAAACCCAAATAATATGATAGAAATTGTTAAATTAATTGTAAATTTTTTAATGTATTTGTAAATGTTGATGCTTGTTGGTATATATATAGAATGGAATCCTAAATAAAAGTATTTTGATATGAACATTAAATTATTATTATATGACCATTGGCTGATATAATTGCTAGTCAATTTGACCATTTAGAACATTCTATATTAGTAATTTATAAATTATAATGATACCCTTTGGATTAGTTTATAATAAAAGTAATTATTAGAGTTAGTTAATAGTGTAAAGAAGAAATTATGGACCCAACTGTTATGATATTTCTTTTGATGCACTTTTATCAAAACATGGGAGGGAGGTAACATCACTAGGGTTTTCCAACCTTTCCCAATTAGAGCTACATTAGTTTTGCCACAAGTCTGATCCACTATAAGAGATGTTCAAATTACACTAAAAAAATACCCGATACAAATGGGGTGGAACCATTGGTATAGACCACAGAACCATTAATATAATGAATTCCAATGATTCTATAAACTGTGGGTGTATATTTAAATCATTATAGGTCTATAATAATAGATTAATTATAAAATATAAGTATATCCCATTGCAATTTATAATATCTATGGTTTTTAGTAATGTATTAATATAGATGTATACCGATGGTTCCTAAAACATTGAGTATATTTGGAAATACAATAGTAATGTATACCATCGGTAATGTGTAATATTTAAATAGCAAAATCTCCGCACAATTCAGAGTAGGACATTGATACACATCTTCCAAAACCAATAAAGAAACCAAAATACACATTTATTGTCGTAGACATATTATATATTTGCCATTTAACTATCTTCTTATCAATTATTTCAAACCATTTGATAACATACATATACAATTCACACAATTAATCTGTTTTAGTCATTAAACACCACCCACACAAATGTCACTTTATTATCAACTATAAAATGGAGGGGATCAATATCTCCTTTTTTACAACTAGTCCCATTATGATCATCACCAACATCATTATTAGAATCATTTTATGGAGCACCATCACTTTTTTTTTTCAACATCAACATCGTCATAATCATCATTATCACCTCGACTTACACTAGGACCCTCATTTAAATCACTCAGTACATCATACAAGGAGATCATTATTTCTATAAAGGATCAAAAATCATTTTCAGCCACTGGTGGATCTAATGGTAATATATGTTTCATATATTTTACTAATTTTTCTGTGACCGATTTACATCCTTCATGGTCATGTATAACTATTTTATTTGCCTAATATTTTTTGAACTATTTTTTACAGATATATGATGTAAATGTTTTTAAAGGAAGATGATGAGGGAAAAAACTAGTGGGTATAATGCTTTTACAAGGTCATTAGTAAACTATCCCCAAGTACTCCCCATCTAATCCCAAAATAAAATATTCTCTTATCCTAAAGTATTAATCGTTTTTCACATTGAGGGACTCCAATGAATTCTATTGAAATTATAAATAAGTAATTTGATTTTAATTTACATATCTAAATTGAAAAAATCAATTAAAATACTAATAATATTTTCATGTGTTTTTTATTTACAACACTTTTATCCCTTTTCATCTTACATGAGAAAAATAATTTTTCTTAAGGCACTTGGTCTTCGATTCTATTTGTTTCCTGCTAGAAATGACGTAGATTAATACAATAACATATTATTAAATAGTATG
The DNA here is from genome assembly GCA_963277665.1 of Viscum album. NCBI lineage: Eukaryota > Viridiplantae > Streptophyta > Magnoliopsida > Santalales > Viscaceae > Viscum > Viscum album. Next base: position 59,629,721 of record OY728158.1, read on the forward strand.
AAAATGGTATACAAAACTAAAACAATTTCTTGTATGAATAAATGAGAGATTAACCATATACCAACATTAATTTAAAACCTTCCAACACTTGATTAAATTATAGAATCCAAACGCTATATGGTATTAACCACAATTCTCACATTGTTTTATTCTACAAGGGAATAAATATATATGTGATTAACTAATGTTCATTCTGAAATAGTAATTTTGGATAAGGATGAAGCTATGATAGATTAATAATATACCAAAAAACACATTTTAAACAAACTAATTTAAACTATATAGGAGTTCAAAACAAAATAGAATGATTTAAGATTATATATTTTGAAAAAAATACATAAATTTAAGAATCATCTAAAATAATATAATTTTATTAGTAGAGGTGATGTTAACCGAAACTGAATGCCATTTGTACAGTATAGATATAATTAACCAAATTTACCAATGAGGTTATTTGAGTATTCTAGTGTTTAAAAGGAAAAATGTTATGTCAATAATGAAGAGCATTTTTAGTGTGGTTAATGTAGATTAAATGAGGATAAGAGGATTCATTAATTATGAGAGATATGGAAAGACATAGCTAGTTGAATCTCGAGTAGGATAGTAAATACTAAGATATTTCTCTCTAGAGGATCCTTTTCTGATTTTATATCATATACATATATGAAAATTACAATAACATTTTTAATGATGTAATTGAGGAATTTTTCATCCTTTCAAAATGGTGAAAAAATTTAATTTGGTAAAATAATAGTAAAATAAGCATGAAAAATGTGAAATGGGTTTGATTATAAAAATATATCAAGGTTGAATTCTTTTAAGGAAAATTAGAGAATAGGAAATAGACACTCAAATATGACATTCTTATTTAAATACTAATATTTAAAATATTTGTGAAACACATAGAAAAAATAAAATTAAAATATTCCAATTTATTGTTTTATTATTCTATATGATAGAAGAAAAATAATTATCAATAAATTATTCAAAAATAGATATTTATTCAAATAATTACATAGATTATGAATGTGAATGAAGTTGAAAAATGATATTGGAGTTAATTTTCATCCAATTTTCAGAATTCATCAAAAGGAATTAGGATTATGAAATTTATTTTTTTATAGTCATGATAACTAGTGTATTAAACATTTCTTATAAATGTAGTATCCAATCACCCAAAAAACCTGAATCCATGAATTTTATTTCAATAGGGAACTATCATTGTGCTATTATTATTCCTCTATTTAGAGCATACATACTTCTATGAAAATTTATGTGGTTTAGTTAATGTAAGTAGTCTTGGAAGATTCAACACTTCTACATGAGTTAACACCTTCATCATTCACTTGTCTTCCCTATTTTTATATCAATCATACATAAATAACAATTTATTCTTACATTTATATCTTCCAAAAAACAAAAATAAATTAAATGATTATACTTTCATGAGAGTAGATAAAAATGGTGTCCTTCATATAATGCTTATAGAGGTTACAATTTCAAAAATTAGTTTGTGAGACATTGAAAAATTAAAAATATCTCAAATATACTTGTATGACATATAATATTCAAATAAAATTTAAATATCATCATATTTATATCATTCCAATATTTATATTCATATTTTTAAACATTGATGCATCCATAGGGAAACAATATATATCATAAAATTTTTCCATAGTTAAAAAATATTTTTATGTCATATTTATTTTTTTTATAAGATTATGAATAAAATGTCATTGATAATTGATGACGTTAGTTCTGAAATAATAATGTGGATTCATATAAATTTATATAGAATAATAATTATAATATATATATAATTTTATAACATTTACGTCCATATTACAATATAGTTTGACTTATCAAATTTTTTGTTCCCAGATAGAAGATTATATCACATACTCATCTTTTTATGTTAATAATTTTATTGATTTATGATTCATTGGATTAAATGAAATAAATATTTTTCCCAAGAAGATGATACATACCAATTGTACAGTTTTTCTATCTTTCATATGATAAATGAATATATATAAATATCAACTATAATTACATTTCCCAGAGTAGAATATAATAATATTCATTTACATACATAATAACCCTTTAAATTTATTATAGCATGTATTCATTATGATATTCCTATAATATATAACACATGCACACACTTTATAAAAAAATTGTATTTATTTTAGTGTGTTTTTATAGATAATAACATGGTTTTACATAATAAATGTATGTATTTGAAAATTATTTTATAGAGAATACGAACTTAAAATAACTATTTTTTGAAACAATTGATTATCTTTCATTGAAAATCAATTAATTTTCACCTTTAGTATAGGAAAAATATATTAAATATATCTAAAAGATATAAATGTGAATAATATAGAATAAAAATTAGTATACTATGACTTATGTAATAGTTTAAAGAGGATTATGAGAACTCGTAAGAGAATAATGGAAGAGGAACATTTTCCCCAAATTATAAACATTAAATGTAGAACTACACCAAACTAGGATATGTGGATGATCATGCTTACATTAGTAGTAATTTTCATAAAAAATAGATTTATTATCAAGGGATGATTCAAAATATTTTTATCAAGCATTTGTATTTGGTTCAAGTTCATACCCTTTCATATAAATATTTATTTTTAACAACAGGTGGTTGTGTGTATAGGTTAAAAACATAATAAAATAGGAAAAATAAAATTTTAGGTGACAGAATTAACTTTTAATCATGTTTTGTTAAAATTTTTTTGCATCAATACATGTATTAAAATAATATTTCTTAATAATCATGAGAAAAAGGAAGTGTTTTGTGAAAATCTAAAAACATGGATCCCCCTCTCATTTTTCATTGACCATCATGTGATCCTTATTAGTTCAGAGTAAAACTTAGTTTGATATAAAAGTACCTTGAATCTATCATTCTCTTCTATTTTAGTGTTTCACAAAGTGTTCATATACTTCGTATAATCCTTATTATTTTTGTTTTTTCATGATTCATTATAATACATAAAATCAATATAATTAATATGAACTAATTTTTTGTAAAAGACCATTAAAAAATAATAATACTTTAACGTTATTACTAATCTAATAAATAATCATTTATTGGTATTGTGTTTTTGGATAGTTGTTTAATATCATTACACACTTTAACATATACCCAAATCTACTATTCTAACCGACATATATTTCATGCTTTTATGATTTCTAAAAATACCCACATTATATAAACCATTTGACCTCAGTATCTTGGCCACTGGTAAATTTAAAAAGGATTTATAGATGAATAAGTTAAATCATAAAAATATGACAATAATATATATATTAATTTAAATTTTTAACCATATATCCACCAATTCATTCTTCTTGATTTCATTACGGAAATGACTCCATGATACTACTTGTAACCTAATTATATCGTGGATGTCAGATAATATTTCCAAATAATTTATCATTTCCAAGAATTTTTAACTATAATTTTTGTGTCTTAATTGCAATCTACCATTATTTTTTTTATGATTCCATGCTTCATGCATAAGGTAGTTCCCATTTAACCTATTATAATATCACAAAAATACGATAATAGGAAAAACAGAAATAAATTATCATATTACTATAAAAATGATATGATATATATTGGTAAACAAATTAAAAAACCTGATCCAAGCTGATCATTAGGCACTGAGGGATCTGTAGTGTATTTTCGATCGGTATCCTCTAAAGGATATTCCCCAACCAAGTCATTAACCACGTTATATACATATAGTGGAGTTAATTTTGAAGGAGAAAATCATTGAATCTTTGATGGATAGTAGGAAATGGAGGCTGAGTAGGCATGGTAGCATAAGGGAATAAGGGGTTGGGATATATTATATGATATGGATATGGTATAGGTGGGAGCATTGCAAGAGGTGTCATTGAAATGGTATGATAAGTAGAACATAAATAAGATGATAATGGAAGAATAGGTGTGAATATCCCTGGAGGCTTATGTGGAGGAGAAAAGAGTGTAGACGATAGGATTTCCACTAGTGGGTCTGGTTTTGAATGAGCATGATGGGTGCTCAGTGTTTTTCTATGAGAACCCCAAGTCGAACACTTAATAGTAAGATGAGGAGTGGACAACTCTAGTTTATATGAATTTCCCTAATATAATATTGATAAATAATAATAAAATGACAGTAAATATAATATTGAAAAAAATGTTACAACTAATACAATATCTATGGGAATGAGAGGAGGTTTCCCTAGATCACATAGTCATAAATCATATCAAATATCATCATCCTTGTAATTTCATCAATATTATTCATAATCTACATATGAATTAAATGAATTTTTTTTGAAATTGTTCTAAAACTAATAAATTTATATTATAAGTAAAAAACAATTTCATAACATGTTTTAGTAACTATTATTTAAAACCATGTTATACATATTGTAAACCCTCATTATTAAAACCCTTTTTAAACTAGGTTTTCAGAGTTAATATAAATTTAATTAAATGAAATAAAAACAAAAAAAATAATAAAAACTTATACTTATAAACATAATCCAAATTAATGTAAATATAGAACTAACAACCTAAGATTCCCAAGTCACAATAAACTGAATAAACTATTTACATATATAGTTTCTTCTATATAGTACCCCCAACTAATTCAAGTTCAAAAAAATTAAAAATTGGTAAATTTGAGTTCTTAAATATAATATTCTCATCAACACCAATGTGGAAATAATTTGGATCAATTCCTTCCCCACCATCATGAATTATATATGTTGGTATTAGTTCAATAATAAAACCATAATCAAGACACAAATGATCCTTCTCATAAAATCAATTTTTTCCATTGTTTTCAAAATATTTGGTTCATCAGCATACACAAAACATGTTTTTTCAATAAATATGAAATCAAATACATCAATAGATGTACAACGTCATGAAATTGAATCAAACCGTTTTTTTCTTCAAAGTGACTCTACAATGAGATTAGACACCCAATTACAATATTTTCTCAAAAAGTCTATAGTAATACACAGTTTTATCTTAGGTTCTACTATCTTATACAATTATATTTTAGTATGTCTTTGGAGTTAAAATAATGGGACCATGTTATATTCTTATCTTCACTTCTTGATCAGTTAATAAATTTGTAAACATTTGTTATGAAATAATTTCATTCATTAACCAAATGATTGGAAAAAAATATACAGCTCTCTTAATTCAAGAGGGATGGAGTGAAAAAGTTAATTCAATAAGAGAAATATATATGAATCATAAAAATAAATGAACATCTATATTTTATATTAATTAAATTAATTTTCTTCAATTTGATTTCAACCAAGAAGAAAAATCCATTCTATTAAAATTCTATATCATTCTCAAATGAAATTATCTACAAACTCTACATGAAATTATTTTATTTTTACTATATAAAATGATAATATATTTTTAATGTATAGGTTTCATGACATAGAATGCGATAACATATAAGTATTAAAATTTCTTAGATAATATAGTTATTTAAAAACAAACAGTTAAACACATATCAACCCTTTATTTTTATATATTATCATTACAAATCATTTTCATAATAAATAAAAAACTATACAAAAATACGAACAAAGGCCGTATTGGTATAGTGCCTTTGGAAACATAGAAACATACAAATTAGTACATGATAGAGCTACATTTTCTACCACTAGATTCTCCATGACTAGAACCCCTCTTATACATATCATATAATAAATATATATTGTTATCCTGGGAATAAAAAGATAAAAATGGGTGAGCCTAGATGCTCATTAAGGGAATCCACGTGAGACATGTATGAATAAACATGATCACTAGAGTATGAGAATATAATGAAAACATTGGAAGAACATACCATGAATATAAAATATTATCGACATGAATCATGACATTAATCTTTTAAGTTCATAAGACATGAATCATCAAGAAGTAATGAATATAAGCCATTAAAGAATAACATATAAATAAAATATGGAATTGTGGAAAACACATAAGTATATAATATTATTTCCATAGTAGTCAAGGAATCACTACAAAGGAAATGTTAATGAAAAAAAGTCCTTTACCAAACTGGTTTCACTCCCTAGTACAACCCTATATTGTTGAATCATGTTCACTTTTTATTCTATATTTGTAATACTGAATCATGTTCCCTCTTCGTTCTAGCCCAATATTACTAAATCGAGTTCACTACTCATTCCATACCTTTAATATTGAACTGATTTCACTTTTCATTCAATCGATGTCTATCTCATGATATATAAATATTTACTCAATGCATTAGAAGGAGATATGGGTCTCACCCATATAATAATGATTTCATATATACATTTTCCAAAATATCATTACAAATCATATCATAACCCACAAAATGAAATGGGTATCAGAAACATATAATCATATAAATTTTTTTGGAAAAATATAGGTTTCTAAAAAAATTCCTCAAAACCATATCTCGTGAAAGAAAAATGTATATCATAACAATATAACCCATGAAAGATAAATTGATTTCATACACATATAACTCATTAAATAGAAACATGTTTCATAAATACCATGAAATCTGGCATAACCCATTAAGAGAAAGAATATGAACAGAACCTTTAGATAATTTACTAGAAATGAATGAATAAAATCAATAGATATCATCATAGATGGAAGTATATTTTATAATATCATCCAAAAATTATTCTTGTAAAATATATAATATCTTCTCTGATGAAATAATTTTAATAAATAGATCCATTAAAAATAATTTTCTTGTATATTACCATTAAATTTTTTAAATAAGACAAAAAATGAGTGTGAAAATTAATTTTTCCTGAAAATATATAAAATAATCATGATTTTTTTTGAAAAAAAAATTCTTTTATAGTATCTTGTAAAACAAATTCATAAAAATTATCTTTTAAACAAGAAAATAATTATTCAAAGGATTAATTGTGGATAAATTTTTACATGTCATATGGGGTTAAATTAACATTTCGTTTTCATAGTAAAAAGGATTGAAAAATGCCCCATTCGGAAAGAGATAAAAAGATTACATTGAAAAAAATTGAAGAAAAAAAATTTAAAAATTGTTTATAAATATTATAGTACAATATTATAATATTCTTTTAAACCCTTTTTAGAAAAAATTATTTTGAAGGATCACATATTTCCAACTGAAGAGAGGTTATAGTTAGGCATTATTAAAAACAAATTATTTACTATATTATGTACCAATGGGTGGATTGTTGGTTCTGATACATTAATATAACATTTATATTCATAGGAAAATAAAATTTATTAAATTTATTTGTTTATTTATCATAATATTTCATTAATGGACGCATAAACAAAAACAATATCAGTAAGTGGTGGGATTGTTACAATAAAATCATACCACTTGGTAACATTGAAATATACTCCCAAGGTAAGACAATTAAATTAAATGATGAATAAAATATCATTTATTGATTTAGATTAATGATATAAAATTTCAAATGTATTATATAAATCTCATATAAAAACATTGGTTCATTAAATGGAATGTGTCTCAATGAAGGTAAATTAATGAAAACTATCTTATCTATTTGGTATTTTTGGAACATTAATAAAACAAAAGGATGATCAAATAATGGATATGTAATTTCATATAAATTGAATAATAATGATATTTTAATACATTCATGGGTTTTATATAAACTACAAAAATGAAAGAGTGGGGATCATGTCATGTATCTCATGTAAATAAAAAGTGTGATGAAATCTTGTTATATTGAGTCCAACATTTCTCATGTATCATTATATTCTTTAATATTGAACATATTTTAATTAATTAATTTTCTAAGAAACTATTTAAATTTTATTATTAATTTTATTTGACCTAATACCATATTTATACAACTACATTGACAATTAGTTTTATGTCAGTGTTTTTACCAAATTTTTTTCATGTGTTAAAAACGACTTTGGTTGGTCAAATATGGTAAAAGTGGTCATAATATAATAATATCCAGAATAATAATCAGGGAATAATTATAATATTTACACATTAATTTTAATTTTAAAAGAATTCATTAAATATGGTTGTGAAAAATGAATCAATGTTATAATCAAGGAGATGGTAGGCCGAACATATGACTAAGTAACGTTCCCATTTTCCAATGATCTATATGGAATTAAGGTGAGTAATATCAATAATTATATAATATTTATTAAATCATAAATTCCAATATTTTTAATCACATATATTGTATATTTAATTCTTTTGATCTAAAAGGAATCACATCGTGTTGAGGAGGCGGTAGTCTACACGTCCACGAACGTCATTATCACATTTTTAGTGTGTGAGATGGTAATAAAGGGAATAGTATATATTATATTTCTAGAAATTAAATAATTCTATTAATATCATATATATTCTTTATATTTCAAATATATTAAATTATAACCAACCTTTATACATTCTATTCATCGTACGAATAATCTGATCACTTTGAGGGGTGGTAGTCCACACTTCCTAGAAATATTATAATATTTAAACCATATGAAATGTATAAGGATATGTGTGGTAAAATGATTACAAAATATTAACGATAAAATAAATAAATTATTAATTATATATAAATAATTTTACCAACATAATTCCCACCATGAGATGTGATAATATAAGAATAAATAATCCCCGTTTTCTGTGATGATAGTTAGTCATAGACATAAACAGTATGTTCATTACCATTATATGGAGGTGTGTGGGAGTATATATTAAACCATTATCATAAAATATACAATTATATTTAGGATACTGATTTTTTGGTATAATAATGGAATATGATTAATTGAGGGGGAAAAGAAAGAAAATAATTGAAAAGAGTTCAAGGGATGGTGTTACCTCCTAATTGGGTAAATCCTTTTGGTTTTCAACAAAGGGATTCCTTATAAAAATGTATCCCCATATAAGGATAAACTGATTAATAGAGTATTTTCGGGAGTATATTTTTTCAGATATTTTTATAATATAAGTGGTTTTAGAGGTGTAAATTAGTAGATGAGAGGAGAGAATTTTATTATGAAGGGGGGTGACACTCTTGTAAATATTTGAAAAAAGAACTCCACCCACATTATCACTATGGAATGTGTATCCCATAATAGAACAATGTATATAAATGATTTTAGGGTGTATAAATATGGTAATAGAATGGGTTTTGGAGATGTTTCTATGTCAATTTGGGTATTAAATTTAAGGTTTAGTCTACAACTAAACATAATTTTACCTTAATTGATGAAAATAATTTTATTTAAGTTCACTAAATTTATTTAAAAATTAAGTTGACCTTATTATACATTATAAATTATTATAATTCCAAATATGGAATCAATTTTTCCAAATTACATGCATAAAATCCATTATAATTAATTTAAAATTTATCCCATTTTCGGGTCAACAATATGTGTTTTTAAAGTAAAACCATTCAAAAGATTTCTATGTTTTTATACTATATTTAAAAGTGAAATTGATCTTAATTAAAAAACTGTATTAATTGATAAAAATATTATCTAACTAAAAATTTTAGACAAATTTAAAATATAATCTACCCTTATAAGAAAATTTAATGAAAAATAGTTTTCACATAAAATTCACTATTCATTAAAAAATAAAACATCACAGAAGAATACAAAAAATGTAACATAACCAATGTAATAATTTACAATTTAGTAGATTATTTTTATTTATAAATATAAAATCCAATAATTTTCCAAAAATTATTTCTAAAATGAGTTCTCTATTAAAAGGCGGTTAAAATACCCTAATAAAAAATTGGGTTTTAAGTGTAAATTTGGGTTAGTTATTATCTTATGTCTATAAAATCTATTGTATGAATATAAAAATTATTCAATTGAATAATTATCATATATATTATATTAATAAAACCCACTAATTTTAGTTAATTTAATTTAATAAGGTAAACCATGTTTATGGCCATGAAAATAATACTATTTTCTTTTGTATTCCATCTGTATTCATATTCATTTCAAATTAATTAGTATCCTATGAATTCGTATTATATTTTTTTAAAACATATATTTTTAAAAAAAATTAATACTATTTATAAACACTAATTTAAATTATTTTTTATATAAAATTTAATTAAGTAATAATCAATTAATGATATACAATTGTTCAGTAAAACATGTTCTTTTGTGATACACAAGTCATTGAGGTATGTCATTAATGCACATAACTCAAGATATAAACAGTTTTCCTTGTAGATAAAGCTATTATTTATAATTCTTGTAGTTCATATTAACTTTTCCTTTCATATAACGCAAGCCAAAAATATTTATTTATTATAAAATAAACTATGTTTAGTGTGGTGTCAAATTAAAAATAACAAAAAGGTTAAACTAATTCAAAAAACAACAATTCACGAAATCATAGGGTTTTATATTCTACCCTACTTTAAATTAATTTCTCCACTGAAATTAATCTTGGTTATCAATGGTTTAATACATTAATGTTTCATTCATAGAAAACCGCATTGTAAAAATGGATACTAAAAATTCCCAAAAAAAGGGAAAGTTGGAACCGTAATGGTTTCCCAGAATAACATATAACTAGGGATACACATAGGAGAATATAGGTTGGTAGTGAATATTGGACATGGTGTAAAATCATAAATATTTATAGGGAGTTATGTAAGAACCTGGTTCTTCTTATAAGGTATTGTTTCTTTATTTTCTTTTCCACTGTGTTGTTTTTTATAAAATAGAAAAATTTGGAAAAATGATAAGTTTTAGTAGAACACGCCATGTAATCCTATGTACATGCCCTATAATCTAGCCATGTAATATGGGAAGACACAGTGTGTGAGGTTTTTGTCTTAGGAGTGAAGAAAAAACTACTACATGTTGTGTACATATTAGTACACACCATGTAGTCATGTTGGGAAGGTTAGTGAGGGACGTGTTATGTAGTTTAGATAAATTATGAATAGTAAAATGATATACACGCTGTGTATATGGATTTACATTCCATGTACTACTAAATATTGTCTTAAAATGGTCAGTAGTCTCGTTTTATCTTCTTTTGAATAGAAGAACCGCTGGGTGAAGAACTCGTAGCCACAAGAACAAATCCTTCACCCATTTCATCATCTGGAACCTGGTTCGAGTATCGTCGGTCTCATAGGATTCCTCTTAGTAAGAGATTTATTCTCAGGGATCCATTCATGATGATTTATGTTCTTGAGGACATTATTCAAGGTTTAACTACTTATCTTCATTAATAGATCTACATTATTCTAGGTTGATTAAAGGGCTAGTTTCAGGTTATATTGCACGTGTGTCATCGAGGTAGGTGGTCTCGTATCTCTTGATAATTGTCGAGAAGTTTATTGGTGTCATTGTTCCATGCACCCATGTTTAGGATGTTTCCTTGAAAGGATATTGATCATTACTATTAGAAAATGTTATTGTGATAATGAACATAATGAATTAATTCTTGTCTAACATCATTGATTGGTTAAGGGCCACCCTATGGGTGCATTTCCCATAAATTTGTGTTTGGTCGTTTCACCCAAGTTTGTCATGGGCATGTTTTCATTTTACTTTTTTGGTTTTTTTAAAATTATCAAGGTTATTGTTTGAAATCGCGATGTTCATATCATTGTGCTTGTTTTATTATGGATCTTGGTTTGTGTTTCCCCTTTTTTTTCATGTAGTGTATCTTCTTGTTATTCTGATTGAAATGTTATATTGAATTTTAAAAGATAAAAGGGAAAATATCATTCGGTGATACATGGGTTCTTCTCAGAATGTTGTGAATGGACTCAAGAGGTATTTATTTATTTGTCATTAGTGAAATTTTGGCTCCCTATTAGGATCGACAGGGATGAACTAAATAGATATAAACTTATTTTCACATAGAGTAATAACTTGGGGATTCCTATTAGGAACACTGAGGATGGACTCACTTAAACTTATACCAATGTCAGGAGTGATATTCAAACTCCCTATTATGAATACTTAGAAGGGACTCATTGGATGTCGGTAGAATTAGACCTATAGTGATACTTGAATTACAACTTAGGAATCTCAATAAAGAACTCAAGTTATACTTAAATGATGAAAATTAAGGAATTGGGAGACGTCTTCCAGGACAAAGCATATGCTTCCGTTCAAACACTACTTACTTCTTAGGAAGACTTCTAAGACTTCCGTTGTTCTTACCTTGTTACTGAGAATGTAAAGCTTATGCCAAATTCAAGAAATAAAATTCATCAAGTAAATGAACATCAAATGAATATAATAAACTCCATAAATGATTACTAGTATTGGTAGGGTTGTTTACTTTTGAGTGCGTACTACTTACTACATTTCATAACAATAAACAATTGATGCATATACTCACTGTAAGATTGGAATAGACCATTTTTTTGCATTATTGGATTCATTTTTCACACCCTCTTGGGTCATATTTTTTGGCCCAAACTGACTATATTGTTGTAGGTGTCGATAGGGGAAACACTTCTTTTTCTATAATTTGATTGTTGTTTAGGAGCAAGAGAGCATGGGACCAAGCCCTGGATTACGATGCTGTTGAGTCTCATATTTTTTTACTATACTTTGGTAATTTATTGGAAACAATTACAGGGTATCTTATTTTAGTTGTTTCTTATACCATGTAACATGTTGTATTGTCATTTGTATGGTTGAGACTTGGATATTTACGTATTAGACATCCTCTGTTTAGTTTTAGTTGAATGTAGTTTACTACTTCCACTATGTGTAACTATTTTTTCTGTTGTGTTAGACTCTAACAATGATGGCATACATTCCCCACAATCACACCATAGGCCCTCACTACTAGTAGGTAGCCTCTTTCATTTGGAGAATTTCTCTTGAGGCCATGTGGCCAATCGGTCTGGATACCGGTTTAGTCGTAAGTCAGGTTGAGATGTTACAAAGTGGTATCAGAGGTTTCTTTCTTCTTTAAATTACAATTTGGAGAAATATAAAGGTTATGAAGGAATGATATTTGGAAAATATTAGTGCTCAAGAGTTTCTACCCTACATACATGGAAAATCAAAATTTCCACAAATTGACTTGTGCTTTTTGATTTTGATATCTTAAAGTTGATTCGATTTCACCATTGGGTGACACACTTGATTTTTACTATTACTTTGGATTCAATTGTGGGGTTTGCTTTGTTTGAAACCTGATGAGTTGAGGGTATTCCATATCATGCATCATGTAGATAATTTTTAGAGTCACATGCCACGCACTTTGCAATTCCATCTACAATGCACTAGTTATCTCATGCTTTTGTGATGTATGATGTGATATCTATGCCTATCATTGTGATAGGTGTATTGATACGTGCTATGGTTTAGATGAAATGGATTAAAATTTTTTGTTCTTATGGTGTATGGGCCCTATTAGACCGAAATTTGGTAGATCATGATTAATTTTTTATCAATACATGTATGCTGATATGTTCTGCTTGGGTGCCAAACATTAATTCATGGGGAGTATGGGCCCTCAAGAATCAGAATTTAGCATCCCACTGGTCAGGTTTTTTGTAGAGTAGGGGTTTTCTGGGCAGTCTATAGTTGCTTCCCAAAATGACCGAGTATATATGGTGTGTTGTCTATCCAAACACATCTTGTGCTCTTCTTATTCTGGGAAGAATGTGTTCTATGTTTTGTGAAGAACACGCCGTGTACTCCTATATACATGACGTGTAATGTTTTACTATGTAACCTTTCAAGTGAGTAGGGAACACGGGTTTTCGAGCCTTATGTAGGACACACCATGTAGATAAAGTACAATATGCATGTATGTTGACCATGTATCTGACCGTGGGACTAACGACGCAGGTGGATTAATATTTTTTAATAAACACATCATGTCTAGGGTGAACACGGCGTGTAGCCTTACACTAGAAGAACTATGTAGTTTTAGCCATTTATAAGTACTTAGGAAGAAAGGAAACTAAATTACACACTATTTATATTGGGAAACACGCCCATGTAGAGGCCTATAAGAACACACCGTCTAAGGAGTTAGACACGCGATGTACTCTTATTTTGAAAAAAAACATGAGACTTTTTTTTCACTCCTCAGTTGAAATTTTCTATTTGTAAAACTTGTGCAGATGTGTATGTGCTGGACTTTATAGAGCGATTCCACCACGAAGACCTCCAGAAGTGTTCTAGGAGTATGGTGGTGAGTATAAATCTGAGGTGGTGGGCCATGGGATGCTGATGGATCCCCCAGTTGTGCAAGTTTCGGAACAGACCATTATACCAAACGTGGGTGAAGACACATAGTTCCGAGAAGGTTTTGTGAGGTTCATTCCAACCATATAGGGAGCATTGTTGGCTTCCACATGTATGGTCGAGCTAACACATATATTCCAGCAGAAGCATCTATCTACATTTTCTTGGGATGGTAAACCATAGGCTGCAAAATCATGGATGGAATCAGTTATGACTATCTTCGAGCATCTAAAGACACCTCCTAAGAGAAGGGACAATCTCGTGACATATATGATGCATGAATCTTCAAAGAGATGGTGGGATGTTTTCACTCTGGTAAGGAATCATCAGGATATGAAATGGACAGATATTCAGATGGCCTTCAATGATTATTAATTTCTCAAGACACTGAGGGATGACTAAGCCCAGTAGTTCATGCACCTGGAGCAGGTCATAAAATCGGATATAGATTATTATTCTTGATTTTTTGAGCTTTAGCGATTCACACCTTTTCTGATGGGTGTTGAAGCATTGAAAGATAGACAAATCGAGGATGGTATTTGGTATGAAATTTTATCACAGGATAATTTCTTCAATATTCCTTTTGTTTCAGATATTGTGAATCAGGTCCTAATTACCGAGCACAACCTATGAGATTCTGAGGGGTGCAATCCAAGGTGATTCAGGATTGAGAGCTGGAACTATTTCTACTAGAAGTAGGAAGAATCGTATGGAATTTTCTCTTAGCGATAAAATTAATAATAATATTTCTTCTAGTAGCTAGGTAAGGTGCTACCAGTGTGGTAGGACGAGACATCTGAGGTAGCAGTGTCCAAAGGTCTCAGTTGAGTGCTGAGCTTGTGGATAGATGGGCCATCTCCAGTGCTTTTGCAATATGATTCCACCAATGAGTATTGATTGAGGTTCTATACAAACTCTATGTACATGAGTAGGGTTGATAGCTTCTCATCAGTATAGAAACTGGAATACGTCGGGCCATGCAAGGCAAGGTGGTGGGAATGGTTGTGGTAGCCAGACCCCAAGATCTCAGGGACATCCGGGCGGGTTAGCTTAGGGTAGCCAGGCTATGTCACAGGGCCGTGGTACAGGTCATATATATGCAGTGCAACAGACCCAAAAAGATCAAGATCCCAAACCTTCTATTGTTATAGGTACTATTCTAGTCCTCTATGTTTTATCTTCAGTTCTTTTTGAAAATGGTGAAACACAATGTTTTATATCTATTTCTAAGGTGGAGTGCCTTGGGCTATATATTTCTACTATATCTGATGTTATGATTCTGGAATTTCTATTAGGGATCAGAATGGAATGTGTGTGTCTGTTCAAGGAGACCCCCCTTGAGAATGGTGGGAGTCACATTCTATGGAACCACTATGTCGTAGAGATGGTATTCATTGATTTCAAATATATAGTGGACTGGTTATTTTGTCTTTTTTCCATTATTGACTGTTATCGCCGCAAGGTGAGTTTTACGTAATAATAAGGTGGGTCTTTTCAATTAAAGGGAAAGTGGGATGTTCAGGTGAGCCGAGATGGACACGATCATCGTGGGCTGGGTGGGATGATATCCCATATTGCATGTTTATATCTAGATGATCATGGATCATTTTTAGTAGATTTTCCTTTAGTGATTTATCATTTTAAGGATGTTTTCTCAGATGGCTTCTAAGTATTACCTCTAGTTTGAGAAGTGGAGTTCACTATTGTGATAGTTCAAGGTGTTGCACTAATATCCTTTCCTCTATACAGGATGGATACGATGGAATTGCAAGAGATCAAGAGGCAATTGGATGATCTGGAATCTATCAGTTTTATCTGACCAAGTACTTCACATTTGGTCTCACCTTTCCTTTTTGTGAAAAAGGTGGAAGATACTCTTAGGCTTTGCGTGGATTATTAGAAACTGAACCAGTTGATGGTGAAGAACTAATATCCCTTACCACATATTGATGCCCTATTTTATCATCTTTGAGGAGATCGATTGTTCTCAAAGATTGACATGAGGTTAGGATTTTCTCAAGTATGTGTTCGATTTGAAAACATACCTCGTAAATCTTTTCGTAGCAGGTATGACCTCTATGATTACTTGATTATGTCATTTGGTTTGACGAATGCACCAGTAGTTTTCATGGCACTGATGAATCGAGTGATTCATCCTTACCAAGATTCTATTGTGGTGGTTTTTGTGGACGATATCTTAGTGTATTATAACAATAGATGAAACCATTCCAAAAATCTTGATATCATTTTGAATACAGTGAGGGAGTTTCCATTATTTTCTATGCTCGCAAAATGACACATCTAGATGGAACTGATTCACTTCCTACATCACTTCATATCTAAGACAAGAGTATCAATGGTCCGTGATAAGGTGAGAGTAGTAGTTACACGGGATCATCCCAAGGACGTTTTTGAGGGGACATGTTTCTTGGGAAATATAGTTACTACAAGTATTTTATTCATGACTTCTCACACTTAGTAGAACTGATGACAGGATTGACTAAGAAAGGTGTGAAGTTTGAATTGTCAGATTCTTGTTACATAGACTTTCAGAAGTTGAAGGGGAGTTTTACATCAGTGTCGATACTTGTATTTCTAGATCCATGCAAGATTTATACTATGTAATGTGATGCATCATATATTAGGTTGGGACCAGTGCTTATACAGGGAGATCATGTAGTTTCATAGGGATCTCGGCTGTTGATGCCACATGAGAGATACTACCTGACACATGATCATGAGTTGGCTGCAGATTTTCGTGCCTTGTACTATTGGATATATTATTTATTAGGAGTGATCTTTGAGGGGTACTCGGACAAAAAAATCCTTAAATACATGTTAGATCACAATTATTTTATTCTGAGGCAGTGACGATGGGTGGAATAACTTCAGTCGTTCAACATTGAGCTTTCCTATTCACATTGAAATGGAAATACAATGGCTATTTCACTCAATAGGAAAACTCAGATATAGGTAGTGCAAGAGTCCAGTGGTGAGTTGTAGATTATAGAATGTTTCACTAATATAAATTTAGAGGTGTATAATAGTCTGGGACAATCATACCTTTCATCTACGACTATTACCTCTACCATACTGGACAAATTGAGGATGATGTAGCTATCTGATTCTGAAGGCCTAGATCTATGGGAGAGTGTGGCAGGTGGGAACCATCCTCCTAGATGGATGATCAGTGAGGATGAAGTTGTACGTGTCCATGGACATGTGTGGGTTCCATGGGATCTACACAATGAGCTGATATATGAGTTTTGTGCTTTAGCTTGGGTAGTTCATCCCAAAATAACCAAGATGTACCAACATATACACCATCAGTTCTGGTGGCCAGGTCTAAAGTGAGAACTAGTTGGTTTTGTTGCATGGTGTTCCACCTATTAGAAGGTGAAGGTAAACATCAATAGCTAGTTGGAATTTTATTACAGCTATCCCTTACTATGTGGATGTGAGATGATGTCACAATAAATTTTGTGATGAGGTTATCAAGTACACCTAGAGGGAATGATAAAGTCTGGGTTGTAGTTCACATGCTTACGAAGGTCTCCCACATCTTGCCAATCAAGGAGACATTTGGTGTTGATGAGCTTGAAAATATGAATATCCGAGATGTAGTACAACTTCATAGGGTTTCTTGTTCATTTATTACCATTAGGGACGACATTTTATATCTCATTTCTAGATGATTTTTCAATGGTCACTATGTACACTGGTGCTTCTAGGCATAACATACCACCCTCAGAAAGATGGTCAGTTAGAGAGTAAAATCCATGTGTCCTAGACATTGAAGGATATTCAGAGAAACATATACCCCTTTTGAGTTCTCAAATAATAATAGCTTCCATGTTACTATTTTTATGGTACCATATGAGGCTTTATATAGGAGTCCATGTCGATCACCCCTATATTGGATGGAGGTAAGAGAGGACGCTATGATGGGACCTCATCTAGTCCAGGAGAATACTGAGTAGGTCCACTTGGTCTAGAAGCAAATGGATACAACATAGTATTGTCAGTAATCTTATACTTATTATCCTAGATTAACATTGGAGTTTAAGGTCAGGGATCAAGTTTTCATATGTGTCACACTGAGGATTGGACATAAGAGGATCGAGAGACATGGTAAACTTTCACTGAGATATGTTGGACCATTTGAGATTTAGGATTAAGTTGGTTCAGTTTCCTATCGGTTACAGTTACCTATGAGGTATCAGACCATTCACGAAATCTTCCATGTATCTCATATACACCACAATCATTCATAATCATATCACGGTGTCAGCTTGAGGAGGTTGAGATTCTAGTTGATTCATCTTTTGAGGAGTATCCATTTGGTATCATTGACAGGATCATGATGGTTCTCTAAGTCCAACCATATCCTCTCGTATGGGAGTTATGGATGTATAACCCAGTATAGGATGAGACTTGCGAAAGGGAGGAAGACATACTTGATCAGTGGCTAGATTTATTCTCAGATATTTATTCACCACCATTGGAAGTGAAATTTGGTGATTAATTTCATTAAGGGGGATTATTGTAAGAACATTGTTCTTTTTATGAGGTATTGTTTCTTCATTTTCTTTTACTTTGTATTTTTTTGAGAAAACAAGAAAATTTGGAAAAATGATATGTTTTAATAGAACACGCCATGTAGTCCTATGTATATGCTGTTTAATCTGGATGTGTAAGACGGGAAGACATGGTGTGTGAGGTTTTTGGCCTGGGAGAGAAGAAAAAGCCAATGCACACCATGTAGTCATGTCAGAAAGGTTAACGAAGGACGTGTAAAGTATGTTAGTGAAGTTATGAATAGTAAATTTATATACATGATGTGTATATGGATTTACACACTGCGTACTACTCAATTTCAACAAACAACAGGCATTAACCTCGTTTTCTCTTCTCATACACATGAAAAGACACAAGGTGAAGAACCAGGAGCATTGGGAACAAATCATCCTCTTATTTCATCATCTGGAACCCGATTCGAGTGTCGTTGGTCTCGTAGGATTCCTCTCAATAAAAGATTTCTTCTCTTGGAGTTGTTCATGATGATTTTTTTTCTTGAAGAAGTTATTCAAGGTTTAATGATTTATCTTATTTCATATATCTATGCTATTCTAGGATTATTCAAGGGACAATTTCATGTTATATTGCTCGTGCGACATCAAGGTAGGTGATCTCATGCCTCTCGTTAACTGTCGAGATGTTAATATGTGTTATTTTTCCACACAACCATGTTTAGGGTATTTCCTTGAAAGGAAATTGATCCTTCCTATTAACAGATTCTATTGTGATAATGAACTCAATGAATTGAATATTTTTTGAACCGTTGATTGGTTAAGGTCCACACCACGGGTGCCTTTCCCTTAGTTTTGGGTTTGGACGTTTCTCCCAAGGATGTCGATGGGAATGTTTTCATTTTCCCTTTTGGGGTTGTTTAAAATGTTCATGGTAATTATCTGAAATTGTGATTATGGTATAATTTTTAGTATTTTATTATGTCTCTAGGTTTGTGTTTTCCCCTTTTTTCATGCCTTACATTTTCTTGTTAAGCAGGTTGAAATGTTATATTTAATTTTAATAGATAAATGTTAAATAACATTGAGCGATACATGGGTTCATCTAAGAATGTCATGAACAGACTCGAGAGGTATTTTTTATATGTCATTCTTGACACTTGGGCTCCATATTAAAACTATTAGAGATGTACATAATTGTGATAAAATTATTCTATCAAAATTATTCCTTGGGAATTCCTAGTAGGACCACTGAGGATGGACTCACTTGAACTTATACCAATAGAATGAGTGATATTTGAAAACCCAAGTAGGACCACTGAGAACAGACTCATGGGATGTCATTAGAATTAAACCTTTAGTGAAACATGAATTCCAACATAGGAATATAATGAATAGACTCAGGTTATGCATAAATGATGAAATAGAAGGAAATGTGATACGTCTTCAAAGCCAATGTACAAGAAAGAGTTCAGACAATACATACTTTTCAGGAAGTCTTCTGAGACTTTTGTGGTTCTTACATTCCTAGAGGTAATGTAAATCTAATGCCATATATCCAAATTTAAATTATTCAAGTAAATGAAATACTAATGAATATAGTAAAATATATAAATATATAATAGTATTGGTATGGTAGTTTAATTTTGAGATCATACTAATTACTGCATTTCTTTACTATACACAACTCTTTCATATAATCCCTGATAGATTGGCACGGTCATTTAGTGGTTGCCGACGGGTATTCATTTAAAACACACGGTTTGGGTCATGTTTTTGGGCCCAAACAGAATATATTTCTGCTGTTTTTGATAGGGGAAATCTCTTTTTTGAGGTATATGATTTTTTCTTAGGATCTTGAGAGCATGGGATCAAGCCTTGGCTTACGATGCTAGTGATTCTCATTTTGTTTTACTATACTTTTTTTATTGTTTTGTACTTGATTGCAGTGTCTCAAATTTTAGTTTTTTTATAACATGTATCATACTATATTCTCATTTTTATGGTTGAGCCTTGGATATTTGTTTATCATACATCCTCTATTTAATTTTAGTGGCATATTTTTTACTACTTCCTCTTTTTGATACTATTTACTACCATGTGTTACACTCTGCCAATGAGGGAATATTTTCCCCACTATCGCACACTAGGCCCTCGCTACTAGTCGCCAGCCTCTGGCATTTGGGGAAATGCGCTTGAGGCCATGTGACCAAATGGTATGGATACCGGTTTTGTTATAAGTCGGGTCAGGATGTTACAAGTTATTTAGGTCATCAATTACAAACAAATAAATGCTCATTGAAATGTCATGTGCCTCAATGTCATAAATTTGTGATGATTTCAAATGATATTAGTTCAAAAAAAAATTACATATTAGGGATAAAACATTTTTTATCATTATATTAACATTGATAAATTCTATTTCTGAGCAAGAATGTAAGGAAATATAGTTACATGATATATTTATGTAAAAAGTATTTCATTCTTTAGTTCATATTTTATATATTTTTAATTCATCCTTTAAATCAAGAAATGGATGTTGAGAAATTATCATCAATGCTCGAAGTACTAAAATAATTTTTTTTGTAATTATTATGGACAATGAAAGAATAAAAACTATATCTATTTGTTCCAAATTATTATTCAAAAAATTATGGCTGATATGTTAATATATTGACCTAAAATTTAAATACACTAGTTTATTTTTAATATTTATTCAACAATAATAATTACACATTTACCAAGACATCACATAGGTATGTGGTAGGTGTGAAACCCTTATCACCATATAGTCTTGGGATCAAGGCCAAAAACCATTTTAGAATTGATTGGTTGTCAACAGGAATACAATATTTCCATTTCAAAAACCCCAAAAATATAATTTCCAAAATAAATTACATGGGAATCCTTTAAATAAGTTTAATATATAAATATCCATTATCCAACGTTTTCAATAAAAACCTAGTGCATAAATAATTACTCAACTATTAATATAATATTTTCCTTAATGGCTAAACATATACCCCTTACCAAATATGAAAATCCAAATCCTTAGGAATAAAGTCATGAAATATTCATAACATTGATTCTGCCTTGTATCACAATGTATCACAAGGTTGTCACATTGCAATAATGTGAATAACATCATCATGTATTATCTTGGGACAAGATAATAACCTGAACTACCATAAAACCTTATTGAAAATATAGTTTCCTCTTCATTTAAAGTATATTATATTTATTTAATAAATCCAAAAATATTTAAACATTTTCAATCATCGGATAAAACACATGTTAACAAGTCCTTAATTAGTTTCAAGGTAATCATACCTTCCAATTTACTTATTCATATTCCACATACCATTAACCAAAAATCATTATTATAAAATACAGAACAAATTAAGCATTATATTTCCCTTAATCATTTGTCTTCAATGTATATAACCTTTCCATTATATGACGTTTCTATTCCATCATAACCATTCAACGTGTTCTTGTAATTCCATAGTGAAAAAACATAAAATAAACAATCCTTATATATTTCACCATTTATATAACATAATTATTAAATCAAAATACATAAAAAATTATTATTCCTCTTCTTCCTTATTCCATTAAAAATTATGCATCATCTTATTACAAAATAAGTCTCTCACTTTAAATTTCATCAATATTATTATTATAATCTTAAATATAATAATTACTCACATGACTATGATTATTATCATGAATATCTTTCTTATTGGAACATTTTTTTGCATAATTACCATTTATTAAAAAAATAAAATAATAATCCTTTGATGAAAACATAGTGAGGCCAATATTCGCATCTATTTCATTAATATAACTCATCATTTTCCCCTTGAAGTCACTTTGTGTTCTGATTTTCCATAATCAAAACATTTTCTTTTTCTTATAATACATTCATTTAGATGATTATTTCCATGTTATTTACTAAAAGAAAACTGAATATTCTTTCCTCCATGGTCATAACAAATTTCACTATACAAATCATTTCACTTGAAATCTCATCAGTAAAACTTCAATCACATTCAACATTGATCCAATTTCTTTTATTTCTATCCACTAACTAAAACCATAAGCATAGTGTTAGAATTAAATATCATAAAAGAAAACCAAGTAGTAATGAAAAGAATTTGTTATAGAATTTCTACATCATAAAACCTTCCTTAATTTATGACAACCTAGGTTTATCCTAAGTAATTCATATAAAACATATATTTAAATCCTTCATGATGGATTGTAAAATATTTTGGGAATTCTCAAAACATATCCCTCTGGAGTTTCAAACTAGGTTTGCAACAAGGCCTGTTTATTTGTACATGATTACCCCATGTTAGGATCATAATATGTTATAGTATTTTTTTCCCTAGGTACATATGTGCTAGAGCCACATCCACTTATACTATCCATACATAGATGTATTTCAAGAAGGCTACCCGCTATATGCTTTGCCAAAATTAGAGGACATTTTCTTAAACATTAACTCATCTGTATACTTATCCTTATAGAAATCCCTAGACATATCCTTATAAATATAAATTGGTATCACACAAATGTTTTCTCTTCCTAGATTCCATAGGTTAAATAAACAGTTTCTATCAGAACAATAATAGATACCCTTTATTTATATAAATTAACAATACATAAATTTGTAGGAATACATAAAACATTAAAAAAAGATGCCCAAATACCATAATAGTCTAGTGTATTTGGAAACATAGAAATATAAACACTGGTAAATGAGTAAGCTACATCATCTCCCACAAGGTTTTCTCAGACTAGAACACATATTATACATATCTTAAAATTAATATATCTTTATAAAAGAGGGAAGGGAACATAAAAAGGGGTGAGATTCTGGGCATAAAAAAGGTAAACATGGGAGACATGTAAGAATATGCATTATTATAGGTCTATGAGAACATGACCAAAATAATTTAATATCATAACCTTCATAGAAAAGATAAAATATATGAATTAGGGATTAACGATTTATAGTTCATATGACATGAATCATATGGGAATAAAGAACATAGTTCATGAAATAATAACATATGAATAAAACATGGAAGTGTTGAAAATAGATAAGCACATAATAAGATTTCTATAGAATTCAAGGAATCACATCCAAGGATATAAAAATGGAAAAAGTACATTACTAAACTAGCTTCACACCCTAATATAGATCTTTATTAATGAATAGAGTCCACTGCTCATTCCATCCTTGTACTGAAAATATTTCACTCCCTATTCAAGACCTACATGACCAAACTTAGTTCACTCCTCTTTCCAGCCCTTTAATACTGAATTGAGTAAAATCCTATTTATATCGACATATATCCCATGAGATATAAATATTTACCCAATGAATTGTAAGGATATATAGGTCCCACCCATATCATAATGAAATCATACATACATGTTCCACAAGATCAGCAAAAATAATATCGTATCCCTTGAAATGAAATGGGTATCATAAAGATGTAATCATACCATAAACTATAAAAAAAGAGAGGTTTCCTAATCATTTCATCAAAATAATAACCCATAAAATAGAAACTTATTGAATAAACATATATACCATGAATTAAATGTTTTTTTTACAAATATATATCCCATGACCATGACATATATATCTTAGAAATTAAATGTGAGAAAAATACCTTTACCTTAATTATAAATTACTTAGTGTGTATTTATATTCAATAACAAAAAACATATGTTAATTAATTAATTTAATTAGAAAATTTTAAATTTTATTATTAATTTTACTTCACATATTACCATGTTTTATACATCTACTTAAACAATTAATGTTTAGTTGGGTGTTTTTACCAAATTTCATTCATGTATTAAAAATAAAATTGGTTGGTCGACTATGTTCAAAGGTGTAATTGTACAAAAATATCTAGAATAATAATAATTGGATAATAATGTTTTTTATAAATTAATAATACTTAGTAAACCAATTATTAAATATGGTTGTGAAAAATGAATCAATGTTTCAATCATGGATACAGTATGTCGTACTTACACATGAGTAACATTCCCATTTCTCAATGATATTTGTGGAAAGAAGGTGAGTAACATTAATAATTAAAGAATGAATATAATATAATTAATATAATATAATTATATATATAATTATTATTTTTCCAAAGGAATTACATCATGTCTAAGATGCAGCAGTCCACATGTTCATAAACTATATTATCACTTTTTAAGTGTGTTAAAGGGTAATAAAGAAAATGATATATATTATTTTTCAAGAATGGTAATTATGTTATTAATATCATTCAAATTTCTTTATATGTCACATATATTTAATTAAAATATTAAATTATACATTCCATGTATCATGTGAACTAATCAGATCGCTTTTAGGGCGTGGTATTCTTTACTTTCTAAAAATAGTTATATTTACACCAAATGGAATTTATAAATATATGAAAGGAAAAATGATTAAAGAATATTAAAATAAATAAATATCATAAATATTATATATAATATGTGTGATCAACTTGTTTCCCCCAATGATAGGCAGTAATGGAATAACAAACAATAAATCATTTGGTGAGATGGTAGTTTGTAGTACATATAAATTGTATGTTCATTACCCATTTGATTGATGTGTGTGATATCATAGGTAGAACCATTATAAATAAATAATAGTATATTGAGGATATTTCAGTTTTATAATTAGGAAAAAAATTTACTTCAGGTGGTGGAGAAAGAATATAAATGAAAGTAGCTTGAGGGAGGGTGTTATATCTTAATCAGGTAAATCCTTTTGGTTTGTAACAAAGGTATGCCATGGAAGACATTATACCTAGAGGAGACTCCAAGGAGTTAGGTAGGATTGTTGGTAGGATATTTGAGTAGATCATGGTTGAACCAAATTGGTTTGAGAGGTGTAAATAATTTGAGGGAGGAGGCGCTTTTATAGTGGGGGGGAGTGTCACTCTTGTAAATCATTGGAAAATGAATTCCACCAACGTTCTTCCATTGAAAAGGGGATCTTATAATGGAAAAGGCGATAAAATGATGAATACTGTATAAAATGTCTAAAAAATGGATGTTGGACAATTTCATAAATTTATTTGGCTCTAAAAGTTTGGGGTTTTCCCTTATTTAAGCTTAATTTTAAAATAATCTATGTAATTAATTTTAATTAATTTCACTAATATTTTTGGAAAAATACTATGCTAACTATATTATAAATTATAAATTATGTTGATTCCAAATATGAAATCTAATTTACCAAATTTGAATAACATAATTTGACAGAATCAATTTAAAATTAATCTGGTGGTCTGGTTGACAATGTGTGTTTTTCAATTAAAAACAGTTAACAATTTTCTTTGTTTTTTTCCTAATTATAAAGTGAAAATAATATCAATGATCTAAATTTTATTAATTGAAAAAATTATTATTTAATTAATCTTTCAAAAAAATTTATAATATAATTGTTCCTTATAAATAAATTATATCAAAAAACAATTTTGAACTAAAATTCAGTATTTTATACTATTCATTAAAAAAATAATACATAACCAAAGAAATCCCCAAATTTATGATAACCCACTTATTATGATATTTTTTCAAATATAAATTTTATTTTGACTTATTTAATGTATTAAATATCCAAAAAATTTAATTAAAATGTGTTCCAAATTAAATGGGGATAAAAATCTTTAATAAAAACAAATATTTTTAAGAATAAAAAAAATGTTTTTTTCTTATATTATATCTATCGAAACTATTGGATAAATATAAAAAACTTATTTAATATAAAAACATATACTAAATTAATATGGCTCACTGATTGTGATTAATTTAATTTATTAGGATAAAATAGATTTTTTACCATAATTAGAATAATATTTTACTCTACATTCACCAGGTTTTTATATTCATTTATAAATAATTTATAACCTATGAATTAATATTATATTTGAGTAAAACAAATATTTTCACAAATAAGTTAATTATATTCATAAATAGTAATTTAACATCATGGTTATATCATTTTATATAAAGTAATAATATTTTAATGATATACTATTGGTATTAAAACATTATCTAACGTGTTACACTAGACATCATAGAAAGTCATTGTTGTGTTTAACACAAGCTAACCTCGATGATACATGTAGAGAAAGGTAAGATTTATGTTGTGTATAGTGAATGATTAACTTGGATTTGGGTATAATGCAATTCACACATAGGGAATTAATATAAGATAAACAATTTTTTATGTTGCATAAAATGAAAAATGTCAAAAAAGATAAATTAATTTAAAAAAAATAATTCCAAAAATATCAGGGTGTTAAAACCTGGTGTATATGATGTTTTATATCCCAGGATTTAAGGTCCAATTTATCCAATGTATTTGACCCATGAATTCCTCCTAGTGGGGAAGAGGTGGAAATATTGTCCCAATTTCCCCATATCAATCATCCACATTTCTAATTGGCTGCTTAGGTATAATTCTAAAATTAGAAAAATACATTAAACAAAAATCAAAATATTCTTGACCTATATAACCTCTCATAATTTAACCATTATGATAATTCTTATTTTGGGCATAATATCTCATTTTACAAAAAAAAACTCAGTAAAATACATCCACCAGAAAGCAATGGGTCCCCAGTGATGTGGTTCAATTGAAGAATATATTCTAACTAAATCATGAATGTTAAATATGAAGGATGAACGTTTTCTCCAACTCAAAAAAATTAATTTATAACATTATTGTTTTCCTTCAATAAAAAATTGGATAATCTTTTACCACAAAGGAATCTATAAAAATTACACAAAAAATAATATGAACTCTTATATTTTTGGGCATTAAATTATAGATTGAAATTATAATCAATTCTTGAATAATGATGAGATATTCATGAGTTTTTAAGGAATTTATTTTTGAATCCCTTGTATTGAAACATTTAAATATAATTCTTGAATATATATTTGGAAACTTGACATTCACCAAACATTCCAAAAGATGTTTTTTTCTTAGAAGCTTTTATCACATAATAATCACATGGAACATTCCATTTATTTTCACAAATACACAAAGCATGTAGTTTTGGACGCATACCCTAATCCCACAATTACCACTGGGATCATATATCATATTTTTATTTCCCTTGATATTAATATGAATTGAAGGCATTACTTTTGATATATTTTTCTCAATTTTCCTTAAATATAAAAATTTATGTAAAAATTTGATTGACCAATCAGGAAACACAAAATAGATACAATTATTTTTATAACTGTTAGTTGATTCATTTTCAATAGTCATCCTTTTTTGGATTTCTAATGACCATTCCCAAATAAAAAACTAAAATAATTTAATTTATTTAACTCACTAGATCTAAACATAAATTGTGGTGGTTGTTTGGATTCAATATTGTTATCAAAACATTGATGATTATTGTTATACTAATGATCAATTTCATAGAAACATTGATTCACCATGAAAATGTAACTACATCGATATTTAATAATTTTGTTTAATCTATTCCTTATAAAAATAGGATATGAAGGTTTTCCAATCATGCTCCAACCATAATTTCATTTGTAGGGATTTCATTTATAGTTCATATAAGGTAATAAAAAATCAGAAATATATTTTTTGTAAAATTATCGAATTTATGAACACCCATATAACAAATATGGTTTTCCTCTTTTATTAAAGGATACTTGTAGAAGCCTATATCCTTACTAGGATTTGAAGTTCTTGATATTAGTATTCTCTTTAATGTTAATTGAATTTTCAAATGCATCCTTGATGGATGATTATAAACATGAATAAACGCATTCTGGGTGATATAATAATTAGACATCTGACCAAGAAGATTGAATCCATTACAGGATTGATCCAAACTCACATTAAACATCTGAAATGAAAAATAAGAATATTATGCATCACATTTACCCCATTATTATACATCTATATGATGAACCAACTAATCATTATCTTTAATTATCTCTACGTCATGCCTTCAAATGTTGGTTATGATGTTAGCATACATGAATATATTTTGAAGCCTAACAATCAATGGAAAGTTCCAAATCATGATTTGTGGAACACTAGATGATGTTAAATCTTTATTTATCTTCTATAATGATTTCCCACATTTTTTTCCATCATTTAGGCCTTCAGTTGTTTCCAAAAATAAACTATAATCTATAAAAAATTAATGAATTTTTTAGATAATCTAAGTGAGGTAATTAACGTCTAGAATATATAATGATTTTAGGGAATATTTATTTCATCTATAATAATGTCTTCATAAAGGTAATAATATAATCAATGGATGTATTAGAAATTCCATTCAAGGTTTTTACATGATATAACATTATTAAGAATTAATATATTTTTATTTTATTACATTCATGATATACAAGAGTTTTGGCATCATAAATAAGTTTTCACTCTCTCAAAATCATCATTTTCATTATTTTACTCATGGCTATTAATATCAATATATTTCTTCAGAGGAATACTATCGTTCATGTGATGATAAACAAATAAAAACTGATCAAATATAAAATTATCATTACAAATTTTTTAATCATATTCATAAAATATTAAAGATTGTCTCACCCCATTATTGTGATAACAAACATAATTGTTTTTTAAAAATAAAACATATACTGCATGGTGGATAATTACTCTTAGAATAAAAAATGTATTGAAATAAAATTATAACACAAAAAACATATAAAAACTCCATCTAAATAATTTTTAAAATTAAAATGTAAAAAATAACCAAATCAATTTGAATCATTGTTGAAATCCAATTGATTTGATATATCAACCTTTTATCTTATGTATTAATTGAAAAACGATATAATCACATAAACAATGTAAAACAAAATTAAAACAATTCAATCAATTTTAATATGAAAGTCACAAAAACATACTAGTAGCTAGAAAATTAATAAATAAGAAAAATAATATATTCTAAAATAGACGCCTAATATTAATAAAAATTGCAAAGTATAAAATATGAATTGGAAAAAATTACATAATAAAATTAAATACATATCTCTTTGTAAAATAATTGGTATTAAAAATTCGATGTTTTTAATATTAAATTTATCTAATTAAATATAATTTTTGTTATGAAGGAAAAATACAACTCAAGAAGAAACAAATGCGTCATCGATCATCAAAACCAAAAATCATGATATAATAAAAAATTTAAAATGTTACATAATTGATATTATTATAAACAATCATCCAATCCCAATAACATAAAAACTAATATTTATATAATGACAAAAATATATCCAAAATTAGATAAAGGATATGGAATCTAGATGTAATATTATATATGAAATGTAATAATTTTTCTTGAATAAAACACACATCTCTATGTTGAAATAAAAAATGTATCACTTGTATCCATCCATAAGCATGAATAAAATTCTTGGATTATCTACTAACTTAATCAATAACTTTTACCTATCAAAATAAAGTTAAATTCGGTCTACACATGTATAGAATGTGTATAGATTATTAAAAATATAACTTCTACTAAGATTACACTAAATTCATTATTCTTTACTTTTATAATATAATTCATTCTATTATAGTTTATGAT
This sequence comes from Viscum album, assembly GCA_963277665.1. Classification (NCBI taxonomy): domain Eukaryota; kingdom Viridiplantae; phylum Streptophyta; class Magnoliopsida; order Santalales; family Viscaceae; genus Viscum; species Viscum album. Next base: position 59,660,209 of record OY728158.1, read on the forward strand.
AAAAAATAAAACTAATATTTTACTTTTGAATAATAAAATAAATGTATCAATGAATGAATTTTTTTGAAGCTCAATAAATAAATGAATGTTTTACAATTTTAAAACATATTTTCCAACTTATTTCATGATATTTAATAAAATATTGAAATATAAAGGTATTAATTTTTTTTATGTGGGGGAAAGTGTCTTGTAATGAAAATACTAAAGAATATTAAGGAATATATTGAATCAAGGATCTGATTTTCATTAATATTGAAACAAATTTGGGATGAATGGAAATAATAATTTCAAATAAAAAATCACCTAATTATATATGAACATGATTTTGAAAAAAATGAAAATACCATTTAAATTTGATTTCATATAAATACATATTGAATATAAAATCAATATGAATTAATAATGAAAATTATAATTTAAATCATATCAAACCCAATTTCACCTATATGAAAAACAATGTATCTATCCTATGTTCTGGCCAATATATCCATGTTCTATCAAATAAATTATTCTATATATTCAGAGTATATACAATAACCCCCTAATAAATTAATAATTCAAAAAACAATTAATTATATAATTGTTTTTATATATTTAAAAAATATAATTTATACTATAATTATGTACAATTAGAAGATAACTAAACTAAAGCTACATATATACCTATTAAAATCTGATTTATAAAGAAATAATATAAAAACACTGTTCTAAATAGACCATTTTTCAATTAATTGGGATGACATTTGATATATATTTATCTTGATTATATTTTGATACCTAGATAAAAATGAAAACAATACTCATTAGAATAAAATGATTCAGAACCCCTAATATAATGTAGAAGAAGATTTGAATAAAAAATCCATTAAAAAGAGGAGAAAATTATAGGAGAAGAGAGAAAAAGTTATCAATTTCTTTTGTGAGGGGATATGAGAGATCATGCATGAGGAGGAGAGGATGAGGGGCCAGTGGTTATGTGTAGAGTCTATACCAATATGTTTACAAAAATTAGAATAAAATTAAATGTAACATTAATTTATACAAACCATTTATATATATTGATTTTAATAAATATATAGTTTTGGTATGAAATATTGGACTATGATTCCACTTAATATGTGGCTCGATCCTAATTGGTGACATGGCCTTATGAAAATCTCTGTGAATTATTGAGGCTATCGACTAACAGCTGGAGCCTAGTGTTTTTCTATGGGTATACAATGCCATCCTTACCAGAGTGTAGCACAATAGATAATAATAAAACTAGGTAATTAGTGGAAGTAGTATAAATTAATAGAATGCATAGATGAAATAGGAAAATCATTAAGAACTGAAATAACTAGAATAATATTAAACAAATGGTGATGATATATGTCATGTCACTAGAAGGATGGAAAACATGGATAAAAAGTTATAAACATACATTGAAAGACCAATATTGAAAAATTGAAATACATAAACTATCCCAACAATACCGAGCTATATCTCAATCATATAAAACAAGCTCCAACCCAGAACAACACTCAATCAAGTCATTGAAGCATTATGCTCCCATTTATCAACACCTACATACATTTAATCTTTTGCAGGTACCAAATAGTACCCATAGAGTGTGTGAGATAAATATTAGTGGGCTACCACCAATGTTGTTTATAAAATTCATCCCTCATAATGGAAATTGTATCATTGTGTAGGCACGCATATATATATATATATATATATATATAATGTAGTACATTGTAACTAAATAACAATGTACCTACTTCATCCCTCGACTAGTGTTTGAACCTGTAACTATTTCTTAAATTAATTGATTGCCAATTTATAGTAATAAGTCACATGAGGCATACCGAACACAGACATCACCTCATGATAGTATAAATAAGGTAGGTTCTACGGTGTAATAAGGAAACCGTGATTTATAATTAATATTCAGTGGTTCCATGATAATAACTAGGGAATCCTAGACCTCATGGGACTCTTACAAAATAGTAACTGAGTCTAGATAAGGGGTAAGATTTTATTTCTAGGAGAATCATTGATGTAATTACCATAATAAGTTTTCTAATAGATTCCAAGGAATATATTGATTATAAAATTGGAGATTATAAATGGTCAGCCCAGGGATGTAACTATTGCACCTCAGGTCTTACTAGATCAAAGGAGTGTTTCTGCAGAATCTTTTAATATTTAAAATGATGGGATCCTATATAGTTTAAATGGGAAGGTGGAAAAGGATCGATTTCCAAGGTAGGTCTCACTAAAGGCAACTAAAATCCTTGAATTGGAATGAAATCGTAGAGTACCACAAACATTCCATTGAGAATCCATGATATAAAATGATTCAAGTCTTCCAATAAATATGTCATGGTCCATGTGTATCAAGAAGAACCATTAATTTAATTCATTAAAATTAATTTGGTCATTTGATAATTATTCCATTAATGAATTCAATAGGTTCAGGCCCTATCTTTCATTAGCTTTCCAATGATATATAGTATGAACCCAGTTAACTAAAACAATTTATATTAATTTTAATTAATATGTTTTTCCACTTCCTACCATGAATGTGGAATGATGTACAACATTATGGAACCAATCATTCCACACGTTTTATAAGGCAATGTCAAAAACTAAAGTTTTCATGCCATGATATCATTTGAATAAACTACACAAATTTAAGAACTTAACTTCGTCAAGCCACATGGAAGTGACAAGGCACAAGATATTTACAATTTCATTCTTCAATGGGAAATTAAAATAAGGAACATTTCTATTAGTGTTTTTAATCTCGATCACACCTGTACGATGGATCAAAAGTGGTAAAAACCAAAAAATAAATTAAGTCATATCACCATACATGGGATGTTAGGAGTTTTGGACATAACCATGAACAACCAATAATATTAATGAAAAGATCATAACCATAAATTTATAATTAATAAATGAAAGGCATATAAATTTAATAAATGATAGAAAATGAAATTGGTAGGCCCTATAAGTTAATTCCAAAATCATCAATCTTGAGGGATGAGTTATAGAATACACATACTAGGTTTTTATAACACTCCTCATCTACTATTAGACATCAATTCATCTTGTAATGATGTAAAACTATGAATAGAGTAAAAATTATTATACCTTGATAACTATACTTAGGGAAATAGAGATTAAGAAAGTCTCAAATATAATATTGTAGATACCATTACACATCCAATGTGATGAATAGAACATCAAACTTATCCTGGATGAAAGAGATATATTTATCCCCTGAGCATGCCTTCAAAAAATCCATAATGGTAGAAATGGAGGTTTAAATGGCTATAAATAATATTTTCGAATAAGGATGGTGATAATTAGATCATTAAGGTTAAAAATGTAAAACTGCCAAAAAAATTGCCTATGTATGATTTGGCCACATGGTTTTAAAAACCATGCACCAACCATGCACAAGCACCTAGAAAAGAGTGGAGTACCACAATGTAAGGTTTCCTGGTTTGAAAAACTATGATACAATCTTGAAAGACGACACTACCCAAAAATGAAAACCATTCACATGGCCAGATCTAACTGTGCATCATATCCACATAGTTTCCTCTTACCTTGCAATATGCCAATTATCCCCAAAAGGATGGGTTATAGGCTCCAAGAAAGACTCAAACACCGTTGGAACACTCTCTAACTAATTATGCAACCTTATTAGACTAATGATATTGAATTACAAAAAAATTTATAGGATCCATACCAGAGTGAAAAAACTATGTTCTTATAGTCTTCTCCATTTAAATGAACTCATCCCCAAGTTCACCTTCCAAGGGAAAAAATACACTTTCTAAGAACAAACCTAGACATTGGGTACATATGTCGGACTCCCAATACTATTTATCATCCAAAAACTATCCATGCTTCAATATCACATGTATTAGTGGAAAAAACAGGCTAGAAATATCCTTCATTCCATGATTAAAGACTCATACCGAATATTACTCTATGGTAGAATCGATATCTAACGCAACTTTATGTAAATCATTTGAGTGATATGGGTCAGTATGAAAATTTTAAAGATGTGAAACATGAAATATGTCATGTATGGACTGGTACCTTTGATGTAGTAGCAACTGATAGGCCAACATCAGGACACTTTCTTGAATCTCAAACAACCCTAATTAACAAGGAAACAACTTCCCTTGCTTCTGTGACAATATATTCTCTACCCTAGGTGATACCTAAAGAAAAAAATGTTCTCTGGCTAATAAATCTAGTGGTTTTCAAATTATATCAACATAAAATCTAATTCTATAGTGAGAAATAGACATACACTTTTCATCCCCGAGAATCTTCGAAAACAAAGAAAACCTGAACTAGCCTACAATGGTCATGATGTCTCATTCAAATGGTCTCATTTCATTTCCAAACACAAGAAAACCTTCAAGATGACCTTAAAAAAAGTAAACATAACCCATTAAAACATGATCCAATAATCATCTTCCAATTGAAACACTGAATGGGAGATTACTCGATTCCATATACCTGGATACACAATCACGTCTTCATCTTATTAAAAATCTAGTAAAAGGTGTCTCCCACCATAGGACTTGACATTGCGAAGGGGGAATGTTTAAGCCATGGTACCTCCAAAATTTGAATTTACTCATAAGGTGTACTTTTTAGAGTTCTAGTTATACTTCCAGAGTGTTTTTATAGGGTTAACCAAATTACCACTATGGTCATATGCGAGACATCTCCAAAAAATGGCCAAATCCCGATAGACCAATGAAAATCTATTCAAGAACTCTTTCCATGAAATACATAGGAAATCCTTTAAACCACACTTTTCATTACTTGAAAGTGTATTTTGAGTGGTTCCTTACAAACATTTACATAAAATAAGGATGATCACAAGTTAATCCTCCTATGACTGACCAATTAAGTATAAAATGACTATCTTAGGAATCCAGTGTATTTTAAACATAACCAAACTTAATTCTTCTCTTAGATCATTAATTTACATAAACAATTCTTACTAAATACCATACATGACATCTGGTGATGATCCCTAATAAAAAAATCACCTATGAGCCTAATGACATGTCTAGAATAACCATAGATTCACTATACTGGTGTTCTGAACTTACCCAAGGTTGATCATACCCCATGTTATAAGTGAGACATTGGTACAAGCCTAAATGTCCATGAAGGAACATTCACTGAGCCTAGTGCAACACTTTCCTAGTAGTCACATAAAAAGAAAATAACTGGTGTTCATGATTCCATCTAATGTGTTCCTACTCGAGATACTATATATAACTAAAGACTAACCATGCATCGAAAGAACCAAACATCTAGGGTGAAACACCAAAATGGATCACTAAAACAAGCCATGCGACTTTAATGAATTAGTGTGGCTTAAGTACGATGCACTATTTGTGCATCATGGATGATGTCAAGATAGAGAAAATTCTAATCACTGAGCCGAAAAAAACTAAGAGGATTTGAACTATTTCTAGTAAATCATATAAGACTACTAGAAATAAGAACAGTCAAACCACAACCAGTCGACTTCTCTTGAATGATGCTCGACCTCACCTTCTAACACGACATCACAATATAATCATAATAATTAAAAACCTGAGGCATCTTGTGATTGCTGAAGATAGGCCACCAAAGTCGATTAATAACTCGTGGTTTATCTCAAAGGTTTCAAACATAGAATACCATTTCACATTTTTTCTTTCAACATATATCTAATAGGATTCCAACTTCAAGCCTCAATGGAATTCAAGAAAAATCAACCATTCCCCAATGGTTCTCTTAGTATCTAATACTTTTACATTGAAGGACACATATTTACCAAAACAGAATTGACACTTCAGCATCAAGAGTGTCATACTTAATGAATGAATATATAGACCAGCTTCTCGTATGTGCACTAGATATAAATCAGATTTACTACACCCGTGATACTCCTCCGAGTAACTCTTATATATGTTAAATCATATGCCAGGGATGCCAAAGAAATTGATAGACATGGAATAACACCTAATACTCTTTAAAGACATTTGAGAATTTCAGTAGACCTATTTCCTCTAATGCCCAAGTCACTCTACTACAAGGATGACCCAAGAAAATACTCAATAAAACAAGTCTTAATGATTTTTACCAAACACAACTAGTTCATTATATCACTAAATAACTCAACGGTAAAAACATATGTGAATGCATACTACCCCAAAGTTCCATAAAAAAACAACACATCGATAATATTAATAGACTATCCTCCATATTTATTTGAGTATTAGGTGATTATTAAATGATATTTAACCTTGAATATTACTTCCACATATGATATTTAAACTAGATGATGATATACCATGACACCCATAACTAAGGAAGAAGGAAGTTTTGTGAAACCTGTGAAATGCCTGACCAATAAATATTCATGTCTAACCTGTTGAAACATACCATTATTCGATGATCACAACCATAATAAGGGTCAATAATTTCATGACCACCAATCCCAACAAGGATTTAATTTAGAATGTAATTGTCCTACTAATCACAAAATCACATGAATGAAACCAATGTTAGAAACAAACAATATTTAGTATGAAAATATTTCTTTAAGGGTACTACCTACCATGGATATCCCCTTAGAAAGCACAATAAGAGATACAATTACTATGTCACAGCATAAAGAGGTCACCATTCTCAGAAGCCTATCCTTTATTTCATTTTTATGAAGGATATTACCTAGGAAAAAATAGAACATTTCCATTCATAGGTAGAACATGTAGGTCATATAAAATTTTCTTATTAAAAAAAGTATTTATCAAAATCCCTTCATAATTAGGGAATTGGTCCCACAAATTCCTTTTAATAGATAAGGAGACTAATTGGGATCCCATCAAGCTAAGATAGGTTCATTAGACCTGAAACACACCATTTTTTATTTAATTATCATGGTCATAAACACCCATAACAGGTTGTATCCAAAAAATACCCCCCAACTAAACTACAAGGTCCATTTGGGAATATTTGAAGCCAATAAAATGCCTCCAAACAAGATTTAAGCAGGTATATAGAAACACTAATGGAAGTTGAATGTAAGGAAGGGATCACTACCCATGATGTACTACCCCAACTACCCTCATTGATGGATAGGTTTGGAAGGTGAATTGTTATATATTTCAACAGTTCTAGTAGATGAAGGGCCAATAGCACCTTGCATTATCGTTTACTGGAAAATGTTTCATTTCATTGGAAATTTAATTAATAGGATTACTATTTTCCTTTCATAAGAAAGATTAGGTGGGATGAAGACTTTAAACCACTATAATTTAATGTTTTCATTTGCTAATAACTTTTATCAACTATCCATTAAAAATGAGTTTTTCATCCCAGTGAATTAGGTCCTATAGCCTTTATCCTTGAGATTATCACTAACTTAAATTTATAATTAAAGGATTTTTTGGTAAAATACTAATTCTAACCGAACTAGTACCACATCCCATTGTTCATAGGATTGAATCCTCCCTCCGATAGAGCATTTTCACATCCTGGAACTAGATTCCACTTAATAGGTTCTCCAAGAATTGTGTTATATATAGCCTTATGTGCATCTCCTTGAAATCCTGAGTATTCCAAATAGAATAGTGGGAATAGGGTGTGTCTATGGGGATACAAATCCATTGTTACTATAGTGTAGAAAAAATTACAAAAAATTATAAATATAATAAGAAATATAAATAAATATAATTCACAACAAAATGATTCATATCAATAATAAAAAAATAACTAGACTAACATTCAATATATGATGATGATATATAAAACGTCACTAGAAATTTGGATTACATGGATTCAAAGTAGTTGTAATAAATGAAAAACCGAATTTATAAAAATGAAAAAACATAAAATATCCCATGAATCTCGAGCTATATCTTATTTATCTACTTCCAGCTCCATCCTAGAACAATAAGTAATCGGGTGTCAAAAAAAATTAAACTTCCCTTTATCAATAACTATATACGTGTAATCTTCCCAGATAAACAAATGATATTTGAAGAGGGTGTGAGAAAAGTTATAGTGGTCAACCTCCAATGGTGTCTGTAACATCCAACCCATTTAATAGATATTATAACAGTGTGTAGAAATGCATATATAAATAAAGAAGTATAATGTAACAAAACATCCATGTTCTAGCTACATCCCTTGGATTGTGTTTAAACATATTACTAATTCTTAAATTATGTAATTATCAATTTACAGTAATAGGTCATGTGGTCAATATCCAACACTTACATCACCTCAAGATAGTATAAGTAGTGAAGGATCCAATGTGAAATAAGGAAATCATAATGGATAATTATTATGATCTGGTTTCATGGTAAAGACCTAGGAAACCACGACCTTATGGGATTATGACTTGGTATTAAGTGAGTATACCTAATAGGTAAGAGTGTAATCCTAAGAGAATCAACCAAGGTGTTACGTCAATAATGTTTCATAACATGTCAAAGGAACATATGCAAGGTAAAATGGAAGATAAGAAGTGGAAAATCCCAGGGATGTAACCATGGAGAAACATGTCATTCTAGAACTTAGGTGTGAATCTAAGGCATACTTTAATAACAATAAGGACGGGATCCTACATTTTCATATTGTAAATCCAGAGGTAGAAAAGTAGTGGTTTCCTGGGTAGGTCTCACCCAAGGAAACCAACATCCTTGAATCATAATGATGTCATAGATTACCCAAGGCATTACCTTGGAAATCATAGAGCTAAAATGATTAAACTGTTCGTACAAATATATTAAGGTCTAGGAAGATCCCCAATACAATTAACTAATACAATTAATTTGGTCATATGATAACAATGCTATTAAAAATTCTCTTGGTCCAAGCCTTACTTTTCATTTTTTTGAGAGCACCACTTAGTATGCTACACTTTAATTAAAAAATTGTAAGTCAAGTTAAATTAATATGGATCTCTCCACTACCTTCAAAAAACATGGAAATATAATCTATTATGTACAATGAGACATTCATTTACATTTACTTTGGCCAAGTCATATAATTATATTTGATTTCCATAATATCATTTGAATGAATTACATATATTTAGGAACATTCCATAAATTGGACAATTGGATGTGACACAGTAGATGATATACAAAACAATCACAATTCATTAAGTAATTAATATAAGTTGGATTTCTATTAGTTTTGTCAAGCTCGAGTACACCAGAACTATGGATCAAATGTGGTAAAAACACTAAAAAATAAATTTTATAATATCACCATTAATGAGGTGCTAGGGGTTTTGGATGTAACCACATAAAACCAATAAAATTATTTTTAAGGGTATAAATATATGGTTGTAATGAATATTAATATGGCATATAAATTAAATAAACGACGCCAGATAAAATCAGAGGTCCCCAAACATCAATTATAAAACCAAAAAAAACATGACGGTTGGGTTATTGACAAGTTACCATAGGTTTGTATGACTCTACTCTTCTAGTGTTAGACTCTAAATCGGATTGAAGTTGATTAGATCTTAGAAAATAGTAAATCTTTTTACACCTCGATAACTTGGTTGAGAGGAAGAGAGATGAATAATGGATCAAACGTACCCAAGTACTTACCATTGCACGTAAAAAATAATGATTAGAAGCTTGAATGTATCATGGATGAAGAATATCTGTTGACCACTAGTTAAGTCCCTAAAAAGCTCTAAAATGAGAGAATCTGTGTTTCATCACACTGGAATTCCTATTAAGGAAGAAGAAGAAGGTTATTTGATCATTGAGGATAAAATAATAAAATTACCCATACAAATTACCTTATAAATGGTTAGGCTGTAGGGTTTTCTAAACCATGCGCTATCCATACACAGAAACCTACAGAAGAGGGGTATACCGCATGGTTATGTCACATGGTTTGAGAATCTTTGGGCTAACTAAGCGAGATAGATCTACTTGAAAATGAAGACCATCTGCATGGTTCAATTTAACTATGTGGCCTAACTACACAGTTTCCTCTAACCATGTGATTGAACCATTTCTCCCAAAATGATAGGTTCCGGGCTTTGAAAAACCCCCATACACCCTAGGGACCCTCTCTAACTAACTAAGAATACATATTAGATCAAAAATAAAGAATTAGAAGAAAAATTGAAAGGGTCAATATCAGAGTGAAAAAATGTGTTCTTTCAAATGGTTATTGTAAACTATTTGTATAGATGTGTAGTTGTTGCTCCATTTTACAACAATGTTAGTGGAGATCAATAGTAGGTAAAATTTACCTAAGCCATCCCAAAAATATACCACCATTTGAGTCATTAATCATATGGTGTATGTGGGTGTAATAAGGGTTTAAGTTTCTAGACCTTAGTATCATAAATTTTTTATTTCTGTTCTATAAATTAAATGGTTATTCTTCAATCCCATTTTCTATATTATATTATTTTATAAAATACCATGAATGTATGATGAATTTGAATAAATTATTTTAAAATAAAAAAGTACATAATTTTATTTTTAGACATTATATGAACTTTAATACTATGTTACGTCATATTGAATATAATTTTTTATCATGAAATATTCTTAAAATATATTTATTTAAATACATTTCATAATATAATTTTATAGTGTATTGTGATTATTTTTAGGTGTTAGAGAGTTAACTATATTTTCAAACATATATTTCTCAATAAATAATCATTAAAATAATTCTAAAACTCTAGAACTTATAAAATTACTTTTATAAAATAAACCATATATTTGAATTCAGCGCATCCAATTTAATTATAGTAAAATTTTAGGAATTTTATAAAATAATTTACTTGTTAGTGAATAGAAAAACAAATCTTTCAATTTTTTATAATTTTTTAGGATTCCATAAATATGTAATAATGATTTAGTTATTTTTTAAACTAAATCCAAGAAAAAATGAACATTATTTTATTAATATTTTTTATTTTTAGGGGTTTAAATCAATTTTCAAACTTATAAATGTCTTTCAAAAATAAAATAAATATATGATTTTAAAATTAATATTTTTTAAAAAATTAACTTATCTATGGCCAAGGTAATATTAAAAAATGGATTGTAATGTAAATGAATTAAAATATTTTAAAACATGACATAAATTTCTAAAACCATGATGGAAATATAACTGGTATGAAAAAGATTTGTCATTTTCCACAAGTCATAATTACAAGGTGTATATTTAGTAATTATTAAACAATTCCACCCCTTTTACTAAAAATGGAAACCCATATAACAATTAGTTTCTAATCCAAATGAAGTATTCTTGTATTTCTGTTTAGCGATCCCCCCAATGTCTCCTTAAAAGGAGTCCATATGTTCTTAAGGTTCCATAATCATGTTCTAAGAAGAAACTCTTTGAGATTAGTGAAATATGCTCTTATTCTTTTCCATTCAAGCACATCTTTGTGGTATGAATTCTAAATGTTACATTATATTCTTTCAAAACACATTTATTTTTTCCATCACATCCAAAATACTGATTTATCAATGGTATATATTTTTTCCCCCTCATTATTCCCTTTCTTTAATCAATGTTGTATATAATTATGTTTCTCAATTCATTTTAGGCATTTCTATCTATTACATGATGTATTATTATATTAGGATTACCCATACCCATTACTTATCCACGGGTTTTCAAATATTTGTAATCATAAGGTTTTTATTTTGGATGTACATGTATGATAACTATATTCCCTTTTATTTGGTTAACAACGATGTAATGTTCATATAATTAAGCACTTATGTAAACATTGATTTTATATGAAACCCATTATATATTATTTTCTCTGATATTGAAGAAATTTATTATTATTATTTATATTCATGGCCTGATTTAATAAATATAAAATGTTCACCTTTATAGGTCTCCATTACATTAGGTAAAATATTAATCTACATAGACAGAATGTTTTATGATACTCTGGTGAATAACCTTAGAAATTATGCCTTATAACACCTTAGTGAAGAACATTAGGGTTACACTTTTGAATATACAATTTTTTTATATTATCCACATTAAAAAGTTAATATTGATGATATTACTATTATTATATTCCTTGTATTCTTATGATCATTTCATATTGTTATACCTCATAAACTCTTCCAGCAGATTGTTCTGATATTAAGGTTGTGAATCAACATGAGGTCTGCGGCCATTCCGTGGAGTTGCAGGGACCTGTTGACAAACCGACGGGGCCTATGACTCCTCTTCATGGCCCATCAGCACATGAAGACTACAAATTAGATGCAGTCTTGGTGGACTCCTCTCAGGAAAATGATGTTGAAACATAGGTAAAGGATGATTCCTTTATCATTAACCCTGACATGGATGCTTACAAATCTTCGGATGTAGGCTCGCAGATTATTGAGGAACTCAACAAGAAGTGGAACACAATGAATATTGCAGGCAAATAGTCTTACATAGAGAATGATGGTTCTCCAAATAAATGTTCATATCGAGATGCTGTAAAAGGAAAATCAGTTTCCATTGATGGCTTTTCGCCCTCAATAACAAAGTCCCAGCCAAGGAAGGACTATTCACATCTAAAGCCCACTATGGTGACTAGATCCATCTCCAGTGGGAGAAAGGCTAGAGGTAATTCTTTCAGTCCCTTAGATGATGAGTCTGATTGGGATTATGATGAGTATAATCCTCTTGAATTTTATTAGTGATGCCATTGACATTTTATGTTTTAGAATGAGGGCAGTTTTCGTCTTATCTGACCCCATTCCCTTGTTGTTCCATGTTTTTGCTTTTCATGAATAAAGAGGCTTCCCTCACCTTTTAAAAAAATTGATTTATGCTCCCCCCTTTATTTTTATGTTTCTCCCAAATATATGAGATATTGTAAAAATTTCCATGTATAAGTCCATCATTAATAATTTCAAGTGGATTAGAATTGATTTTATGTTTTCTATGTATTATTTTCTAAATTTTTATGTTACTAATCAAAAAAATATATTCTCTATTATTAAATAATTTACTTTATAAAATGTATTTTGTATTAATGAGGAATGATTTTATACAAACGTTTTTAAGATTATATTCAACGGGTTATGAATGTGAGTATCACTTATGATATAAATGTAAATGTGTCAATATTGTTCCGATTATGTTGGAGTATTCACAAGTGTTGTTAGTGAATTTCTTTTGTAGCTAATCTCAAAAAATCAAAAAACGTTCAATTATGGGATTGTAATATTATTTGACAGTTTAAATACTGGACTTATAAAAAAAATTTATAATAAATATATTTTTGTCACGGGTTTCATTAGTTAGTATAAGATATAGTAATTAATGTATTTTTTTAGAACTATTTATGGGAAAGAGGATCTATTATATCGTAACCTATCCAACATTTGAATATAACGGTGGCCATGAATGGGAGATATAGATGTACACATCATAGATAAATAAAATACTCAATATCATAAATTCTAATAGTGACATAAAAAATATTTTTTCTAGAGTAGTGAGAAATAGAAAGTAGAGATTGAATCCACATTGATTGAAACCCTCACATCTCAAACATTGATAACCTCCACCCATATTATACTCCTCTTTATGTTCCTTTAATGTTGATCTCAAGATGTATAAGTACATACATGCATATTATCAATCACATATACATTTGGTATCAACTCTCTCTATATAGGTATCCTTGTTGGGGTTACACAAAATCGGATATCGTGACACAATGACTCCAAAAAATGGCACACATTATCATTCTAATCTTATAATAGATATGTTAAAGAAAATATGATTATTTAATATGAATCTAATATCTTGTATGTTTAGGAAATCCTTCCAAATAGTGAAACACATTATTCATTCCCATATTCACTACAGAGGAAATGAAAAATCGTTAAATTTCCCCCAAAATAGATACCATATAATTATAGATCCCTATCACCTCCCTGGAAAAATATCCATAAATTAAGAGATCTTAAAATAAAAATAATGACAACCAAGGTTATCGAATTTCAATTCAATTCTAAATTCAAGATGAAATTAATTTTTATATCCTCAAACCACATCTCAATTTTCTAATCGAAGACAGTACTCTCATAATTTAACATATTTTTATTACTCGGCTCACATGGTAAATTCCACCATCACTAATTCTTTTCCACTAGATTAACATTTATATGAATAATCATGGAACTGTACTACACCCCTCCATTAATAAATATACATGGATGATCCCAACAAACCATGTATACTAAAAATAATAAGAAATTATAAAGCCTGGGAAAATAAAATTCATTCAAGACAATTTAATTATATTTTTTTTAAATTTCCATAGGAATTATGAAAAATAAAACATAAAAACAAGCCAAATTGATTAACACACATAACCATTTTCTCTTCCATAAAATCAATATCATACGACTTAATATATTCAGAAAACATATGGTCCTTATGTACAATCACATAGGTCCTCAAATGCATGTGTATTAGCCATTATCCCTTATCTACATCAAAATTATTCTACATCAATATATTTTTCCTAAAAACACATAAAATACTCACTATTTAATTACTCTAAACTCTACCCTACCACTTAATGAGATTCTATGAAAACACTTTTTCCTGAGCGACCCCCACTAGAACCCATATTGGGTGGGATGTAAAGTTAAGAGTGACCCATTTATGGAACTCATATGTTCAATAGTTTTATTCTATAATTCGTAGTCTTTAATAATTTCCAGTAATTCCTTTTATGGTATATTAATACATTTTTCAATTTTATTAGTAAATAATTATTTAGTGAAAAAATAGCCTTTTTTATATATGATTATTTTGTTTACATTCATATTTTAAGAATAAATTCTTTTACAAAATGTAAAATTATGAAATCATTTATTCTAATGTTTTTTTGTTAGATGGGATATATTTCATCCAATAGGAAAAAGTAGATAAATTAATATTTAGGGGTCCAAAAGGATATCACTATTTGAGCCTCAAATCATTACAAAATTGTATATACATTTAAATATGTCCAATATATCCTAAAATATAAAAAATAAATGAGGTGATTTTTTTGTGTATACATATAGGACCCCAGTGGCCATTTCATATAGTTATGGATATGTGTTATTCTTCCAACTTCGAGTCCATAAATTCATTGGAAATAATAGAAGGGGAATTTGAAGCTTCTACCAGGGAATAAGAGTGTTATTTATTAATACATTGATAACATTCACTCAAAACGTTCAAATGAACCTACCAAATTTTCATGGATAGTAGAAATAAATCAAAAAAATTAATTCGGTAAGGTTCCCCAAATTTATCCATTTATGACCCAAACCAATGAAAAATTAATGAGGTCATAATTGGTGAAATATATAGATACTATTTTTCTTATAAAAATATATTTTTCTCACTTTTAATGGGGTGTTCATTTTAGAATCTATCTTGGGTGGAATGATTTTTTATTAGTCTAGTATATTTTTAATAAATATTATTTTATTATCTCTCATGTATTTTTTTCAGGTTTATGTATCTAAAACAATATTATTTTCAATATTCCTTAAATTTATAAATAAACATCAATATTTTTTCGGGGGTGGGGATGTGTTCTATTTTGAGTTAAATACACATAAATGAATTTTATTTTACTATATTAATCTAAAATTTTAGTAGAAGATAAATTTATTGTGGTTTGCAGTATCTCTACTTTACCAACTATTGATTCTTCATCCACATTAGATCATTTTCATTCTCATATAGGATATTAAAAAACTAATGTTTCTATTATATATTGTTTTTAAATATATTAATAATATATGAATATTTTTTAGTGTACATAAAAATTGTCACAACGTGATAATTTTTAGTGTTACATATTAATAACAACATTTAGTTAGATAAGGGAAATATATTTAAATAATAATGAAATCATGAATATTAACCCATACGTACAATAGTTTTCTTCTAATGACATATTTGATTTTAATTTTTTATTCATTTATATTTATATATAATATTTATCCCATGAATTTAAATGCCCAATTTTATACTTTTATATTATTTTAAAGTATATTAGTTAGTGTATAACCCTATAAATAGAGAAGTAGTGTGTGGAGTGCCCTCATAGAGGTTGATCATTGGTTTATAACTATATCCCATTTAGAATAAATAATAAATATATTGATTTCAGATTCAAATAAGCCATGTGAATTAGAATCCAATATATATTCACATAATAGAATATTGATATCATCAACACAAATAGAAATCCACAACCACAAACTTTTTACCACAACCATATATCCTCAACCAAATCTGCATACCACATCACTAAATTTCCTCATTTCATTACCACATTGTGTTATGGTACTATAAAATTTCAGGACATTGACCCAATTCCATATTTTTTATATTTCAAACCCCACCCATACCATAGCCACATCATAGAAGAAAAACACCCTGAAACTACTACAACTCATGCATAATAACAATAGGCCATCACATCTTATACAACATCTTATATATAGTGTAGTAAATAAGATAATCAACCATCTTTATCACCTATATCTATGATATTGAAGAAACACCTAGAACCTATATCTTAATATGGTCATTGGTAAGGTTACCCAACTTGGGTGTGTGTGTATATTAAATAATATAGAAAATACAATGTACATAACAAACTAACCTAGTGAAACCTATGTTGTTGAATAATAGGTAAATAATATTGACTAACCATAACTACGATAGTCACTGTATCACATCCTCGGTACACCAATAACCACTTCCAATACTAACCACATCACGAGTAACCACAAAACTGCCAAATAATATCATACATTATTTAAAACATTATATTCTATATCATCCTAAAAAAATTCAAATTTTATATCTTCCAACCTAATTAAATCTCTTTCATGGTATTTAATTCCAAATATGCATTAATTTTTTAACCATATTTATTTCTATCCCATAGAATTTTATATCAACCACCCCCTTTCAAATTTCATTAATCACCCACTGTTTACCATGTTATTCTTTTATTTCACATAAAATTTAATGTTTTCAATCTATCTTCCATATTACTAGGAAAATATGAAGAAACCACACATTAACAAAAATAAAACTAAATAAACCACATCATGAAAACATGATTGTATCTATAACAAAAAATTAACCTCTTTAAAAACATTATCATATCTCTTTCCATGCCTACCATGAAAACCATCTTAATAATCACATTATTACTTCAGTAAAAATTCTAACCAAAAGAACTGGCTATAATAATTCTTCTATAAATATAGACAGGATAATACTAATATCGTTATAGAATAAAAAAATGATCAAAACATCAATACATACAATATAATATCTTTTAACACCATATTCAAAAACATGAACATTGATAATTCTATATTTCCATCACCACGATTTTGTTATGCAATTAATCAAATCACAATGGAGAATTACCAGCTAACAAGAGTCACTCCCAAAAAGCTTAACCTATTCATAATGCCAAAAAAATTCCTCGCATTAAAATATCACTCACCACGATCCAACACATTAATATTAAAAAATTAAAATTATTTCTCAACAATACATGGAGTTTCTAAAATATTCATGACATGATCCATGATTACAATTAAACAATTTATCAAAAATCCAACTCCCCCTAGTCACTCTAATTATTCGTAGTGATATCTTCAAGACATAAATACCACAATGTAATGGTTTATAATGTTTTAGGAATCTATTGTACCACACTAGGGTTTTAAATAATATTTGACATCATGTCATAAATTTGATACTCTTTTTGTTTGATTAAGTCAATATCTTGTTGTTGATACTGATCCTATGATATCTAAGATTTTACCAAAATTTTATAAATGAAAAAGTATAGGAAGGAAACAAAACATAGAAATAAAAAATTATTCATTAGTTCTATGGATACTTCATGTAGTGTTTTGGTATGAAAAACATCATAAGAATCTTGTATAGACTATAACCCCTCTTGAATGTACTTCATGGATTATATCAAAGTTTCACTATTATTTGATGATATGGTGACTTTATATCAGTCTTGTGAAACCACTTATATTCCCTATACTTATCATAAATACTATTTAAGAAAGGAATATTATAAAAAATTATGATTTCTGCTCGATTAAGCCTACAGTAATCCCCACACAGGAGTAAAATATCATCACCATTCACTAATAAAAAAGCTATATCACTATTATTTTAACTATTTTGGAGATTGAATCAACTTTCCTATAAATCATAAATATATACCTTTATCTCACAAAACATCAGAGGTGTTATCTTATGTAGCAGTAAAAAAATTAACCACTCATATAATAATAGTACAATTATAAACAATAGATATTCTCTAGGTAAACACCCTGAAACTAATCCAAAATAATAGGAATGACCTACTGTCTCATATCCTCAATGAACCTTAGAGAAACTCACCATTAATTGACCTATAAAAATATGAAATTGAAAACTGTAATGTTTTTAATTATATTCGTATAAATTCATTATTATAATTATTATTTATAAAACACCCATATAAGACATTAAATAGACTTTTCAACGATAGAAATCGAATCTTTTTTTAAAACATTTCCAATTAATGGAATTGATTTTATAATAGCTGTGAATTTTGATTTGAAAAAAATTATGGAATATAATATAAAAAAACAAAAATATAAGTCTAAATAACAACATATTTCTACCCCATGAGAGTGTAAAGTATCAACCTCTAAATTAGACACTATAACACCCAATCCAGGTAACTAACGTGTTTAGATAAATTGAAATAGCTCAGGACACTCATATAAAAATATATTGAATATAATGTGTGTTAAATAATGATATTAGCTATATAAATCAATAATACTACTATGTGATCAGATAGAGTATGTCTAACAAAATGAATTTTTAACATGATAGTTCCCCAGTGTCCATACATATAGCTACACTATATAATTCTACCTCACTAAATTTTTTCCATACCCCTTATGACAACATTCTACTTCATTGAAACAACTCCCTAAAGTAAACCCACTATCACTTGGGTGAAATTATATTGGACCTGATCTTGATCCCAAATTATAACCTTAATATCAAACACTATTTTCATATATTTCACTATTACAAAACTTTTATATGTACATCATTAAACTACATATTTGACATTTTATTAGAAACCAATAAAAATATGGTAAGAGTTCCCTTAAAAATATATTGATATCCCTTAAGACAAGTATTCACTCAAAATGGTATAGACTTATCACTACCCTAATTGGTTTTCCTGTTATAACATTGGAATAAATTATTGATTCCCCGCTGTCTATTGTATAGAGACCCACCCTTTATCTATGTAGATCAATAAAGATATCTAGATGGTCCATGAAACACCCTGAGGTTTTCTAAAATATGTTATTTTTCAAATTAATTTAATCATTTATATATTCTTCATTACACATAATATTGATTTTGGGTTGATTATAGGAAACACTATTATTAAAATGAGTTGTATGCATCATTTATTTTAAACAAAATGAGACATATTTTTAAGATATGATTACTTAATATTATATTAACCACATAACTATTGGAATAGAAGGTATAGATAACATTATATAAATTATTAACGTATATTGTATACACATGTATATAACATAAATTATTATGTGAAAAATTTATAAAAAATTTAAAAAAAATATATGAAATTAATATAATTGCTTTTCTTAAAAATAAATTTTATGAAAATAGACACATTTTACCTCAATAAATAAAATTAATACACAATTAGTGATTTATTTTTAATAAATCTATATATTATACATTCAACCAAATGATAAAATTTTGTTTTATGAGTTTTTTAATAATGTTATTGGAATAAAAACATTTTTACATTTAAAAACAGGGTTTTTCTAAAAATATTATTATCACCTTTTCCCCACTTATGTTGGAAATAGTTATTTACACATTAATAAAATTTATTTAAAAAAATCCATTTTTTAAATTATCAGATAATATGTAACGCCCCGGCCTTAATTAGGTACTGACCATTTTTAATTTTTGTTGTCTAAATCTTTAAAGAGTCCCTGGGTGCGCGTCTACACACCGCACTATGGGTCCCATGAATCTTTTTAAATTAATTAAATAACTGCTTAGTTTTATGAAAAATATTATGTCGTGCTTTAGCACGATGTTCAGTATTAAAATAATTAATGAGAGATTAAAAAGAAATAAAAATATATTTAAATATATTTAAAAGAAATAATTAAGGGATAAAAAGAAAATTAAAAATAAAATATAAAGGGGGTTACGAAAAAAGTAAGAAAAATTAAATTGTAAGATTTACATTTTTATTTATTTTTATCAATTTTCCTTTCAATAATTTTTATTTTATTTTATTTTTCATTTATTTTTATTTTATCTTTTCATTTATTTTTGTATTATTTTTATTTTCATTTTATTTTCATTATTTTTTTCTTCTCTTCCTCTGCCCGTCTCCCTCATGTCGCGCCTCTCCCTATCCCAATGGGGTGCACTACCCTACACCGCCTTTAGAAGACCATCGCGCCTCCATCCATTGTCTATTTTATTCAATTTCTGGTGCGCAGTAAACCTTAGGACAAGGCTAACCTTTTGCAATTAGAATCGTATGATTTCATTGAATATCCTTCTTGTTGTTCATCATGGAAGGATTTTATCCTATTTTGGGGTTTCTCTAAAATCATACAGTTTCCTCTATTTTAGGAAAAATCAATGCCTACCATGGATTATAGAATAATATATGACTATAAGGTATGGTTTCTATATGCTTTCCATCCATTTGGTTGCGATTTAAAAAAAATGCACCATTGTGCTGTTAGTCGGTGCCTACTAACTCTCTGCAAATTCAACCATTTTTTTAATTTAAATTTTTTTCCTATCTGTTTCATACCAATTTATCATAAATTAAATTTTTTAATTTGTTTCAAACTTTTCGAACACCCTTTTGGGTGAGCCTGTTTGGACGATATAAGTTTTGTTAGCCCGAGCATTTAATTAAATTAACTCCATGAGTTGAGCATTCTATTTTTTGTTGTGTTTAATTTAAATAATTAATTTTGGTTAATTATAAAAATATAATTGATGGATCCATGTAAGTTGTTTGTGAAGAATTATTTATTTGTTATAATGTTCATTTGTCTTCTTATATTTATGCGATATCTTTCTTTGTTAAAATTATTATGCTAGAATATTTAATTTATACCTGTTGATGCATTAGTGTATCTATATAATTATCAAGCTACAATTTCACATTCTTACAATTTCATATCTACTACTATAAAAACATAAATTAAATTGAGATATGGGAAAGAAGGTGGGTCCCATATTAAGGTCCACGTTTAGATCCTTAGTTCATGACTTGTTACTACTACGCACCAGGGGGCGGTGTCTTTGGATTTTTCAGAAAAATATTTCCCTAGGATTTGCAATAAATATGAGTGATATCAGTTCCAAAAGGTCCCATCAGTGAAGGATCCATTGGAAATGTGGCTAAGACCCCCTCAGATTATGCTCGACCACTTTTTGCGAGATTGGGATAGACTTAGGGTAAATAAATGACTTGAGCGATACTTAGTCTTTCGAAAGATTCCCTTGGATGGGCTCAGTGGTATTGTATTATTTGAAGGATGTTCCACAGCATGAGAATTGGGATGGGCTCAAACTCCAACTCTCTATGTGATCTTTAATGATTATGCACTGAAGGATTATATTAATTACGCTTTGAGTCTCTTTAGATTGGAGATATTTTTATGGTATATTGAAGTACAACTAGTTAACACATGACTTAGAACCCATGTTAAAGAATAATCTTGTGGTATGCCTTGTTCTTAGTTTAGATTTATCTTCCAGACATTATATACATGAATTTGTGTAATCTACTAATAGGTTCTCCCTTCAAGCATCAGGCTTAGGCTGAAGCAGGTGATTCGGGATGGGGGTCGTTGGGAACCCGGGCTGAGTTATTTATTTAATTTAACTCAATTATTTATCTTTAAATGTAATATAATGGAACACTACATTTTATTATTTATTGAAATGGAATGTTTTAGACATAGTGGGTGCCAACTTACTAGGTTTTTATCTCACACTCTACTCAGGAATCATTGACACCTAATTAGATTACATGCTAGCATGTATTGACAAAGGGAAGAATGTTGCTTCTGATGTTAGATTGTTTCTTGCTGCATAGGATGGGGACTAGGGTAGATGACTGATCTTTCCTCATTATGTAGGTTTAGGTTTGTGTCTTTTCTATTAGTTGACAGTATTCGTGAGTTTCTATTTTTCATACTATTAGTTTTGACAGACATCATGGAAGAGAAATTTTTTGTGAGCTTCAGCACTTGATTATTATTCAGTTGGATTATTTATATTTATTCTACTACAATTAATTCATTTATATGCCTCAACTATTTATTAATTATTATTTTTTAATTTCTCTGTAATATTACCTATTACCAATTATGGAATAGTCTCCCCCCACGTAAAAGAAAAAGGGTTTCGCTACTAGTCGGCAGCCTCTGGTATTCGGAGAGATGTCCTTTAGGTTTTGTGGCCAACCCAGCTTGGGGCACCCTCAAGGTGGCTTACAGTATGGGGATGATAAAATGTGGTATCAAAGGGAGTTTTTTCCTTGTATCATACTATTTGGGTTATCCATGAGATGAAGATATAGGCATTTAGAAATTAGTATGTTCTTGGACGTATGTAACCATGTACAGGGGAAACCCAAATTCCTAGGTTGCAATTGAGTTACTGTTTAAACCAGTTATTGTTGATATTATTTCCCCATAGGGTGAATCACTGGTTTTCTGTTGTTATTTGATTTGGTGTTGTTAATAAAATATGTTATTACCATTGCAACTCAATGATAATATGGAAATACATTGCATGCATCATATTAGGCACCATTGGATTAAAATATCAGGCATATTTCCCTGACATATCTACTTTCAGCATGCATTTTCTAATTTTCATGTGAGTTCTGTTATTTAGAGTGATAACTTTTTTTTAAAATAATGGGTTGTTAAATATAACATTGTGATATTTTTTTATAAGCTAACCCGAATTAATGTGGGAATGTATTGTAGTAATTTTTTAGTAATTATTTTATGTTTTATCTTTCATATAAAACTGTAGATCCTAATGAGGTTATATATTGTGTAGTTCTCTGAGGAAGGCCATGTAACTTACCTATTTTTTCACCATACTTGTTTTACTCATCTTCATTACTCTTGTCTAACGGTGTGTGTTTAGCTATTTTAGACCAATTTTCTCATGATATCGTCCTATCATGCCTCAGGAGAGTGGCAATGAGTACATTCCAGAGATGGTGGGTCTCGAACAACTAGTGGTACCTCTTGTAGTTCCTCTTGGTTTACTACCGGTTGAAGATCATTTGATGGACCATGAACCTTAGTTTAGGGATTGTCTCCTCAGGATTATGCTGTCAGTTCAGAATATCCCCAAACTTGCCCCGTCTATGGAAGACCTCATGCACGAGTTTATGCAGCAACACCCTCCCACCTTCTTAGGGATTGAAGACCCACAAGCTATAGATTCATAGATAGAATACATAAGTTCTATCTCTTACCACCTCGAGACGCTTCCACAGAAAAGATCAAACTTGATGTCTACATGCTTTGTGACTCCACAATGTGCTAGTGTGTTTTTGTTTCTTAGCTTGAGTAGACCACTGACATGGTTTGTGCTGACTTCCATACAGCTTTCTATGATCACTTTTTCCCACAGACTCTATGAAATGGCTGCGAATGGGTGTTCCGACATCTTCAACTGGGTTTTATGACTGTGTTACCATATTCTACTTGTTTCATAGAACTTCTGTGTTTTTCCCCATCTCTGACTAGCAACGTGTAGAATAATGAAAGATGTTTTGGGGAAATACTTGAGTGTACTATCTTCTCACATTTGAACATATTCTATTTGACCATTTTCCTAGAGATTGTAAATCAAGATCTAATCTCAAAGTGAAATGTTCGGGAAGCTAAACCGATGAGCCAGGGCGGTTCAGTTATAAGACAGGGTGTTGACTCTTATGGCATCAAGAAAAACCATTTTTAAAGTGCACGTGGGGGAAATAATAGCTAAACATCACGTTTTGATGGCTCTATCATATGTTATCAATGTGTTTGAGAAAGTTAAAAGAAGCCATAGTGCATGAGAGACCCGAAGGAGTGCCTATATTTTGGTAGGATGGGTCACCTTCATCATTTTTTCTGTTTCCTCTCTTCATCATCCAGTATCAGAGGATCTGCACCAGCACCTCTGTCTGGTATGTGATCTATGATTCCACAGTAGACTTGAAGTTCTATTTCTACTAGATGATCAAGATGAGGTAATGGTGGAGGTCGGGGTTGAGGAAATCATGTTCTAGATTATCTACACTAGCACAGTGGACCTTCGTAGGCCAAGCAGGCTGTATATCAGGTTAGTGGATCAGGTCTCATGTACATAGTTCAATCTGTACTAGGGGATCATAGTGTGGGACCATCAACAATTAAGGGAACTATTCTAGTATTCCCTACATTAGTTTCTTATATTTTGGATATCAGCACATCACACTCCATTATATTTGGAACTGTTGTTGAATGTTTGGGTTTTCCAAATGAATACCTTTGCAGCATCATGTCTCTTGACACTCCTCTCAGAGTCAGGACAGAGGGAATATACCAGTTCCATGAGTAACCCCTTGAGAAAGTTGGGTACCATTTTGTTTGGAATTTCTATATCCTTGAAATTTCTGGTATCAAATTCATTCTTGGTATGAACTGGTTTTCTCTTTATCATGATCAAGTGGATTTCTATCGTTATAGTATGTTCTTTACATCCCCTAAGGGAGACACCTATCTACACAATGGAGAATGAGTTACACAGGTAGACTGAGCTAATCCTAAATATGTAGGGTTGGGAAGAGATACAACTCAGTTGGAAAGTCTCTTTATGAGTGATCAGGGGACACCACAAGTTGAGTTCCCTCTAATGGGGGATCCTTTCCGGGACGTCTTCCCTGATGATTGATCTATCTTACCTCTTTTGGGGGAATTGAAGTTCACTATCGAGATCATTCCAAGTGCAGAACAAGTGTCTAGTCCTCCTTATATGATGGATCCAATAGAGCTACAAGAACTCAAAAAGAAGCTCGAAGACCTCAAGGTTAAGTGTTTCATTATACCAAGCATATATTTGTGGGGTTCATCTATCCTTTTTTCTTAGAAGGTAGATGGTACCATAATATTTTTTGTGGATTATCATCGACTCATCCTGATCATGGTAAAGAATTGATATCCATTTCTACATATTGATGATCTCTTTGACTAACTCTATGAAGAAACTGTTTTCCACAAGATTGATTAGAGGTTAGGATACCACCAGGTGCATGTGTAACCTTCTAACATACCACGTATGATGTTCCGAATCTTGAATGTCTTGTATGAGAATCTCATTATTCCATTCAACCTCATGAATGCTCCATGAGTCTTTATGGATTTCATGAACTGGGGTTTTCACCCATATCTTGATTCCTTTTTGGCAGTTTTCATGGATGACATCTTATTGTAATCGATTTCTAGACATAGACATGCAACCCATTATGAGATTGTACTATGTAAATAGAGGGATCACCGTCTATATGCGAAGGTTAACAAATTACACTTCTGTATTGATATGGTACACATCTTGGGTAAAATGATATCTGAATCAGGGGTGTTAGTTGATCCCTAAAAGGTGTGTGCCATAGTTTGATGGGAGTTTCCCAATAGTATCTTCAGCATCCATAGATTCCTGGGTATTATTAGCTATTATAGGTGTTTCATCTAGGATTTCTCTGCTTAGCATTTCCTCTAATGACCTAGACTATGAAATTTTTATAGGTCATCTAGTTAGAGGATTGTGAAATGTCCTTTCAGGAATTGAAAGAAAAACTAACCTCGGGCCCAATCTTGATTCTTCTTGAACCAGATAAAAATTATTTTGTTTATTATGATGCTTCAGGAATCAGACTGGGTTTTGTTTTGATATTGGGTGATCGAGTCATGGCTTATGGATCCCACCAACTGGGACCTCACGATCAGAATTATCCTACACATGACCTTGATTTGGATGTTGTGGTTCATTCTCTATGTTGTTGGAGACACCAATTGTTGGGTAAATGATTCATTGTTTTCATGGATCATTAAATATTAAAATATATCTCCACTCAATGATACATGATCTTAAGGACGTTTCAGTTGGTTGAATACTTGTAGTAGTTCGATTTTGAGCTTGCTTATACCCCTAGTGAGGGTAATGATGGGGAAGATGCTTTATGATTAAAGAAAAAGACATAATTTGTGCAGGTAGACAACAGTGAGTGGAATATGATGGATTTTTTTTTTCAAATATGCATCTGAAAGATTAGGAGAAAAGGAGGAAACCATTACTAGAAGATCTTATAGTGACATCCTCTCTCCTAGATCAAGTCTGCAGGGAATAGTTGACTGATCTTAAGGGGATCGTTGTGAGGGAAGCTTTACAGAAGAGAACCAACCTCTTGGTTGGGTTTTTGATGGCAATGATACTCTCTTTTAACATGTACATGTATGGGTACCTTCAGGTATACGAGAAGATATAATGAAGAAATCTCAAAACTCTATTTAGGCAGTC
Source organism: Viscum album (assembly GCA_963277665.1). Classification (NCBI taxonomy): domain Eukaryota; kingdom Viridiplantae; phylum Streptophyta; class Magnoliopsida; order Santalales; family Viscaceae; genus Viscum; species Viscum album. The sequence continues at coordinate 59,686,975 of OY728158.1, forward strand.
CATCTTGGGCTGACAAAAATGTACAGAAACATTCGTCAACAGTATTGTTGGCCTGGTATGAAAAATAAGTTAGCGGGTTTCAAAACCTGGTGCTCCAACTACCAGAAGGTTAAAGCACAACACCAGCGACCAGTTAGATTCCAACAGCCCCTAACCATTCTTGAATGGTAATGGGATAACATCACAATGTATTTTTATATATGATTTCTATGATATTCTTGAGGCAGCGATTTAGTATGGCAAATTGTCAATAGGTTGACCAAGGTTGCAAACTACATACCTAGCCAAGAGACCTTAACAATTTATGAGTTAGGAAGGCTCTATATCCGAGATATACTTCGACTTCATGGAATAACTCATTTTATTGTCTCCGACAAGGATGTATGCTTTACTTAACGGGTTTGGAAGGGGTAGTAAAGGGAACTGATTTCACAAGAACTTCATACAACTGCATATCACCCTTAGAATGATGGGCAGTCTGAGAGAACAATAAAAGTGTTACAATATATCTTACCGGACAGTATCCTTTATTTATGAGGTTCATGGGAGAAGCATATACCTCTTTTTGAGTTTACCTATAATATCAGCTTCCAGGAAACAATTGAAATGGCTCTGTATGAGGCCCTCTATGGTAGACCGTTCCATTAAACATTAAACTAACTTGATGCAGGTGGGGCAGCTCTGTTGGGTCCTCATGTCGTGTAGGAGACCTCTATGAAAGTATATCTGATTCGGAAGTGTATAACTATATCTCAGTTCATATAGAATCCTTATACTCATTTTCACCATAGACCTTTGAAATTTTAGATGAGACATCGAGTCTTTCTGTATGTTTTTCAGGGTTGGTTTTTTAGCGGATGATGATGTAGTGAACTTTATCACCGAGATATATTAGGTAATTCGTGATAGTAGAGAGAGATGGGCTGGTATCCTATCTATTTTTACTACCTCAGAGGTACCCTATCATGCATGACATTTTCCATGTATCTCATCTTTGATAATATCATCAAGACCAGTCGCATTGTTTTGACCCAGATGAGATTGAGCATGAGGTAGATGCTTCCTTTGCCAAGCATCTGATCAGTATCATCAACCATAGTATGAATGTATTCTGAGGCAATTCATCCCCTCTAGTTTGATTGTTATCACAACACAGATGAGTTCAAGATGAGACCTGGAGCGAGAGACCGATGTACGCGTGCAGTGGACAAAACATTTCTTTGCAAACGTTCCACAACCCTTAGAAAGGAAACATGGGGATGAGTTATCCTGAGGAAGGGAGGTTTTAATGTCCCATACTAAATTAGTTATAGACTATTTTTAATTTTGGTTGTCTAAATATTTAATGCAACCTAGGTCACATGTCTGCGCACATCACTGTGGGTCCCCCAGAAGCTTTTTAAAATAATTAAACAACGGATGTGTTTTGTGAAAAATGTTATGTCACGCTTTAGCACAATGTTCAGGATTAAAATAATTATTTAAGGATTAAAAAATAATAATAATAGATTAAAATAAGTTTAAAAGAAAGCAATAAGGGATAAAAATAAATTTAGAAATAAAATAGAAAGTGGGTTACAGAAAAATTATAAATAAAAAGAATGGTAGATTTCCATTTTATCCATTTTTATCCTTTTTTCCTTTCCATCCTTTTTATTGTATATTTTTTTTTCATTTATTTTTCTTTTACATTTTATTTTATTTTTATCTTTATTTTCATTTCTTTTTCTTCCATTACCTTCATTATTTTTTTCTTATGTTCCTCTCCTCCTCCCCCTCACGTCGCGCCACTCACTCACCATAGGGGGTGTACCACCCTACAACCCCTTTATAAGATGACCGTGCCTCTGTTAGTTATCTATTTTCTTTTCCTTTAGGTGATAAGTAAAACCTAATGAAAATATAACGTTGTGCAGTTAGAATTGTAGGATTTCATTGAGTATCTTGTGCATAGTTCACTATGGAATGATTTTACCCTATTTTTGGGTTTCTCTAAAATATTTAGTTCTCTTCAGTTTTTGGTCAAATAAAATCCTAATATAGATCTTATAATCATCTACGACTATAAGGTAGGGTGTCTAATCACATTCTCTCTATTGTTTTGTGATTTCTAAAAATGTTCCATTATTCCATTAGTTCAATGCATACTAACTCTATTCAAATTCACCCAATTTCATTAATTCAATTGTTTTGCCTAATTTTTGCAGCCATATTTATCATAAATTTAATTCTTTAATTTTTTTTAATGTGGTCGAAAACCCCTCTGGGTGTGCTGACGTTTCCGATATAAATTCTATTAGCTCAAGAATTTAATTTAATTTACTCCATGTGTTGTGCATCCTATTATTTTTTTGTGTTTAATTTAAATAATTAATTTAGTTTAAATATGAAATTTGAATTGTTTCATCCTTTGTAGTTTATTTTGCTGAATTATTTATTTATTAAAAGTGAATTTATCAACTTATGTTGATGCAGTATCTTTCTTGTTAATATTGTTATGCTGCAATATTTAATTTATACATTATGATGAACAAGTGTATCTGTTTAGTTTTGAAGCTGAAACTTCAAATTCATATTATGTAATATCTGATCCTTTGAAAACATTAATTAAATTCATGGTGGGGAAAGAAGGTGGGTCCTGTATTAAGGTCCACGATTAGACCCTCTGTTCGAGACTGGTTACCACTACCCGTCGGGGGGGGGGGGGGCAGTGTCTTTGGCTTTGCGAGACCGAGACTTCCCTGAGAATTCCAATACTTATGAGTGATATTAGCTCCAAAAGGGACCATCGAGGACAGATCCATTGGCAATGTGTCAAAGACAGCCTCAGATGATGCTCGACCCATTATTGTGAGATCGGGACAAACTTAGGGTAAAGCCTTGCCTCGAGTGATACTTGTTCATTCTAAATATTTCCATGGATGAGATCAGTGGTATTAGATAGTTTGAATGATGTTCTGTATAGATTCCTTCGAGATGAGATTACACACTAATTATTAACATAAACCATAATAATGATGCATTGAAGGTTTATATTAATGATTTTATTAGTCTCATGAGATTGACGATATGTTTTTGGTATATTGAAGAACACCTAGTTAACACATGACTTATACCCCAAGTTAAAACACAAGCTTGGGTTATGCATCATTCTTGGTTTACCATGCGCTTAGATGCTTATTATACATCCATGTGTGTAATGTGATTATAGGTACTCCCTTCAGACATCGGGCTTAGGTCAAATCCGGTGATTAGGGTCGGGTGCCATTGGGAACCCGGGCCGAGTTATTTATTTCATTGACCTAAATTATTTATCTTCAATTGTTATATAATGGGAGAATTCATTTTATTATTGCACGAAATGTAATGGTTAAGTCACCATGGGTTCCGACCTATGGGAATTTTATCTCACACCCTACTCGGGCGTCGTTAACAGCCGAGTAGATTATATACTTGTAGGTATTGACAAAGGGAAGTGTGTTGCTTCCGATGCTTGATTTTTCTTCTTCTTAGGATTAAGGCTGGGGTAGAAGACTGAGCCTTGGTCATGATGCAGTTGTTGGTTTGTGTATTTTCTGTTAGCTGACAGTATTCTTGGGTTTCTTTTTTCCGTACTTTCAGTTTAGACAAACATCATGGCATGTCATTATTTTGTGATATTCCCCACATGATTATTATTCATTTAGATTATTTATATTGCTTCTAAAAAAGTTTATTCGTTTATATACTTATGATATTTATTATTTAGTTATTGTTATCATGCATTTAAAAAGGTTAAAATAGGTATTTTTATCAAATATTAAAGTGAATGTTCTAATACCAAATATTTCATAAATGAACATTTTTAACACAATGTGAGGAAATTATTTCATTTATTATCAATAAAATATTCAAGAAATTAGTGTTTCATCATAATTGAAGAATTATAAATTTATATAACACAACCTAGTTCTGATTTTTTTACAGAAATATATCATGGAAGTATATTTCCTTATATTTTTTGTCAAGAAAAGAATTAATGAAAATTAAAAATGATTAAAAAAATTCATCCTAATACCTTAATTTTTGTTTAATAAATGGAATTTTAAATCATTACATATTTAGGACATTAAGGAAATAAAAATTTTATTTATCATTCACTTGTTTATTAATGATAACATCAGTCACTCCCTATAAATATTTATGGTTTTCCTCCATGTCCAGTATATGTTATCCTATATGGAAACCTATGTGAGAGTAACGATTCCGATATTCAATGATCATTATGAAAATGTGTTGTGTAATATAATATATATTAATGATGATAAAAATATAATAAATGGCATTTTATTTTGTTTTGATATAATTATAAATATCATATATTTTTTTGTGCGGAAAATAGAGTCACATCACTTTGTGAAGGTAGATGTTCACATGTCATCTTTCCATGAGAAAAAAAATAAAAAAATGGTATATTATATTTCAAAATTATAATTATCATATTTTTTTCATTATTATTTAATTTATCAAAAATATATCTCTCCATATTATCTTCCATGTAAATTGTTAGTGAAAAATAAATCACATCACTTTGTGAGGTAGTTGTCCATCGTACACACGAGGGACATTACTGCATCAAAAATGGAATGGAAGATATATATTATATATTGAAAAAATATGTATGATTATTCTAAAAATATAATATATATTTACTATATATAAATAATTATACTCAAACATTATAGGGTTTAATGTTAATGTGAATGACATCAGTTCGCAAGGTGGAATTATTTCATACCCATTATTGATTATTTTATAACCTATTTAATAGAAGTTGGGATTTTTTAGTTAAAAAATTTTACAAAAAAATGTATTAGTATTTTTAATATTGTGAAGTAAATATTTAATCATGGTTTAATAATAATTAATGTATGCGGATGAACAAATAAAATAGAAAGACCCATTAGAAAATGATACCTCTACTTCGGGCATCCTCCTTATTTTTTCACCAAAATCCATCCTTGTATGGATTTCCTTCAAAAAAAAGGATTATGTTATGATTATATGGAACTAGGGATGTTTTTTTGGGATATTATTTTATAAAATATAATTGTTTCAATGTGAGAAGAATAGAGGACATGGGTGACCTTTTATAAGTGAGGTGAGCAGCAAAATAGTAATGTGTTTAAAAGAAATGGTATACCCACGTTTTTAACATTATAAAAAGCACAAATATTAAGTATCACCAATAAATAGACAATATAGGGATGTAATATTACATACATATATATTTTATTCATGTCGTCCAGTTATTTTTACAATTATCATTTTAGTTTAAACAAATTTTAGAAAAACTGTGGTAATTATTTTTTACAATTTTCACTATTCATTTTTTTTCACAAATAATGATAGAATTATTATGTAATATAAATTAATAATATTATAAATATTGAATCCATATTTTCAATTCCAATTCCTAGTAGTGGGAACATGTAATTCCAATTTAATCCAAGATATGCAAAGAGAAAAATGGTTTTCGAAGTGAAACTATACAAAGGATTACATAGTTTGTATATCCAAATTCAATATGGAATTTATTAAAATGGAATAAATTAGATTTGTAGATATGAAATTGAACTTATTTTAATTTAATGTCAATTTTAAATTTATTTTATATTTATAAGTAATTTAATTAAAATTTAGTTTTTAAATAAAATTCAGTAATTCGCAATATTCATCAGAAAATAAACCTTTTCAAAAAATTAAAAAAATAAACCCTAAGAAAATTATTATGTTGAGTTCCCATTCAAAAATCTATGTGGTGGGTTCCCCAATCTGGGATCACCACATAACCCCAAGTGCATCTCCTCAAACAACAGAGGTTGTCGACTAGCTATGAGGGCATTTGGTACACATTAAAACAACGATCACTTTCACTTTTTTCGTAAATCCAAATGGGAATTTCTTTTAAAATTACATGAATATATCTTTCAAAACATTTTTTAAAAAGAAAAACATCTATAAAATGTCTCTAAAAATCATTTGATTAATCTTCCAAATATATTTAAATCATTTTTAGAAAAAACTATTTTCTAATATTTAGGATTTTAACAAAAAAATATTAATAAATATGACTTTTCTTAAAAAAGTATTCTCAAATATTTAAAATAACAAAGTGTGAAAATATGGTATTATTACTTAAAAATATCACGAATCAACATAGGAGATTAAAATTTATTTTTTCTTATGATATGGATCATAAACATTATCATCAGAAATGTAATAAAATACAATCCTTATAAATACTAAGATTGTAACATTGAATCATTTCCACTATTGTAAGATTGAAGAAAAAATTAAAATTAATTAATATCATTAAATAAAACATAAAATATTATAAGGATTAATAAATTCATAAAATTAAATATTAAAGTGGTAGTATATACACTTAATACAAGTGGATATTTTCATAACATAATCATATGTCTCAAAGAAAGAATAATAAGGGAAAATCCATTATATATTTGGAATGTTTTGAACAATATCCCAATGAAATGGATATCTTAAAATTGTAATGTAGATATGAAAAAAATTATTTATAAGCATAATAAAATAAAATCATGTGATTTTTATACACACCATTAATAATCTTTTAGTGAATGTGTAATTCTCCTCATAGAAAATAAAAGTGATATGGAAATCCCTAACCATAAGTATTGACTTTCTTCATACTAATATGAGCCTCATGTATAAAAAAAATTATATTATAAATATATTAAATAATTATAATTATATGTTTAATTCAATATATTATTTATATATATCATTTTATTGCCCATTTTTTAATATTTCCATGCTAAAATGGTTCTATATTTTGGCCAGGTCCGAGACACCGTGACCCTGACACCATAATCATGACACCGTGTCCCTGGCACTGTACTCTAAACACCGTCTCTCAGACACCGTAACCAGTTTTAGATTTTATAATGTTTGTGACACTAGTTCCTTACTACCATCACCAAGACACCATTCAATGTTCTGACAACAAACTAAATATCATTTCCTAAGAAACTGTGATCATAACACCACATCTCTCCTACCAGTTCCTAATCCCAATGAAATTTTGGCATCACAACTATCTCATTGATAAATATAATAAGATACCACACATTTTCTATGTGAACCAATTTTTATGTGATACCATTTCTAGACAAACTGGGACATTGTTCCTTAGTTTGTTTTTTAGTTTTCAATTTCATTTATAATGGTCATATTAGAGTTATTTTATGGAACTAAAACAATTAATGTTTCCTTGTAGACATTTAAACTAATAGTATGAGGTATGAGGTGAAGAATACATGCATCCTTTTTGCTACATCATATGCCCCCTAAAATAAAGACAAGAACACAAGACTCAGAGCATGAGACGAGTGAGCATTTGAAAAGATAGGTTATGAATAAAACAATGTATTACTGAAAAACACAAAAAGTAATCAAGATCTAAAAAATGTTGAACTACTATAGATCAGATCCAAAAAACATCTTCATAGTACCAACTCGAAGAATACCATGAGCTACATAGCTTATTTCATCGAACTAGTAACTAGAGAAGGATTCTCATGATACTCTATTTTTTCACAAGAAGACTCGATACACGCATCTTCTTCATCCTACAAGTCCAGAGATTTATAGAGAAAAACTCATAACATTTTAAATACTTTCTCATCATCGTTGATCTATTTTGTAGAAGTTTTAGCTTTCAATCAGTGTGTGTGTCTGAGTTAAAACACAGACCGTCTACTTTATTAAAGTAAAGGATACAATATATCATTCCTCTCATATCTTATTATATATGATAAATCCCATAGATAAGTGTGTAATAAGTCCTTGTGTGACCTGGTAGTTTAAATGCACGAAGAAACATGGATGAGGTCGTGTGACCTAAACTGTCCTTTGTACTATTGTTTACACAGATCTATGGTGTGGATCAGGTTTATTAATACAAACTTCTTTGTGGTGGGTGATCACCAAGTGGAGCGGATTTGGTCTCGTCTTGAGACAAAACCACTTGTTCTATCCACTAGGTCTTTTAATTTGGTTGTTCCCTACTTTAGTATATAGTTCAAAAAGTTAGTTGTTACATTTACAGTTAGTCTTGGATAGAAGTTATAACTATTTTTTATTTTTATAGTAGCTTTAAAAGTTATATCATTAACTCCCATTGATATTATTGAGAATTAATCATCTTTTGAGAATTTATTTGAATAGTCAAACTGTTATAACTATATTACATTGATTAACTGGAATGTATTCATATTTATTGGGGAATAATTTTAAGTAAACATTAAATAGAAATTTTTATAGATACCCAAATCACACCCTCTTGAGTAATTTACTCTAACAAAAATATATGATTTTATACAACATTACTATTTATTTAGACTCAGGGTTATGTCTATCACAAGCTATCGAAGAGATAAATTTATTAAAAAAGAAATATAATAAAAAAATATTACGGTGTTAAATAAATTACCCCTTAAAATTTAATTATCTCTTAATATTAAATCTTTTGGATACAAACAATTAAGGATACATCTAACTCATCACATCCTAGTGTTCCCATATAACTTTCTCGAATTTGTGATTCCTCCAAATAACATTTACTGAGTGAGTAGACTTGTTTCAGTGTAAGTTTTCTCTATGATACAAGATTTAAAATAGTTATTATACATTAGAAAGATCATTTTGTAGTGTTAAATACTCTTAGTTTAATATATGTAATGTATTAGGTACGTACAACCCCATTAGAGATATATGTAGCACATTATTATCTTAAGAGTGGTTCGGGGGAAAGTGATATGTAATAAGCTACCATTCATACTCGATAAAGAACCTCAAAGAGGAAAATATACATTGGGATAAATTTCTTTTATTCCCAAATATCATAACCATATTCCTTGGATAAATTCATAGAAACACATTCTCACCAACATTGATCTCTTGACCTTATCGTCATTTTTGCAACGTAATTTTTTTGTCGAGACTAAGCTGCCTCAATGTTCTATTAAATGGTTTTATATTTCGATAAAAGTTATTCAACATAGTAAGGTCCCAAAAGAATACTTTATCATACTCCATACATGAATTTATTAGTTCTACACTTTATCCAATAGTGTGATTCATCAGGATCTATTCAAATGTTTCATTAAAAGATATTGTTTTATAAAAACATGATGAGAGTGGGGTTATAATCACAAATACATTTGAAATATATAGGGAAAGGCCCTAAAATTTCTCTCATGGATTGAATAGTTCTCTAATAGAAACAATCTATTTGATAAAGATACACCAAACAAAAATTCAACTTGGTATCATACTGTTGTAGATGATATACCTAGAACATCTAGGTAAAACATGTATCCTGAAAAAATAAAATAAATTTTTTTACTCCATTAAAACATAACACTTCCATATTTTATAGCTCTGAAAGAGAATTTAGAGATAAATCTTATATTATAGCAATTATTTATTCTTTATTTTTATGGAAATACAATAAAATAGAAATAACATGATATCCTTTATATGTTTTGGGGAGTCTAGTGATATAATACATGGGGAGGTTTTCTCAATTCCATTATAGTATGGGTAATAGATGTAACATCCCCTTATAATTCATTATATCACCATTAAATTTTAAACATATTTGGTTCCAAGATACATACATATTAATCTCTCTCTTTATGTTGTCCCTCAAAAAATAATATTTTTGATCTCTATACATCTTCTTTAATAAAAAATGAATTGATAATGATGAACAATGAAACTCATCAAATAAATACATCTCTAAATCATGAATGGAAGAAACACATACATGGTTCCAAAAATATATCATTCCATCCTAATCAAGGAATCAATTAGAAACATTTCATACCTTGTTTTGTAGATATTCATGTTCATTCAAAACCTCATTAATATTCACATAGATAGATGGTTCAAAACACATTTGAACAAGATAATATTTCTTACCTTTTATTATGATTAAATTATTCATACATGTAAAACCAAATGATTGTATCAATTTTTATCCTCCATAGAGTTAATCTAGAATGATCCTTTTGAATCATAGCATCACTCAACTTGTTAGGCTTCACAAGGGGGCAATTTATTGTGCAATCATAATGTTTGATTAAGTCTAACCATCTTCTAAGATGAAAATTCAACTATATCTTTGTAAATATAAACGTTGTTATTTTATTATAAATATATATATATATATATCACTCATTAAACCGTATATATAATTCATCTATATAATTAATGTATAAATTAACATAACTAAATCCAAATCATGGGTTAGGTAATTTTTCTCTTGAACCATCAATTTTCTGATGGTATGTGTTATCACCACATCATTAACCATAAGGACACATCCCAGTGACTTATTTTATTCATCATTATAGTTTAAAAATAATTCTCAGCTATAGGGTACAATAATCGTATAATGTTTGACTAACTTTCTACCCCGTTCCTCAAAATATTACTCACATTTATCTATGAAAATTAACATGGATCCCTTCCTAGATAACATGGTGATTGGTAATTGATATGGTTTCCAATATCCCTTTTATGGGAATTTTTAGTATTTAGTTTTATGATGTGGGTTTCTATGAATGAAAAATTAATGTTTTAAACCATTGATAACAAATAAATATTTTTATGGATAAATTCATTTTAAGGGGGGTAAATGTAACACCATGATATTTTGTGAAATATATTTGTTCGAATTAATTTAATTTCTTTAATACATTGAATTTCATGAAATACATAAAATATATTATTTTTTATTAAGACACTATGTTTTAGTTTCAATTTATGCAATAAAAAGTTATTCATTCACTACATACAACATAAATTTCACTTTTCTCTATATGTAACACAAAGGTTAGCTTGCATGACACAGAACATTGTCTTTTCTCGATGGCTTGTGTAACACGACAAAACTGAGTTTTACGGAACACAAATATATTATTATTTAATATAATAAGATATAAAATATCTACAAAATTAGAGTTTGTGAATAGTATTAACTAATTTATGAAAATTTATGTATTACAAAAATATATGATGAATTCATAGGTTACCAATTAATTATAAATGAAAACATAAAAACCAACAAAATATAAAGGATATATTTTATTTTTATTCTCTAATGGTGTTTTATCTTAATAAATTAAATTAATTATAATTAGTTAGTGACATTAATGTATTATATATTTTAAATATTCAATTAAATATTTTTTGTATTAATACAATAGATATTATTGAAATAAGATAAGAACAAACCCAATTTTATGCTTAAAACCAATATTTTTATTTGGGTAGTTTTACAACCTTTTAATAGAGAACAAATATTAAATAATGTTTGTAGAACATTTATGGATTTATTATTTCAATATAACCATCAAATTTTAAATCAAAACATAAAAAATAGGTTATGATAATTTTTTGTATTTTTATCTAAGGATTCATTTTTTAATAAATAGTTGAAAATATAGAATTTTAATTCAAAATTTATTTTTCATATAATTTATTTACAAGGATAAAATTTATTATTAAATTATTTTAATTTTTATTTGTAGCAAAATTTTTATTATTTTAACAAATTTAGGTTATTGGAACCAATTTCATGCTAAAATTGGTTATAAAAACCTAAAAAGACTAAATGTTTTTACATAAAAAACCTCATTTGTCGTCCAAGCTATAGATTAATTTTATACTACATTTTTTCACTTATTTGATTGGAATTTGGAAAAATGGATTTCATAATTGGAATCAGCGTAATTTATAAAATATTATATGGTCAATATATTTGTGGACAAAAAATAATATTGAATATAGTTATAATTAATTAAAGTGGTTAATGTAAAAATAATCTTAACAAGGAAATAATCCGTGAACATAAGAGTCTAAATGACTTATCCACTTTCCCAAAACCACTTTTATGGAAATATTTCATACATTAACTTTCGATTATTAATTTTTGTTGGTTTTTTATGACTTTTCTTATGTAAAAATGTTGGTACACCAAACTTGTTTTCAAAAATGCCAAGTGTGTCCTCTACCTTCCATATAAAATGCCAAAAAATAACACATCATTACACAAATAAACACACATAAGATCATCCAATATATACCTAATACAATTTTAAACAACCCTTCCTTCCTTCTTATATCTTACACTTTTGAATAAATACTTCTAAGGAATCCCTTTAGTGCAAACCAAGAGGAGTTACCTGATTAAAAGGTAACACCCCCACTTAAGATCTTTTCATTTAGTTTCATTCTCTAATACATAAAATATTTCTAATTCATGATTTTATAAAAATGATGTATCATAAATATTATAGGATTTTTTAATTCTACATTTCGTACTTACACTTTCACTCACATCCATATAATGGGTAACAAACATATTGTTTATATGTACGGTGAACTATCGCCTCACAAAATGAGGATTGTTCATTTTTCATTTACAACCTCTCCAAGGGTACCTTATAATAGAAAATATTTTTCTATATTTTGTATAAGATATTTATAATGTATTTATTTTCTTTTAATTTTAATTTATAAAATACCCTTCTTTTATCCATCCTGTGAAAATACAATAATTTTATTTGGGCAAGTGTGGAATGCCACCCCTCAAAGTGACATGATTCATTCACACACTACATGGAATTTATTAATATATTTTTAGTTAAAATATATGATGTATATGAAATAAAAAATATAATTAAAATATATTCTATACATATAAATATATTCATATATATCATTTACATTATTTCTTTCAATATGACAATAAAACAGAAGAAGTATTATTGCTTACTTAAGACATACCGTGTACATGAACAATGTTTTCTATTTAATAATTTTATATTATTTAGATTAAAATAATACAAATATAATTAATATAAAATACATTTATATCATGGTTTAAATTCTATAAATAAGGATATAAGTTTATGTACTAATAATATAACAAATTACGACACAAGCGATAAACAAAGAAAATATTACATGTAGCATAACCTTATCACGAAATTGTTAACAGGTCGGTAATATGAAGTCATAATAAAACCATAATGTTATTTTATAAAATAATTTTTGTTTGTAAAATATTTATAATATACTTATATTTATTATACATGAGGTTTTAACGAGTACACTAAGAGTCAAGACACGGGTAAGGGAATTTCATCTCACTTTTTATTTTTTTGAGATATATACTTTAATCACTTCACATTAATTTTATTTTTTTCATTTATAGAAAATAATGGTATTTATTATTATTATATTTAAATATATGAGTATATACCCTTCCATTTCACGATCTTTATTTCATGTGTTTTATGATTCAAATGTTACCAAATTGGTAACGCAATTTTGTCTCAATTTTTCTTCTTTTAGATAAAAGCCCAATTGTGCATAGATATTTTTCCATGAATTATATATACATACTTTGACATAAAATATCATTAATAACCTTATATTAAAGATATTTTAAGATTCATGTGATTTTATTTTCTTACATTGGGAGTATGGTTCAATGTTACCAAGCGGTAAGAGTTTATTGAAATAATATCATTACTTTTATAGATTGTTTTTGTTAATGATTCCTTTGATAAAATATTATGATCCATATCTTAAAAATTATCGTGGATTACATTATCCTATGATTATTCATGGTAAATTCTTGTATTATTTCCACTTTTATACTATTTGATATATAATATAGTTATGATTTTTTTTAAGAAATCCTGACATTACCCTCTCCTCGTCCAGAAATCAGTGTTCTATCAAAACATGTTTTCTAAAAAGGTTTCAAAAAATATTCAAATATTCTACTGTGACCTTTAAAAAATAATTTATCAATTTTTTAACTTTTTAAACAAAATTGTTCTTAAAAATTAATCATCTATTCATTTTTAATTTTAGTCACATTTCTATACTTTTACTGTGTAAAAGGAATTTTAAGAATGTATGACGATACACACCATCATGACCATCATTCCCTCGCAGATTCCTTTAAAATATTATAATATTATTTAGAAAAATAAAAAAAATTTCTAATATTATATAAGTTCATTATTATAATTTACTTTTCAATAAATTTTTTTCAATATTTATTTATTTATTAAATGATTTTCATGAATATTTTATGATTTTTAAAAGTATTTTCTGAGAAATAGTTTTCAAAACATTTACATGATTTTTTGTTAGTTTTCAATATTTCTTGATAGAAATGGGTTTTTAAACTTTTAAAAATATTATTTTTTGAGATTTTAGGGAAAAGATTTTTCAAAATTATTTCATGACTTCATTATATGCTTTTAATTCTTTTTCAAAGAACATTTTTTCCTAAAGGTTTTATATTTTAAAAATACTTATCAAAGAAGAAATGATATTTTCCTAAAGAAATGAATTCAAAATAAATATCCATGTTATTTTTCATATAAGATGAAATTAATTTATTTCAGTCATTTACATCTAGGAAACAATCCAAAGCATCCCTTCATATTATTTCTTGAATGGATTATGATTTCATGGATTGATTATTATGAAACTCATTTCCCTTGAATGTGTTGTATCATTTTTAAACCCAGTTCTTTTTACATGTTATGATTTGATGATATGACTATGAAACCTGTCTATTTTTTATAGGTTATGATATGATGAAAGGATAATGATACACATTCAATATAATTGGTTACGATTTAATTCTTATAGAACCCATCTCCATTCATGGATCATGATATGAGGAAACGTTTATTATCTTGTGGAACATGTATGAATATTATTATTGTGATATCGTATAGATTAATACCCCCTCTAACAAATTGGGAAAATATTTATATATCATGGGATAATTATGGGAATGAAGTTTATGGGCTTGATCCACTATGGTAAGATGTGGAAACTAAATCCATTACAAGGAAAGGACTATGAATGGGGATGGTGGTGTGTCTCTCCTGGAAGGTGTAGTGACCATGAATATGGAAGATAGGAAGACCAAATCCACTATGGGATGGTGGGGACACCTGAGCTACTATGGGAATATGAATAAACCTAATCCCTTATAAGGAAAGAAACACAACCGGGGATGGTGGTGTGTTGCTCCCAGTAAGTGCAGTTCCCATGAAGTTCATTGATATGTTCTAGAAATACAACTTTACTTATAGTTAACGATATCCCATGGTTTTTAATTCATAAATTCCATGTCTTATTCTTATGTTATGATTTTATTGCATATGATATTTATTACCATGTGATTCATTTCTTATGAGCATTTAAAATCTATGGAATTATTTATGTTTATGGTCTTTAATTTTAAGGGTATGATCTAGTAATGTTATGATCACGATATCATACACCTATGATAATATTTATGCTTACATGTCTCCAATTTAATTTTACATTGATTATGGAGAGTTGAATTTATTTTATTAGTTAAATAAATTTTTAATTGACAGTAAATCTGAAATAGGATATTGATTTAACCATGGTTTAAAAATATATTTTTTTGTAGTTATATTAGTTTTCACTATTTACAAAGAAACTCATAGAGGATAACTTGCATAATGGGCTTAGTATCCACTAAATTATTTAGGTAGAGTTACTTTTAGCATAATTATATGGTGAATGACTGTACATAATATTTTAATTGAGTTGAACATAATTTCAATGATAAGTCCCAATGAAATAGAGTACTTCCTACAATAGTTTAGTAAAGTTGGAAGGTTTAGGATTTTGTGAACATTTATTGTTCTATTATTTATAATGATGAAATCAATATTTAATTTGATATTGAAGTAAATGAGATATGATAACCCATCCAATGTGATACATGTATAAAAGATACTATATTTTAAAACACATTTATAATATATTAGAAAGTGTGAAAGCTCAAGGTAGCCATCACTGATTTAATCATTTAAATTTCAGCCGAATATGTGACATGTTGTTCTTATTGACAAAGATTAATGGTATAAAATTTTTAAACGAACGGATAATAATTTAGAAATGACTAAAATAAAAACATAAATATGTTACTAAATAATTAATTGTATTAATAGGGTCTACGGATATATGTTCCACGATTTCAGATATTAGATATCACTAATTTTCTATGATTTTAGCTAAGATTATTGGGGAACAATATGAAGGTTTGAGAAACTCATTTTGTGTAATGTTTATATGATAATATATATAAGACATCATGAATTAACTAAATATAAAATACAGATAATATCCACAGATTATGATGATGTTTTTGCTATATATTTCATAAAACATTATATAGAGTTATTATAGAACCTCTTATGATTTGAGTTCCTAGACGAAGAATGTGACCATGTTAGTGGAATAAATGCAAGAGTTATTATTCCTTGTGATATTATAAAATTAAATTTATTTCATAAATAATAATTTAGTTGATGAAATAAATTATGGTATCCAATATATCATTATTTAATATTCATTATTTTATGGATATAATGAAAAATACTTCTTTGTAACCCATTTATTGAAATTATGAATAATGGGAGAAATGTAATATAGAATATATTGCATGGGAGATTAGAAATACATAGAATAGTAAACAAAAGGAATGGAGAATGTGGAAGGATCATTTTAGAGTGTTGTAAACTCATTTTTTAGAGAGAATCATAAAATAAAATTGATGAAAAAGTTTTTAATAGTGTGGATTAGAGTGAAGAATAATATCTCAAAGGATATATAGTTATAGATCTATGTTAAGTGGAAATAAACTCAATAAATAATGAGATCACAACCAATTTTTTTATCTAAAAAAGAGTTTACTTTTAAAGAATAATAAAAATAATAAAAGGATCTTGGTAAATAATGTTTGATAAATATGGTTATATAATATTAAAAATGAAGAAGTTCCATCACCGAGGTTGACTGGTCTACGATAAATTTTAAACTTTGAATTTTACTTTAGTGATGTCTATTTTTTAGGAATTGAGCAATCACTTTGATGAGAAACTATGGATCCATGAATTGAGTACTACAGATCGAGTTAAAATAATTGTTCTTGATGATACATATGTATTAATTGACTTTTAACTAATGAAAATGGTGCATTCCTTGTTTTTTTTTCACATCATGTTCTTCAGTGATGAGAAACCTCAAGAGAAGTAAAATTGTGGGATGAAAAGAAGGATAATAGTATAAAAGAATTATGGGATGCAACTCCACAGTATAAATTTTTCATATTGTGAACCTTTATTTGTAAATTATAAATTAGGTTTTCTAAATAATTCATAGATTCCATTTATTACTAATAAAAATATTTAATTAACTGTTCCATATCTCGATAGTAGTTAAACATTGAATGATATAGGTTTACTAATTGGGGATGATTCTTGAAAAATAAATTGTTAGTTTTTTTCATATTATAAATTTTATTTGGTTAAAACTTATTACCTAAAACCAAGAATGATCCATTTATTTTCTAACTAGATGAAATATTTTTGAGGAGTAAAAAGGGCACAAATAATATAAATTAACATATTAGTTTTTGGTAAAATAATTTTTTTACACCTAATTCACCCCCACTTGGTTTTACTTATTTAATCATACTATTACTCTCATATTATATTATTGGAAAAATTTCCAAAATAAATAGAAGTTCTAAAAATTACAATAATATACACTCATTATTTATTGAAATGTGGATTTATCCCAAAAATGGATATGAAGTTTATAAAAGTGGTCATCATTTTAGTGGTAGTGCATGAAATTAATTTTCTTATTAAATTTATATAAAATTTGATAATCATAGACAAAATGTACACCATATATCATATACATCTATATTATTATTATTATAGATGTATGAAATGTTCGTAGAGAAAGTGGTTGGTGTGTTTTTTTTATTTATGATACACAAGTTGGATTTGATAATAAAAAAATATCACATAGATGTATATATGTCAAGGGAAAATGTTTTTATTATTTACCAAAATATAATTATTTTTTATTCTCATGAGGTAAATCATATTGATGATGTATGTAACATGTTAAGGATATGTAACTATTTTTTTATTCATTTACATTTTCATTATATAATGATTGATTTTTGATAATATTAAAAATAATTCGGTTTTTCACTTTTTGTTTTTAATTTTCAGACCCAATAATAAATTCTTAAAAAATTAGTTCTTGTTATAATCATATAGGGTCCTAGAAATGTGTTTAAGATTATTTTTCCTTTGAAAATGGGTTATAAGGTCTATGCCATTGTAATCTATAATTCATAGAGATTATATAATATAAAATTATTTCATTATATATAACATGAAGTCATAAATGTGGTCACTGGATAGAATAAGGCAAAAGTAATGAATAAAAAATAGACTAAATACAAATTTACAATTAGAGTTGATGAATAGATGAAAATATTAAAATGAAAATAATGATCTTATAATAATGAATTCATAATGATTAAATAATAAAAATAATTTCACTTGAAATAATTGGGCATAAAATTATGATTCATGACTAAATATTGGGAATTATAAACATATATTCACAAACATTGCCTAAAAATAAAATTTAATTGTCATGTTATCTCTAATTACCCCGTAACTAATATTTTTCTGGATATATTAAGTAATTTGATATAGTTATACAAACATAATATCTAACCATCACATACATAGTACATATATAATGCATGTATGAATTCAAAATGGACCTATAAATGCATGACTTAATGAATAGATTACAATTATTGAATATAAAATATCAATGCATTTATAAAATGTTATAATATTTTCACCTATAATTAGAATGGAATAATATTAAAGATTATAATTATTAAATTAAACATAAAATTTGATATAGATATTGAATAGAGACTTCTAAAAATAATACATGAATTATCACGATTTTTTTGGGATTGTGTAAATGGGTTATTTGGATACTTATTGAATAATAATATATCAAAGGGTAAGAATTGTTATATTGTACACATAATATAAATATGATATTTATGAAGACAAAATTTTTGATTATATTTGATATATATTGTTTAAAAAATATACTTATTTCCACACATTAAATGTATTCCAAATTATTTTTTCTCATGAAGGCCTATAAATATATTGATATTATATCCAATGCCTTATTATAGTATTTCATTATATAAAATAGTTCATATAAAATATTTAATACATAGGGAATATATGAAATTAACATCAATAATATTTATTTTTTAAAGGACAAAATAATCTAAAAATTAATAAATTTTAAAAACAAATTCAAATAGATGAAGAAAAATAAGAACCTACTCACCGGTTCATAATGTATGTTGAATATCATAACATCAACCCTTCATGAAATATAATTTTTAAGGGTCTAAAAAAGATATGGATTGTGGTGTAGCTTTAAATTTTTGGAGCATTATTAAATTGGAATGATTATTTATAAGGGGAGAAGTTGTTTTTAGAATAAAATTTTTAAAAAATATTATTCTCAATTTGTACTATAAGTAGTTTTTATATTATTATAAAAAAATATTAAAATCTAATGTCTGTTTAAAAAAACAGGCTTCATAATTATTATATGCCCATTTAATTAAAATATATATTTTATTTCATCATATGTTATATTTTATTAAATTATATAATTTATCAACCATTATAAGAAAATAATAAGAGTTTATCCCTTCTCAAAATTTATCACCCTCATAAAAAAATTCCAAGTCCATTGTATAAAAATTATTTTTCAATGACAAATTTATTATCAAAGAATTAATAGAAACATTTTTTTTCAATGTAGAATGTTACAACACACAATTAAATAGAAACCACAAATACTCAAGGTACTTTGTTTTCAATACCAAATTCGATGAATACATCAAGTTTTGAATAGAAGAAATCACATTTCTATCAACATTAATGTAACGACCCAAAGTTTCATTAATGGAAAATCCCTCTTGATCCAGTTAAATGTTTCTTTATGAAAAATGTTTTTATAAGATGTCAACTTCTTTAGTTTTACGTTAAGATTTGTGACCGTTACTTTTTATTTGTTGAGTAGTGATCATCTGAGTAGTGTAAATATAAGGCTTTAACGAACCCATTTCTACTCAGATAAAGGAAGCGATGGCCTCATCGAGTAGAATTGCCCCTTACGAAGCCCATTTGTCAGAGCTCAGAAAAGAGGTGGCGTCTTTGGGCTTTTCCCTTGACCAAGCCCAAGCTGAGCTTCATCAAGTCAAGCTCGAACGTGATCGTCTACGGGAAAAGTGGAAGTTGATTGAAATTACCACTCGAGCGATGTTATCTGAGCCGCCCCAAGAGTTTGTCACCATCGCGCACCTTACCCTTAGGTCTTATGCAGCTATTTTAAGGGGTTATGTAACAAATAAGTAGCACCATGTTCATATACATTATTTTTGTATATAATAATGAATATAATTTCTAGTCATTTTTGATACATTGTAATTAGTTTTTAAAGTACAAATGGTGTTTTTAGTTATTATTTAATTAAGAATTATATTTTATTAAATTAAAGGATTTTTGAATTAAATAATATTTTAATAAAATATTATTAATAATATTACATTAATTTTTATTAAATATAAATGATCTTATAATTTTATGAATGCAATTAAAATTTTTATTAAGGTTTGAAATCCATTTCTGTCAAAACCCGTGAATTTTTTTATAAATATCAGTTTTTATTTTAAAAGTGAAAATTCACATATTTAGAAAATTATTTAGATAAAATAAATATTATTTTTGGAATCAGGACGTCGAAATTATCCAACGGTTAATTTATCATAATTTTCTGAGACAGTCAAATTTTTGGGTAAAAATTAAATACCATTTAAATATATAATGTGTTTTATGACATCATAATGACCCAATTGTGATGTAATAAAATACCATAATCCTTATGTTCAGCCAATATGTGTTTTATAATTAAAATAATGAGGTTTTAGGTTTGTTTGACTTACTTTTCAAAGCATTAATGGAGCCCTCAAGACTTATTCAACACTTTGCCTTTTTAAATTAATTTCCATGGAAGTGTGACTCACCTCCACATAAGCAAACCTAATTTTTTAATAAGTTCGGACCTTGGCCTTGTAAAATATTGTTTTCCTCTTTCCTTTTCCAGAAACCATGGGCAAATACCATGGGATGGTTTGTGGTTTGGATTATTTTAATATAAGGGGTCCCAAACCTAAATAATAAAGAATTCCCTCACCTTTCCTATATAAACTCACCCAAGCTCCCACTTCCTCCTCACTCAAATCCCTTGGAGTTCGTCCAACCTCTGCCCTACTCTCTCTATAATCCTCTCAAGGTGCCCCAAGCTCCCAAGAATCCTCTCACAAGCCTCTCTCTATCCTTTGGAAGCACACTTCCAAGTAAGGGTTTTTTTCTTCCTTTCTCATTTTTGTCAATTTTCTTTAAGTTGTATTGCCCTTTTAATTTCAATTATGAATGTTGGGGTATGGTTTCGCACCTCTCCCATATTGCCCTATTATTTTTTGAATGAAGGGAGACCCCTTTCTCTCTCATTAAAATCGTCTCATGTACACCCGTTACTATGCCGAAATTCCGAAAGAAACCTTTTTCTCCTCTTTTATATTCAAGCAATACTTTTGTATCATGAATCTAAATTCCTTTTCAATTTTTGGGACATGTATCTATATGAACTACTTACTGTCCATTACATGTAAATATGATGAGGAAACCCTTTCTCTCTCATCAATCTTTTTTTATGAATTCTTATGTCACACCGTTACGCTGCCGAAATCACACCGATTTTCTAAGCCAATATCATTGTGTAGTGAATACCATGCCCATTTCTCCATCAAGGGTATTAACCTTCATGAAAATTTACTTATTGATTATAATGTTTCATGTATGAATTCCACATTCCTTTATCGTGGAATAAATGATTATGTTTTATGAACCCATGTTTTATGATCCATGTGGCACACTTATGCATGAAATGAAATGTTTAAGAAGGGTGCGCCCTTTATAGCGCTCCAATGCATTGGGTAAATTATAGTATCATGATACGTCATGTGCAATGAGTGTTGAATCATGCTAATTCACGTGCAACGAGGGTTTACTTGTGCTTCAAGTGCAATGAGGGTTTACTCATGCTCCATGTGCAATGAGCCGTGGCTCATTCTAATTCAATGTTAAGTGTTGTTGCCACATTTCCATGTTATGGTTATCATGCTTTATCATTCCTTTATGTTCATGTTACTCTAATGCTCTATTGATGTTCCTATTGCCTAACATGTATTTTACTCCTCATGTTATTCTTTGTGTACCCCCTTACTGGGCTTTATAGCTCACCATTTTCTTATGCATGTCCTCAGGTTATCCCATGCAATGCTAAGTACGAAGGAATGTAGTGGTCATGTAAAGGAAGTTTTCAATAAAGATGTTGTATTTCAAGTTTAAAGTTTTTATGTAATGATACTAAGCCCCAAAGACACTAACACTCTCGATCTTCTTTGTTGTATCAAGTGAAGTTTTATGTAATAAAGCATGCTTAAGTTGTAATAAAAAGCAGGGTTGTCATAGTTGGTATCAAAGGATAGGTTTAGTTATTTTTGGGATGAGGAAACCCTAGTAAAGCCTTAGATACAAGACTAAGAATAATAAAAACATCCCTAAGTTTTGGTAAATACTAAGTAAGTGGTTTATCAAACAAATACATCCCTGTCTGGATACGAGCAGGTAGAGGCGGCTCTGGCACAGATGTTTCCTAGGGGTAAAACCTGAAAACACTGCTTTGAGCTAGACTCGAACTGGAACTGGTGCATGACAACGGGCCTTGCTGCACTCTTGGTTACGACACTCCCAGGGGATATGTTTTGATAAATTCACAATCTTAGTATGAACCCTTATTAAGGAAAAAATGCCCCTAAGAATATATGTTAGAAGGAAGATCATGAAAATCCTGGATTGAATCTTAAAGACTCAGGAGTTAAAGAGATTAAAGTTTATTTATAAGTCATCAACTTTTGTCTTTGGATTACCCTTTATGTGTTACCCCTAACTTTTCTTTTATTCCAGCCAATGGACGGTAATAGGATAACTCGAGCTAACAACCGTTGTGATGATTAGTGTGATGATTGTACTTATGAGATGCCCAATCCAATGGGAGCGGGAATCGCGAACATTGTCACGCTTCTCTCTCAGATAACTCAAGTTTTGAATAGAAACACTGGTCAAGAGGAACGTTCAACCCCCCCTAAGAAAGAACAAGTCGCTATCGAGAGCTTCATGAGACAAAGGCCTCCTACTTTTAGTGGATCATCCGATCCCACGATCGCTGAACAATGGATCAACTCCATTGAAAAGATATTCTCCATCCTCCAATGCTCTGAAAAGGAGAAGGTTCTCCTGGAGGCTTATCGTATGGAGGGTGAAGCTGATCAATGGTGGACATTGATCAAAAATATAAAGCCTGAGGAGGAGATCGAGGCTTTGGAATGGAAGTAATTCTAGAAGATGTTTTTTGATAAATATTTTCCACGCACCCTCCGTCTTAAGATGGAAAGGGACTTCCTTTCCCTCAAACAGAATAATGAAGAATCTGTGGAAGCGTACGAGGAAAACATCACAAGGCTTGCACGATACGCTTCTGGCTTTGTCGTTACCCCCGAATGCAAGGATGACCGCTTCTTTGGTGGTCTGAAGCCTAGCTTGCGGAAAGCATTAGTGATCCGTGACTTCGACAGCTATGAGGAAATTGTCCGATGTGCCCTCAAGGTTGAAATGGAGATCGGAGAATCACAGGGGTATCATGGGGACAAGAAACGTAAGGTGGACTTCAATGCTGGTGGTCCGATGGATAAATCCAACAGCGCTAAGAAGTTACAGCACCCCACTTGCCAAAAGAGCGGAAAGAAGCACCCTGGAAATTTCCTTAGGGGGACAAGAAAATGCTTCATGTGTGGAAGAGAAGGGCACCTAGATTTTAACTGTCAGCAAGAAGGACCCGTGGCTGCGACAGAGGAGATGAACGCTCTGTTCGAACCTCAACGCGTTGTTCAATGCTACAAATGCAAAGAACCGGGTCATTTTACAAATCAGTGCCCTAATCCAAGGGTTATCGGAGGCAACCAGCAACCTCCAAGACAGCAAGGAAGAACTTTTTCCATCACTTCTGCCAAAATGAACCCCGACAACGAAGTGGTGACAGGTACGCTAGTTATTCATTCAAGAATAGCGAACGTACTTTTTGATTCAGGTTCTATGCATTCTTTTATATCTCAAACGTTTAGTAGAACAATCCCTGCACCACCAAAAATCATGGAAGTAAAGATGTCGGTGAGTACGGAAAATGGGGAAATCATTGCATCACATGAGTATAAGTCCTCCCCTATTATAATCTGTGGAATGAATTTCCCGGCAAACCTCATCATAATCTCTTTGGTGGAATTTGATGCAATTCTTGGCATGGATTGGCTTTTCTTCTATAGAGCCAATATAAATTGTCGGGAGAGGGAAATCACACTCCATATGGAGAATCGACCCCCGATTCTTTACAAGTGTCAGGAGGAAGATGAATCTCCTTTAGCTCCATCATCTTAAGCATGGATATTACTGCCTTATAAGCACTCATATCTAGCTCAGATGATTGAGTACAAGGAAGAAACCACCCTTGAAGAAATGCCTATTGTGAGGGAATTCGCTAAAGTATTTCCCGAGGAACTTCCTGGTCTTCCTCCAAGAAGATATGTTGAGTTCTAAATTGAACTTATACCTGGGGCGCTACCAATATCCAAGACTCCATATAGAATGGCTGTTGTTGAGCTTCAAGAGCTGAAGAAACAACTACATGAGAATATGGATAAAGGGTTTATACGCCCAAGTGCATCACCATGGGGTGCACCAGTCCTCTTCGTCAAGAAGAAGGATGGGTAAATGCGGCTTTGCATCGATTATCGTGAACATAACAAAATAACGATAAAGAACAAGTATCCTCTCCCAAGAATCGATGACTTTTCTGATCAGCTGCGTGGAGCACAATACTTCTCCAAGGTGGACTTGCGGTCGGGATATTATCAAGTAAGGGTGAAGAAGGAAGATATCCGCAAGACTGCTTTTCGTACAAGGTACGAGCACTATGAATTCATAGTAATGCCTTTTGGACTCACCAATTCTCCAACAATATTCATGGACTTGCTGAATAGAGTCTTTAGATATTACCTTGACAAATTTGTGGTAGTCTTTATAGATGATATTCTAATATACTCCAAAACCAAGGAGGGCCATGAGGAGCATTTAAAAACTGTACTAGAGACTTTGCGCAAGGAGATGCTCTATGCAAAGTACAGCAAGTGTGAGTTTTGGTTGAAGGAATTCTCATTCTTGGGCCATATCATCATAAGCAATGGGATATCTGTGGACCCCTCCAAAACAGATGCAATTGAGGGACGGCCGAGGCCAACATCGGTAACGGATATCTGTAGCTTCTTGGGGTTAGATGGATATTATCGACGATTTGTGAGAAATTTCTCACGATTGTCCAACCCACTTACCAAGATAACTCGAAAGGGAGTAAAATTTTCTGGGAGTGATGAATGCGAAAAAAGCTTCAAGGAGTTGAAAAGGAGGCTTATCACTGCACCCGTGCTCACTTTACCCACAAGTGGGGAGCTTTTTGTGGTATTCAGTGATGCTTCGAAGAAGGGCTTAGGATGTGTGCTAATGCAGAATGATAAAGGGATATCCTATGCCTCAAGGCAGTTGAAAATCCATGAGTGAAACTATCCAATGCATGATCTGGAGTTGGCGGCAGTGATCTTTGCCTTGAAAATCTGGCGGCATTATCTCTATGGAGAGAAATGTGAGATATATGCTGACCACAAGAGTCTTAAGTATATATTCACACAGAAAGAGCTTAATATGCGCCAGAGAAGATGGATAGAGCTCATCAAGGATTATGACTGTTCAATACATTACCACCCTGGGAAAGCGAACAAGGTGGCGGATGCCCTAAGTAGAAAGGATCCAGCTATTCTATCAATGATGAGAATTGAGAAGGATCCAATCTTCTTTTACTTGATGAAGATGGATGTGGGAATCATAAAGAAGGGAATATCATCAATCCTTTCACAAATGATTGCTCAACCATCTCTTTTGAAAAGGATAAAGGATGATCAAAAGGATGATGCAGGAATTCAAGAAAAAGTGGAAGCTATCAAAAAGGGGAAATCCTCAGAGTTTAATGTTAATGAAGAAGGAATTGTGCAGTTTGGGAAAAGACTATGTGTTCCATCAAGTTCGGAGCTGAAGAAGGAACTTTTGGATGATTCACATAGTTCAAATTTCCCTATTCACCCAGGGAGCACAAAGATGTATCGAGATCTCCGAGAAAACTTTTTGTGGGATAATATGAAGAAGGAGATTGCTGAATATACACCAAAGTGCCTGGTGTGTCAGCAAGTGAAGGAAGAGAGGAAAAAGTATAAGGGGATGATGCAACCATTGCCCATACCAGAATAGAAATGGGAGAACATCACCATGGACTTCATCACTGGACTTCCAAGGACATCCAAAGGCAGCAATGCAATCTGGGTTGTTGTGGATCGTCTTACAAAGACTACACACTTCATTGCTATTCTAGAGGATTTCTATTTGGATCAACTAGAACGGATATATATCAGGGATGTGGTACGGTTGCATGGAGTACCACTATCTATTGTTTCTGACCGAGATCCAAGATTCACCTCTAAGTTTTGGAAGAGTCTTCAACAAGCTCTGAATACTGAACTGAACTTCAGTACGGCCTATCATCCTCAAACTGATGGCCAATCCGAGCGGACTATCCAAACACTTGAGGATATGTTGAGAGCGTGCTCAATGGACTTTAAAGGAGGATGGGATCAACATCTTCCTCTAGTTGAGTTCTCTTATAATAATAGTTTCCACTCGAGCATCCAAATGGCACCATATGAAGACCTGTATGGGAAAGGGTGTAGAACACCAGCATGTTGGGATGAGGTCGGTGAACGTAAGCTGCTTGGACCAGAAATGGTTGAAGAAATGGTGGAGAAGGTGAAAACCATTCAGCAACATATCAAGGAAGCCCAAAGTCGACAGAAGAGTTATGCAGATAATCGTCGACAAGACCTTGAGTTTAAAGTCGGAGACATGGTGTTTTTACGCATATCTCCGTGGAAGAAGGTCATGAGGTTTGGAAAGAAAGGGACGTTAAGTCCAAGGTACATCGGCCCCTTCGAGATTCATGATCGTGTTAGGGCTGTGGCCTATCGA
The DNA here is from genome assembly GCA_963277665.1 of Viscum album. Classification (NCBI taxonomy): domain Eukaryota; kingdom Viridiplantae; phylum Streptophyta; class Magnoliopsida; order Santalales; family Viscaceae; genus Viscum; species Viscum album. The sequence continues at coordinate 59,714,298 of OY728158.1, forward strand.
CTAGCACTTCCACCTACTATGGCCAAGGTGCATGATGTCTTCCATGTATCCCTCTTAAGTAAGTACATACCATACCCTTCACATGTACTCTCTTATGAGGTGGTACAATTAGAAGACGATCTTTTTTATGAGGAGAAACCAGTGAAGATCTTAGATCGTAGAGAAAAAGTTCTACGAAATAAGACAATTCCCCTCGTCAAGGTGTTGTGGAGAAACCACAAGTTTGAAGAAGCAACTTGGGAGTCGGAAGATATGATGAAGCGGAGTTACCAACATTTGTTTTAGTGTGGGAAAAGGAAAATTTTGTGGGCGAAATTTTTTAAGGGGGGAATGTTGTAAAGACCCAAAGTTTCATTAATGGAAAATCTCTCTTGATCCAGTTAGATGTTTCTTTATGAAAAATGTTTTTATAAGATGTTAACTTCTTTAGTTTTACGTTAAGATTTGTGATCGTTACTTTTTAGCTGTTGAGCAGTGATCATCTGAGTAGTATAAATATAAGGGTTTAACGAACCCATTTCTACTCAGACAAAGGAAGCGATGGCCTCATCTAGTAGAATTTCCCCCTACGAAGCCCATTTTTCAGAGCTCGGAAAAGAGGTGGCGTCTTTGGGCTTTGCCCTTGACCAAGCCCAAGCTGAGCTTCATCAAGTCAAGCTCAAACGTGATCGTCTACGGGAAAAGTGGAAGTTGATTGAAATTACCACTCGAGCGATGTTATCCGAGCTGCCCCAAGAGTCTGTCACCATCACGCACCTTACCCTTAGGTCTTATGTGGCTATTTTAAGGGGTTATGTAACACATAAGTAGAACCATGTTCATGTACATTATTTTTGTATATAATAATGAATATAATTTCTAGTCATTTTTGATACATTGTAATTAGTTTTTAAAGTAAAAATGGTGTTTTTAGTTATTATTTAATTAAGAATTATATTTTATTAAATTAAAGGATTTTTGAATTAAATAATATTTTAATAAAATATTATTAATAATATTACATTAATTTTTATTAAATATAAATGATCTTATACTTTTATGAATGCAATTAAAATTTTTATTAAGGTTTGAAAGCCATTTCTGTCAAAACCCGTGAATTTTTTTATAAATGTCGGTTTTTATTTTAAAAGTGAAAATTCAAATATTTAGAAAATTATTTAGATAAAATAAATATTATTTTTGGAATCAGGACGTCGAAATTATCCAATGGTGAATTTTTCATAATTTTCTGAGACAGTCAAATTTTTGGGTAAAAATTAAATACCATTTAAAAATATAATGTGTTTTATGACATCATAATGACCCAATGGTGATGTAATAAAATACCATAATCCTTATGTTCGGCCAATATTTGTTTTATCATTAAAATAACGAGGTTTTGGGTTTGTTTGACATAATTTTCAAAGCATTAATGGAGCCCTCAAGACTTATTCAACACTTTGCCTTTTTAAATTAATTTCCATGGGAGTGTGACTCACCTCCACATAAGCAACCCTAATTTTTTAATAAGTTCGGACCTTGGACTTGTAAAATATTGTTTTCCTCTTTCCTTTTCCAGAAACCATGGTCAAATACCATGGGATGGATTGTGGTTTGTATTATTTTAATATAAGGGGTCCCAATCCTAAATAATAAAGAATTCCCTCACCTTTCCTATATAAACCCACCCAAGATCCCACTCCTCCTCACTAAAAGCCCTGGGAGTTCGTCCAACCTCTGACCTACTCTCTCTATAATCCTCTAAAGGTTCCCCAAGCTCCCAAGAAGCCTCTCAGAATCCTCTCTCTAGCCTTTGGAAGCACACTTCCATGTAAGGTTTTTTTTTCTTCCTTTCTCATTTTTGTCAATTTTCTTTAAGTTGTATTTCCCTTTTAATTTCAATTATGAATGTTAGGGTATGGTTTCACACCTATCCCATACTTCCCTCTTATTGTTTTAATGATGGTATACCACTTTCTCTCTCATTAAAATCCTCCCATGTACACCCGTTACTATGCTGAAATTCCGAAAGAAACCTTTTTCTCCTCTTTTATATTCAAGCAATACTTTTGTATCATGAATCTAAATTCCTTTTCAATTGTTGGGACATGTATCTATATGACCTCATTACTGTCCATTACATGTAAATATGATTAGGAACCCCTTTCTCTCTCATCAACCTTTTTTTATGAACTCTTATGTCACGCTGTTACGCTGCCGAAATCACACCGATTTTCTAAGCCAATATCATTGTGTAGTGAATACCATGCCCATTTCTCCATCAAGGGTATTAACCTTTATGCACAATTACTTATTGATTATAATGTTTCATGTATGAATTCCACATTCCTTTATCGTTGAATAAATTATTATGTTTTATGAAGCCATGTTTTATGATCCATGTGGCACACTTATGCATGAAATGAAATGTTTAAGAAGGGTGTGCCCTTTATAGCGCTCCAATGCATTGGGTAAAGTATAGTATCATGATACGTCATGTGAAATGAGTGTTGAATCATGATAATTCAAGTGCAATGAGGGTTTACTCGTGCTTCAAGTGCAATGAGGGTTTACTCATGCTCCATGTGCAATGAGCCTTGGGTCATGCTAATTCAATGTTAAGTGTTGTTTCCACATTTCCATGTTATGGTTATCATGCTCTATCATGCCTTTATGTTCATGTTACTCTAATGCTCTATTGATGTTCCTATTGCCTAACATGTATTGTACTACTCATGTTATTCTTTGTGTACTCCCTTACTGGGCTTTATAGATCACCCTTTTCTTATGCATGTCCTCAAGTTATCCCATGCAATGCTAAGTACGAAGGAATGTAGTGGTCATGTAAAGGAAGTTTTCAATAAAGATGTTGTATTTCAAGTTTAAAGTTTTTATGTAATGATCCTAAGCCCCAAAGACACTAAACCTCTCGATCTTATTTGTTGTATCAAGTGAAGTTTTATGTAATAAAGCATGCTTAAGTTGTAATAAAAAGCAGGGTTGTCATAATTAACATGACACGTGACATTCAAAGACAGTATATTTTCTCTTAAATTAATATAAAATATATAATTCAAATTCACTAAAATCTCATGTTATAGTTATATGTTTTATATAATGGATTGAAATAAATATATGGTCACCCACTAATGAGAATCAATAAATTATCATAATTCATGGTACTAATAATGATATTTTAAATTTTATAGTTAAAATTTCCCATTATAAAATTTATTTTAAAAGAAAAAAATTTTCTCTAAAAAATAATTTTACATATAAAAAATAAAAAGTATCATTTTCCACATTTTATTCTACTAACAATAGTTAGTTAGAATACATCTATCATTAATAAGTTTCATTTACCACTTCATAATAAATGTAAAGAATAACCTCAAAAGATGGATTTAAAATTTGAATGAAAACAAGATGACTAAATTTTATTGGAAAATAATTCGGTTACCCATAAATGAGATCATATGTTTCTTTATATATATTATTATAGTTTAAATAGTTCCTTAAAATTATAGAATAGGTCCTATTCTAGATAATTCATATGTAACATAAAAAATTTATTGTTTAACCCAATCCCAAAAAAAACAAAAAAAAATAATATATTAATTTTAGTGTATATATATATGCATCTAAAATATGAAAATAAACATATTTCATTATGGGATAATTTAATATAGAAACATTATTTTCATCAGTATATAAACTGATGATTAATATTTATCTGTTTTTATTAAAATAGATAGTATATTATCAAGAAAAATATTTCAAGAATCTCATAATGTTGTTTTGAAAAAAATAATGTCGTTGAATGAATTTAATATTAATAACATTTCTTGAATAATAAAGTTTCTATCTATTGATAGTGAATTAAAAAATTGTCATTACATACACTCTGCCAGCTGATTTATCTTATCTTTTTGATATAGATTGAAAAAAAATCCCATCTTTCCGACTCTTGTAACCTTTTTTTATTAATAAATTGTGCTTTGGTATTTGACCAAAGCATTACCTTTTTAATTTTTTTTAAAAGAACTGTATATTTTGTAGTATATAAAACATGCAATAACACAATTAAATAAACCTTAAAAAATTTATATTTTAAGGTTATAGTTGTAACAAATCCATTAAATTAGAGGGTAAAAATAATATTAACAACATTATAAAAAATATATAATGTTTATTATAAATAATATTTTATTGAGAAAAGAATTGTAAATAATGATAATTTTTTTACTAAACTCATTTTATCCTTAAATAAAACATTTTCTTAAAACAAATTACAGTAGTTATTGTGAGTAAATAAAAGAATTAATTTCCAGAATATTTAGAATGTTTTTGAGAAATAGGTTATCATTATTTAAATCAACATATCAAAATATTATTTATGTTGATTTGGTGTTTTTTAATATTGATATTTCATGGAATAATGTAAATAATTTTTTTTTGAAATATGACAATTTCTATAATTTAAATAGTGTTAATTTTAAATCCCATTTTATCATAATGTAAAATGGTACTCTATTAAAAATAAATAATATATTTAATTACATAGGATTCATCATTACACTTGATTTTCATATAAATTCATTTTTTCTTTTAAGACACATTTTAAAAAAAATGATTTCTAATAGATCTTATGAATTAATTTTACATGTAATTTAAATAACATATTTGAAATTATTTTTTTAAAAAATAAATAATTATTTAAATATAACGTCAAATTCACCATAGTATAAATGTTTATGTCTTTTAAGATGAAGTTAATTTTTGTGAATAGTTATATAATATAATTTTTACGAAATAAAATATATTTGTTGATATCTCCATGAAATAAATATATTAAAAAAATTGGTTAAAATATTTCAAAGGGTAATTTTTTATAACATAAAATAAATATCATTCGAAAATTTTCCTAAAAATATTAATTATATTTTATTTCTAGATATCGATGAAAATAATTTTTAATATTTATGTAGTTCTTGTAAAACACTATAAAATAAAATTTTGGCATACTAATGATAATAATATTGAATTTGAAGAAATTTAGCATCTTTATTTGTCATTAATATGTATAAAGAATAATTCTTATTGGTGGTTTTTAATTTTGGTGTCATATAGTAACAATATTTTAAAATTCTTTGGAAATGCAAGAAAAGTCAAAACAACATATTAAAAAAGTTTTCATCACATTGATGTGAGTAAGTATGAAAATATAATACATATAAAATCTGATTATGAACTCAATTTACTTTCATTATCATGTTAATATATTTTTATTATTTAGTGATGAAAACATTATCATAAATTCTTATACAATAGTGACACTATGATTCTCTAAACTGTAGAAAAATCTAGTAAATAATTTAAAATATTGTAATGGTATATTTTTAAGGTGATATATAAGTTCCAAAAATTTTAATAGATTAACAGAAAATATTAGTGTTTTGTAAAAAAATTATTTTTAAATTAATATTATTTAATGTTTTTTCAATGTCAAATTAAATTAATAATTCCAATAACAACTTTAATGATCTTTTATGATTGAAATTATATTATTATATGATGTAAAGTTCATAAAAAATATAATAAGAAAATTGAAGAGGATATTTTTTGAAATTGAATCCATGGTATATTGTTTTGATAAATTATCTTTTCAAATGAAAATTCATAATTCAGAAAATGTAAAACCCCATTATTTTACTATAATCATAAATCTAGTTAGTGGTGGATAAAACTAAGCGATAAGCATGAATATATAACGAAAACATGTAAAAAAAATTAATTTATGAGAGTTTATAGACACTTAATCATATTATATTAATATTACATCAATTTTATGAAATTTTAGATTAATAATAATATATAGTATATGAAAAATTTAGTTAATTCCAAGAGTTCCTCTCTAATCAGTTATACAGGGGAATATCAACTCCTCATTTTTAACCCTTGAAGAACCATTTAGATCATCCAAAAACATAAAAAATAACTTACTAACATAGTATTATATTTTCTATATATAATAGTTTAGATATAAAAAAAATCCTTATAGGACCTGAGGCATACTACAGTTTTTTTTAAGAATTGTTATATATTTTAATCAAATATTTTAAATTTATTCCTTATTCTACCTCCTTAAAATTATTTTGTACCAAGATGATATAATTTCTCAAATTTATTTCATATAATGATAAGTTCTTTTAGTGGAATAACCTATACCTATTTTCACCTCCATCAAATTTGAAACAAAGTGGTCATTCATGCAGACGATGCATTACAACCTCCCAGGTCAATGAAATTATTTTACTACCACTTCCTATTATGTTTAGTAATAATGATGGTTTTAATGTATATATATTATATTAATGAAATAAATATAATATTGTAAACTTAATATATCCTCTATTTTCATATTTTTTAATCCAATGAAAAATTATAATGTCGTTCATGTGTACATGTGGATTACCACCTCCACGAAGTGGTGTTATTTATTTTTCAAAAAATCTCATGTATTATATATATAAGTATATAAAAGGAAAATATATGATAATTATTATATTATAGTTATTTTTTATACAAAATATAATAAATAACTTCTTTAAATCATGATCATTGCAAAATAAAAAGGTTGGTCGTGCATATGTACTACCTATTGTCACTGTGATTGTAATGTAATCCATTTTTCATAAAGATATATCATAATTGGTTTTAGAAGTTTAATTTATATATATAAATGAAAATTATTTAAGGATTATTAGTTTTTATATTATTTAATAATTACCCACTAGACAATAGAAAACATATCGAAGTCACTTTGATGTTATAAACCAAGCATCGACAAAACATATGGCATGGAAACAATTGATTAAATAATTAAATATCTAATTAAAATAAATTAAATGAATTTTTTATATGGTAGGGACATAACATTAAAATGGTCTAAATAAATAAAATAATTTATATGTGTTTATTATAAATGATTAATAGGATATACATGACATATCTATACTATATGTAAGAGGTTTTGTTGTGATTTTCCTTCTTTGACCAATGTTCAAATATTTTACACCTAATTTTTTAAATTTGGTGTATATTATTTCAAAAACATGTTATTTCCTGAATCCTTAATAATTAATTGTATTTTATGTTATATTTCATGTTACTTCATCCAAGGGGGATTAATTGGGAAGTTAATAATGCATTAAGTGGTTTCTTAACCCAATTTCCATTCATTGGGATATACTTCTACTTTATTTATTATTTGAAGCCATTATTTTTATTACTTCTTAATTGAATTATTTTAATCTTAATTTACACTTGTTTTATATGAATTTAAAACTTTTACACATAATTTCACTATTAATTTATTCATAATATAATGATATAAACATTAAAATGCTATTAATATCATATTATTATTTTCTTTGGGACACATAATAATTGTATTCACCTAAATTATTTTTTAGTTGTGTAATCTACCCCATTATAAGGATACTTTTTTATTTTTCTAATTTTAAGTATATTTGAAATTTAATTTAATGTTATTCATTCAAATAGAATATGATTCCATAGATACCTATGTGATAAGGGTTTTATGAATCAGCCCCATTTTAATTAGTATTGTTTACACACCGGTTTTAATCTCAGAAATTATATGAGTATTTTTTAATAAAAAATTTAATTCTTACTCCCCAGTATACAATTATGATATTTTTATGTTTAATTATCATTTCTCTATGTTTTTGTAAAAAAAATGGTTCAGAAAATATTTTTAAGAATATCCAACTTGATTTCTCCTCTTTCAGTCAAACAAACAATTTCTTTTAAATCAATATTATCTAAAATGTTTTCTAAATTGTTGTGGTATTTTATTAAAAAAAAAGACATTTTTTTGAAATTTTTTGCTTTTTAAAGAAAATTATAAAAAAAAATTTCTCACCATTTCTGAAAAAATGTACTACTTATAAAATGTGTGAATAGAATTGTTATTATAATGCATAAAACAAGAACTATAATTTCCATTATCATAACCACTCATTTTTTAAAGATTCTTATAAATGTTTCCATGGATATTTTCAAACAAAAAATTCATAATATTTTTAAAATGTTTCAATTTTTAAATGTAATTTTCAGATTCAAAATGAAATTTTCTCTATAGTTATTATCTTTTATCATTTAATATTATTTCTATTCAAAATCCGAAATATTACTTTATTTCACTAATTCAATACTAGGGAATATAATATAATTACACTACTTTTATTCTTTCTCATGTTTTATTATTTGTGTTTCACTGAGATTTTCATGAAACCTTTGTCTTTTCTATAATAAAATCATGTTATTCTATAATATGAACTATTAATAGAATTTTAATTTTTAAAATTAAATAATATAGATGTTTTATTCAAGGGTGGTACTAAGAAATTATTGATAAAAATGGTTGAGCCTCTTATATCTTAAAAAATAATTGAGTCTGATATATCGTATATGAATTTTTGAACCCAATATAGCTTATATGATTGGTGGGACTGATATAACATTTATTACAAGTGAGATTGGTACATCCCTCAAATGTATTTGGTAATGATTCTTGTAATTAATGTAATGGATGTGGGTGTTAACTACATAGGTTTATCCGTTGAATTTATCTAGGATGAAAATATTTCTGACATGAGTTATGAAAATATTTTTCTCAGATGACAACATTATTTCTTTGTGATTGATATGAATTTTTAATGGTCCCATTGTTTCAAATTGATATGACACGACTCATGATGTTTTATTCTCATTAATATTTCATTTGATAAATCATTATATATTTTCCCATTTTTTATGATCCATGTGTTTATTTAAAATAATTATAATATTTTATAATAATAAACATTTTTTACGTCATTAAACCCTTATACCCACATTATGCACACTAATAAAATTCAATTTTAAATACTTATATTCACCCTTATTTGTTTTTTGATCTCATATTTCTTATGTTTTACATTTACCCATTATTTAAGCAATTTATTTAAGAATTTTATTCTTAAAAAGGTTACTAAATGTGAGTAAATTAATGTAATATTATATAGATCTTTATGGATCAGTTTTTATGGAATATTTTATGTTTTTTTTCTATTTCTATAAAACTATAAACATAAAAGCTCATTGGGTATGCAAGTGATCTAATATTATTTTATGATGTCATGTATAATACCTGATAATCAATTATAGAAACAATTTATTATATTTTACTAAAACAATAGTACAATGAAATTTTGATTATTTATTCATAAAAAATATTATAATTTGATTGGATTAATATTTTTTTTAACTTACTCTTTAAAATATGAATAGAATTTATTTCTAAATATTTCACTTAGAAATAAACTTCTACGAACACAAAAAAGTATTTAAATATTCCATCCTTAATTGATTATAATATTTTATTATATTTTTAATTATTAAATTATTCAATTTAAATTTTATAGAAATAAAGATAAGATCATTTCGTGGTAAAGGGGGTATTTTTTGAAAAAATAATTTTTTTAAACTAATTTTTCATAAGGCATAATCTGAATCCATATTAATTAATTAAAATACCATTTAAGGAATAATGATTATATTTAAATTTATAGATTTATTATCTATTTATATTAATTTATATTCAAATAATTATCATTCATATTAATATCATTAATATTTGAACATCTTGTGTTTGAAAAATGTATTTCATGAAAAACATTTTTTCAATGGATTTGTATATTTATTTTGAAATTATATTTTTTCAAATATATGAACTGGTTTTGATAAAATTGATTCCATATTTTTAATTATAATAATTAATATTATTTACTAAGGTCAAATGAATGTTTGGTCATAATTATTAGGAAAGACAATTAAAAATAATTATCATGGATAAGGTTAAAATTTTTCCTTCCATGTTGTATATGATTGTATTAAAATTTACATTCCAAAAAATTATATTTCTAATTTTATAATAATGATTTGATGTTTGGAATTAATGGATCTAAATTATCTATTATTTTTTATTTTATTGTTTTCATAATTGATAAATTACCTTGGTTTGAAAACTAGTTATAAGGTTGAAAACATATATTGTAAGAGTTATTATCTTCAGAGTAAAAGGGAATAAAATGTTAAAAAAAATTAATTATAGTATTTTTTATGTTTATACACCTAGTAATCCAACCATCCCAATATTTATCAGTTTTTGAGATACTTGAGTTTGGACTGACTAACATTTTTAACAATTTTGTGTATTTAAACAAATTTCACTCTTCCTCAATTATAAAAGGGAGCTCCCTCCCCTCAAATATTCAAACATCTATAGAAATATATCGAAACCTAAACCTACAAAATTATATTCAAAATTTCCTTAATCAAACTATAGAGATACTTTTTTCCCAAAAGGCTAACACTAGGGACCTTAAGAAGAGATCCAAAGGAGTAATCTCTAATAAAAAAGTAATAATCTCAAGGAAGCTCTGTTTTTTTCATTATTATATAACAACCATAAATTTTGAATTAAATCCTTATATATTTTAAAAATACTATATACCATATAATGAGATTTACCATGTTTAAGGAATAATATTTATCTATCTCATTCTCCATCCGATGTGGAAAACAAATACATCGCTCTTGTGTACAGTAGACTACCACCATGAGAACTGGTGGAACATTATTTCCATCACCAACTCAAATGTAAAATCATAGTGATGGAATGAATAAATATATATGATATAAATGGAATGATATTGATTATTAAAAACTAATATTTCTTCCACTTCTATTCCCTTCCAACCATTACATTATAGATATCTTCACTTGTGTATATATAGTATCTACCCTCTATATAAGGGTATGAGATTCATTATTCTTGTCTACGAAATTAAAACTATTTTGGGGGATATGTAACTATATCCCATACATAATAACTAGATCATTCAGTAAAAAATGAATGAGGAAAAAAGGTAATTAAAACACCCTAACAATCAGAAAAATGAAATAATATAAACAAATTGGTTAAAATATGTTATAAATGGATAATATATGATATCAAATTTATTAATACAATTCCATAACAAATTAATAGAATTTTTCAGACCAAAATAGTTTAGTTTAAATAACATTCATCTAAAGGGAAGCATTAGGTACGAGACTTTATATAAAGCCCCATCCATAAACAATACATAATCATGAGTTATTAGAAGAATACACATTGAGGATCTTTTCAAGTTTAGAGTTTTAATGAATTAGATCATAAAACATGCATTACATTCCACTTATAAACAAGGTGGTTACAAAAAAGGCAATATTCACTCTTCTAATTAAAGGAAACATATTTAAAATAAACCATGGATTCTTTCTTGACAGTTCCTTGACACTATCATCACATCATGTACCGTTCCCTAGACCTGTGAAAAACATTTCAAAAACACGGTATGAGCATAAAAAGCTCAGTAAGGGATATAAAAGTATGAAATGAAAACATTAGTCCATGTATGAAATCATACATTACTTATAAAACATAATCATTTTTACATACCTCATCAAATCATGAATAAATCATATAAATCATAAGAGATAAAGGTCACTTGAGGCATTCATAACATTCTTACATAGGGAGTAACCCTCATGGTTACTTTTGGAATACCCATCACCGTATATTCCCTAAATCTCTTCGGTGAAACCTTAACGTTTAACCCCTTCACATTACCCAATGCATTGGAGAGCTATATCGGGCTCACCCACCCGTAGTTTATCATGTAACCACTCGTCTTTATTACAATTCCCAAGAACCATAACATAATCGTATCACATAAAACATGCATAAAAGAAACATAACATTTCCACATTTCAATCACAAGATATCAATACAACACATTTATATAATAAAAACATTATGAAAACCATTTTCAATACCAAAATAAAATAAAAGTAAAACAAGGTATTTATTTTTCATTTTAAAAAATAGTTAAGGCTTATAGAGGAAGCCGAATCTCAAATAATGGTCACGACGGTGGAGAAGTTGTTATCGCCGCATACATACGACAAAAAAACATTCCTTTTGTAATTTAGTAAAATGTTTCGTATGAAAAATATTCATTTTTAATAGACATAAAAGTCAAAGGGGTTTATACACCGTATAAAAGAAATTTGTGTATAAAACAAAATATGTCTCAATGAAAGGAGATTGAGATGATGTCCTTTACCTTGGGTCCGACTTGACTTGATCATTCTTTAACCTCATGAATAATAAACATAAGTTAATATCTACTTTATTAAGAACCTTTTTCAAGTACATTATTTCTTTTATATCACTTATTACCTTGTCACGAACACTATGAAATTATTTAAGTTAATAATGGTCGTTTTGTCGATCATTGGTACTTGAGTCAAAAATAAACTTCTTGTAATTACAAGTTGTTATGTGGTATGATATACATTATATCCAGAATTATATTCATGATGTAGATATCATATATATCATATATATCCAGTATACACATGCATTTATAATATTACATAACATTTAGAGGTAAGAAATGAAATGCACCGTTCATGGAGACGGTAAGTTGTACGTACGCAAGAATGCTACTTCCATTTCTATTTCCTATTTAATGGAATTGAATCATAATGATATAAAGGTATATTATAATTCCAGTATAATATCATATATAATATCATTAACTCCATCCTTTATACATCCCACATATGGCATTAACGAATCAAATCACTTCGAGGGGGTGGTAGTCTGCACTTCCTAAAATAAAGATATCGCGTTTACCCATAATGGAAACCATAAAGGTACACCATAAATGAAATGTACATAAGATTAAGGAAAACATAAACATATTATATATCATATATAAATATAGTGACATCTTAATGGCCACCATTGAAGGTGTTAGATGAATAGTGAACAATCATCGTTTCGTGAGGCAGAAATTTGCCATCCTCAGAAACAGTATGCTCTTTAACCACTAGATGTATGTGTGTGTAAGTGTAGCTTGAATAATTCTTATAAAAACAACCTATTATATTGAAAATACTGGTGTTGTTACAAAATAAATTAATAAAAAGAGTTTATGGGGTTGGAGAAGAAAAATAAAACAAAAGAACTTTAGAGAAGTCTTTATCTTTAAATCGGGTAACTCCTCTTGGTTTGTACCAAAATGGTTTATTGAAGATATTTCTGCCTACATTAAGGCTTATATGAAGAATAGAGGTATGTGGAGAGATTAAATGAGCAGAGTTTTTCCGATCCAATGGCTTGAGAGGTGTGTGTAAAGAGGTAGAGGTGGGGGCCTTTTATAAGAGGGAGGAGGGGCACTCTTGGAAAGTTATAAAATGTTACTTTATATTAAATAGATTTTTGGATTTTAAAGGTCCCAAATTGATATTTTTAGAGTATAAGGTGATAAGGGTTTGAAATATACTCATCCAATAGGTCTTTTACAAGTGTATGTCTTAAATTTTACATTATATTTTCATTTTATTTAAATCATTCATTAATGAGGTAATCGCTATATCATCATGATGTCATAAAACATTTAATTTATTTAATGTATAAAAATTATAAAACAAAAACTATGATGTAGGAAATATTTTTAGCTTTCCAATGACTATTTATATTTCAAGATATAAGTTACACAAAAAAAACTAAAAATTTTTTACTCAGGTGATACATTCTTTAGTGATATTCTCCTTTCTTTAAAAATAAAATGATAAAGTGTCACATTCACCCAAAAGTGATTCCATGGGGTCCATAAGTTTGGCACAAGGCATCCCATTGTCAGCCATGACACAACCAGTAGCATTAGGATACATTTTGGGGTCATTTGTTTTTATTATTATATTATTTTATTATCCTTAACTACCCGATTAATAATTAATCACGATAATTAAATATAATTATCGGTGTTACTATTCATAATGTCCAAAAAACAAGAGTCTTAATTACATAATTTGAACCTTATGATTCCAAATATGGAATCAATTTTACCAAATGTCAATCATAAAAATTTCAATAATTAATTTAAAAATAATTCTCATTGTCAAAACAAATAGCGGGTTTTTTTGAAACAATATCTATGAAAAGATTGGCACTTGTTTATGCCAAATTCCAAATTGAAATTAATTATAATGACCACCATTGGATTAAATGGTAAAAAGTTATTGTAATTAAACTTTAAAACCAAATTGAAAAATAATATAACCATATAATTAAATTATATAAAAAAGCAGTTTTGATGTAAAATGTTGTATATTCACTATTCATTAAAAAATGAACATTGTCCAAAAAATACGAAAAACTTATCCAAAGTAAATTTCAATGTCCCAATCATAAAGAATAAGTTTATTTGGAAAAATAGAGCTTATAAAATTGTCAAAAAATTTATTTAAAAATGGTTTTCCATCAAAAGGCAGTAAAACAATCGTTTAAAAATATTAGAGTATTTCATGCTTAAGATTGGATTTATTCTCATTTTAAACCTCTTAAAACACTATATAATTCATATATAGACATAGATAAGAAAATATATTATTAATTACTTACTTGGGATGTTACATCATTCCCCCTTTAGAAAACTACGTCCCCGCAATTTATTTACTTATCGAATAAGTTGGGGTATTTATCCCTCATTGCATTTTCAGATTCCCATGTTGCATCTTCAATCATGTAGTTTTTCTACAAACCATTCACTTGATGAATCACCTTATTCCACAACACTTGATCCCTGTGGTCAGGAATCTGGACTGGTTCTTCTTCAAAAGATAGATTCTCTTCCAGCTGAACTACCTCTGGACTCAAAACATGAGATGGATCTGACATATACTTCCTTAACATTGAAAAATGAAAAACATTGTGTACCTGAGATAAATTCGGGTATAAATACACTCAGTATGAAACTAATCCAACTCTCTCTATTATTTTTTATGTTCCAATGAACCATGGACTTAGATATCATTTCTTACCAAATCACATCACACTTTTCCATGGTGATACTTTGAGAAAAACATGATCTCCTACCTCAAAAGAGAGATCCTTCCTCCTGTTGTCTGCATAACTTTTTTGCCTGCTCTGAGCTGTTCTCTTGTGTGTTTTGTATCAGTTGAACTTTTTTTCCAACTCTTCTACCAATTCTGGTCCCATAAATATCCCTTCACCTACTTTATCCCTAAAATCTGGAGTTCGACATCGCTTCCCATATAATGCCTCAAATGGTGCCATCTGTATAATATAATAAAAACTGTTATTATAAGAAACTAAATTAAAGAAAGATGTCGGTCCCAACTTCCCTGGTAATCCATCGAACAAGCATGTAGCATATCCTCCAAAATCTGAATTTTTCGTTCTGACTGCACATCTGATTGGGTATGAATAGCTATGCTAAACATTAATTCAGTACCCAATGACTTCTAAAGTCCTTTCCAAAAGTTAGAAGTAAACCTGGGATCCTGATCAGATACAATGGAGAGGGGAACACCATGTAACTTGACTATCTCTTTAGGATACAAATGAGAAAGTTTATCTAGAGAAAAAGTATCTCGTAAAGCAAGGAAATGAGCATATTTAGTCAAGCGATCAACAATAACCTAGATTTCATTATTACCTCGAGGTGTCTTCAGCAATCCCACGACAAAGTCCATAGATATATTCTCCCATTTCCACTCTGGCACTGGTAAATGTGGAAGAATCCCTTTCAGTAACTGCCACTCTACATTAACCTATTGACAAGTCAAACACTTCACAGTAAAATCCGCAATATCTCTTTTCATTCCATCCCACCAGTAATACTCGTGAAGATCTCTATACATCATAGTACTGCCTGGATGAACTGAAAACATAGAACTATGAGCTTCACATAACAACTCTCTTTTCAACTGTGAATCAAAGGCACACACAATATCTTCCCAAATCTCAAAACACAATCATTATCAATGTTGAATTAAGGAAACATAACCTTCTGAACCAGCTCTACCTTTTCCTACAACTCCCTGTCTTACTTCTGTGCTTGCATAATTCTGTCTGATAGAGAAGATTTCACTGATACCCAAGACAAAACAGAAGAACATCCTGCACCAACAACTTTTATGCCAAAGTTCATAAAATCCTTAACCAAAGTATCACATTCCAAATGTGACATGGTTAATGAAGAATTATTTTTTCAACTCAAAGCATCAAACACTTTATTTGCTTTTCGAGGATGGTAATGAATTGTACAATCATAACCCTCGATTAATTCTAACCATCTCCTTTGTCTCATGTTCAATTCTTTCTGAGTGAATATATATTTTGAGCTTTTTTAATCAGTATATATTTCACACTTTACACCATACAAATGATGCCTCCAAATTTTTAAAGCAAAAAAATAGCAGCTAATATAAGGACTTAGACTTAAACCTTACTTAATCTTGAGTTATTACAAGATTACACATTGAGGATCTTTTCAGGTTTAGAGTTTTAGAGAATTAGATTATAAAACTTGCATTACATTCCACATTAAGTCCTCTGAAAAAAAAATTCAAAAAAACTAGGGGTGAGAAAAAAAAGCTCAGTAAGGGATATACAAAGAATGAAAACTATTAGTTCATAAAAAAACAATTAAACCATGTATACTTTGTCAAATTAATACCTTAACCTTTATGAAGTAGTAAAAACTATTCACTAAATAAAATATCATTACTTACCCTTTTGTAATCAAAATATTATCATAAAACCCATATAAAGAACACATAACATATAAAGGTAATATGGGACATAAACATACTTAAGTGGAATAACCATAAGGTCGACTTCCACACATGTCACTTAATGGAATAGCCATTCGGCCAACTTCCATACATACTTAATGGAATAGCCATACGGCCGACTTCCATACCCAATCCATTGGAGGTTATAACGTAACCACCCGTCCTGGTATTCACGGCACCACCCGTCATAATGTCCAAGTACCATTATAAAATCATAAGACAAAAAACAAATATAATGGAAAGAAAACATTTCCACACTTTGATCAAAATATATCACTTAAATATATTGACATAAAAAATCCATTATAAAAACCATTTTCAATACCAAAATAAATGAAAAAAATGATGGTATTTATTTTTCATTAAAAGGTAATGGCTTGTAGAGGAAGCCTAATCTCAAATAATGGTCACGACGGCATAGAAGTCGTTGTCACCGCATACGTACGAAAAAAACATTCCCTTTTGTCGTTTAGTAAAAATATTCATATAAAAAGATTCCTTTTGAATTAAATTAAAAGTAAAAGGGTTTTATACACCGTATAAAAGAAATTTTTGTATAAAACGAAAAATGCCTCAATGACAGGTGATTAAGACGAAGTCCCTTACAAAGACGGTATCATTGGATTAAGGATAAATCAATTACATAATTATGCGTGAAAAATGAATACACGAAATATAAGTGGATATTAAGTGTAAAACAATCAGAGTTTCTTCACACATATTCATAGAACGACATATTCAAGGAGTACAAGTTTATCCCAAAGAATCAAATTTGGGTTAAGTAGTTCCCTTGCAAAAATTTGACAGCCTAACGGCGTCACTACAAAATTCAGAAAATGACTTGATGAGAGATAAAAAGGGTATCTCATCACATGGACATAAAATTTAAATCAATAAGGATATAGAAGAACATATCCCAACATAATAGTATGTGAATTAAAAGACAAAACAAAAGAAGACTTTTAAAAGGAGGAGGGTGAAAGGTTCCCTTACCGACATGGGTATCTTTCGGACATGCACCCCGTGAAAGAAGGATAATACAACATTGATGTAAATACTCATAAATGAAAGTATATTACACAATGAGTAAAATAATGGGTATTACATACACTACTCAAAGGAAATTTTGGAAAATGTAGCATAAATCTCACGGGAAAAAAAGTGAGATGAAAAATCCCTTACGAAAACTCGGCAGCCTAACGGCACCACTTAAAACTTCCAAAATGGATTTATGAGAGAGAATATGGCCTCTCATCATATTAACATAAAAATTAAAGTAATAGGAATATAAAAGAACATCCCAATATCAAGAAATATGAGCTTTAAAAGGAATGACATAAAAGAGTGTACTTAAAAATAAAGAGAGGAGTCAGATCCCTTACCTCAAGTCCGACTTGTCGTGTTCGTTTCTTTATATTCCTGAATAATAAACTTTGGTCAATTTATAATTGCCTAAGGACCTCATTTAAATATTATCATTCAGTTCATATCACATATTATAATGTTATAATAATTTTTTAATAATGTTAGTTCATATCAGACGTTTTTGCCGATGTTTGGTACATGAGTCAAAAATGAACTTGTTTGAAAAATGATTGTCCATGTAGTTATAAGTAAATAATTTCCAAAATAGTATTAATGATTAAAATATCATATATATCCATTAAATATTGATTTTATACTATTCCATATCATTTGGAGATAAAAACGAAAAGCACCGTTCATGGAGACGGTAGGCCGTACGTACGCATGAACGCTACTTTCATTTTTTCTTTGTCATATTAATGGAATTAAAAATAAATGATATATATATATATATATTAATTCAAGTATAATATATATGTTATATAGGTCACATATGTTCATTAATTTAATTCTTTATACATTCCATGTATTGCATGTACGAGTCACATCACTTGAGGGGGCGTTAGTCCGCACTTCCTAAAATGAAGATATCGCGTATACCCATAATGGAAACCATAAAGGTATGCCACAAATGAAAAATACAAAAGATTAAGAAAATCATAAAAATATAATATATCATATATAAAAATAGTGACATCTTAATGGCCACCTTTTAAGGTGTTATATGAGTGTTGAACAATCATCGTTTCGTGAGGCAGAAATTCACCATCCACAGAAACAGTATGTTCTTTAACCATTAGATGAAGGTGTGTGTAAGTGTAGCTCTAATACTTATTATAAAAACATCCTAGTATATTTAAGATACTAGAGTTGTTACAAAATAAATTAATAAAAAGAGTTTAGGGGGTTGGAGAAGCAAAATAAAACAAAAGGACTCAAGTGAAGACATTACCTTAAAATCGGATAACTCCCTTTGGTTTGAGCTCAAAGGCTTCCTTGGGAAGACTTCTGCCCAAAGTGAGGCTTCAAGGAGTTAGAGAGGTATTTGGAGAAACAAAATGGGCAGGGTGTGGCCAAGACAAAGGCTTTTTAAGGTGTGGGTAAGGTGGTAGAGGTGGGGGCCTTTTATAAGAAGAGAGGAGGGGCACTCTTGGAAAAGTATAAAATGTTACTTTATTTTCAAATGGTTTTCGGATTTTATTGGTCCAAAATTGATGTGTTTCGAGGATAAGGTGATAAGGGTTCTAAATCCACAAATCCAATAGGTTTTTGACATTTTAGGTCTTAAAATTTACATTATATTTCAATTTTATTTAAATCCTTTATTAATGAGGTAATCGCTGCATCATCATGATGTCATAAAGAATTTAATTTATTTAATGTCTAAAAATTATAAAAAAATACTATGATGCAGGAAATCTTTTTATCTTTCCAATGAATATTTATAGTAATAATTATGACTATTATATACACATGTAAATTTTTTTTTAGTAAAACAAATCATGTTTGTGACATTTTTAGTTTAACATTAAATAAAAGGCATAAATGTCATTATCAAACCCAAGTGGCTCCATGGGGTACCAATAATCGACCCATGGGTTTTCATGGTCGGCAATAAGTCATTCCATAGCGTTAGGACAAGGTTCTATATATTTTAACTTTATTTTAATATCATTTTTACCTTAAATCACACTAATTACCTTTAATCGCGATTAATCAAACTTAAAAGTTACTTTTCATCAAAAATTATTTTCATTCCATTGAACCAAATTTTACTTAAAAATTAAAATCATTTAAATTAGATTTTTTAAATTCAAATCATTGAAGTGGTAAAGTCCCATTTAAACGAAAAATCAAATTTTGTAACCACTACTTTGTGGTTTCACTATTCATCAAAAATTGAAGATTTTCAGAAAAATACCAAAAATTAACCCTACGATATATTTGATATTCTGAATTAAAAAATGATTTCTATTTTACCAAATACATAACATAGAAGTTTCATTAATTAATTTTATAATTAATTCCCGTAGTCAGAGCAAATAGCCTGTTTTTATGAAACAATATCTTTCAAAAGATTGACACTCGTTTATGTCCAATCTTAAAGTGATATTAATTACAATGACCACCATTGGATTAAATGGTATAAATATATTCTATTTACACTTTAAAACCAATTAAAAAGATAATCTAATCATATAAATAAATTATATTAAAAATAGGTTTTGAATTAAAATACAACATTTTCACTATTCATTAAAAATTGAACTTTTTCGGAAAAATACCAAAAATTTACACAAAGTAAATTTTGATGTCCCGATTATAAAGAAGAATTTTATTCTGTCAAAAATAACACATAAAATTTTCAAAAAGTTGATTTAAAAGAGGTTCTCCATCAAAAGGCAGTTAATCGACCTTTTTAAAAGATATTAGACTGTCTTCGCTTAAAATTGGATTCATTCGCATTTTTAATCCTCTAACATTTATTGAAAAGAGTAAAAATATTTGACAAACATATATAATCATTTTGTAGTTAGTTCTGTTCATTCCCGCCATTAGAACGGCTAGGCATTAACTACCATTTGAAATAATATTATTTTATTATTAGAGTGCAACGTAAGATTCCCAAGAAACTTGTTGTTGCGTATTGGGTACGCCATCGAGCATAGCATCCCCTTTAAAGTAATATTAATATTTTATTCACAAATATGGATAAATATAAAAATGTGATATTCTTTATTTACCTGGGGTGTTACATCCTTCCCCCCTTTTGGGAATTGCGTCCTCACAATTTTAAAATTGGGCTTGGAAATATCCTTGAAAGTCCCACATCAGAACAAGAGTCGGTAAAACAATAACTTTTAAATAAAGAAAGATAAGTACAGAGGTCACCCGAGCTAACCCATACTAGTATTCCATATAGGAAAACATGTACATGGAGGAGAAAACATAGGGTCATGTTCTGATGGAGAGTGATAGAAAACATTTTTAGGAAAAAGTTAACCATAAGAAAATCACAAACTTGTGATGGGTTAAACGGTATTCGATTCCCCATTAGGAAAAGTTAACAGACAACATTTTTGTTTTAAGTTACTCTTCATTGAGGAATTTATTTTTGAGCCTAACTAAATCATAATGAAACATACTTACTTGTCACGTAGACTTCCAAGTTTTACTAGATTCCTTAATCAAACTCATATTTTCTACAAAAAAACGAGTATTTAGGAAGACTTATTTGCATTAAGAGTACTATAATAAACTTCTAGAGAATCACCTAATCCAAAAAAAGAGAACTATATACTTCCCATGTCTTTAGACTTTAACCAAAACCAAAACCCAAAAGGTTAGTACAAGATCAGATAATCCAGAAAAGGATAACCCTTTATAAAAAGAAAATCTATTCTTAATCTCCAAATTTTGTCCAACAAAACCCAAAGATCATTGATGACCATTCGATAAACAATTTGTCCATAAAATTCTTCAAATTAAACCAAACTAAGATTTAAACCCAAATATTTGAAGGATTTAGTCACATCGACTTCAAGTTAAATCATAACATTTATCTCCAAACAACATCAGTTACTCTTAATGTCTCGTATTGAAAAGTAATTAACCTAATCACATATCCTCCATGATAGGTTAATAAATTTCCATAGATAACCCAAAATCAACTTACTCTTAATTCATAAAATCATCTAACTAAAAAGAATAAGTCATACTAACCAGGTACTTCACATAGTCCAGTGGTAGGCGATAAATACCAGTCGCACTTCGGTTGTGGTTTTGATTCCCGCAGTGTGGTCCGACGCGATAGGTTGTCACACGGTCTGTGTGCTGTCCTTTTTATAAAACTCCAAAAATAACCCTAACATGTTTTAACCTCAATAGTTTCCTTATACCTATCATTTTCATCCAAATTCATTATGATATCAAGATCTAAATTCTTGAATTCTTATTTCACCACCATAAGATAAAATAAAATGATTCCCAAAATGAATAACATCATACCTTGATCATGGCGTCCACTCAGTTTCATCGTCATCTTGCTCACGTAGGTAGAAGTCCCATGCATTGCAACAATTATTTAGAGATCCTTCAAAATCATTTTCTTACTCCATCCAAATACACCTTGTACAACCTGGGTCATATGGGTGTTCACAGAAAAACAATTTTGGAAAATAATCATGTATGACATATAATTCCAAAACATCTGATAAAACATGATTTCTATAAAATAGTCGGACAAAATTTGAGTTGAATTTTTTTATTATTGGTCCTTTTAAAATACCATAAGTATGTGCTGAGAGACTATATTTTAAAATCAAATATAAATAGGTTGTGCAACGGTCTCCTTCCTCAGCACCATCCTTAAAATCATAATATGCTTCAAATTCAAGTGATAAGGTAAAATATTTGAAAATACCTTGATAATATTTACCTTTCATGAAAATATGAGAATATTTTGAAAATAGTATTTGTCTAAAAACAACCCATGATCCATGATGATAACGAGGTATAGTGGAGGTGTTTGATATCTCAAACAACTGCTTTCAAGTGAGTTTTATGCTAGAAAAAGTTTCACAATCATCCGAACATGACTTTGCAATAATTATTGCAAGCATGTCATCAGGAAGAGATAGGAATGTCGTTTGAGATTCTTCTCCTTCTATTCGTAACCGAATTTAGTTGACCAGAAAAAAAGTTATAAAACAAGGATTTAACTGAAATAATAGATATAGGGACTAATCATGTGTCTAACAAAAACTCCAAATCCCTAAAGTTGTCTAAACCGACCTCTGATACCAACTATAAGGCCCGAGCCTTAAACCTTACTTAATTTTGAGTTATTAAAAGATTAGACATTGAGGATCTTTTCAGGTTTATAGTTTTAGAAAATTAGATCATAAAACTTGCATTACATTCCACATTAAGTCCTGTAAAAAAACATTTCAAAAAAACTTGGGGTGAGCATAAAAATCTCAGTAAGGGATACACAAACAATGAAAACTGTTAGTTCCTAAAACAACAAGTAAACCATGTATACTTTATCAAAGTAATAACTTCACCTTTATGAAGTATTAAAAACTCTTCACTGAATAAAATATCATTACATAACCTTTTGTAATCAAAATATTATCATAAAACCCATATAAAGAACACATAACATATAAAGGTAACTTGGGAAAAAAATACTGAAGTGGAATAACCATAAGGTCGACTTCCACACATATCACTAAATGGAATAGCCATTCGGACAACTTCCATACATACTTAATGGAATATCCATACGGCCGACTTCCATACCCAATGCATTGGAGGTTATAATGTAACCACCCATCCTAGTATTCATGGCACCACCCGTCATAATGTCGAAGTACCTTATAAAATCATAAGACATAAAACAAATATAATGGAAAGAAAACATTTCCACACTTTGATCAAAATATATCACATAAATATATTGACATAACAAATCCATTATAAAAACTATTTTCAATACAAAAATAAAAGAAAATAAAAACATGGTATTTATTTTTCATTAAAAGGTAATTGCTTGTAGAGGAAGCCGAATCTCAAATAATGGTCACGGTGTTGGAGAAGTCATTGTCACCGCATAAGTACGACAAAAACATTCCCTTTTTTCATTTAGTAAAATGATTCGTATAAAAATAATCCTTTTGAATAAACGTAAAATTCAATGGGGTTTATACACCGTATAAAAGAAATTTGTGTATAAAACGAAAAATGCCTCAATGAAAGGTGATTGAGATGAAGTCCCTTACAAAGATGGTATCCTTGGATTAAGGATAAATAAATTACATAATTATTTGTGACAAATGAATACACAAAATATATGTGGATAGTAAGTGTAAAAAAATCAGAGGTTATTCACACATATTCATATAACGACATATTCAAGGAGTACAAGTTTATCCCAAAGAATCAAATTTGGGTTAAGGAGTTCCCTTGCAAAAATTTGACAGCCTAACGGCGTCACTACAAATTTCAGAAAATGACTTGATAAGAGATAAAAAGGGTATCTCATCACATGGACATAAAATTTAAATTAATAAGGATATAGGATAACATATCCCAACATAATAGTATGTGAATTAAAAGACATAACAAAAGAAGTCTTTTAAAAAGAGGAGGGTGAAGGGTTCCCTTACCGACATGGGTATCTTTCGAGACATGCACCCCATGAAAGAAGTAAAATACAACATTGATTTTTATACTCATAAATGAATGTATATTACACAATGAGTAAAATAATATGAAGTACATACACCACTCAATGGAATTTGTGGAAAATGTAGCATAAATCTCACAGGAATAAAAGTGAGATGAAAAATCCCTTACGAAAACTCGGCAGCCTAACGACGCCACATAAAACATACAAAATGGATCGATGAGAGAGAATATGGTCTCTCATAATATTAAAAAAAACTACATTAAGAGGAATATAAATTAACATCCCAATAACAAGAAATATGATCTTTAAAAGGAATGAAATAAAAGAGTGTACTTAAAAAGAAAGAGAGGAGTCAGATCCCTTACCTCAAGTCCGACTTGTCTTGTTCGTTTCTTTATTTTCCTGAATAATAAACTTTGTTCAATTTATAATTGCCTAAGGACCTCTTTAAATATTGTTATTCAGTTCATATCACATATTATAATGTTATAATAATTTTTTAATAATTTTAGTTCATATCAGACGTTTTTGCTGATGTTTGGTACATGAGTCAAAAATGAACTTGTTTGAAAAATGATTCTCCATGTAGTTATAAGTAAATAATATCTAGAATAGTATTAATGATTAAAATATCATATATATCTAGTACATATTCATTTATACTATTCCATATCATTTGGAGATAAAAACGAAAAGCACCGTTCATGGAGACGGTAGGCCGTACGTACGCATGACCACTACTTTCATTTTTTCTTTGTCATATTAATGGAATTAAAAATAAATGATATATATATATATTATAATTAAAGTATTATATATATGTTATATAGGTCACATATGTTCATTAATTTCATTGTTTATATATTCCATGTATTGCATGTACGAGTCACATCACTTGTGGGGGCGGTAGTCCGCACTTCCTAAAATGAAGATATCGCGTATACCCATAATGGAAGACATAAAGGTATGCCACAAATGAAAAATACAGAAGCTTAAGTAAAACATAAAAATATTATATATCATATATAAACATAGTGACATCTTAATGGCCACCTTTGAAGGTGTTATATGAGTGTCGAACAATCATCGTTTCGTGAGGCAGAAATTCGCCAACCATGGAAACAGTATGTTTTTTAACCATTAGATGAAGGTGTGTCTATGTTTAGCTAGAATACTTATTGTAAAAATATCCTATTATATTGAAGATACTGGATTTGTTACAAAATAAATGAATAAAAAGAGTTTAGGGGGTTGGAGAGGCAAAATAAAACAAAAGGACTCAAGTGAAGACATTACCTTAAAATCAGGTAACTCCCTTTGGTTTGAGATCAAAGGCTTCCTTGGGAAGACTTCTGCCCAAAGTGAGGCTTCAAGGAGTTATATAGGGATGTGCAGATACAAAATGTGCAAGGTTTGGCCGAGCCAAAGGCTTTGGAAGGTGTGGGTACGGTGGTAGAGGTGGGGCCTTTTATAAGAGGAGAGGAGGGGCACTCTTGGAAAAGTATAAACTGTTACTTTATTTTCAAATGGTTTTCAGATTTTAATGGTCCCAAATTGATGTGTTTCTAGGATAAGGTGATAAGGGTAAGAAATAAACCCATACAATTGGTTTTTTACATGTGTAGGTCTTAGAATTTACATTATATTTCAATTTTATTTAAATCCTTTATTAATGAGGTAATCGCTGCATCATCATGATGTCAAAAAGAATTTAATTTATTTAATGTCTAAAAATTATAAAAAAATTCTATGATGTAGGAAATATTTTTATCTTTACAATGAATATTTATAGTAATAATTATTACTATTATATACACATGTAAATTTTTTTTAGTAAAACAAATCATGTTTGTGACATTTTTAGTTTAACATTAAATAAAAGGCATAAATGTCATTATCAAACCCAAGTGGCTCCATGGGGTACCGAAAATCGACCCATGGGTTGTCATGGTCGGAAATAAGTCATACCATAGGGTTAGGACAAGTTTCTATATATTTTAATTTTATTTTAATATCATTTTTACCTTAAATCACACTAATTACCTTTAATCGCGATTAATAAAACTTAAAAGTTACTTTTCATCAAAAATTATTTTCATTCCATTGAACCACATTTTACTTAACAATTAAAAACATTTAAATTAGATTTTTTAAATTCAAATCATTGAAGTGGTAAAGTCCCATTAAAACGAAAAATCAAATTTTGTAACCACTACTTTGTGGTTTCACTATTCATCAAAAATTGAAGATTTTCAGAAAAATACCAAAAATTTACCCTAAGATATATTTGATATTCCGAATTCAAAAATGATGTATATTTTACCAAATTCATAACATAGAAGTTGCATTAATTAATTTTATAATTAATTCCCGTAGTCAGAGCAAATAGCGTGTTTTTTTGAAACAATATCTTTCAAAAGATTGACACTCGTTTGTGTCCAATCTTAAAGTGATATTAATTAAAATGGCCACCATTGGATTAAATGGTAGAAATATATTCTATTTACACTTTAAAACCAATAAAAAAGGTAATATAATCATATAAATAAATTATATTAAAAAGAGGTTTTGAATTAAAATACAACATTTTTCACTATTCATTAAAAATTGAACTTTTTCGGAAAAATACCAAAAATTTACAGAAAGTAAATTTTGATGTCCCAATTATAAAGAAGAATTTTATTTTGTCAAATATAAAACATAAAATTGTCAAAAGTGGATTTAAAATATGTTCTCCATCAAAAGGCGGTTAATCGACCTTTTTAAAGAATATTAGACTATCTACGCTTAAAATTGGATTGATTCGCATTTTTAATCCTCTAAAATTTATTGTAAAGAGTAAAAATATTTGACAAACATATATAATCATTTTGTAATTAGTTCTGTTCATTCCCGCCATTACAACGGCTCGGCATTAACTACCATTTAAAATAATATTATTTTATTATTAGAGTGCAACGTAAGATTCCCAAGAAACTCGTTGTTTCGTTTTGGGTACGCCATCGAGCATAGCATCCCCTTTAAAGTAATATTAATATTTTATTCACAAATATGGATAAATATAAAAATGTCATATTAATTATTTACCTGGGGTGTTATAGCTAATTCCAAATCATGTGTAGGGTAATTTATCTCATGAGTTTTCAACTGACGTGAAGCATAAGCACTTACCTGATCATTCTACTTTAGGACGCAACCAAGTCCATTCAATGAAGCTTCACTGTAGATAACAAACTCACCATTCATGGAAAGTAGTGCCAAAATTGGAGCATTCACCAATCTTGTTTTCAGTTCCTGAAAACAATCATCTCATTCTTTTGTCTAGATAAACTTAACACCCTTCCGAGTTAGCTTAGCCATTGGACTAGATAACCGTGAAATTTGTTTAACAAACCATCGGTAATAGGCTGCCAAACCAAGAAAACTATGAATCTCAGTTACATTTGTGGGTCTTGGCTATTCTTCAACAACCTTTGTTTTTTCAGGATCAATAGTTATTCCATCTTTAGAAACAATATGACCAAGGAAAGAAATTTGTTGCAACCAAAACTCACACTTTCTGAATTTCCCATACAATTTCATTTCTTTTAAGGTTTGAAAAATAACCCTTAAACGTATTTCATACTCCTATTTACTTTTAGAAGAAACGAAAATATCATCAATGAAAACAAACACAAACATATCCAAGAACTCATGGAAAATTCTATTCATAATGTCCATGAATATAGCAGGTGCATTGGTTATCCCAAAAGGCATTACTACAAATTTATAATGGACATATCTTGAACAAAACACGATATTTGGAATATCTACTTCCTTTATCTTTAACTGATGATACCCCGATCTTAGGTCAATCTTTGAAAAATACTGAGCTCCATAGAGCTGATTAAAAAAATCATGGATATGAGGCAAATGTTATTTGTTCTTAACAATGATGTCATTCAGTGCTCTATAATCAATGCAAAGTCTCATTGAACCATATTTCTTTTTAACAAATAAAACAGGGGCACCCCATGGTGATGTTCTAGGTCGAATGAAACCTTTCTCTAATAAATCTTACAATTGCTCCTTCAACTATAAAAGTTCAATTTGAGCCATTCGATAAGGGGGTTTGGAAATTGGCTTAGCATCAGGAACTAATTCAACAGTAAATTCAACTTCCTGATCTTTTATTATTCTAGGAAACTCATCAGGAAAAACATCAAGAAACTCATTTACCACTGGAACATCATTAATATAAACAGTTCCTTTGTTTTCAACAATATGTGCAAGGTAAAATTCATTTCTATCTTTTACATGTTTCCCAGCCTCTTGATATGTTATCAACAGTAAGGGTTCATTCATGTACACAAACTGAAAGCCTTTTTGAAAAGAAACTTCTTTAGATCTACAATCAATCATAGCATGGTAAATAGAGATCCAATACATACCCAGGATATCATCAAACTCTACTCGAGGTAAAACAATAAGGTTTTAAAGTAGGTTCTTTCCACGGATAAGGATAGGAAGATTCTTATAAATTATTTTTGCCTCAACATATCCCCCAAGTGTTTTTACCACAAGTACATGAGTCATTTCTTGAGATAGAATTCCCAATTTACTAGAAAATGTTTCAGAGATGAAAGAATGTGTAGACCCTGAATCAAATAACACATTGGAATAATCTGAAAAACAAACAAATTACCTGATACCACTTCATTTGATGGCCCAATATCTACTGAAGTAGTTGAAATGGATTTCACCACCACATTCTTCTTGTAGTCTAACTGCTTCCCATCACTCGAGCTCTTTGTCGGACACTCGTTTTCATAGTGACCCATATCATTGCATTTGAAAAATTTCACTAACTGTAAATCAAATTTGGTCTTACCATCACCTTGATCATTTCCAGTGCAATAACGAGCATTATCTCCCATATTACCACATCGGTAGCACTTTCTATAATTCAAAAGACATTCCCCAGCATGCCTTTTACAACATTTATCACAAACTGGAAACAGAGTTTTCTTACCATCAGACCTTTTTGAAGAATTCTTCTCTTTCTCCTACCACCTCGGTCTCTTATTCGGTTTTTTGTTATAGAACACTTGATCATCGGAAAACTCCATTTCCACCTTCTCAGTACATCGAAAGATCTTTTCATAACTTTTGAACTCACAAGAAACCTATGCTTTTCGATATTTTGGCTTTAATCCTGAGTAAAACGATTGATTTTACTATCAAGGTCTCAGATAAAATTTGGAGAATACCTTTCCAATTGAGTGAACCATTATTCATAACCAGCCACTGAGTCTTCCTATTGCCTCATTTCCAAGAATTGTTTTTCCATCCTAAGTCGAATAGCCTTAGGAAAATACTTCTCAAGAAACATAACTTTGCATTCATCCCAGTCGAGAGCATAAATCTCATCAGTGTCCCTGATATTTTTAAACATCGACCACCACTGATCTGCTTCAACCTCCAAATAGTAAATTACAAGACTAAACATTTGATTGTCTAAACACCCCATGACATAAAAAATCTTCTCTAGTTCTTTAATCAACCCTTCAGCTTGAACATGGTCAAATGATCCTCTGAATGATGGGGGATGTTGCCTCATGAAATTTTCCACCACTAACATGTTCATCTGTGGGTGATCTGGCTGATCTCGTGCGTGGATACCACAAAAATTTATCGCTTGAGTCAACTATGCCATTACTGCAACAAACTGTTCAGTTCCAATTCTGACCATCTCAGGATGCTGATTCCGAAGTTCATTTCCTTCTGTATGCCTTCCTATCACTGCTTCCTTGTTTCATCTATGGAAAACCATTATGAACAAACATGTCTTAGATAAAGAAACATGGTAAACTTAAATTTCTATATCATTTCAATTTGACCATAAAAAAATTATTTTTGGATAATCATTTAATTTAATTATAACCCCTAGAGTTATCTAAACTGACCTCTGATACCAACTATAAGTCCACGACCTTAAACATTACTTAATCTTTAGTTATTATAAGAATACACATTGAGGATCTTTTTAGGTTTAGATTTTTAGAGAATTAGATCATAAAACATGCATTACATTTCACTTGTAAACCAGGTGGTTATAACAAAGACAATATTCAATCTTCTCATTAAAGTAAACATATTTAAAATAAAACATGGATTATTTCTTGACACTTACTTAACACTATCATCACATCATTTACTGTTCCCTTGACCAGTGAAAAACATTTCAAAAACATGGGATAAGCATAAAAATCTCAGTAAAGGATATAAAAGTACTAAATGAAAACAGTAGTCCATGTATGAAATCATACTTTACTCATATAACATAACCATTTTAACATACCTCATCAAATCATGAATAAATCATAGAAATAATAAGACATAAAGGTTACTTGAGGCATTCATTACATTCTTACGTAGGGAGTAACCCTCATGGTTATGTTTGGAATACCCATCACAGTATATTCCCTAAATATCTTCAGAGAAACCTTAACTTTTAACCCCTTTGCATTACCAAATTCATTGGAGAGCTATATCGGGCTCACCCGCCATTAGTTTGTCATGGAACCACCCATCTTCATAATAATGCCCAAGAACCATAACATAATCGTATCATATAAAACATACATAAAGGAAACATAACATTTCCACATTTCAATAACAAGATATCAATACAACACATTGATATAATAAGAAAATTATGAAAACCATTTTTAATAAAAAAATAAAAGAAAATATAAACATGGTATTTATTTTTCATTTTTCTAAAAAAATTTATGGCTAGTATAGGAAGCAGAAATTCAAATAATGGTCACGGCGGCGGAGAAGTCATTGTCACCGCATACTTATGGCAAAACAAATTCCTTTTATCGTTTAGTAAAATGATTCATATAAAAAATATTCCTTTTGAATAGACTTAAAATTCAAAGGGGTTTATGCACCTTATAAAAGAAAGTTGTGTATAAAACAAAATATGCCTCAATAAAAGGATATTGAGACGGAGTCCCTTACCTCGTGCCTGACTTGACTCGATTGTTCTTTTACATCCTGAATAATAAACATGAGTTAATTTATACTTTCTTAATATCCTTTTTCTAGTTCATTATTACTTTTATATAACGTATTACCATGTCATGAACACTATGTAATTATTTAAGTTAATAATGGTAGTTTTGTCGATCATTGGTACTTGAGTCAAAAATAAACTTATTTTAATTACAAGTTGTCCATGTGGTAAGATATCCATTATATCCCAAATTATATTCATGATGAAGATATCATATATATCATATATATCCAGTATATATATGCATTGATAATATTACATAACATTTAGAGGTAATAAATGAAATGCACCGTTCATGGAGACGGTAAGACGTACGTATGCATGAACGCTAATTCCATTAATATTTCATATTTAATGGAATGAAATCATAATTATATAAAGGTATATTATAATTCTAGTGTAATATCATATATAATATCATTAACTCCATCCTTTATACGTCCTACATATGGCATTAACAAATCAAATCACTTTGAGGGGGTGGTAGTCTGCACTTCCTAAAATGAAGATATCGTGTTTACCCATAATGGAAACCATAAAGGTACGCAATAAATAAGAAATACACAAGCTTAAGGAAAACATAAAAATATTATATATCATACATAAATATAGTGACATCTTAATAGACACCTTTGAAGGTGTTAGAAGAATATTGAACAATCATCGTTTCGTGAGGGAGAAATTCGTCGTCCACGAAAATAGTATGCTCTTTAACCATTAGATGTAGGTGTGTATATGTGTAGCTCGAATACTTCTTATAAAAGAATACTAGTATATTTAAAATACTGGTCTTGTTACAAAAGAAATGAATAAAAAGAATTTTGTGGGTTGGAGAATCAAAATAAAATAAAAGAACATTAGAGAAGTCTTTACCCTTAAATCGGGTTACTCCTCTTGGTTTGTACCAAAATGGTTTCTTGAAGAGATTTTTGCCTAATGTAAGTCTTCAATGATGAATATAGGGATGTTGAGAGATACAAAGTGTATATTTTGGCCGAGCCAATGGATTTATAGGTGTGTTTAAAGTGATAGAGGTGGGGGCCTTTTATAAGAGGGAGGAGGGGCACTCTTGGAATGTTATAAAATGTTACTTTATATTAAAATGATTTTCGGATTTTAAAGGTCCCAAAATTATATATTTAAAGGATAAAGTGATAAGGGTTAAAAATATTGTCATCCAATAGGTCTTTTACAAGTGTATGTCTTAGATTTAACATTATCGTTTCATTTTATTTAAATCATTCATTAATGATGTAATCGCTGCATCATCATGATGTAATAAAAAATTTAATTTATATAATGTCTAAAAATTATAAAAAAAGTACTATGATGTAGTAAATCTATTTATCTTTCCAATGACAATTTATAGTCCAAGAAATAATTTACACAAACAAAACTAAAAATGTTTTACTCAGGTGATACATTCTTTAGTGATATTCTCATTTCTTTAAAAATTAAATGATAAAGTGTCACTTTCACCCAAAAGTGATTCCATGGGGTCCCTAAGTTTGGAACAGGGCATCCCATGGTCGGCCATGACACATCCAGTAGCATTAGAACACATTTTGGGGTCATTTTTTATTATTATGATATTATTTTATAATCTTTAACTACCTGATTACTAATTAATCACGATAATTAAAGATAATTATCGTCGTTACTATTAATAATGTAAAAAAAAAAGTCTTAATTACATAATTTGGACCTTATGATTGAAAATATGGAATCCATTTTAAAAAATTCCAAACATAGAAATTTCAATAATTAATTTAAAAATAATACTCGTCAAAACAAATAGCGGATTTTTTGAAACAATATCTATGAATCGTTTGGCACTTGTTTATGCACAATTACAAAGTGAAATTAATTATAATGACCACCATTGTATTAAATGGTAAAAATATATTCAAATTACACTTTAAAAACATTTAAAAATATAATACTACCATATAATTAAATTAGATGAAAAAGCAGTTTTGATGTAAAATGCAGTATTTTTCACTATTCATTAAAAAATGAACATTGTCAGAAAAATACCAAATATTTATCCAAAGTAAATTTCAATGTACCAATCATAAATAATAATTTTATTTTGATAAATAGATCTTATAAAATTTTCAAAATTTTGATTTAAAAATGGGTTTCCATCTAAAGGTAGTAAAATAATCTTGTAAAAATAGTTGAGTATTCCATGCTTAAGATTGGATTTATTCTCATTTTAAACCTCTTAAAACACTATATAATTCATAAATAGACATAGATAATAAAATATATTATTCATTACTTACTTGGGATGTTACACATTATCTAAATTGAATTTCAATGAGGTGTTTTTAATGTTATGCACATAATTTATTTTATATAGTGTATATACATCCCATTTAATATTTTATATCCTGAATCTCTTCAAAAATACTATTATTTTATCTTTTAGTTAATATTATATAATCAAATTGGATATTACTTTAATTTTACAATGTGGTAATGGATTTCTTTCCAATTCCTATTCTATTGAGACATACTTGTTATTATGCACCAAATCAATTTAATATGGTATATGTACTCTCCTATGATGTTTTTAACATGAATAAATAATTATTCATGATGAATAATGCTTCAATTCATGTATATTGTTTCATATGTTTCAGTTTTAAACTTACTTATGATTCAATAATTTCTTTACAAACTCATTTTTTATGATTTCTCTAATTTTATTGATGGAATATTATCAACTATACATCATAAAAGCCATTTAATTTTATAGATTTTTTAGTTGGAATCTATCTACTATTTTCCATATGGTATGTTTTTCAATTTTATTATAAAAAATATATAGTATTTTTGAAACCTATATGGTGTCAAAGGACATCCATGACACCATAAACATTTTAGAAAATTTATTTTATTCAACATATTTTCATTGGTTTTTATAATAACAATATTTTATAAATTCACATTTTAATATTTAACATCTATTCATATTATTTATCATATATTATATAATTTATCTTGAAATTTACATTATCCATAAATCTTTTTATAGTTGTTAACTTTCTCTTGAAACATTAACATTCATGTGATCATTGGACATTACATTTATATTAAAAACTTATTTTCATTATCATAGATTTCAATATTTCTTAAACAATAAATAATTTCTATATAATGTTGTTTACCTTTATATTTATTTTTATTTACTATGGAAAGAATGTTAAATATACAATAATAAATCAATAAGGATATTTATTGATATTGAATATTGTTTATTAATTAAATAGATTATCTGATATATTAAGAATGATTTGGATATATAGTGATGGGTGCACTCTGTAATTATATATCACCTTGATTCATCAAAATGTCTCAGGAGACAAATTATTTATAAATATTAAACGGGTTTTCGTAAATAGTTTTATATTTCAATTCCACAAGGTCTCAACGATACTAATATCATCAAACATGAGATCATGAAACCCAAAATTAATTATTTAAATTATTATGATTTCAATTAATAATATATATAGTATTTATATATTGACATTATACATGGATTAAAATTAGGATTATGTGAATATTTACATTTCATAATTTTATCATCTTCTTTTCCTTCTATATTAGTCATTATTCTGATATTATTGACATGTGTTTTTATATATTTACCTTGTCATAATTTTTTATTCCTTACATAATCATGAAATATTTCGATGTATGTAACCCTTACTCTTCATTTTATAAAAAAATTAATTTTTTCACTCTCCCTATGATATGAATAATTATTCATTGAATGATTTCAAGGATGTTAAATTTTTTCCAATATTATTATTTCTATTTTTATTCCAATTTAAAATGGGTATGTTGTATCTATATAGTTTTCCAATACTTTAAATACAATTTCCCATGGATATGTAATCCCATGTATTAATTTGAATGAATTCAAGTGGCTACCAACTCATGTTTACTGGGGTTGGCAAAATTACAGTGGGGATTAGAGGTTATTTAATAGAATCCATGGGAACTAAATTTACAAATACATATATCAGAGAACATATAACTATAATAAAAAGTATTGATATGTAAAATTGTGAAATAAATATATAAATGTTTTATAAGGTGTAAAATATGTGTATTTTCCTAGAAATAAAGAATTCAATAGATACTACATGTAAATGTGGTTCTAGATCAGTTGTTCATATGGATAATAACTCTGAAAAGGTAGCATTGTTCATTGAATTGATCATCACCCGGTGCATGAAAATGGGCCTTACATCTCTCTAGATATGACACTACTAGTGGATATTGTTATGATGAATTTTATTTTACGTTATTCACAATAATGAAGGGTTTAAAAATATTTTTATGGTTTAATGATATATTAAAATAAATGAAGATTATTATTATGAGATTGACAATGAATAAAACATACATTTTTGTTAACTATTACACTTTATTCAAAATTATATAATTTGATTTAATATTAATAACCTTATGAGGCAATAAATTATATTTCACTGTTTAGAAATTATTCTTTGAATAAAGAATTTTTTCATCCCTCGTGATAAATTTAGAAATTCCATTGATAGTAAATCCAATATTCAAGGTCTTGGAACTGAGAATATCATGGTTATATTTATGTAACACAATATGTTTCGATTGATTCACCTTCCCAAATTGACTAACATATTGTTCTGAATCTTGATTATCCTATGTTAGATTACATCATGTGATAGTACTCCCCATCATTTAGTTGGACTACTAATTAGGTTTCAAATAAGTAATAGAATATGTCCCTTGAAAATATATATTTTTTTTCCTTTGATGTTATTAAAAAGATAATTTTATACTTGCTGTATATTGTATCAGGGGAGAAGCGGAACAATGGTGGTTTTTCAAAAAATTATTGGGAGGAAAATAAAATATTATATATATAATGGTAAAATTTTACAAAAACGTTTTTTTGAAAAATATTTCCTTAAGGAGGAACAAACTAAAATGAATAAAAATTTCCTTAGAATAAATCAAAAGAACGTAGAATGTGTTGTTGGGTATGAGGTTACATATGTACGACTATCAAGGTATTCTATAAATTACATATGCAATATGGAATGAAATATTCCTAATTTATTTTAATGCCTTAAGACATTATCCAAGGGACATTGGTATCTCAAACATGTTTATAATATGATGAAAATTTTAATATTCTATCAAAATAGAGAATGAATTTTTAATTTCATATAATCTCCATGAGTGATACGAAAATAAAAAGACATCTTAACACCTTTAAATGGGGGACATGTTTAATATTAATAAGAAAATGAATCAGTTTCAATATTGTGGAAATTGATGAAATAAAATTTTGGAAAAATTATGGAGTGGATTGACATTTTATATATGTTCGATGATACGGGTCTTGTTGATAATGAATTGAAGGGGATGAAAAAAACAGTGATGTACAACTCATCAACTATAGATAAATGGGGAATTATTCAAACTTATTCCATAGTCGTCAAGGGAATATACCATGGACTAGGATAAGGGGATATGTCTAAGCATATGAGAACACAACAGTTGAGGTGGATGTTCCTAATAACCTGGTGGAACATACTTTCATCAAATTTTTAAATTTAACTAATTCTTTATTTGGTTCTAGATATTCACAAACGTTTATATCTTCCACGATTTCTAATAAGATTATATATTTCTATTTCATGTTAAAAAACGTATTTTTCTATGTAAACAAAATTTTGTATGTACAAATACAACATGGATATATCTATAATATTCCATCTTGGAACATAAATTTCTCCATTTATTGACATTATTATCATACATATGGATGAAATTGGTATAATTCTAGTTATAAACTAGAATTGAAAATATTATGTAAACATTTACTAAAGGGATAAAGAGATTATAATCCAAAACCAAATTTTTAATTCCGTAATGTTAGAATGTAGACATCATCACCCGATTGATGACCATGTCTACTCCCAGTAGATCTTTGGAATGAGATACTTTAGGAAGATGTGAAAAGGAAAATCTATTGATGGAAAACGTAGTCTTAAAATTTCTGATATACTAATACTATGTTAATCATTTCATATATTTCATAGGGAATTAAATAGACATAGATCATAATTCTATTGATTTAATCCATTATAAAAGACCAATATCAATTACTCTAAATAGAATTTCCACCATAGAATTCATTGAGTTTAAGAATAAACAATATGAGTTTGGTGATAAGGGTTTTAATCACCCTAGTGTATCAAAATTAAGATATCTTATTATATTTGTAAATAATAATGATTTATCCATTTGTATGTTCATCGATTATTATGAAATTAATATTATTATGATAAACAGAGCGTATCATTTCACTTTCATTGATGGCTTACAGAAGTTATATAATAGAGATCAATTTTTTTAAATATTAACTTTTGTTTTGGGTATCATCAATTATGAGATAATAAAGATTACATTATGAAGAAAAAAATTGGAATGAGGTATGTACATTTTGAATTTTTAATAATTCCTATATGATTGAATAATGTAACATCAATTTTAATGGATATAAAAAATAGGTTGTTCAAGGAATTTCCATATTATTTATTTTTTGTATTCATTGATGACAAAGTTTGGTATTATAAGAACTATGAGGGTCCTGAAAATCTTATATGGATCATTTGGGGGAATATAATAGGAAATGAGTTATATTTAAAATTATACAAGTCTGAATTATATTTAGATAATTTTTTCATTCATGTCTTATTTTTATCTTAGGATGGAATATTAGTTTATCGTATAAATAAAAAACCTAATAGATAACTTACTACACCAATAAACATAATTGAGGTATGTAATTTCATTGTTTTAGTAGTTTTCTATCAGGGATTCATTCATTATTTTTCCAGATTTGGTAACACATTAACTGTGCTAACAAATAAAGAGGTTAATTTCATATGGAAAAAGGAACATGGAGAATGTTTTAATGAATTGATTATGATATTTTTCAATTATCCAATTTTGACTCTAAAATGAATAAATTATGAGTTTGTGGTTTATAGAGAGTTTTCAATGAATGAACATGGTTTTATCCTTTTTGAAAAATGATAATGCTATGGAATATACAACATAGTATTTAATGAATTGTTTTTTGAAATTTCCTTCCCATGATCTTGATTTGGTAGACATTAACTTTTATTTAAAGATAAGGACACATTAACTCAATGGTTAATGACATGAGATATAAAAAGACCATTAGATCATAAAATAAAAAATTCCACAAAAAGATAGAAATATAAGGAAAATAAGATGGAATGATCTATTCAGGTGATATGATTTCTCAATACACCACCACCCAATATTGTAAAATAATTTTTCATATGCATTGAGAAAGAAATATCATATATTTATGATCTAAATGAGTAATGATAGAGATATTGTTTTTAAGGTCATAGTGAATATGTATTTTGTAATTATTTCCTAAGAGGGGATATCACTCAATTTTCAAATGATTCTCTTCATTCTCATAGGAGGGCTCATTCAAAGAGATCCCTCCTACCTATCCTCCTAGTCTTTATGATGGATCCTTCGTCTAAGCTTTGAATCGATCACCATAGGTTGTGTTGGATCACACTCAGTATGTCTATAGATCCACTTATTTATTTATTTTATTTATTTAACTATCTTGTATGTTATTTACATTTGATATATTATGCCATATTTTCAAGGTGTTTTTATATTCATCTGATTTCTCACATTCCAATCCAAATCAAAGGTGGATAATGGATGAGTGAATATATTTATGCATAAGTTAGGTGGTATATTAGTTTCCATTAAATTTTTTTCATTTATAATTTTTTTTCATTATTCAACAGTCTAGAATTTCCTAAACTTGATACTAAAATTTGAAATTCCTTAAATTAAATTCTTACACTACATTTATGATGCCACATAGACCATTGACATTATTGGAGTATTCTGAACTCAACTCAAATAATACTTTTTGGTGTGTCCTATTATTTTCCCTCATTTTCAGTTGCAAACATTTAACCAAAAAACCATTTAGGTGTGTTTGGATGGACTCTTAAAAATGGGAATGATTATTATAGACAAAATGAATTGCAAGGTGGTATAAACCCTCGTTTTCTTATTTTTACATGAATAAATGTAATG
The DNA here is from genome assembly GCA_963277665.1 of Viscum album. Taxonomy (NCBI): domain Eukaryota; kingdom Viridiplantae; phylum Streptophyta; class Magnoliopsida; order Santalales; family Viscaceae; genus Viscum; species Viscum album. The sequence goes on from OY728158.1 coordinate 59,753,858, forward strand.
ATTAATGGTGTTTAATTAATTGAATTTAATGACTTGAATGGATTAATAAATTATTATATGACATGAATACCTTTCTATGCTCTTATTAATTGATTGTAAAATTGAATCACCTTCTAAAGTGTCTTGTCTTACCTTTACAATTAAAATTTTCAACTGATATAAATTAAAGGTTAAGGGTAAGACCATGTCAACTAGCCCTTTTCTAATTATGAATTATGATCATAGTTATCATTATGATTATGGGAACATGATTAATTTTTATTTCATTCATGAATATAGTCAAAGAACTAAATTAACATTGAAGGTATGACATGCCTTGAGTAATACTTTAACTCCCATTGTAGTTTATCTTTGATATATTCTTGGGTTGCCAATAATTCATTGATCTATTTGTAAAGTGAATGAAAATACTGATATTTTCTCTTTGTATTAGATTTTGGATGCCTCATCTTGGCCATGAGTGTTTGATTTATTTTTGTAAATTAAATTATATTCCTTGGATGATTTTCCTTGTATTTGACTTTATGTTACCATATACCTTTAATTATTACATGGTATCCATTTAATACTCACACCTAGGATCCCTATAATTTTTTTCGCGTTCATGAGTAAAAATACCCCCTTGGGTTAATTGACTAGTGTACACCCCTATGGATTACACTTAGCTTATAAAATTTAAAATCTATGAAAATGATGCAATATTACATGATTAACTCAACATATAGATGTGTTGGCTATATGAATTAGGTCTGGTCCTTATAAATATACATTCAAAATGTACATCACTCAGAAGAATTCTGACTTAGGATGAGGCATGTATGGTCAAACAGGTGTCTCACGAAGAACATGAGATTGACGAGGATTATTTTTACATAATTACTTTAATGTACTTATTTTTTAAACATGAACACTACTCATTTTATATTCAAAAACTTTATATAATTATACATTATTGGTGATGGAAAATTGAGTTTTACTTAGAACCTTTTTGGGATATGAATTTTTACCCTTAAAGATTACATATATATAGGTTTGGATCAGGTTAAGGACCCTACTTTGGATGAAAAATTCTCTATAATAGGTTGGTATATTGGAAGCATATGATTGATCTAGTGATCAAGTTTCCTATGGGAATGTGTTGGGTATTGTTATTTTATTATAAATGTGTTATATTAATACTTTCCTCAATTTATTATTGTTTCATTTTAGTATTGAAATGACATCATCTTGTATTTTATATTGGTTAATGTTATATCTAATTATTACTATCGGCATGACCCACTTCTATTGTTGTACATTATAATTATTCTTATAATTATCTATTATATAACATTGTACCACATTTGAAAAAGAGGGTATAGTATCTCTACTATACCACCTTAGATCCTTGCTACTAGTCGGAAGCCTCTAGCATATGGGCAGGTGCGCTTGAGTTCATGTGACCAACCAGTCTAGTTACTATTTATAGAGTGATTCAGGTCAAAAAGTCACATACATGGGATAACCTGGTATAGAAAATAAGATTTATCAACTTAGAAAATAAATTTATCAATATATTATCCACAATGTTATTCTAACTCTAACTTCACTTTTTAGGGTTTGTACTAATATATTTTTAAAAAAAGTATGAACATTCACTCTCTTTCTACAAAAACATAACAACTGTCAAGGGAAATTTCATTTTACTTCCATTTTTATTTTAAAAATCACACCACATTTATTAAAAAGAATTTTATAATCCAAAATAGTAGGGGTGAAATTTATTATCATACCTAAACCTTGTTTTTTAAATGGTAATCTATAATTCAATGTGTGACCATAAAATAATAAATCTTTTGAAACATTCCCTTCTAATAATCCCCCAAGGGATTCTTTCCAATATTTCATCATCATGGATGGTTTTCATAAAAAAATATCTATGTATACCTGTTGAAATTTGATATTAATTGATGTGTTACAAGTGATGTGTTTCTAGAAGACAACGTGCTAGAATTTGAAGTATTCCATGTTGAATGAATATTCTTGATTGTATTGTGATCACAAATTTTATTAGTTATCATTTATTTAGGTTTCACCATCAATTCCCTGTATAATATTGAACAAATATATATGTATGTGAATAAGTTGAGTTTTCATTATGTCCATAATTAGAGTAATAGTATTGATAATTAGATCTCAACCATAAAAACCATTTCCTTACAGTTCAAAAATTTCAATAATTATTCATGATTGCTTCACTTTTTAATTTATAGTTTTGAACTTCTCTTTAAATATTGAGTTTATTTCCATTATCATATTTTTTCTTTTTTGGAACATCTTTATTTGCATTAGATAGAAAATAACTTTTATTCAATTCATCTTACTTCATATTATTGGATAATTCAAACTATATTGGCCAATGTTCCAAGGACTCTTTAGTTACATGCCAATCCTTCTTCATATGAAAAGACTCTTTTTTAACAGAAAATGTTTTGGTATATGGATTCACTATTTTTTCCCTCTTATTCTTAATTAATTTATCTTTGTATGAAATTCATTTCATGCACATAGTATCTATATTACAAAACTTTTTTCACCTTTCATAAACCTCATTATCATATGTTAGTTTTCTTTTTTTGGAGACCTTTCATGTTCTTCATCATGGATGTATTCTACTAAACCAATCACATCATTCCTCTTTTGGATTGATTCTTATTTAGATTCTATATTTATTTTTTCAAATTAGATATTCAGGGAAAATTTTCAATGGTCCATGATGTGACCTTTTCTACCATAGATAAGAAACATCTCTTTGTAATTGTGATATCATTTTCATCTTTCCTCACTAACTTCTTGGGAGTGGTTTTCACAACTCTTTTATTTTGTTTACTCTATAAGGAAAATCATATTCTTTTTTCACCTATATATTTTTCTTTTTTCTTTTATTTTTGCATTAGTATATGTAATATAAATGGTTTTTGTATACCATCACTCTTTATAAAAGTTTGAAACATTGTTTTAATAATCACCTAAGATATAAATTTATTCAAATGTATAATTATAGAAAAAATTATTCTTATTATGTGAATTTTGATAATATATAGCTGGACTTATTTCAGTTTCATCTCTACTCCCCCTAAATTCAATACTTCTATAATATTCATACATTGAAAAATTATGCCAAAATTCATTGGGTGTATGTAAAAACTTCCAAAAACACCGGCATATACCAATTAATATTCTTCTTTTATCTTTATCAATAGACTAGATAGATTTTACAAATTGTAAACCTTACAATATTTAGACATAAAACCCATTATTTTTTATCTATTTGGGTAGATATTGTTATTACTCTTACTAACTTTAATAACTAAAACATTGGGGGGTTTCATAGTATTCTTTTTCACCAACATTTTTCTATATTTTAATTTATATCCAGTATAATACATCAAAAAGAATTAGTATAAACATATTTATTTAGATTATGGGATACCATTATTCATGAGCTTGTTGTGGGTGGATCTCTAAAACATGTCAATCTATTTTATCCACTAAGATGCGTAATCTTTGAAAAAATAATCCTCTCTAAAACAAATAAGGAAATACTTCCCTTCTGAATATATTATAAAGATTAAACATGGGTGTTTTATATATTTCTCAACATCATATCCAACTCTAGAAATTTAATATTAAGAATGTCTTTTTGTCTTCAAGTGATTTAAATATTTTTTTATATTATCTTTTAAAAATCAACACCTGATCATCAGGCATCTTACTTGTCCCTTGTCAATATTTTTCTAACTCTTTTATTTCCATTGATTTAACATGTAGTATAGAATTACTGGCATTCATAAATACTTTGTTTAACTTTTTCAATTCATGGATCACTTTAGAATAAAAACTCTCACTTACAAACCTATCACAAACATATCATTTATATTTTCACCAAATATGGAAATTATTTCATTATAAGGTGAAAAAGATTCCCCCTTATCTTTAATGTTTTTTTTGAGAGTGTTACATATGCTCAACTTTTTTATTATTGCATCATACATAACATCATCATCCAAATACAACTATGAGTTTTCATCCCACATTCCATTATTTCCTGAGAAACTATATGTGACAACCTCAATATTAAAATCCTAAAAATAATCCTTAATTATAGAACAAAAAATTATTTGAGGGATTCATTAAATATATCTTCATCACATCTAGAACATAATGCATAAAATAAAACATTTTAAAAAAAACTTATTAAAACATTTATCAATATGATTAACTTAAATTAGTGGTGATTCCTCTTTCACTATTATTAATTCTCAATATGTATTTTCCTGTATTTTCTTTATTTTTATAGTGTTTTTATTAAACGTCTATTTATACTTTAAAAGAGATGAAAACAAAATTTTACATCTATAGCTCTTTAAAAAACTCTTCAAATATCCAATCCAATATTTCTAATTAAAAATTCATTGTTATAATATGTAGATATATCCAGAAGAAAACCCTGGATCTGATAAAAATTGAGATTCCCAAAGAATGAATGTGAAAACACATGAGGGGGTGAATTAGGTGTGTCCAATATTTTTCCAAATTAAAAATACTCTTATATTCTTTTAACCCCTTTGGAATTTGGACCTCTCTTTTTGGTTGATAAAAGTGAATATGTTTATGTTTTACCAAGAATTATACAACAACATAAAATATATAATATAAAGTAATGTTTATTATATGGTTTTTTAAATGGTTTACCCCCATCATGAGAAACCTAGTCATTGTGATAATTTAGTCATCATGAGTTATAGATTCTATACTAATAATATCATTATCAATAACCAGTGGTGTGCGTAGTTATTATCCTAAACCCACAATGTGTCTCACATTTACAGAGTATCCCATTGTTCATCCCATCATCCTGCTATATTTATAATGCATCAGATAGTCTTCAGTATTTATAAATGGTCTTAAAAATCACCCTCCCATCCTCTTGAATCAGATCATCAAATTCAATAATATTTCACTATATCAATTTGATATGTTCTAATTACTCAATCAAATCATATATTGACTGTATATCTTCAAGAATAACTACATGAAAATTGATCTATATAGGAAACTAAACACAAAAATCAATTAAAATATCTATTTTTGGGGTTTTTCATAACTGAATAATCAAGGATCTTGACTACTAATAAGTTATAAATAGAACACCATACATGTAGAACTTTTCAACAATTCTTATTTGTTTTTTATTTTTCACTATTTCTAAATTCTACAATATAGAGTATCATAGGTCTTCTTCTTCTTCACCTTATAATTCAGATGAATGTATCTAATCAACCGAATCAAGTAAAATTCTTGATCTTCCATAATACCCAAAATGTTCTTTTTCAGTTCAGTATCACATTTTACCTTTTTCTCTTAGAGAGATATATTTCACTTCACACAATTAGAGATATATTTCCCTCTATATTATTTTAATATTTTATATCCTCAAATCAGAGAATATGTTTTCTATATATTTAATATAGAAGATATCATAATATATCAGTATAAAGATCCTTCTACTCATTTTCCTCAATTAATTTACGGTGGTATGTTTCCACAATCTCGATTTATTTTCCTCAAATTTTTCATACAAGTGTATTTTGTTGATCATAGGATATTCATTTTACCTCAACCACTAGTATCCATGGAATTTATAGGGATATCATTTTCTCTTTTAATATCATTTTATCTGATATACCCTATATAGATATAAATGTTTCATATCTATTTTTTAAAATTTAATTAGATTTTGATAAAATAAAATGTTTTAAATGGATTATTATTTAATATTGGAAAAAATGAAGTTTTATTCTTGAGTTTTTTTTATGAATTGGTGTTCTTGGTATTTAATTATTCAAAAATTAATTGGTTTGATATTTAAATATTTTTAAGAACAAATGTTTTGAGTGGTAATGATAATTAATTAATTTAAATAATGTATTTAATACATTCATAATTATTTTTATATTTTGGAATATTCATTCTAAATATTCCATATTTTTATTTTTGAAATTTATTGTTGGAATATTTTTTTTTAATGTGGGATTTAAAATTTTAATCATACATTTCAAATTGATAAATTTTTATAGATTATAATTTGTTTTTGAAAAATAGCTTCATGATAGGTGAATCCATCATAATGGGGTGATATAAAAAAATATAAAATAATTTAATGTGACCACATGAAGGGATTAGGTTCATTTGAAAGATTAAGAGACCAGGAAAGTTGATTATGATTCCAAACATTAACCTACTGAAAGAGTATAATTTCAACCGACAATGTGTGTTATGATTGACTGGTGAATCTATCGTAACAATATATTGAAATGAAACATGTTTCTTCAAAGAGAAGGTTATAATGTCCAAATTACCACAAGGATAAGGTGTTGTATCCCCAATAAATCATGAGTTCATACTAAACATAAATCCACTACGGTTGGTCATCCTATCATGGATGTGGATCACCAATCAATAGTATCTTGAGAAGTTTATATATCATTCCTAGGAAAATGACCATAGTATCTTAACACAGTATGAGTACTCAACATAACGTGGAGATATCTTAATGTATAATGGTGATTCAAGAAATTAATGCCCTTTTAAGACCAATATTCTTCTTCTAAATCAAAAAAAAAATTAAATTTGAAGGAGATATCCTAAGCTTGAAAATCTACACATTGATTAAAACTAAAATCAGTGGATGAGTTCACCAAGGATGATAATAACACCCAAGATCCAAAATATGAGATTTTGTGAAAGTATTTAATTGATTCCAATATCATTCTTGGATGATAAGGATTTTTGATAGGGTATAACATAGATCAATGTTTTTTTCTGGAGAGTTTGATAAGGATGAATTTCTTCAGCTTTCATCAATGGAGATGAAGATCAAAGATCTCTCTTTTAATCTGATCATGATTGGACAGTATCTTAGTGGATGAACCTAGTATAAGAAAATGGTGAACTGTTTTAGAGATTTATTTCTTCAATTTCACATTTTTGATTTTCAATGGATGCATGTTCATTGAATTCTTATTAAAACCTGATATTAATATCTTTTTTTATTTAGTTTAGTTTTTCCTTCCATTATGTGACCAATAAATATCTTATCAAATATAATTTTTCATTGAATTTGGACTGTAAATTTATGTTGAGTGGGAGATAAAAAGTTGACTCTTACAACATAAACTTCACAACCATTGATTGAGGATTATGTGCATAGTGAGTAATCAACCATGACTCTAACATAAACAATCATTAAGTGAATTGAACAGCTCTTTATAAAATGAAAATTTAGACTGTCACTATAGTCATTAACCTCAATTTCTAAAACTATATTAAATGCATGTTTTATGATAATGAGTCACTCACTAAGATAATTGTATCTAGTTATTCAAAATGGGATCAGGGACCGTATGATTCATAGGTATGGGGATGATGTGGGGCTGGACAAAATTCAAAAAATTTATTACTATGAGTGAGGGCCAATGTAGGTTGAGCCCATGTGGGTGTAGGCCAAGGCGGGTTGAGCCGGTGTAGGTTTGGGCTTACCAGCAAAAAAAATCTAAACAAATGTTTTTTTCAATACATGATTCTTTAATATTTTAGTATTGTTAATTAAAAATAATTATCTAACCACAACATATCATTTATCATTATAATGATCATACTAATTCAACATTCATTCAAATTTTAATTTAAAATAGTTTTATATTTATTGTTTTAATATGATATTGTAATAATTATATTTTAATTATTCACCATATTCATACGGTGTGTCAGCCCGCCTCTCAAAAAAATAGAACTCATCTTCACTGCACATAGTTTCAAATATAAAAGTGCTATTATAATCATAATATTGATAGGTTGATTTAATTTTTTAAACTTAATTTTTTTTTAAGAAAAGTGGAAAGAAGCTCATGGGAACCCTAATAGCCTCTGTTGAAACTAATTTTTTTCCTGTAAAGTGTTAATTCATTCATAGGTCCATATGTTTGCATCACCACATGAACAACATCATTATTCATCACCCCTCCCTGATCACACACATACATTTCATCACAAAAGTTCATCACCGCATCGAAGTCTCCAAATTCCACAATTAACCCCTAGAAAAATGGTTGATCAAATACCCTAAAACTATAGTTACTGTCAATCCATATTTCACCCCTCAACTACCATTAATAATTAGAGAAAATAAAATATTTAAATGATTATAAATAGTATTTATTTTTTAATATTTTTCCACTTGTGGGATTATGTGGGCTGTGGAAGGTTTAAAATTATTGGTTCGTATTTTATGGGGATTTTTTTTGGAAAAACCCGTATGATATAAAACCCATGCGGTTTTGGGATTCCTTACCTCAGCTCACCCATATGGCATTAAAAATGATAAGTTTCACAATATTTTCAAGTGATGAAGAATGAATGATCCTAGATAACTACTAGTATTTTTCCTCTTCTTTTATTCTATTGATTCAATATTTATTTTTCTATATAACTTATAAAATATTTTTCATTAAATTTTCCTTTAAATATATATAAATATACATAAAAATCTTAGAATAACTCTTGAATGGAAACATAATAAGACACAACCCCAGGTAATGATATATTATAGAACTTATGAAAAATTTTAAGTGGTTTTAATTAACTAATAAAATGAATCTTCAATTGGAACCATTTTTGGGATGATATCAAATTTTTTAGAAAAATGAAAATATAAATGTAATAATAGGTTAAAAAATATAATCTATTTTGTAAAAACATATAAAAATGAAGAGTATTTATTCTTTGAATGTATTGAATTTTGAATGTATGTTAGAAAATAGTTTTGAAGATATAAAAATAAAAAAAAACCTTAAAAATTTTATATTTTATAATAATAGAAAAACCAAGAGACAAAAAAACCATTATACCTGAAAACATGGAACTAGATAAACCTAAATAATAGCTTCACTAAAAACAAATTTCATAATAATATAAAACTTTATAGACTATAAGAACATGTAAGAACATAGAACTTTGAAAGAATTATCTGATCCTAACATGAATAAACATAAAAATTCCTTAGTATGACCTGAAATATATACTTGTTTTTAGTTAATATTAGGTTTATTTCACCATTTACCTAAATTTCATGTGTTTTTGGGTTAATACCCTCATAAAAATTTACAATAATTTCATATAGTTTTCATAATTTTGAACCCACAATGGGTAAATGAAGACCATATGAAAATGATATCTTTTTATTTTTCCTTGGATGAGGTAGCTAAAGAGTGGTTATACTACTATAAATATTACTCCATGAGAAATTGTCACTAACTCAAAAAAAATCTAGAGAAATTCTTCCAATCTTATTAAACTTCCTCTCTTAAAAAAGATCTTTGTGGAAATAGAAAATTGTGAGGGGAGAATTTACATGAATATTTGGAAAATTTTAAGATTGTTCTCTTCCTATCCTCACTACTGTATTTTAGATCAAATTCTAATTAATTTTTTTTATAAATGAATAGTCTTGAAATATAGTGGCATGATATATGCATCAGTTAGAGGATATTTAGTGGATAATACCCCAATTAATTCTAGGAATATCATAGCTAATATAGCCCAAAATTTACAAAAATTTGGAACTACAGGCTTAATTCATGTCTATCCAGCCATATAGGTATATTATTTCAATTATGAAAAACATTGAATCAATATTAATTTCACTCATATCACCACTATGAAAAAACAAAGGATATTAAACACTACCCATTTACAAACTCAATATGAACCAACAATTATGATCTAAATTCACTATGGTATTTTTTTAATTCGTGACCATTTTAATGGTCAATTACCTCAATTAAACTAATATTTTGAATCTTATAATGGTATATTCCCTAGGAAACTTTTTTAGAAGAACCGAAATAATTAATTACCCAATAAAAATAGTTAACATAGGCTATTTTAACCAGACTAAAATTTCATTCAATGCTAGACTTACCAACATAATAACAGGTTTAGGAAATTTGATCCACAAAATAAGTACATCCATCATAAAAACACCAATAATTTTCTGAGGTATAATCATGATCATTATTATAATCATTCTACTATGAATTATGCATCATATCAAAATTAAGATAACCAATCTGTTAGAAACTCTAGATCACTCAAAATAATCATAAGTATTATTAAAACCTTGAGGTGTTGGTTAAAAAATACCAAGAAATATATCAAAAACAAAAAAATTTATAATAAAATATAGTAACACAATTGTTTCAAATTGAAACAGATATTAATAGTCTAAAAAATCAAGGGAGTAGGAATCTTTCATGAAAATCTGGAGTAAACCTAAGAGGTAATGAGAATGTTAGTTCTATAAGACTAAGAAGTGATACTAAAATTCAAAACTCAGAGGTTAAATTTAATAAACCAAAGACTAATAATAATAATAATCCTAAAAAATGAATAAGAATATGAAGAAGTTTCAGAGTCACATGTGGAACCCGTTACTGAATCTATTGTTCAAAAATTTACAGAGTAATAAAAAACAAAAACAGATTGAATTATTAAAGTAATAATTGATGTGAATATTATTAAGTTTATTGGATATTAAAAATAGTGAAAAAATTAAATAATGTCTTAATAATGTTCAAGTATCCACTATCATACCCTCAAGGCATTCATCTTATTAAAAATAATGTTTGATTTCAAATGAAAGAGGAAGTTCCTGATATATTTAAAAATATATTGGTGAATATTTTGTTGTTATTGTTGAATTTAGTGCCCAATAACCAACTTTTATGTACAGTGTGAAAACATGTTTTCATTTTTTTTAATATTAATAAACTTTTTATCACATTAGGATTTTTGTTCTATGTAATATTGTATTTGATAATGTCATTAGAGTAGTTCTCACACTGAATGTTCATAGCAGTTCCCCACTATGATGAGCACCCAGAAGTTCTATAACTATATTCGTAAATATATTTTCTACATATAGATGAAATCGTATAAGGGACATAAATTATATAGGCTATTAGGTTTGGATACTCATAGGACTTTGAGTCACCTTTTTATAGTTTAAACACTTGGTAATATCTAATGTGTGATATTATGAGAACGAGACCATCCAATAGAAAATCCACATGTATATGTGTCATTTGATGTTCCTATAAAAATTTATGTGTACTGATCCATAGACTTTAATATTATTTATAGTGAGTGTTATAATTCACAAACATTTATGTATTAATGAAACCAGTGATGACATATGTTCTTAGTGAGGTATGATATGTTGGGTGTGTCACAAGGAATATTTAATTAATGAATAATGCAAGAAACGATTTGTCCCTCAAACTCTTTAGTGTAATTTGATATAACAATCCCTTTTATGGATATGATATAGCATAAATAAATTCATGGCCAATGTATTCTATAGGAATGTTTGATTTCAAAAAAATCAAAGATAGAGACATTGATCACATAGGTTGACGGAACAAGCATGTGACCTTCTTGATTGTGGATATCATGATAAAGGGATTATATTACACAGTAAGATTTTATATGTTTCTTTATGTCACTGTTTCAATAAATTATTTTCATATGGGGTCCATGCAATGTATCTATATTCTAACATTGGACTTTAATCTACTTATTTGAATGAGAAACAGGCCTAGACGGTCTCAAACTAAGTGTATCCAGAATATTAGTTACATTATATGTTATTATTTATTATTTAACAAGTTGAATAAATATTATTCCTAGACCTGGATTAATAATTATTCATGTTTTATTGATCACATATATTTTTTTCACTACTTATTCAAGTTAATATCATGTGAGAAAAATATTTACTAAATATTTATTATCTATTTAGTGAATATACTATTTTATTAATTATTATTGAATAATGTAGTGATATTTATTTATTAAATAAATAGTCATTATTCAAGTCTTGATAAATATTATAGAGAAATGGTGGACCAAGTTTAATGGTCCGGTGAGAAATAACATATATTGAATATTATTTGAATATCTAATATTTAATTTAATTCACAAGTAGAGCATATTGTAAAAAATAATAATAATTATATTACTATTATTATATACATGGGGTTATGTATGGATTATGGGACTAATAAGGGTCCATGTGAAATTATTTTCTATCCCTAGAAGTATATAAACCCAATTATATTATTTCATTAAAGATACAATACATTTCTATTGTGCACAACAAGATCCAGAGAGAATCCTCTCAAATCCCTATTGACTTTCCTTTCTAAGAACACTATTAATAATGAAGATAGATTCTCCTCCATAACCACTCTAAATTTCAAATTGATCAAAGGGAAACCTTCCTTGAAATGATTATCTAGGTGATCAAAGGCGAACAATGTAAACGTTATTATCTTATATTATATCACCATAGATTCCAATGGTGACATTCATAGGTTCATGGAACACGTGTGGATCACCATTGGAGGTGATTTTTTTTACTACAACACAATGTGTGTACAAAATTTATATGTTATCTTATCCATAAATGATGAATTAATTCCCCATAAAGTAATTATTTAATCTCCAAAATTAATTATAAATAAAATATGATGATTCTACACTTTAGTTTCAGTGATTTTATATTATCTATATTCATTGATAAAATTCTATAAATCATAGAATTGTTCATCATATAAATCTAGGAGTAATCATTGATTGTGAAAAAAAAGTTGATTTCTATATGCCCTAACTTCCACTTCTATTGCATCTAGAACCTTAAAATGGTATCAAAGTGGTCACATAATTATTTATAATTATTAAATAACATTGATTTAATTATGATTTTTTGTTAAATTTCAATTGCTATTAAATCGTTCATTTATATGAATTGTGAGATCTGTTCTTATTTCTCCTTATTCTGGTAAATTAAATAAAATCAATTAATTTTATGAATGAAATAAATTCAAATGTCTTGTCTGGAGGTTACAAGGTGTCTAGCTAGAGAACACATGAGTAGAAACTATGTAACCAAAAGGTACACACCATATAACCATGTTAAATGCACATTGAATTTCAAAATAATTAATTTTACCCATGTGTATTTATTACACACAATGAATTTAATTACACAAGAAATGTTCACCAGGTCATCTTATAAAATGGTTAATGGGAGTACACTCCATTTAAATTTATTACACAATATGTAGTCCATTACTCACAAATGGGTTGTGTATATTCTTACACAGCCTACATGACTGGTTTCCATGTAACTCGGAGACCACACACCATGTATCCCATGTACACGTTCTATACTCAAATATTTTCTATTGAACAATTACATGTCGTGTCTCTATGCATGTTTCGTGGTTAAATATTGATAATAATATATGGTCTGTATCTTGACTGTACACGCCATGTACTTTTACCAAATTGCATAAAAGTAATAATTAATTTCTTATATTTCTTATACCTTATCAACATGTGTTCTGTTTTTTCATTAATTTTATAGTACATTCTATGTTATAGGTTATATATATATATATTAATGTCTAAATAATTTTATATGTAATGTTTGAAACTGCATATCATCTATAAATCATAATACCTTTATTATTCTATGAGCAGCAAAATGTTGCATGATATGTAAATGCCATGTTGTTAATGATTTCATTATGTTTATATTACATGTTTTTACATTATGTGATAATTCTTGTATATAATATTTCATATTAATAAATAGTATACAAATATAAAACAGATTGGGTAGTTTGGGCGGGTACTCACTATTTTGCCTCCAGGGTAAATTTTTGTACACGTGTAATTATAAATAAATTTATTTAACTTTTTACAAATTATGATGGATGAGAATATTAATAAAATTTTTATAATAATTAATATAATATAATTGACTAATTAAGGAATATAATCACTTTATTTGAGCGTGATTTATCTTAAATAAGAACTATTATAATTAAATGTTATTTTTATTAAATGAGTTATTTGTTGTATATATGTGGAAGATCATGATCATAGACTAGACCTGTTTATGGGATTGGTTTATTTTAATTTATTGTCAAATTAATCTTTTGGCGTGTGTGTCATCCCTCATCTCAGTATGTAAGGGAATGTGTTCTAGTAGTTTGTTTTATGTAATCCCCCTAACCAGCCCATTGTTTCCCGTCTCAATTGTGTGAGTAAAAGAATATTTAATAGATAGAGCTCCTAGGATTGTGGAGGTGATTCAAGTTTGGTTCTAAGGAAAAACCAATCCAAGATATTTACATTAGTGGATACATGGAAAGATGGAACATAAACCATAAACTGGTTCAAGGTGTTTTTCCCATAGGTCGACGGTTTGTGTATCATCCTCTAGATAAACTAACCATTAGTAAAATCTCATGATCATACCAATTTATTATTTTATATCTATAAAGTGGCATGGTTATTTCATTATGTATTTTGTTTCACAATCACATGAATTAATGGATTAAAAATCATGAAATATTGAACAAAAATAAACTAGCTTATACATAAACATTATCTAAGACATGGTTAATAACTTAAATAAATCAACTTAATATTAAAAATAAGGTAATAATGATAATAATTATAAATTTATGTAAAAATATAAAATCACTAAATTATATATATTAATTTTTTCAAACCATACACTACATAAGTTAAGATCAAACCGTAGTTCAATGATGATAACCATATAATGTTGGGGCGCTCTCAATTATTAGGGAATTATAACCTGAATTTTTGGGTAGAATTAACTTATTTCACATCAATGGTTGACTACCAAATAAGTACATGAGGTAACTAAGAGTAAAAGGTTAAGGAAATCCAATTTATTTATTTTAGGATAGGTTATCCCACGTAAAAAATAAAGGAACTAGGAGTTAATGTATTTTGCAATAAGAATTCCTACCTAAACCCCTTCAAATTACATGAACAGCCAATTCCAGGGTTATGAGAAGGGGAATATAGACCCTTTCTAGTAGAATTTACAAGAAACATTATATTATGTATAAATTTGTGATGGAAATTTGTTTTTGATAAAATAGTGGGTAATCAGTAAATATAATATTTATTTAATTCTATATTTTTATGAGATAATTTAATAAAATTATATTATTCATATTTTGTAGAAAAACCGTAAAAATGACTTCAAAAAAATTATTATGATCCATATATGAGAAGGATAACTTTCTCATAGATATAAATCTCCAATAATAAAATAAATTCTTACACATTATACAATTCCAAGGAATTAAATTTTAAGTGCTCAAATAACCTATTCCCAAATTTTTTGGTAAAGAGGCTAATAAGGATGAGTATTCTATCTATGAGAAACATTTTAATGATTATACTGATGTTAACTATTTCATGATTTCTCCCATGACCAATGTGATTCTAAAAAAAATTATTACATGGATGTGTATAGCATGATCCCTAATCAATAGGGTCTCAATTAAGATAAGAGGATATAAGATATATACAAGATCATCAATTATCTTTTTATAACATAGATTTTAGATTTTTCACTAGTTGGGCCTCATGTATTCATGATAATTGGATACATTTAATGCATATACATCTTTGGTATTAAATTTCTATATGAGTTTCACACAAATATTATACTTTACTCACTACCCAAGTCATTATCTAGTTTTATTTTCAATTTTAACATGATCAATAATGATAATAGTATTTCATAACTTTTACATTGATTCTATAAGTGGAAAAGGACATGGGGTGTGAAAAACCTACAGTCCTTACGGTGAATAAGAAAAAAAAAATGATAAGGATCCCGATACACAAAATAATTTGAAATTGCCTGAGAACTATCCTTCTAAGAAGAAGAATATCCAAAGGTAGGGAAATGATAAGGAACCAGTATGTTTTTCATGTTCTATGAGTGGCCACTAGAAGTAAAACAATGCAAATAATTATGAGAAATATAAATTTGAGTTCCTTATCATGTTTATAATTTCAATATCTACACATTGGGTGTTAGATACATCTTGCAGTGCTCAAATTTGTTTCCAAATTCAAGAATAGTGTAGATTACAAAATATTGCTAGATGAGAGGTGGATTTGTGGGATACCAATGGTATAAGTATGGTTTCTCTAGCCATTTCGGACTACCACCTTTAATTTCCAAGAGAAATGATATTTGTTTAAATAGTTTTTTATTGTGTACCTAATACTACAAATAACATAATTTTTGTATCCTTCATAGATATAAATGGGTTTTTTGTCAAATTTGTATATAAAAGTTGTTTATTTAATAAAGGTAACATATTTTATAGTATAAAACATTTAAATAATTTTATTTACTTAATAAATTAGAAAAAAAATGTATTGGAAATAAATAATGAATCATGTTTAAACAGCTCATATAAAACCCACCTATGGAATCTCCATCATGGTCATGTAAATGAGAATCAATTGAAAATTCTATACCAAGATGATTGTTTAGAGTATTTTGAGATAAAACCCACATGAAATGTGTCATTCATGTTTACAAGTAAAAATGACCAAACCATCATTCAGTAGATACGGTGAAAGGAAAACATAGATTCTTGGATTGATATGCACCGATGTGTTTGGGAAAATTACTATAGAAGATAGAGGTTGGAATTCTTATTTCATTACATTTACTGATTACTTGAGTAGATATGGGTATGTATACTTGATTATGTATAAGTATGAGTCCTTTGAGAAACTAAAATAATTAAAGAATGAAATAGATAATAAACTTGGAATGAATATAAAGAACGTTTTATCATATCAAGGAAGTGAGTATCTTAACCAAGAGTTTATCATAATTTCATAAGAGTTTGTGATTATTTACCATCATAGTACACCTTACACACCATAGTGAAATGGAATTAGTGAGAGGAGTAATTTTACCTTATTAAAAATGGTAAGGTCGATGATGAGTCATTCAGATCTTCCATTGATCTTTGGGGGATTTTTATTATAAAATACAACATGCACTCTAAACTGAGTGCCAACTAAAGTTGAAAAACTAATTACATTCAAGCTATAGATTGGAAAAAACTCATTCTACCACATACATGTGTATGGGGTTGTTAGGAATTTGATAATGACTTCTCATACACCAAATTATCACCATTTGGATCAAAGTGTATCTTTATTGGGTATCATTTGAAAATAAAAGTATATAACCTATACAACCCCTCAGATAATAATGTTATTATCACTAGACAATCCGTATTTCTTGAGAGGTAAAACATCCTCAAAAAGGATATTTGGGAAAATATTGACTTTGATAAAGTTAATTCTCAAGTCATAGAAGATATTTTTAGGAATAGATTTCAAAGGTCCCCATGAAAGTAGTTTTTGAAACATAAGTACTACATATAATAACTAGAGAGGTAAGAGAACCAGAGAGATATGTTTTTCTTATCATAGAACATGGTACTCATTTTTGGATGACAATGATGAAACTATATCAAATAAATAGGTATTATAGTGATAACAATATTCAATATGGAATGAATATATGAATTATAAAATAGATTCCATGTACCAAAATGAATTTTGGGTTCTATTCGATGTTCCAAATGATGTAAATCTTGTATGATAAAAATGGTTATTCGAGGGAAAACTATAAATGGAAGGTATATTAAATACTTATAATTCTAGGATAGTGTGTAAAGGTTTTAAAGAGAATCAAGGGATTGACTAGGATGGATCCTTTTCAATAGTTTCCATTTTTTATCGACCGTAATTCTACTTCCTATAGTATCCTACCATGACTATGAAATTTTAAAAATGGGCATCAAAACAACTCTACTTTATGGGAACCTTTAGGAAGATTTCTATATTAAAAACTAAAATGGTTTATGACTATACGTAATTTCAAAAATATTTTCATGTTTTCAGATCCATTTAGTTGTTGAAGAAAGCATCCAGGTCATTGAACATTAAATTTTATGAAGTTACAAAATAATATGGATTTATTAAGAATGAATGGGATTCCAATGTTTATAATAGGTTTAGTGGAGATTTGGTCATTGTCCTAGTATTATATGTTGTTGAAATATTACTTATTGTAAATGACATACCAATCTTACAGTCCATTAAGGACTAGTTAAAATAGTGTTTCTCTATGAAGGGCTTAGATACGTATCTTATATTCTAGACATAATGATCATTAATTATAGATCCAAGAGGGTTCTTGGACTAAATTAAAGTACTTACATTTACCAAATACTAAATAGATTTAGTATGAAACAATCCACAAGGGTATTGGTTCTAGTGTCACATGGTATACATCTTTCTAAGAAAATTTGTCCCCATAAACAACAATAGAAATAGGTAACGAGTAATATCTAATATTTTTTAGGGATAGGATCAATCATGTATGTCATGTTATATATTATACTCAATGTTTCTTATGCATCAAGCATCATAAGAAGATATCAAGTTGATCTAGGAGAATAGAATGGGTCTACAATTAAGAATATCCATATGTATCTGAGAAGAAATAAGGATATGTTCCTGGTGTATAGAGGATACAAGGAGCTGATCATATGGGGTTATACCAATTCTAGTTTTCAATTATATCTTAATAATATGAATTCAGGGTCATGATATGTTTTTATCCTTAATGTAGAAGATGTGAGAAAGAAGTGTATAATGTAGCTAGTTATTTTCAATTCTACAGCAGAGTCTATGTATATAATGTTTTTTGATGTATCCCAAAGAAGAAACATTTATTTGAAACATTTTATAGGATAATTATGTGGTAAATATTATTAAATACCCTATTAAATTATATAGTGATAATACTGAAACGATGACTCATGAAAAATATCCAAGGTAACATCAACAAATAAATAACATAGTCTGGAAGTATCTCCGCTTGATAAATTTTTCTCATAGTGTTAAAGATAAAGTAAGAAGAGTTCATACAAAATAAAAAAATATAAGTGAACACCTTGACTAATGGAATATCTCTGTAGAATCATGAATTTCATGCAAGAGATAGCATACTTATGGTTTTTTGCAGTTGGCTCCAGTACAAGTGTGATTTTGTTGGAGTTACTTCCCAAAAACAAATTTTTTTGTACTTTTTGATTACCTATATTCATTTTTTAAAATATTAATATACTTATTATCACATTATGATTGTTCTTATATGTAACATAGTATGTGATAATTTCATAAGAGTATATATTGCATTGAAATTTTTTAGTAGTTCCCCACTAGTATGAGAACCCAGATACTACGATAGTATTCTGATATATATGTTAAATATTCAGATGAAATAATTTGAGGAAAAAATGATATAAGCACTTAGGGGTGAAATATTATAGGATGTGGAGGCACCTTATCATGGTATACTCCCTTGGTAATTTCTAAGATAAAAAATTATGAGAATGAGACCAGCCATTAAGAAGTCAATATTTATATGTTTCATTGCTTTTTCCATTTATTTTGATGTTTGTGTTGATCCTTAGACTTTAATGATATTATTAATGGATTTTATGAGTCAAATAATTTGATGAATTGATTAAAACCATGATAAAATATGTTTCTGATGAGGTGGGATACTTTGGGTGATTCATAAGTAATATTTATTTAATTAATATTGTAGGAAAGCATTTTTCTCTTAATTTCATTAACATATGTTGATATATTAAGAATCTTGATGTAAATTATATAGCCTAAATAAACTCATGGCCATGGTGTTTTATATGAAAGTTTTAATTTTTTAAATTCAACTAAAGAGACATTGAGAATATAGGTTGATGGAATTTTCATGCAACCTGACTGATTAGAGATATCATGAAAAATGGATTGTATTACATAGTAAAAATATTAATGAGGCATTCTATCATTGAGACATTAAATTATTTTTATATGGGTGTATTGTCGTATTTTTATATGCTAGCCTTGGAATATGGGATGCTTCACCTAATTCCATTGAGAAAGAAGTAGGACCATAGTTAGTGTATCTATAATATCAGTTAAATTACATTATCTTTTTAACATGTTGAATAAATATTATTCCCACACATGGTTTAATAATTATTTAAGTTTTATTTATTGCATATATCCTATGACTTGTTATTTGGGGGAATACATTTTGATAAGAATATTTAATAAATATTTATTTTCTATTTTGTGGATATAATATTTATATATTTATTAGTGAATAATGTTGTGAAATTTAATTATTAAATAAATATTCATTATTCAAGTTCTGATAAATATTATAGAGGAATGGTGGATCAGGTATAATCGTCTGGTGATAAATGATATATATTGAATATTATTTCAATAAATAATATTGAATTTAATTCTCGAGTTTAGCACATTTCAATAAATAATAATAATATTATTATTATTATAGGCATGGGGTTTTGTAGGGATTGTGGAAACAATAAGGAAACATGAGTAATTATTATTTTTTATCCTTTTCTCTATATAAACATAATTATATTATTTTCTTAAGAGATGCAATTAATTTTGGTTTTCATAACAAGATCTGAATAGAATCCTCTAAAATCCACAGAGAGCTCCCCCTCCAAGAACATAGAGTAATTGTCCTCTACCACTACTATCAATTCTAGAGAAATCAAATAGAAACATTTTATGAAGCGATTCTCAGGGAAATCAATGGATAACAATATCAGCATTCAGATCAATCATTCTAGCACTTGGATATTCCTATAGTGATGTTCGGAGGTTCGTGGAACATGGGTGGATCACCACATGAGGGAATCTATTCTTGATTTATCCAACACATCAATGGTAGGATGTAGAGACATTATCATCTCCATCAAAGAAGAAATAATTCCTCACAATGAAATTATTTAATTTCTTAAATTCATTTTAAATAATATGTGCTGAGCATTCACATTGGTTCCATTGTTTTTATATTGTCTATATTATTTTATTCAATTCCTTTGATCACAGTGTTCATCGTCATGTAAATATTGAATTAATAATAAATTGTGAAAAATAGATAGGATGGGAATGCCCCAACCACTACTTTCTCTATGCCCATAACCTTCAGTTAAGTATTATAAAAAACCATTATATGAGAAATTCATTAAATAAATGTTCATCATAAAAAGGAAGTTACAAGGAGGAGATAAAGTCATCTTAGGTAGGAATGTTTCCTCCATGATATGACACTCTTTCCATTTTAATTGTAAATATATTGGTATATTTTTTATCCCTTATTATATAGGAGAACAAAAAATTTATAATGCGATGTTAGATTCAATTTTATATCCAAATCATTGTTATTTTTATAAATTTATTTAATATTGTATTTTTAGTCTTGATGGTGAGTTTTTGATGGAAACCTCTTGAAACTTTTCAATTTTTGGAATTTGGTTTGGGGTGCATGAATAGCATGTATGGTTAGTATAAATGTGTGAAAAATATGTGAGGGGCATGAAATTCTTGGAAGATCTATTTTTCATAGTTGGAACATAGTTAGTTTAACCATGTAGACCAACCAGGTATATTATTTATTGTTCCCTGTGAGGGGTGAATAGTTAGCACATGGTTGGGGTAAACTGTGTGACAACCATGCATTTCACGTTTCTTTAAAAAATAAAAAACTAATCAAATTAAAAATCTAAACTAACTCGCCCCTCCACGTTATCATGTTAAACACACACAAACCAAAGGGGTGTCCCTCACATAATATCCTCTCCCTTCACAGGTCTTTCCCACCCTTCTACCCTCCAATTTCAACATACACTCCCCGTGTTTTCAAATGAAATCTCCTTTGATTAACTTTCATTATTCTTTACTCCCTTATTCTTCCCATTTATTCTTTTTTTCTTTCTATACCTTCTAGTGTGTTTGACCCATCCAACCCCTAACTTTATTTTGAGTTTTTTTATTTATTTATTTTTCATATATATGGTTTATGATCCCCAATTGAGGCCAATTATCACTATGGGCATTGAATGCAACAAATTCCTCTCTTTTTAAGTTAGGGTTTTTTACATTTCTATACTTTAGATAAAATTTAATTATTTATTTTGTGATTTTTAGTTTCATATGTGTTATTTAGGGTGTATTGGATATCTTTGAGTTGAAATAACACCTCCATTCTCAATGGAAGTGAGTTTTGGGTAGGTTTATCCTTATTTTAGGCCATTAAATTTTATATTCTTATTTGATTTCATTTTTAATTCCCCATTTATATAGAATGTAATAATATTAGTTTTATTTAAGGA
The DNA here is from genome assembly GCA_963277665.1 of Viscum album. Taxonomy (NCBI): domain Eukaryota; kingdom Viridiplantae; phylum Streptophyta; class Magnoliopsida; order Santalales; family Viscaceae; genus Viscum; species Viscum album. The sequence goes on from OY728158.1 coordinate 59,776,120, forward strand.
GTATTTGAAATGTAAATAAAGTTTCAATTGTTTTCCCCTTTAATTTAAGGGTTTTCCCTTAATTAGAAACTTGTTAAAGATCTATTTCAATTAATTTTGTATATTAGTTGATATTAAACAACTGAATTACCTTTGAATAATAAATTAAACGTTTTAAAAGAGATTTTGGATTTAAAATTGGGTTCTCCCTTGTTCAAAAAAATTACAATGGTTTTATGATATTGAAAATAATTTGAAATATATATGTGTGTGTGTTTCTATATATATATATATATTGGTTATACACATATTCAAAGGTATAAATATATGTATTCATGTTTAAAAATTCAAATGAAAATATGTGAATTTATGTAATGAGATAACTCTATATGTCTCGTAATTTTATATGGGTATAACCATAAAATACAGATTTTGGGTGTGGTTTCTCAAATGTATTTGAAATCCTGGTTGTAACGTTTTGCAGTATTTTTATAAGGGATAATTTAATTCATAAAATTTAGTTTTTTTATCCTCTAAGGATGAATTATATGCCTCATGATTTCTTAAATATTTTCCTTTTATTTAAAAAATAAGAAATAAAATGATTAATGATGACTGTTTTGATTTTGATAAATGATTTGGTTTGTAATGGGTTGATGAAAGGGAATCTATATTTTATATTAGAATTGATACCTTTGGAATGTAAATGGTGTATGGGAAGCTTAGTATCTTAGTAGGGTAGATGTTGAAAAGTATTCTAGGAATGGTACGTCCTTCCTAGCATATAGGCTACACTATAACACTAACTAAACTACATAATGATTATATGGATTTTTTACAACTGAAAATTTGGTTTCTTCCTCTCCATTGGATCATGAATTGAAAAAATTATATGTGGTTCGATCATTGAGAGTGTGAGGATCCATGTACCTAAGCTTAGTTACCTTGGGATTCTCATTATTTTTTATCTAATAATTTATATTTTCTAATTTCTTTTAAAAACCAATAAAGTGTTTAATTTATATTAAGTGAAATATTTCTTTCTAACCAAATTTTTATTTTGTTTAATGTTTTAAATGACTTTTTTATTAAAAACACATTTCACTATATGATATGAAACGAAATTTAAATTGAAAATAAATAAAAATGATATATTTTGTTTCAGAATAAAAAAAAGTATGAAACCTATTTTTAAAATGAATTTCAATCTAGAATAAAAGGATATTTAATATAAAGAATTTAAAATGAGGTGTGTTTTACCTTTATCATGCCTACTGTGTTTAATTTCTCATGTTTTCCTTTTTCATTTTTGTTTTAGGTTTTTATTCTATTCTTGACTTCTCTCTAATCATTGATTTTTTGGATGGTTATTTGTATAGTCAAATGGAGGTATGTTGGTAGTTTTTATTTTCATTTTTAGTTATAATTTATTTCATTGGCCATATAGTACTTTATTTATTTTTAATGATGGAGGGTAGCAATAATTATGGGAGGTTGTGAGGGAATTGGAAGTGTCTTTAGTTTTTTTATAGGGGATGGAGGCTGGGGGTGATTATAGGTATTATTTTAGATGTTTATTCTGATTGATTCAATTTACTTATTTTAATATTTATTCTACTTATTTGATTTATCATAGATTTCCAACATAGGGATCAGTCATTCCCATTTTATCTCTACTTATTAAACACGTTTTTGGGTTAAATTGTTCTTATGGGTCATAATTTGATGCACATAGTGCTTTTTCCCACCTCAAGGTGATCAAGAACACACCTCGGGTATGTTGTGTGCTAGAAAGAGTGTTTGATGGAGGGATATATTAGTTTGTTTCATAAATAAATGGAATCATAATTCCATTTTCTATTCTGTATGTAAAGGTAGATATATATTAAATTATTGGTACTTTGGGTGTGAGTAGGAAAAAGTGTATGGGAAACACTTTTTTGTGTTGAACCTTGAGTTACCATGGGATGTCAAGAATGAGTTTTGAATTAAGATCTTTACTTATTATTTATTAATTTATTTTTATTTTTATGGAAGATTATTTGATTTATATTAATATATTTTTGGTGATTTGAGGGCTTGTGTGTTTGGGGAATGAAAATGGGAGATGAAATAGTGTTACACGATGAGTTCACAGGGCTTATAAAACCATGTGTACCCTGATTTCATTGTTTGACATGATTTCTAATGGTGGTTACATGATTGGGCCATATTTTTCTAACTATGTGGCCAATTCATGAACAAAAAAAGTCCCTCTTATGGAGTTTTTATGTTTTGAAAATCTATTTATTGAGTATTTAATTGCATGTGTTGTTTTTAAAAGAATAAATGATTATGTTTTGAAAAAATGATAAAGGGGTTTTAGGTTTGAAAAATAAATCCTGAAATTTTTATAAATTAAAATCATTAAACATAGTCCTTAATGTTTAGGTTCAAAATTTTTTATTTTTTTAAAAGTAGAATATTAGTTATTCTTAAAATTATTTGAAAGGAATTTGATGTTTATATTTTCAAGGTGTTTTTAAAAATAGATCTTTGGATTTGTGAACTATTATACAAATGGAAATTTAAAATTTTAAAAGTAATGATTATAGATCAAAAATGGTTTTTATGAGATTTAAATTTGTTTTTAATGGAAATATGTAGCATTTGAAATTGTTTCAAAAGGATATATTAATGTAAATTTACACTATTTCTATAGAGATTTTTAAAATCAAAAAATATATTTTAAAATGTTTAAAACATCGTGTTTTTTAAATAATTTTAAAAAGGATATTTGAATAATTTTTTAAACAGTTTAAATTAGGTTATTATTTTCTAAGAATTCTTATTTTGAATAGTGATGATTGTGATTTGGTTTCATAGTGATTTTCCTATTTCTTATGGTTAACATGGTTTGGAAAATGTTGATATATCTTATGTTAAAATTTACATTGTTATTTTAACATTATTTCTCTCTATATGTTTTGGTGAGTTATATGAACTCTATGAAATAGGATTCCTAAGTAGTGTCTCTTGTAGTTAGGGATTGTGATATTTAGGTTGATGGATTTTCCCAAACTCCAAGATGAGTGGAATATTCAAGTCCCCTCTTATGAGTTGAGCTTCTCTTGAGATCCCATGGTTTATTTTTCTTTTTTATTTTTCCACGAGTTCTTCTATTAATATGTTTACCATCTTGAATATTTTCTCACATTATTAATTATTTTTTCCCATTCCTTTTGAAAATATGCTAGTCTTTTTTTAGTTTATTTTGAGTGGTTGTGGAAGAAAATTATTGGGTGAATTTATCGGAACTAGGATACACCCATATTAGATATATACTAACTCTCACTTTGATTATTATGATGGGTTCATATTGGTTTTGGTGTTTTGGTATGATGATCTAAGTTAATTCCCCTTCCACCATTTCTCTAATTTTATAATAAACTAATCTTTATTGAGAAATGTTTTTTTGATAAAATTATATCCATTCATTTCCTTTCTCATTTGACTTTATTCGGATATCCTTATTCTAGGTGACATTAGTCATATGCTTTTAGATACATATATGTTTGGATATATAAGAAATTTATATGTATTTTTGATTGAGTTTCATGGTTGTTATTTGTTTTCCTTGGAAGATTTTTTTATTCTATTGAACATTTTTCTTGGTTGAATATTTATGTTGGGGATAAAATGTATCGGTACTAATCATGTTTCCTTTTCCCCAAAGGGTTTTTTATTTTTATTTAAATATTAAGTGAGATTTGACATCTTCAAGTATTTTTATTTTTAGATATTTCTTTTTGTAATATTAGATATCAGGATTTCATTCTTGTTTAGGATTATTTTTTTATAGTAAATAATAAAATCGTGGGAATATTGCCAAATTTTTTGGCCTTTATTCCTATAGTGATTCTATTTGAATTTCCTTGTGGGAACTCATTTGGGAGAAAGAGTTTTTGGTTGTTGATAATGGGTTTAGAGGTTATTCAAGAGGTTAATTGAGTTGGTATATCTTTTTAATTTGGTTCATTTAATGATATATGTCTTTTAAAATTTATGTTTTTTGTGTTCTATAGTTATTTGGAGAATAATGTTTTCATGAGGGGGTTTTATCTTGACCTTGCTTTTAACCATCTGAATCAGCTAAGGAAGTTTGGGGGAAGAAAGATTCATGGTGGGAATAATTTTTACACAACAACCATTAATATTTTTATTAATTTGTATAATTATTGATTTTTTTAATGGATGTGAGTTTTGAGAGGAACCTACATGAAAATTTGTAATTTTTAGAATTTGGTGTTGGGAACATGGTTAGCCCGCATGAATAGTATAACTATGCTGAAACCATGGGAGGGACCTGCAATTCTGGGAAAATCTATTTTCATTATTGGTTCAGTGTTCATTTAAGTGTATTGACCAATCATCTGTATTCCCTATTGTACCTGGTGAGGGTGTATAGTTGGAACAAGGCATGGGAAAACCTTCCGTAACTCTTAGTTTTCAAAAAAATAAATTAAGATAAATCAAAAACCTAAACTAACTCTCCCTATAACCCCAATAATATTAAATGCACAATATCCCAAGGAGGATCCCCTAGAATGAATCTATCCCCCTTAACATGTTTCTCCCTCCTTTCTCCCCTATAATTTCAACCCTCTCTCCCCATGTTTTCAGATGTGATCACCACCAGTTAACATTCCTCCTCCTATGCTCCCTACTTATTCTATTTTAATGTGTTTTTATTTATATCCCTTACAATGTGTGCAATCCACCAAAAACAAATCCTTATTTTCGGTGTTTATTTATTTATTGCTAATGCTTAGGGATTGGGAGCCCTGATTGAGTTCGATTCTCACTATGATACTTGAACGAAATGGATTCCACTTCATTAAAGGTAGTGTTTTGTTCATTCCTCATCTTTAGATCGAATTTATTTTGGGATCTTGTAATTTTTTTCATATATTTTAATAAGGGTGTATTATACCTCTTTGAGGTGGAATAAAACCTTTATTTTAAAAGTTATTGATTTTCTGTAGGTTTCCCCTTGTTTTCGGCCTTTAAATTTTAGAACCTTCCCTATTTGAATTTGTATTTCCCTATTTATGTATCATATAATAATAATAATTTTATTTAAACTTTATCTGAAGTGTAAATCAAGTGAAACTTGATTTCCACTTCAATTTAATGTTTTTCCATTAATTAGAAATTCGTTGAAATATTTTTTTTTTAATTTTAATCATTGATTGTTTATGAACTATTAAATTGTGTTTGAATAATATTTTAAATGTTCAAAGAGATTTTTTGGATTTAAAAGTGGGTTTCTCCCATGTTCAAAAAATATATATTTATAACCATTTTAAGATTTTAAAATATCTTTTGATATATATATATATATATTGTTTTTATGTATATGTATTCATGTGCGTGTATTGGTTCTACACATATACATAGGTATATATATAAATGTGTACAAATTCACATGGGAATATGTGAATGTGTGAAATTACATGTGTGTGTGTGTGACTATAAATGGGTATAACTATAAAAATAGGATTTTTTATCTGGTTTCTAAAATTTATTTGAAGACCAGTTGGAAAATTTTGTTTCATTTTTATATGGGATGATTTAATTAATAAAAATTACCCTTTAGTATCCACCAATGATTAATTACATGCCTTATAATTACTTAAATATTTTCCCTGGATTAAAAAATATATATAAAATGATTGATGGTTCATGTTTTGATTTTGATACATGGTTTTGTTTTTGATGATTTTATTGAAGGACCTATATATATTATATAACAAGTGATAACTTTAGAGTTGAAATAACACATGGGAACCCTGAGTAATTTTGTGGGTATACTTAGAAAAGTATTTTTGGCAAGGTACATCCTCTATAGCATGTGGACTACACTACAATACTCACTTGACTACATGATAATGATATGGATTGGTTATATCTAAAATGTTTGCTTCTTCCTATCCAAGAAATCTTGCATGGGAATTCTTATATATGGTTTTATCACTAAGATAATGAGGATCCTAGTACTTAACCGTAGTGACATAGGGCTTCCTATTATGTCTGATCTATTTTTTATCTTTTCTTCATTCTTTTAAAAATAAATAAGTTTTTTAATTTATGTTATGTGAAATGTTTCTTAATAACCAAATATTAATTCTATTTAATGTTTGAATTGAATTTTTTATTAAAAATTAATGTACCTCTATGATTTGAAAATATAATTCCATTGAAAATGAATAAAAAAAGTTATCTATTTTTTAAATTAAATCTGGAATCGATGAAATTTATATAATGTATTTTAGACTATAATTAAAGGATAATTAATTTAAATACTTGAATATATAGTGTGGTTTACCTTTGGAATGAAAAATATTCTTAATTTCTCAAGCATATTTTTATCATTTCAGTTTAGGTTCTAGTTCTATTTCATACCACTCACTGAGCATTGATTAGTTGGATGGAAACTTGTATTGTCACATGGAGTTATATTGATAATTTTTTTATATTTAAATTAACTTTATTGAATTGGAAATAGAGGCCTTTATTGATTTTTAGGGATATAGGGTATCTATATCTATGGGAGGCCAGATAAGAACTAGAAGTCGCTTCAGTTTTCTTTGTAGGGGAGGGAGACTTGAGGTAAGAAGAGATATTAGTGTAGATATTTATTCTATTTTATTTTCTATAATGTTTTATTATTTATGAAATATATTTGATTTTTCATGTATTTAAAACATATGTATGAGGCACTACTATTTTTATGATACTTTTTAAAATATTTTTTATATGATAAACTATTAACACAGGTTGTACTTTGATGCCCACATTACTTATCACCTTTAAAGTCCCGAATTTTCCCAATTAATTTTTTTTTAATTATATAGAATTATTACATGACTGTGAAAATTGATGGTCCATGATTCAGAGACCCAGTGTGTCCGAAATGAATTTCAAAACTTTTTTTAAGGTACGTTCAGTAAACATGTGGGTGGTGCTTTCTATCTTTTGAACCGATGCTCGGATTAAAAATATGATTCCATTTTTGAATCCGCAGCACTTGGATTCGCTTAATAGAGGCTTCACTTCAACCATAGTATGTTTGGAGAAAAATTTAGATTTTGAAATTTTTAAAATAATAATAAAATAATTTGTTATTTTATTTCATTCATTATTTTACTCCAACGGACAAGTGGCAGTGGAGATACCAACAACATGTCAAGACATTAAATGGCTTGACTCCTCAAATCCTTTGTAACAATGCTTTTGGAATTAGGAAGGTTCATATTAAAAGAACCCTCGTTAATTCCAAAACCATTTCTCATCCTCCCCCCTCTCATATTTATGTGGAACTTGGGGAGATGTATAGAAACGACTTCACCAAACAACAATTTTCTGATAAAGTGATGTGACGACAATCACTTGGAGGATGAAGATGATTCCATCGGGTGTTGATGAGCGACAACGAATCACGAACTGAAGCGCGACATTTGAGTGGCAATGTCTGCATCTTGTTGTCGAGATGACGAACAATGACTCTTCCTCAATCGTGAGCATTCTTCAACGATTTTGAGGTAGGGGTTTGGTTTAATATCAATCATTGATCTTCTCCTTTATTTCGTTCATTAACATATTAATGTGGAGGGTTCAGGCCAAACAGACAAGGCCTGGAACCCCTGCAGCTCTATTTAAGTTCCGTTCATCAGGGTCGTTTTCCTTAGGGTGACGGTAGAAAATAGACGATGCCACCGCAGAAGAAACCGTCGAACTGCCGGCGTGCCAAGTCGACAACGGCCGAGGGGGGTCGGAGGAGACCCACGGAAACCGGCCACAGGTTGAGGAGTGTGGCGCGGAATGGCACGTCACGAAGGCCAGAGGCGTCTGGCACGAGCCAGCCGTGCAGGAGAAGTGGTGGCACCGACTGGCGGCTAGAGCCATGGATAGCAGGCCTCGGTAGGTGGAGAGCGGTGTGGCCCCATGCCGCGCTTAGTTGGTGAACCCCTATTCCTCCAAAACAGCTGACCATTACGAGTTGGGGCAGTGCCCCACCGGTTGGCCGAAACAGCCCCGCACTTGCGGGGCCAGCTAGGAAGACCAGTCTGCCATCTAGCAGATCGGGCTAGTCGCGGGCCAGCCGAGCAGGCCAAACCCACCCAATGGATCGGGCCCGCATCCCAGCGGGCCGGACAGCGGTCCAAAGATCTAGACCCACGACCCAGGGGGCCAAAGCGGGTGGGCCAATTCCCACCCGACGGGCCAAGCCAACCACATCCTGGGCCCTTGAACCGATCCGGGATGAATTTGATGGGCTGGACCAAGAAAACCAGGCTAAACCTTAGTGGGCCGGACCCATGTATGGTTAGGTAGACCCTGACACCCATTACGTCGGGCCAGCGTGATCGAGTCGGACTGGGCCCAGACCCAACTGGTCCCCGAATAAAGAGACACCTGTAACTGATGAAATGGGTGTCTGTTCGACATGTCGTCAGTGGCATTGGAATTCCTTTTGGGAAGCAGTCCCGTTGGAATATTCTAGTGGGCCCGACCAAGTCGGGCCAGACCAAGGTGTTTTCACCCCCATTTCACAGAAAGGGGTGAAACTAACAGACCGGGCATCAGTTTGACGAAAATTCTGCAACATTGGAACCCTTAGAGTGAGGTGGTACAATGTTTATACTCCACATGAGTTTTAGAGAATGTTTGAATACAGCTGGTCTGGATCAAACCCAAATCCAAACGGGCCCTTGGAACTAAAACACTTATAAGTCATAGAGCTGGCATCTGATTGACACGTCATCTATTACGTTGAAACCCTTACGACATGATGGTCCTTTGGGATACTTATTCATGGAGATTTGTGATATTTGATGTACTAATAATGGCTTGAGGAATGGATCCCCCCAGAATCTAGTGTATAATGAGTGGGAATCCAGTGGCTGGCAGTGAGGAGGAGGTTGAAGACATATCATACGAAGGATAGTACCGAGTGATCCTATGTGGATCAGTAATTACTGATCCTATTTGGGGAAAATCCTATGGGGTTCAATGCTCAGTGATCTATCATGGGTCATCACATACTAATCCTCTGTGGGTCAAATCTTGTGTGGGTCAGCGCTCAGCGATCCTATGTGGGTCAGCGCATATCGATCCTGTGTGGGTTAGATTTTGTGTGGGTCATTGCGGGGGTTAGTGCCTATAGTTCATGTGTGGTTCAGACTCTGTATAATCATTAGTAGTGCCTCTCAATAGAATAAAATTATCTAGATTCTCAACTAATCATCGGTACTTCATTTCTTCACTCATATAGTTGGTGTGAGCTGAGTTGTTTACCTTCACGGTGTTACCTGTGTGGTACTTTTACATTCATGGTGTTACCTTCGTGGTGTTACCATTGTGGTACTTTTTCCTTTGTGGTGTTACCTTTGTGGTATTCTTCCCTCATGTATGAGATGTGTAGAGACCCTAAGATTAACGTATGTGGACATTACATTACTTTTGCAGAATACTTAGTACATAAGAAAGACACACACACATAAGGACCATAATAGTTTAGTGTCTTTGGAAACTCGGAATATAATCATCTAATCGTGGTGAAAGATCTTCAACATCTCCCATAAAGATCTTCTTTTTTTTACCTAAAACCATTCTTTATATCCTGGGGAAAAGAAAACATAAAAAGGTGAGCTCAAATGCTCAGTAAGGGTAAACAAAAGAAATATCAATCACATCATATACATAAGAACATATCTTTTGTAAATCTTAACCTACAAAAGGAATCATAATTTCATAACATGGGATAAATCATAGTAGTGAAATGTAATCCCAATAATCATAACATAAAACATTAAAATTTGTGGCATACACACATAATCATAGAGAATCATTTCTTATTAGTCGAGACTCATTGCCAAGACTATCTTAGTGGACATACTCAAATTCTGAACCGAGTTCACTCCTCGTTTCAGTCCGGTTTCACTGAACTGGTTTAACCTTCCGTTCCAGCCATGTCTATCCCTTGAGATATAAAATCTTTACCCAATGCATTGGAGGTAGATATAGGCCCCACCCATCTCATAATGATACCATTCTTATGTGTTCCACAAAATCAGAAAACCATACATCATAGCATAACCCATGTAATAAAAATGGGAATCTTAAACATCGTGACATCATAAAAAAAATTCATATAAGATAAAGGAATTCGTAAAAATATAATTCCATCACAACATAATCAAATCAATGTAACAATAGGGATAAAAACAGAACCCTTTATTATCTTAGATGGAAAATAATTTTGATAAAACACTTGAACTCCATTCTTGAGGAAAATATCATTTCTGCTTCAAAAATACATTTCCTTTCATAACATGTCGTACAATTATAAACTAAAAGAAGTTTATTAAAAATAAACATGAAAACGTGTAAAGGAAGATTCTTGGAAATAATGTTTTAAAAATCCATTCATGCCATATAAGTTAAAAAAAGCATTCTTCATACTTTTGTCGGAAAAGTCAAAAAGTACCTCGTACGAAAAACGACAAAATATTCCTTTCATATCCTTTACTAAAAACTCACCAAAGGGTAAAATTGGATTTAAAAAATTGTAGGTGGATGGAAATAATATTACATATTGAGGAAACATGGACGTGGATGATAAAATACACCCCAGTAAATGCCAAAGTATAAACAATCTCGGATAAAAATGAGATTGTGATATTTCCCTTACCTTAGGTCCGATTTTCCTCGTAAGTGTCCCAACCTCCTGTATAATGATTTAAATAATGTTATTGACATATTAAAGAATCATAATTATTGTTATGATATCATATATGGTCATATTCTTAGCTTCTTATTAGTAATATTTCATTACAACTTGTTATTCGGGTGTTTATTACTTTTTGTTCTTATGCGTGTTTTGTCGAATAAATTCTTATTCTTCTATTTAGGTTATAGATACATCATTTCCAGAATTATATTAGTGTAATATATATCATATTCATTCATTCAATTCATTTATATAATCATTATGCAATGAAGATCATGTAGAACGAGTCGCATCACATCGTGGAGACGGTATTCCCTATTTACGCACGAGCGATGATATCATTCCCATGATCATGGAATTGTATTGGAGTGTATGTATACAACTTCAGAATCAATATCAATTTAAAATAATCATATATAGTCATTATTTACACCATTATACCAATCCAATTAAGGTGGTGGTGGAAAGTAGATTACACCACGGCGTGGAGACGGTATTCCGTACGTACGCACGCGCGATGATTTCATTTTCCGTAGGATGGATAGATGGTGAAATAGGGTTCTTTCATACTTATAATAACATATAAGTATATAAGTGATACTGATGTTATTACTTCATAATGAAACAACTAAAGAAGAAGAAGTGGAAGAAGAAATAAAAATGAAAAAATCGGTAACGGACATTACCTCTTCTTTGAAGTGCTTCATTGAGACCTCCTTTTAGGGCACTAAAATTGGTCTTTGAAGAAGACCAGGACCTCTAGGATGTATCTAGGGAAGTGGAGAGGAGAAATTTGCAGGGTTTGGCCGAGCTTGAAGGCTCAATGTGGTGTGAGGAAGAGAGGGAGGAGGTTCCCATTTATAAGGGAGGAGAGGGGCACCTTTGGAATAACTAAAACTATTATTTTATCATAAAGCCAAATTCGGTTTTAAATAGCTCCAAATTGATTTATTTCTAAGACAAGGTGGGTATGGGTCGAAAGACTCTCATCCAATAGAATTTAGACAAGTTTAGGTTTCAATTTTAACTTTATCATTTATATTTAACTTTAAGTTAGATAATTTTACTTTTACCGTGTGTTTTTGTGTTCTTACACTATAAGGTTAATAAACATACTATAACAAGCCAAACGAACCCCAAGTTGATTATTATTAAGATATATAACCTTATCTAAGTCATTTGGCCGAACTTTAGATTTTTAGGAATAAAATAACAATTAATAATATAATATTTGTTTTAAAAACTATTTTATGTCAATTTTGACACTATTTAGTAATTGATTTTTGTGAAAATCAAAACAGAATGATTAATTCGAAAAAAGTTAATTAAATCAATAATAACATGTCATATTAAACTATAAAATTAGTGGAATTCATAAAAAGTCTCAAATTAAATTTATTTGGGTATTTATAACATCGATTATGTCAATATTTCATTAATAAGGTTATTACTGCATCAACTTTGTGTCATAAATAAATTAAATTATTTAATGTCTAAAAATTACAAATAAAATACCATCATGTATGAAATATTTTTAGATTTCTAATGAATATTTATAGTCGAATTTATCTTCTAACCTTATATTAAAAATTATTTACTTATTAAACTTTGATTTTAACTATTTTAACCCTTCTTTAAATAAATTAATAATAAATGTTCTAATCTAATCCAAGTGGGCCTAAATGGTCATATTTTATTCCTAAGGTTGTTTTTGGTCGAATTACACTTATCCAATAGAATTAGGACATGTGTTAGGGTAATAATAATATCATTTTACCCTTAATTACCCAATTTACTTTTAACCGTGGTAAAAAAATTAAAAAGATACTATTCACCAAAAATTATTTTCATCTCATTGAACCACATTTTACTTAATGACATCAACCGTGTCTCTCAGATTTTTGAAATTCCATTCACAGATGTGGTAAAATTATGTTTTATGAAAAATTCATTTTTTTAACTACCACTTAGTGGTTTCACTATTCATCAAAAAATGAAAGTTTCCAGAAAAATACAAAAAAATAGGCCTAAGCTATATTTGATATTATGAATTCAAAAAAGATGTCTATTTTACCAAATTCAAAACAAATCAGTTTCATTAATTAATTTAAAAATTATTTCCCATCGTCAAAACAAATAGCGTGTTCTTAAGAGATAATAACTATCAAAAGATTGACATTTGTTTATGTCTGGTTTAAATGTGAAATTACACCGAATGACCAACATTGTATTAAATTGTAAAAATATATTATAAATATAATTTAAAACCACTAAAATTAATAATTTATCACTATTAATTATTTTTATTAAAAAAGTTGTTTTTAATTAAAATTTAGTAATTTTCACTATTCATAAGAATATGAAAGTTATCCGAAAAGTACCAAAATTTCATCCTAAGCTAATTTTGATATTCCGAACCCAAAAATAAAGTCCATTTTGAAAAATAAAATTTAAAAATTCCAAAAAATGGTTATTACTATTCATAATGGCTAGTTTTAATAATATTTTAATAGCATATCGTTGTTTTGTGAAACTCGGTATTGCGTACTACACACGCTATCGAGGAAGGTCGCGATTGCGTGTAATGAAAGGAAAGTCAAGGATGCGTGTTGTGAAAGATCTTTTTAGTGTAGCGTACAACACAAGACATTAATGAAATTAAAAAGAATATTTTTTCATAAAATCTCGGGGTGTTACATTCTACCCCCTTAAAATGAATTTCGCCCGGGGTTATAAATGGTTTACTACTCGAAAGTTCGTTTAATAGAAACCCACATCGTAAAAAGGAATTCCCAAACTTGGATTTAAAAACTAAAGTATGAAATGTAACGGTTTCCCAAATTAACTCATCACTGGGTTTCCACGTAGGAGAACATAGGTGAAAATATGGATATGGATGCAAAATCTAACCATCATGTTCTGATGGAGAGTGGTAGAGAACATGGCTATGAAATAGCCAACAATCAAAAAGACATAGATTTGCGACGATCTAAGGTACCATCTAATTCATCATATATAAGGACACTAGGACAACATTTTTGGTTTTCAAGATCATTTCCCTAAAGTTGGTGAATTAAAATAAATACTTACATGATTTTGGTACAATTTCACTGTTGTTCGTGCTTCGAACAATTTACACTTCATCTCTTAAAGAAATGAAGATGAATTTTTTATTCATGAAGTGTTAATATATCATGTGATAGAATGATGAGTCATTCCATCTGTTTCAATCAAAAGGTTATAAAAAGTTATCAAATATACATAACTCCATCTATGGTGAGGTTAATCGTATATGATTCCAAAAAATGAACTTATACTTCATATATCATACTGCGTAATAAAATAAAACTTGTTTCTACTAACCAGGGACTTCCTGTAGGCCAGTGGTAGGAGATAAAGGCCAGTCGCACTTCGGTTGTGGGTTCGATTCCCACAGCCTTGTCTGACGCGATGGGTTGTCGCCCGTCCTATAGGTTGTCCTTTTTCTAATGTTATATTACTATAACATCCCATCAATAATATCGAAAAAAGTCTGATCCTAACTTATGTCCAACATAATCCATTCCAATCTTTAGGCTTTTCAAAAATACTTCGGTCCAAGCTCATATTATACAGAAAATGATTACTTGAAATGTCACATAACAATCACGTGAATGCCACCATTTATCCCCCATATATCATAAGATATATCTTGTTGGTCAAATTACAAACATGTGAATACCTTAATCATGTATTCTCTTGAAGAATGAATACCCATTGAACCTTAGTGAAAACATGAATGCAGTCAAAAGTTAACTCTTTCCACATACCAAAATCCAAAAATTCTATATACTCAAACCATGATATAACCTTCTCCTTATATCAGTCATGAGATCATGAATACGGTCAAATATTTCATTTTCTCGTTTTACTTTCATTATGCGCATATCATCTTTTTTCCAAAAATATCTCAATCACATTCTATTGTTATCGGTGCCATTGAAAACCACAATAGACCAATACATAAATATTCCAATATTCCACGATACTATATACAACATTATTTTGGAATCCCATTACATAAACCCTTAATCATTCCACCACATCGTTTTCATATTCAACATCGCCAATAGTGATCGCATGTGACTTCCCTTTGTCCTTTGCCTTAATTGGTTTCTCATGTTGATCATCACTAACCCTTGGATTAGGGAATTTATTAGCATAATGCCCCATTTCCTTGCACTTGAAGCATTGAAGTGTTGGTGGTGCGTTCTCTGCATTCTTTTCTTTATTCACATCATTTGAAACCCTTTTTCCATTACTTCGACACTCAGCTGCTCGATGACCTTCTTTTCCACACTTAAAACATTTTCTAGCCCCTTTAAGACAATCTCCACTATGCTTATTTCCACACTTTGAGCATAAGGAAACATTCATCTTCTTTTCACCATTATTCTGAGATTTCTCCTTGAACTCCATCTTTCATTTCTTGTCAAAACTATGAGATGGATAAGTAACGCCAACTTCCATTTCTACCTTGATATCACAACGCACAATTTCTTCATAGCTACTGAAGTCTCTTATAGCTAATGCCCTTAGAATATTTGGTTTTATGCCAATGAATAATCGATCAACTTTACTTTCAGGTTGGATGATAAATCCAGATGCATACCTTGAAAGCCATGTAAAATTCGCTTCGTATATACCAACAGATTTATCATCCTTTTGCTTTAGTTCAAGAAACTCCTTCTCCATCTTTGTTCGAAGAATACGAGGGATGTACTTAATGAAAAATATGTTCTTGAACTCGTCCCATTCCATAGACTCAATTTCATCTCTTGGCCTCGTATTCTTGATAAGATTCCACCATTGATCAGCATCACCTTCCAAATGATACACTACTAATATGACTTTATCATGTTCAGAACATTGAAGAACTGAAAATATCTTTTCAGTAGTACTGATCCATTTTTCAGCAACAAGTGGATCAGAAGACCCACTGAAAGAAGGTGGATGTTGCCTCATGAAGGACTCAATAGAATATTGTTCGCTTCACTGCTCATTTGGAAGTCCACAATGATTCATAGCTTGTGTAAGTATAGCAATAAGATTTTTCACTCTATCTCCCATAAATTTGTTTGTTCAGGAGGACAATCATTGCATTTTCCATTACATTGATCAACACGGTTCCTTCAGGTTCGAACCATCATCTAAAACCCAAAAAGAATAGTGTGAGAGGAAAAAATCACGCTAGGGAAAACAATATAATAAAGGGGGAGTAACTTCAGTAAATAACATCTTGGGTTACCGTAATTCTAGTACTATAACCTATACTTATACTTAACCTTAGGGACATCACTATACATACCTTAGAAATATCTATAGGGATCTCAATAAAGTTCTCACATACTAGTTTCCAAAGGTTGACTAAACCTTTTCTCTAATACCAACTGTAGAGACCCTAAGCTTAACGTACATGGAAATTACATTACTTTTGCGGAATACTTAGTACATAACAAACACACACACACATAAGGACCATAATATTTTAGTGTCTTTGGAAACTCGGAATATAATCTTCTAATCGTGGTGAAAGATCTTAAACATATCCCATAAAGATCTTTTTTTTTATACCTAAAACCTTTATTTATATCCTGGGGAAAAGAAAACATAAAAGGGTGAGCTCAAATGCTTAGTAAGGGTAACAAAAGAAATATCAATCACATCATATACATAAGAACATAACTTTTGGAAATCTTAACCTGCAAAAGAAATCATAATTTCATAACATGGGATAAATCATAGTAGTGAAATTTAATCCCAATAATCTTAACATAAAAAATGAAACTTTGTGGCATACACACATAATCATAGAGAATCATTTCTTATTAGTCAAGACTCATTTCCAAGACTATCTTAGTGGACAAAGTCCATTTCTGAACCGAGTTCACTCCTCGTTTCAGTCCTGTTTCACTTAACCGGTTTAACCTGCCGTTCCAGCCATGTCTATCTCATGATATATAAAATCTTTACCCAATGCATTGGAGGGAGATATAGGTCCCACCCATCTCATAATGATACCATTCTTATGTGTGACACAAAATCAAAAAACCATACATCATAGCATAACCCATGTAATAAAAATGGGAATCTTAAACATCGTGACATCATAAAAAAATTCATATAAGATAAAGGAATTCATAAAAATATACTTCCATCACAAAATAATCAAATCAATGTAATAATTGGGATAAAAACAGAACCCTTTATTATCTTATATGGAAAATAATTTTGATAAAACACTTGAACTCCATTCTTGAGGAAAATATCTTTTCTGCTTCAAAAACACTTTTCCTTTCTTAACATGTCGTACAATTATAAACTAAAAGAAGTTGATTAAAAATAAACTTGAAAACTTGTAAAGGAAGCTTCTTGGAAATAATGTTTTAAAAATCCATTCATGCTGTATAAGTTTAAAAAAACATTCTTCGTACTTTTGTCAGAAAAGTTAAAAAGTACCTCGTACGAAAAACGAAAAAAGATTCCTTTCATATCCTTTACTAAAAACTCAGCGAAGGGTAAAATTGGATTTAATCAATTGTAGGTGGATTGAAATAATATTAAATATTGAGGAAACATGGATGTGGATGATAAAATACACCCCATTAAATGCCAAAGTATAAACAATCTCGGATAAAAATGAGATTGTGATATTTCCCTTACCTTAGGTCCGATTTGCCTCGTAAGTGTCCGAACCTCCTGTATAATGATTTAAATAATGTTTTTGACTTATTCCATAATCATAATTATTGTTATGGTATCATATATAGTCATATTATTAGCTTCTTATTAGTAATATTTCATTACAACTTGTTATTCAGGTGTTTATTACTTTTTGTTCTTATGCATGTTTTGTCGAATAAATTATTATTATTATCTTTAGGTTATAGATACCTCATTTCCAGAATGTTATTAGTGTAATATATATCATATTAATTAATTCAATTCATTTATATAATCATTATGCAATGAAGATCATGTAGAACGAGTCGCATCACATCATGGAGACGGTATTCCGTACGTACGCACGAGCGATGATATCGTTCCCATGATCAAGGAATTGTATTGGAGTGTATGTATACTCTTTCAGAATCAATATCACTTTACAATAATCATATATAGTCATTATTTACACCATTACACCCATCCAAGTAAGGTGGTGGTGGAAAGTAGATTACACCATGGCGTGGAGACGGTATTCCGTACGTACGCACGCGCGGTGATTTTATTTTCCGTAGGATGGATAGACGGTGAAATAGGGTTGTTTGATACTTATAATAACATATCAATATATTAGTGATACTGATGTTATTACTTCATAATGAAACAACTATATAATAAGAAGTGGAAGAAAAAATAAAGATGAAAGAATCGGTAACAGACATTACCTCTTCTTTGAAGTGCTTCTTTGAGACCTCCTTTTAGGGCAGTAAAATTAGACTTTGAAGAAGACCATGACCTCTAGGATGTCTCTAGGGAAGTGGATAGGAGAATTTGGTAGGGGTTTTCCGAGCTTGAAGGCTCAATGTGGTGTGAGGAAGAGAGGGAGAAGGTGCCCTTTTATAAGGGATGAGAGGAGCACCTTTGGAATAACTAAAACAATTATTTTATTATAAATCCAAATTCAGTTTTAAATAGCTCCAAATTGATTTATTTCGAAGCTAAGGTGGGCATGGGTCGAAATAATCTCATCCAATAGTATTTAGACAAGTTTAAGTTCCAATTTTAACCTTATCATTTATATTTAACTTTAAGTTAGATAATTTTACTTTTACCGTGTCTTTTTGTGTTCTTACACTATAAGGTTAATAAAATTACTATAACAAGCCAAACAAACCCCAGTTTGTTTATTATTAATATATATAACCTTATCTAAGTCATTTGGCCGAACCTTAGATTTTTAGGAATAAAATAAAAATTAATAATATAATATTTGTTTTAAAAACTATTTTATGTCAATTTTGACACTATTTAGTAATTGATTTTTGTCAAAATCATAACAGAATGATGAGTTCGAAAAAAGTTAATTAAATAAATAATAACATGTCATATTAACCTATAAAATTAGTGTAATTCATAAAAAGTCTCAAATTACATTTATTTGGGTATTTATAACATCAATTATGTCAATATTTCATTAATAAGGTAATTACTGCATCATCTTTGTGTCATAAATAAATTAAATTATTTAATGTCTAAAAATTATAAATAAAATACCATTATGTAGGAAATATTTTTAGCTTTCTATGGAATTTTTATAGTCGAATTTATCTTATAACCTTATATTAAAAATTATTTACTTATTAAACTTTGATTTTAACTATTTTAACCGTTCTTTAAATAAATTAATAATAAATGTTCTAATCTAATCCAAGTGGGCCTAAATGGTCATATTTTATTCATAAGGTTGTTTTAGGTCGAATTACACTTATCCAATAGAATTAGGACACGTGTTAGGGTAATAATAATATCATTTTTACCCTTAATTACCCTATTTATTTTTAACAGTGGTAAAAAAAAGTAAAAAGTTACCATTCACCAAAAATTATTTTCATCTCATTGAACCACATTTTACTTATTGACATCAACCGTGTCTCTCGGATTTTTGAAATTCCACTCACATAAGCTGTAAAATTAAGTTTTATGAAAAATTCATTTTTTAACTACCACTTAGCGGTTTCACTATTCATCAAAAAATGAAAGTTTCCAGAAAAATACAAAAAAATTGGCCTAAGGTATATTTGATATTATGAATTAAAAAATGATGACTATTTTACCAAATTCAAAACATATCAGTTGCATTAATTAATTTAAAAATTAATTCCCATCGTCAAAACAAATAGCGTGTTCTTAAGAGATAATAACTATCAAAAGATTGACATTTGTTTATGTCTGGTTTAAATGTGAAATTACATCCAATGAACAATATTGTATTAAATTGTGAAAATATATTCTAAATATACTTTAAAACCACTCAAATTAATAATTTATCACTGTTAATTATTTCGATTAAAAAAGTTGTTTTTAATTAAAATTTAGTAAATTTCATTATTCATCAGAATATGAAAGTTATCCGAAAAGTACCAAAATTTCACCCTAAGCTAATTTCGATACTCCAAACTCAAAAATGAAGTCTATTTTCAAAAATAAAATTCAAAAAATTTCAAAAAGTGGTTATTACTATTCATAACGGCTAGTTTTAATAATATTTTAATAGCATATCGTTGTTTTGTGAAACTCGGTATTGCGTACTACACATGCTATTGAGGAAGGTCGTGATTGCGTGTAATGAAAGTAAAGTCAAGGATGCATGTTGTGAAATCTCCTTTTAGTGTAGCGTACAACACAAGACATTAATGAAATTAAATGGAATATTTTTCATAAAATATCGGGGTGTTGCAAGATGAGTATATCCTGAAAACAAAGGTATATGTATGGGAATATACCTATGTGTAGTTGATGACTGATCTGTACTTTGTGGATGAGGTCTGGGTTTGAGGTTTTTTCATTGATGAAATATGGGAGACCTTTGGGGGTCTCAGGGTCCCTACTAAGTATCGTTATACTCACCCCTACATGGGGTATGACCTCACCTTGTTGTGTATCATGTAGAAAATAGGCATTTTTCATCGAGGCTGAGGGTGCTAGGATTGGAAGATGCTCAGAGGTGGACCTTTGACAAGACGTGGTGCAGTGACTACTGATCGTGATCTATACCTACCCATTGGGTGGGATCCTCAGTGGATGATTCAGGATCTTCTTTTATCTTTCCATGTGTACTTAAACATTTCATTTGGGCTTTTATTCTCGCCCTTTTACTTTCAGTACACTTTTTACTACAGTAGTTTACTTTTTGGTTTCTTCTTACTGTGTTCCTAGTTTGTGTGTTTGTACAGGTTTAAAGGAAATGCCTTCCCGTTATATGGATACTCGTTCTCGGTGTTATCTACTAGCCCCTGGCCTATGGAAGGTGGGATTGGGGTAGTCACGACATGAGCCTCGGGGGACAGGTCTTGACAAAGTGCTATCAGATGAGTTGGTTATACCAAAGAACTAGTACTATCGTCTTTTCAGTGATGAAATAATTTTAATTGTTTTGATTGTGGTTTTCAGTTTAGGGAATTCAGTGATGATGTGGAGGCCGACGTATCTATACAATAGGACCTTGAATTCTGATTTTCGGCTCAGTGCACAAAAACACTAATTGCGTGTGTTTTGAAAAGTTTCCTTATGTTTTCTTTGAGTCAGCTGAACAGGTATAAATTATTGACCATGGTGAACCTGTTTTCTTTTAGGATTATTCCACATAGACATCCATTCAGGATTCCCGAGATATTACATGATGGAGGCCCATCGACTGATGAGGGTTCGGTGTAGGGCCCTCATACGGTGATAGTACAATCGTGTGGTTCACTAGTAGCACCACCACCTGTTGGCCAGCAGATGCCACCAACCTCTCTAGTAGAGGTTCCACCCCTACATAGCGTGTAGCACGTGTTTTAGTGGTGTATAGAACTGAGGTTCCAAGGTGAGATAGATTTTCAGGTGGCTGAGGACTACCTAGAGGTTATAGTAAGAGTTTTTCACTTAGTTGGGACACCAGTTTATCTGATGGTGATCCTAGATACTAGTCTCTTCCAAGGAGCTGCTGGGACATGGTGGAGTCTGACACTCCAGTTATAGGATAAGGTGACCCTCACTTTGGTGGACTTTGAGGGCCTTTTTAGGGCATATTTGTTTCTAGAGACGCTACACTCTGTTCGTATAATGGAGCTGTTGCACTTACAATAGGGCATCATGATCATGGCCCAGTACTCGGCGAGGTTCACTGATCTCTCCAACTACTCCACCAACATGGTAAGAGACCCTTTCTTCAGGGCTTGGAACATTGAGCATATTTTTAAATGGGATATTAGAGCATCGATGATATCACTCTGTATTTTGATGCATGCTAGGGTGCTAGAGCGAGCGCTGTTGGTGGAGATCTTCCAAGGTGTGCAAGCACCAACATCAAGATCCACTACCAGACGTTTGGTAGTTGAGTTATCCGAAATAGGCAGTAGAAGGATGAAGAAGGGGTCAAGTGGGCCATACCTTCTAGTGTAAGTCGATAGAATATAGGGGTGGTGGTGAGGGGCTCACGGGACAGAGGAGGATAGCTAAGGATCAGGGAGTGCTACTCATGCGGTGGGAAGGGTCATGAGGCTCACGACTACCTGACCCGTCGTACCGATGACCAACTGACGGTTGAGGGACCTCCATGGTAGAGGTATAGGTTCATGTGAGGAGGTCTGCAGGTTAGGAGATGTGGTAGAAGAGATGGCTGTGCAACAGGCAGTGGGTGGCGATTCAATGTTTTGCCGCCACAACCTCCAGGTGGTCCACCCCGACCATAGGGAGCATGAGGACAAGGACGAGCTCAGATCCAAGAAGCTGAGACCTATGACCATTGTGCTCCATAGAAGATTAAGGGTACGATCTATGTCTATCCACCCTAGCTACAGTAATTATAGACACATGTTTCAGTCACTTTATTATTTCCACGACCCTCATTTAGATCTTTGAGATTCCAACACAGTATTTGGAACATTCCTTATTGCTAAAGTCTCCAATGGGAGAAGATTCAACAATTACATACTGGTTGCGAAATTGTGAGCCTACTCTAGGAGGTGAGAGCTTCAGCTGGGATCTTCTAGTAGCGGCGTCGTGACCTTACGATGTCGTCTTGGGAATTGATTGGTTATCCACAATTCATGCTCATATTGACTTTATTAGATGCAATGTGTGCTATGTCTGTGAGGATCAGACCCAGTATTCCTTCATCGGTGAGAAGGGTACCTTTGTAGAATAGGATGGACTTACTCTGGGGAGGGTGCAGCCGATCATACCTCAGTTGGCTAGCCTTACCCTTAGATCATTTGATTTTGATAGTCTGAGATATCCTGTAATGGTGGACCAATATGCCAATATCTTTCCTGATGATGTATTAGGAATACCTCCATGCAGAGAGGTAGAATTTTAAGTTGACTTGTACCCTAGGACGACAAAGATATATACACTAACATATAGGATGACTCCCTCAGAGCTTCGGGAGTTACGGGTACAGCTGGAGGACTTGCAGTGGAAGGGGTTGATAAGGCCCAGTGTTTGTCCATGGGTAGCCATAATTTTGTTCACCAAGAAGGTATATGGGAGTTTGAGACTCTGTGTAGATTATCGGCTCTTGAACTAGGTGATCATGAAGAAAATGTTTCCACTCTAGAGGATTAATGATCTCTTTAATCAGTTGGAGGGGGCTCGATGGGATTCAAAGATAGCCCTCAGATCAAGCTATCATCAACTCAGGGTACGAGATGAGGATGTGAAAAAGATGGCCTTTAGATGTTAGTATGGCCACTATGAGTTCTTGGTTATTCCTTTTGGCATGACCAACACCCCTAAAGTGTTCATGGTACTCATGAACAGGATCATCCAGCCATACCTCAATTTCTTTGTTGTGGTCTTCATCGACGACATCTTAGTATACTCAGTGACGGAGAGAGAGCATGCCTATCATATGCAGATAGTTATGGATATACTCCAAGAGCACTAGATTTATGGTAATTCTTGAATTTCCAGTTATGGATATGAGTGGTCCACTTTCAGGGACACATTATCTCAAAGGATGGAGTTTTAGTGGATCCATCAAATATAGAGGTTGTGATATCTTGGGAGCCACCTAGGAGTGTGACCGAGGTTTGGAGTTTCTTGGGGTTGGGTGGGTACTATCGGAGATTCCTACCTGAATGTTCCATAGATTCGGCACCCTTGTCAGTGTTGACGAAGAAGGGATAACCCTTTGTGTGGACAGAGAGATTCCAGAAGAGTTTTAAAAAGGTGAGGCATTAACTGACAAGTGAACTCATCTTGAGGCTACCAAAAAAGGGTGTTGGGTATGTAGTCTACTGCGATGAATGGGGGACTGGACATGGATGAGTCCGGATGAAGAAGTGAACAGTGATCACGTATGGTTCTAGACAACTAAGACAACATGAGAAAAACTATTCCACCCATGACCTGGAGTTTGCAGCAGCGGCCTTAGACATGAAGATGTGGCGACATTAATTTATGGGTGAATTTTTTACAGTATACTCTGATCAAAAGAGTCTTAGGTATATCTTCTGAATGAAGGACCTGAACGTGAGAAAGAGACGATGGATAGAGTTCCTCCAAGACTATGAATTTTTGATAGTCTATACTCCTTGGAAGAGGAACATAGTGGAATACACCCTCAGCAGGAGGTCTGGTCTATAGTTGCTGAGTGAGGCGACATTGCATCAAGTCATGCTGAAGATAACCTTTGTGTATAAAGATGGAGTTGTATACCATGAGTCTATGACTGTCACTCCCCCACTTCTTCAGCAGGTTTGGGAGGAATTTCTTGGTGACTTTGACAATGAGGCACAACATTCTAAGATTTCAAAAGGACATGCACCTAATAGATTGTCTGGAGGTTTGGAGCATGTCATACTCTTTAGAGGATGCACCATCGTACCAGTGGCACTACTGGAGGAGGTTTTGAGGGAGTTCTATACGTCCCCTCTCGTGGTAAATCTTTTTGTGGCGAAGATGTATCAGGTCCTCTGGTACCTGCACTAGTGGCCAAGGATGAAGAAGAAAGTGTTAGAGTTTATTTCACGATACCAAACTTGTCATCACGTAAAGGCAGAGCATCAGGTTCCATGAGGCTTAATGCAGCCACTAGAGGCTCCAGAGTGGGTGTGGGATGGTATATCTATGGACATTATGATAGGGCTTCCACGTACATCCTGGGGATATGATTCCATCTTTGTGATTGTTGACCAACTCACCAAGTCGTCCCACTTCCTACCCATCTGACAGTAGGGATCAGTAGAGGGCCTAGGATGCCTCTCAATTCAAGAGATTGTACAGATTCATGGGGTTTAATTGATGATTGTCTCCATTTGTGACATACATTTTACATCCTGGTTGTGGAATGAATTACATGAGGTGTTCGTGACTCAGCTACGTTTGAGAACCACCTTTCATCCACAGACATATGGTCAGATGTAGTAGACCATTCAGACAATAGAGGATATGACATGTGCTTGCTTCCTAGATTTTGGCTGTAGTTTGGAGGATAACTTTCCCTTGGTGTTGTTCACATACAACAACAACTACCACTTCACCATTAGTGTGGCACCATTAGAGGCCTTATATGGTCGACCTTTCTGATCACCTCTATGCTAGGCAGACCCATAGGAGTTAGTGTTTATTGGTCTAGAGTTGGTACGAGATACCACAGAGAAGGTGTAGATCATCTAGGAGCAGATGAAGACTTCACAAAGTAGACATAAGTCTTATGATGAAAGGAGATAGAGGACCTTTGAGTTCAAGGATGGAGACCACGTCTTCCTAAGGGTCTCACTTCGATGAGGTTTGCAGATATTTGAACGAGGCAAAAAACTCTCACATGGTTTATCGGACCTTTTCTGATACATCAATGGATTGGTGAGGTAGCATACCCCTTGGCACTACCACCAAAGTTGGGGAGGGTTGAAAATGTCTTCCACATATCCCAAATGAGGAGATACGTGCATGACCCATCTCACATCATCAACCATGGAGAGCTGGACTTTGATGATTGGGAGACGATTTTGGAGGTTCCAGTGGAGATTGAGGATTGACAAGAGTGGGTCCTTAGTGGATGATCGGTACCTCTTGTCCACATTAATTGGCATCATGGGAAACTCCATGAGTGTACACGGGAGTGGGGGTCTCATATTCATGCTAAGTACCGCCATTTGTTTCCTTAGCCTATGTTGTGGATTTCGGGGATGAAAATATATAAGGTGGGGAGGATGTAAAGACCCAAGTTTTTTCATGTAATTGTTTTTAATTATAAAGAATTATTATGAGACTGCAAAAATTGTCAGCATGTGATTCTGTGACCTGGTGTTCCCAGAATGAATTTATGAACTTTTTTTCTAGTCACGTTTAGTAAACACGTTGCTGGAGTTTTTTATCTTTAAATTGGTTCTTAGATTAAAACTCTGAGGGAACCGTTATATCTGTAGTGCTGGGATTCTCTTAAAGGAGGATTCACTTCAACTGCAGTAGGTTTGGAGAAAACGTTGGACTTTGGAATTTTAAAAAGTCTAATAAAATAACTTTTTCATTTTATTTATTTCTTTCATTTCCTCCAATGGACAAGTGGTAGTGGCAAGACCAATGATGTTTCAAGACATTAAATGGCTTGAACCATCAAATGTTTTAAAAAAACTCCATTGGAATTTAGAAGCTTCCTATTAATTGAACCCTCATTAATTCCAAGAAAATTAATCACCCTCCCCCTCTCCTATTTATATGAATCATGGGGAATTGTATTGGAATAGACTCACCAAGCGATGAAGTTCTGATAATGTTCCATGACACTAATCACATGGAGGACGGAGCCGATTCCAGTGGGTGGTGAAGAGTGAAACCAAATCACGACCAGAAGGACGATGTTTGAGCGGCAACATTGGTTTATTATTGTGGTGATGATGAGCACCGACACTTTCTCAATCATGGGCATTCTCCAATGATATTTAGGTAGGGGTCTTGTTTAAATTCCATCTTTGATATTCTCATTGCTTCCATTTGTTATCATATTATCGTGGAGGGTACGGGCCAAACGAACAAGGCCCAGACCCTGCACCGCTCTGTTTATGTTGCGTTCCTCATGGTCTTTGTCCTTAGGGTAATGGCAGTAAGAAGACAATGGTATCATGGAAGAAATTGTCGAACCGCCAGCGTGCCATGTTTGCGGCAGCAGACGTTTGCCAGAGGAGACCTGCGGCAACTTGGCGTGGGTAAAAGAGGGCAGTGCACGATAGCGCGTCGCCAAGGCTGGAGGGGGCCAGCCTGAGCTGGCCACACAAGACAAGGGGTGGTTCCTGTAGGAGCCACCAGCTGCTACAGCTGCGACAGGTGGACAGCAGCGCAACCCTGCGTTGCATCGTGTTAGCGGACACTCAGTCGGCCAAAATAGCTGACCATTGTGGGGGGGGGGGGAAGTGCCCCACCGGCTAGCCAATATATCCATGTACTCGTTATGCCTACTGGGATGACGGGTTTTCCTTCCGGAATATGTAGGATGACAGAGCGGGTCGAACCCACCAGCAGGCCCGGTCGAACCTGCGGCCTAGTGTGCCAATACGGGTGGGCCGAGCCCCGCCCGATGGGCGGAGCCAACCATGGCCCGGGCCTGCGAACTGAATGGGTAAAACCTCAATGGGCCGGACCCAGTAATCCAATCGACCCTTAGCGGGCCGAACCTGAGTGGAGTCTGGTAGACCCCGGGACCCATTGCGTCGGGTCGACCTGATCGAGTCGGACCGGGCCCAGACCCAACCGGTCCTCGAATAAAGAAATGCCCGTAACAGATGAAACATATTTCTATTTGACACATAGTCAGGAGAATTTGGATCTCTTTTGGGAAGCAGTCACATTGGCATATTCTGGCGGGCCTGACCAAGCAGGATCAAACCATTTTGGGATCACCCCTATTTCACAGAAAGGGGTATAACTAACAGACCAGGCGTCTGTTGGATGAACCGTCTGTGGTACCGAAACACTATGGATTATGAGTTCCTTTTGGTATACTCCACATGATATTTGGAAACATTGGATTGTGTTGAGTTTGGAACAATCCTGAATCCAACTGAGCCCTCGAAACTAAAATGCTTATAATTCACAGACTGGGCATCCGATTGACGTGTCGTCTATCGTGTTGGAACCATTATGACAAGATAGTCATTTGGGATAATTATTAATTAATATTAGTGGTGTTTTAGGTTTGAAAAATGGCTTGAGGAGATGATCCAACCAAAATCAAAGGCAAAATGAGTGGGAATCTATTGGCTGGCAGTGAGGCGGAGGTTGGAGACAAATCATGTGGAGGTTAGTACTGAGCGATACGGTGTGAGTCAGCACTGACAAGAATTATGTGGGTCAGATCATCTATGGGTCAGCACTTCGGGATCCTGTGTGGGTCAACACGTACTGATCATACGTGGGTCAGACCCTTTATGGGTCAGCGCTCAGTGATCTTATGTGGGTTAGCGCATACTAATCCAATGTGGGTCAGTTCCTGTGTGCGTCATTGCAGGGGTTATTACCTATAGATCCTTTATGGTCCAGACTTCATATAATCGACATTAGGGCCTCTCCATATAATAATATGATTTGGTTTCTCTACTAATCATTTGTACTTATGTGATTTACTTATATACGAAGAGTGAGTTGAGTCTTTTACCATCGTGGTGTCATCTGTGTGGTACTTTTACCATCGTGGTGTTACCTTTGTTGTATTTTTACGTTCTCGTTGATACCTTTGTGGTATTTTTCCCTCATGTATGAGACTATTATATGTTGATAAAATGGGTATATGTATAAGAATATAACTATGAAGAGTTGTTAACTTCTCCGTGATTTGTGGTTGAGGTCTTGCTTTGTGGTTTTTCTATTGTGGAACTCTAGGAGACCATCGGGGGTCTTGGGGTCCCTACTGTGTATCATTATGCTCACCCCTTCATAGGTTATGTCTGCACCATTTTTTATCTTGTAGAGACGACGGACAACGTTGATCAAGGCTGAGGGAGCCAAGACTGAACGGTTCCTAGAGGTGGACCTTTGATGTGACATGTTGTAGTGACTACTAATCATGAACTGTACTGACCCATTCGGTAGGATCCTCGGTGGATGATATAGGAGCTAATTTTCTCTATTCAGTTGTAATTGTACAATTCAGATGGTCTTGTATTCAATACCATTTAATTTCAGTACACGTTTTACTATAGTAGTTTACTTTGTGGTTGCTTCTTGTTGTGTTATAGTTTTGTGTGTTTGTAGAGGTTTAACGACAATGCATTCCCTTTATAGGGATATACCTTTTCGGTGCTAGTTTCCGGCCCCTGACCTATGGAAGGCGGGGTTGGTGTAGTCCCAGCACGGGCCTTGGGGGATGGGTCATGACATTACCACCCCAGGGAGATAGTTAATGCTCCTCAGCGATGTTGTGGGCAGGCTCAGGCATATGAAGGAGTTATGTCTTGAGTTTTTTCATGAATTTTAGGTGACTCTATAGGTTTTATATCATTTTTTATTCATCATTACAGGTTGGAGAGATTAATAAATCATAGATATTCTTCTATATGTCTAATAGAAATCCATCTAATCCAACTGTAATAAATGAGGATATTTAATTAAGGTTTAAGGACCATGTTTCCCTGTCAATTTCTATGTATTAGGTATGGAATATGATCGATTGAAAACTCATACACCTTTAATAATTTGTAGAACATTTTTAAAAATAGGTAGGTTTATAATTAATGTTTATAAATGAAATTTATAATCACATTTTGTAGGTAACATTGTAAATTTACATATCTTTGAATCAATGAAACACCATATAGAAAACCATTCAACATAACAAATTAATATGATAAGTTGGTTTTCAATAGATTTGTTTCCAAATTTTTTTCCAAATAACCAACCAATTAATTATTTGAGAAATGAACTTGTGTTTAATGTTGAATACTCTAAAACTTATGATCTTGAAACCTAATGTGATGATTTTGAAAATAATTATATTATTAACAAAAAATTTCATACTATTATAATATTTCTATAAATGGATAGTGTGAAAACTATAGTGTTGTTTTCAAAACTGATTTTTAAATAGATTATGATTTTCATAAAACATCTGAAAAATCAATATTTTCAAAAAAATTGGAAATTATATGGGAAAAGAATCCAAAATTGGTTGAAATATATTTAAAGGTTTCCACACATGATATTTTTGTGAAAATTTATTCTTTATTTGATCATTATTTATGTGAATCCATTATTAAAAACTATAAAACAACCCAAAATGATATTAATGGTTTATCTCATGATTGTTCATTTGAATCAAATTTTTATTTTAAGGCTAACATGTGTTGACTTTTTGGGAATTGTTTCACTATTACTTGTGATTTTTGAAAGTTTATTAACCTGAAGAATACATTAAAGTCTAAAATACGATCAAAGAATACATAAACCTAATTTTTTCTAATAAGGAAACTGAAACCACATTAGAACTAAAAATTATTCCATAAAATTTAAAATATGTCTACTTATAATAAAAAAAGATTTATGTTTATAATTATAAATGGTTTTTCTATTGAAGAATAAAATAAAGTCATATATGTCCTTATAATTCAAAGAGATGAAATATGTTAGTCTTTAGATGATTTACTAGGTTTCAATACCTCAATATTCTGGCATAGTATCTTTCTAAATGATAATTGTAGACTAGTTATACAATTCCAGATGAGGTTGAATCCTAACCATTGTGTGGTTGTTAAGAGGAGGTTGATACCTTGTTGGTTTCTAGTTTAATTTTATATATTTCATATAACCAATGGGTAATTCAAGCCCACATTATTCCTTAAAAATGTATATTCAATATTTTCGAGAATGAATTTAGGGAATTAGTTTTTAGTAGGATTACCAATAAGTGGAGGGTTAACATAGATTAGAGGAACCTTAACATAGTTTGTAGGAAGGAACATTTACCTTATCATTTTCTTGATCTAATCCATGAAAATTTACATTTCCAATCTCTTTACTATTTCCTAGATTGTTTTTTATGTTACTTCTAGATTCATAAAACTCCATAATAATTGGATAAAACTACTTTGACATTTCATCTTCAAACTTTTTCTTAAATGAGAATGTAATTTGGACTATGTAATGCACCAAAAACCTTTCAAATATGCATTCTTAGTTCTTTTATGAATTTATTAAGAAATTTATGAAGGTTTTTATCAATGAATTCATAGTATATGTGTTATTTTATAAGGTATTATATTAAATATAGGATTTTTACTTATAGTGTTTATTGAAAATAAACTTTTTTTTATACTATGAAAAATGTAATTTTATGGTTGGGATTGGAGTTGTGTTTTGGACATGAGGTGTATAGTAAATGAATTTGATTGGAGTTTTGTTTGGTTATGAGGTGTATAGAAATAACATGTCGTTTTATATTCTTCTAGGACTTTAGAAGTTTTGAAATAAAACTTGTAATGACCAAAAGTTTTTCAATGGAAATTATATTATTATAATTATGTCAAAAAATAACATGAAAACACAACATAATTAACTACTAAGTGATAAGTGACCTTCACTTTTGTGTTTGGAATTTTTAAAATCCAATATACACGGTTGTGCTCAAGATTTTTTTTAGAGTCTAATGAAACTAAAATAATTTTTGGTGAATAATAACGTACCCTTAGGAATAGTAACAGACCCTTATGAATAGTAATATAAACCTTATGAATTATAAACCATCAAAAATAAGATTAACCTTACCAGTGGATAATTAAATAAAATTTAGACATCTTACAAAGTGATAATTTGACCTTAGTAAATGTTTTGGTATTTTGTAAGTCATAAAAAATTAATTATAATTAATTAATTAATTTAATAGAAAATATAATTCCCTAAAATGTATTCATAAATTAATTATTCAATATCTTATAGTTTTTAGATAATTTTATAAGACCCTACATAATTTTTGAAAGCACTATAAAATCAGTTCTAATTTTAAAAACTGTTTATTTAAGTAAACTATGATTTTAATTAATTATTAAATTAATAATAATTAGAAAATTATTTTTGAAAAATGGAATTTATTTTTGGATTCTACACATTGAAAAATGGTTGGGGTAAATTTCTGATATTTTTCTGAAATACTTGAATTTTTGATGAATAGTAGAATCTGATAATTCACAATAAATGCTAAATATAGGATTAATTGAGTCATCGATGATGATCTGCTGATGTCAGCCCACTTTTTTTAGGATCACAAGATAAAATTACTATTCTTGGTCAACCAAAACTCAATATTCCTTGCCTTAGGGTAAATTAATGAACTAATGAATTATATATTAAGGAAACCCCTCTCCCCTTCACAATAAAAGCCACTCTTCACACCCTCATTTACTCACACCTATCAAGATCCAAGACTTCTATAAACACTGCCCAAACACCATCACTAGACCATCCTCCATGTCCAAGAGCTGCTGGTCTCATCAAAATACCAATCTTAGGCCCTTAAGGAGGTTCTCAAGAGAAGGATTCAACATGTAATTTCTCTCCCTCTTCTCCTTTAATTCCCTTTCAAGTTCAAGTTCATTTCTTGAACTATCTCCAACTATCATCATATTAATTATATTTTAAATCCAGTAATATACATATACTATAATGTTATGATGATAATGGGATATTATATCATGAAACCCCCTTTCCCTCTTCCTTTTATTTTATTAAACAGAACGTTGTTCGTGAGGTGTTAATTTTTCACCTTCAAGAACGACATGCTACATTTAGATATGGTCATGATACCATTTTTATGGTTGAACCAGAACATTTTATATTTATTATCTCCAATTTAATGTTTTGGAACTGAATTATGGATATATTACTAAGTGATAAATTAAAACAAATTCATTGTGATAGAAAAACCTCCCAAATTAACCCAAACAATCATCATCTAATTCTAATCTAACGATTCATCCCCATGGATCTAATTTGATTCATTATAAGATCATAAAATATACTGTAATATTATTAATAACATATAATATCACTTCTAGAGGTTTACCCATGTTCTACCCAAACTTCAATTCAAGAATACAAGTGAACCACTCAAGAAAACCATAAAAACAAACATTCCCAAATAATGTTTTTAAACACTATAACTCATCCAAAGGCACATAAATTCACATAATGAAACCATAATGAATCATATTAATATAAAAAAGTTTCTTTATTTCTAATTAATTATTACAATGTCATTATACAGGATATTAAAGAGAAGGAAGCATTTGGGTACAAGGTAACAAAACATTCTCGAACCCAGCTTTCATCCTTCAGGATATCCCTCTTTCACTCCATTTTTGATATGGTTACTACTTGAAGGTCATTTCATAATCATTGTATTTACTTTTATTGGATATAGATGTTTTCCCCCTGGTTTTTATGTCAATCAAAATGTTTTCCAAAAGAACACTTCTTTTAAGAACACACCTTTTACTTCTCACTCGAAGTGGATGGTTATTGTAACATGTATGTTATTACCTCTTTCTTTTGGGATCCCTGAGTTTATTAATGTGTTCTTGTGGGATGAAACTCATTATTTTACATGGGTTACTTATGTTCATTTTTTGATATGTTTTATTTGTGTCAATCATGATAATGATAATGTTATTAAGTTACGGGTGCACCCGGAATTATATAGTGCAATATGAATGTTTCAAAGTGATGGTTGCGCCTGGAATTATACAGCGCTCCAATGCATTGGGTGAAGTGATTAATCTCATGAGTAAATGCGAAATGATGTGTGAACAAGATTCTAGATTGGTTCACAAGTATGTGTGGTAGTTAACCACCAAGACATGATGTTTCATTTTTATTCATTGCCACATTTGAAGTCTTATATTAATGCTTCCTCACATGTTCATGATCTTTTTCCCAAGTTATGATTATGCTTACCCCATGCTATATTTTTCTTATCTATCCTCTTACTAGGATTATATCTCATCCCTTTTGATGTATATCCTCATGTGGAAACATGTATTAAGGAGAGGACAAGTGCAAATAAGAAGCTAGAGAATAAGAAATGAAATAAATGTTAATGCTTGATGTTGTAACTGTTATGGATGATCCTAGTTTTTCATGACACTAAATGTCACGAACCAGATCTGGTCGCCACCATTAACGGCACCAAACCTGGCCCGTGGCAAGGCCCGAAGGGCATTCCCTATCCCCACGGGCTGGCACAAGTGCCCGGGTATAAAACAATATGATTTGGGAACGATTTACCCGAGTATGAAAGCATAAAACAAATAAAACAATCAATGATAAGAATCTGAAATTTCCATGCTAAACCATTCTTAACAAAACCAGATCTGAATACATATGTTTAAAGACACAAAAATTGGTCCAAATAAAAATAATGACAACATCAAGACATCCCCATGGACTCCACAAGACAAGGGGATCATCACACGCAATCCATCCCCGCAACTCCGCCCCAAAGATGGGTACTAACATCCCGAACCGCCATCACCCTTAGCCTTCCCTTTACCTGAGTCAAGCATAAGCAGGTCTACTTACACCCAAGGGGTGTAAGTAGGGTGTGAGCCTAAGCCCAATAGGATACCACCAGTTGATTCCAAAGAGTATGCAATACAATGTGAACAAAACAAGCAATTTTAATACACAAGGTGAAACAGTGTTAAAATTCAAAGAAATGCAACTTTCAAATGAAAACAGTTTTCAATTCGAGAATTTCAGAATGTTAGCACATTAAATAGACATGTGAGATACTGTAATGTACTGCCAAAAACAACCCATAACAAGGGTAAATACCACAAATTCTATGAGCATCAAAATCAGGAACACCCCTAAGCACTAGGTTGTCTCGGGCCCTATGTACCTCGTACCTCGGTGTAGAGTAACCATAGAAAAATCCGTTCTCGTGCACGAGCCACTAGTAGGGAACATACCCATAACCTAGTGGTCCCCAATCATCATCCAAATAGTTTAGTTAGAGTTGTCGTTATCCAGATGCTAAGTGGAACAGGGACAAAACCCATCCGATCCACTAGCCGTACTAGTACAATTCCACCCCACCTAAGTACCCGGGCTTCCCCTTTTGTGCTCAAACAATTTTAGCAAACAACACACATCCATTTTCATATAAAATACCACTACTGGTCACAAACAAATTGTACAGTAGCTACACACATTTTATACCATTTAAAACACACAATAAAATAATTTTATTTCCAATAAAACAACCTCTCAAAACATCACATTGTTTTTCACCCAAAGCTCTTTATGATATCCACCTTTCACACTATGATAACACTTGTAAGATATTAAAACCAAATTTCAGTTCATAACCCTTTAATGAAACCAAAAATTCAGTTAGGGGGCATCCCAAAATGAACCAATAAATGATTTGAATGGAAAACCCTCAATTTCACCAAAAATTGGAACTTAAAATTCATTTGCATTATAAATGCAACTAAAACCAATTTTTACAGAAACATTCAAGTGAAATAAACATTAGAGTACCATGAAAAACAGCAAGCTAATTCACAAAGATTGCACACACAATGGAATCACCTACCAAATTAACAAAACCCCTTGAATCTCCGTGCGAAATCAAATCGCACCCCCGCCGCACCAAGAGAGAACTAGATCAAACCTAAAACCACACAAATTGGCCAAGAAAACCCAAAGTTAAACCCTAGGTTCGAAATCCTAGTTTCTGGACATTAGTAAACTCAATTATAACCGAATAAACCCTAAGAACAAAGAGTTAAACCCAAAGTAATTTGAAAGAGGAAAGAAAAGGGCTCATTTACTTGAAGTATCTTGAAGTAATCACTCCAAAACTCCAGTATCTGAAATTTAAAAGATCCCAAATTTAGGGTACGTTCGAACAAGATGTATTATCTCATTTAGGAACTGGAATGGAGGAAAAAGACTGAGAATTGAGAGATTTATGAAGGAAATACTTTACCTCTTCAAATCTGGGCGATTTGAGGAACCCTATGAAGATCGGCACAAAATCGCGATTCTACAGAGCTCCAAATGGGTGGGAGAGAGTTCAGGCGCGCGGCTGGGTTACTTGGGCTTGAGTGAGACTTGGAATCACCGAAAAAGCCCAAATAATGAATAAGTTATAACAAAATCAAATTTTATTTTTAAAACAGGAATTGGGCTTTCGGGCAGGCCCAACCCCTTAGACAAAAACCCAAATAACCCCTGGTTATGAACTTCTAAAAGCTCCAAATTACCTTGGTGGTGTTAATAGGTTAGGGTAGGTCAATTAGGAATTTGAATGGATGAAAAATATTGAAAAATGAAAAAGTTATAAAAGATACAAAATTTATTTTTTAATCTGGAATTGGGCTCACGGCTTGGCCCAATTCATGAATACTCATCTATTCCTCCCTAAAACCTAGGGAAACCCCCAAAACAAAGAAATGATGTAAATTAAATGAAAAATACCTTTAAAATATGTCTTGTATGTGACACTAAACCTTTGGATCCTATATATGTAATAATATTATTTTTTTATCTTTAAAATGATGTAATATTAATGTAATAAAATGTTGGGTCGTTATAGTTGGTTTCAGAGGCAAGGTTTAGTTAATTTTGGAATTAGGATTAGTGAACCCTAGGAAAAACCTATAGCATGAGACCAAGTAAAAATATGCACAAAAGAATATTTACATAGGGATCCCATATGATATGTTTTTAGTATAAATTATTCAAATAAATAAGTTACGTACTCATGAATTGTTTACCTATGTTTTGTTCTAACCTTTTCTATTTTACAAAAAGGTTGGAACTAGGAGAAATCAAGCCAACAACTCATGTGAGGGCCAATGCAACGATTGCCTGAATGACACCCCCAATGATCTGGGAAGTGGATTTCAAAACATCATGGCAATGCTTACCCAATTATCTCAAGTTATGAACAATAACCATAATAATGAGGAACGTCCCCCTTCACGAAAGAGGGAGGAACTGGAAATCGAATGTTTTATGCGGCAACGACCACCGACGTTTTGTGGATCTTCTGATCCACTAGTTGCAGAACAGTGGGTCAACTCCATGGAGAATATCTTTTTTGTTCTTCACTGTTCTGAGATGGAGAAGGTGACCCTAGCTGTTTGTCATCTAGATGGAGAAGTCGATCAATGGTGGTATTTGATTATGAACATAAAGACAAGGGAGGGAATTGAAGAGATGGAATGGGAAGAATTTAAGATAATGTTTCTTAACAAGTATTTCCCAAGAAATCTTCACATGAAGATGGAGAGGGAATTAATAGAGCTCATGAAAATAGAAGGGGAATCTGTAACAACCTATGAAGAGAATTTAACAAGTCTTTCAAGGTATGCTTCGGGTTTTGTTATCCACAATGATAGTAAAATTGATAGATTCTTTAGTGAATTAAAACCACACCTTTGAAAGTCTCTTGAAATTAGAGACTTTCGGAGTTATGAAGAAGTTGTTCGATGTTCCCTGAAAAAGGAGATGGATTTTGGAGAATGGTCCCATTTCTATGGTGATATGAAAAGAAAAATGGAGTTTCAAGCCGGTGGATCTAATGATAAAGGTGGGATAAAAACTCAATGACCAACATGCCAAAAATGTGGGATGTTGCACCATGGGAACTGCCTCAAAGGGATGGAGAAATGCTTCAAGTGTGGGAAAGAAGGACACCATGCTCAAGAGTGTCAAAAAGGCACAAAAAGGAAGGAGAATATAGACGATGAAAGGAGAGATCCACTCTTGGTTCAATGCTACAACTGTAAAGAGATAGGGCACTATGAAAACCAGTGCACTAATCCTTAAGCTCTCGAGGGTATTCAGCATCAACTACCCCCAATGCCAAAGGAACAGGGGAAGGATTATGCCATCACTACTGCAGAGGTGGAGCATGATAATGAACTAATACAATGTATGCTTCTTATTCACTCAAGAATGGAAAATGTCTTATTTGATTCTGGTTCTATGTATTCCTTTATATCTTGCAAGTTTGCTAGAACTATAGAATCAAAGCCCCGGAACCTTGAAGTAGAGATATCCATAAAAACACCAAGTGGTTCTATCATTGACACCCAAGTGTTTGACTCTTCTCCCATTGGCGTATGTGGGAAGATTCTTCCAGAAAATCTCATAATACTTCCTTCGGTGGAATTCGATGACATAATGGGAATGGATTGGCTCTCTTTATATAGAGCACATAACAACTTTTGGAAAATATTTTCAAATTTGGAACCATCCTATGCTCCTATACAAATGCAATGAAGATCATGAATATCTTTTGAAGAATAGTTCAATGGTGTGGGTGTTGATTCCCTATGAAGAAGCATACCTCACCCAAATGGTTCTGTCTAAGGAAAGTTCCAACCTTGAGAAAGTGCCCATCGTGAAGGAATATGTCAATGTATTTACCGAAGAGTTACCCTGAATTCCACTGGATCGTGAGGTAGATTTATCGATTGAACTCATTCCCAAAGCTACTCCAATCTCGAAGTGTCCTTATAGGATGGCTACTATCGAACCGGAGGAGCTAAAGAAGAAGCTGCAAGAGAATCTGGACAAAGGGTT
Organism: Viscum album; assembly: GCA_963277665.1. Lineage (NCBI taxonomy): Eukaryota > Viridiplantae > Streptophyta > Magnoliopsida > Santalales > Viscaceae > Viscum > Viscum album. The sequence continues at coordinate 59,814,143 of OY728158.1, forward strand.
CATACTCCCTAGTGCATCACCTTGTGGTGCACTAGTTCTCTTTGTGAAGAAGAAGGATGGAACAATGTGGTTGTGAATCGATTATCGGGAACTCAACAAGATCACCATAAATAACAAGTACACTCTCCCAAGGATGGATGACTTGTTCGATCAGTAAAGAGGTTCTCAATACTTATCAAAGGTGGATCTTTGCTTTGGATATCATCAGGTAAAGGTGAAGAAGGAAGATATTTAGAAGACTACCTTCAGTAAAAGGTATGGGCACTATGAGTTTTTGGTGATTCCCTTCGGACATACTAATTCCCCTGCAATCTTCATGGATTAGAATGAATAGAGTCTTTAGAAATTACCTCGACAAATTTTTGTTAGTGTTTATCGATGATATTCTCATCTACTCCAAGAGCAAGGAGGAACATGAAGAACATCTAGGACTTGTCTTGGCGACATTGAAAATGGAGAAGTTGTATGCCAAGTTCAGTAAGTGTGACTTTTGGATGAATCAAGTCACGTTCATGGGACATGTGATCACAACCGAGGGAATTTCTATAGATCCATCAAAGACAAAGGCGATCGAGGAATGTACCGAGCCCTCTAGTGTCACTAAAATCCGTAATTTTCTTAGATTAGTTGGGTAATGCCGATTTTTTTTGAGAAACTTCTCAAGTTTTTCAAGCCCACTAACTAAGTTAACAAAGAAAGGGGTATCGTATGTCTGGATAGAAGAATGTGATGGAAGCTTCAAGGAGCTAAAGAGAAGGCTGATCATCGCACCTATACTCACACTATCAAAAAGTGGAGAATATTTTATGATATACAGTGATGCTTAAAAGAAAGGCCTGGGTTGTGTACTCATGAAAAATGATAATGTGATAGCCTACACCTCAATACAGTTGAGGATCCATGAGTAGAACTACCCGATGCATGATCTAGAGCTGGAATCCGTGATTTTTTCCTTGAAAATCTGGTGGCACTACCTTTATGGTGAAAAGTGTGACATATACAGCGACCACAATAGCCTAAAGTATATATTCACACAAAATGAGATCAACATGTGTCAAAGAAGATGGTTAGAGATAATCAAGGATTAAGATTTATCTATTCACTATCATCCTAGAAATGTGAACAAGGTAGTTGACTCTCTAAGGAGAAATGAACCTACGACTCTATCCATGTTGTAGATTGAGAATGACCCTATCTTCTTAGATATGCAAAGGATCTATTTGGAAATCATAAGGGTAGGGGATACATCCTAATTTTCCCAAATGATAGCACAACCATCCATCCAGGAGAAGATTAAGGAAGCACAAAAGGATTATGTGGAGATACAAAAGGGGGTTAATGCAGTAAAGGAAGGGAAGTTAGAAGAGTTCCATATCGATGATGATGGTGTGATTCGGTTTGGAACACGGATTTGTGTTCTTTCATCACATGGGATAAAGAATGAGATATTGGATAATGCACATAGTTCAACATTCTCTATCCATCCTAGGAGTACGAATATGTACCGTGATCTCCGAGAACACTTCTGGTAGGATAACATGAAGACGGAGATTGCAGAATATATATCAAGGTGCTTGGTATGTCATCAAGTTAATGTTGAGCGACAAAAGTCCAAGGGTATGATGTAGTCATTTCCTGTTCCCATGTGGAAATGGGAAAACATTACTATGGACTTTGTCACGAGTCTCCTGAAGACGTCAAAGGGAAATAAAGCAATATGGGTTTTGGCTGACTGACTCACCAAGACTGCCCATTTTATTGCTATTTGGGAAGATCTCTCGCTTGAACAACTTGAAAGGATTTATGTGTAGGAAGTGGTGAGACTGTACGATGTTCCATTCTTAATTGTCTCTAACTGTGATCCAAGGTTCACATCTAAATTCTGGAGGAGTCTTCAACATGCTTTGAGTACTGAATTAAATTTCAGCATGACCTATCACCCCCAAACTGATGGCCAGTCTGAAATAACTATTCAGACACTTGAAGACATTCTAAGAGCTGTCTCTCTTGAATTCAAAGGTAGTTGGGATCAGCATCTCCCATTAGTTGAGTTCTCATACAGCAATAGCTTCCACTCGAGTATCTAGATGGCTCCATATGAAGCTCTGTATGGAAAGCGATGTAGAACTCCAACCTGTTGGGATGAAGTTAGAGAAAGGAAGCTACATGGACCCAATATTATTCAATAGATGATAGAGAAGGTTCAAGTTATCCAGAAACACATCAAAAAATGCTCAAAGTCAGCAAAAGAGCTATGCTGACAACCATCGAAGGGACATGGAGTTCGACTTTGGGGATAAAGTCTTCCTTCGATTATCTCCATGGAAGAGAGTCATGTGATTCTGGAAGAAAGGGAAGCTAATCCCAATGTATATTGGCCCCATTGAGATCCTTGAATGCATAGGAGTTGTGGCCTATCATCTTGCACTTCCACAAAATATGGCTTAAGTTCGTGATGTGTTTCATGTATCACTAATGAAGAAGTACATACCATACCCCTCAAATGTACTAAACTCAGAGGTGGTGCAGGATGGAAGATGATCTCTCCTATAAGGAGCATCCAGTAAAGATTCTAAATCAGAGAGATAAGGTTATATGCAACAAGACAACCCATCTTGTCAAAGTGTTGTGTATGAACTATAGGTTTGAGGAAGAAACTAGGGAACCAGAAGAGGCAATGAAAGAGAAACACCCTCACCTGTTTGTGTAAAGTGAAATTTTGGGGGAAGAAATTTCATAACGGGGGAAGAATGTAACAACCCAAAGTTTTTCAATGGAAATTCCCTTCTTATAATTATGTCATAAAATAACATGAAAACAAAACATAATGAACTACTATGTGATAAGTGACCTTTAAACATATGTTTTTCACTTTTTTGTTTGGAATTTTAAAAATACGACATACACGGTTGTGCTCAAGATTATTTTTAAAGTCTAATGAAACAAACATAATTTTTGGTGAATAGTAACGTACCCTTAGGAATATTAAAATACCCTTATTAATTTTAATATGACCCTTATGAATATTAAATCATCCAACATAAGAGTAACCTTACCCATGGATAATTAAATAAAATTTAGACATCTTAGAAAGTGACAATTAGACCTTTGTAAACGTTTTGGTATTTTGTAAGTCTTAAATAATTAATTATAAATAATTAATTAATTTAAAATAAAATTTAATTCCCTAATATGTATTAATAAATTAATAACTCAATGTCTTACAATTTTTTGATAATTTTATAAGACCCTACGTAATTTTTGAAAGCAGTATAAAATCAGTTCTGTTTTTAAAAACTATTTTTAAGTAAATTAAGAATCTAATTAAATATTAAATTAATCATAATTATAAACTTATTTTTTAAAAATGGACTTCATTTTTGGATTCTACTTGTAGAAAAATGGTTGGGGTAAATTTTTGAGCTTTTTCTGAAATACATGAATTTTTGATGAATAGTTGAATCCGATAATTCACAAAAAATGATAAATAATGGATTAATTGAGCCATTGATGATGCTCTACTGATGTAAGCACACTTGTTTTGGGATCACATGGGAAAATTAATATTCTTGTTCATCCAACACTCACTATTCATTGTCTTAGGGGAAATTAATAAACTAACGAATTTTATATTAAGGAAAGCCCTCTCCCCTCCACTATAAAAGCCACTCTTCACACCCTCATTTCCTCACACCTCTCAAGATCCAAGCCTTCTCTAAACACTTCAAAAACACCTTCCCTAGCCCCTCCCCACGTCCATGGGCTTCTGGTCTCATCAAATAACCAAGACTAGGCCCTTAAGGAGGTACTCAAGGGAAGGTTTCAAGAGGTAATTTCCTTCCCTCTTCTCCTTTAATTTACTTTCAAGTTCAAGTTCATTTATTGATCACTCTCCACCTATATTCATATGAATTGTATTGTAACTCCAGAGTTATACATCTACTGTATTTTTATGATTCTACTGGGATATTATATCATCCAACCCCCTTTCCCTCTTCCTTTTATTTTATCAGAGAGAACGTTATTCGTGAGGTGCTAATTTTTCACCCTCAAGAACGACATGCTACCTTCAGATCTGGCCATGAAACAATTTTTATGGTTGATCCATAGCATTTTATATGTATTATATCCTATATAATGTTCTGTAACTGACTTGTGAACATATTACTAACTGATAATTTAAAACAACTTCATTGTGATCTAAAAACCGCCCCAATTAACCCACACAATCTTAATGTAATTCTTATCTAATGATTCATCCATGTGGAACTAATTTGATTCATTATAAGTCCATACAAACTCCTGTAATATCATTAATAACATGTAATATCAGTTGTGGATGTTTACACATGTTCTACCCAAACTTCAATTTAAAAATACAAGTGAATCACTCAAGAAACCCATAAAAACAAACAATCCCAAATAATGTTTTTAAACACTATAACTCATCCAATGGCACATAAATTCACTTAGTGAAACCATAATGAACTGTATTAATGTACATAAGGTTCTTGATTTCTAATTAATGAATATAATTTCATTATACAGGACATTAAAGATAAGTAAGCATTCAGGTACAAGGGAAGGGGAAATTCTCAAACCCAACTTTCATCCTTCTGGGTCTCCCTCTTTCACACCATTTTTGATATGGTTACTCCATGAAGATCATTTTTTCATTATTGTCTTTACTTTTCTAGTATATACATGTTTTCCCCCTGGTTTTTATGTCAGAAAAAATGTTTTCCAAAAGAACTCTTCTTTTAAGAGCACACCTTTTACTTCTCACTCAAAGTGGATGGTTCTTGTAACATGATTGTTATTACCTCTTTCTTATGGGAACCCAGAGTTTATGAATGTGTTCTTATGAGATAAAACTCATCCCTTTACATGGGTTAGTTATGTTCATTTTTGATATGTGTTCTATGTGTAAAGCATTATAATGATAATGTTATGATGTGACAAGTGCGCCTGAAATTATATAGCGCAATATGAATGTTTCAAAGTGACTGGTGTGCCTGGAATTATACAGTGCTCCCATGCATTGGGTAAAGTGATGAATCTCATGAGTAAATGTGAAATGATGTGTGAACAAGATTCTATCTTGGTTCACATGTATGTGTGGTAGTTAACCACTAAGACATGCTGTTTCATTTTTATGCATTAGCACATTTCAAGTTTATATTTATGCTTCCTCCAAAGTTCATGATCATTTCCCATGTTATAATTTTGCTCACCCCATGCTATATTGTTCTTATCTATCCTCTTACTAGGATTCTATCTCACCCATTTTGATGTATATACTCAGGTAGCTACATGTATTAAGGAGATGACCAATACTAATAAGAAGCTAGAGAAGAAGAAATTAAATAAATGTTTATGGTTGATGTTTTAATTGTTATAAATGGTCCTAGTTTTCCCAAGACACTAAAACATTGGATCCTATATGTGTAAAAATATTATGTTTTTTATCTTAAAAATGATGTAATAGTAATGTAAGAAAAGGCTGGGTCGTTATAAAACTACTCAAAAATAAAAATATAATTATTATCCATTTTTTACCTTGATAAAATTAGATGGTATCATTTTTGTTCTAATGTAGTGGTTGTCATTGACCATTAAACTATTAGATATCTCATAGGGAATAAAAAGATAAAACCAAGGCTGGATAGGTGTATATTGTTTCTAAAAGAATTTGATATATATATCTAATATATAAAAGGAATTGAGAACACTATGGATGACTATTTGAGAAGGATACCTAATAATCCCTATCAATAAAATCAATCTATTGAAATCATTATATAGTTTCTCCATAAAGAGAGATTACATCCCAATTTCATTGATAAGAGACCTTGTTTAACAGACTTAGTAAATTTTATATCCACTAATGTAATTCCTCCCAGGTTCTCAAATAAGAAAGATGAAAACATAATTATTGGGTCTATGAAATATCTATAGGATAACCATTACTTATGGAATTTAGTTAGTGATAAAATTATTATGAGATGTATTTCAGATTCTAAAATTACATCATTTCTGAAATTTTTTTACAGTTTGAGCTGCGAAGGCCACATTTGGCCATTAAGGACTTCTATGAAGGTGTTGGATTCCAGGGTTTTTAGTTTAAAAATTGTAATTATTATTATTAATTTAATAATACTTGTAAATTCCAAGGAAATATATCTTAAATAAATGATATTTTACAATAACTTGTGTTGTTTTGTGATATCTTTTATTTTTAGGGGATGGATTTTATGGGCCCTTTTCCAATCTAAATTGAATATTATTACATAATTCTTATTTTAGATTATGATTATAACTAAATTGATGATATACCAACAAAAAATTATGATTCTATATTGGTGTCCTAATTTTTCAATGGAATTATACTAATTAATTTTGGGATGCTCAGATTTATTATTACAAGCCAAGGTAAAAGTTGTTTTAATAGGACGATGGAAGCACTAGTGAAAAAATATGGGGTTAGTCATAATGTTTTTACACTCTATCATCCTAAAAAATGGTATGTATGAGTTTTAAAATATATAAAACAATTATATTCTTAACAAAATGGTAAACCCAAACAGAAAATATTGGAGTTTAAGAGTTGAGGACTCATTATTGGCATATACGACCACCTATAAAACCCTAATAGGGATATTACCTTATAAGATAGTATTTTTTGGATTATATTATAAGACATTGGTGTTAGAATGTATTTATTTATGGGTGGGTTAATCATGAAATCTGGATCTATTTTAATCTTGAAAAGAGAGAAAGTTGTGTTTTCATGAATTAAAAGTCATTAAGAACAATGCCTATGAAAATTCAATAATTTTTAAAGAAAAAATTGAGGCTAATGAGGGATTAATTTTGAATAAATAGATTTAGGTAAGAGATAAATTGTTTTTTTATTCAATACATAATATCATTCTAGGTAAATTTAATACCAATTAGGATGGTATTTTTATTACAAATCATTTTTCCCTTTTTGGGTTGTACATATTAGATATCTTGTTATGAATAATCCATTCACATTAAATGGTAATATAATTAATCTATTTAGATAAACGATTAAGGAACCTCCAAGGTAGTAAATCATTCTGATAGAAGTTGAATACCACTAAATTGTTCAGGAAATTTCTCCCCTTACTTATTTTCATTGTACATAATAAGCATATGGGTAATATATATAACCACTTTTACTATTGTAATTTCTTTTTTCTTTATGATTATTTACAGAATATAAAGTGAGATGATGATGGGGAAGTTTTTGTTTATTTTTTTCTTCATGAGAAAACAACTTAAGGTTTTTATACACTTCATCATTTGAGCATCTAGGCACTATAATGGAGACTATGTGGTGATATAGTATTGAAGGGGGTTTTTAATTGGTAATATTACAGATATTATAAATCATGTCAGAGAAAAAACATTAAAATATTAAATGATCAAGAGAAGTTGTAAGATAATTAATCTTGAATCGATATCCCATTAATTTTTAAATTCAATTTACACTATTCTTAAATTTTTTTTATAAAATCTCATGATAATGTTTCTCTACTTTTAATAGCTCAAATATTACCAACCAGAGGGTCTTACTCCTAGTATATAATGGTTATGTTTGAGTAAATTCAAGGATAAATATAATTATAAATTGGGTTAGTTTATTGTTTTGATTCTTCTAATTTATATGATTTTTGGAATCTTTTTTTCCTTTCTTTGGAATTTTATTGGATAAAAACAAAAAACATTGATTTGAAAAGTGTTCTAACATGCTACAATTATGGATATTTTTTTTTGTAATTCCATTAGATTGATTTTATTTGTGTGTTGTATTTTCACCAAAGAATACCATTTTGAGGTTTTTTTAGAATATTCTTAAACATTTATTTAAAAATATACTTTATAAAAAAACATCCCTCTATGTTTATTTGTTGATGTAGTAACTAGCCAAAATAATTTTAGAAAATTTTGAGTTTTATTTTGTTTTTATTGCATGGAAGAGTGATATTTAAACTTTTTTTGACCATCTCATACGATTTAAAAAATTATAAAATTTATGAATCAGTTTTGAACATTAAAATATTTTAAAATATTTTCATAGCCTTGATATTAAACATTGGGGACAATATTGATTTTTAAATATTGGGGGTGTCTTAAAATGTGTTAAAATTTACTTAAATTTTGTACATATTAAAATCTCGTATGAATTTTCAAATTTATTTATATTTAAAGATTTAATTTTTTGTATTCATTGTTTCAATAAATTTATAACGTTTTAGGGATGTATTGAGACTTTGAGGAGGCTAATTTATATTACCTCATGGACATAATTTAGTGCATAATTTTCATTGGACCTATAATTATTTTTCTTTTGGAAAAACATTGGGAGATGGATTTACAATTATCATTGATTTTGAACTTTTTTAAGTAAATTATACACATAATATATTCATCCAAATGGGATATGAAATAAAAATTATAATCCAGGTTCTACTCTATTTTTCTTTATTACATTTAATTTTTAATGACATAATTATGTTTTTCAGTTAACTATTTAATTTCACTCATCTATTTTTTTGAATTTTTATAACAAGTTACTAACTATGTGTGTCTATTAAAATGGAAGTAATTATTATTTTGGAAGCCTCAATTGAATTAAAATCAAAGTATGTTTAAGTATTTCCCAAAAAGTTAATCAAAATCCTTATTATAAAAATAAAAACAACTTTTGTAAAAACAAATGTTTTATGAAAAGAAATCACATTTCCTACTTTAGATAATCCATGATGGAAAATAGTTATGAAATAAATTCATTGTGACACTCATGTTTTTCATTCTTGAGAAGTATTTTATGCCAAAAAATAGGAAAATTAGTTTCTTGAGGAATATAAACATATTAAATTTGGTGGAATTTGATGTTTTGTATTTTTTTTATAATATTTTTACATCTATTCTGGGAATTTAATTATATCTGGATACCAAAATTTGTTTTAATTTTTGTGTTATTAAATGTTGAATTAATTGACGTTAAATATGTGTTATTTGAATATTTTTTTTAAAAAAATAGTGTTCATTATCTTTAATTATTCAAATTATATTTTCTATGATCATTACAAATTTTTAAGATCATTTGTTTTGAGTGTTGACAATAATTATTTCATTGAAATATTATTTTTAATTTATTCAAAATGGTTTTTTTGTTTTGTAATATTTATTATAAATATTCCATTATTTATATTTGATATAGATTTTCATAATATATTTCTTGTTCTGATATATAATTTTTAAATTTAATATTAAATTTTAAATTAAATTTTTTTTCATGGTTTATAAATTTTAATGAAAAACTATTTCATGGTATGTGAAGAAACCGCAATATAATTCTATACAAAAAATTGAAAAGTTGTAAAAGTGACAATATGAAGGACTTGAGTGGTCAAGCAGAAGATTAAGGGACCATCTTAATCTACTATGATGCTCAACTGAAAACTAACATAAGAGTATATGTTAAACTTTCCATGCATGTGAATCTAAACTAGTGAAGCTACCACAACCAACTACCACCATAAGAAACCATAACATGCTAATACAAGGATGAGGTTTCAAATGCTATGTGAACATAAGAAATAGGTGTTGTCTCTACAATCTACCTTGAGTTCACACAAATCACAAATCCCCTATATTCTATCAATATACCATGGATGAAGAATTTAATGTTCTAGATTTATCTGTATATTAGTTTTAAATGTTATATGAATTATTATGAGAAAATTCACTATGATGGCATGCGATTCTGAGGCTTGGTGTGCTAGGAATAAATGTTTGAAAAATATTAATCTTTAAATAGCACACATGAGCAGTTTTCCTGAGAAATTGGAATGACTTCTTAATGGGTTCCAGGATCAGAAATCTAAGGTCACTGTTGTGTTCAAATAACTGAGTTTACCCTAGGCGAGGCCTAAGATTGGTCGAAATAGGTCAACTGGGAAAATTTGTTTTCAGACGTAACCAGAATAATAATATTTTTTTTCTAATCCAACAATGATTCTTCTAGATTTTCCTTTTAAGCAAAGATCCAGGGGTAGGATCATAACCCAATAATTATCTGAAGGCTCTGGAAAGAACCTTAGATAAATATCTCAACAGATGAAGATAGGATGGTGGATCAAGATCGTTCTTGACGGATCACCATTCCCAACAAGTCTTTTATAAGGAACGATCCTTTCCCATGTAGGGTGGTTGTTTCGTTATGGTTTTTCCCTATTCTTTATTTTCATGAATACTGTCATTCAATCTGAAAAAAATATTAATCTACGGTTCAATTGATGTGACATGGGTATTAAATTTTTGGGTTTATTTTTATAAGATTAGATGGAATTGAAATCAAATCTGTTATCCTTCTAACAAGGAAGAATTGAGGTCCACACGAATAAAGGCCCAGATCCATTCATCGAACATTCTTTTGAATTTATTCTATCCCATAAATTTCTAGAATTTTTCATGAATTCTTTGTCTACTCCTAATGCTTTGAACCCTTATGAAAACAATCGATCATTCTATCCTGATTCATGATAAAATGATCTTAATCTGTGGATCCAAGTTCGGCACAACACAGAGGTGGTGTGACGGTGAAGGCGTTGTGTGGTTTGGTTGGTATGGTGGTGCATGGTTCGATAGGAGGCAGTGCCTGGGGTGACAGCTCTGATCGGTCTAGGAAACTTGCGGTGCAGGTCCAGGGGCCAGTCCAGGCCGACAGTGTGGTGGATAGCGAGGTGTCGGTGGGGCAGCCGGTAGAGGGATAATGCAGGACAATAGGGAAGGCATGTGAACTCATGGTGGCGACAAGACAACATGAAAGACAATCCGCTGGGGGGAATTTGTATGCGGAGGGCTGACTATAGGGGATATTTTTTGGCACCAGATGGACACGTGGGGCACATGGGCAGGTCAGACTGCGTGTGGCGGACAAGACAACCCATATGCATGGAGGACGAACTTTGACAACTGGGCTGCAACAAGCATCCCAGCGGGCTAATAATCCAGATTGTGCCCAACATTTTAGTCCTAACTAGACCTAGAAGGTCAGACCGGGTTGGGTCGACTGGAACGGGTCAGTTCAAACGGTGGGTTGGGGCAGACTCAAACAAAACTCAGGTTGGATCATTTCACTAAAACGATCATAACTTTCAAATATAGAGTCTTTTTGTTGTTCCATCAGCGGTGTTGGGTCCCTTGCGATGATATGATTGCTATGATTCCAATGGTGGGTCTTAGATAAAATATATTTTCAATAACTTATCCCATTTACACGAGATATTCCCCAGGTCAAGGGGCACAATGGGTGTGACTACTACTCTCTATGCACCATCCTTTTCTAAGTTGGTTGATTATCTCATCCATTGTATCTTGGAAAAGATTCATCAGGATATATTCCATTTATTTCTTCCTTGGTGGTTAGTCAATATAGTTTCCTACTCACAGGACAGTGATCCCTTTAGTAGAACATCTTGTATAGAGTCATTATAATCCCCTAAGAGGCCCGGTGTGGGATCATATATTCATCTTCCTTCCCTAGGTAGTATCTTTAGTATTAATGTGACCAACATTACTGGGTGTTAATCATATACATAGTGGGTTAATCTAGATGGATTTTTTGGTATCAACCCATGTCCCTAGAAGTGATCCTCCATAGTGTATCATATCTCTTTTCAGATAATTTAGCATCTCTCTCATGACAGTTCTCGATGGATGGTACTTCTCATATGGATGTCATTAGTTATATCAGACTCAAGGGTGTGTACTCTCAGATGAGTGCATTTTGGAATCATCAAGTTGAATCATTAGTGGCAGTATGTGGTAGTTGTGAATTACCCAAAACAATGCAGTATGGTTTGAGTATATCTGGATATTCTTGTTATATGATATAAAGATATATATGTATTGATTTGATTGTACTTTCCTTTTGTGTTTTGATTTTTGGTTGTGGGGTTTCCAACAAATTATTATTATACTAACTCCTAAATGATATTTTCCCACAAGTGTTGTGTCTTGTGCAGATGAGAATCCATTTGATAGAGTCAATGGTAGACTAGGACTGGTAAAAGCCTTGTGTGATCAGACAAACTGTGGTGCTCTTATGACTTCAGACAGTAGCCCGAGAACCTTTCCCTCAGGATAAATCATGTTGGGTTTTCAATGTATGAGTTTCAAGAATTTTTTTATATACTTTATTTTTAGTGGGCTTGTATTCTCTGATTGTGGGTTATAGTGGTTTTCATGCATTTTTTACTTAGTGTTTTTACATGTCATTGTTTATGGGCTTGGTGACGTGTGTATGTGTAAAGGCACTAAGGAAATCCCTATCATGTTATTAATATATTGACTCAGTTCTAGTCACTATCACCTGGCCTATTGGAGGTGGGCTAGGGGATTCGCGACCTGGACCCCACTAGTACGGGTCATGATCGGGTGGTATCATAGGTGTTCGGTTCTACCTTAGGACCGGGAGTCTGTGATATTTGATTGTAGAAATGGTGCTAAGTGTTTTGAGTTTAGCTTTTAGGCCAAGGACTTGAGTGTTGGTGTGGTGGCCGATGTATCCATACACAAAGACTCTATCAACCAACTATTCAACTCGGTACATGAGAGAACTAGATGCATATAAAATAATGGTACATACATCATATAAAAATGGGTTGTGGTTTCCGTGACCTTCTTGAGTCAGCTATCTAGATATACTCATTGACCATGGTACAACATTTTCCCTTATAGGATCCCTTATCAATGCATACTATCTTGGATTTAGCATCTTGATCAGGAGGATGACCCCCTAGTGATGAAGATTCAGTATAGTGAACAATTTCCTAGATGAAACCTCTAGGTGTTGCACCAGCTACACTAACACCTATAGACCTATGTATTGTACCCTTAGTACCAGCAGACAAAGAGAACAGGTTGAACAAAATTCATGAGTTTTAGAAACATATACCCCTCAGGTTTCTAGGTGAGCCTAAACCTCTGGCGGCTAAGGAGTTGCTTGAGGCAGTGACCCATGTTTTTCCTCTAGTTAGGACACCAACAGATAATATGGTGGGCTTGGTTGTGAGACTTCTTCTGGGATCAGTAGGGAAATGGTGGAGTTTTTCTTATTGACACTCATGATGAGGTGACCCTCTCATGTACAGAGTTCAAAATCCGCTTCTGAGAGGAGTTTTTTTCAGTTACACTAAGATCTAGGAATATAAAGGAGATTCATCATCACTAGAAGTGCAGTATGATAGTTGTTGAATATTCATCAAGGTTCAACTACTATTCATGGTACACAATGGATATGGTCATGGATTAGTAATTTCATGCTCAGACCTTTGTACAAGGTCTTTTTATAGATATCTAATCCAGTATTATACCTTGGAGAATTCTTACTTATGATGGGGTGTTTGAACAGGCTTTGGTGGTTGAATGTTTCCTAGCAGAGAAGAGACAACCAATGATTGTTAGTAGTGGATGAGAAGGTGAAGAGACCTCAAAAGTAGGAACTCTATGCCATTCTCAGGGATCCGAACAAGGGAGACATTTTTAAAGGAGGTCATGGGATTGAGGAGCTGTAGTTCAGGGTTCATAGGGTTGATCTAGTCATCCTAAAGAGAGGTAGTTCTACTCATGTGATGGTATGGGACATCTCGCACGAGATTTTTCAACCCACCATACTTCCGATAGGGACACAGTGGATGGACCACCAAGGTAGAGCCATAAGTAGGAAAAACATGATCCTCAATGTGGTGGATATGGAAGTGGATCTGGAAGAGGAGTAGGAGGTGGTTTATGTTTCAACTTGTTACCACTACAATCCCCAGGTGGTTCACACTAGGTCAGGAGAGCTAGAGAACAGGGGTGGGAACAACTACACGCGGTCGAGGCTTATAACCCAAGGGATCCAGGGATAATTAAAGGTATGATTTTTGTCTTTTCTACATTATTAGTAGTATTGATGGACATAGGTTCTAGTCATTCCTTTCTCACCACATGTCTTGTTAGATTCCTTGACATTTTGATAGAAGCATTTACTCGACCCATATGCATGAAGACAAATATGGAGGAAAACTCTGTGATTACTTGTATATTCTGAGAGTGTGAAATTACCCTTAGTGGCAAGAGTTTTGGTTGGAACTTCATGGTTTTAGCGTCAAGGCCTTATGAAAACATCATTGGTATTGATTGGTTATCTTTGGACCATGTCCAAATTGAAAATTTTAGGTTAAGGGTGCAATGTGTCTGCGGTGATGGAATGATTTTTTTCCACTTATAGTGAAAATGAAACCTAGTTAGCACATGATAGACTCATTCATAGAAGGGTATATCTGATCACTAAACACTTAGCTAGCCTGAACCTCAGTGCAACAGATGTTATGTGTTTCCAGTTCCTAGATGTAGTGGAAGAGTATGAGGACATATTTCCTGAAGATATTCCAAGATTACCACTCCCTCAGGAGATATACTTCTACATCAAATTACACCCTAGGAACGAACCGATATCCTCACTAGCATATTGGAAGGCTCTTGCCAAGCATCTCTACATAAAGTTACAAGTGAAGGATTTACAGTGGAAGGGATTCATGAGACCCAGTGTTTCACCCTGGGTGGCCCTAGTGTTGTTTTCAATCAAGGAATATGGTATCTTGAGGTTTTTTGTAGACTATCGGATCCTAAACATGTTGTCCATAATGAAAAAGTATCCACTATAGAGGATCGATGACCTCTTCGATTAGTTGAGAGGGAATAATGGTTCTTGATGGATGACCTTCAATCGTTGTAACACCCAGAGATTTTATGAAAAATATTCTTTTCATTAATGTCTTGTGTTGTACGCTACACCAAAAGGAGCTTGCACAACACGCATCATTGACTTGCCTTTCATTACATGCAATTGCGACCTTCCTCGATAGTGTGTGTAGTACGCAATACTGAGTTTCACTAAACAACGATATGCTATTAAAATATTATTAAAACTAGCCATTATGAATAGTAATAAACACTTTTTGAAATTTTGTAAATTTTATTTTTCAAAATGGACTTCATTTTTGGATTTGGAATATTGAAATTATCTTAGGTTGAAATTTTGGTACTTTTCGGATAACTTTCATTTTCTGATGAATAGTGACAATTACAAAATTTTAATTAAAAAGAACTTTTTTTAATAGAAATAATTAATAGTGATAAATTATTAATTTGAGTGGTTTTAAAGTATATTTAGAATATATTTTTACAATTTAATACAATGTTGGACATTGGATGTAATTTCACATTTAAACCAGTTATAAACAAGTGTCAATCTTTTGATAATTATTATCTCTTAAAACACGCTATTTGTTTTGACGATGTGAACTAATTTTTAATTTAATTAATGCAACTGATATGTTCTGAATTTGGTAAAATAGAAATCATTTTTTAATTCTTAATATCAAATATAGCTTAGGCCTAATTTTTGGTATTTTTCTGAAAACCTTTAATTTTTGATGAATAGTGAAACCACTAAGTGGTAGTTAAGAAAAATGAATTTTTCATAAAACTTAATTTTACAGCTTCTGTGAGTGGAATATCAAAAATCCGAGAGACACGGTTGATGTCAGTAAGTAAAATGTGGTTTAATGAGATGAAAATAATTTTTGGTGAATAGTAACTGTTTACTTTTTTTACCACGGTTAAAAGTAAATAGGGTAATTAAGGGTAAAAATGATATTATTATTACCCTAACACATGTCCTAATTCTATTGGATAAGTGTAATTCGATCAAAAACAACCATAGGAAGAAAATATGACCATTTAGGACCACTTGGATTAGATTAGGATATTTATTATTAATTTATTTAAAGAAGGGTTAAAATAGTTAAAATCAAAGTTTAATAAGTAAATCATTTTTAAAATGGGGTTATACATAAGATAAATTCGACTATAAATATTCATTAGAAAGATAAAAAGATTTCATACATAATGGTATTATATTTGCAATTTTTTTACGTTAAATAATTTAATTTATTTATGACACAACGATGATGCAATAATTATCTTATTAATGAAATATTGACATAATTGATGCTATAAATACCCAAATAAATGTAATTTGAGACTTTTTCTGAATTACACTAATTTTCTAGATTAATATGACATGTTAGTATTGATTTAATTAACTTTTTTCGAACTAATCATTCAGTTATTATTTTTACAAAAATTAATTACTAAATAGTGTCAAAATTGACATTAAATAGTTTTTAAAACAAATATTATATTAGTAATTGTTATTTTATTCCTAAAAATATAAAATTCGGACAAAGGATTTAGATAATGTTATATATATTAATAATAAACAACTTGGGGTTCTTTTGGATACTTATAGTCAGTTTATTAACCTTATAGTATAAGAACACAAGAAGACACGGTAAAAGTAAAATTATTTAACTTAATGTTAAATATAAATTATAAGGTTAAAATAGGACCCTAAACTTGTATAAATTCTATTTTATGAGAGGATTTAGACCCATACCCACCTTAGAATCTAAATAAATCAATTTGGAGCTATTTAAAACCGAACGTGACTTTATAATAAAATAATAATTTTAGTTATTCCAAAGGTGTCCCTCTCTTCCCTTATAAAAGGGCACCCTCTCCCTCTCTTCCTCACACCACTTTGAGCCTTCAAGCTCGGACAACCCCTTCCAAATTCACTTCTCCACTTCGCTATAAATATCCTAGAGGTTCTTGTCTTCCTCAAAGACCAATTTTAGTGCCCTAAAAGGAGGTCTCAAAGAAGCACTTCAAAGAAGAGGTAATGTCCATTACCTATTCTTTTATCTTTATTTCTTCTTACACTTATTCTTCATAGGTTGTTTCATTATGAAGTAATAACATCAATATAAATCATATACTGATATGTTATTACAAGTATGAAACAACCCTATTTCACCATCTATCCATCCTACGGAAAACAAAATCACCGCGCGTGCGTACGTACGGAATACCGTATCCACGCCGTGGTGAAATCTATTTTCCACCACCACCTTACTTGGATGGGTATAATGGTGTAAATAATAACTATATTTTATTATTTTAAAGTGATATTGATTCTGAAATATTATACATACACTCCAATACAGTCCCATGATCATGAGAACGATATCATCGCTCGTGCGTACGTACGGACTACCGTCTCCACGACGCGATGAGATTCATTCTCCACTTTAACCATTCATGAATGATTATAAAGTACATATAATAAGTAATAATAAAATATATGACATAATAATTATACTGGATTTATTTTTATATATATTTATTTCATCTACTTAATTCCATTCAACTCAATAAGGAAACGAAAACAGCGTTCATGCGTACGCATGGCCTACCGTCTCCCTGAACGGTGTATTTCTTTCCATTTACTGATCAATTATATATATGTATATTCTGAATATATATTATATATAAATAATGTTTTATATTCTGGAATTAACTAATCAGGATCTATGTAATCATATGAATAATTACAAGTCAAAACACGGACGAAAAATGAAACGATTTTACCCAAAACACTCTTTAACATGGAATTTACAAAAGAACGGGTAATATAAAGTCATAAGTGAACCATATATGATATCATAATAATGAGTATGATTCTGTAATAAGTCAATGACATTATTTAAATAATTATACAGGAGGTTCGGACACATACGATGCAAATCAAACCTAAGGTAAGGGAAATATCACAATCTCATTTTTATCCGAGATTGTTTATACTTTGGAATTTACTGGGTTGTATTTTATCATCCACATCCATGTTTCCTCAATATGTAATATTATTTCCATCCACCTAAAATTTTTTAAATCCAATTTTACCCTTTTCGAGTTTTTAGTAAACGATAAGAAAGGAATCTTTTGTCATTTTTCGTACGAGGTACTATTTGACTTTTCCGACAAAAGTACGAAGAATGTTTTTTTAACTTATATGGCATGAATG
Source organism: Viscum album (assembly GCA_963277665.1). NCBI lineage: Eukaryota > Viridiplantae > Streptophyta > Magnoliopsida > Santalales > Viscaceae > Viscum > Viscum album. The sequence continues at coordinate 59,832,153 of OY728158.1, forward strand.
GATTTTTAAAACATTACTTCCAAGAATCATTCTTTACAAGTTTTCAAGTCTATTTTTAATCAGCTTCCTTTATTTTAGAATTCTAGGACATGTTATGAAAGGAAAATAGTTTTTGAAGTAGAAAGGATATTTTCCTCAAGAATGGAGTTCAAGTGTTTTATCAAAATTATTTTCCATCTAAGATAATAAAGGGTTCTGTTTCTATCCCTATTATTACATTGATTTGATTATGTTGTGATGGAATTATTTTTATGAATTCCTTTATCTTATATAAATTGTTTTATGATGTCACGATGTTTAAGATTCCCATTTTTTATTACATGGCTTATGCTATGATGTATGGTTTATGATTTTGTGGCACACATAATAATGGTATCATTATAAGATGGGTGGAACCTATATCTCCCTCCAATGCATTGGGTAAATATTTTATATCTCATGAGATAGACATGGCTGGAACAGTAGGTTATACCGGTTCAGTGAAACAGGACTGAAACGAGGGTGACTCAGTTCAGAAATGGACTTTGTCCACTAAGATAGTCTTGGAAATGAGTCTTGACTAATAAGAAATGATTATCTATGATTATGTGTGTATGCCACAAAGTTTCATGTTTTATGTTATGATTATTGGGATTACATTTCACTACTATGATTTATCCCATGTTATGAAATCATGATCTCTTTTACAGGTTATGATTTCCAAAAGATATGTTCTTATGAATATGATGTGATTGATATTTATTTTGTTTACCCTTACTGAGCATTTGAGCTCACCCTTTTATGTTTTCTTTTCCCCAGGATATAAAGAAAGGTTTTAGGTAAGAAAAAAAAGGGAAGATCTTTATTGGGTGATGTTGAAGATCTTTCACCACGATTAGAAGATTTTATTCCGTGTTTCCAAAGACACTAAACTATTACAGTCCTTGGGTGTTTGTTTTTCTTATGTATTAAGTATTCCGCAAAAGTAATGTAATATTCATGTACGTCATGCTTCGGGTCCTTACAGTTGGTATCAGAGGAAAGGTTTAGTCAACCTTTGGAAACTAGGATGCGAAAACATTAGTGAGATCCCTAGAGATATTTCTAAGGTATGTCTAGGGATGTACCTAAGGATATGTATACGTATAGGATATAGTTCTAGAACTATGGTAACGATATTAGATTAAACAAAAGATGTTAGATATTTAAGTTACTCCCCCTTTATTATGATTTTTTCCTCTCACACTATTCTTTTTGGGTTTTAGATGATGGTTGGAACCCGAAGGAACCATGTTTATCAATGCAATGGAAAATGCAATGATTTTCCTCCTGAACAAACAAATGTTATGGGATATGGAGTGCAAAATCTTATTGTTATACTTACACAAGCTATAAATAATTCTGGACTTCCAAATAAGCAGAGAAGGGAACAATATTCTATTGAGTCCTTCATGAGGCAATGTCCACCTTCTTTCAGTGGGTCTTCTGATCCAGTTGTTGCTGAACAATGGATTAGTACTACTAAAAAGATATTTTCAGTTCTTCAATGTTCTGAACATGATAAAGTCATCTTATCAGTGTGTCGTTTGGAAGGTGATGCTGATCAATGGTGGAATCTTATCAAGAATAGGAGGCCAGGAGATAAAATTGAGTCCATGGAATGGGACGAGTTCAAGAACTTATTTTTCAATAAGTACTTCCCTCGTATTCTTCGAACAAATATGGAGAAGGAGTTTTTTGAACTAAAGAAAACAGATGATGAATCTATTGGTATATACGAAGCGAATTTTACAAGGCTTGCAAGGTATGCATCTGGATTTATCATCCAACCTGAAAGTAAAATTGATCGATTCTTCAGTGGCTTAAAACCAAATCTTCGAAGGGAATTAGCTATAAGATTCTTCAGTAGCTGTGAAGAAATTGTGTGTTGTGCTATCAAGGTAGAAATGGAAGTTGGTGTTACTTATCTATCTCATAGTTTTCACAAGAAATGAAAGATGGAGTTCAAGTAGAAATCTCAGAATAATGGTGAAAAGAAGATGAATGTTTCATTATACACAATGTGTGGAAATAAGCATGGTGGAGATTGTCTTAAAAGGACTAGAAAATGTTTTATGTGTGGAAAAGAAGGTCATCGAGCAGCTGAGTAATGGAAAAAGGGTTTCTAATGATGTGAATAAAGAAAATACTAAAGAGAACGCACCAACAACACTTCAATGCTTCAAGTGCAAGGAAATGAGGCGTTATGCTAATAAATGCCCTAATCCAAGGGTTAGTGATGATCGACATGAGCAACCACTTAAGGAAAAGGACAAAGGGAAGTCACATGCGATCACTATTGGAGATGTTGAATATGACAACGATGTGGTGGAATGATTAAGTGTTTATGTTATGGGATTCCAGAATAATGTTGTGTATAGTATTGTGGAATATTGGAATATTTATGTTTTGGTCTATTATGGTTTTCAATAATTTTATGGCATCGGTAACCATGAAAAGTGATTGAAATATTTTTGGAAAGCAGATGATATGCACATAATGAAGGGATAAAGAGAATCTAATATGTTTGATTGTATTCATGAGCTCATGATTGATATAAGGACTAAGTGATATCATGGTTTGATTATATAGAATTTTGAGGATTTTGGTATATGGAAAGTGTTAACTTTTAACTGCATTAATGTTTTCACTAAGGTTCAATGGGTATTCATTTCTCAATAGAATACATGATTAAGGACTTTGAATGTTTGGAATGTGACCAACAAGACATATCTCATGATATACGGGGATCAACGATGGTATTAACATGCTTGTTATACGAACTCTTTGGTAATCGTTTTCACTATAATATGAGATTGGACAGCAGTATTATGGATAAGCCTAAAGATTGGAATGGACTATGTTGGACATAAGTTAATATTGTTTAAGTATACAATTTTTTTCGATATTATTGATGGGATGTTATAGTAATGTAGTTTTAGAAAAAAGGAAAACCTGCAGGACGGGCGACAACCCATCGCGTCAGACAAGGCTGTGGGAATCGAACCCACAACTGAAGTGCGACTAGCCTTTATCTTCTATCACTGGCCTACAGGAAGTCCCTGGTTAGTAGAAACTAGTTTTATTTTATTACGCGGTATGATATATGAAGTATAAGTTCATTTTTGGAATCGTATACGATTAACTTCACCATAGATGGTCTTATGTATTTTTGATAACTTTTGTAACCTTTTGTTTGAGACAGATGGAATGACCCATCATTCTATCACATGATCTTCTAACACATCATGAATGAAAAATCCAACATCATTTCATTAAGAGTTGAAGTAGAAATTGTCCAAAGAATGACCAACGGTGACATAGTACCAAAATCACGAAAGTATTTCTTATAATTCCAATTTCATCAACTTTAGGAAAATGATCTTGAAAACCAAAAATGTTGTCCTAGTGATTTTATATCTGATGAATCAGATGGTACCTTAGATCGTCACAAATTTATGGCTTTGTGATTGCTGGTTTTTCCATAGCCATGTTCTCTACCACACTCCATCATAACATGATGGTTAGATTTCTCTTCCATATCCATATTTTCACCTATGTGGAAACCCAGTGATTAGCTTATTTGGGTAACTGTTACATTTAATATTTATTTTAAAAAATGGTTTTGGTATTCCTTTTTACGATGTGGGTTTATATTAAAGAAACTTTGAAGTAGTAAACCATTTATAACCCCGACGAATTTCGAGGGGCGAAATTTCTTTTAAGGGGGGTAGAATGTAACACCCTGATATTTTATGAAAAATATTCTTTTCATTAATTTCTTGTGTTGTACACTATAGCAAAAGGAGCTTGCACAACATGCATCATTGACTTGCCTTGCATTACATGCAATCATGACCTTCCTCGATAGCGTGTGTAGTACGCAATACCGAGTTTCACTAAACAACGATATGCTATTAAAATATTATTAAAACTAGCCGTTATAAAAAGTAATAAGAACTTTTTGAAATTTGGTAAATTTTATTTTTCAAAATGGAATTCATTTTTGGATTCGGAATATCGAAATTAGCTTAGGGTGAAATTTTTGTACATTTCGGATAACTTTCATATTCTGATGAATAGTGAAAATTACTAAACATTAATTAAAAAGAAATTTTTTTAATAGAAATAATTAATAGTGATAAATTATTAATTTGAGTGGTTTTAAAGTATATTTAGAAAATATTTTTACAATTTAATACAATGTTGGTCATTGGATGTAATTTCACATTTAAACCAGTTATAAACAAGTGTCAATCTTTTGATAGTTATTATCTCTTAAAAACACGCTATTTGGTTTGACGACGGGAACTAATTTTTAATTTAATTAATGCAACTGATATGTTATGAATTTGGTAAAATAGACATCATTTTTTAATTCTTAATATCAAATATAGCTTAGCCCTAATTTTTGGTATTTTTCTGAAAACTTTCAATTTTTGATGAATTGTGAAACCACTAAGTGGTAGTTAAGAAACATGAATTTTTCATAAAACTTAATTTTACTGCTTTTGTGAGTGTAATTTCAAAAATACGAGAGAAACGGTTGATGTCGGTAAGTAAAATGTCGTTCAATGAGATGAAAATAATTTTTGGTGAATAATAACTTTTTACTTTTTTTACCACGGTTAAAAGTAAATAGGGTAATTAAGGGTAAAAATGATATTATTATTACCCTAACACATGTCCTAATTCTATTGGATAAGTTTAATTCGACCAAAAACAACCTTAGGAAGAAAATATGACCATTTAGGCCCACTTGGATTACATTAGGACATTTATTATTAATTTATTAAAAGAAGGGTTAAAATAGTTAAAATCAATGTTTAATAAGTAAATCATTATTAAAATGGGGTTATACATAAGATAAATTCGACTATAAATATTCATTAGAAATACAAGAAGATTTCCAACATAATTGTATTTTATTTGTAATTTTTAGACATTAAATAAGTTAATTTATTTATGACACAATGATGATGCAGTAATTATCTTATTAATGAAATATTGACATAATTGATGTTATAAATACCCAAATAAATGTAATTTGAGACTTTTTCTGAATTACACTAATTTTATAGATTAATATGACATGTTATTATTGATTTAATTAACTTTTTTTGAACTAATCATTCTGTTATGATTTTCACAAAAATTAATTACTAAATAGTGTCAAAATTGACATAAAATAGTTTTTAAAACAAATATTATATTAGTAATTATTATTTTATTCTTAAAAATCTAAGGTTCGGAAAAATGACTTAGATAAGGTTATATATATTAATAATAAACAACTTTTGGTTCGTTTGTATTCTTATAGAAAGTTTATTAACTTTATAGTATAAGAACACAAGAAGACACGGTAAAAGTAAAATTATTTAACTTAATGTTAAATATAAATGATAAGGTTAAAATAGGAACCTAAACTTGTCTAAATTCTATTGGATGAGAGGATTTCGACCCATAACCACATTAGATTCTAAATAAATCAATTTTGAGCTATTTAAAACAGAACATGACTTTATAATAAAATAATATTTTTAGTTATTCCAGAGGTGCCCCTCTCCTCCCTTATAAAAGGGAACCTCCTCCCTCACTTCCTCACACCACTTTGAGCCTTAAATCTCGGCCAACCCCTTCCATATTACCTTCTCCACTTCCCTAGAAACATCCTAGAGGTTCTGGTCTTCCTCAAAGACCAATTTTAGTGCCCTAAAAGGAGGTCTCAAAGAAGCACTTCAAAGAAGAGTTAATGTCCATTACCGATTCTTTTATCTTTATTTCTTCTTCCACTTCTTCTACTTACGTAGTTTCATTATGAAGTAATAACATAAGTATCACTCATATACTGAAATGTTATTATATGTATCAAACAACCCTATTTCAACATCTATCCATCCTACGGAAAACGAAATCACCGCGCGTGCGTACGTACGGAATACCGTCTCCACGCCGTAGTGAAATCTATTTTCCACCGCCACCTTACTTGGATGTGTATAATGGTGTAAATAATAACAATATGTTATTATTTTAAAGTGATATTGATTCTGAAATAGTATACATACACTCCAATACAGTCCCACGATCATGAGAACGATATCGTCGCTCGTGCGTACGTACGGACTACCGTCTCCACGACGCGATGAGATTCATTCTCCACTTTAACCATTCATGAATGATTATAAAGTACATATAATAAGTAATCATGAAATATATGACATAATAATTATACTGTATTTATGTGTATATATATGTATTTCATCTACTTAATTCCATTCAACTCAATAAGGAAACGAAAACAGCGTTCATGCGTACGCACGACCTACCGTCTCCATGAATGGTGTATTTATTTCCATTTACTGATCTATTATATATATGTATATTCCAAATATATATTATATATAAATCATGTTTTATATTCTAGAATTAATCAATCATGATCTAAGTGATCATATGAATAATTACAAGTCAAAACACGGATGAAAAATGAAACGATTTTACCCAAAACACTCTTTAACATGGAATTTACAGAAGAACGGGTAATATAAAGTCATAAGTGAACCATATATGATATCATAATAATGATTATGATTCTGAAATAATTCAATGACATTATTTAAATCATTTTACAGGAGGTTCAGACACATACGAAGCAAATCGGACCCAAGGTAAGGGAAATATCACAATCTCATTTTTATCCGAGATTGTTTATACTTTGGAATTTACTAGGGTGTATTTTATCATCCACATCCATGTTTCCTCAATATTTAAAATTATTTCCATCCACCTACAATTGTTTAAATCCAATTTTACCCTTCGTCGAGTTTTTAGTAAAAGATAAGAAATGAATCTTTTGTCATTTTTCATACGAGGTACTTTTTGTCTTTTCCGACAAAAGTACGAAGAAGGTTTTTTTAACTTATAAAGCATGAATGGATTTTTAAAACATTATTTCCAAGAATATTCCTTTACAAGTTTTCAAGTCTATTTTTAATCAACTTTCTTTATTTTAGAATTCTATGACATGTTAAGAAAGGAAAAGTGTTTTTGAAGTAGAAAGGATATTTTTTCCTCAAGAATGGAGTTCAAGTGTTTTATCAAAATTATTTTCCATCTAAGATAATAAAGGGTTATGTTTCTATCCCTATTATTACATTGATTTGATTATGTTGTGATGGAATTATTTTTATAAATTCCTTTATCTTATATAAATTGTTTTATGATGTCACGATGTTTAAGATTCCCATTTTTTATTACATGGGTTATGCTATGATGTATGGTTTATGATTTTGTGGCACACATAAGAATGGTATCATTATAAGATGGGTGGAACCTATATCTCCCTCCAATTCATTGGGAAATGATTTTATATCTCATGAGATAGACATGTCTGGAATGGTAGGTTATACCGGTTCAGTGAAACAGGACTGAAACGAGGGTGACTCGGTTCAGAAATGGACTTTGTCCACTAAGATAGTCTTGGAAATGAGTCTTGACTAATAAGAAATGATTCTCTATGATTATGTGTGTATGCCACAAAGTTTCATGTTTTATGTTATGATTATTGGGATTACATTTCACTACTATAGTTTATCTCATGTTATGAAATCATGATCTCTTTTACAGGTTAAGATTTCGAAAAGATATGTTCTTATGAATATTATGTGATTGATATTTCTTTTGTTTACCCTTACTGAGCATTTGAGCTCACCCTTTTATGTTTTCTTTTCCCCAGGATTGAAAGAAAGGTTTTAGGTAAGAATAAAAGGGAAGATCTTTATTGGGAGATGTTGAAGATCTTTTACCACGATTAGAAGATTTTATTCCGAGTTTCCAAAGACACTAAAATAATACGGTCCTCGGGTGTTTGTTTTTCTTATATATTATGTATTCTGCAAAAGTAATGTAATATTCATGTACGTCAAGATTCGGGTCTCTACAATCGTTCTATAAAATTCTATGAGTACGTGATTGGGATATACCGAAGATGTATTTTTGATCCCTCTATGGTCATTATGAGTACTTGGTGATTCTATTTTACATAACGAAATCCCCTATAATTTTCATGGGTCCCACGAACCAGATCTTCAATTCTTACCTAGACCAGTTTATATTGGTCTTCATCGATGATATCCTTGTGTATTAGGAATCCAAGGAGGACCACATGAGACACATTAGGATGGTTATAGAAGTACTCTGAGAGAAAAAAATTTATGGTAAACTCTTGAAGTGTTTGTTTTGGATTCAGCTGTTTCACTTTTTGGTTCATGTAATCTCAATAGATAGAGTGGTTGTGGATCCAACCAAGGTCGAGGCAGTGTTAGCATGTGAGCCACCTAGGAACATGAAGGATGTTTGAATATTCCTTGGGGTATCTGGCTATTACAAAAAATTCATACCTTATTTCTCTAGGATATAATCATCTATGTCAGCATTGACCCTATTGGGGTATCCTTTCTTATGGACGGAGAAGTGTCAATAGGATTTCCAGAAGTTGAGGAAGAGTTCGATGAGTTCCCTAATCTTGATATTTCCAGAGGAGCGTGTCGAGTACAAAGAGTTATGAAACACATCAAGAATTGGGCTTCGTTTCATCCTGATGTAGAGGTAAGTGGTAATTGCCTATGTTTCATTCTAGTTGAGATCACATGAGTAGAACTACATAACCTATGATATTTTGTTGGTAGTGGTAGTATTCCTGTTGAATATGTGGAAACACAATATGATGGAGATCGGTTTATCATATACTATGATCACAATATTCTCAAGCATATCTTGTCTCAAATGGATCTAAACATGATACAGAGGTAGTGGAAAGGTTTCCTCTAGTATTATAATTTTCATATCATTTATACTCTTTGTAAGGGGAATGTTTTGGCAGATGATCTTAGTATAAGATTGAGTTCATAGTTTTTGGAAGAGGCATTTGATCAGTAAGCCTCATTGTAGTCAACCATTATGAAAGGAGATGTGAGAGATTACCTCTAGTCAATTGTTCTTACCCTTACACTCATACAATGGGTCAAGGAGGAACATACTTGGGATACTAACTGTAAGATGCTACATGCTCATTTATCCACACAAAATACTCATGATGGATATTCAAAAGGTGGGAATCCCATCGTTCTTTAAAGAGGATGCACAGTTTTAGTTGTGGGATTGTGGGAGGAGGTTTTGGGGGAGATTCACACATCCCATTTGGTGATAAATCCTACTATTGAAAAGATGTACCAGGACCTACGACATCAGTTTTTATGGTCAGGGATAATGAAGATAGTGGAAGAGTTCATTTCATGATGCGTTGCGTGACAGTATGTTAAGGCAAATCACCAGGTTCCAGCGGGTTTGGCTCAACCCCTTGAGGTGATGGAATGGATGTGGGATGGGATATCAACAGAATTAATAATGATATTACGATGCACATCTAGGGTGCATGATACCATCTGGGCGGTCCATGAATAAATCACCAAGTCGGCCAACTTACTACCAATTCAAGAGAAGAGTACAATAGAACGCTTGAGATACCTCTATGTACAGAAGATATTTCATCTTAATGGAGTTACATAAATGATAATGTTGGTATCACAATGATCATTTCACACCCCCATTGTGGAATTGATTGAAAGAGTCACTTGGGACTCATTTACGCTTAAGCATGAAGTTTCATCCCCAGACAGATGGCCAGATATAGAGGACCATTCATGTTATGGAGGACATGCGGTGAGCCTGCATGTTGGAATTTGATCGTAGTAGGGAGGATCACCTATCATTTGTGGTGTTTGCGTACAAATATAGTTACCACTACACCATTGGTATATCATCATTAGAGGTTTTGTATAAGAGACCCTAAAAGTCACCACTTTGCTGTAGTAACCCAGGTAATTCAACACTCATGGTCCTGATATTGGTGTACTACTAAGAAGGAACAGATCATCCTTGAGAGGATGAAGACTATGTAGATCCATAAGAATTCATATTAATATAATAAATCGAGACCTTTAAAGTTTGATGAGGGAGACCATGTGTTCCTTTGGGTCTCACCTCGACAAGGGTTATGAAGATTTGTCCAGGGCAGCAAGTTATCTATGAGGTTCAACGACCCTTTCCTGTTACTGTGTAAAGATTGTAAGGTGGCATACCACCTATATCTACCCCCAAAGTTATATCAGGAACATTTTTTCTTCCACATGTATTAGTTTAGGAGGTACATGCATGACCCATCACACATCATCGACTGGGGGGAGTTGGAAATTGAGGATGGGGTGACTTTCACAGAGTACCCAGTGGAGATCAAGGATTGGTTGGAGAGGATACTTCATTGGAGATTGATTCCCTTGGTGTGTGTCTAGTGGAAGCACATGAATCTCCAGGAGAGCATGTGGAAGTGGTAAGCTCATATTCATTCATTGTACCTACATCTTTTTGAAAAGCCTTTTGTTTTGGATTTTTTGGGATGTAAATCCCTAAGGTGGGGAGAATGTAATGTCCCAAAATTTTTATGCATTATTTTTAAGTACTTTATAGAATTATTATGAGACCATGTACTGAGACACCAAGTGATTCTGAGGCTCTATGTGCCCAGAATAAATCTTTGAAAAATATTATACATTAAATAGAACACAAGAGTGGTTTTTCTAAAAAATCATCTTACTTATAAACATGTTCTTGGAATAGATATATGAGGGCACTGTTGCATTTAGAGTATAGAGTTTAGTCTAGGCAAGGCCTAATGTTGGCTAGCACAAGACAACTGTGAAAAGTAGAATTTCGATGTAACATAAATAAAAATATTTAAATAAAAATATTTTTTTTGACACAACAATGTTTCTTTTAGATTGTCCATTTATTCTTGGATCTAAAGTTAGTATCATAACCCTAGAATTCTTTAAAAGATCTAGAGAGAACCTTGGGGAAATATCTCAATGAATGATGAAGGTACGGTTGATCAAGATGATTCTTTATGGATCACCATTGGTAATGAATCATCTATAGTGACTAATCATTTCCCATGTAGGGTAGTTGTTCCATTTTCCCCCATTCCTTAATATCATGAAGAACATGGGTCAATCCAAAATATGATTGATATGTGGTTCGATAATTGCGGGATGGGTATTAAATTGTGGGTTTTATTTTTTGGATATTATATGGAATTGAATTACACTTTGTTATCCTTCTAACAAGGACGATTCAAGGACAACATGAAGAAAGGCCATGATTTGTTCTTTGGGTGTTCTTTTGAATTTATTCTCTCCCCTCAATTTCTTCCATTCATCATTTGTTATTTTTATCTTCCCTGAGCATTGAAAACCCTATGTGAAAAATTGATTATTGCATCCCTAATTAATGATGCAATGATCTGAATATGTGGATCTGAGTTCATCATGATGTAGTGGAGGTGAGACAGTGAAGGTGAAGCACAACTTGGCTGGGATGGTGGTGCACGGCAGATCAAGTAGCAGAGGCCAAGCCTATTGCTCTGGTCGGTCCAAGAGAGTCGTGGTTCGGGTCTACGGTGTCGGTCCAAGCCAACGGTGAGGTGAAGAGAGAGCTACCTGTGGGGATGCAGTGGAGGTGGAATGTGGCATGGGGAGAGCTGCATTTTTAGCCTATAGAAGTGGTGAGGAAACTCATAGGTGGAGCATGTGAATGTGATGGGCCGACTGTGTGGGATACGATATGACACCCGTATAAACCAGAGGGGAATTCAGATGGGGGAGAACCTCAAGTAGCGAATGAGCCGACCATAATGCATGTGGGACGGACCAGGAGAACCGTGTCACTCTAGGCAGCCCAGTGAGCCTAGTGATCTAGGTTAGGCCTAATGGAATAGGCTATACTGAGTTGGCTCAGGTCAACTGGATTGGTTTGGGTCGGCCGATGGGTCGGTTCGGTCCTGGACTTGACTTGGGTCAGATCTTTTTACTAAAATGATCATAACATTCAAAAAAATGTCTATTTGATGCACCGTCAATGGAGTTGGGACCATTAAGATGTGAATGTCCCTATGAGAATAATGGTGGGTTTTATATTGGCCATATTTCTAGTGACATATTCTATTTACATGGGCATTACCCAAGGTCAAGTGGCATGGCGGGTGTGACTACAACTCATTGTGTACCCTTCTTTTCTATGTGAGATGATTCTCTCATCCACAATATCATGGAAGAGTTTCATTGGGTTATGTTCCCTTTATATCTTCACTAATGGTTAGTCATTATCATTTCCTACTCATAAGAGAATGATACCTTCAGAAGAACTTCCTTGATATAGTATTTGGAATCCCCCGAGAGGCCCAGTGTGGGATTATATATTCATCTTCATACCCTAGGGAGAGTATTCCCTTTTTATATGACTAACTTCATCAGTATTCGATCCTATACTTAGAGGTTTAATCCATATAGTGTTTTTGGTATCACCCCATGGTCGTAGAAGTTTTGCTCTTATGTGTATCATATCTCTTTCAAATCATTAAGCGTCTCTCTATCACGATGGTTCCTAATGAATGGTACTTCTAGGATGGACGTTATTAATGATATCAGACTCTAGAGTGCGTACTCCTAGATAACGTCATCGTGTAATTCTCAAGATGAATCCCAAGTGGTGGTATGTGGTAGTTGTAACTTACCCTAGACTATCTGGTATGTTTTGAGTATATATATAAATTCATGTTAAATAATGTAGACATATACTTGTGTGGAACTGACTTTAGTTTTACTTTTTTATTTTCCTTGTGGTTTTGGGGTTTCCAACTGAGTATTTTTATACTCATTCCAACATGGTCTTTTCTAGTATGTGGCGTGTCCTGTGTAGATGAATGACCTTTTGATAGTGTCTAGGGCAGACCAGGACCGAATGGAGCCTTGGGAGATCAGATAGACCGTGGTGTTCCTACAGCTTCAGATAGTAGCCCTAGTACCTTTCCCTTAGGTTGGATCATGTATGGTTTTCTTTGGATGAGTTTGAAGAACATGTTTACAGACATTCATTTGGGTGGGCTTGTATTTTATCCCTATTTACATTCCAACACTTTCATTGTTGTAATCTTGTTGCGGGTTATATTTTCATGCATTGTTTACTTATTATTTTTACATTTCATCATTTGTGGGCTTGGAGATGTGTGTGTCTGTTCTGGTACTAAGGAAATTCCTCTCATGTTAGTGACATGACTACTCGGTGCTAGTCACCAGCCACTGGCCTATTAGAGATGGGCTTGGGGAGTCACAACACTCACCCCACTAGGATGGGTCATCAGAAGGATCACCAATCTACCATAGCTTGATAAGACAATATACCTTTCCTAGGTAGAAGAACATGATAGTCCATCCTACTATGGGTGTTCAACTTATTGGGAGGATCCCCTACTATATAAAAAGAGTCATGGAATTGAGTCCATGTGAAGATCAATCTTCATATTATGAATCTAAATGAACCATAACTCAATTTTAAGGATATAACTCATTGCAAAAAATCTTCATATGAGTTGAAACTAAAATCGAGTTACAAGCTCACCAAAGATTAGAAACTCACCATAGATCCAAAACCCAAGATCTTCTAAAAGACTTACTGATCTCAAAAATATTCATTTGAGCCTCATTTATTCAAATAGAATGCGATCAATGGTGTTTTAGGGTATTGTGGACTCAGAACTATTAAAGGAAAAACTGAATCCAAATAATGATTTGTTTTAACTCAATCAACCTAGGATTTTTTATAACATCAATTTTCATGGGCCAAGTTTTTTTTTCTTGTTGATGAATATGGTCTTCTGGGGTCATGATGTTTTACTATTTTTGGGAGTATGATTGAATACCTAATGGTGGATAGAGGACGGACCAAGGCCGAGTCGACCAATTTTGATTGACTGGTGTGGTTATTCCCTATACAAGTTTGAAGAATATGGTGGGGAATAAAATTTACACATCCATATGGTAGCATGTTATGAAAATAATTCATCCGGTATGGTATATGTAATGCCATTATGATGAATTGAATACATAAGGATTGTAAAAGCGGAATGAGTTCACTATATGTTGTCTCGATAGTTCTTTGAGCTTAGTTTGGATTTTTTTAATTGGTGAGTTTCAGTAAGAATAGGTAGTCGATTGTTGAACTGGATTTGGTGATCTTGTTCTAGATAAGTTTTGTTTTTGACCGATGATCTAGTTAGAGAGTATAGTGTGGGACCACTAAATGACCCTTATGTTATTAGATATCAGAGATAATATGAAAGTGTGCATGATGGTTTTTTCTTACAACAATTCATATTTTTGGAGATAAAGGGGGACTTTATGCATCCTAATTATATGATTTTAGGAGCACAATATTCTGTCTAAGTGAATATAGATTGAAATTATATGAAGAATTGATCAAATTCAACACCACTAAAAAGTTTAATCAAATAATGCCAACCCATCTAGTAATCAAATAATTCAATACTATTCATGTTTGAGATGATAAAAAGTGTGACATCCACTATTTATGGAATGCATATTTTTATCTTTTGTATAGATTTTTAATTTTTTATAATGTAATTTGAGGTAGGATAGAGGTGTTAAAGAGGCTAGAAATGTATATGGGTCAGGATGGTGGACATATTGTAGCTTAAAAAATTAATATATTCTCTATAGGAGAGCTGGTGACACTTTAGGATCTGAAACATTACTAAATATCCCATTGGTTGGTCAGGAAACTCCTTGAAAAAACCTATTCCTCCTAGCAACCACCAGCTCATCGATGGGGTTGTTCGAAGCTAAGTGGGAACACTGAATCTTATGGAGTTTTTTAAAAAAAAACAATCCAATATCAAATTATATAATTCTATCAGGAATCCTTTAACCCCCAACAACCATGGACCTCTCTTCCAATGATTTTGGTCTCTCACCTCCCCTTTTATATCCCATCTTTGATTTCCAAAAAATAGTTCAATCCTGGAAATCCAAACCATTATATTCTATATTGATCTAGATCAATCCCATCCTGTTATACTTGATCCAAAAAATTGTATCTATGATTTATTTATTAGATCAAAATTTTTCTACATGGTCTCATAAGGGAACTATCGATTGTTTACAGAATCTGTACTCAGATTCAGAGAATTGGCATATGTGCATCATTTAGACCTACATTGTTGTTAGCAGTTGATCTTATTAGGTAATTGGTGACTCATCCTTCCTTTTAGGTGTGGTTTATTATTAATATTGATCCTATAATTATAATCATGTGGGATAGGGAATGGTTCTATTATTTGGCCTTGTAATTGGATTCAGACATCAACCCTTGTCAAAAAACATCATTGTACCTATGGTTAGTGGTCCTTATCATTGGTGTACATTTATACAGGTTGTTTATATGATTTTATCTATGTATTTTTATCCCGATGAGACATATATTTTATGTTTATCACATTAGGTGTGTGTGTGTGTATCCCAAGAAACCAATGTTTAATTTTGTATCATATATCATTTTCTTATGGTTGTGTATCTTACTTAGTAGGACCTGATGTTGATATGTCATCCTATATCTATGTATTTCATGTATCCTTTTCTCTACCTTATATAGGTGAGCATGCAGGTTAAGACATATAAACTATCCCCCTCAGTGGGATGTATAAGACATTGATTAGTACGTACAAGGGTTATCCCTACCATCATGATTTTTCAAACATGATTTGTCAACTATCCTATCAAGGGGGATGTGCTAGACATGAATAGTTGATTTTCTTTTCAGCATGGTGCCGATGTAGGTAGATTCAGTCTCTAATAACTTGCCACATATGTTATACATGTGATATATACTTTTCAATTATATCTTATATATTGATTTTACATGCCATGAACCATTATATCTAACACACTATAACATCCCGACCTGGCTCACCACTAAATGAGTGGCCGGACCAGTCGCCACATGACCTAAAGCATATATCCCCATACACTAGAGGCTGCCGATATATAGTGAGGGTCTAAGGATAGTCATTAGGGAGACTATACCCTATTTTTAGAGTTTCAAAGTGGTATATCAAAATAAATAAAAAACAATGGTAAATAAATAGTGGAAGCAGTCTAATAAATGATAAAGCAGTAGAAGGTAGATTTTATAAATCTGGTACAAACAAATGGGCAACATCAATTATATAGCAGATGAATGAATGACATGCTAATGATACAAAAATGGAAAACAATGAACAAAACAACTTTCTAAACATTCCATTACCAAAATAAATTAACAATGACTCTAAGCCCTGAGGGCACTAACCTAGAGCATCTCGAGCTTCTGCTCGGTCCTTTTCTCTTATCTTCTAAGTAAATGTAAATAGCACAATCCTGCAAACAAAATAGAATCTACTCGGGGACCCCAGTGAAATGGCGTCCCAAGTAGGGTGTGATATATAAATATTAGTAGGCTGGGACCACCGGTGTCTACCCCCAAATCCTGACATTCAATAAATAATTTAAGTAGTGCAAGCATGCATAATTAAGGTAAGCAGTACAACGTAACCATATACTCAAGTACTTTCTTCAACTCTCAGCTGGTGTCTAAACATGTATTATACATTTTTCATATATACAGAATAGTCATTACATGATCATTTTGATTTATCAATTATTCAAACCTCATTAAACTACATAATTCTCGTTATCCGGGCTGAGCCCGAAATTCCCTGTATAAGTCACTCACCACATATGTCTCTAAAGACCATCTATGTAATAAAAGTTATCATAAAATCCAAGATTGTGCTTTGGATTTGATAATGTGTCATAATATATTCAATTTAATCATTCTTATAATATATCTGATCTCGTACACTAAAAAATAGTGATTTTCTCCTTGTTCCACCCACTTATAATAATTCACCCAATTCATTTACAAGTATGATCCCTTTCTCATATTCAATTAAAAAATCATAATGTTACTATAGTTTTAATTAACCAATTAATTCATTTAATGTATGACCAATTGGATCCACAGTCCAATTTCAATAAATGAGTGTAGATTATCATGTCTAGCACCCTCGTGAGTATTTGGAGCATCAGTCCTTGTCTCACAACCCATGGGTATTTGGAGCATCAGTACCTATCTCATAACCTATTTATCAATAATACATATATATTTATCATTAGTGTATAAATCCATGTCTAACACCCCACAACCATCCATTAATTAATTCATAAATTAATTAATCCAATTAATTAATTAATTCAATAACTAATTAACAACATAAATCACCCATCAAAAGTCAACCATTAATTAACCATTCAAAATCTCGATATTAAATAATTAATTAAAAATTATTTATTCTTAGCAATCCAAATAAATAAATAACTCAACATTTAATTATCCAAATTATATAACAAGTCTGAAACCATCCACTGAAACAGTTATTCGTCTAGGACTTTAACAACTTACATGGACGTCATAATCATCATAAAACATGTTGAACAAAGACCATATATTTAGAAACCATCTCATGTATCATATCATAATATAAAACAACTCCATCCAAGACAACATAATGAATGGAAATATAAGATGAATCAAAAGGTACCCATGGCCAACAGTTGTAACAAACAATTAATTCACAATCATTATTTATTTCATTCAAATTAATTAATTCCACAATTAATTGATTAAATATTACCTCTTAAACCAATCATCAATTAATTAACCATTTTCCATTAATTATGTAATAATTAATCCTTCCATTAATTATTACCAGTTTCCAATTTATATTCCCAACATTTCAAATATTCTATATTCTCAATAAGCTGTAATAGCCACAATTTTTAATCCAACTAGTGACATGATAATTAATTCTACAATTAATCACCCTATTTACCATCTTTATATTCAAATCATTTGACTATTTAATCATATCATTAAAACCAAATTAGCAAAACATGCTTAAAATCAACACATGTTCATGTCCTCATTTATCTCATGTGGGTGGCATCATTTAATAACATCAAAGTTTCATGCATTGACTTATCATAATCAAGGAAACTCACATTCACAATTTATTTAAAGAAGCTATAAGTCTTAAATAAAGTGTTAAGGATTTAGGAACCTACCTTGGGGTGGCACCATTTTAAATCTGAAGTGATTTAATATACTTGGTTGTAACCGGTCAACAACTGGTCTGTAATCGCATGTGCGCATACCTTATATATATATATTCATCTGTGTGCCCTATAACTAGGTTCCGAGGACTCATAAAAATTAGAAAACCCTTCATTGAATGATGTGAAATCATACGTCGGTTAAAATAACTTTCTCAAAACATGATGGGAAATAGAAAACGAACACATCTGCCTCGCCTCTATCGGCAGATGGCGGAATATCATCCACATGGTCTAGTGGAGCTCCATGCACATCCCTAGAACAGAAGAAATAAGGAAACCAAATAAAACCCGAACCATAGGATTTTGACCAGGGAACCATGGTGAGGGAGGAGCCAAATGGCCGATGCAAATTACAAAACAAATGCAGATGGACTCACCTCACAGAGACAGAAAATATTCGAGAAGCCACCGAGAGGATTCGATCGTGCGAAGAGGAGCCGACGAGGGGGTGTAGCACGCCTAAAATGAGGAGCCTGGTGCATTTTTGTTGTTCCTCCAATATGGTGGTGCGTCACCCTCATGTTCTCTCCCCCATTTATCAATTACACCCATGATAAACTAATAGTCTTAATATAATAATAATAGCATTTATTATTCTCATTTAATACAATGTTACTTCTTTAACTAACATTTTAATAAATGATTCACAATTAATTATGAAAACCACAATTAATCATCCAATAAAATTAATAATATAATAATATTATCCTTATTATTATTAAATATTTCTTTTATTTAAAATAAAATATAAATAAATCATTTCAAAAACTAGATAACTGCATAGCTGACCCGCACCATTTGACTAATCATGCACAACCCGATATCTATATTTAAAATGGTTTATTTAAATTAAACCCAACTCCATATTTATTCCTTATTTAATATTACCATTTAAAATTACCCTTCTTTGATAATGCCCAAATCCTCATTTACACATTATTTTATTAATTTTTTTCACAATATTTAGTTAAATAATTTCCCCATTTCATGTTTTTAATTAAATTCTCTCAACATAATTTAATTAAATTTAAAAACTCCAACACATCATTATTTAATTAATTATCTCAACACAAATTAATTATATACAAACATCCACTTCATAGAGATTAATTAAATTCTTATTGACCATTAATTTAATTAAATGAAACCCCAAAACATACATTATTATTATTCATAATAATAATAACAACCTCTCATAAAACCATAATAATAATAATCATATTATTATCATCACTATTATTATTATTCAACCTTATAACCAAGACATCTTATTAAATAAAAACACTTCATTATTAATTACGAAATCCTTATTTAATTAGACTTTTCATTGAGATACCCAAATGCCTCATTAATTTTAGATAACTATGACACCTCATTAAACATCCAATTAAAATCTTTAAACATAAATCTTACACACCATTTAATTAAAAACTCTTATTCATTAATTATTCTCTTAATAAAAATTTCATAATTAATTCTGAAACTCCCAATTTATTACAATATCATTAATATGATAAAAACTCTAACCCATAACCCCTAATTTAATTGCAAATAATAATTAGTATTTTTAAATTCATAAAAATAAAATAATAATAAAATAATTATTATTATTTTCCAAACTGTTGATAAACCTAAAACCACTATTTAATAACAATGCTTTATTAAATCTAGAACTCCTCGTTTTATTAAATTTTTCTTTTAGAAGCTAAAAATCTACATTAAATTGTCATAAATGATACAATTCTTTAATATGAAATTAAAATATTAAATCATCAAAATAATTTATGAAAACGTCATAATAATAATAACATTATTATTATTAGCACATTCCTATAATTAATAATAAATAGTCTTTTAATATTTATGAAACTCTTCATTTAATTAAAACAGCTCTTCGATAAACCCATAATCCACATTAATTTCTTCAACCATCATTGAATTAATTCTTTAACATTCATTTAATTAAATAACCACAATAATAATAATAATAACAACATTATTATTATTAAAATATTCATTTAATTAATAACAAACTCTCATATAATCTTATTAAATTAAATTAAATAATTTATTATACAGGGTAAACTGCACGGGTGCGACCACAACCGTGGGATGCCTATGCAGATCTATTAAAGTGGAATTTTCTGAAATCGGTGTACCCAAGAATCATCGGGACACCTACGGAAATTATCTCGTAATTACTCAAGTCCCAAAACAACACCTTTAAGTGTTCCAACACTCAGAATAAACTTACAGAGCTCAGTTTAAATAAAACAAACTGCTGATAAACTAAAAAAAATCAAAAAAATTCGTATTTTAACTCGGTTTAATTACATTGCACTTTAAAATTTATCCACCTTAAAAACATATCATCCCTAAGAATCCATAGGGTACCAAAAAATAAAACAACTAACCTACCAAGGTTATTTAATCTTGTTATAAGTGACATGTTTTGTTCCCAACGCCAAACTCACCTTTAAGCCTTCACAAGCCTAATGGATAAGCATTTAAAACTAGATCCAATGATATGTTTATAACATAAACATCAAAACAGTTCTTATATATTTGGTTATTTGAAGGACCTCATCAACGAAAATGGTTGAATCTCGATCAATCAACAGAACAGGTTTCACATGCTTCCCCCGAAAGATGTTGTGGACCCAAAACACCATTTCTCCCTTTATCAGATGATGTTCCATTAAAATTATCTAAAAAATCAGAATTTAAAAAAAATTCCATACCAAACCTATGTTTAAATTTACAAGTCAATCTGTTATAAGTATATTTTAAAATAACCATTCCCCAACACAAAAAAAATTGGCCCAAAGAATCAATGCATCCCACGTACTACTTAGATAATAACCACTCATAAAACCCAACAAAATTTAAAATGTAGTGCGGTGTACGACTAATTCTATCTTAGTGTATTCATGAAAAATTAAATATAGGGAACATGCTCGTAATATTCAAAAGAGACTACTAAGTGAAAATCCAAGGTCATTAAGAAGATCAGTCAAATTACTATTGGACAACTATTTTCTTAAAGCTCAAAATCACCTGATGAGAGGTTTATCGAAAATGATGCAACAATACCCACATTAGGATTTTCCATGACGTTGTAAGAAAATATCAGTCACTGACTAGAACATTTTCTTAGATAACATTAATGCATGTGTGTGACATTCCACAAACCACGATCACCACATCAAGCATTGATCATAAAATCTGTAACATATACCTATCAGCATACCAAAACAGTAGAGTCCCAAGAAGTCCTCCTGAGCAGTGGGACGAACTTACTTTAATAGCCTAGAACATTATATGGGAACTACCTACCATAGGTTAGCCCCTTATGCTCATTAACATCGACCCTCTCTCTTGGTCCCAAAAAACAAAAAACACATGATTCAAAAGCTCCTTATTTCGTTTTATCTATTTGAATTAATTCATTTCAACCTTTCATCACTTGAATGAATTTCAACAAACACAAACGAAATTTTACACAAAAATCCACTTGTTTTCAACACAATTCCTTACATAAAAATAAGCATGATATCACAATCATTCTCTATAAACATTTTACATTCATTGAAATTTATATATAAATAGGGAAGTTAGCATCTAAATTCCTTTTTCTGAAAAGGAGACCCCCAAAAGTCCCATTTATTTAATCTGAGTTCTTCAAAAGCAACCCCACAAGGGTTCATTACAATCCAAACTCAGCAGTATTACATTCATAACCATTTTCAAAATATACTATGGTTATATGTTTTAGTCACGTGGGGGTTCATTTACTAATCGATAAGGCACCCATACACCTTATTACTAGCAGTTGGATCCCATTTATCACAATCAACATTCATTTAACATTTTAACATTATCATTTCAATAATATATCAAAACATCAATATCATGTTAGCATAAGAAGTAACACAACAACGTGCTATAACACAGAAGAATTGCACAATAACAAAACAAGCTAATAACTAAGGCAGTATGGCATATAATCACTCAAGCATGTTAAATCTATCACCAAGACATACTATCTAGAGAGGCATGATAAAGAAGATCAAAACAAGGAATTCCACCCAAGGAATGCGATCCAAATTATTAGGCATCCTACTAATGAAACTACATGGAAAGTTATATGTATGACATATGAATCTCTAAGTGAATAAGATGATGCATGTATGAAACTTCCTTTCCATATCAGGCCAGGAAAATTATTTTTAAAAAAATTCAAAAAATCAATAAATTGAGAAAAATACGCCAGTCACTCAAGGTGAAATCATATCAAATGTAACCTCTAATAGTAAAAAAATAAATTCCCATCCCTGGCCACTTGGTCATTTCCCGTACATGGGGTGATCAGTCCCAAACACAGCTATTAACCAATGCTCTGACACATTCCTAGTCTCCATTCTACCAACCCCAAAATAGTATGACAAAGGAAAAGAAACATCCCTTTGATACCACATTGTAACATCCCGACCCAGCTCACCACTAAAACAGTGGACGGACTGGTCACCACATGACGTCCAGCGCATATCCCCGTATGCTAGAGGCTGGTGACTAGAAGCGAGGGTATAAGGATAGTCAGTAGGGGGACTATACCCTCTTATCAGAGTTGCACAATGGTATATCAAAGTAAATAATAAACAATTGAAAATAAATAGTAGAATCAATATAATAAATGATAAAGAAGAAGAAGGTAGATTTTATAAATCATGTACAAACAAATGTCCAACATCAATTATATGGCGGATGCATGCCTGACACGCTAATGATACAAAAAATGGAAAACAGAGAAAAAAATATCATTCTGAACATTACATTATAAAAATAAAAAAACAATGACTTCAATCCCTATGGGTAGTCTCATCGAGCATCCTGAGCTTCTGCTCAACCCTTTCTCCTATCTTCCAAGTAAATGCAAACGACACAATCCTGCAACCAAATAGAATCTACTCGGTTACCCCAGTGCAATGGTGGCCTGAGTAGGGTGTGAGATATAAATCTCAGTATTCTGGGACCAAAGGTGTCTACACCAAATCCTGACATTAAATAAATAATTTAAATAGTGAAAGCATGCATAATTAAGGTAATAAGTACAATGTAACTATATACCCAAGTACCTGCTTCAACTCTCAGCTGGTGTGTGAACCTGTATTATACATTTTTCATATATAAACAATAGTCATTAAACATTCATTTTCATTTT
This sequence comes from Viscum album, assembly GCA_963277665.1. Classification (NCBI taxonomy): domain Eukaryota; kingdom Viridiplantae; phylum Streptophyta; class Magnoliopsida; order Santalales; family Viscaceae; genus Viscum; species Viscum album. The sequence continues at coordinate 59,855,511 of OY728158.1, forward strand.
CAAATTATTCAAACCTCATTAAACTACACAATTCTCGTGATTCGGACTGAGCCTGACATTCTTTGTATAAGTCACTCACCACAGATGCCTCTAAAGACCATCTAAGTAATCAAAGTTATGACCAAATCCAAGATTTGGCTTTGTCTTCGATAATGCATCATAGGATATTCAATTTAATCTTTCATATACTATATACAAGCTTGTCCACTAAAAAAAATAGTGATTCGCTTCGGGGTTTGTCCACTAATAGTGTTTCACCCAATTCATTGATATGTATGAACCATTTCTCATATTCAATTCATAAATCATAATGTCACAATAGTTTTTAATTAACCAATTAATTCATTTCATGTATGACCAATTGGACCCATAGCCCAATGTCAATTAATGAGTGTAGATAATCATGTATCGCTCCCTCATGATTATTTGGAGGATTATTCTTTATCTCACAACCCATGGGTATTTAGAGCTTCAGTCCCTAACCTGTAAAAGAATTTTTTTTATACAAGATGGGTGTAGAACGCCTTGTTTAACACCCCCAGAGTATTTGGTGCATCAGTCCCTATGTCATAACCCATTTATCAATTATACATATATATTTATCATTTGTGTAGAAGGCTATGTATAACACCCCAAAACCATCCAACAATTAAATCATAAATTAGTTAATCCAATTCATTAATTAATTCAACAACTAATTAACAATATAAATTGCCCATCAAAATTAATCCATTAATTAACCATTAAACATCTCAATATTAATTAATTAATTAGCAATTAATTATTCCTAGAAATCGAAATAAATAAATAACTCAACACTTAATTATCCAAATTCTTTAATAAGTCTGAACCCTTCTACTAAAATAGTTATTCATCTTGGACATTAAAAAAATATGTGCCCATAATAATCATGACAAAACATGTTGAACAAAGAACATATATTTAGAAACCATCTCAAATATAATCTGATAATATAAACCAACTCCATCCAAGACAACTTAATGCATGGAAATCTAACATGCATCAAAAGGTACCCATGGCCTCCAGTCATAACAGACAATTAATTCATAATCGAAATTTAATGCATTAAAATTAATTAATTCAATAATTATTTAATTAAATCTTATCACTTTAACAAATCATCAATTAATTAACCATTTCCCATTTATAATGTAATAATTAATCCTTCCATTAATTATTAGTAGTTTCCAATTCATATTCCCAATATTTCAAATATTCAATATTCTCAATAAGCAGTAATAGCCACAATTTTTATTCCAACTCATGACATGATAATTAATTCTACAATTAATTTCCCTATTTCCCATTCTGTCCATTCAAATCATTTATGTATTTAATCATATCAATCTAACCAAATTTGTAAAACATTCTTAAAATCAACACATGTTCAAGTCTTCATTTATTTCACATGGGCGACATCATTTAATAACATCAAAGTGTCATGCATCGACTTATCATAATCAAGGAAGATCAAATACTCAATTTATTTAAATACGTAATTATTCTTAACTAATGTGTTAATGATTTGGGAACTTACCTTGGGGTCGCACCATTTTAAATATTAAGGTCATTAATATACTTGGTGCTAATTGCTCCACAACTGGTCCACAATTTCACGTGCATGCACATTATATATATATATATATATATATATATATATATATATATATATATATATTCGCATGTGTGCCCTCTAACTAGGTACCGAGGACTCATAAAAATTTTCAAACCCTTCACTAAATGATGTGAAATAAAACCACGTTAAAAAAAATTTCACAAAATATGATGAAAAGAGAAAATGAACACATCTGCCTCACCTTTGTGGGAAAATGCTGGAATACGGTCCAGAGGTTCTAGAGGAGCCCCATGCACATCCCTAAAACCGATGAAACAAAGAAACCCAATAAAACCCAAATCATTTGATTTTGGCTGAGGAAATAGGGTGATAGAAGACCCAAACAATCGATGAAAATCACAAAACAAATGTAGATAGAGACACCACACCAAGATAGACAAGATTCGAAAAGACACCAAGAGTATTTGATCACGCGAAGAGGAGCCGACAAGCGGGTGTAGTGCACCTAAAAGGGGTAACCTGGTGAATTTTTGTTATTCCTCCAATATGGTGGTGTGCCACCCTCATGTTCTCTCCCCTAATTATCAATTACACCCATGATAAACTAAAATTATTAATATAATAATGGTAACATTTATTATTCTCATTTAATAAAATGTTACTTCTTTGACTAACATTTAAAAAAATGTTTCATAATTAATTATAAAAATCGCCATTAATCATTCAATAAAATTAATAAAATAATAATAATATCATTATTATTATTATAAAATATTTATTTTATTTATTATAAAATAAAAATAAATCATTTCAAAAACTGGATAACCGCACAGCTGACCTGCACCATTTGACTAACAGTGCACAACCTCATATCTATACTTAAAATGGTTTAATTAAATTGAGCCCAACTCCATATTTATTCCTTATTCAATATTTCCATTTAAAATTACCCTTCTTCGATAATACCAAACTCCTCATTTAAACATTTTTTAATAAAATTCTTTCATAAAATTTAGTTAAATAATTTCCTGATTTCATGTTTTTAATTAAATTCTCTCAACACAATTTAATTAAACTTAAAAACTCCATCTAATCATTTTTTAATTAATTATCTCAACACCAATTAATTAAATAAAAACCTCTAATTTATAGTGATTAATTAAATTCTTATTGACAGTTAATTTAATTAAATGAAACGTTAAAAAATAAATTATTATTATTATTCATAAAAATAATAAAAACCACTCGTAAAATGATAATAATAAAAATTGTATTATTAATATTATTATTATTAAACCTTATACACAACACCTCTTATTAAATAAAAACACTTCTTTATTAATTACGATACTCCTTATTAAAATAGATATTTCTTTGAGATACCCAAATGCCTCATTAATTTCACACACCTATTACACCTCATTAAACATCCAATTAAAATATTTTAACATAAATGTTAAACCCCATTTAATTAAAAACTCTTATTCATTCATTATTCTCTTAATAAACATTTCATAATTAATTATGAAACTCCCAATTTATTACAATATCATTAATATGATAAAAACACTACCCCGTGACCCCCAATTTAATTACCATAATAATTATTATTATTAAATTCATAATACTGCAATAATAAAAATCTTATTAATTTTTTTTCAAAATTTTGAAAAACCCAACACCACAATTTAATAACAATGCTTCATTAAATTTAAAACTCCTCATATTATTAAATGTTTCTTTGTGAAGCTCAAAATCTACATTAAATTCTCATAAATGATACACTCCATTAACATGAAATTAAAATATCAATGCATGAAAATAATTTATGACACCATCACAATAATAATAACGTTATTATTATTAGCAACTTCCTCAATTTAATAATACATAGTCCTTTAATATTTCTGAAACTCTTCATTTAAATAAAGCGGTTCTTTAAAAAACCCATAATTCACATTAATTTCTTCAACCTTCATATAATTAATTCTTTAACATTTATTTAATTAAACAACCAAAATAATAATAATAATAATAATAACATCATTATTATTTTTATCAAAACATTATTTTAATTAATAAGAAGCTCACATATAATCTTATTTAATTAAATTAAATAAATTATTGAACAGGTTAAACTGCACTAGTGGGACAAAAACTGTGGGATACCTATGTAGATCCATTAAAGTGGACTTTTCTAAAATCGTTGTTCTTGAGACTCATTAGGACACCTGCCAAAATTATCGGGTATTTACACAAGTCCAAAAACAACACCTTTAGGTCTTCCAACACTCGGAATAAACTTCCAGAGCTCGGTTAAAAAAATGACCCATTGATAAACTGAAAAAAATAAAAAAAATTCATATTTTAACCCGGTTCAATAATATCGAACTTTACAATATACCCACCTTCATAACTTATCGTCCCCGAGAACCCATCAGGAACCACAACTAAAACAACTAACCTACCAAGGTCATTTAATCTTATTAGAAATGATGTGTTTTTTTCCAACACCAAACTCACCTTTAAGCCTCCACAAGATTAATGCATAAGCCTTTAACACAAGATTCAATGCTTAGTTTACAGCTTAAACATTGAAACAGTTTGTATATCTTAGGTCATTAGGAGGACCTCGTCCGTGAAAATGGTTGAATCTCGATCAATCAATAGAACAGGTTTCACATGCTTCCCCCGAAAGACGTTGCAGACCCAAAACACCATTTCTCCCTTTATCTGATGATGTTCCTTTAAAACTATCTAAAAAGATCAGCATGTAAAACAAAGTCCATACCCAACCTCTGGTCAAATTTAAAATTCATGTCGTTACAAGGATATTTTTAAACAACCATTCCCTAACACAAAAAGAAAACTGGCCCAAAGAATCAACACATCTCGTGTACTACCCAGATAACAACCAATCATCAAGACCAACAACAATTAAACTGTAGCATGACATAAGACCAACACTATCTTAGTGTCTCCATGATTAAGTAAAGATAGGTGATGTGATCGCCGTATTCAAAAGAGAGTACTAAGAGAAAACCTAAGGTTATTAAGAAGATCAGTAAAATTATTAATGGAAAACTCTGCTCTTAAAGCTCAACATCACCTGCTGACATGTTTATCGAAAATGATGCAGTAATACCCACCATAGTATTTTCCATGACGTCACAAGAAAATATAAGCCACTCACCAGCACATGTTTTAAGAAAACATTAATGCGTGCATGTGACATTCATTCAACCATGATCACCATGTCAAATATTGATCATAAAATCTGTAACATAAACTTATTATCATACTAAAATAGTAGAGTCCCAATAAGTTACTTTAATAGCTTATAACATTCTATGGGTACTACCTACCATGGGTTAGCCCCTTATGCTCATTAATGTCGACCCTCTCTCTTGGTCACACAAAACCAAATACACAATATTCAAAAGTTCCTTTTTTCAGTTTATCCATTTTAATTAATTGATTTCAAACTTTCATAATTTGAATGAATTTCAACAAACACACAAGTACTTTTTCACAAAAATACATTTGGTTTTAAAAATAATGCCATATGGAAAAATAATCATTATATCACAAACATCCTCTTTAAAATTTTTACATTCAATGTTATTGAAATATAAATAGGCAATTTAGAATATAAATTCCTTTTAACAAAAATAAAACCTTCAAAAGTCCAATTTATTTAATTCGAGTTCTTTAAAAGCAACTCCACAATGGTTCATTACAATCAAAACTTAGCAGTATTTCATTCATAACCATTTTCAAAACATACTATGGTTATATGGTTTAGTCATGTGGGTGTCTATCTACCAATCGATAAGGCGCCCATACACATTATCACTGGTAGTTGGATCCCATTTATCACAATCAACATTCATTTAACATTATAACTTTAGCAGCCCTTTAATATATCAAAACCTCAACAGCATGTTAGCATAAGAATTAACACAAGAAGATGCTCTAACACAGAATCATGGCACAACAACAAAACAAGATAATAACTATGTAAGTATGGCATATAATCACTCAAGCATGTTAAATCTGTCACCAAAACATGATATCTATAGAGGCACGCTAATGAAGATCAAAACCTGGCATTACACTCAAAGAATGTGATCCAAATTAGCAGGCATCCTACTAATGCAACTACATGGCATGTTATATGTATGACATGTGAATCTCTAAGTGACTAAGATAATGAATGTATGAAACATCCTTTCCATATCAGGCCATGAAAATTATTTTTTTTAAAATTCAAAAAATCAATAAACTGTGAAAAATACACTAGTCACTCAAGGTGAAATCATATCAACGGTGACCTCTAATAGTAAAAACATCAATTCCCATCCCTAGACACTTGGTCATTTCCCGTACATGGGGTGATTAGTCCCAAGCACAACTATTAATCGAAGTTCCAACACATTCCTAGTCTCCTGTCTACCAACCCCAAATTAGTAAGACAAAGGAAAAGAAACCTCACTTTCGTACCACATTGTAACATCCTGACCCGTCTCACCATTAAAACAGTGGCTGGACCGGTCACCACATGACCTCAAGCGCATCTCCTCGTATGCTAGAGGTTTCCAAATAGCAGCAAGGGTATAAGGATAGTTAGTATAGAGACTATACCCTCTTATCAGAGTTTCACAATGGTATATCAAAGTAAAAAACAAAAAATAGAAAATAAATAGTAGAAGAAGTCTAATTAATGATAAAGTAACAGAAGGTATATTTTATAAATCTTGTATAAATAAATGGCCAACATCATTTATATAGCGGATGCATGCATGCCATGATAATGATACAAAATGGAAAATAGAGAAAAAATGTCATTCTGAACATTCCATTACAAAAAAATAAACAATGACTTCAAGACCTGAGGGTAGTCTCCTCGAGCATCCCGATCTTCGGCTCGAGCCTTTTCTCTTATCTTCCATGTAAATGCAAATAGAACAATCTTGCAACCAAATAGAATCCACTCGGGTACCCCAGTGCAATGGCAGCCCGAGTAGGGTGTGAGATATAAATCTCAGTAGGCTGGGACCACAAGTGTCTTCCCCAAATCCTGACATTCAATAAATAATTTAAACATTTCAAGCATGCAAAATTAAGGTAAGCAGTATAATGTTACTATATACCCATGTACCTGCTTCATCTCTCAGCTAGTGTCTGAACCAGTATTATACATTTGTCATGTATATACAATAGTCATTACACAATCATTTTCATTTATCTATTATTCAAACCTCATTAAACTACACAATTCTCATGATCTATACTGAGCTCGACATTCCCTATATAAGTCGCTCACCATAGATGTCTTTAAAGACCATCTAAGAATAAAATTTAAGACCAAATCCAAAATTCTACTTTGGAATGGATAATGCGTCATAGGATATTCAATTTAATCTTTCATATACTATATCTAAGCCCATCCACTAAAAAAATAGTAATTCGCACTGAGGTCCGTCCACTAATAGTGTTTTACCCAATTCATTGATATGTATGAACACTTTCTTATATTCAATTCTCAAGTCATAATATCACAATAGTTTTCATTAACCAATTAATTCATTTCATGTACGACCAATTGGACCCACAACCCAATGACAATTAATGAGTGTAGAACATCATGTCTAGCACTCTCGTGAGTATTTGAAGCGTTATTCCTTGTCTCACAACCGATGGGTATTCAGAGCATCAGTCCATGACCTATAAATGAATATTTCCTGGCAAGATGGGTGTAGAATTCCATGACTAGAACCCCGTGAGTATTTAGATCATCAGTCCCTATCTTACAATACGTTTATCAATAACACACATATATTTATCATTGGTGTATAACTCCATGTATAACACCCCACAACCATCAATTTATTAATTGATAAATTAATTAATCATATCCGTTAATTAATTCAACAACTAATTAACAACATAAATCACCTGTCAAAATTCAACCATTAATTAACCTTTTAATATCTCAACAGTAAAGAATTAATTAACAATTAATTGTTCATAGAAAGAAAAATAAATAATTACCTCATCATTTAATTAACAAAATTATTTAACAATTATGAACCCGTCCACTCAAACAGTTATTCGTCCAGGAGTTTAATAATTTACTTACACGTAATAACAATCACAAAACATGCTAAAAAAGACCAAATATTTAGCAACCATCTCACATAGCATCTCATAATATAAAACAACTTCATCCAAGACAACTTAATGAATGAAAATTTAACATGCATCAAAACATACCCATGTCCAACAATTGTAATAAACAATTAATTCACATTATTAATTTAATTGATTCAAATTAATTAATTCAACAATTAATTAATTAAATATTATCTCTTTAATTAATCATCATTTAATTATCTATTTTCTGTTTATCATTTTATAAATAATCCTTCCATTAATTATTACCAGTTTCCAATTTATATTCCTAACATTTCAAATATTCAATATTCTCAATAATCAGTAATAACCACAATTTTAATTCCAACTCATGACATGATAATTAATTCTACAATTAATAACCCTATTTCCCATTTTTTCCATTAAAATCATTTAAGTATTTAATCATATCACTCTAACCAAATTAGCAAAACATGCTTAAAATCAACACATGTTCAAGTCCTTATTTATCTCACGTGGGCGACATCATTTAATAACATCGAAGTGTCATGCATCGACTTATCATAATCAAGGAAGCTCAAATACTCAATTTATTTAAATAAGCAATAATTCTTAACTAAAGAGTTAACGATTTTGGAACCTACCTTGGGGTCGTACAATTTTAAATCTGGAGGGCTTTAATATAGATGGTAGAAACCTGTCCACAACTGTTCCAAAATCGCACGTGCACGCACCTTATATATATATATATTCACATGCATGCCATATAACTATGTACCAGGGACTCATAAAAATTATCCCACTGTTCATTGAATGATATAAAATAATACCATGGTTAAAGAACCTTACTCAAAACATGACGGAAAAGCAAAAATGAACTCAACTGCCTCTCCTTTGTCGCAAAATGTCGCAATATGGATTAAAGGGTCTAGAGGGTCCCCTTGCACATCCTTAGAATTGAATAAATAAAGAAACCCAATAGAACTTGAACCATTGGATTTAGGCTGAGGAAACAGGGTGAAGGAGGAGCCAAATGGCCGATGCGAATCACAAAACAAATGCAGATGGACTCACCTCACCGAGACAGGCAAGATTCGAGAAGACACTAAGAGGATTCGATTATGGATATGATCTGGCGAGGGTGGTGTAGCGCATGTCAAAGGAGGAACCTGGTGCATTTTTGTTGTTCCTCCAATATGGTGGTGCACCACCCTCATGTTCTCTCCCCCAATTATCAATTACACCCATGATAAACAAATAGTCTTAATATAATAATAATAACATTTATTTTTGTCATTTAATATAATGTTACTTCATTAACTAAAATTTAAATAAATATTTCACAATTAATTATGAAAACCTCCATTAATTATCTAATAAAATTAATACAATAATAATAATAATATCCTTATTATTATTATTATTAAATATTTATTTTATTTAAAATAAAAAAAACCATTTTAAGAACCGGATAACCGTACAGCTGACCCACACCATTTAACTAACCATGCACAACATAATATATATATATTTAAAAGGTATTAATTAAATTAAACACAACTCCATATTTATTCCTTATTTGATAATTCCAATCAACTCATTTATATATTATTTAATTAAATTCATTTAAAAAATTTAGTTAAATAATTTTCCCACTTTATGTTTTTAATTAAATTCTCTCGACATAATTCAATTAAATTTAAAAACTCTAACTCATCATTATTTAATTAATTATCTCAACACAAATTAATTAAATAAAAACCATTCTTCATAGCATTTAATTAAATTCTTATTGACCGTTAATTTAATTAAATGAAACCCCAAAAAATACATTATTATTATTACTCATAATAACAATAATAACAACCACTCATAAAACCACAATAGTAATAATCACGTTATTATTATTATTATTATTATTATTATTAATCTTTAGACCCAACACCTCTTACCAAATAAAAACACTTATTTATTAATTACGAAACTCCTTATTTAATTAGATATTTCTTTGAGATACTGAAAAGCCTCATTAATTTCACACAACTATTACACCTCATTAAATATCCTATTAAAATATTTTCACATAAATGTTACACCCCATTTAATTAAAAACTATTATTTATTCATTATTCTCTTAATAAAAATTTCATAATTAATTATGAAACTCCCAATTTATTACAATATCATTAATATAATAAAAACTCCAATCCATGACCCCTAATTTAATTGCGATAATAATAATTATTATTACATTCATAAAACTAAAATAATAATAATCTCATTATTATTATTTTTCAAAATTTTGATAAACACAACACCACTATTTAATAAAAATGCGTCATTAAATCTGAAACTCCTCATTTTATTATATGTTTCTTTGAGAAGTTCAAAATCCATAATAAATTTTCATAAATGATAAAATCCTTTAACATGCAATTAAAATATCTAAGAATGAAAATAATTTATGTCACCCTCATAAAAATTATTACATTATTATTATTAACACATTCCTCTATTTAATAATAAATCACCTATTAATAATTATGAAACTCTTTATTTAATTAAAATGGTTCTTCGATAAACCCATAATCCACATTAATTTCTTCAACCGTCATTTAATTAATTATTTAACATTCATTTAATTAAACAACCACAACAACAACAACAATAATAATAAAAATAACTTCATTATTATTATTAAAACATTCTTTTAATTAATGACAAACTCTCATATTAGCTTATTTAATTAAATTAGATAATTTATTAAACAGGCTAAACAGCACGGGTTGGACCGCAACCATGTGTTGCCCGTGCAGATCCATTAAAGTGTCATTTTTTGAAATCAGTGTTCCCGAGACTCATCGTGAAACCTTCAAAAAATTATCGGGTAATTACGCAAGTCCCAAAAAAACATATTTAGGGGTTTCAAGACTCGGAATAAAATTTCGGCATTCGGTTTAAAAAAAAGACCCGTTGATAAACTGAAAAAAAATTGAAATACATTTTTGTTTTAACCCCATTCAATAACACAAGAAATTACACACACTTATGTTAATATTCCTGGGTGGTATCCTACTAGGTATTATACTCACACCCTTCTAGAGTATTTTGTTTCACTTATAGATTTCATGATCAGGTATATCTAAAAGGGAAAGAGACCTGTAGTGGGTAGTTAATAAGGATTATTGATAGGATTCGGGTGTTACAAGATGGAATTCAGGATGGACGTTTAATGCTGATTTTATTTAGTTAATTTACCTTGTACTTTGATCCACCACTTGTGGGGACCCTTTTTTGTGTTTTGATTTACATTTCCTTCATTCCATACTATTATTTTATGGGTCAGTAATTATTATTATTGTTGCTTCTCTAATGATATTTTTATTTATTATTTATCTATTCTATTGTTCTCAATTCTATTATATAGATAGTTTTATTCCTAATAATAAGTTGACAGTCTCCCCTAATGTTCCACATGGCCTTCCCTTATAGTTAGAAACCTATGTTTATATGGAAGTGTGCATGAGGTCATGTGGAACTCTAGACTAAATCAAGTGATTAGGGTAGGTGTGTCAGAAAATTATATCAAATCACCTGGTTAACTACCTTATTTCCTTTTCTATCCATGATTTTGGATAGGTTAAATAAGAGATAGTATAGTAGAGACTTGAATAGGGTAACTATTTCATTTCCTGGCCACCATTTACTAGTGTACCTATGAGTTGTTATAAAATTTTAATTTATATTATTAGTGGGTAATGTTACCATTGATTTAATTAATCATGGGTGATGCACATGTTGTTGGTATACTAATTTATAGGATTTTTTTGTGCATTCATGAATCATGTTAAGGCATGTAAGATCACATTCCATATTCATATTTCCTCCATTATATGAATCTCAAATAATTAAATTCCAATTTAAATTATAATATGTGATTTAGTTCATTATTTCATTCATTATATTATTTAAGCCTGAATATTTTAATGTTTTAGTGTATATGTGTGGTTTTTACTAACATGCATGTATTGGTGATTTGTCTTTGTTTATGGGTAGTTCATAGGGGGTTATGTCATTTTATTTTGGGTATCCACATAAGATAAGCATTGTTTTAAACCCTTGTATGTTCATGTGGTCTGTTAATGGTATTTGTGTTTTAGCTATTGGATTTATCTAAGGTTTGATCTATCATTTTAGGAAAATTATGCCTTTTAGATGTCTAGCACAACCAGTTAAGGAAGCCCTAATTGCCAAAATTTTCATGCTGGAGGATACAACCAATAATGATCCCTTGGTTTCTCTGAAATGTCAAGATATAGATATGATCCAACCAGGACTTTTTTAGATAGTAACTATTTAGGGAATAAGAGACCATAGGGGTGTGTTGATAATGGTTGATTATGCTCGTGGAATACATTTCCGTAATCAGCATCCTTCTAAGGAAATGAATCTCCCAGATAAGTGAAGGACTTGATTTAAGTCATTGAGCGTATTTTTAACTTGTTGGATACCCCAAAGGATTGAATGGTGATGCTTGAAACCTTTATGCTTCAAGGAAATATTGGATGATGGTGGAAGATTATTATACATGTTGGTATATGTGGAGGGATGAAATTAGTGACCATTAAAGACCTATTTTTAAAGGATTTCTTCCCTGATGCACTGAAGCTATACTATGCTCAGGAGTTTAGGGAGCTCCAATAAAAGATGATGATAGTGTTCTCTTATTCCGCATACATAACTGAGTTGATTCTATTTTCTCTTATTATGGTGGGGAACAAAAAATAGAAATCCAAAAAAGTTTGTGATTAGTATTCATATAGAGTGGAAACACCAGGTAAGTAAATTTGATCTGATGTCCTATGTTACATTTCTTCATAAGTCATAGATGATAAAGAAGGGAATCAGAGAATACCTAGGTGTAGGTATTCTTACAACTGCTACCGGATCGATTGGTGCCTTCTCTAGGATAGTCAGAGATTCATACTCTTGGAATAAGAAGTTGAATTAATAGGATAGATGTTTGGGTAGTGATCGAAAATCATAGAAGAGAATAGGATTGTTGACTCTCTTTATGGTAAATGACACTTCTACGTGTTATAACTAAATAAGGAAGGGAAACTTTCTCAAGTATTGTCCCTTTTCTCTCAGTAATTGTCACCAATGTAGAAATACCGGGCTTCTAATGTGGTTATTTCACAATGTTTCACGGATTCACATAGTAATGTTAGGCTATGGGTTAGACTTACTAATTAAGTTATCATCGGATTTTTTATCCATCGATACACACCTAAGAAATAATCTGGATTGTCTTCATATCTATCCTGAATATATGATAGCGATTTCATGATTTGATCAAGCCTGTAGATTAACAATTCTAGTGATGTTAGGTTTCAATTTGATTCTTGGCATGGACTCGTTGACCAACCACTATTCAAAAATAGATTATTATCTGAGGTGACTTATTTCTATTTTTTCCTAATGGATAAAAGTTCATGTTGAGTGATGAATGATATGATGATTTATAAAGAGTGATATCATATCCTTATCATAGGGAAGACTTTTCAGAATAGGTGGTTGGATTGATTCTTTCAGTGCACCATATAATGACTCCCTCTTTCTTCCCTCCTGTAGTGGAATAGTTTTGAAATGTCTTTATGGATGAATTCTTACAGTTACCTACACATAGCATAGTCAAGTTCAATATTAACTTAATTTTTATTAAATAACCAACATTTTTTCCACTATATAACATGACACCAGCATATTTGAAAGATATTGAGGTACAATTTTATGATCATGAAGCTTACAACTTCATCAAACTGATCACTTCCCCATATGGTAATCTACTTTTGTTCACTAAGAAGGTGGATAGTAGTCTCTATCATTATGTGTACTGTACAAACTTATAACAAATCACTATAAAAAATGGTTACTCATTTCCATAGATTGGTGACTTGTTTGATCAATTAATGGGATTCATGTGGTTTTCATAGATTAATCTACTTTCTAGGTAAAATCATCTTTGGGTTTGAGAGGATGACATACCAAGGAAAACATTTGGGATAAGATATGGATTTTATGAGTATCTCATTATGCCTTTTGGTTTAAATAATTCTTTGGCTATGTTCATATCATTCATAAAGAACATATTTCATCCATACTTGGACTCTTTCATCATTTTTTTATTGATCACATCTTGATATATTCCAAGATGTTGGAATCTTTTTCTAGGTACCTTCAGATCATATTGAGTATTCTTCAAGTACATTAACATTACATTATGTTATTAAAGTTTCACTTTTGGATATAATAGTTTAGATTTATTTGTAATGTGGTTTCTAAAGTAAAAATATTTATTTATCTAGAGAAGGTATAAGAAGTTATGTCTTAGGCATGGTCGAGTAACGTGTTATAGATTATGAGTTTCATTGGTTTGGATCGACACTACAGGGGGTACATTAAGGAATTTTATTACTTGGAAGTTCCTATTATTGTGATTATAAATAAGGTGTTAATGATTGAATGGATTGAACAGTGTGAAGATCCCATTTTAAAACTGAATAAATAGTTTACATCAACTCTGATTCTAATTCTTCTTGATTTTGGAGTTGGGTATACAGTGTATTGCGATGCATTTAGAAATTTAGTTGGATATATTTTGATATAGGGTTATACTGTGTTTATTAATGGGTAATTCCATGTATTACCCCTTGATTAGAACTACACCACTCATGATATATAGTTGGAATTTGTGTTTCTGGAATTTAAATATTGGTGGAACTACTTATTTTGTGAGATATTTATTTTATATTCGGACCACAAGAGTCTTTGGTATATTTTCTCCTTGTTTTACTTGAATATTTATCAGATTAATTGGTTCAAATAGTTACAAAAAATTACTTTAATATGGATTATTCTCTTAGTAATTTTTTATTACATATTCCATTAGCCTAAAGATACTGGATGATGGGGAGCGGGCATGAGATGTAAGATGGAAAATTATGGATTTTCTTGAAGATATGAAGGTGGGTATATTTTAGGTTCAATTTCTATTGGATTGTGCACCTTGGGTGATCACATCATCATAGGTAGACTGAGTGAAGTCCAATTAGAAGCTTGATCAAAAGTGTATAATGATGAATAATAGGTTAGCAATAAATTGTTTTATTCTAGGTTAGAATCAAGATTGACGTGTTGCTCTTCGGGTTCATGAAAGAGTGGTGGTCCCTTCTTCCATGAGGTAAGATGTTATGAAATTATCTCATTCTAAGTAGTGAGTAGTATACCTAGGATCAACCAAAATGTAAAATTATTTCAGATGGAATTTCAAGTGGCCTTGTATGAAAAGAATCATTAGAGGAATCATCTCCCATTGTCTGAATTTTCAAAGGACAAAGGTCAAGCACTAGTGACCTAGAGGGTTGATCCATCCACTGCCCATGCCTATGTAAAATTGGGATGTAGAGAATATGGATTTTTTTTTTGATTGACAATGATCCTGATAGGTTGATATTTTTTTAGGTTGTCGTGGATCAGTTGACCAAGGTGGATCACTTATTGCTGATTCATAAGACTTACTCACTGGATGTTCTAAGATAGATTTACATGTATGAGATTATACGAATTCACAGAGTTCCTCAGATCATGGTATCCGATAGATATTCCCATTTCACATCATGGATTTTTAATTTCTTGCATAAGGCAGTATGGACCTAGATTAAAATGAGTAGAGATTTTCATCCTCAAACTGAAGGGAAGTCAAAGAGAACAACCCAGAAATTTGAGGATATGCTTCAATCACGTGTTCTGTATTTTGGTGTAGATTGGGATTATCACTTAGATCTGGTATATTTCATCTATAATTTCATTTTCTAGTCATTGATTCATATGGATATTTCTGAGGCTCTTTATGGATGGCCATGTCATTCACCACTATACTGGAGTGTGTTAGGTGAACCTTCTATTATTGGTCCGAGGATGTGATTAGTGGGATTTTTCATGAATTCCTCACCAATAAATTATCATTTTTTTATGAATGAAACATATTGTTAACCATGTAGTTAATCTCATGATGAGGCCACTCACATACACTATTTTTCTATGGTTATTATTTATAAACTAACTAATATAGTACTAATGATTTTCTAATATAGTGTGGGTTTTTTAAAATTAATTATATTAATATATATATATATATGATTATATTAAAAACAAATAGAATATAATAAAACAAAATGATGTTAGAAATTAAGTATTGTTATTCTTAGGAGATTGTGGTGATGCTATCACTATTTTTTAAAATATTAATTCATGATAGTTTAATCAATGTTGTGATCAAACCAATCACTAAAAAAATTCAAATTGAATTTTTATTATCCCAAACTAACCCTATACTTTTGGTACAATACTCCCTCATATCATCACCACAATGCTTATCCACCCATATGCAACAATATGAATGTGAAGGAGAGAAATAAAAATTAATAGGAAGAAGAATAAAATAATAGTAAAAGTGGGGTGAACCTTATTAAAAACTGGTTTCAACACTAATGAATTATTATCAAAAAATAAAGATCATATATTTAACCACACTAAACTAAAAACACCCCCCCCCCAAACAAGCACTAATGTTAGTTCTCTATTTTCATAGATTTGAGAAGGGAATAGTTAAAGAAAAAAAGAAAAAAATGAAAGATAAGAGAGGAAGATTAAAAATAATAATTAAACAATAAAAAATCACATTATACCAATATATCCTATTATATATGAAACTTACAACCTATGTTTCCAATCCATGAGCTGGAAGTGGGGTTGTACATTTATAGGAAAATGTGCGTCCACATTTCCCTCTAAACCTATCATCTAAATGTTAGATCATTTTTAGAGTACTTAATGTCTAAATATCAGAATTTTTTCTTAACCTAAGTTTTTCTTATTTGTATCCTCTCTCTACACATAAAATTATAGATCCATTCGACTTGTGCATCAAAATTTATGACATATTTTCCCCAAAAATATTTTTTGTCATACAGACTGCTTAAATTCCAATGTCTGAAACTATAATGCTTTTATGTCCATTATGGATAATGAATCATGGGGTTACAAAGTAGAATAAAATTTTAATTAGAATATTATTTATGTTCATGTGAATGTTAATCTCATTTTATCTTATCTTGTATGATATATTGGCTCATCTTCAAAATTAGTTCAGTTTAGGAATAGATTTCAAGCCTCGACTTATGAGATTTGTTTGGGATTCATAATATTGGATTCAAATTTGGGACTATTTGAATTAAATCAATACCATAATTTTGTAAATATTAAAAAAAATATCAACCATTACTAGTTTATAATATTTTATGATCAAAATAACAATATGATATCATAATATATAAATTCAAAAATTATACCATTTTTAAAATTGTGGTCAAATTATTTATTAAACCTTTAATTGTGACAATTATACATAAAATATGAAATTTTATGGATTAAATAATTTAATTTTATAATTATATATATGAAATTATGAGTTACATCAATCCCTAACACGTAAAAATTTCACTCCAATGCAATTGTCAAATATCCAAATCAAAATCCACAGTAAAATAAAAAGTGAGAAATTCTCCAAGATCTTTTCCAAGATGGAATTTAATCATGTCTCATCTATGAAACAAATCCCTTACATTTTCATCTATTTAATTTAAATTCATTAGACCTCAAAAAACCATCCATCACCCAATCACACCTACCCCACATTGAAGTCCTTGTCACTCTTCACTCAATCTAAAGTAAATTTAGAGATATATCCTTTTTTGGTTATTGCTAGTGTCACCATAGTATTGTAAAAATTATCATCTCTCCACATTTTGGTATGTTAAATATTTATTAATCATGACTATTTATAAAGGTTAATTATATGGAAAAAAATTTGGGTAACAAATTTAATAATTCATGTCTAAAAAGAGGAGTTTGAAATATCAGATACCAATAAATAAATATTCATGTGAAAATTAGAAATATACCTCACTCAGCTCCCCATAAAAATATAAAACATCCACTCCTTGACATGGTTCATGGGTAAATAAGTAAATAAAATGAATGAATTCATCCTAATTATTTTATTTTATCTTTTTTTTCCTTTTGTTCTTTTTTTCATTTTTGTAACGTCCCTATTCCGGAAGATGCCCAGAGGCACCCCGTACCCGGTTTGTCACATGGACTCAAGAACATTTTCCATAACCCCAGAGGCTGCCGACTAGCATTGAGGTCCTTGGGTGTGGTAGTGTAGAAACTATTCCCTCATTAGAAGATTCACACATCTTTAATAAAACAGATATACAATAGTGAAAGAAATAAAAATTCCAAACAATAGTAAAAAGATGAAGACAAATGACGAAACAACTAGAGAACATATGTATAAATGATGCATGATACATATGTTGAGGAAAACATCCAAATAAGTCACAATTCTTAAATACAGAAATAAACCAAAGTACAAGGAAAATAGTAAACAGCTCCACAACATCGCAAGCCAAAGCTGGGCCCCATGATCTCCAGCTCCAAAGAAATCATGTACCTTTAGTAGAAGGGTACTTTCCCTTATCTATACCTACAACAATATAATCTGTTTGGGTCCAAAACTGTGACCCAAACTGGGTGTGATAATAAATCCCAGTATGCAACCACCAAGAGATTTGAGCCTAATAGTCAGTGAATATATATGGCAGGCAATAAACAAAAGAAGCACTAAACAAGGAAGTACTCAATAGTAAACAATTCCATAGTTTCAAAGAATTAATTTCCACATGGAATGTTATTATGTAATCATAAACATGTAACCCTCTAGGATGTACTCACAGCCTATCCTCTCTAGTCCTATCTAGAAAACATAAGCAACCTTCTGGGAAGCACACACAGTCTCACCCCTATAGTTCAGTTTTAAAATAGACTCTCTGAAGAAGCACTCATCGTCAATTCCCCCTATAGTCATGTGTGATGAAAGACTATTTGAGGAATCACTCACCGTCAATCCCCCCCTATAGTCTTTTAATGGTAACATATAGGCACTCTGTGGAAGAACTCAATGTCAATTCCCCCAATGGCCTCTTAACGTAACTATAGACCCTCTGAGGGAGCACTCAACGTCAACCCCCCCTATGGTCTACTACATCATGTTATCACAGCCCTGTGTGAGTCAAATGAGAAATGTATAGAAAAGTGGCCAAAGTAAACCACAAGAACTACTTGGATAACTAGTCTATAGCATAACAACTTGTTAGCTAAACAATCACTCCTTCCTAACAATACTAGGCATGGAAAGTAAACAACAGTCTAACATGAAAAGATAGACCAAATAGTTAAAACAATCTAACATGCATGGGAAAACAGTTCCAAATCATTGTAATTAACCATGTTCACATTTAATTAACCTCTACTCAATTATACCAGCATAACAGGCAATTAACAAGGCTAAAACCGCGAACATGCAATACCCCAATCAAGGGTATTGGGAACGTTTGCACATAAAATTCAAGTACTATATACAAAAAGGAATTGACCACCTACCTCGGCATTGGTAGATCAATATACATGATTATCAGGCCTTGAATCACCCAATAACATCGTAGATCTACAAAAATGCTCAAAAATCTCAACCGATGATAAATCTTGAAAGAGGAGGAATCAGGAAATGAAGTTCTATCAGAAGGAAGAGCTTACCAAGGCAATCACAACGCAATGGAAAATGGTTGATTTGGAGAATGGACGCTCGATCGGGAGCTCGAAGAAGGATCGTGGTTGTATCCTCTCTCTCGAATGATCCAGACCTAGAAGGAGGGCTTTCTGCCAATTAGATTCCACCCTGGACCATTTAATAAAAAAAATTACATGGCCTGTAATTTATTAGTTCACAGTGTGTACTTTCCCTCATCGACCCTCGCATTTGTAAGTCTCCAGGTCACCACACACGGTTTTGTGCTCGGCTGTTACACCACCATCACATGGCTACGAGTGGATAGGATACTCCTTGAATGAGACGTCCACCTCTAACACAACCTCCTCTAGTTGAAAAGTATGAGATGGGTCTGAGAAGTAACATCGGAGCTAAGAAATATGGAATACATCATTCATAGCCTGGTACCATTGAGGTAACTACAACCATTAGGCAACCCTCCCAACTCTCTCCAAAACCTCAAACAGCCCGATGTACCTCTGTGAAAGAATACCCTGTCTTAAAATCCGCTTGTGGAACATCCTCAGTGTGACACGTAGGAAAACCTGATCCCTAACCTCAAACTCTAGAGGTCATCTCCTCTGATCAGCATAAGATTTATGTCGAGACTGTGTAGTAGTCAACCTCTTTCGAATCAACTCTATCTGCTCTGTGGTCTCCTAGAAAAGACGATTCCCCTACATAGTTTCCTCTCCTACCTCCAGAAAATATGAGGGTTATCAGCGTGGCCTATCGTACCATGCCTCATAAGGTTCCATCTGAATAGTTGCTTGAAAAGTATTTTTGAAAGAAAACTCTAAAAGAGGTATGTTCTTCTCCCAAGAACCTACAAAATCAATGATGCTTGCATTAAGCATGTCCTCAATCACCTGAATTGTACGCTTGGACTAGCCATCTTTCTGGGGGTGGTAAGCTGTAATCTGAATTACCTGTGTACCTAAAGCCTTTTGAAGTCCCTTCCAGACCCGAGAAGTAAAATGTGCATCCCTGTCTGAAACAATGGAGTGTGAAACCCCATGTATATGTACAATCTCTTAGATGTATAGTCATCCTAGATCATCATCACTAAAGCTCTCCTTAATCAACATGAAGTGAGAAAAATTCGTGAGTATGTCAATGACAACCTAAACTGCATCATTCCCATGCAGAGACCTCGACAATCCTCTCATGAAATCCATCGTGGTATCATTCCACTTCCACTCAAGAATGGGTAATTGTTGCAAAATCCCTGTTAGACGATGAAGCTCTACCTTCACCTTCTGATAGATGGCACACCTCATGATGAAACCATCAAAATCCCTCTTCATACTTGGCTATCAATACTGACAGTGTGGACCACGATACATCTTGGTGACACCAGGCTGAAGTGCCCTAATAGATGAATGAAAGTCTTACATTAGATCCAAGTGTATGTCTGCTGTAACCCATATGTGCCCATGGAAACACAAGATCTCATCCTCACCCATGATCTATCTAGGAGTAGGGTTCTCTCCTGACACACTTTCCAATAGGACTAGGCCTTCAAAATCAAATAGTTTTCTCATTCTCAATCGATCAAGAAGAGTAGAGGTAACATCTCCAGAAGAAAGAAATGTCTACCCCTGCCCATCGTACACCTCCAAATGCATCTTAGAGAATAGATCCATAAGCTGCCACTCACTGATGGCCTCCATAAATACTTGTACATGAGTCTTCCAGATCAACGCATTATCCAATATTTTGCCTTTCCCCAGCATATAGGCAAGATAAAAGTCAAAAGACTAAAGGTACTCAACCCACCTTCACTGTCTTAAACATAGGTCACGCTGAGTGAAGTTATACCTGAGAATTATGTGGTCGGTGAAAACCAAAAAATGCTCTCCTAGAAGATAATGTCTCCAACAGTGTATGTCATGAAAAACTGCAGCCAACTCAAGATCGTATTTTGGGTAGTTCCTATCATGTGGCCTCAACTGCTGAGAACCACATGCAATGACTCCTTCCCCCTGCATAAGGACTGCTCCAAGACCAATACCTGATGCATCATAGTAAACAGTGTAGCTCTTTCATGGATCTGAAAAAACTAGTATCGGTGTTGAATTAAACCTCCCTTTCTGTTCTTGAATGGTTGACTCACAAGAATCTGACCCCAAGAACTTATCACCCTTCTTAATCAGGCCCATCAGTGGCACTGCTAAGCGTGAAAAGTCCTATATGAAACATCTCTAGTATCCAGCCATCCCTAGAAAACTTCGTACCTCAAAGACATTCGTTGGCTGATCCCAGGAAACTACTGCTCTCACATTCTCTTGGTTTACTGATACTCCTGTCTTCAAGATAACATGACCCAGTAAGTGAATCTGATCCATCCAAAAGTGGAATTTTGAGAGCTTATCATATAACTGATTCTCTCTCAATGTACTAAAAATGATCTCAAGATAGGTAGCATAGTCGCGTCTAGTGAGTGAGTACACTAATATATCGTCCATGAAAACCACCAAAAAATAATCAAAGTATGTATTGAACACTCACCTCATAAGATCAGTGAAAGCTATAGGCGCGTTCGTGAGACCGAATTACATGACCATATATTCTTATAGAACATTTGTGCTCCAAAAATATGTAAGAGGTATATCAGATGGTCTAACGTGCAACTAATAGTAACCAGATCTCAATTAAATCTTCGAGAGAACCCGAGCTCCTTTAAGCTGATCCATGAGAAAATCAATCCTCAAAAAGAGATATCGATTCTTGACCATCAACTTGTTCAGCTTTCGATAATCCACAAAAAGCCTGAGGGTATCTTCTTCCTTCTTTACAATCATGACATGTGAACCCTAAGGAGAAGTACTAGATCGAATGAAACCCTTTGCCTATAACTCTGTCACCTGCTTATTGAGCTCTTGAAACTCTAGTGTAGCCATCCTATAAGGAGTAATGGACACGAGTGTTTCTTTTGGAACAAGCTTGATTAAAAATTTCACCTCTCACTCCGGAGGCAAACTAGAAAATTCCTATGCAATGACATCCCAGAAATGATCCACCACTAAAAGAAAGTATATCTGTGAAGTCCCCTGGTCATCCAGATAAATACTAGCAATCTAGGTTGTAACTCTTCTCATCCCATGATGCTCGGGTCCTGCTCTGCTCGCCTGGACATCCCATTCTCCCTTATGATGAAACTATCCACCCCTAGTGATTTGAAACTCACCCTAAGGTGAGAGAAATCAACAAATATCTATAAGGGAACTAACCAGTCCATTCTGAGGATCAAATCATAGCCCGCCCTCTCTAAGACATAAAGGTCCCATAAGAAGTGACACCCACCAACCTCAAGAGGGAACTGCTTGCACTGATGTACACTAGTTGTTCTAGTCCCCAACGGTGTTTCCAACGTCAATACATCAGCATAAGTAAAGATACAAAGCCAAAGGCTATCCACAACATCAACAGATATAAAGCTATGGGAAGCCCCTATATTGAATAGAGCAGAAGCTAAAAATGAGGCAACAAAGACCGTACCTCGAACTATTGAGGGTCTGGGATCCTGCTCCTGCTGGGACTTCTCTACCGCTAAAGTATGAGCTAAACCGCTGCCATGTGACCCTACCTGACCACTATGAGCTGATCCAACCCACTATCACTGAAATCCTAGAGACTGACTACCATAGCCATGACCTCCACCTTGTCCTGAACGGCTGGAATAACTCTAGTGCCTAGACTGATGAGTAATTGGTGGTACAACTCCTGAATATGGAGTCATAGAAGACCCCCGGTCACCAGCTTCTGGTGAGAAGATAGGATAGAAACACTGAATATGACCCATCTCTCCACAATAACGGCACTCTACTGGGTCTCTTGGGAAATGTGGCCTCCTATGTTAGAACTTCCAACACTAGTAGCATAGCAACTAGCTACATAAAGGTGCATCCCATCTACTAGTATCTCCATGAGTATTCTCCTTGTGGTGCTTCCTGATATCAACCGGTGAAGTAGTAACTTTGGATGTTGAACCACCCTAGATCATAGCTCTAGAATCCCTTAGGTTACTCTCTGTGATCAATGCCTGGTTGACGATAGAAGATATCAAGGTCTACCTGAAGATGTTCACCTGAGCCCGAATCTCCTGCCTGAGACCAACCTCAAACTTCCATTCCAGGAACAACCCATAACCCCCTAGAAAGGGTGTAAAGTACTACTACTCAGTGAAGTGAGAAGATTACTTTATAACAAGGAGAGTACCCTGCTCCAAACTAATGAACTCTCGGGCTCGATCGGCCCTCAAGGTCTCCAGATAGAAGTAGTCATGGAAGGAAAGCTGGAAGTCATCGTAGGCCATAACCTACTGGTGTCCCCCAGTGATATCACATCCCACCATCTCATGGAGGAATCCCAATGCATGTATGTAGAGAGATTGACCCTCCTATCTAGAGGTATCTCCAGATGCTCGGAGATGGTAAGCACAACTTCTAACCATGACTCTGCAGCCTGAGGTCCTCCTTCCCCTGGGGGGGGGGGGGGTGGGAGGATGTTGCTACTGGAAACCCCATGTCATGTCTGCAAAAGAATGGGTAGGATACAGTACTCCTCAAAAGTTCTTCATGAACTTCATGAAGCCCTCTCTGAACTGTGCATCATCACTTGTGTCTGTAATGATGGATGGTGCCATGACTTTAACTATTGAAGGATCTGCTGGAAATCCATGATCATCCATGTCCGGTGTTTGATCGTTACATTGTAACGGGCGCACAATCGGATGACATATTTATGGAATGAATCTGCAACGTCAAGCGCACACCTTAGATCAAGATTAACAGGGACTGAAACTTATAAAAGTAAAGTGGTAACATGAGAAATAAGCATTCAAAATTTTCAAAACAAGGATACACATCATGTATATTGTCTACACAGTGTGTTCCCTTAAGCCTTCACATGGGTGTGTACTTCTGCAAAACCAGGTCATGTAACACCCTATATACACAGCATGTTGTCCTAACACACGGCATGTTCTTGAATCCTCTATCCCTTCTCAATTTATCTTAAATGGATAAGCCACACGGTTCTCTTAGAACAAGACTACACTGCGTGTTAGTTCTAGACATGGCGTGTACTAGACGAGCTTCACCAACCTGTGTTGTTAGTGACACGGCCTGATACATGACTCACACTACACGACATGTTCCAGCTGGAAAAGGCGTGTACTAGGAATATTTCACCGACCCGTGTTGTTAGTGACATGGTTGGATTCCAGGGATTACACTACATGACCTTTTTAATACTGACATGACATGCATTAGAGAAGACTCAACTGACCTATGTTGTTAGTGACACAGCCAGTTACACGATTCCATAACATGGAGTGTACATCCGGTACACGGTGTGTCCTACCAAGGATTCCAAACCCCGTGTATCTTCCCACACAGTCTGAGACACGGTTAGAGACTACATAGCTTATACATACGGTACATAGCATGTACTTAAGAAAAAGGGGTTTCTTCCCAAATAGAAGAACACATGGCATGTATCCAACATTACACGACATGTATTCTAGGTTTCTTTGGATAGTAAGACTCAAAAACTACTCCAGAACCCAGAAAAAACATTGAAACAAAACCTTATGTACCAAATTCTGATCCATGAGGGCCCATAATTCCCACGAATCAAAGCGTAGCATCTTATTCTTGTCATAAACATGCATAATAGATCAATGATCCACCAAATTCCGGTCCATAAGGGCCCATAACACATCAAGAACCATATTTTGGAATTCATTCAAACAAAACCATATGCAATCAAAACCCTATCAAACAGTATGTATTTTTAACAAGGAATCTATCACAACAACATGAATATCTAGCACAACATCTATCACAACAACAAGAAATCGCTAATGAAATGTAAATGGCATGGAAATAATAAATGACATGTGATTTATGGAAATTGAGTATATGATGCATGAGATGGCACACCCTCATCTCATCGGGTTGCAACATAAATAGAACCTCAATTACATCAACAATAATAGCACAAAACATGTGAATCGCTCAAGGTGAAATCAAATCAACTGTAATAATTTCAAAACCAGAAAATTGTAATAAACTAGGTAGATTGGATTTTCCCTATACACGGGTTAGCTACTCTTGGTCACAAATCATTAACAAGTACTTATTCTTTCTTATCCCTGTCTATAGGCTCCAAATAGTAAGTCAAGAGAAAATAATTTCTCTGATACCACTTTGTAACGTCCCAGTTCTGGAAGCCACCCAGAGGCACGCCGTACTCATTTTGTCACATGACCTAAAGCGCATTTCCCATAATACCAGAGGCTACTAACTAGCAGTGAGGTCCTTGGGTGTGATAGTGTAGAATCTATTCCCTCATTGGCAGAGTAACACAGCAGAAGTAAAATAGATATAAAATAGAAAAAGCAGAAATAATTCCAAACAATAGTAAATAGTGGAAGATTGATGAAGAAACAAATGGAGAACATATGTATAAATTATTCATGATACATATGTCTAGGAAAACAGACAAACAAGTCACAATGTTGAAATACAAAACTAAAAAAAAGTAAAATACAAATAGTAAACAGCTCTAAAGCATCGCAAGACAATGATTTGTCCCATGCTCTCCTGCTCCAAAGAAGTTAAGTACCTAAAGTAGAAGGGTGATTTCCCTTATCTATACCTGAAACAATATAATTTTTTTGGCCCAAAAATCATGACCAAAAATAAGGTGTGAGACTTAATCCTTGTAGGAAACCACCAAGAGATTTGTGCCTAACAGTCAGTGAATATATATGGCTTGAAATAAACAAAAGAAGTAGTAAACATGGAAGTACTCAACAGTAAACAATTCCAAAATTTCAAGGCATTAAATTCCACATATCAAGTAAGTAGATATTCACAAATAGGTAACCCTTTGGGATGTACTCATAGCCTATCCCTTCTGGTCCTGCCTAGAAAACACAAGCAACCCTCTAGGAAGAACACATAGTCTCACCCCTCTGGTTTAATTTTATAATAGAATCTGTGAGGATGAACTCATTTTCAATTCCCCTTATAGTCAAGTGTGATCTATGAATCAATGAGGAAGCACTCACATTCAATCCTTTCTATAGTCTTTTAATTGTAACCTAAAGGCACTCTGAAAAGGCACTCAATGTCAATTCCCCATGTGGCCTCATAATGTAATTATAGATCCTTTGAGGGACCACTCAACATCAATACCCCCTATAGTCTCATAGTGTGATAATAATTAAAGACACCCTATATAATCCCTTACATCCCTTCTCCCTATGGTCTACTACACCTGGTTCTCACAGCCCTGTGTAAGTCAAACGAGCATAGCCAAGCAAAGCGGCCAAATTAAACCTCATGAACTACTTGGATAACCTGTCTATATCATAAAATCATGTCAGATAAATAATATCTCCATCCTAACAATACTAGGCATGGAATGTAAAGTGCATCCTAACAGGCAATGCTAGGCCAAATGGTCAAAACAAGAAAAAATGCATGGGAAAACACTTAAAAAGCATATAAATTAAACCTTTTCACATTCAATTAACCTTTACTCAAGCATACAAGGATATTAGATAATTAATAGGGCTAAAATAATAAACACGCAATACCCAGATCAAGGGTATTGGGAAATTTTTCACATAAAATTCAAAGACTCTCCATGGAAAGGCATAAACCACATACCTCAGTGTCGGGAAATCAATATACTTGAGTCTTAGGCCTTGAATCACCCAAGATCAATGTATATCTACAAAAAATGATCAAAAATCTCAACTGAGGATAACTGTTGAAAGAGGAGGAATCAGGAAACGAAGCTCTAGTAGAAGGAGGAGCTTTCCGAGGTGATCTCAACGCAATCAATGACCGTTGATTCTGAAAATAGACACTTTATCAGGATCTTGGAGAAGGATCGCAGTCATACCCTCTATCTCGAATGAACCATACCATGAAGGAGGTATTTCGTCCAATTACACATGACCCCAGTCCATTTAATAAAAAAATAATGTACATGGCATGTACTTTAGAAGTACACGGTGTGTACTTTCCCTCACCGGCCCCTGGATTAGGTAGTCTCTAGGTCACCACACACGGCTGTGTGCTCGGACGTTACATGGCCAGTACAAGGCTATGAGTGGAATCAGAGTACACTGTGTGTACTTATAAAGTACATGGCATGTACTTCAAAAATTTCTTGAAACTCCTCTTTTTTCTCAAACCACCAGAAAAAGAAAAACATACCTGAAAAGAAGATCTGGGTTCTTACAATTTTTTTCATATAGGATGAGATGAAAATAAAATACAATGAAATAATGAAAAAAATGACTCAAATTTTATAGAGGTTCATGATTCATAAATTTATTGATGAATAATAATTCAATCTGAACTCAATTTTTACATATTCATTTTTTCTATTTTTTTGGGAGAATCAGATGATAAAAATGAAGCATCATTAATGAAAGTGACTCATACCCATTTTACAAATTCCCATAATAACTACACACCTCACATCATCATGAAATGTGATTTATCTCATATAACACATACAAAATTCCCTTCCCCAACACTAAAACATGAAATATTCATGCAAAAATATATTAAGAGTGATGGTAGCTAAGGAAAAACCATCTAGTAATGTGGATTAAACCTATATCAAAATTCCTTAATTCTAAGGTCTTAATAAGGGTATACATAATGGTAGGTCTCAAGTTAAAAAAAGGATATAAAAAAAATATTCAATCATATCAAAACATTTTAAGAACACCAAATAATTTGAAGAGAATAATAACTAGATTTGGTTTGCACCCAAAGTCCAATTTTCTTTCATGAAAGTGTGGGTATTATAAATAATACATCAAAAATAGTTTTAAACACCTCAAAAGATAGGAAAAATAATTTTAGATAGTTTTTCATGGGTATGTATTTTAAAAAATGATCAATCACATAACAATTTTTGAGAATCAAATTCTTAGAAAAATTATCCACATCAACAATCATTTAAAATACATTTTATCAAAAAACAACAAAAACTCACTCAAAAATAAATTCAACTATTAAAAATAAAAATTGATATTAACTGAATCTTAAATTATATAAAAATTAAAAAAAAGTAAAATACAAAAATAATCCTATGTAGGCTGACACTCCCCCTAGATATAAATTTCGTTAACCTTTAATTAAGCACAATAAATTAAAATGATAAAGGTAGACAAACTAAAGATAAGGACATATGAAACCTAAATTTATTTTTCATTGGCACCTTGAGTTCATATCCACATTACTATAAATTAGAACAAGAAAAAAATAACAAAATAAAACATAATAAAATATTAAAAAGTAATGACAAATAGAAAAGAATATAGATAGAATAATGTTTGGACCCCCAAGTGGGTACTTGTTTTTGACTGCCGCTAGTTTGTAGTTCTAGTGGTCACCCAAAGTATAACGGTGGATGTGAATTGTGTTATTAGAACCAAAACATTTTCCACCCTTCATAGATATTGTATAGAAATATATGGATATAGTAAAAAAATTCTATCCCCTTATAAATGTAGTATAACTTGCAAGTTAGGGGATAAAGAAATAATATTTCCTATTTGTTTACTACCTCTTATTATGTGACCTATTCAACTTAAACATCTAGGGATTTATTAAGTGTTTTTTGTTTCAAAATATTCATTAAAGGGGAATTCATAATTAAATTTATGTTCAATATGATGAAAAAAATGAATAATCAATCAAGAAATATCCCCCTTCAAGTAGGTCGAATTTGAATCTGATTTCATTAGGCAAGACAACTGGTAACTTAGTGTCAGCAATTGTATAATCTTTTTCATCACCATCCTCCATGGATATCCATGTATTATAAAAATATTTATTGTTAAAGTATAGGCAAGTAATACTAAATATATTTTCAATAAAATCAAAATAAAATGAGTTCAATAAAATATTATCTCTCTTGGTAAGATCAGATTTTTATTCTTCTTCTCTACTTTGTGCTGCTTGGAGGATGATTGTTGTATTTGGAGGTAGCTAGTCAATATCCTCCAATTTTTCTTTAAATTTCACCACTAGTGTGGTGTATTCTTCCAAATATATAGAGATATATAGAGTTATTGGTTTTTCCTTTTAAAATATGATATATTGTCATATCTATTCATCTTATAGAAAGTATTTCCAATATTCATCCAAATCCTGTAAATATCACACATATGCATTAGCTATCATCTATTTTTCACAAAACACATTTAGAAATTACTAGGAATGGTCAGATGGATCTTGTATAGATTTATTCAATACCTCTTATGGTCCTTTAACTATGATTTTTGGTGGAACAATTTTTCCTTATTTTCAATGTGTTCTTGTCTCTACTCAAACCTCAAAAATTGTATTTCTTTAATTGAAATGAAAAGGATATTTATTAGCTTTCTCACTTCTCTAATCATGTAGTAATATTATTTAATCAATTAAAATTTTATTGAAGTTGGATTCTTCAAAAATCATGCATGTAAATCTCATAAGTTATATTATCAACGTGTCATGTATAAGAAAATTCACTATAAAAACTATATTTAACAAAGAAATCAAATATATAAAATGATGTTCTATTTTTTAGTTTTTTTAAACAATGTTTGTAAGTTATTGGACTCCCCAAGAATGGTACCAAGTTGATGAGAGTAATTTTTCATGAATCCCTAACCATTAAATCATTATTTTCCTATGAATACAACATAGTGTGCACCCTGTGGTCAATCTCTCAAGGAGTCTACTCACACACAATATTTTTCTAATTTCATTATTTAGAAACTAACTAATATAATACTAATTATAAACTACTATATTTTGGGTTTTATTAAATACATGATATTAATATGTGTGTGTGTGTGTGTGAGCGCGCGCGCACGCGAATGCATGAAACACATAGAGACAAAAATGATACAGAGTGAAGTTAATGAAGAAGTGTTATTATTATTAAGAAATCATGGTTATATTATCATTGATCATTAAAATATTAATTCACAACATTATACTCAATTTTGAGTTAAAATCTATCACTCAACACCTTCCCATTTTATTTTTATTATCCCACACAAACCCTCCACATGTTGGATAATAATCTCTCACATCATCAGCACATTACTACCCTACCTCATATGCAGCATTATAACAACGAAGGAATGGAATAAAAATGAATGGGAAGAAGAATAAAATAGTAGTTAGAGAGGAGTGAAACCAAAACCAATACTATTTTCACAACTATTTAAATTATCAAAATAAAATAAATAAATAACATTGAAGAACAGATAACTCAAAACATCATTGATACCCCCCCATGAACCAGCGATGATGTTTCTTCTCCATTTTCATTTAGCGGAGAAGATTATTGTGGAAAAACAAAAAAGATAAAATTAAAGAGAATATTTGAAGATATACTAAACTATATTAAACATGTAACTAATGTTTCTAGATTATGGAACTAGATTGGGTGATCTTGTTCTAAGGAAGTGTTGTTTTTTTTTACCAAAGAGCTAGTTAGAGTGCTTAATGTGGGACCACTAGAAGACTCTTTTGTTATTAGATATCTGAGATAAGATAAAAGTTGTCATTATGGTTTTTTCTTAAAACTATTGTTTTTTAGAGATAAAGGGGTCTCTATACATCCTAATTATTTGAATTTTGGAGCTTAACATTCTTTCTGAGAGAAGATAAACGGTCATACTATGGAGAATTGATCAATGTCGATACTACTGAAAAGATGAATGAAATAATACTAACCCATATAATAATCAAATAAGTCAATACCATTCATGTTTGAGATGATAAGAATTGTGACATACATTATTTAAGGTATGCATCTTTTCATATTTTTTATAGATTTTTAATTGGTTTTAAAGTAATTTGAGGTAGGATAATGGTGATTAGAAGGCCATAAATGGAAATGGGTCAGGTTGGTGGGCTTATTTTATCTTTAAAAGGATATTGATGCTCTATAGGATAGCTAGTGGAACTTTAGGATTTGAAACATTACTGAAGATCCCACTGGTTTGTCGGGAATCTCCTCGACAAAACCTATTTCTCATTGCAACCACCAGCCTTCCGATGGGGTCGTTTGAGGCCTAGTGAGAATGCTGAATCTTATGAATTTTTTTAAAATATACAACCCCTATCAAATTCTATAATTCTATCAGGAATCCTTTAACCCCAAACACCCTTGGATATCTCTTCCAATGATTTTGGGCTCTCACCTCCCCTTTCATATCCTATCATCGATGTCCAAAAAATAGTTCAATCCTGGAATTCCAAATTTGTTTTTCCCTTCCTAATATACATTAATCTTGTACTTTTTTACGTGAAAAAATTATCCGTGATGTATTGATTAGATAAAACGGTTTCTACATGGTCTAATAAGGGAATTGTTGATTCTTTATAGAATCAGAACTTAGATTCCGAGAATTTTCATTTGTACATCATTTGGACCTACACCGTCATCTGTAGTAGATCTTATCAAGTATGTGAGTTCTCATTCTACCTTTTATGTGTGTTTTATTTTTAATATTGATCCTAGAATTATATTCTTGGTGGACAGGGAATGCTTCTTGGATTTGGTGGTGTAATTAGATTCATACATCGATCCTTGTCAACAAAAATCATTGTATGTATGGTTAGTGGTCCTTATCATTGGTGTACATTTATACGGGTTGTTTATATTATTTTTTCCTCTGTGTGTGTATCCTCATGAGACAAATTTTTTAGGTTTATCACAATAGGTGTGTGTGTATCATGAGAAACCTATGTTTAATTTTTTTTATCGTATATCATTTTCTTATGGTTGTGTATCTTTCATTGTAGAACCGGATGTTGATAAGTCATCCTATATCAATGTATTGCATGTGTTCTTCTCTATACCTTATATAGTTGAGTATGCAGGTTGATACATATAAATTATCCCACTGAGTGGGATGTGTAAGACATTGATTAAAATTTACATAAGTTATCCCTTCTCTCATAATGTGTCAAACATGTTTTTTCAACTATCCTGTTATGTGGGATGTGTCAGACATGGATAATTGATTTTATTTTCAGTATGGTGCTGAAGTAGGTACAGTTCGTCTCTAAGAACATGGCACATATGTTGTGCATGTGTGTTATACTTTTTGATTATATTTTTTATTTTTAGTTTACATGTCATTCACCATTATATTTAACACATTTATGCTAATATCCATGGTTGGTATCCTATTGGGTCATGTAATCACACCATACTCGGGTATTTGGTTTTACTTATAGATTTCATGACTATGGATATGGAAAATTGAAAGGGACCTATAGTGGGAATTTAGAAAGGATTATTAGGATGATGAAGGTGTTACAAGATGGAATTACTGATGTGTGTTTAATACTGATTTTATTTAGTTACATTACCTCGTAATTCGATCCACCACTTGTAGGGACCCTTTTGGTGTTTTGATCTATGTGTCTGGCATTCCATACTATTATTTCATGGGTCGTTACTTATTATGTATGTTTCCACTGTAATGATATTTTTATTGGTTATTTATGCTTCAATTATATACATATTTGTATACCTATTCCTACGTTCATAGTCTCCCCTAATGTCCCACTTGGCCCCTGATACTAGTTGGAAACCTCTGTTTATGGGGAGGGGTGTATGAGGTCATGTGGAACTCTAGACTGGATTAGGTGATTAGGTTTGGGGTGTTAAAAAATGGTATCAGATCACCATGTTAAATACCTTATTTCCTTTTATATCCTTGATTTTGGATAGGGTATGTATGATATAGTATGGTCGGGACTTGAATAGGGTAACTATTTTATTTCCTAGCAACCATTTTTTTGTGTACCTCTAAGTTTCAATAAAATTTGTAATTTATGTTATTGGTGTGTAATGTTACCTTTGATTTAATTAGTCTTGGGGGATGCACATGTTGTTGGTATACTAATTTATGGGATTTTGTGTGCATTCATTAATCATGTAAAGGCATGTAAGATCACATTCCATATTCCTGTTTCTTTCATTATATGAATCTCACATAATTAAATTACAATTGAAATTATAATATGTGAATTAGTTCATTATTTCATTAATTATTTTATTTAAGCCTAACTATTTTAATTTTTTAGTGTATATTTGTGTTCTTTATTAAGATACATGTATTGAATGTTTTTCTTAGTCTATGGGTAGTAATTAGGGGGTTATGTCATTTTATTTTGGGTATCCAAATAGGATAAGCATTGTTTTAAACCCTTGTGTGTTCATGTGATCTATTAATTGCCTTCTTGTTTTAGATATTGGATTTATCTAAGGTTTGATCAATCATTTCAGAAAAATTATGCCTTTTAGATGTTTATCACAACTAGTTAAGGAATTCCAGATTGCAACACTTGTCATGCTGGAGGATACAACCAATCGTGATCCATAGGTTTCTCCAAAATTTCAAGCTATATAAATCTTCCAACCAGGACACTTTTAGATAGTAATTATTTATGGAATAGGAGACCACGTGGGTGGGTTGATAATGGTTTATTATGCTCATGACATACATCACTTTCATCACCATCCTTCTAAGAAAATGAATCTCTCAGAGATGTGAGGGACTTGATATAAGTCATTGAGGGTATTTTTGACCTGTTGGAGACCCCAATGGATCGAAATGTGAAGCTTGCAACCTTTATTCTTAAAAGAAATATTGGTTGATGGTGGAACATTATTATTCAAGTTAGTATACGTGAAGGGATGAAATGATTGATCATCAAGGACCTCTTTTTCAATGAGTTCTTCCATGATACACTGAAGCTAGACTATGCTCAGGATTTCTGAGAGCTCCAATAAAGAATGATCAAAGTGTTCTCTTATTCAGCAGGCTTCACTGAGTTGATTCTATTTTCACTTATTATGGTGGGGAACGATGAATAGAAATAAAAACATTTTTGAGATCAATATTCATCTAGAGAATAAACACTAGTTAATGAAATTTGATCTGATGACCTATGTTGCATTATTTCATAAGTCATAGATGATAATGAAGGGCATCAGAGAATACCTGGGTGTAGGTATTCTTCCAGATGATAGTGGATTGATTAGTTCCTTCTTTAGGATAGTTATGGATTCTTAATCTTGGAATAAGATATTGAAATTATATGTTATATGTTTGGGAAGTGGTCGAAAATCATATAAGAGCATATGTTTTTTGACTCTCTTTATGGTAAATGACTATTTTAGGTGTTATAACCGAAAAAATAAGGGAAAATTTGTCAAGTAATACCCCATTTCTGTCAATACTTTTCACAAATGTGGAAGGACTAGGCATATAAGGTGGTTATTTCAAAAATATTCAATGATTCATATAGTAAAGTTAGTCTATGGTTTAGGTGTGGGACCTTTGCAGCAAGTGAAGACCATGAAAGGTTAGGTGAATCCAGTTTCTTGTGATCTTATAGAGAATCATGGAGCGGTTTCTAGTAGATTTTATATGCTTAATAAGGATCTGGTTGATGGTGGTGAGGTACATTTAACAATTTGAGGTATGGTCCTGATATCTTCTACAATTACTATTTTTTATATTAATATAGGTGCATCCCAGTGTGACTTGAATCTTAATCAAATGATTTTGGTAAAATAATTAAAAATAATTGACTTTAAAATGGACTATTCTCCTAGTAAAAAAATTTATTTCATATTCCAATAGCCTAATGATTCTCAATGTTAGAGAGTAGGCATTAGATGTTAGTTGGAAACATATGGATTTGATTGAAGACGGAAAGGTGGCCTTTTTTTATGTTTAATGGGTAGTGGATTGTGCACCTTGGGTGATCACATCATCATTGGTGGAATAAGTTATGTCCAATTAGGAGTTTTATTGAGAGTGTATCATGAAGCATAAGAGGTTGGCAACAAATGGTTTCATTCTACGTTATAATCTAGATTGACATGTTTCACTTGGGGTTCATGGAAATGAGGTGGTTTCATATTAAATTAGGGAGGATGTGTTGAAATGATCTCATTTTATATAGTGATTATTATAACTAGGATATACCAAAATGTAAAATGATTTTAGATGTATTTCTTAGTGGCCCAATACGAAAAGAGACATTAGTGGCATCATCTCGCATTGTATGAATTTTCTGAAAACAATGGTCGAGCACTAGTGACCTGAACGGTTGATCTAGCCACTCCCCATGCCTTTGTGAAAGTGGGATGAGGTGACTATAGACCGTTTTATAGTATTTAAAATAAGCCCGATAGGATGAGATTTTGTTTAGGTGGTAGTGGGTTAGTTGACCAAGGTGGCTCAGTTATTACTGATTCAAAAGGCTAACTCATTGGATGATCTAAGATATTATGTGGATTCAAAGAGTTCCTTATAGAATGAAATCTGAAAGATATTCCTATTTCACATCATGGATTTTGAAGGTCTTTGATAAGGATCTATGTACTTAGATGAAACTGGGTAATAATTTTTATCCTCAAACTGAAGGGATGTTAGAGAGGACAACCCATAATTTTGAGGATATTCATCAATCATGTGTTATGGATTTTGGGGAATATTCTGATGATCACTTGGATCTTGTATAGGTCATCTATAATTTCATTTTTTAGTTATAAATTCATATGGCTCTATCTGAGGGTCTTTGTGGATATCTGTGTCTGTCACCACTATTATAGAGTGTGTTAGGTGAACCTACTGTTTTTTGTCTAAGTATGATATTAGAGGGATTTATCATGAATCCCTCACCAATAAATTAATATTTTATTATGAATTTAAAATACTCTTCAGCCTAGGGTTAATCTCTTGACGATTCCACTCACACAGACTATATTTCTATTGTTACTATTTATAAACAAACTAATATACTACTAGTGATTTGATAATATAGTGTGAGGTTTTTAAAATTAATTATAATATATATATATATATATGAGAAAAAAATATAAGAAAATACAAGAAAATGAAGTTTTCAAAGAAGCATTGTTACTCTTAGGTGATTGTGGTGATGTTATCACTATTTTTTAAAATATTAATTCTTGATATTCTGCTCAATGTTGAGATCAAACCTGTCACTCAAAACCTTCCAATAGAATTGGTATAATCCCAAACTGACCCCATATATGAGGTACAATACTCCCTCATATCATCACCACAATGCTACTCCACCTCATTTGCAGCATTATGAAAATGAAGGAGATGAATAAAAATGAATAGGAATAAAAATACAATAGTAGTGAAAGTGGGGTAAACCCTATTAAAAAATTGGTTTCAAAAATAATTAAATTATTATAATTAAATAAATATCCAATATTTAATCACACTAAACTCAAAACATTCCCCCCACAAACAAGCACTAATGTATGTTCTCCATTTTCATAGAGTTGAGAAGGGAATTGTGGAATAAAATTAGTTCAAATGAAAGATAAGAGAGAAGATGAACAAAAATATAATTAAAAATAAAGAAAATTACATTATACTAGTATATCATATTATATAACAAATTTCCAACCTATTTTTTCAATCCTTGACATGGAAGTGGTGGTGTACATTTATAGGAACAAGTGTGGCCACATTTCCCTCTAAAATTGTTCTCCAAATATTAGATCATTTTCAAAGAACTTAATTTATAAATATCAAAAAAATCTTAACTTAAGTTTTTCTTATTTTTATCCTCCCTCTAAAAATAAAATGTCTACTAAATTGGACTTGTGCATCAAAATTGGTGACATATTTATCCCAAAAATATTTTTTTTCATGTAGACTGTTTGAATTACAAAGTCCCAAACAACAATGAATTTATGGAAATTAAGGACTATGAATCTTAGGGTAACAAAGTTTTAAAAAAATTTACATAGACTATTATTGATGTTAATGTTAAATTTAATCTCATTTTTGCTTCTCATATGTGATATATAGGTCCATCTTCAAAATTAGTTCAATTTGGGAACAGATTTCAAGGCTCAAATTGTGAGATTTGTTTGGGCTACATAATATTGTATTCATATTTGGGTATCTTTGAATGAAATTATTCCCATTATTTTATAATATTTAAAAATATATCAGGTTTTATTAGTTTATAATATTTTATGACCAAAATACCAATATTATATAAAAATATTTAAATTAGAAAATTATGCCATTTTCACAATTGTGGTCAAATTGTTAATTAAACCAAAAATTGTGATAATTACCCTTAAAATATGAAATTTATTTAGATTAAATAAATTTATATTTATATCATATATATGAAATTATTAGTTTCATCAATCCCCTACACATAAAAAGTTCACTCTTATGCAATTTTCAAATATCCAAATCAAAATCCCCACCAAAATCAAAAGTTAGAAAATTTCCAAGATCATTTACAAGATGGAATTAAATCATGTCTCATATATGAAAAAAAATTCCCTTATATTTTAATCTCTTGAATTTAAATTCATTCAACCTCAAAAAATCATCCATGTTCCAATAACACCTACCTCACAATGAAATTCATGTCACTCATCACTCACTATAAATTAAATTTAGAGATATGGTTATTTTTTAAAATTTAATGTCTCGCCATAGTTTTGTAAAAATTATCATCTCTCCACACTATGATATACAAAATTTTTATTAATCATGATTTATTTTTAATGGATGATTCTATGGAAAAGTTTTTGTGGGTAAAAACATTTTAAAATTCAAGTATGAAAAGAGGAGTTTGAAATCTCAGATAGCAATACATGATATTCAAGTAAAAATAGGCAATATACCTCACTCAACGCCCCTTAAAATATACATATTGTTCCCATTGACATGTTTCTTGGGGAAATAAGGGAATAAATTGGATTATTTCATCATAATTATTTTATATTATCATTGTTTTCTTCTTTTTTCTTTTTTTCATGTAGGATGAGATAAAAATAAAATAAAGTTAAATAATGAAAAGCATGCCCTAAATTCTTTAGAGGTACATGAGTCATAAATGTATTCATGAATAATTGTTCAATCTCTACTCCATTTTTTCATTTTTTTTTCTGTTTTTTGGGGAGAATCAAGTGATAAAAATAAAGCATCATGAATGAAATTGTTTCATACCCATTCTTCAAATTCTCATAATAACGACAAACCTCACATCATCATGAAATGTTATTTGTTTCATATAACCCATACAAAATTCCGTTCCCCCACACTAAAACATGAAATATTCATGAAAAATATATTATGAGTGATGGTAGGTAAAGTAAAATTCTCTTGTAATGTGGCTTAATACTATATGGAAATTCATGGATTATAAGGGCATAATAAGGGTATTCATAATGGTAGGACTCAAGTTAAAATATTTATTTCAAAAAAAAAATTCAATCATATAAAAACATTTCATGAAAACTAAATATTTTTAATAGAATAATAACTAGTTTTGGTTTGCACCCAAAATCCATGTTTCTCACATGACAGTGTGGGTATTATAAAGAATATGTCAAAAATATTTTTATATACCTCAAAATATTGGAAAAATAATTTGAGAGAGTTTTTTATGGGTATGGATATCAAAAAATAGTCAAACACATAAAAATTATTGAGAATCAAAATCTAAAAAATTTCCAAATCAACAATCATTTAAAATTAATTTTATCAAAAATCAACAAAAACAAACTCAAAAAAATTCTTGTGTGAAAAATGAAAATGAATATTCCTTGAAGCGGAATGTCTGTAAAAATAAAAGTAAAAAGTAAAATACACAAAGACTCCTATTTTGGTTGAAACTCCCCCCCACAGATATATCTTTCATTAACATTCACTTAATCTCAATAAAATAAAAGGATAAAGGTAGAAAAACTATACAGAATGATAGATAGAACCTAAATTTATTTTCCATTGGAAGCCTTGAGTTAATATCCATGTTTCTATAAATTAGACCTAGAAAAAAAATCACAAAATAAAACATAATAAAAAATATTAAAAAGGAATGACAAATAGAAAATAAGAGGGATAGAACTTGGTTTGGACCCCCAAGCAGGTAATAGTTTTTAATGGCCTGTAGTTTGCAGTTCCAGCAGTCACCCAAAGTATAATGGTGGATTTGGATTGTATGATTAGAACCACCACATTTTTCCCCTCTTTCATAAATAATTTAAAGGAATATATAGATTGAGTAAAACAATTCTATCCCCTTATAAATATTGTACAACTTGTAAGTTAGGGGAAAGAGAAATAATTTGTCATCATTGTTTACTGCCACTACTTATGTGGCCTCTTCAACATCAATATCTAGGGATTCATCAATTTATGTTGTTTCAAAATATTCAGTAAAGGGGAATTCATAAAACAATTTAAGTTCAATATTATTAAAACATGAATAATCAATCCAGAAATATCCCCCTTTATGTAGGTTGAATTGGAATGTGATTTCTATCAACTAGACCACTGGAAGCTCAGTGTCAGTAGTTGTATCATCTTTTTGGTCACCATACTCCAAGTATATCCATGTATTATAAAAAAATTAATAATTAATCTTGCATAAGGTAATAAAAAATTTATTTTCAATAAAATAAATAAAAAATTAGTTTAAGAAGATATTATCTCTCTTGGTCAGATTAGTTTTTTATTTTACTTCTCCAATTTGTGCTGATTGGAGTATTTTTTTGTGGATGGAGGTAGATTGTCAGTATACTGCAATTTTTCTTCAAATTTGACCACTATTGTGGTGTATTTTTCAAAATATAGATAGATGTATAGTGGTATTGGTTTTTCATTTTCAAATAAGATATATTCACATGACTTTTTATCTTATATAATGTCTTTCCAATATTCATCCAAATCATGTAAATATCACACATGTGCATTAGCTAGCATCTATTTTCCAGAAACCTCATTTATAAATTATTGGGAAATAAAATAAATAACTTTTATGGATTTATTCAATACCTCCTAAGGTTATTCAACTATGAATTTTGGTGGAACAATTTTTCTTCATTTTTAATGTGTTCTTGTTTCAACTCTAACCGCAAATATTTTATTTCTTCAAGTGATGTTAAAATGATATTTTTTAGATTTATAACTTATTCAATAAACTTTTAATTTTATTTAATCAATTAAAATTTTATTGAAATTGGTTCATTCAAAAATCATGCCTGAAAATCTCATAAATTATATTATAAACATGTCATGTATAATAAAAATTGTTATAAAAACCATATTTAGCTAAGAAATAAAATATATGAAATGAAGTTATATTTTTTAGTTTTTGATTTTTTTGAAAAAAATGTGTGTAAGTGATTCGCCTCCCCAAGAATATTACTAAAGTGATGTGGGTTATTTTTCATGAATCCCAAACGAATAAATCATTATTTTCTATTGAATAACGCTTAGTGCACACCATGTGGTCAATCTCTTGAGGAGGCTACTCACACACACGATTGTGCTAATATCTATATTTAGAAATTGACTAATATACTACTAATTATAAACTAATTTATTAGGGGTTTTATTAAATAAATTATATTAATATATATATATATGGAGGCATGAAACATGTAGGGAATAAAATGAAACCCAACGAAGTTAATGATGAAGTGTTATTGTTCTTAAGAGATCGTGGTGACATTATCATTGATCATTAAAATATCAATACTCAATATTATACTCAATGTTGAGATAAAACATATCACTCAACACATTCCCATTTAATTTTTATTATCCCACACTAACCCTCCACAAGTGGGATAATATTCTCTCACATCATCACCACACTACAACTGTACCTCGTATGAATCATTGTAACAATAAATGAAATGAATAATCATAAATAGGGAGAAGAATAAAATAATAGTAAAAGTAGGGTGAAAATAACACCAATACTATTTTCACTACCATTTAAATTCTAAAAATAAAATAAATAGAAAAAAATAAAGAATTGATTATTCAAAACATCATCGTTGCCCCCCCCCCCCCCCCCGAACAAGCGCAAGAGTTTGTTTCCCATTTTAATGTATTGGAGAAGGGAATAGTATAAGAACAAAAAAACAAAATTAAAGAGAATATTTTAAGATAGACTAAAATATATTAAACATGTAAAAACCATTACAAAAATATAAACATTCAGATTATACAACAAATGGACAACCCAAGTTGATAACCCTTGACATGGATGTGGATGTGTACATTTTTAAGAAAATATGTGGACATATTTTCCTCAAAAACTATTCTCTAAAAATTGAATTATATTATTCCCACATTATAGTATAATATTTTAATTATGTCCTCATTAGATTTATTTTCTTATCTCTAATCTCCACCCACAAAATTTGTGTTTCATTGGACACTCCTATCAAAATTTAGGACATATTTACTTCATAAATATTTTCTATCCTAGAGATTATTCAAATTCCAAAGTTCCAACATACCATGAATTTATGGCCATTATAGAGTTTGAATATCATGTTTCCATGGTTATATAAAATTTTACTCAGACTCTTATTGACTTTTATGTGAAATATCATCTCATTTGGGCTTCCAATGTGTGAGATATTGACCCATCATTAAAATATGTTCAATCTATGAATAGATTCCGGGGTCTAAATTGTGATATTTATTTGGGATTCATAAGTTAGAAATTGGATTTCGGTCAATTTGAATAAATTATAGCAGATAATTTTTTAAAGAGTAAAAAAAAGAAATTTCACAATTTGGATTTGTGTAGAATAATTTTTAGACTAAATACCTATATGATATGAAAATATTTAACTTCCAAAAACAGGTTTCTTTCAAAATTAATATCAAATTATTAATAAAAACTACAATTGTTAAAATGAGCCTTAAAATATAAAATTTGTGGGATTAAAACATTGAATTATAGAATAATATATATAATATTATGAGTTTCATAAGTAAGGTATAGGAGTCCTCAGAATGGGTGTAGTTGATTCAGAAGTGGCTGGTTATAGATCACAATAGACAATGGTTGTTTGTCGACCAGAGGACAAAAACTGTGGAGTTCAACATGGGTGATAGTGTTTTCTTATGGTCATCCACTTGGATAGGTCCTAAGCATTTATGGATCTAATGGAAATTGGAACCACGGTATATTGGATCATTCAAGATCATTAAATGAATCATGAAAATGGAATATCAATTGTATATTATTCTATAATATCTAGGTATGAATAATGTGTTCCACGTGTCTCAAATTCTAATGTATAATACTAATCATATGTATGTGATCAGCTGTGAGGATGTTCAGCTAGAATATAATGCATATTTG
Organism: Viscum album; assembly: GCA_963277665.1. Classification (NCBI taxonomy): domain Eukaryota; kingdom Viridiplantae; phylum Streptophyta; class Magnoliopsida; order Santalales; family Viscaceae; genus Viscum; species Viscum album. Next base: position 59,898,250 of record OY728158.1, read on the forward strand.
GTGGACCATCCCATTTGGGTTGTGGACCAAAGAAAGAAGGTGTTGTGAGGGAATACCATTCCACTTATTTAGATTCAGTAGTAGTTTGAACATGTTCAGGAATAGACATAGGATTTGGAGAAATAAACTTATTCATAGTGGCCTGATTTTTTTGATAAAACATTTGGGGATACTTCTCAAGGATAAGAAGACATAAGAGGGGATGAATTGTGACAAAAACAATTTAAGGTGTTCCTATTTTAGTTTTTTTCATATATTTTTAATGTGTTTTAAAGTAATTTGATTTGGGATATATGTGTTTAGTAGGATGCAAATAGATATAGGCTAGGATGGTGGGAATTTCGTAGCTTAAAAACTACAACAACTCCACTGGTTCATTGGCGGCATTATTCAGGGCCTAATGAGTTCGCTTAGTTTTATATACTTTTTTTAAATAAACCCCCTCTCAAATTATCTCAATATACAAGTCCTCCTTTGACCACCAACACCCTAGGATATCTCAACTTAAAATTTTAGGCTCTCTCCTCCCCTTCTATCTCTTCTCTTTGACACCTGAATAATGGTTTGATCTTGGAATTCCATCCCCGAAAGTTCTTTCATGATATTGATCAATAATATCCTCTTCTCCATGATAAAAAACAATTTAATCCTTGATCTGTTGATCTAATCTAAGGGTTTTTTATGATCTAACAATGTAATTGTTAATATTTGATAGAACCAACACCCAGATTTAGGTAATTGGCATTTTTTCATCATTTGTAATTATACGGTTATCGGTAGTGAATTCTATCAAGTAAGTGTGATCTTGTACTAAATTTTGGGTGTGGTTTATCCTCAATATTTATCATATAATTATCATCCTTATGGATTGATAATAGTTCACGGATTTGATGGTGAAATTAAATTCATGCTTTTCTCTTGTCATTGAAATTAATTATATCTAAAGTAGATGGTCCTTATAATTATTTCATGATTATAGAGGATCTTGGAATGATTTTTTATTGTGTATGTATAGAATCATGATACCTATGTTTGTTGTTGATAACATTAGGGGTGTATGTGTAGCACAAGAAACATATGTTTTTTGTTTTCTCGTATATGGGTTTTTATGGCTATAACTCTTGCTTAGTATGTTGTGAAGTAGATCATCCATCCTGTATCTATGTATTGCATATGTTTTTTCCTCCACCTTCTACAATTGTACATGATGGTTTATCCATGTGGATTATCCCCTTTAGGTGGATGTGTAAGACATTTATTATCATATACATGTACTATCCCTTCTAGTGGGATGTTTCAAACATGTTTTGTAGTACATCCCGTCTAGGGGGTGTGTCAGACATGGTTGGTTGATTTTCGTTCTGACATTGTGTCGAAGTAGGTAGAGTCAATATCTAATAACCTAGAACATATTTCATGCTTGTATGGTATATTTATTTCTTATTTGTACTTTTTTAAACGTTTATCAAATTCATCATTATATCTTATGAACTAATATTAAAGACCACCAGTGGTATCCTATAGGGTAATATACTCACTGTAATCCCCTGATCCTAGTTACCAAGAGTAAGTGCATTATTACATATCATTTGCATGATCACAATGGATCAAATCCTGAAGGACCAATCTATTTATTATCCTTTAAAGTACTAGATACATACATAATTTTTACATTGCCTTATTAAAATGGAAAAACAACTACATTTTATCCCCTTTAAACACACCCATATCCTTTGGCCTATTCTTACAGGTTCATCTTCATATACTTCTTCAAATCCTGGGAAAAATAATACATATAAAGGGGTGATCTAAGATGCCCATTAAGGATACAAATATGGAAAAAACTATCATAAATATTCAAAAACATTTATGTAAATGTATAAGACAAAAACAAAATCCTTTTAAACGTAATCCTCAGCATAATATGGAAATTCTATGTTAAATAATTCCATTTACTTATTCACATGTATATTCTACTAGTCGAATAATCACATGTAATATCAACAAACAATTTCATAATGATGTAATGAATAATGTTGGACATCATAACCACATAGTAAAGGCCTCATGCCAAGTATACAAATAAAATTTTTTCAAGGCTGTGTACCAAGACACTAGTTTGTCTCATGAGACCTACTGATGCATCGATGAGCTATATCAGTCTCCACCTTTCACTTACTATGTCAAATTCATTCCTCATATGAAAAGGTTGAAACATAACATAGACATGCGAATTAAAACTAGCATACTGAATGTTAATACATTAATTATAAACCATTAATGGTATAAATATAACACATCCATAGTCCAACATATCTAAAAACCTTCAATTCAATATGGATGATTGTATAATAATAAATCAACTTAAAACAAGTGTAAAATTCATCAAAGGATGTCGACATAGAAGAAATCAAAACTATTTGAGAAAAATACTTCTTTCTATTTTTAAATCATTTAAAAGTAAAATAATTATAAAATAAAACATTTATTTTTAAATTATTCATACAATATGGTAAGTGAATCTTCAAAGATGTTAATATGGTGAAAAATAGCTGCACTCACCGTATAAGTTAAAAAACATTCTTTCCTTCATTTTATTGAAAGTGTCGTAAAGGACTTTGTTGGAAAATGGTGGAAAGATTCATTTATAATCATTTTATAAAATTTCAAACAAGGATATAAATGAATTTAACCCATAGTATAGAAAATAGTAAAAAAAATTGAAATACATTTTTATGAAACATGGATGTAGATGATAAAGAGGTCCTAATAGATACTCACGTATAAACATCCTCGGATAATGAAGAGATTATATAATTAAACCTTACAGTTTACTTTTCCTTGATTGAGGTTATGTTAACCTCCTATATAATAGTTAAATAATTCTTATTAAATTATTCAAGAATCACATACCTAAATATGATATCATATATAATCTTCTAATATTTCATTATTAATAATATTTCAGTAGTATCAATGTTTTGGGTGATAAATGATTTGTTTTCCTTTATATGTTTTGTTACAAATGTTATGTTTGATATGGATATGATTTATTTTATTCATATCTAGAATTATATTAAGTTCATAAACATTATTTTTTTAATCACACAATGAAATTTATTCTTGAATGGTTACAATGGGGAATGAAACTCCTCACACTCATGAAGATGGTAATCTGTACTTATGCACAAGTGACAATATCATTCTATTAATGGTGAAATCATATGTAATTGGATGGTATATCATATATATATATATATAATAATTAACTTGTTATATTTATTATTTACATCAGTTATACTCATTATTATACCCTTTCAAATAATGAAGTGTTTTAATAACAAACTACACCACGATGTGGAGACGGTAAGTCGTACGTACAGATGTTTGGGGACTTTTCATTCATAGAATGGGTAGAATAATGAATATGGTTGTAAAATATTTATAATAACATCATAAAATAGATAAGGTACTGGAGTTATTATTTTGGTATGGAAACAACAAAGAAAGAGGTAGTGGAAGAAGAAAACGTCTTTGGAATAGGTGGGAAAATTATTACCTCTTCTCCATGTGTTTCCTTTTGAGTTGATCCAAAGGGATACTTAGGATGGTTTCTGATCAATGTATGGCATCTAGGTTGAAGTGAGGATCATTGGGAGGATATTTGAGTAGGGATTGGATGAGCCAAATGGATTTGGTGTTGTGATTTTGAGAGAAGGGGAAGTACTCTTTTATAAGAGAGGTGAGGGTCACTTTCGGAAAATATTGAAATATTTTTTTCACTAGTGGAAAAATACCTTATACCAACAGTTTGAAACTGTTGGAATAGGCCTCCAAACCATTGGCTAGTAAGCTGTGGGGATAGGTCTATACCAACAGTTTTGGAAAACCATTTGTATAGACCCACACCAACGGTTTTCAAAACCATTGGTATAAGTAATATGAAAAATCTATACCAACATTTCCATAAAACCATTGGTATATTTATTTCAAAAAAGAACCATTCTGTGGGTTTTGACCTCAGTAACTCTGTTTTATGATTAAACGACCTAACCAAAAACCTAACATGACTTTTGTGAACATAATTTCATAAATATATATGTGTATTATCATAAATATTTTAAATTTTGTTTTATTTAATATTCTCTGAAAGAAACTTCCATAAAAAATACATGAAACAATACCAATAGTTTTGAGAATAGTTGGTATAGATTTATTGATTTTGGGTCCTATACCAATGGTTTTGCACAAACCATTAGTATAGGGGGGACCTATACCAACTGTTTTGGGAAATCCGTTGGTATATGGTCTCTATTATGGACCTATACCAATGGTTTGGCCAAAAATGTTGGCATAGAACCATATAAGTGAGCTATAACAAGGATTTCACCCAAAATATTGGTATAGCCCCCCCCCTATACAAATGGTTTGTCCAAAACATTTAGTATATGTCCAAATTAGTGAGTTATACCAACGGTTTTGGCCAAACCATTGGTATAGGTCTTATTTACAATAGTGTTTATTATACAACCATATTTAGTTTATAATGGATGAAAAAGGATTTATTTCAAGGATATGGTATGTTTGGGTCGAAAACCACTCAACCAATAGGTTTTATACTGGTTTAGATCAACATATTAACCTTATCATTTAGAATTTACTCTTAGTTAAATAGTTTAATTTTTTACCATTTATTCTTGTATTATTATAATAAATGGTTAATAAACATACTATAAAAAGCCAAGTGAACCCCAGGTGGTTCATTATTGATATATGTAACTGTATATAAGTATTTTGGCTTAACCTTATATTTTTAGGAATATTATATCAATTAATAATATTGTATTTATTTTTGAAAACTCATTTATGAAAATTTTGACACTATTTAGTATTTGGTTTTTGTGAAAGTCATAACATCTTTATCACTCCAAAAAAATTATTTAATCAAAACTAAAAGTTCATATTAACCTATAAAATTCATGGAATACATAAAAAGTCACAATTTACCATTATATTAATATTTATAATATCACTTTTTTAAATCAATCAATATAAAGGTAATCAATGCGTCATCATTGTGTCATAAATAAATTTAATTATTCAATGACTAAAAATTATAAATAAAATACCATTATATAGGAAATAATTTTATATTTATAATTTATATTTATAGTCTAATTTATCTCATGTATATATTTATAATTAAAATATTTTAGATATGAAAATTTTAATTTAACACTTTTAACTCTTCTTTAAATAAGAGAATAATAAAAGTCCTAATCTAATTCAAGTAGATCAAAGAGGATAATATTTTATTCATAAGGTTTATTTTGATCAAAATACACTTATCTAATAGAATTAGGACATTTTTAAGGATAATTATAATATCATTTTTACATTTAATTAACCTATTTACTTTTAACCGTGGTAAATAAAATCCAAAAGTTACTATTCACCAAAAATTAATTTCATCCGATTGAACAACATTTTACTTATTGATGTCAACCATATCTCTCGGTTTTTTTAAATTCAATTCACAAAAGTGGAAAAATAACGTTTTATGTAAATTTGTTAACGTGCCTATAAGGTGGGTAAAAGACGTTAAAAAATTCAATAAACTTTTATACATATAATTTTATTATAAAATAACTTCAATGAATTACATGGAAATAATATAGGTATTATGTATCTATTTTGATTTAAAATAAATTTATATAAAATAAATATTTATTTAAATAAAAAGTAGGCTTTAAACAATAATGTAGTGTTTTTCACAATTCATGAAAAATTGAAAGTTTTCAGAAAAATACCTAAAATTCTCCATAAGGTATTTTGGATATTCCAGATACAAATATAAAGTCCATTTTTTAAAATAAAATTTATAAAATTTCAAAAATTGGGTATTACAATTCATAATGACTAGTTTGATTGGTCGTGGTGTGCTAGAACTCAAAGTTGCGTACATCGTAAGCTATTTCATTATGAAAAGAGAAGTGTACTGTGGAATATTGGGGTGTTAAAATCTTGCCTCATTGAAATAATTTCATCCTAAAAATTTCTAGAATACTACTGTGTAAAAAGATTTGGGTGGTTCTTCATCATAAGTTCTTCTGGTTCCCACGTTGCCTCTTCTAGCTTACGGTTTCTCCATTGAACTTTTACAAGACGAGTCATCTAGTTTCACAACACTTGTTCTTTGGTATCAAGAATCATGACCGGCTATTCAGTATAAGACAGATCATGTTCCATTTCCATTTCATCATCGGTGTGTACATGCATTATTTCAAGAATGTATTTTCTCAACAGTGATGTGTGGAACATATAATGAACTTTGGAGAGACTTGGTGGTATTTCCAAATGGTAAGCTTCAAATCCAATTCATTCTAAAATTTTGAAAGGCCTAATAAACATGGGATTTTATTTACCTTTCTTACCGAATCACAGAACACCCTTCCATGTTGATACCTTCAAGAAAACATGATATTCTACTTGAAATCCCAAATCATTCCTCCAGTTATCAGCATAGATCATTTTCCTATATTTAGCTGCTTTGATGTGGGTTTGGATAATCTTCTCATTTTCCATTGTTTCCTCAACATGTTCGGGGTCTACGTGTTTTCATTCACCAATATCATCATAACTAGTTGGTTCGCGACTTCTATTTCCATATAACACTTCATATGGTGCCATATAAATTCTTTAATGGAAGACATTATTCTAGGAAAACTACATTAGAGGAAAATATTGATCCCACAAACCTTGAAAGTCAAGTGATAAATATCTCAACATGTCTTCTAATGTTTCAATAGTCCATTCTGATTGTCCATCAGTTTGAGGGTGGTATAAAGTGCTCAAACGTAGTTCAGTATCCAGGTATTTCTAAATACATTTCCAGAATCATGATGCAAAATTGGTATCACAATCAGAAACAATAGATAGGGATACTCCATGAAGTCTTACAACATCATTAATATATAGTATTGTTAAACGTTCGAGTGGTAAATCATATCTTATAGCAAGAAAATGTGATGACTTGGTAAGAAGATCTACACTGACCCATATTGCATCATTCCTTTTAGGATTATTTGGTATCCTCACAAAAAATTCCATCATAATATCATCCCATTTCCTCTCAAGTATGGGAAGTGGTTTCTTAACTCTTCAAGGATGTTTTCTTCCAACATTCACATATTAACAAACCACAAATCTTGACACATAATCAGTAATATCCTTCTTCATGTTATCCATCCAAAAATTTTCCTTCAAATCTCTATAAATCTTAGTTATACCAAGGAGTATAGAGAAATTTGAGTTATGAGCATCATCCAATAATTTATTTTTTAGTTCAGGTATGTCTCGAGCACAAATTCTCTTCTCGAATTTAAAACTCCCATATTCATATACGAAGTTGATCAATTTCCCATCATTCACAACTTTAATTTACTTTTGGAACTCCTCATCATCAGTCTGAGAACATTTTATCTTTTCTAGTAAATATGGTTTGGCAACCATTTGAAAAAGTATTGATGTTTCACCATCCATGATTATTCACATATCCATCCTTACTAGATCCATGAACATAGGATCCCTTTCAACTCTCATCTTGTTAAAAACTCTATGATATTTTCTGCTCAAAGAGTATGCCACCTTATTTTCCATCATTGGGTGGTAGTTTATAGTCTAAAAATAATCCTTGAGTAGTTCAATCCATCATCTTTTCTTCATGTTGAGTTTTTCTATGAGAAAATATACTTCAAACTCTTGTTATATGTATATATCCCACGTTTTCACTATAGAGATGGTGTCTTCATATCTTCAAAGAAATTAATACAGAAACTAACACAATATCACTAGTGTGATAGTTTTGTTCATGAATTTTTATCTTTCTTGATGCATAGGCAAAAACTCTATCATTCTGCATAAGGACACAACCATGTCCCTTCTTTCAAGCATCCCTATAAATAACAAACCCACCATTCCCATATAGTAGTGTCAAGATTTGAGCATTGACTAATATTCTATTAAGTAATTCAAAAGACTCTTCAAACTCTTTTGTACAAACAAATTTAACCCCACTTCATGTGATATTGGTTAATGGGTTTTTCAATCGGGCAAAATCATGGACGAAACGCCGATAATAACCTGCTAAAGCAATAAAACTTTATACCTCAGTTATAATCATTGGTGCTTGAAATATTTTGATTACCTTGGTATTTGAAGTATTAACATATATTTCATCCTTAGAGGAAATATTTCCATGAAAAGAAATCTCCTAAAGCTAGAATTCATACTTGCTAAACATCCCATATAATTCATTTCTTCTATGATTCTTCATAATAGTGCGCAATTGATTTTCATGATCTTCATATATTATGGAGTAAACCAAGATATCATCAAAAAATAAAACTAAAATATCCTAAAGATATTCCTTGAAAACTCTATTCATTATATCCATGAAAACATATGGTGCATTAGCCAGTACAAAATAAATTACTTTAAACTCGTAATGCCCATAGCTGGTATGAAATGTTGTGTTCAGAATGTCATTGTTTTTCATAGACAAATGATGATATCCATATCGAAGGTCAATCATTGAAAAATATTGAGCTCCGTGAAGTTGATCGAATAAATAATCTATGTGAGGTAGGGGATAATTGTTATTTATTTTTATATCATTGATTTCCATGTAGTCAATGCATAACCTCATAGATCCATCTTTCTTCTTAACAAAAAGAATAAGGGCTCCCCATGGAGAAACACTAGGGTGAATAAATCCTTTATTACTCAATTACTCTAGTTTTTTATTTAGTTCCACTAATTTCATAGTGGTCATTCTATAAGGGTTCTTTGATATGGGCCTTGAACTGTGAATTAAGTCAATGGAAAACTCAATTTCTCATTCTGGAGAATGTCCATATAAATCTTTTGGGAACACATCAACATATTCTTGCACAATAGGTACATACACTATTTGAACATTCCTTTCCCCACCCATAGTTATTTCACTCCCATCCTCCCCAATAATTGAATTTAGTAGAGATACTAGGGGTGGATCTAGATGATAATCAGATGGTGACATTTCTGCTCTAATGATAAGGTACTCCTTATGATCATAATAAATTTTAACCTTCTTTTTCTTACAATAAATTTTCACATCATGGTATGATAGCCAATTTATTCCAAGGCATATATCATATTCAATCATGGGTATGACAATGAGATCTGAAAATAACGCATGTTTATATGCCCTAATGGGAACTGATTCACAAAACATAGTAGCAATGATACTTTCCTTATGAGTTTTGACTAATAAATCCTTTATTAAATCAAATTGGAAATATCTAATTTTCTTAGAAAAATTGGAATATATGAAAAATACCATGATGTTGAATCAAATAATTAATTGGATAAACATGAAGAAACCATTAAATTACCTACCACCGCATCATTTGGAACTTCAACCTTAGTAGTAGTGATCGCATAATCTTTTCCTTTCTACCTTAGCATTTTCTAAGGTAAGTTTCCATGGTTTGTATGAAAGTTATTTTTATAATACCCCATTTCTCTAAAATTTTAGCATTCAACATTGACTGCCACTTTCCTTCCCTTAAAATCACGAGCTAGGTTCCCTTTTTCACCACACTTGAAAAATACTCCCATTACCTTCAAGCAAGTACTGGGGTGTTTCTTACCTCATTTACTGCAGGATGGAAATTCAAATTTTACCTTCTTCCCCTTATTTCCATTTCCAGAGTGTTCATCAGATATCTTCTTCTCTTTCTTTGCATTAAAGTTGTAAGACTTAGAGAATTTATTTTTTATCTTGATAGCACACGAGATAGTAACTTCATACGATGAGAAGGATTATGAGACTAATTCTCGATGAAGAAATGGTTTTAACCCATAAAAGAATCGATCAATCTTACTCCTTGTGTTACATATATAATCTGTTGCATGCCTTACTAACCTTGTAAAGTAAGCCTCATACATTCCAACATTATCATCCTCATTTTTCCTCAGACTCAGAAATTCCCTTTCCATATCCAATAGATATTCATGAGGAATGTATTTTTCTAATAAATGATCTTTAAACTCCCTCAATTCTATATTTGATACTTCATTATATTCATTTGTATTTTGAATCAATGGCCACCAGTGATCTGCATCTCTAGTCAGGCAATAAACTGCCAGGAAAACTTTTTCCATTTCAATACTATCCAAAGAATGAAATATTTTCTCTAAGTAACTTATCCATTTCTCATCTATAAATGGATTTGTAGTCCTATTGAATGTCCATGTTTGTTTCCTCAAGAAGCAGTCTAAAATGGATCCTCTGTGTTGTGGATCAGGGTTCTCTATATGTGTAACACCTCGAGATTTTATGAAAAATATTCTTTTAATTTCATTAATGTCTTGTGTTTTATGCTACACCAAGATTACCTTGCACTATACGCGACACCGTATTAGCTTGTAGTATACGCAACACTATTCTTGGATCGTGTTACACACAATTTTGATAATAGTTATTCTACGCAACATTGAGTATATATATATATTCAATGTATAAATGAAATATGGTTGGATTATGTTATACAAAACAACTAAGGATTCTTGCACAACACGCAACCCTGACTTGGCTTGCATTACACGCAATCGCGACCTTCCTCGATAGCGTCTGTTGTACGCAATACCGGGTTTCACTAAACAACGATATATTATTATAATATTGTTATGAACTAGCCGTTACGAATAGTATTAACTAAATTTTGAATCTTATAACATTATTTTTCGTCTTTCACATCTTCTAAAACATGGTATATGAACAAAAAAAAATTTTCGGGTAAAATATGTATTTTTTCAAAAAATGCAGTTTTGCTGCCTTTTGATGGCGCACCCACTTTAAATATAGTTTTTGAAATGTTTATAAGTTAAATTTGAAAAAATAAAATTCTTCTTTTGAATTAGGATATAAAAATTTACATTAGATAATGTTTTGATATTTTTCCGATAACTTTCATATTTTAATGAATAGTAAAAACACGCTATATTTTAATTTAAAACTACTTTTTTCATCATAATATCTTATGTGGTTAAATTATAATATTGAATTGTTTTAAAGTAAAAATAGAATATATTTTTACCATTTAATATAATTTATGTCATTAGTATTGATTTTACCTTGAATTCATAGGTTAAATCAATTCAATCTTTCGCAATGTTTTAAAGAAAATAACGTTTTCTTTTGACAACGGGATTAATTTTAATTTAATTTCTGAATCTTTTGTGTATTGAATTTGGAAAAATGGATTCCATATTTGGAATCAGTGGGTCCAAATTATGTTAATAAGCTACTTTTTATTTTTGGGCATTGTAAATAGTAACTATGGTAAATTTTATTTACTATAGTTAAAGGTAAATCGGGTAATTAAGGGTAAATATAAGATTATAAAATTACCCTAACAATTAGAAAAATACTATTGGATGGCTAAGAGTATACCCATATAACCTGAGGGTCGTATTAGATTCATTTTATGGACTTTTTTCCATGAAAATAATTTAATTATTATTAAAACCAAAGAATGTGACAACATGTCACTTTCTAAAATCTTATAAGTATAATAATTTTAATTTAGTGATAAACTTCATGAAACTTAGAACATGAATAGTCTCCAGAAAGATAATACAATTATCTACATCATAGGAATTTATTTATAATTTTTAGGAATTAAATAATTATCATTTATTATGACACAAAGATGATGCAGTAATTGTCTTATTAATGAAATATTGACATAATTAATGTTATAAATGACCAAATAAATTTAATTTGAGACTTTTTATGACTTACATTAATTTTATAGGTTAATATGACATGTTATTGTAGATATAAGTAACTTTTTTCGAACTTATCATTCTTTTATGAATTTCATAAAAATCATGTACCAAATAGTGTCAAAATTGACATAAATTAGTTTCTAAAAACAATATTATATTATTAATTGTTATTTAATTCATAAAAATCTAAGGATCGGAAAAATGACTTAGATAAGGATATATATATTAATAATAAACATCTTGGGGTTCGTTTGGCATGTTATGGTATGTTTATTAACCATATAGTGTAAGAAAACAAAAAGACACGGTAAAGGATAAATTATTTATCTTAGAGTTAAATCTAATTGATAAGGTTAAAATAATAACCTAAACTTGTCTAAATCATATTGGATGAGAGGATTTAGACCCATACCCACGTTATCTTATAAATAAGACCATTTGGAACCATTATAAACCGAATTTGACCTTAATATAAAATAATATTTTGAGATTTTCCTAAGGTGCCCCTCTCCTCCCTTATAAAAGGGCACCTCCTCCCTCTCCTCCTCAAACCAATTTGAGCATTAAAGCTCGTCCAACACCTGCCAAAATCTCTTATACACTTTCCTAGTATCATACTAGAAGTCCTAGTCTTCTTAAACGACCATCCTTAGTTCTTTAAGTGGAGGTTACGTGAAGGCGCGTCAAAAAGAGGTAATATCCATTACCGATCTTTTTCAATTTCATTCTTCTTAAACTTATTTTTCATTAGTTGTTTCATGATAAAGTAATAACAAAAGTATTTCTTATATAATGATATGTTATTATAAATATGAAACAACTCTAATTAAACTTCAATCCATCCTACGGAAAATGGAAATCACCGCGCATGCGTACGTACGGAATACCGTCTCCACGCCATGATGTAATCTATTTTCCACCACCACCTTAATTGGATGGGTATAATGGTGTAATGAGTAACTATATATGATTATTATAAAGTTATATTGATACTGAAATAATATACATACACTTCAACACAATTCCACGACCATGGGAATGATATCATCGCTGGTGCGTACGTACGGACTACCGTCTCCACGACGCGATGAGATTCATTATCCATGTTAACCATTCCAGAATGATTATAAAGTATATATATAATGAATAATAATGAAATATATGATATGGTAAATCTACTAGATTTATGTATATATATATTTCATCTACTTACATCCATTCAAGACAATAAGGAAAGGAAAACAGCGTTCATGCGTACGTACGGACTACCGTCTCCATGAACGGTGTGTTTCATTTCATTTATCTATCTATTATATATATATACTGAATATATATGATAAATAAATCATATTTTATATTCTGGAAGTAAGTAAATCATTATATAAGTAATAATAATGTCTAGAACAACAAGTCCAAACACATACGATAAATGAAACGATTTTACCCAAAACGCTTCTTTGACATGGAATTTACAAAAGAAAGGGTAGTATAAAGACATAAGTGAACCATATATGATATCATAACAATGAATACGATTCTATAATAAGTTAATGACATTATTTAAATCATTATACAGGAGGTTCAGAAACGTACAAATCATATCGGACATAAGGTAAGGGAAATATCACAATCTCATTTTTATCCGAGATTGTTTATACTTTAGTATTTACTGGGGTGTATTTTATCATCCACATCCATGTTTCCTAAATATGTAATATTATTTACATTCACCTACAATTGTTTAAATCCAATTTTACCCTTCAGTATGTTTTTAGTAAAAGCTATGAAAGGAATCTTTTTTCTTTTTTCATACGAGGTACTTTTTGACTTTTCCGACAAAAGTACGAGAAGAATGTTTTTTTAACTTATACGGCATGAATGGATTTTTAAAAAATTATTTCGAAAAAGATTCCTTTACATGTTTTCAAGTTTATTTTTAATCAACTTCTTTTAGTTTACAATTGTATGACATGTTAAGAAAGGAAAAGTGTTTTTGAAGTAGAAAGGATATTTTCCTCAAGAATGGAGTTCAAGTGTTTTATCAAAATTATTTTCCATCTAAGATAATAAAGGGTTATGTTTATATCTCTATTATTACATTGATTTGATTATTTTGTGATGGAATTATTTTTATGAATTCCTTTATCTTATATGAATTTTTTTATGATGTCACGATGTTTAAGATTCCCATTTTTATTACATGGGTTATGCTATGATGTATGGTTTATGATTTTGTGGCACAAATATGAATGGTATCATTATGAGATGGGTGGGACCTATATCTCCCTCCAATGCATTGGGTAAAGATTTTATATCTCATGAGATAGACATGGCTAGAACGGTAGGTTATACCAATTTAGTGAAACAGGACTGAAACGAGGGTGACTCAGTTCAGAAATGGACTTTGTACACTAAGATAGTCTTGGAAATGAGTCTTGACTAATAAGATATGATTCTCTATGATTATGTGTGTATGCCACAAAGTTTCATGTTTTAAGTTATGATTATTGGGATTTCATTCCACTACTATGATTTATCCCATGTTATGAAATTATGCTCTCTTTTGCAGGTTAAGATTTCCAAAATGTTATGTTCTTATGAATATGATGTGATTGATATTTAATTTGTTTACCCTTACTGAGAATTTCAGCTCACCCATTTATGTTTTCTTTTTCCTAGGATATAAAGAACGGTTTTAGGTAAAAAAGGAAGATCTTTGTGGGAGATGTTGATGATCTTTCACCACGATTAGAAGATTATATTAAGAGTTTCCAAAGACACTAAACTATTACGATCCTTGTGTGTGTGTTTTTGTTATGTACTAAGTATTCCGCAAAAGTAATGTAATGTCTATGTACGTCAAGCTTCAGGTCTCTACCATTGGTATCAGAGGAAAGTATTAGTCAACCTTTGGAAACTAGGATGTGAGAAATTTAGTGAGATCCCTAGAGATATTTCTATGGTATGTTCAGGGATGTCCCTAAGGATAAGTATACGTATAGGATACAGTCCTAAAACTACGGTAACGATCATAGAATTTAACCTAAGATGTTATATATTGAGGATACTCCCCCTTTATTATGTTTTTTTCCCTAGCATGATTTTTTCCTCTCACACTATTCATTTTGGGTTTTAGACGATGGCTGGAACCCGAAGGAACAGTGTTGATCAATGAAATGGATAGTGTAATGATTGTCCTCCTGAACAAACAAATGTTATGGGATATGGAGTGAAAAATCTTATTTCTATACTTACACAAGCTATGAATCATTCTGGACTTCCAAATGAGCAGAGATGGGAACAATATTCTATTGAGTCCTTCATGAGGCAATGTCCACCTTATTTTAGCGGTTCTACAAATCCATTAGTTGCTGAACAATGGATTAGTACTACTGAAAAGATATTTTCAGTTCTTCAATGTTCTGAACATGATAAAGTCATCTTAGTAGTGTATCATTTGGAAGGTGATTCTGATCAATGGTGGAATCTTATTAAGAATACGAGGCAAAGGGATGAAATTGAGTCCATGGAATGGGACGAGTTCAAGAACTTATTTTTCAATAAGTTCTTCCCTCGTATTCCTCGAACAAAGACGGAGAAGAAGTTTCTTGAACTAAAGCAAAATGATGATGAATCTGTTGGTGTATATGAAGCGAATTTTACAAGGCTTGCAAGGTCTGAATCTAGATTTATCATCCAACCTGAAAGTAAAGTTGATCGATTCTTCAGCGGCTTAAAACCAAATCTTCGAAGGGAATTAGCTATGAGAGACTTCAGTAGCTATGATGAAATTGTGCGTTGTGCTATCAAGGTAAAAATGGAAGTTAGTGTTACTAATCCATCTAGTAGTTTTGACAAGAAACTAAAGATGGAGTTCAGGGAGAAATCTCATAATAATGGTGAAAAGAAGATTAATGTTTCCTTATGCTCAAAGTGTGGAAAAAAGCATAGTGGAGATTTTCTTAAATGGACAAGTAAATGTTTCAAATGTGTAAAGGAAGGTCATCGGGTGTTTGAATGCTGAAATGATGGGAAGAAGATGTCTAATGATGCAAACAAAGGCAGGTATACACAGAATTAACCTACTACACTTCAATGTTTCAAGTGCAAGGAGATGGGACATTATGCCAATAAATGCCCTAATCCAAGGGTTAGTGATGATCGACATGAGAAACCACTTAAGGCAAAGGACAAAGGGAAGTCACATGCGATCACCATTAGTGATGTTGAATATGACAACGATGTGGTGGAATGATTAAGTGTTTATGTAATGGGATTCCAAAATAATGTTGAGTATTAGAATATTTATGTATTGGTCTATTGTGGTCTTCAATAATTTTATACCGGTAACCATGGAAAGTGATTGAGATATTTTTGGAAAAAAGGCTGATATGCGCATAATGAAGGGAAAATGAGAAAATGACATATTTGACAGTATTCTTGAGCTCATGATTGATATAAGGACTAAGTGATATCATGGTTTGATTATATAGAATTTTGAGGATTTTGGTATATGGAAAGTGTTAACATTTAACTGCATTAATGTTTTCACTAAGGTTCAATGGGTATTCATTTTTCAAGAAAATACATGATTAAGGCCTTTGAATGTTTGGAATGTGACAAACAAGACATATCTCATGATATACGGGGATCAACGATGGTATTAACATGCTTGTTATATGAACTCTTTGGTAATCGTTTTCACTATAATATGAGATTGGACAGTAGTATTATGGATAAGCCTAAAGATTGGAATGGACTATGTTGGACATAAGTTAGTATTGTTTAAGGATAAATGTTTTTTCGATATTATTGATGGGATGTTATAGTAATGTAGTTTTAGAAAAAGGACAACCTGTAGGACGGGCGACAACCCATCGCGTCAGACAAGGCTGTGGGAATCGAACCCACAACTGAAGTGCGACTGGCCTTTATCGCCTACCACTGGCCTACAGGAAGTCCCTCGTTAGTAGAAACTAGTTTTGTTTTATTACGCGGTATGATATATAAAGTATAAGTTCATTTTTGGAATCGTATATGATTAACTTCACCATAGATGGTCTTATGTATTTTTGATAACTTTTGTCTCCTTTTGTTTGAGACAGATGGAAGGACCCATCATTCTATCACATGATCTGCTAACACTTCATGAATGACAAATCCAGCTTCATTTCATTAAGAGTTGAAGTGGAAATTGTCCAAAGAATGACCAACGGTGACACAGTACCAAAATCACGAAAGTATTTCTTCTAATTCCAATTTCATCAACTTTAGGGAAATGATCTTGAAAACCAAAAATGTTGTCCTAGTGCTCTTATATCTGATGTATTAGATGGTACCTTAAATCGTCACAAATATATGGCTTTGTGATTTCTGGCTTTTCCATAGCCATGTTCTCTACTACTCTCCATCAGAACATGATGGTTAGATTTCTCTTCCATATCCATATTTTCACCTATGTGGAAACCCATTGATTAGTTTATTTGGGTAACCGTTACGTTTCATACTTTTATTCTTAAAGATTGCTTTTGGTATTCCTTTTTACGATGTGGGTTTCTATTAAAGAAACTTTCGAATAGTAAACCATTTATAACCCCGATGAATTTCGAGGGAGAAATTCATTTTAAGGGGGGTAGAATGTAACACCCCGAGATTTTATGAAAAATATTCTTTTAATTTCATTAATGTCTTGTGTTGTATTCTACACCAAGATTACCTTGCGCTATACGCAACACCGTATTAGCTTGCAGTATACGCAACACCATTCTTGGATCGTGTTACACACAATTTTGATAACAGTTATTCTACGCAACATTGAGTATATATATATATATATATATATATATATATTCAATGTATAAATGAAATATGGTTGGATTATGTTATACAAAACAACGAAGGATTCTTTCACAACACGCAACCCTGACATGGCTTGCATTACATGCAGTCGCGACCTTCCTCGATAGCGTGTGTTGTACGCCATACCGGGTTTTACTAAACAACGATATATTATTATAATATTATTATGAACTATCCGTAATGAATAGTATTAACTAAATTTTGAATCTTATAACATTATTATTCGTCTTGCACATCTTCTAAAACATGGTATAAGAACAAAATAAAATTTTCAGGTAAAATATGTATTTTTCAAAAAATGCAGTTTTGCCGCCTTTTGATGGCGCACCCACTTTAAATATAGTTTTTGACATGTTTATAAGTTCAATTTGACAAAATAAAATTCTTATTTTGAATTAGGATATAAAAATTTACATTAGATAATGTTTTGATATTTTTCCGATAACTTTCATATTTTAATGAATAGTAAAAACACGCTATATTTTAATTAAAAACAACATTTTTCATCGTAATATCTTATGTGGTTAAATTATAATATTTAATGGTTTTAAAGTATAAATAAAATATATTTTTACCATTTAATATAATGTATGTCCTTAGCATTGATTTTACCTTGAATTCGTAGGTTAAATCAATTCAATCTTTTGCAATGTTTTAAAGAAAAACCCGTTTTCATTCGACAACGGGATTAATTTTAATTTAATTTCTTCATATTTTGTGTATTGAATTTGGAAAAATGGATTCTATATTTGTAATCAGTGGGTTCAAATTATGTTAATAAGCTACTTTTTATTTTTGGGCATTGTAAATAGTAACTACGGTAAATTTTATTTATTATAGTTAAAGGTAAATCGGGTAATTATGGGTAAATATAAGATTATAAAATTACCCTAAAACTTGGAAAAATACTATTGGATGGATAACAGTATACCCATATAACCTAAGGGTCGGATTAGATACATTTTATGGACTTTTGTCCATGAAAATAATTTAATTATTATTAAAACCAAAGAATGTGACAACATGTCACTTTCTTAAATCTTATAAGTATAATAATTTTAATTTAGTGATAAACTTCATGAAACTTTGAACCTGAATAGTATCCAGAAATAAAATACAATTATCTACAACATAGGAATTTATTTAGAATTTTTAGGGATTAAATAATTATCATTTATTATGACACAAAGATGATGCAGTAATTGTCTTATTAATGAAATATTGACATAATTGATGTTATAAATGACCAAATAAATGTAATTTGAGACTTTTTATGACTTACATTAATTTTTTAGGTTAATATGACATTTTATTGTTGATATAAGTAACTTGGATCGAAATTATAATTCTTTTATTAATTTCATAAAAATCATGTACCAAATAGTGTCAAAATTGACATAAATTAGTTTTTAAAAAAAATATTATATTATTAATTGTTATTTAATTCTTAAAAATCTAAGGTTCGGCCAAATGAATTAGATACGGATATATATATTAATAATAAACAACTTGGGGTTCGTTTGGCTTGTTATGGTAAGTTTATTAACCATATAGTGTAAGAAAACAAAAAGACACGGTAAAAGTTAAATTATTTAACTTAGAGTTAAATCTAATCGATAAGGTTAAAATAATAACCTAAACCTGTATAAATCCTATTGGATGAGATTATTTCTACCCATAACAACTTTATCTTAGAAATAAGACCCTTTGGAACCATTATAAACCGAATTTGTCCTTAATATAAAATAATATTTTGAGATTTTCCTAAGGTGCCCCTCTCCTCCCTTATAAAAGGGAACCTCCTCCCTCTCCTCCTCACACCAATTTGAGCATTCAAGCGCGGCCAAACCCTGCCAAAATCTCTTCTCAACTTCCCTAGTATCATCCTATAAGTCCTGGTCTTCTTCAAAGACCATCCTTAGTTCTTTATGTGTAGGTTAAGTGAAGGCGCGTCAAAAAGAGGTAATATCCATTACCGATCTTTTACAATTTCTTTCTTCTTCAACTTCTTCTTCTTTAGTTGTTTCATGATAAATTAATAACATCATTATTTCTTATATAATGATATGTTATTATAAATATGAAACAACTCTAATTAACCTTCTATCCATCCTACGGAAAAAGGAAATCACCGCACGTGCGTACGAACGGAATACCGTCTCCACGCCGTGGTGTAATCTATTTTACGCCACCACCATAATTGGATGGGTATAATGGTTTAATGAGTAAATATATATGATTATTATAAAGAGATATTGATACTGAAATAGTACACATACACTTCAAAACAATTCCATGACCCTGGGAACGATATCATCACTCGTGCGTACGTACGGACTACCGTCTCCACGACGCGATGAGATTCATTATCCATGTTAACCATTCCAGAATGATTATAAAGTATATATATAATGAATAATAATTAAATATATGATATTGTAAATCTAATGTATTTATGTATATATATATATGTAATCTACTTACTTCCATTCAAGACAATAAGGAAAGGAAAACAACGTTCATGCTTTCGTACGGACTACCGTCTCCATGAACGGTGTGTTTCATTTCATTTATCTATCTATTATATATATATAATGAATATATATGGTATATAAATCATATTTTATATTCTGGAAGTAATTAAATCATTATATAAGGAATAATATTGTCAATAACAACAAGTCCAAATACCTACAATAAATGAAACGATTTTACCCAAAACGCTTCTTTAACATGGAATTTAAAAAAGAACGGGTAGTATAAAGTCATAAGTGAACCATATATGATATCATAACAATGAATATGATTCTGTAATAAGTTAATGGTATTATTTAAATCATTATACAGGAGGTTCGGATACATACAAAGCATATCGGACATAAGGTAAGGGAAATATCACAATCTCATTTTTATCTGAGATTGTTTATACTTTAGTATTTACTAGGGTGTATTTTATCATCCACATCCATGTTTCCTCAATATTTAATATTATTTCCATTAACCTACAATTTTTTAAATCTAATTTTACCCTTCGGTGAGTTTTTAGTAAAAGATATGAAAGGAATATTTTGTCATTTTTCATACGAGGTACTTTCTGACTTTTCCGACAAAAGTACGAGAAGAATGTTTTTTTTAACTTATACGGCATGAATGGATTTTTAAAACATTATTTCAAAAAAGATTCCTTTACATGTTTTCAAGATTATTTTTAATCAACTTCTTTTAGTTTATAATTGTATGACATGTTAAGAAAGGAAAAGTGTTTTTGAAGTAGAAAGGATATTTTCCTCAAGAATGGAGTTCATGTGTTTTATCAAAATTATTTTACATCTAAGATAATAAAGGGTTCTGTTTATATACCTATTATTACATTGATTTGATTATGTTGTGATGGAATAATTTTTATTAATTCCTTTATATTATATGAATTGTTTTATGATGTCACGATGTTTAAGATTCCCATTTTTATTACATGGGTTATGCTATGATGTATGGTTTATGATTTTGTGGAACACATAAGAATGGTATAATTATGAGATGGGTGGGACCTATATCTCCCTCCAATGCATTGGGTAAAGATTTTATATCTCATGAGATAGACATGGCTGGAACGGTAGGTTATACCGGTTCAGTGAAACAGGACTGAAATGAGGGTGACTCGGTTCAGAAATAGACATTGTCCACTAAGATAGTCTTGGCAATGAGTCTTGACTAATAAGATATGATTCTCTATGATTATGTGTGTATGCCAAAAAAATTTATCTTTTACGTTATGATTATTGGGATTTCATTTCACTACTATGATTTATCCCATGTTATGAAATTATGCTCTCTTTTGGAGGTTAAGATTTCCAAAATGTTATGTTCTTATGAATATGAAGTGATTGATATTTATTTTGTTTACCCTTACTGAGAATTTGAGCTCACCCTTTTATGTTTTCTTTTCCCTAGGATATAAAGAAAGGTTTTAGGTAAAAAAAGGAAGATCTTTATGGGAGATGTTGATGATCTTTCACCATGATTAGAAGATTATATTCCGAGTTTCCAAAGACACTAAACTATTACGATCCTTGTGTGTGTGTTTTTGTTATGTACTAAGTATTCCGCAAAATTAATGTAATGTCCATGTATGTCAAGCTTCGGGTCTCTACAATATGGGTAAGATTATTATTAATAATCTGAGTGAGTTTTCCTAGTATGGTTATAAGTTGTTCAACACCAGTTGAATCACCAGATCCACTCTAATTATCTCGAGTAGGAGGTAAATCCCTATATGGATTATGTGTATTGATAAAGTTTCCATTCCTTCTACTAGGTTCCATTTATAAACAATGACATACACAAGATTAGTTTATGAATCAAAATATATAATTCCAAAATAGTAAAGTACCTAACGCAAATTTAACAGTTTAGGCATATAATCCATAATAAAAAAATGTTTTCAATAAGGAACTATTTACTCATAAATCATTAATAATTGTTTGTAAATAAAATGTGAATTATCCTAAGCATATCCCCCAGTTGTTTCGTATCCAAGAGTGCAGCAAGGCCCGTTGTTATGTACAGGATACCTCGGTTCAAGCTTTATGCTTCTTGTCAGAGTGTTCACTCTTAGGTACATATGTGCCCGAGATTCCTCTACCTACTTGTATATAGACAGGGATATATTTTTTGGAAAATATGAAAAATCATTACATCATCAAAATTCTATGACGTTCTTTTATACTAATCCTCAAAGCCTATCGTAGGGTAATATTCTCTAATTAGAGTTTTTATAAATATAGCTTCCAGGGATTGTACTAAAATTCCATTGATACCAACTATAATTCCCCTACCCTAGTTACCCAGAGTTGGTGCATTATTACATAACATTGGCATGATCACAAGGTATCAAATCCTGAAAGAATGATTAATTTAGTGTCCTTGGAAGTACTATATACATACAAAAGCTTTACATTACATTATGAAATGTTAAAACAACAACAATATTTCCCCTTTTAAAACACTCATATCCCTTATCAAATTCATGTAGGTAAATCACAATATACTTATTCACATCCTTGGAAAAATAAAACATAGAAACGTGTGAGATCAGATGCTCAGTATGGATAAAAATATAGTAGAAACTATCATAAATATTTTAATGCCCAGACCCTTGAAACCTAGAGTCAGTGTATGATTTTAATACATTATCACAACTACAAGGAATCAAGTCTCGAAAGAGCGATCAGTTTAGTAGTCTTGGAAAATATATTACATACATGAATGTTACATTACACATTAGAAAAAAAAACACAACATAAATGATTCTTTGAGAACACCATTAATCCCCTAGATTAACCCTTCTTATCAATCTGAATACACATCAAGTAATCCTAGGAAAATAAAACATAAGAAAGGGGTGAGCTCAGATGCTCACATAGGATAACAATATAGTGTAAACATTCAAAAATAAGCATAAACATTTTAGGCAATTTATAAAACTAAAACGAAGACCTTTTAAACATAAACATAAGCATAATATGGCAATGATAAATCAAATAATGCCATTTACTTATTCACATGAATATTCTACTAGTTGAATAATCACATGCAATATCCAAAGCGAATTTCATAATGATGGAATGCATAATGTTAGACTTTATAACCACATAGTCAAAGCCTTATTCCAAGACTACAAATAAATTTTTTTCAAGGCCTTGTGCCAAGACAATATTTTGTATCATGAGAAATACCGATGCATCAAGGAGCTATAGCAGGCTCCACCAGTCACTTACTAAGTCGAATGCATTACTCATATGAAAAGTTTTAAACATAAAATAAACATTCGTATTAACTCTAGAATACAAAATTTCTATACTTTATCCTTAAACCATGAATGGTATGAAAATAAAACATCCACAATCAAATATATCACAAAACCTTCAATACAATATAGAATATTTTTATCATAATAAATCAACTTCAGACCAGTTTAAAATCCATTAAAGGATGTGAACATAGATGAAAATGATTTGTAAAATGATTTGAGAGAAATATCCATGTTTCATTAAACATTTAAAATACACATAATTTATAAAGTAAGATATTTAATGACATTTTTAATCGAATTTTCCTCTACCACAATGAATCTTATGAAAGGAATTAAAATTTTAAAAACATTCATGACCATATATATAAATCCTTAAAAACAATTTTCAAAACATTGACATTAATGAGAATGATTTTGAAGAATAAATATTTAAACCATTTAAAATGATGATATAGTTAAAGAGTCCTTTCCATAAAACCTTAAAATATTCCTTTTGAATTTTTTTTATGAAACATGGATGTGGATTATAAAGAGGTCCTAGTAGATACTCACTTAAAAACAACCTCGGATAAAGAAGACATTGTAGAATTATCCCTTACCCTGTTCATTTCATTGGTAGAGGGTATGTTATCCTCTTTTATAATATTAAAATCACTGTTATGAAATTATAAAAGAATCATATACAGAAATATCATATCATATATGTTCTTCCAATAATGCTTTGTTAATAATATATTAGTTGAATCATCCTTTCAGGTGTTAACTGATCCGTTTTTCTTTATATGCTTGGTTATGTAAGCCATTTTTGTTATTGATAGAATGTATTTGATTCATATCCAAAATTATATTACGTTCTTAAACATTATTTTTAATCCTAAAATCAAAATTATACTTGAATGATTACTATGGGGAATGAATCTAATCGCATTCGTGGAGACGATAATTTATACATAGACACGAGCGATGATATAATTATATTGATGGTGAAATCGTATGTAATTTGATGGTATATCATATATAATGAATCATTAACATGTTATAATTATTATTTACATCAGTTATTATCATTATCATACCCATCAAAATAATTAAATGTTTGAATAGAAAACTAAACCACGATGTAGTGATGGAAAGTTGTACGTATGCATGTATGGTGACCTTGTCGTTTATAGGATTGATAGAATAACGAATAAGGTTGTACCATATTTATAATAACATCACAATATGTAGGAGGTACGAAAGTTATAGTTTTTGTATGGAAACAACAAATAAATAGGAAGTGGAAGAAGAAAAGAACTTGAAAGAGGGTGGTGAAATTATTACCTCTTCTTCAGGTGTTTCCATTTGAGTTGATAAAAATGGCTATGTAGGTTGGCTTTATAATCAAATTAACAAATCTATGTTTATTTGAGGTAATTTGGGAGGATATTTTGGTAGGTTTTTTCTGAGCCAAAAGGCTTTGGAGGTGTGATTTTGAGAGAAGGGGAAGTGTCCTTTTATAAGAGGGGTGAGGGCCACTAAAGGAAATGATTAAAATATTAATTTATTATACAATAATATTTGGTTTATAATTACTCAAAAAGAATTTATTTAGAGACATATGTGGTTTTGGTTTTAAATAATCTCAATGAATAGGTTTTAGACAAGTTTAGGTTACCATTTAACCTTCTCTTTTAGATTTAACTCATAGTTAAATAGTTTAACTTTTACTGTGTCTTCTTGTATTCTTACACTATATGGTTAATAAACATACAATAAACTTCTAAGAGAACCTCAACTAGTTAATTAATGACATATATAATATTATTTAATCCCATTGGTTGAATCTTAGATTTTTAGGAATATCATATTAACTAATAATGTAGTATTTGTTTTAAAAATTAATTTATGTCAATTTTGACACTATTCGGTATTTTGTTTTTGTGAAGGTCATAAAAACCTTATCACTTAGAAAAGAATCATCTAATCAACCCTAAAATGTCATATTAACCGAGAAAAATAGATTAA
Source organism: Viscum album (assembly GCA_963277665.1). Classification (NCBI taxonomy): domain Eukaryota; kingdom Viridiplantae; phylum Streptophyta; class Magnoliopsida; order Santalales; family Viscaceae; genus Viscum; species Viscum album. Next base: position 59,923,763 of record OY728158.1, read on the forward strand.
TTCATCATAAGTCTCAATTTAAATTTATTTGGATATTTATAATATCAATTATTTTAATATTTCATTAATAAGGTAATTACTATATCATCATTGTGTCATAAATAAATTAAATTATATAAGGTATAAAAAACATAAATAAAATACCATTATGTAGGAAATAATTTTATCTTTCTAATGAATATTTATAGTCAAATTTATATTTTATGTAACAATATGTTAAAAATGCTTTAGTTATTAAATATTGAATTTAACACTTTTAATTGTTCTTTGAATAAAATAATAATAAATGTCCTAATCTAATCCCAGTGGACGAAAGAGGATCATCTTTTATATATAAGGTTGTTTTTGTTCGAATTACTCATATCTTATAGAATTAATACATGTGTTGGGGTAATTAAAATATCATGTTTACCCTTAATTACCCTATTTACTTTTAACCGTGGTAAATAAAAGTCAAAAATTACTATTCACCAAAAATTATTTTCTCCTTATTGAACCACATTTTACTTACTGATTTCCATCATGTCTCTTGGATTTTTGAAATTAAACTCACAGAGTCGGTAAAATTATGTTTTGTACAAATTTTCAAATGCTCCTAGAAGATGGGTAAAAAACGTTAAAAAGTTCAATAAAATTTTATATATCTAATTTTTTTATAAAATTACTCCAATGAATTACATTGAACTTTTATAGGTATTATATATCTATTTTGAATTAAAATAATTTTAAATAAAATAAATTATTAGTTTAATAAAAATTCAGTTTTAAATAATAACGCGTTGTTTTTAACTATTCATCAAAAATTGATAGTTTACAGAAAAATAACAAAAATTCCTCTTGAGATAATTTTTATATTATTAATTCAAAAATGAAGTATATTTTTTCAATTTCAAAACATAGATGTTTCATTTATTAATTTAAAATTAATTCCCATTGTCAAAACCAAATATCAAGTTTTTGAAAAGTAAAAACTATCAAAAGATTGACATGTGTTTATATCAAATTTAAATTTGAAATTACTTATAATGAACTAAATTGTATTAAATGATAAAAATATAATCTAATTATACTTTTGAACCATTAAAATATATAATTTACCACTATAAGTTATTTAGATTAAAAAAATTTGTTTTCAATTAAAATTTCGTATTTTCCACTATTCAACCAAATATGAATGTTATCCGAAAAAAACCAAAAATTTATCAAAAAAAAATATTTTATGTACTTATTCTGAAGAAGAAGTTTATTTTATCAAATTGAATATATAAAAGTGTCAAATTTTGGATTTAAAAAGGGTTCTCCATTAAAAGATGATAAAATTGCATTTTCTGAAAAATACTTCCTTTATCGGAAAAAATGAATTTTTTCTTATATTTTTCTAAGAAAAAAATAATATGGATGTTAAAATTTATATGGAATATATAAAATTCAAAATTTAGATAATACTATTCATAACTGCTTTTGAACAGCTAGTTTGGTATGTCGTGGTGCGCTCAAACTCGGTGTTGCGTGGAGCACAAGTTGTTGAATTACTTTGAAGAAATATCATACTATGAAATCTAGGGGTATTACATTCTCCCTTCCATCAATAAATTGCATCCTCGCAATTTGAAGTTGTTCTTAGAAAATAAATAGTTAAAAATATAAAAATACCATTTTCAAAAACCCACATCATAAATTGTGTTAATAAAATTTAGTCTTAATAAGATGGAAAGGGAAATTAAAAAGTCACCACCAAATTTTGATCTCAATTAAGAGAACATTAGTGGAAATTAGAGACACATAATTTGAGGAAAACATAAATATTTATATGGAGTAATTGAGGTCATTAATGAGAAACAAGTTTAAAATTGAGGGCTTCAAAGCCATCAATCTATGTTGATTTAAAATATCGTTCAACAAAACAGAAGGTATTAGGATAACACATTTTTGGTTTTAAGATCCCTTCCCTAAATTTTAAGAAATAATTTATTTATAGAATAAGAGGAAAAAAATATACTTGACAAGTAGAGTTTCATCCTTCAACTAATTCCTACCACAAACTCATCCTTCACGCAAAAAGGTAATAGAACTCAAAAATATTCTATTTATTCTAATTGTATAGGGTTCCAAAAATAATGACTTTATAATTCATTTTTCAGAATACTAAAAAAACTAAATTAGGAAAACAAGGACATCATGTTTTCCGGTGGTAAGTGATTCACCCTTTTTGCCCTTCGGTTGCAGGTTTATGTCTCGCGACCTTGCCAGACGGGATAGGTTATCGCCTGACCTCTGGGTTGTCCTTTTTATGACAATCCAAAAATAATCTCAAGAAATGATTTAACATTAACAATATTATCCAATGTCTAACATAATCGATTCCAACTATTAGACTTATGCAAAATACTTCTGTCCAAACTCACAGTCCAATATTTATAAGGAAGGTAAACATAATGAAGATCCTTTTTTCCACATAATAACATGTGAATACCTTCATCTTGTATTCTTTTAAAACATTGTAACACCCTGAATTACCATAAAACCTTATTGATTACATTCAAGCTCCCTTATTCTATATAGAATACTAGATATAGTCCTTCTATCCAAATATGTTATAAACTCCAACAATGGTGGAATATAAAAATCATTAATCATTTTCATGGTAGTCAATAATATCAAATACAATTTATCCAAATCAGTGAATTATTATTCCAAAATATCTACCTCAGAATCTGAACCATGTTATGTTTTATCTTTCTATCAACCAAATATTTTCAAAAAAAAATTAACTTGCTATTGAGTCACATTTCTTGGTTCCTCACAATCTCATGTCCTTAATGAAATAGTATTGCAGTACAATCCTTATATACTTTATTATTCTCATAAAATGTACATCATTAATACAATACTCAAATGACACAATACTTTAACAACATACGAACTCTAATCAAACCTATTCATCTTCAGTAGTATCGTAACATGATTATTATCCAATAGTAGGATTTGAAGAATACTCTGATGATTTGGACATTGATTCATGTAATGTTCCAACTCCTTCCAGAAGAAGCATTGTACATTTGAAACCTTTTTCTTACCCATGCAATCATGCACTTGGTGTCTTTTTCCTCCAAACTTATAACGAACTCCCATTCCCTTCAAGAATTTACCAAGGTGACTTTCCCATAGTTATCACATATGGGAAAATCCTTCCTTCCCCTATTCTATTTATCCATCTTTCTCTCTTCTATCCTTTTCTTCTCTTTCTTCCCTTCAATGACATAGGACATAGAGAAATATTTACATATCTTATTAACACATGATAATATTTCATCATATGATTAGAATATGAGGGATACTATTTCCCATTAAAATGTTGGATTAATACCATGAAAGATATGATCCTTCTTAATCTTTCGATCATGCGTACTGTTGGATTTCTCATTCATTCTATTAGGAGCCATTTCTGAAAAATGGCATACACTTGGTTAGTTTATGAATTGAAATGAATAATTCCAAACTTGTAAAATACCTAATGTAAATTGAAAATATTATGCATATAATCTATAATCTTTTAATTTTTTATTTGAGAAAGTATTTACTCCTAAATCCTTCATAATGGATTGTAATGAAAATGTGAATTATACTAAGTATATCCCCTGGGAGTGTCATAACAAATATTGTAGTAAGGCCCTTTGTCATGTACTAGGATACCCCGAGTCAATCCCGAAACTCCTTGTTATATTTTTCACTCTTAGGTACATTTGTGCCAGAGTCGCCTTGTCACGACTCATGCCCAGAGGCCTGTGTCGTGACTACCCCAAGCCCACCTTCCATAGGTCAGGGGATAGAGACTAGAACTGAAGGCGTATTCCATAAAAATGGGAAATAATTTCCTTTATAACATGTAACACACAAAACCAAGAACGCAACAAGATACGAACTCAAGTAAATTGAATAGTAGGAAGAGTGAGTATAGTAAGTAAAAGGGGAAAGAATACAAACCCAACTGAAAAGTACAAGGAAAACTAGAAAGTATAAGACAACTGATAGGTGAAAAGATACGCCTAGATCATCCATCATGAATCCTACCTGAATGGTAGGTACATCTCCTGAACAGTCGTCTCTACGGTTCGCCTCGTCTAATGTCCACATCTGAGGCACCTCCAGTCCTGGTACTCTCATCCTGAGTCAGCATTGTCCATCATCTGCACCAAACACAATAGGGTGCGGGCATATCCCGTGATGGGGTGAGTATAATGATACTCAAAAGGGACCCTAAGACCCTCAAGGTCTCACAAAATCAACAAAGGATAAACCACGCAGCATGAAAACAACTGACAATCCTACTTAGTTATATTCCCATACGTATACCTAAGTTATCAATTATACCCTTCTCAAACATGAGGAAACATAGGTTCTAACTCAAAATTCCAAAGCTCAACTGTTCCAAAAAGTAAGGAACACCACGAAGGTAAGTACCTTGCAGGTACGCCATACAGAAGAATACAACCAAGGTATTATCACGAAGGAAAGTACCATAAGGTACAGACTCAAATCACAGTAGGTATTTTGTAGGTACAGTAGTAGATGTAATTAAATGTAACTTATGAATCAACTTACTCTATTAAGATGCCGACCCATGAAAGATCTCTAGGTTCGGACCCATACAGGATCGTTTGGTGCTGACCCACACAAGATCGATCGGTGCTGACCCCCACAGGACTGCTCGATGTTGACCCACACAAGATCGCTCAGTGCTGATCCACATAGGATCACTAGGTGATGACCCACACAGGATCACCAGGGTATTCCCTCATGAAAAACTAGAGCAGTTCCATTTGGGACACACAATCAAAAACCCATGAAGGATCTCTTTCTCAAGTCACAGCCAGCTACGATGTTCTCTCACTAGTCTTGCTTGTCTCCTTGAGGTTATGCTCCTCAAGCCACTGGTCAAAGCTCCAACTACCATTAATTCCCACGAATAAGTGACCCAAAGTACCACCACATCATAGGGGTCTCAACGCAATAGATGGTGTGTCAATCAGACGCTCGGTCTGTAAGTTATTAACCTTTTAGTCTCATGGGCCCGGTTGGATTTGTGATCGATCCAACCTAACCATATCCCATCATTATCCAAATATCATGTGGGGTATAAAAAAGGGACCTTATCACTCCATTGTTTTAGGCACCGCAGACGGTTCGTCAAACAGACGTTCGGTGCCAAAGTTATGGCCAAAAGAGCGTACATGGGTCGAAGTGGGTACAGGTTTTGTCCGACCCATTCGGACTGACCCGGCCCACCCTGGGATGACCCGGTTTGGTTCGAACAGGCCCTAACCGGTTTTGGTCGACCCAGACTGACCCGTTGGGTCCAGCCTGCCCTACGATGGGCGGCCCAGCATGGGCTGGCTGGCCCAACCTAGGCGGCGCAGTGTGGCCACGGGGCTGCACGAGGCAGCGCGAGATGGTGTGGAGGTCGCGAGGGCTACGGAGGACGTGAGGGAGGTACAGAGGTCACGGTTGGCCATGAGGTCTTGGAGGGATTCTAGGGGGATTTAGTGGTCGCGGGTGGCCATGAGGCTGCCGAGGGCCTCGAGGCGGTGCGACAATGCCTCAGGACTGCACGATGAGGCCTCGGGGAGGCACGGTGAGGCCGCGGGGCGGTGAGGCCATGGGGCTATGGTGGCTACAGGCGGAGAGTCTGTGGGGTGGCAGAGTGAGGCCACAGGGTGGCGGTGGTCATGGGTGGGGAGGCCGCGGGGCAGCGGTGGCCACGCGCGGCGTGGTTGTAGGGCGGCAAGGCTACAGGGCGAGGCAACCGCGGGGCAGCAAGGCAAGGTTGTGGAGCAGCGGTCCGCCATGGCTAGTCTTGCAGTGTGGTTGCGCGTTGTACCTTCTCCAGCAGCCGGCTTGACTGGCCGCCCCCCGTTTTGCTTTCATTGTGGCCAGCGGTTGTGCCATCCATCATGATCGTGCCCCACCGAGGGTGGTTTTCTTCCTCCTCCATCGTGAAGAACACAACATTTTATTACGAGAATTGTGGAGAGTTTGTTCCATGTTTTTTGGCCCGCATCCTCTATGTTAGAGCGGTCGCAAGAGGCTATAATCTCTTCTCGATTTATTATGAATCATCAAAAACATGAAAGGGGAAGAAATTCAAATAACTAACCTACCTTGATTGCTTGTTCACATTGGAAGGGGTGAAGTCGGTGACTTTGGTGTCTCCCAGATCGTTGGTTCGTTCATCGTTAGAGATCCTTCGATGGTGTTTTTCATTGGATAAAGTTTCTCCAATGTTCTCCCCAAGCTTCTACATTTTCCAATTAATGATCTCAAAAGAAGAGCGTACCAAAATAAAAAAGTGTTTATCCAATTTTAAATTTATGGCACAAAACAAGTTGGAAACATTAATCAATTGAGGATGCATAATTATTTAATGGGAGGAATTCTACTGGTTGACTCTTCATTAATGAAAGAATTCAAGGAGTTTCTCGCATTAAGAGGGGAGTTCATGGGGGTTTTATTCTCGGGTGGTCCCCACCACCATAACCCATGTGGGAGGTTTTAGTTCAGGTTGTCCCCACCTTTAAACCATCCACATGGTAGGTTTCACCAAAAAGAGAAATAAAATAATATTTTATTTTATTTTATTTATATTTCCACAAAAAACAAAAATTCTATCTTTCACCCTTGACCTACTATGGTCGAGGTGAAGGTCCCCTTAAGCGAATATCGGCACTACGAGTTCAATGGTGCCCTCAGATTTCAATTCCAAACACTGGTTCAAAAGTTACAAAAATCCATTCACACGTTTACTGAACGTGCCCGAAAAAAATGTTCAAAACTTCATTCCAGGCACACCGTACCTCAAAATCATGCGCCATCAATTTTTTTGGACTCGAATAATTCCCTATTTAATTAAAAAAAATTCAGGGAAATTATGGGTCTTTACATTCTACCCACCTCAGGGATTTTCATCCTCGTAAACCACAACTCAAACTAAGGGAACATGTGGGGGTACTGAGCATGAATCTGAGCCTCCCACTCCCATGTGCTCTCCCGGAGGTTCCCGTGCTACCAACTAATGTGCACCAGAGGTATCTACCACCCATGAAGAACCCTCTTCGGTGGATCCTCAATCTCTAGTGGAACCTCCGTAAAAGTCACCCCCTCATTGACGTATAGCTCACCACGGTCCATGATGTGATAAGGGTCGTGCACATATCTCCTCATCTGGGATATATGGAAGATGTCATGCACCCGGTGCAACTGAGGTAGAAGAGATAGGAATTAATCCACCTCGCTGACACTTCGGAGGACCTGAAAGGGTCCAATGAACCTTGGAGATAACTTTCCACCTTGCTAAAATCTTATCAAACCTCATCAAGGTGAAACTGTATAAAGACGTGGTCGCCATCCTTGAACTCTAGAGGGATCCATATCCTATCGGCATATGACTTCTACCTATTTTGTGCAGTCTTAATCTTCTCTTTGATTATATTAACCTTGTCTGTGGTAGCTTGTACCATCTCCGGTCCCACTAGTGCTGACTCCCCTGGGTCAGTCCAGCATAAAGGTGATCTGAATGGTCGCCCGTATAACACCTCTAAAGGATCAATCCCAATGGTGGAGTGATAGATGTTTTTTTATGAAAACTCCACCAAAGAAAATTGATCCTCCAAACTGTGACCAAAGTCGAGGACACAAGCACGCAGCATGACCTCAAGGGTCTGAATGGTCCACTCAGTTTTGCTATTCATTTGAGGATGGAAGGCGGTGCTCAAAAGAAGTTGCATCCCAAAATCCTCCTGCTACCCCTTCCATAGCTTGAATGTAAAATGTGTATCATGATCTAAGACAATCATCGAGGGTACTCCATGTAGCCACATAATCTCTTGCACATAAAGGCATCCCATGATCTCTACTGAAACCTCCTCTCTGATTGGTAGTAAGTGGGCTGACATGGTGAGTCAGTCAACGATCACCAAGATAGAGTCATGGCCTCTAGATGTACATTGAAGTCCTGTCACAAATTCCATGGATATCCAATCCCACTTCCACTCTGGGACCTTTCAAGGATAAACCAAGCCTGCTGGTACCTAATTCTCCACCTTCACACGCTAACAACTGAGGCACTGAGAGAAAAACTCTACAACTACTTTATTCATTCCCGGCCACTAGTTCAGTCATCAGAAATCCTGGTACATCTTCGCCACTCCTGGATGTACCACTAGAGGGGATGTGTGGAAACCCCTTTAACACTTCCTCCTGAAGTGACATCGGTACCATGGTGCGTCTTCTAATGATGATGATTTGCTCCCCGCCTTCAGAAAATCCGTCAGGTTTCTGCCCTGTTGATATTTGAGCACATCGAGCCTCACATTTAGTGTCCCCATGCTACACCTCCCTGACTTGCGGAAGAAGTGGGGAGTTACTTTAAGAGACTTAAGGAAATCTTCTCCATCACGTTCTAAGGAGGATATCTACAAGGAGGCCAACTGCTCTGTCGCCTCACCTAGCAGATATATACCAGATATCAGGCTGAGTTCATATTCTACAATGTTCCCCTTCCTAGTAGTATAGAATGTCTCGAATACATAGTCCTAGAGGAACTAAAGCCAATATCATTTTCTCAAGTTCAGGTCCTTCTGAGAGAATATATGCCAGAGACTCTTGTGATTAGAGTACACTGTAAAATGTTATCCCATCAAGTAATGTTGCCACATCTTCATGGTGAAAATAACTACTGAAAACTACAGGTCATGGGTAGCATAGTTCTACTAATGTTGTCTCAGCTGTAAAGAACCATATGCGATCACCGTTCTCTACTGCATTAGGACCCATCCGAGTCCGGTCCATTATACGTTGCAACAAACTATGTTCCCAAAGCCCTCCTCTGGTAGCCTCAAGATGGGGGCACTCTTTATCCCCTATCTCAGCTCCTAAAAACTCTACTGGCATCTATCTGACCACAAAACGGGTTGCTCTTTCTTCATCAACACTGATAGTGGTGTTGAAAATCTGGAGAAATCTGGCACAAATCTTCAGTAGTATCCGGCCAAACCTAGGAAACTCCATACCTCAGTCACACAACTGGGTGGATCCCAAGAAAGTACCGCCACAATATACACTGGATCCACTGCAACTCAATCATCCGATATGACATGTCCTAGAATGTGAACCTCTCGGATCAAGAATTGGAACTTCAAGAACTTACTATAAAGCTGGTGCTCTTGGATTGTGTCCAGTACTACCTGCAAATGATAATCATGATCCTCCTCAGAAGTCGAGTAGATCAGAATTTCATCGATGAAGACTAATACAATGTGATCAAGGTATGGCAGAAAGATCATTTTCAGGAGTCCCATAAACACTTCTGGATTGTTGGTTACACCAGATGGCATAAAGAAGAACATGTAGTGGTCGTACCAACATCTGAAAGTCATCTTCTGCACATCCGCATCTCTTACTCTGAGCTGGTAATAGCCTTTTCTGAGTTCTATCTTCGAGAACCATCATGATCCCATCATCTAGTCAAATAGGTCGTCAATCCTCAGAAGTGGGAACTAGTTCTTGATGGTCACCTGTTTCAGGTGCCTATAGTCCACACAAAGTCTCAAACTCTAATTCCCCTTCTTGTCAAACAAAATCAGGGCTGCCCAAGGGGAAACACTGGGCCAAATGAATCCCTTCCCCTGCAAGTCCTCTAGCTGTACCCGTAGCTCACGAAGCTTCGCGAGAGCCATTCGATATGCTGGTGTAGATATCAGTGTTGTACTGGGGTACAATTCAAGGTAAAAGTCCACCTCTCTATGAGGAGGTAGACCCGAAACATCATCAGGGAAGACATCTGTGAACTATTCCACCACGACAGGATAACCCAGTCTCTCCACATCAACTACTCTGAGGATAAGGCTAGCCAACTGATTAGTGATCAACTGCAATCTCCTCCAGGTAAGTCCATCCTATACTGCAAATGCAACATTCTTGCTGGTGAAGGTAAACATTGTTCCATCCATGTACAGACACCTCACTTTGTGCCTAATACAGTCAATCTGAGCATGGACTATAGATAACCAATCCATAACCAAGATGACATCATAAGGCCTCGACGCCGCTACTAGGAGATGCCAACTGAAGATCTCACCTCCTATAGTAAGTTCGCACTTAGGGAACTAGTTCGTAATCATCGAATCTCATCCTGTAGAAGTCTATAGATATAAGTATTGGGCCAACATCTCCGTCAGAATCTCTCATCTCCAAATGAGGGCAGTGGAAATAAAAGAATGACTAGCACCTGTGTCTATAAGATGTGCAGCTAAGGTGGAATAGGCAAAGATCGTACCACATATCATCTCCGGAGCATCATAGTTATAGGCCTCAGTTTCCTGGAGGTGAGATTGCCCCTATCCACCTACTCTATATGGTCGGGGTGGACCACCTAGTGGTGGTGGTGGTAACATCTCAAATTGTCACCCACTGCCAACTGCAAGTCCTGATCCTCTGCCACATCTGCTTGCTCCCTACAGACCTCCTTGGTCGAACCTCTATCTCTGCCTATGTGGTCCTTTGAACATCTACTGATCATCTGTATGGCCGGTCAGATAGTCATGAGCCATGTGAACCTACCTGCCGCATGCGTAACACTGCCCACTCTGGAAATGACTGGCTCTACCTCGGGTGCCCCGCACAATCACCCATAAATCCAACGGTCATCCACCTGTAGGTCTGGTCCTCTTGGACCTTAGTGACATATATCTACTGCCAACTACAGAAGACTCTACTACATGATGACTGGTGGTGGGTATCACTGCTGGTGACTGTTCAGCAAGAAAATTATCTACTAAGAGGGCTCTCTCTAACACCCCCGCCTACATTAGAATGATGAGATGAATCATCAAATCTCGGATCTCCTGCCTTAGTCTCAGCTCAAAGGTACAAGACATGAAGAATGGGTCCCACACCATATTAGTGGAGTAGCATGAGAGGTCAGTGAACCACGCCGAGTACTGAGCCATAGTCATTCTGCCCTTCTATAGATGAAGAAGCTACTGTATGCGCACTACACGAAGAGTCGCCAGAACAAACTCTACCCGAAATAGGCTCTCGAAGTCTGCATAGAGAAGCTTCTCCTTTTTGTGAGTCTAAAGAATCAAGCTCCACCATATGCCTGTTTCTGCATATAGAATACGAGCAGCAAGGATCAACATGAGAACGGATGGGGTCCGTACCTGTCAGAAGACTCTCACCACAGCCTCTAGTGAATCCTCAACCGCCAGTGGGTCTGTCTCTCCCCTGAACCTGGGTGACCTCGGGCGTTGGAACATGTGAAATACACTCAAGTGGTGTGAACCCTCTACTGTTGGGGCTGGTGGAATTAGTGTCACAATGGGTAATGGCTCCGCTAGTGCCTCTACTGAAGAGGGCCCTACACCGAGGTCTCATCACTCAGTGGGATATCAATTCGTACAATATCAGGAACCCCAGTTGGTTGTCTACATGGAAGAATCCTGAAAAGAAACAGGTGTGCCACAGTCAATAAGTTATACATGGTGAGATGACTCAAAGAGATCACAAAAAAAACTCTTCAAAACACATACACAATCAGTGTTTTCATGCACTGAGTCATAAATCAAAAGTCATGGTCCTAGTGTATGGATATGTTGACTGTCGCACCAATACTAGATTCCCTAAACTGATAACAACACTCACTACACTTAATAATATTTCCATTAAAATGAAAGATCATAGTCCTATGTTCTATGGTAAAACTGACTCCTCTGATACCAATTTGTCATGACCCGCCCCCCGGGGCCCGTGTTGTGACTACCCCAAGCCTGCCTTCCATAGGCCAGGGGCTGGCGACTAGCACCGAATGCGTATTCCCTAAAACTGGAAAGGCATTGCCTCTATAACCTGTAACACACACAACCAAGCACATAACAAGATACGAACTCAAGTAAACTGAATAGTAAGAATAGTGAGTACAGTAAGCAAAAGGGGATAGAATACAAGCCCAACTGGAAAGTACAAGGAGAAATGGAAAGTACAAGATGACTGATAGGTGAAAAGAGACTCCATGATCTTCCATCTCGAATCCCACTTGAAGGGTCGGTACAACTCATGAATGGCCGTCTCTATGGTTCTCCATGCCTAACATCCACCTCCATGTCACCTAAGGTCCGGGTACTCTCATCCTCAGTCAGTGATATCTGTCATCTACACCAATCACAACAGGTTTCGGGCATAGCCCGGGCAGGGGTGAGTATAACGATACTCATTAGGGACCCTAAGACCCTCGAGGTCTCACAAAATCCACCAAGGATAAACCATACAACATGAAAACAACTAACAACCCTACTTAGTTATATGTCCATACATATACATAAGTTATCAAGTATACTCATCTCAAATATGAGGAAACACAGGGTCTAACCCAAAAGTCCAAAGATAAACTATTCCAAAAAGGAAGGAACACCACGAAAGTAAGTACCTCATAGATACGCCACACAGAAGAATTCCAACAAGGTATTATCACGAACGAAAGTACAACAAGGTACTAACACAACTCACACCAGGTATCTCTTTGGTACAACAGTAGATATTATTAGATGTAACTTCTAAATCATCTTACTCTGTTAATAGTTATACCCATGAAGGATCTCTAGGTGCTTACCCACATAGGATCAATCAGTGATGGCCCACACAAGATCGCTCAGTGCTGACCCACAGAGGATCGCTCAGTGCTGACCCCCATAGGATCGCTCGGTGCTGAACCACACAGGATTGATAGGTGTTGACTGACATAGGTTCGATAGGGTAGTCCCACATGGAAACCTAGAGCGGTCCCTTATGGGACCCTCAATCACAGACCCATGAAGGATATCTTTCTCAAGTCACAGCCAACTACAGGGTTCCCGCACTAGGCATGCTCCTCTCTGAGAGGGTTCACTCCTCAATCCACTGGTTTATACTCCAACTACCATGAATTCCCATGAAGATGTAACCCAAAGGATTTCCACATCATAGAGATCTCAACGCAACAGACGGTGCATCAATCAAACCACGGTCTGTAAGTTATTAACATTTTAGTCCCAAGGGCCTGGTTGGATTTGTGCTCGATCCAACCCGATTGTATCCCACCTTTAACCAAATCTCATGTGGGGTATACGAAATGGACAATCTTGCTCCATGATTTTCAGCGCAGTAGACGGTTCCAAAAATGGACATCTGGTGCCAAAGTTATGGACAAAAGAGCGTAAATGGGTCGAAGTGGGTCAGAGTCTGGTCCGACCCGATCGGACCGACCTGGCCCGACCCGGTTTGGGTCGACCCAGCCCAACCCATTAGGTCTGGCGCAGCCCGCGGTGTGACTTGGCCCACTGGGTGGCCTGGCATAGGCTGCACGGTGTGGTCGCAGAGCAACACGAGGCGACGCGGGGTGGTGCGGAGGCCGCGAGGGCCGTAGAGGCTGTGAGGGGGCTGTAGAGGTCGTGGGTGGCTGTGAGGACACGGAGGGCAGCGAGGGAGCCATGGTGGTCGTGGGTCATTGTGTGGATGTGGAGGGCCATAGAGGGTCGCGAGAACGCGGGGCGGCAAGGCCGAGGGGGGCGCGGTGAGGTTGTGGGCGGCAAGGCCATGAGGCAGCGGGGGCCGCAAGCGGTGGGGCTGCAGGGTGGTGATGGACGCATGCGGAAAGGCCGCGGGGTAGTGCGGTGAGGTCGCGAGGCAAAGGTGGCAATGGGTGAAGAAGGCTGCAGGGCGGTGATGGCCGTGGGCGGCGAGGCGACGGGGCGGCGCAGCGATGCCGCGGTGCGGCAGTCCGCCATGGCGGGCTAGGCGGCATGGTTGTGCGTCATACCTTAGTCGGTGGCTGGCTTGATCGCCCGTCCTCCGTTTTTCACCTTCGTCATGACTGGAGGTGGTGTCAGTAGCCATTCTCATGCCCCACTAAGGTTGGTTTCCATCCTCCTCTATCACGAAGAACACAACAATTTATCACAAAAATTGCAGAGAGGTTGGGTCATGTTTGTTTGGCCTGCACGGCCTCATGGGGCGGCGACGTCCATGGGCGGGGAGGCCGCGAAGCGGTGATGGTCGTGGGCAGCGAGGCTATGGGGAGGATTAGTGAGGAGGCAGTGCGGCTATCCGCCCTGGCGGGCCGGGCAGCGTGGTCACACGTCGTACCTTCGCAGGCCGCCGACTGGACCTACCGCCCTTCGTTTGTCGCCTTCGTCGTGGACGGCGGTGGTGTCAGAGGTCGTTCTCATTCCCCACTAAAGTTGGTTTCCATCTTCCTCAATTGCGAAGAATAAAACAATTTATCACAAGAATTGAGGATAGGTTGGGTCATGTTTTTTTGGCCTGCACCCTTTGCATTGGAGCAGTGGAAAGCGGTTATAATCTCTTCCTGATTTACGATGAATCGTCAAGAATGGGAAAGAGGAATAAATTCAAACAACCACCCTACCATGATTGCTTGTTGACATTGGAAGTGGTGAAGTCAGCACGTCGGTGTTTCCCAGATTGTTGGTCTTTTCGTCGTTGGAGATCCTTTGACTGTGTTCTCAGTTGGAGAATGTTTTTCCAATGTTCCCCCCAGGCTTCTACTTTTGCCGACAAATGCTCTCAAAAGAATGGCCAACCAAAATAAATTTTTTTGTCCAATTTTAAATTGTTGGCACAAAACACGTTGGAAACATTAATCAATTTACGATGCATAATTAATTAATGGGATGAAGTACATGTGTTAACTCTTCATTAATTAGAGAGTTCAAGGGGTTTCTCCCATTAAGAGGGGAGTTCAATGGGGTTTTAGTCTCAGATGGTCCCCACCACCATAACCCATGTGGGAGGTTTTAGTTCAGGTGGTCCCCACATTTAAACCACCAACACGGGAGGGTTCAAAAAATAATAATAACAAAATAAAATAAAATTTTATTTCTATTTCTATTTCCACGAAAAAACCCAAATTCTATTTTTCACCCATGACCAACTACAGTTGAGGTGAAGGACCCCTTATGTGAATACAAGCACTGCAAGTTCATTGGTGACCTCAAATTTCAATTCCGAGCACTAGTTCAAAAGTTACAAAAAATCACTCACACATTTACTAAACATACCTTAAAAAAATTCAGAAATTCATTCCATGCACACCAGGACTCAGAATCACGCGCCGTTAATTTTTGCAGACTCGTAAAATTCCCATATAATTAAAAAGCATTACATGGAAATTCCGCATCTTTACATATCTCTATCTTCTCATATCCATACAGGTATGTATTTCTTGGAAAATACACAAAATCATTACATTACCAAAATTATAAGAAGTTATTATATAATAATCCTCAAAGACTATCTTAGGGTAATGATCTCTAATCAGAGATTATTTAAATCTATTTCCAACTTTGTTTCTAAATGTCCCCATATACCAACTATAATGCCCCGACCCCAGAAGCCTAGAGTCAGTGCATTATTCTAATACATAGTCATGATTACAAGGAATCGAGTCCCAAAAGACCGATCAGTTTAGCAGTCTTGGAAAATAGATTAAATACATGAACGTTACATTACACATTATAATATAAAACAAAACATAAATGATCCTTTGAGAATACCATTAATCACCTAACTTGACCCATCTTATCAATCATAACACACTTCTTGGAATATTGGGAAAATAAAACATAAGAAAGGGGTGAGCCCAGATGCTCGGTAAGAATAACTATATACTGGAAACTTTCATAAATAAGCATAAACATTTAAGACAAAGTATACAACTAAAACAACACCCTTTTAAACTTAAACTTCTGCACAATATGGAAATGATAAATCAAATAATTCCATTTAATTATTCACAGTGATATTCTACTAGTCGAACAATCACATGAAATATCCATAGATAATTTCATAATGATGGAATGCATAATTTTTGACTTCATAACCAAATATTCAAGGCCTTTATCCAAGACTAAAAATAATATTTTGTCAAGGCTTGTGACAAGACACTAGTTTGTCTCATGACACCTATCGATGAATTGAAGATCTATAGCGAGCTCCATCTGTTACTTACGAAGTCCAATGCATTACTCATATGAAAAGAATTAAATATAACATAAAAATTCATATTAAAACAAGGATATGAAATGCCAATAATTTATCCATAATCCATTAATGGTATAAAAATTACACATCCACACTCAAACATATCACAAAACCATCAATACAATATGGAAGATTTTTATCATAATAAATCAACATCAAACATGTATAAAATCCATCAAAGGATATTGACATAGATGAAAATGATTTGTAAAACTCTTTGGTAGAAATATCCCTTTTTCCTGAAAACATTTAAAAGTCGCATAATTTAGAAAGGAAGAAATTAAAAGAAATTTTTTAATCAAAGTGTCTCATACCACTTTGAATCTTTTTAAATGAATTATCATTTTAAAAACATTTTTGTCTATATAAATAAATCCTACAAATCCATTTTGAAAACATGGACATTAATGAGAATGATTTAGATGAATAAATATTTAAACCATTTAAAATGATGATCTAGTTAAAGAGTTACTTCCATAAAACCTTAAAATATTCCTTTTGAAAATAATTTTATGAAACACAGATGTGGATGATAAAGAGATCCCAATAGATACTCACATAAAAACAACTGCGGATAATGAAGAGATTGTAGAATTAACCTTTACCTTTTACTTTTCCTTGGTAGAGGGTATGTTAGCCTCATTTGTAATAGATAAATTATATTTTTTAAATTATAAATAAAATCATATACATAAATATGATATCATACATTATCTTTCAATATTGCTTTGTTAATAATATTTTAGTAGTATCATTGTTTCGGGTGTTAACTGATTTGTTTTCCTTTTTATGCTTGGTTATGTAAGCCATGTTTTTATGGATATGGTGTATTTGATTAATATATAGAATAATATTAAGTTATTAAACAATATTCTTAATCATAAAATGAAAAATATTATTTAATGATTACGATGGGGAATGAATCTCATCATATTTGTGGAGATGGTAATCCGTACGTATGCACGAGCGATAATATCATTACATTGATGGTGAAATCGTATGTAATTAGATGGTATATCATATATACAGAATTATTAACATGTTTTACTTATTATTTATATCAGTTATACTCATTAATATATCTATCCAAATAATGAAGTGTTTGAATAATAAACTACACCATGACATGGATACGGTAAACCGTACGTACACACGTATGGTGAAAATGTCATTTATAGGATGGATAGAATAACAAATATGGTTGTACCATATTTATAATAACATCATAGTATGTAGGAGGTAAATGATTTATTATTTTGGTATGGAAACATCAAAGAAATAGGAAGTGGATGAAGAAAAGAACTTGAAAGAGGGTGGTGAAATTATTACCTCTTCTTTAGGTGTTTCCTTTTGAGTTGATCACAAGGGCTCCTTAGGTTGGATTCCTGATCAATGTAAGGACTCTAGGTTGATGTGTCATAAATAAATTAAATTATTTAATTTCTGAAAATTATAAATAAAATACCATTATGTAGGAAATATTCTTATCTTTCTAATGAATATTTATTGTCGAATTTATATTCTGTGTAACCCTATATTAAAAATGGTTTAGTTATTAAACTTTGAATTTAACACTATTAACTCTTCTTTAAATAAAATAATAAAAATGTTTTAATCTAATCCAAGTGAACCAAATAGGATCATATTATATTAACATGGTTTGTTTTGGTCGAATTACACTTATCCAAAAGAATTAGGATATGTGTTAGGGTAATTATAATATCATGTTTACCCTTAATTACCCTATTTACTTTTAAACTTTGTAAATAAAACTCAAAAGTTACTATTCACTAAAAATTATTTTCCTTGTATTGAATCAAATTTTACGTACTGATGTCAGCCGCGTCTCTTCTATTTTTTAATTTTAACTCACAGAAGCTGTAAAATTATGTATTATGCAAAATTTCAAATGCTCCTAGAAGGTGGGTAAAAAAAACATTAAAAAGTTCAATAAAATTTTATTCATCTAATTTTGTTATAAAATTAATCCAATGAGTTTAATTGAACTTTTATAGGTATTATATATCTATTTTAATTTATATTAAATTTAAATAATATAAATAATCATTTAAATAAAAAGTCACTTTTAAATAATAACGTATTGTTTTTCACTATTCATAAAAAATTGAATGTTTTCAGAAAAATATAAAAAATTCACCCTATGATAATTTTGATATTATGAATTTTAAAATTAAGTCAATTTTTCCAAATTCAAAACATAAAAGTTTCATTTATTAATTTAAAATTAATTCCCGTTGTCAAAACCAAATGGCGGGTTTTTAAAAAGTAAAAACTATCAAAAGATTGACATGTGTTTAGGTTATATTTAAATGTTAAATTACTTATAATGACCTAAATTTTATTAAATAATAAAAAAATAAACTAATTATAATTCCAAAACGAATAAAATTTATAATTGAACACTATAAATTATTTTTATAAAAAATGTTGTTTTCAATTAAAATTTAGTATGTTTCACTATTCATCCAAATATGAAAGTTATCAGAAAAACTCCAAAAATTTATCAAAACAAAAATTTTATGACCCAGTTCTAATTAAGAAGCTTATTTTTTCAAATTGAATATATAAAAGTGTCAAATATTGGATTTTAACAGGGTTTTCCCTCAAAAGGCGGTAAAATTTCATTTTCTAAAAAATACTTCTTATATCTGAAGAAATGAATTTGTTCTTATATTATGTCTATGAAACACATAATATTGATGTCAAAATTTATTTGGAATATATAAAATTTAAAATGCAGATAATACTATTCATAACCACTTTTGAACAGCTAGTTTTGTAAGTTGTGGTGCGCTCGAACTCAGTGTTGCGTGTAGCGCACATTATGGAATTACTTTGAAGAAATAACATACTATGAAATCTTCGGTTGTTACAAATAATCATAAACATTTAAGGAAATGTATAAGAATAAAACGAAATCCTTTTAAAATATCAGTATAATATAGAAAAGATAAATCAAATAATGTCATTTACTTATTCACATGGAAATTATACTTGTCGAATAATCACATTTAATTTCAATAGCCATTTTCATAATGATGGAATGTAGAATTACAAACATCATAACCACATAGTTCAGGACTAATGCCAATACTACAAATAATATTTTTGCAAGGCCTTATACCAAGACACTGGTTTGTCTCATGAGACTTACTGATGCATCGACGAGCTATAGCAGCCTCCACCCATCACTTACTAAGTCCAATACATTCCTCGTATGAAAAGGTTGAAACATAACATAAAAAATCATATTAAAAATAACATACAAAATGTTAATACTATAACCATAAACCATGAATGGTATAAAATAACACATCCACTTTCAAACATGTCACAAAACCTTCAATACAATATAGATGATTTTATCATAATAAATCAACTTCAAAAAAGTGTAAAATACATCAAAGGATATTAACAGAGATGGTTCCAAAACTATTTGAGAGAAATATCTCATTCTATTTTGAAAAAATTTAAAAGTAACATAATTATAAAATAATTTTTTTTATAATCATGTAAGGGAATATTTGAAGCTGTTAATGATGTGGAAAATAGTTGCACTTGCTGTATAAGTTAAGAAAACATTTTTTTCTTTAATTTTGTTGAAAAGGTCCTAAAGGACCTTGTTTGGAAAATGATGGAAAAATTCATTTATAAAATTTTTATAAAAAGTCAAAGAAGGGTATAAATTACTTTAACCTATAGACTAGAAAATATTAAATATGTTTTGAAATACATTTTTAAGAAACACAGATGTGGATGATAAGGAGGTCCCAGTAGATACCCACGTATAAACATGCTCAGATAATGATGATATCATATATAATAGATAAATCATTTTTATTAAATTATGCAAGAAACACATACATAAATATGACATCATATGAGATCTTTAAATATTTCATTGTTAATAATATTTCAGTAGTATCATTGTTTCGACTGTTAACTGACGCATTTTCCTTAATATTTTTTGATATTTAAGTCATGTTTGATATGTATAATATATATTTGATTCAAATCCATAATAATATTATGTTCTTAAACATTATTATTTAATCATAAAATAAAATTTAATCTTGAATGGTTATAATGTGGAATGAATCTTATCATGCTCGTGGAGACGGTAATCCGTATGTACGCACAAGCGAAAATATCATTATTTTAATAGTTAAATACTCTGTAATTATATTTTATATCATATATACAGAATAATTAAAATTTTATATTTATTATTTACATATGTTATACTCATTATTATTCCTATCAAAATAATGAAGTGTTTGAATAACAAACTACACCACGATGCGGAGACAGTAAGTCATACGTACGTACATATGGTGACGTGTTATTCACAGGATGGACAGAATAATGATTATGGTTATTACATATTTATAATAACATCACAGTATGTATAAGGTATTGAATTTAATACTTTGGTATGGAAACCATAAATAATGTAGAGGTAGAATAAGTAAAGAACTTTGGAAGTGGTGGTGAAATTATTACCTCTTTTTTAGGTGTTTCCTTTTGAGTTGATCAAAAGGGCTCCTTAGGTTGGATTTATGATCAAAGGACTCTAAGTAAAATTTATGGTATTTGGGTTGATATTTGAGCAGTGTTTGGCAGATCCAAATGGATTTGGAGGTGTTATTTTGAGAGAAGGGGACATACCCTTTTATAAGAGAGGTGAGGGTCACTTTAGGAAAAGATTTATATATTATTTTATTCTACAATCATATTCGGTTTATAATGACTCCAAAAGGATTTATTTCAAGGCTAAGGTGGTGCTGGGTTGAACACCTCTCAACTAATATATTTTAGATATGTTTAAGCCACCATATTGAACTTATCTTTTAGATTTAACTGTTAGTTAAATTGGTTAACTTTTACCATGTATTTTTGTATTATTATAATAAATGGTTAATAAACATAATATAAAAATCCAAGAGAACCCCAAGTGGTTAACTATTGATATATATAACATTATCTATGTCATTTGGCTGAACCCAGAATTTTTTGAATATTATATCAATTAATAATATAGAATTTTTTTTTAAAACTCATTTATGTCAATTTTGACACTATTTAGTATTTGGTTTTTGTGAAAGTCAGAAAAACATTATCACTTCGAAAAAAATTATTTAATCAACACTAAAATGTCATATTAACCTTTCAATTTTTCTTCATACATCAAAAGTCTCAATTTAAAATTATAATAATATTTATAATATCAATTATTTTAATCATTCAATAATAAGGTAATTACTGCATCATCATTGTGTCAAAAATAAATTTAATTATTTAATGTCTAAAAATTATAATTAAAATACCATTATGTAGGTAATATATTTATATTTATAATTAATATTAATATTATAATTTATCTTTTGTATATACCAATATAAAAAATGTTTTAGTTATGGAAATTTGAATTTAACACTTTTAACTCTTATTTAAATGAAATAATAATAAATGTACTAATCTAATCCCAGTGGATCAAAGAGGATAATATTTTATTTTTAAAGGTGATTTTGGTCGAAATAAACTTATCCAATATAATCAGTTCATGTGTTAGGATAATTATAATATCATTTTTACCTTTAATTACCCTATTTTACTTTTAACCGTGGTAAATAAAATCCAAAAGTTACTATTCACCAAAAAATATTTTCATCCTATTGAACCAGATTTTACATAATGATGTTTACCATGTCTCTAAATTTTTTAAATTCAATTCACAGAAGTGGTAAAAAAAATTTATGAAAATTTGCTAATGTTCCTAGGAGGTGGGTAAAAGAGGTTAAAAATTTCAATAAAATTTGAAACATTTAATTTTATTATAAAATGAATTCAATTAATTAAATTGAACTAATATAGTTATTATGTATCTATATTTACTTAAAATATATTTAAATAGAATAAATAATTATTTAAATAAAATGTAGGTTTTAAACAATAAAGTAGTGTTTTCACTATTCATCAAAAATTGATAGTTTTTAGACAAATACCCAAAATTCATCCTAATCTAATTTTGATATTCCAAATACAAAAATGAAGTCCATTATAAAAAATAAAATTTATGAAATTTCAAAAAGTGGGTATGACTATTCATAATGGCTAGTTTGATTGGTCATGGTATGCTAGAACTTGAAGTTGCATACAACGCAAGCAATTTCATTATTTAAATAGAAGCATACCATAGAAGCATGGAGTGTTACACTCACATACTACTCGATCATCTTGGTATGTTTGATGATTTCATGACCAGGGATCTGGAAAAGGGAAAGGGTCCTATATTGGTTGGTTGATCTGGTTTTGCTAGAGTATGTGGGCATTGTAGTATGGAATTCGGACTGGATTTTTATTGATATTTTTGTTTAACTGCTTTACCTTATACATTAATCCATTGCCTATGGGGATCCTTTTTCTCTATTTCGATATGTGTAACTAGAATACCATACAATTATTACATGGTTGGTAAATATTTTTTATTTTTCTATAATAAGAATTTTTTAATTCTTTATTTTTTGATTCTATTGCTGTATCTTCCATTATACACTTTGATGTTTACCTCATCATCATCATGCAAATTTTTATTCAAAGAGAAAAAAATAAGTACACATAAAGGCCAAAGAAGCAGGCTGGGCCAAACAAGACTACAAGGGTCTAAATTGGTGAAGACCAAGGGCGTCTTCCTTAATGATAACATTATCTGCCGAGGGTTGACAATGAAAGTCTTGAAAAAAAATAAGCACTCAGAGTTAGGAAAGTCACATGCTGCTAGGTAATCTGCTGACCTATTACATTCTCGACCGGTGTGGGATACCATGCTGACATTGTTAAGAATATGGTGGAATTTATGAATTTCATATTCAATAGGCCAAGGCACATCGCTGATTCCCTGGAGTGCATTTGAAACAAGAATGGAGTATGTCTCAACCTACATAGGGATCAACCCCCTTTGTTGGCACATAGAATGTCCCACCATCATGGCCCTAGCCTCAGCTAAAATAGAAGTTCCATGACCCATCTGAGAGGAGAAGGCATGTTTGGCCAAGCTATAGGAGTCACGAAAGATCCCCCCACCATGCATAGTGCCTGAGACGTAGGACCCATCTGTTTTAAGATTGAAGTTCCATGTCAGAGGATTCCATATGACCCAATTACTAGAGAGGGGGTTAGTGACTTTAGGAGGATTGGGTTGGGCAGGAAGAATCAGTTGCAGAGTAGGAGCCTCCTTATAGGTGTTGAGCGCCCTGACCATATCATTGAGGAGATTTTTTGTGCGTCCAATGATCATGTGCACAAATGAAGACACACCCTTATAAAGATATCTATTTCATGCCTTATACATGATCTATCATCCTACATGAAAAACTAGAGAGCATGCTCTTTTCTTCAGGCCTTGACCACCGGATTCATGGAACATGTAAGCAAGATAGGGCTGGTCTACCATAGATGAGATAGAAAAACCAGTGAAGGCACCCAAACACTCCCAAACCTCTTTCTCCCAATAATACTCAAAGAACAGGTGGTTTGGGATTTCCTCCTAGTGCCTCTTACGGCAAACACAATGGGGTTCCATGCTCACGCCGCAATGTTGGATGTTCTCCTCAGTGGGAATTTCTCTATTGTGGATCTGCCAAGATAGAAAGTTATGTTTTTTGGGTATGGAATTGTCCCAGAGAGCCTCACTCTATTCATCTACCTCGGTCTCCATGGAATAGACCCTACGAAAGTCATTGGGTGTGAAAGAGCCTAAGGAGGATGGGGTGAAAAAACATCGGTTCGGACTCAAGGTCATGTCAATGAGATGAAACACGTTCATCAGATCTTTTGTGAGAATAATATTAATGAAATACGGGTAGTTACTTTCCTTCTTGAATGATAATATGGTGGTTGGGTAGCTCAACTACCCAATGGTCTCCCCACACCAGTTATTGTTCCAAAATCAAACTTCCCATGTTTCGATGATCCATCAAGTTTAAGGACTGAGAGAATCCACGAGGGGACAAATCTCTCTCCAAAAGGGGTGTATGCCCCCTACTACCCTATCTTCGATGTAGCTGGAATGCATGGTAAGCCCCCACCAGGTTCTTTGCTCTAGAACCTCTCATTCCATTTTTTTGCATGCATGCATAAAAGGGCATCATCGAGACATTGAACACTGATACCCCCTTCACTAATAGGTTACGCCATCCTATGCCAAGAGACCCAGTGACTCTTTCCCTCAGACATTGGGTCCCAAATGAAAACTGAAAATTTCTTCTACATATTTCTTATAACCCATTTCGGAACATTGACACCAGATAGAGCTTGTATTAGTGTTTCCAAGAGGATTGTATTAACCAAAGCTATTCTACCACAAAATGAATTAAAAATATTCTTCCAGTTAAGCACACTTTCCGCGTTTCTACAGGAAATGGTATCGAAGTCACGAATGTATAGAGGCTCAGAGTAAATGGTGGCTCCCAGGTACTACTTGGAAAGGATACCTTTTCCACAAGAGATACTCACATTAAGAGCACGCCTATCAAAACAGTTTCAAGAGATTAAGAAAGTGCTCTTGTTCTTGTTTATACAGTAGCCACTCCAAAAAACAGAAGACCTCCAAACCGTTTTTAAGGCCTCTTACTAACCTTCTTAATGAATTGATGAATAGAATGGTGTCATCTACAAACATAAGGTGAGAAACAGAGGGGGACCTCGACCTTATGCAGAAGGGAGATCTGATGTTTACCTGATATTGAGGGCATAGTCTTCCTACAACGTCCCACTTGTCCATCAATGCTAGCAAGAAACATCTGGTGTTAGAAAATGCACACATGTGGTTGTGTGGAACTATAGTTGGGACACTATGATTTGGGTTGGGGTGTTATAAATAGAGCCTTTATGTTTTTTCCTAATTGAAATTATAATAATTTCAAAATAATTTCATGTAAAAAGAGTAAAAAGTGGTTAATTGAGATTATTTTTTAGAGAAGATTCTGGAGTTTGTTGGAGATGCTTATGAAGATTATGACAACATGGGTTTTATGATCATTTTCATATTTATTAGGGATTAATCAAGACTTAAATGGGTCTTTCACATCAGTTATAAGGGATTTTCATGAGTCATGAAAAGGGGACGATCATCGGTAAAAGGTTATGCATGGAGGCTATAGGGGTGAAGATTGAGGGAGATGATAGTGTTAGTGGATATGATGTTGGTGGAATTTTGTGACTTATATAGGGAATTCAAATATCATTTTAGGAATATGTTTATTCTAAAATAATAGAATAGAAATCTAGTTTTTTATCTGGAGAGTTTTGGAAAGAGGAATTCTATCAACATTCTTCGATGGAGATTAATGGTGAATATTTCTCTTCTAATCTAATAATGATTGGAAATTCTATTTGTGGATAAACCTAATACATTCAAATGTTGAACTATTTTTTAGATTTATTTCATTAATTCCACACAATTATTTTAATCTAGATGTATGATTATTGACTTTTTATTAACATCAGATAGTCAAATAGTATTTAAATTTTTTTACTTATTTATTTTTTTCTATGACCAACAAATCTCTAATAAGATACTATTGTTCATTAAATGAGTCTTTTAAATTTAGGAAAATTTGGAGCATGCATGTTGACTCTAAATGTTTAAAATTATCAATTATCAATTGATCATTATGATCACAATGGACAATCAATTTTTTTCCATGAACACAATTATCCTTGAGATCATTGGTCATATCGTTATAAAATAATAACTGTGAATGTAATTATAATCAAAGATATCAACCTCCTAAACTGTATAAAATTAATTGTTTGTGATCATGAAACATGCATTGAGAGAATTATATGTTAGAAAAAAATTTCAAGTGATAGAGAAATAATGATCTATGAAAACTACTAGGATTTCACCATTGTTTTTATTTATATGAGTCAATATTTTTTGGTTTATAGAACTTGGAATAATTTTCATCATTAAATATTCCTCTAAATATAAATAAAAAACATTAAAAAGATATAAGAAGTCATGAAAGGAAACCTCATAGGATATTACCTAGGGTACTACTACACTATATAACATATGAAGAACTTGAAGTAGGTTTAAGATAATAATAAACCGAATGTTCATTATCCCAATAGAATATTTCTCCACTTTTGTTTCCAAAATAGCTGAGGGTAACCTTTCTCAAAATATTCCAAAAATAATTAAAATTTAATAGTCTCTATATCAATATGAAAATCATATAATAGTAAACTATTTTAATATAGATCATCTCTTAATTATGTGAGTTGTTATGAGAATGTAAAATAGAAATAAACTTGAATCTATAATTCTCATAATACATTTTAACTTCATTTTTTCATTACTAACAGGAATCATAATCCATTTGTGATATTTTAAATAATAAAGATCATTTTGATCATCAAAATATGTAATTCATATTTTATTTCCAATATTTATTTTCAAATTTTCTTATTTAAAAATAATATATTAGTAGAACAATGATGTCCTCATTCACTCCTCATTTAATATTCATCAAATCAAAGATTTAATAATATCTTGGTAAAGCATTTTTATATTTTGATCTTGAATAACAAATTCAAAATAATATGATATAATGTATTCTTTAGTTTTATTATTATTTAAATCTCCAACATCATCATTTTTTTAAAATGCTTATGAAATTTAAGAAGACCCCTCTCTAAGGTAATTACCTTTTCAATTTCATAGACTGCTTCTATTTTTTAAGGTCTTCTGAACCTTATGAACTTTATATAAACCCTATATTACCCATGGATCAATTTATCCTTTAATTTATTTTTTCTTAGATTCTATTCCATATGGTAAAATAATCCTTATGATGTTATGGTGAAACTTATGATGATCCCAAATGAACCTTATATGATCTTAAACCAACCTTACGAAGTCCCCACACGAGCCTCATAAATGCAATCGCAAACATAGGAAGTATTTGCATGAACCTTAAAAAGTATATTTCAACATTAAAAATTCATTGCTTGAACATTAAAAATTATGCCTCAACCTTACAAATATTCAAATGTACCTTAAAAAATCTTTCTAAAACTTATGAATCCTATTCAATAATCTTATAAAGCTATACATTGCCTTATTAATTCCTATAACAACATAAAAAAGTTAATTACTTCCCCATTTTCTAAGATTTGTACTCTAAGATGACATTACTAAGTCATAATATCAACCTTAAATTTTTTTAGCACAACCTTATTAGGTTTTCAAAAAAATATTATGATGTTCTATAGAGCCCAAAACATTATCAAATTCACCAAAACTTATGGTTCCAGAATTGATCAAACTGGACTTAAATAATCTCAAATCTACTCAAGTCATTCTCAATGACTCTAAATAATCTTCAAACAACTAAAATACATTTGTAAATTTTTAGAATAATCCCAAAACTTTTTAGATTACTTCTAAAGTACTTTCAAATTTTTAATTACTAAATTTAGATTATTTCAACAAACAGTCATTATCTATTAAATTCCATCATCAATTTAGATTCTTCATGACTTCATCCAAGTGATATAATCTAATATATTTATTATCCTTCAATATCATTACTCCTTTTATGGTTTCTTTACACTTATAACTAACATTATATTCCTTTAAGAAAAAATCTCAAGTTATTTTAGCATCCAGCTTCCCTAGGTTCATTCCAAAACTTTTATAGACATTACCTCTCAAAACATTAACCACATATCTTTGATTACCTTGAATACCAGATCAAAATTAATTTTAAATAATAACACATAAATTGAATTAATACAAATAAGTATTACAAGACTGCATCTTCACTTGGTCTTTACACAAATATATGGGATGATTCTTCATTGCCTTTATTAGGTGCATTATTCCTACATTTCCCAAGTTCAACATACATATAACTTCCTTTACACAATCATATTGACGACATATTTACATAAAATGTATCATTAACCCCATTAATCCATTTGGGATCTTCAGAATTATTCTAAAAGTGATTTTTGGATGATTTGATCAATGGTCTAAATAAAATAAAATATGATATGATTAATTTATATAAAAAAATAGAAAAAAATGAAATATTTTTTTATTAGAAAATAAATTTTTTTATAACATATCATATAATTTGAATATGAAGGATTTCATATTAAATATATGTAAATAATAAATATGAAATGTTTGTATTGGATAAAATTAAATTGTTTGTGTTTATTCATGACTAACTTTAAGTGTTTTTATAATTGTTTTATTTATCAATTATTTATAAATGCATATATCATGTGTGAATATATTATTTTTTTAATTTATTTAGTTTCATTCTCTACTTTATTCATGAATAAAATTATTATCTTATGAAAGGGTATTTTTTTAAAAGATTCATATTGCTTCTATAAAATTTCATACATGCATATAATGAGTTACATGTTGGGTATGACAATTGATTTTGTTATATTATTACTTAATTATAGCTTGTTCAAGAGTTATGTAAGGAGTTACACATAAGTATGATTTGATTATATTGGCTTAGTGGAGGGAATAAGGATTTCAAAATAATTATTAAAAGCATAAATATAATTATAGGGAATGCATGAGACAAGATAGTTTAGTTAAACCACTTCAAAATACAGAGTGTCAGATTCCTTCTAAAGAAAACATATTTCAATACCTATATAATTAAAATGGGTAGGTTTATTTAAATCAGGGAGCCCCTGGATTATCTTATGTAAAGAATGAATGTAATGAGGTGACCCAAAGAGTTTGGTGCCTCATTTTTAGAATTTTAAGGTTATAATTATCTAGTAAACACTTAAAAGGTATACCAAATGAATAGTTTTATGTTTATCCGTATGATGTATTGAAAAAAATAGTTGTGTACTCAACCATCCAAGAGTCATATATGATATTATTGTCATAATTACTTACCTAAAAAACTAATTAGTTCAAGGAATTTCAATGTAGACACATTACTTAGTGAAATATGGATCTTGGACCACAAATATATATAATTAGTTTAAAAGGGTTAATTATTTTAGTTGCAGTACATTTAATAGAATTTCTTATTAAATTAATGTAACACATGATACTTGAAAAAAGGTTTTGTGGTAAATGAATAGTATCTATAACATCAATTTAGACATTAAGGTAAATTATAGAGAAAATGTTAATGTAATAAAATTGATATACTAGTATATGAGCTTAAGATTCATTCTTAAGAAGTATGTAAAATTAAATGTGTTTGAGTAACAACTTTCTGAGTAACCTAATATTGAATTTTTTAAATAATTGAATCTAGATTACTATGAGAAATATAATGTGATTCACATAATGTTTCAAAATCATTATATTAAAAGTGACCCAAGGGACTTGAGTCTCCACTCACATATTCAATGTGATTGAGTGTGTTAATAACATATAGAGACTACAGGTTTCCATTAACACTTGACCTTTGTTTTAAATTGTCTCTAAAATTATTGTTGGAAATATTTTGACAATGTGAATGAGTTCAATAAAATTTTACCCTATTTTCTAAAATTATTTGTCACGACCCGACCTCGGGGCCCATGCCGTGACTACCCCAAGCCCGCCTTCCATAGGCCAGGGGCTGGCGACTAGCACCAAGGCGTAAAATCCCGGTAAACAGGGAAGGCATTGCCTTTATAAGTAACGACCACCACAGAGTCAGCAAGCGGAAAGTAACTACAAAGTGCAGAAAAGTAAAGGGGGCCGGAAATACAAGCCCAACTGTAAAGTACAACTGAAAAAGTGAAGAACAGCAACTGAAGAAAAGACGGCGGCCTCGTGTCGTCCACTGGCAATCCCACCTGAAGGGTGGGCACAGATAGCCTCCAGGCTCCTCGGGTCCCACGTCCGCTCCGAGCACGTCCCGCCCAGTGGTCCACCTCCAGGTACCGTCCTGCTCCACGCCCCAACCGTGATCAGCGCTGTCCGTCGTCTGCATCCAACACAACAAGGTGCGGGCATAGCCCGTGCAGGGGTGAGTATAAGCTACTCAGTAAGGACCCCGAGACCCCCGAAGGTCTCCCGAAATCCACAAAGGATATAGCACAAAAGAAAGATGCAATCACAAAGTAACATCTGACTCGACTAGGGTATATGCCCATACATATACCTAAGTCCCCAATTCTAGCTCTACTCACGAGCCCAAGAACAACTCAATCCACGCAGGAAAGAAAGACTCAAATCCACAAGGAGAGTAAACAGTAAATCCACAAAGGATAGTTCAACACAATCCACAAAGGAGAGTAACATAAGATTCAGCTCAACCAGGTATACTTTTTCAGATGACGTCAAAGATGATCACTGATCCATCTAAGTCGTCGGACCCACGAAGGATCGATAGGTACTAACCCCCGCAAAAGACCCACATAGGATCGGGCTCACACAGAACCTGTAGGCAGTGGCTCACACAGAACCGGTAGTAAGGACCCACATAGGATCGGGCTCACACAGAACCTGTAGCACTGATCCACGTAGGATCGCTGAGTGCAGTAGTCGACGCAGTCCACTGAGGATCTCTGCACAGTCGTCGCCGCAGTCCACGGAGGATCTCTGCTCTGCCGTCGTCGCAGTCCACGGAGGATCTCTGCTCTGCCATCGTCGCAGTCCACGGAGGATCTCTGCTCTGCCGTCGCCGCAGTCCACGGAGGATCTCTGCTCTTCCGTCGTCGCAGTCCACGGAGGATCTCTACTCTGTCGTCGAAGTCACAGCCAGCGCTAGGGTTCCCGCACATAGCGAGCTCCTTTAGGAGGGTCCGCTCCACGAGCCGAGAGGCTGATACATCAACTGACACGTATTCCGAAGTTGATGTATCCAAAAGTTCCGTATCGACAACAGGATCTCAACGCAACAGATGGCGCGTCAATCGGACGCCCGGTCTGAGAGTTATTGGCATTTTCGTCCCAGGGGCCCGGTTGGTTTTTAGGGAAAAACCAACCCGACCGTACTCCGCCTGTATCCGATCCTCGGGCGGAGTATGCCAAAAGTTCCGTCTCACTTAGAGTAAACTACCACAGCTGACGGTACGTCGATCGGACGTCCGTAGCTCAAGTTATGAGCGTTTCCGCTCCGAGGGCCCGGTTGGTTTCGTGTACGAACCAACCCGGCCGAACCCAAAGTCTTCCGAAACCTTGAGTATAATATACCGAAACGACCGTATCGATCCAAGGATCGCGTAGCCACTGACGGTTCGTCAATCGGAGGTCCCAGGCCCAAGTTATGGGCAAAGGACCGAAGAAGGCCCGAAAACGGGGGTTCTGGGCCCGGGGCGACCCGGCCGAACCCCCCCCCCCCCCCTGGGTCGGTCGAACCGGGTCGGCCCGGCCGACCGGACCGGCCGGCTCGGCTTCGGCCGAGCGGCCGAAGGACTGCCGCGGGTTTGACCCGCGGCTTGGTGGAAACGCGGCCCCGCGGGGGGCCGCCTGTCACGCGGACGCGGCCGGGCCGCCGTGTCCCTCCCCGGTTCCGCGCTGCCGCGGAACCGGCCGCCGCCGCCGTGGCTTCAGCCGCGGCGGATCTCCTCCACGGCGGCGCGCCGGGCGCCGCCGCCGCCTTCCGCGGGCCGCCGGAGTTGCTCCGGTGGCCCGTTTTGCCTCCCGTCTGCGCCATTGCTCCTCCCGGGGGCCGATCTTCACTGCGGGATCAACAGATCGCCCCTGCCACGCGGTTCGTCGTCGTCCGCCAAATCCGCACAACAAAAGAGATTGGCGGAGGGTTGCCGGGACTTGTTCGTTAGATCCGCACCCTCCGCGTTAGTCATAAACAACGGGAGGAATAGGAACAACCAATCAACAATTTTAAATAAATTTAAAATTGTTTCGTGATCGGGTTCTTTATTTTAAAAGAATAAACACGGGAAAAACAAAATATTCCAATCAACCCTTACCTTGTCGTCGTCGGACGGGGGATCGTCGCGGGATTGCTCGTCGCGGAAGAAGGGGGATCGTCGCGTCGTCGCGGTATCCGGCGTCGCGTCGCCAATCTCCGGATCAAGATCAAACGGATTTAATTAATTAAATCCGTTGTTATTGAAAATTAAAAAGGGAGAATTTAGAAGATTCGATTCACACCTTTAACCGTCGATCGTAGGTTTCGCCGCGGAAGAAGAGGCGTCGCTGAAGAACGTCGCGGGTAGAGCTCGTCGACGTCGCAGATCACGGTGTGCGTCGTCGAATTCCGGTCGCCGGCGTTCTTCGCGTTCTTCGTGTCTTTTGTGTTCTTCGCGTTCTTCGCGAGGAGGGGAGATGAAGAAACAAAGATCCTCTCAAATCCTTTCAAAGGATTTTTAGGTTGGTCTTATTTTATAAACATGCCAACAAACGCAAAAGCGTAAGTAACGACCCATCAGTTCGTTGAATTAATTCAACGAGCGAAACAGCCCATTTAATTCACGAAATAAACCGCTCAATTAAATGGTCTGTTATGAATTTAAGAAAACGCGTCGGTTGACTTTTCAGTTACTTTGACGGGTTTTCGCGGGTGCGTTACTTAGCGAAAGAAACGGCGGGGCTCGTGCGGGCCCCACCTCAAAAATATCCTAACAAGGGGTAGGATATTTCCGGATAGCACCCTATCCGCTTTAACTCAGTTCAAGTGGCTTCCAAGTGACTTCCAAGCAGCTTAAGTGAAATAAAATAAAGTTGTCGCACAAATTTTATTTTATTTCTGACTTAAAGCCCCAAAATTTAAAAACCACGTCTGAGCAAACGCAACTCCGGAAGAGGCGTTTCTAAGCAAATACCGGCGCTGCGATTTCATCGGTGCCCTCAGAATTCGATTCCGGGCACCGGTTCAAAAGATAGAAAAACCCGCTCGTCCGTTCACTGAACGTACCCGAGCCAAACTTCAGAAATTGATTCCGGGCACACCGGGCCTCGGAATCAGGTGCCGTCTGAAGCTGCGCTCTTGTAAAATTCCAAATAAAATTAAGAAAAAAATTTCCTTGAAATTTGCGGGTCTTTACATTATTGACGGTAAATGAGCATGATCTGTGATGTTTAGCCTCTAGTGGTGTATTAACAATACAAGTAAGACTAATTTGAAATAGGAAGAAGAAATTTTAGTTTTAAGTTCCAAAAAGCTTTCTTCAGATAGCCAATCAATGTTTTCAAAACCTTAAAGTATGATTCTTGTAGGAATAAAATTTTTCATATGTGGTGGGATTTTCCATGATACCTAAAAGAGTTTGGGAAACTCTATGAGAATTACATGTCATGTATTAGTGTTATAGAATAAATTCTTACATTTTTAAGGGTATATGATACTAAATATATATTTTAAGGATTTTTAAAATATACAATATTTCAAAATCAACGTAACAAATAATGGATATTATAGTTTTCATTCAAATGATGAAGAAAAGGGTTGATAAATCATGGAACTTAATATGAAGGAAAATATAAATCTCAAATGGATCTACATAAAGGATGTATATTTTTATGTTATTTAAATTATATGATAAGAGAAAATATTTGTTAACAAATCGTTTTTATGAAAAATATTAGATAAAAGTTATACACATGGTTAATGATTCATCATACACTGTAACATTATTGAAAATGAGGTAAGGATTAAAAAAAGAATGATAAAAGATTTTATCCAGATCTTTGTTATAATATGATGGATATGATCCTACCACCCATTAGTGGAATATTTAAAAGAATAAAATCCCCTTTTTAGATTATTTCTCCAAACACATAAATACATTATAATATATGGATACAATTGTTTATTTGTAATATATTTTCAATAAATCAAATAATTGTTATTTCCTAACACAGAAAACATTGTGTATCTTAGCATGATTCTATGAAGAGAATATTGATTATAATAGGCTGGTTAAAGTATCTTTAGAATTATAGAAGTTCAAGTATAAAAATTAATGGAGTATAAATTCAAAGTAAATATCATTTAATAACCTAAATAGATTTAGGCTATGTTGGGAATAAAAAAAGTAAAGAGTTTAATTTTGTTTCTATATCGAAGTAAAAGAAACATTTTATCCTAAATGAGTTTAGGATGTATTGGTATAGAAAAGTTTAAAAAGTAACATTATTTACCAAAATGATATCAATGAAAAAGTTTGATGAAATTTTTTCCAAGAATGGCATCCCTGATTAACATAGAAAGAATTATCAGTAAACATTAGTATTTATTAAAATCATAATATTAGATGTGTTTTAAAAAACACTCATATATCTTATAATAACCAATATTCATAATATTTTTAAAATGTAGAATAATAGTAGAATACAAAAAAGATCATAAAACATACATACTTTTACGGTTCAAGAATAATCCTTACATCCACAAAGAGGCGGAATCAGTTCACTATTTCAGGATACAATTAAAGGCTGAATCTCATATTACAAAAACCCTAGTTCAAGGGGTTCAATTAAAACAATGTTGTGTAATAGTAACTCACAATGCATTAACTCCAATATATATTGTTGGTCTATTATGCTATAGTTCTAATGGAAGTACGCTCATTGAGATATAGTACCCTATCGATGTCCTCAGATACATATAGTTATAGTAACCATGTCAAAGTGTACACTATTAAAGTTCTAAGTCAGTGTCACTGGTTAGATATTTTATAGTGAGTTATCATTGATACAATACCATATTTATTATGACCCCTAAGAGTTGTATTCTTATATAAAGTACGAGCCACTAGCTATAAGGACTCAGCCTTAAAACGTTATATAATATTTAGTTAACTCTTGAATTTTAATTTATTTCACAATGAAGATATTTTTTGCTTTAGGGACATATATAATTTGTACATAATACGTACATAAAATCCCACATTTATACAATTTTTATACTACTAAAATAATATCCATTTCTTCCAAAATATAAAACCTGTAAAAAAATATGATTTCTTTGAAAAATTGTAAAAACATTCAACATGACTTCCTCTTTTATCTGACACATCCTTATTCCCTATGAAAAACATTTAAAAACATAATATGAGAATAAAAATCTCTGTAAGGGAAACAAATAAATAAAATTATTAGTCCAATGAATACATAAAAACCCCTTAAAATCATTTTCATGAAAACAAATAAGCCTGCATAAAAAACCATGAAATACCCTTCCTATATATTTAATATATCACTCTTAAATTCACAGTTAAACGTAGAATAAACTTATCTTCAAATTCCATCTCTGGATTACCCAATTCATTGGAGAACTATAATGGGACTCACCCATCACATCTTGAGCTATAATGGGGATTAAATCATCATATCTTGAGATATAATGGGGCTCAACCAAAAACATATTGGGATATAATGGTACAAAAACATAATAGACAATTTCCAAGTAACATATAATGAATAAAACACTTTATAACTCATTTAAACCCGTGATAAAACCACACACAAATATCAAAATACCATTTTCTCATAAAAACCACTTTTAAAATATAAAAATCACACACATTATAATAAAATATTATTTATAAAAAATAACAATTAAAACATATAAAAAATCATTACATTAATAAATTGTCATGAAAGTGGTATAAACCACTCATTTCATATAAAAAAGAACAATCTTTTTAAATTTTATAAAAGAGACATTTAAAAGGATTTTAAAAAGGAATGTTCATTACCTCAAGTTAGAATTCATTAAAACTTATTCAACCCTAAAGTATAATGGTTTTAATAGTGTTATTAGATTATTACATACATTTACACATGTTTATAATACATTTTATGAATTTCTTATAACATATTCCACCCATTTATTATCATATTTTGTTATTGCTATTGTGTCGGGTGCGTTCGTTTCATGGTTTCTGAGGTCATTTTATTATAGAATTACTTGTATAAAAGAAAATATACAAAAAAATTGAGAACACGAAAATATATATATGTCATTTTAAACAATTATAAGTGAATTTTAACGTCCCATGATTTTGGTAAAGGGAATTGAAAATCCATCATCATGAAGGCGTTGAATTAACACACCATTGATGATGATTTCATTTTTAAGAATAAAAGAAGAAAATAAAATATTAAATTATGAATATACCATTTAAAATGATAAAATTATTTTATATATATTATATTGAAGTCATCAGAAAAAAATGTATATGTGGAAAATTAAGGTAGATGTGAAAAAACAATTTAAAAGACAAAATGAAGGAATTTACCTCTAAAACTTTTATACATGAAAACCACCTAAGGCTCTTGGAAGTAACCTTTTTGTAAAACATGTAGCACAAGAATTTGGAAATGGATGAGGATAAGGTAATTATTTAGAATATAGTTAAGAAATACGGTTCGAGGTGATGAATATTTTTTGAATGAAGGAGCCTCCTTTTGTAATTGATGTGTGGGGAAAATTAGAAATTACATAAAATATTAAAATATGATTAGTCTAAAATAGGACTAATGATTTTGAAAAGTCTAAAAACTCATATTATATAACACTTTTCAAGGAATATTATCATTTGTTTTCATTTTTTAGGATTTTGTTTTATTTTTAATTAATTTAATATAATATTATTTTCATGAAATATAATTTTTTTCATATTAAACACTATTCATAATTAACACTTTAAACACATCAAAAATCATTCAAAATAGAATAAATTTTTAATTAAATCATATAAACAACATATAAATCTAGTAAATTCATTAATTAACTTAAAAATAATAAAATATATTTATTTTATTATTTTTAATATCATTAATTTGATTTATTCAATAATTAAATAATTACTCCATCATATTTGTTCAAGCCATTAAGACATTTATTTATTCACTAAAAATTAAAAATAAAATTCCATAAAAACATAATTTTATCATATTTCGAAGAAATATTTATTTTTGAAAATATATTTTTGGAAATCATAAATTAAATTATTATACAAACTAAACTTTATAGTGTGATCAACTTGACTTACTTTTAAATAAAATATTATAATTGTATTGAAGTTATTATTGTTAGTCCCAAATGACAAAAATTCAATTCAAAGAGATAATGTTCAAAAATTTATTATTGAAAAAGATTTATATAAAATATGGTTCATTTAATAATTCTTATAATTTTAATTATAAACATTTTTTATGGTTTTTATGCTTTCGCAAGCACTGCATCAACATTGCACAATAATTAATGTTAATTACATCAGATATAATAAATAAAAATATATTAAAATCATAAAAATTTAATTAGTTTCGAAATAAAGTTCTAAATTATTTCACTATGTATATTCACTCAATTACATGTTAATAGAACATCATAAATTTTTTATTTTGTCTTTTTTTTGTTCTGCCCAAGCACTGAAGAGGTATTTTGATAAGATTAATTTAATGTAACTCTAAAATTATAAAATAATAAACAAAAACTTCAATTATACATAATAATTAATAAAAATAATTGGAAAATTATTTTTAGGAATCAATTATTAACTCTAATGAACCAAATTTGACATTGTCAATGCTGCGCGAGCAATGCATTATCACTGACAATAATTTTTATACTTGTTCGGAAATAAGTTATAACTTACATGTTTTAAATTATTTTTGTATAATATTTCTCTTATTAATTTATTATTTATTTATTAAATTAATTTTATAAATTTAGTATCTTAATTATGTCTTGACATAGTAAAAAAATACTGTATTTTATAAAAACTATACTTTTTTCTATTCGCTATAAATTAAAATTTTTCATAAAATTATTAAAAATTCATACTAATATAATTTCAATATGATGAATTCAAAAATAATATTAGTTTTTTCAAAAATAAAATAATACAATTGAAAAATTAATTGTTTAAATAAACAACTATATAATAAATTATATTTTTTTAGAATTAATTAACATAATGAATATAACTATTTAACTTGTGAATTACACTAATAATTATTCTCTAAATTATTGGGTTGTAACATTATCCCCGCTTTGAAATTGCGCCCTTAAAATTATATTCAATTATTAAAAAAATGGTGATACTTTTCCCTCATATCATTTTTTGGATTCCCATGTTTGTTCTCCAACCATGTGGTTTATCCATAAAACCTTAACCTAATGAATTACATTATTCTTCATCACTTCTCTCGATGGTTATTAATTTGAATACAATTTTCCTCATAAGGAAGGTTGTCTTACTTATGAAATTATTTTGGGCTCAAAACATAAGATGGACCTGGAACGTAATTTCCTAACATTGAAACATGAAAAAAATTATGTACCTAAGATAAAATCAGAGGCAAGGATACTCGGCAGGCAACTGATCCGA
Source organism: Viscum album (assembly GCA_963277665.1). Taxonomy (NCBI): domain Eukaryota; kingdom Viridiplantae; phylum Streptophyta; class Magnoliopsida; order Santalales; family Viscaceae; genus Viscum; species Viscum album. The sequence continues at coordinate 59,962,169 of OY728158.1, forward strand.
TATTTCTAGAATTTCATAAGATCCAATGAACCTTGGACTCAACATTCTTTCTTACCAAAATTCATAACACTTTTCCATGGAGAAACATTAATATAATGTATAATCACCAAACTCAAATGAAAGATCCTTCCTCCAGTTATCTACGTAACTTTTTCTTGCTCTGATTTGTCCTTATGTGTCGCTGAATTAACAGAACATTCTCTACCACTTATTATAACAATTATGGTCCCATAAACATCCTTTAACCTAATTCATCACACAAGTTTGGAGTTTGGAACATCTTTCCTTGTAGTTCCAAAAAAGGTGACATTTGTATATTGGAATGAAAACTATTCTTATAAGAAAACTCAACTAAATAAAGATATTGATCCCAATATTATGGGTAATCCATTGAAAAAACTCAAACCATATCCTCCAATTTAAATTTTTTTTCTTTATTCTTTCATCACATATATGATGAATATAAGTGATGAAATTTAACTCTATTCCAAACTACTTCAGAAGACTTTTCTAAACTTTATAATTGAACATGGTATCATGATCAGATATAATGGACAGAGGCACTCCATGTAACCTGACTATCTTCTTTAGATACAACTGAGAAATTATATCTAGAGATATAGTTTCATGAATAGGAAGAAAATGAATAGATTTAGTCAAATGATCAATAATAACCGAGATTTCATTATTACCTCGAGATTTAATTGGTAGTCCCACCACGAATTTCGTTGATATATTTTCCCATTTCCACTCTGGAACTATTGATGGTTGATGTATCCCCTTCAGTAACATTGATTTTTCATTAACCTATTGACATATCAAATATTTCATGGTAAAATCAGTAGTATTTAATTTCATTCCATCCCACCAGTAATACTCTTGAATATCTCTATACATCTTAGTTATGCCTGGATGAACTGAAAATAGAGAACTATAAGCTTCACATAAAAACTCTTTCTTAAACTATGGATCATAAGGCCCACATAATCTCCTCCCATATCTAAAAACACAATCTCTATCAACATTAAATTCAGGAAAAAAACCTTTCTTTACAAATTCTTCTTTTTTCTGAAACTCAGATTATTCCTTTTGTTCTTGCATAATCTTTCCTTAGAGAGACAACTGCACTAACACTTGAATCAAAACAGAGTAATTTCTTACACCAACAAATTCCAAGCCAAAAATTATTAAATCATAATCTAAGGGATCATATTTCAAATTCAATGTGGTTAATGTTGAATTATATTTCTAACTCAATGCACCAACTACCATATTTTATTTTCCAAGATGGTATTGAATTGTTCAATTATAATTCGTGATTAATTCTAACCATATTATTTATCTAATGTTTAATTATATCTGAGTGAATATATACTTAAAACTTTTATGACCGGTATATATTTCACATTTTACTTCATACAAATGATCCCTCTAAATTTATAATGTAAATATACCAACATCTACTTCCAAATCATGTGTATGATAATTTAAATTATGAGGCTTCAACTAATGTGAAGCATAAGCAATTACCTGATCAATCTGTATTAGGAAACAACCAATTCCTTTCAATGAAGCATCACTATAGAAGAAAAATTCACTATGTATGTAAGGGAGGGCCAAAACAAGAATAGTCACCAAAATTATTTTCAATTTCTAGAAACAATCATCACAATCTTTTATCTAGGTGAAGTTAACACCTTTTTGAGTTAACTTAGTCAGTGGACTAGATAACAATGTAAATTGTTCCACAAATATCTGGTAATATCTTACCACATTAAGGAAACTATGAATATCAATAATATTTATGGGTATGTTCCATTCATCAAAAACAATTATTTTAGTATGATCATAATTTATGCAAGATTTAGAAAATAAGTAATCAAGGAATGAAATTTCTTGCAACTAAAATTCAAACATGATGAATTTTCCATATGATTTCTTTTCTATTAATGTTTTGAAACAACCCTTAGATGTATTTCATGTTCTTATTTACTTTTAAAATATACAAAAATTTCATCATTAAATAAAACCAATAACATATCTAAGAACTTATGGAATATTATATACATAATATTCAAGAATATGATAGATGCATTAGTTAACCCAAATGGCATATGTAGAATTTTATAATGTCCATATCTATTATGAAACACAGTCTTTAGAATGTATTCTTTTTTTAATTTAAACTAACGGTACCCCAAACTGAAGTCAAACTTCTTAAAATATTGTGCTCCATCTATCTAATCAAACAAATCATCAATATAAATAAAATAATACTTATTATTAATAGGGATTTTATTTAAGGATTTATAATAAATGAAAAGTCTCACTGAACCATCTGTCATTTCAACAAACAATATGGGACCACCCCATGGTGAAGTTCTATGTCAGATGAAGCCTTTATATAATAATTCATATAACTTCCTTCTATAGTTTATAATTTTTACTTAATACATTTGTTAAGGGGGTTTTGAAATTAGTTTAGAATCAGGAACTAAGTCAACAGTAAACTCAACTTCTCAATCTAGAACAACATTGGGAAAATCATCAAGAAAAAAATCATGATACCCATTTACCACTAGAAAATCATTAATCTGAATATTTTATTTATTTTCAAAAATATGTGCAAGATAACTTTAATTTACTTATTCTAATGGTTACTCATCATCCTAACATATTACAAATGGTATCGGTTCATTCTTTTACACAAAATGAAACTCTTTCTGAAAAATAACAACTTTAGTTCTATAATTAATAATAGCATGGTAAAAAAAATTCAATCTATACCCAGGAGAACATCAAATTATACTAAAGTAAATACAACTTGGTGTGAAGGTAAATTAAACACAAAAAAATAACTACATAATTCTTATAGTTTCATTTTTAATTAATATTTCTGCCATTTGTTTTCATTATAAGTTCTGGATTCATTTCTTGAGGTGGAGTTTCAAAATTTCTAGAAAATTTCTTTGAAATAAATGAATGTGTTGATCATGAATCAAAAAAAACATTGGATTGTTCTATAAAAATATGAAATGTATTTGATAAAAATTCATTTGATGGCTCAACATATACTGAAGTAGATGAAAATGATATTTCCACAACCTTCTATTTCTAATATTGCTGATTTTCTACTTGAGTGACTAGTTATAGATTCAAATTAGCAAAATGGCCCAACTCTTTACTGTTAAAGAATCATACCACCAGCTTCTCCTCATTATTATGATAATATTACATTAACTCATTATCCATGGGTTAAAACCTTCCACATCAGTATCACATTCCATAATTAATAATACATTCTTTATGATACTTTTCACCACACTTTTCAAAAGAAGGGATTTCGATTTTCTTACCTCCAAATTTATTTAATGAATTCTTCCCAAAAAAATTCCAACTTAAATGCTTTTTTTTATTTTCATCACGACGCTCATATGTTTTAGAAAACTCAATTTCAAAATTTTTATCACAACGAACAACATTCTCATTACTTTTAAATTTTCATACTTCCAAATATCATCAGAAATGTGGTTTCAATCCTGATTAATATTGATTCATTTTTCTATCAGTTACCTGAATGAAATCAGGAATATGCATGGCCAATCATGTAAAGTTTTATTCATATGAAGCACCATAACCATCATATTATTGACTTAATCATAGAAATTATTTTTCCATTCGGAGCTGACCAACTTTGGGAAATATTTCTTAAGGAAATAATCCATTAATGTTTCCCATTCAATAAAACCAAGATCTTCATTCTCTCTGGTATTCATAACCAAAGACCACCGTCGATCAACTTATCCTTCAAAATAATAAATGGAAATGGTTATATTTTGATGTTCTAAATATCCCATGACATCCAATGTCTTTTCTATAGCATTGATCTATACTTCAGTTACCACTAAGTCGTATGATCTACTCAAATATGGGACATGTTTCCTCATTAAATGATCCACAAAAGACATGTTCCTTCTTGGTAGATCATATTAATCTATATCATGAAAAGAGCCACCATTTACCACCTTATTCAAATGATCCATTACTATCATAAACTAATTATATCCAATTCCCACCATTCTAGGATATATATTCAAAAAGATATCAACCTCTCAGTGCCTTTTTTACTTCAGTTTCCTTATTTTTTTTTTGCGGAAAACCATTCCAAACAGAAATATATTTGATTAAAAAAACATGGTCAATATTAAATTATATATAATATTAAATTACTATAAATTAAAAATTATTTATTGTGTTCTGTTAACATCATCATAACCCTTAAAGTTATATAAACCATCATGTGATATCAATGATAAGAACCATGCCTTAAATCGTTACATAATATTTAGTTAAGTTGAGAATTTTACATTATTTCACATTGAGAATCTTTTTAGCATTAGATATTTAGATAATTGGGACATAATACATATATAACATTCCACATTTATAAAAGGTTGATAATACTAAAATAGTATCCATTTATTCCAAAATATAAAACATTTAAAAATAAAACATGATTTCTTCGAAAAATATTCAAAACCTTCAACATGACTTACTCTTTTATCTTACCCATAAATATGCCATGTGAAAACATTTAAATACCTGTGATGAGCACAAAAATCACAGTATGGTACATAAAGATAGAAAATCATTAGTTTAGTGAATACATGGAAACCCATTAAAAACCATTTTTAAAAAAAATCATAAGTAGGCGTAGAATAAACATGAAGTAACCATTGGAAATAATTACCATATCACTCATACATTCACACTTACAAATGGAATAACCTTATGGACAAATTCCATCCTTGGAGTACCCAATGCATTGGAGAGTTATAATGGGGGTCATCTGTCATATGTTTATCTATAATGTGGATCATCCTGTCATATCTTGAGCTATATTAGAGATTAGCCTACCATATATTGAGATATAATTGGATAAAACCATAATAAACAATTTAAAATGAATATATTAGGAATAAAATACTTTATAATTCATTTGAAATCATCATCAAAACACATTCAGATATCAAAATACCATTTTCTAATAAAAACTGATTTTAAAATAAAAAAACCACCCACATAATAATGAAATAATATTATTAAAAAATAATTATTAAAATGTATAAATAAAAAATTAAGGTATTAATTTTTCCTAAAATTGGGATAAACCTATCATTTTGTATGAAAAAAGGTTGTCTTTGAATTTCATAAAAGATACATTTAAAATGATTTTAAAATGGAAATTCCCTTACCTCGAGTTCAACTTCCTTAAAACTTGTTCAAAACTTTTGTATAATGGTCTAAATATTTTATTTAATTTATTATAGAACTATAATCATGATTATAATACTATACATGATCTTCTTATAGAATTTCCACCCATTTTTATCAATATTTTGTTATTTATATTGTTTTAGGTGTGTTCTTTCCATGGTTTCCAATGTCGGTTTATTATGGACTTCATTATCAAAAATAAAATATACTCCACAAGTGAGAACATACAAAAATATTGGTAATTTGAAACAATTATTGTTTAATTTAAACTTCCAATGATTTTGGTAAAGGGAAATGAAAACTAATTGCCCATGAAGGCGGTGAATTAACACACCATGGATGAAAATTTTGTTTTTAAGATTAAGAGAATAAAATAATAGATTAAATTATGAATATTAAATTTAACATGGTAAAATTAAAGTCTATATATTATACTAGATTTATCATGAAAAAATGGATATATTGGAAGATGAATGTGGAAGTAAGAAATAATTTAAAAGAGAAAATAAAGGAATTTACCTCTTGAAAATTTCTCCTTGAGAACCTCCTTAGGCTCTTGGATGTTGTCTTTTTGTGAGACTAGGAGCACTATAATTTGGAATCACATGAGCCTTAGCCCAGTTGGTGAGGAATACTTAAGTGAATCCAAGAGACCCGGGATCAAATCTAGTCGGAGGCTAATTTCTGCATACTGTAGCAGTACTATAGCATGAACTGTGCAGAACTATAGCAGGTACTGTAGAGGGAACTGTAGCAGGCATTGTTTGGCACTGTAGTAGCTGGGAATATTCCACTGTTTGGGTATTCGGGCCACTGATTTGATCCCTAGGTCCTTTAATTCCATCGGGCCACCCAGGCATTCGGGTCAGTAAGGCCTTCAGGCCACCGCAAGGCCTTCGGGCCACATTAAGTGCAGATGCAAACCAGACAACCTACAAGGAACACGTTTCAGAAGGAGGAGGAGCAAGGAGCTTTCACTATAGAAAATGCTAAACGGATTACAATAATGAGAGGCTATGGCACATGCCATCGGGACAACCCTGTGTGTGTATGGGAAATCCTAGCCAAACAGCCATACGACGGTGTAGAGATGATTTCATGATAAAGATGCTGGGGAGGAGCAGTTCCAAGTGGTTAGTCTGGGTTTTATGTAATTTTTGAAGCCTACGTGAAATTAATTCCTCTAAGGCCTATGGGCCATGTAATACTTATGCCTATGGGCCTTGTAAGAGTTCCACCTCGCCCCTTGAAAGGTGGATTATCAAAATCAATAAAAAATGCAGGCCTTCAGGCCATTGGAGGAGCACTATAATTTGGAAAGGGATGAGTATAAGGGAATTTAGGAAAATATAGTCAAGAAATAGGGCTCATGATAATGAATATTTTTTGAAAGAGTCTCCTTTTATAATTGAGGTGAGGGGAAAATTAGGAATTATATAAAATATTAAAATATAATTAGACTAAAATAGGGTCAAAGACTTTAAAAAGTCCTAAAACTCATATTATATAACATTTTAGAATTAATTTTAGCATTTTATCATTTTCAATATTTTGGGATTTTTAAATAATTTAATTAATTATTATATTCATGAAAAATAATTTTTTTCAAATTAAAAACTATTCATAATTATGACTTTAAACGCATAAAAAAGTTTAAAATTCAAATTAAAATATTTATTATATCATAAACACAACATAATCATAATAGAAATTCATTAATTAACTGAAAATTATCAAATTTTATTTATTTTATTATTTTTAATATCATTAATTTTATTTATTCATCTAATAAATAATCACTTCATCATAATTGTTCAAACAATTAACGTATTAATTTATTACCCTAAATCTAGAAAATTAAATTCCATGAAAATGATAATTTTATTAGATTTACAAAAACTATTTTTTTCGAAAAATAATTCTAGGAAACCTTCAATTAAAATATTGTACAAACTAAAATTTATAGTGTGAACAACTTGACTAACTTTTTAATAAAATATTCTGAAGGTCTTAAAGTGATTTTTTGGGTCCAAAATATCCCAAATTTGAATAAAAAATATATAATTCTCTAAAATTACCTATAGAAAATATTTATCTAAAATATGGGTCATTTAATAATTCTTATAATTTTAAATAAAAAATTATTTATTTTTCTTATGCTTGCACAAGATCCACATTAGTGTTGCACACAGATTAAGGTACATTATTTCATATATAAAAATTAAAAAAAAATTACTATCATAAAAATAGATTAATTAAATTTAAAATAAATTTCTAAATTCTTTAATTGTGTATATTCACTCATATATATATCAAGAAATCTTCTTAATTTTTTTATTTTGTCTTTTCATGTCCTGTGCAATAATTGAAGAGGAATTTGGATAAGCCTTATTTAATATAACTCTAAAAATTCAAAATTAACATCCAAAAACATAAATTATATATAATAATCAATAAAAAATTAATGAAAATGTTTTTTTTGATTTAATTATTAACTCTGAAAAACCAAATTGGAAATTGTCAATGTTGTGCAGGCACTACATCGGCACTGATAATAATGTTTATACTTATCGTGAATTAAATTACAAAATACATGTTCTGAATTATTTATATAAAATATTTCTCTTATAAAATATGAATTTATTCATTAAATGAATTTAAAAAAATTTATATATTAATTATGTCATGATGTTGTTATAGAAAATATCGTGTTTTATAAAAAATGTATTTTTTACTATTCACCAAAAAATAAACTTTTTCAGAAAATTATAAAAAATTCATACTAATATAATTTTGTCATTATTATTTAAAATATAAAATTATTTTTTCCAAATTAAAATTATATAATTTAAAAATTATTCTTTTAAATGAGTCATCATATATTAAATAATTTATTTTAAGAATTACATGACAAAATGAATATGTCTATTTAATTCAAGAATACTGGTAATTGTGATTCTATAAATACATGGGTGGTTACACTAGTTATTATATCAACTTTTTATAATTGATCTAGATACAACATTATAAGGATATGTTGTTAATTAAAAGAGTTTGGATAGTTTTTAAAAAAGTTTAACATTAGGAATATGATTCCTAAGTCTCACTATTACATAAACTGGACTACTTCATAAATTTTACCCATAAAATGAGTTTACTGGGAGGGTTTTTATAAAATGGTCATGTGGATATGTGGTGGTAATTACATATTGAAGTAATGAAATTAATAAAAAACTAAAAATTACATCAATCATAAAGTCTCTATGGTAGTCTATCATATGGGGTATAATGAGATAGGTGCCTATGTGTGGTTTTGTTAGTATTTATAAAGTATTTTAATAATATGAAAATTATATGATAAAACAAAAATTTGTCTCTGTTTATCATACTCTCATGTGGGACGCATAAATTATGTGGGATGAAATTATGATTAACCACTCAATATATGACTTTTATTTATCCCTAACCAATGTTTTTCAAGGAATAATATATTTTTTTACAAACTGTTACTATTTTTAGGTATAGGATTTCATACAGAGATAAAAAATATTCTCATGAGGCACAAAAGGGGTTTTTTTGGTGTTTGGTCCCTAAGTATACCACATGAAGTTTCCTACACTATGTCTTTGTTATAATAGGGATCATGTTTTTTATTTGGATTTTCCCAATACCCAAGGCTGGTGAGATACCAATTATGAGAACCCTCATACTTTGATGAATTTTTTGTGAAATGATTAAGGATTAGCTAATTAGGGGGTGGTTAGGTTAGTTGTTGATCATTTCATCAGTTAGAGCTTAACAAAATAGCATTTTTCCTCTTGTATTATAAGTATGACATTTCAAACCTATATTAAGATATAATGAAAGAGTGTATGATTTTTCCAAGATATACATGTGACTTTATTATCTATTGGATGAGGGGAATATGATGTGCATGTTCATAAGGGAGACATCCATGTGATTTATTCATTAACATTATCAATATATACTTATCGAATCAAGAACATATGAGTAAGCTATATGGGATTTACATACATCATGTATCGTGTTTGAATGTTGTCTTGGATAAATGGATCATATGAAAATTCGTGGATGTATAAGATATAAATGCTAGAAATGGGTGTATAGATATATTTGTTTGATGGAGATCACACCAGATCCATTTATATCTTGATTTCCTATGATGTTTTTCTAATGGTATTTTTTTCTTATATTTATGGATTCGGGATTCCATGTTAGATGACAATGCTAAAATGTCTTATGGGGTCACACTTTGTGATTGATTTAATGGTGATTGAATTTAACACAACTTTTAGAACTACTCTAATTTTTTTTGGAGTTTATCCAAAAAGGGTTTTGGATATATATTCACCAAGTATTGCATATGATGTGATATACATTGAATTTGATTATAGCTTTCCAAAAGTGTATTTATAATATTCCGAGGGTATTTTCACACATTATTATATATGATACTATATAATTTTAAATGTAACTAATCCTACAAGGTTTTAGTTTTAGTGAGTGAATAAAAGAGATAGTGCCTAAATCCTTAAAAATAGGATGTGTACTTGGATATATTATATGATATGATATCGGTGTATCATGAGTAACATGTAACTTGGAAAATAATAGTGTATAACATAATAAAAATTATAGATCATTGTGAATAAGATTTAATGATTCATATTACATCCTATGATTGATAATGGAAACTGAATGTTAATAGTTAACAATTGAGTCTCTTATCCATATAATATACCACAGATTAAATGTTTAATAATATTAAACTTTGGTAGAATTATATTGTTGAGGGCTACTAGGTCGTGTAATTTTGTTTTATTTACTCATATGTTTCTTAAAATATGATTAAATTCATGAAGGCTCAGAGATAACCATTGAGGCCAATATATATAAGTTTATGCTATGAGAATGGTGTTTGAATCTTATTGAATCCTCCTTCTAATTCTGCCAAATATCTATTTTTTCTCCTTCCTTGTCCATTATGAATTTCGAGTGTATCATGTTCATGGCGATGATCCCACCCAAGTATTGGGTGATTCAATTGATCTGTGGATACACCCAAAATGGAAGAGTCATTTGGTAGTTCCACAATGATCGTCATCAATCTTGTGGGAATAAAGGTGGTAGTAGCATCCACCATTAGTGAGAGGTATATAGTATTTTTCATTTTTTATATATATGGTTTCATTTCCATGGATGGGGATCTTGGAGTTTGTGTCTTCTATTATTTTTCAATGTTTGGAATAATTGTTATTCAATACTTGTAAAACTTTTAAAAATATGATGGAAAAATAAGTAATTTGATATTATTGGAATAATTATAATGGATTTTTAATTTGAAAATATGATAATGAAATTATTACAAATTATGATTTTTATATGTATATTGTGAGTATATTATTTCTTATAAATTATCCAAAATTGTAGTTATTTATGATCGAGGTTGATTTTTCAAATAAAATAATAGATGTTATAGGAACCACATTGTGGCATTCCAACTCTCACTTGGTAATGTTCTAATCATATTTATCACTAATTTAATGAAATTTCAATGATCTCTAATATTTTATTGATGACATGAGATCATTCTCAATCGACATGTGTTTCACTTAACTTCCTAAAAATTACCCTAGATTATGTTGTGTTCTAGAGAAGGGGAAATAGTTTCCGGCATGGGTGTGGGTGTTGTGTCACTTACTAGGGATGGTGTTCATTCATTTAATACTTTCATGGGGTTTTTTTCAAATTTGAATTAGTTCATGTAAAATCCTTAAATGTTTACTTCCACATATCTCTTCTCGCCTCCAATCTTCAATTAGTAGAAGAAAAATCTATGAAGAAAATGGGTTTCATCTATTTCCTCATTAAACATGTACAGAATCGAAGGGTGATTTAGAATATAGAAATTTATTTCCTTATCCTGAATGTTGATGTAGTCTCTATATAAATATAGATTGTTCATACCCAATATAGTATCAAATTCCACTATGTGTATTATGACTCTATTTTCTAGGGGGTTCATCCCATATATATTAATTTGTGAAGACTTGTGTACTTGGGATACACCAGTTTCTCCATTAGAATTTTTCATTAATAACATTACCTTCATGTTTTTTTGGTGGAGTTTGAATAGTTATAATAAACATACATTATATAAAAATATTCATAAATCCAGAATCAAATCAAACATTTTCTATTATTGAACGAATAACTTGCATACTTGTCACCACACTATTGTCTTGATTCACCACAATAGTAGCGATAGAATAAGCATGCCCTTTCTCTCTCAGCCTTCTAGTTTTTTGTCATCGGTTAACATTTAAAACCCTCAGATTAGTTCAATGGTCGGCATTGTGTCCTTTTTACATAAAATTAAAACATTGTACCATCGATTGAGGACTGATCATAACCTTATTTTCATCCATAAAATTAGAAGAATTTTTTATCTAAAATGGCATTTTTTATATTTATGTCCTTCTTTTACATACCTGAAACACTTTCTTGTTCCCTTGAGAAAGGTTCTAGGTTTATTACTCCCACAATTTTGCTAAGTGGTCATTTGTATTTTTTTCCATCATGAGATCTAACTGATGATACTTCATAGTTAAAATCTATCTTCTAGATCATATAACCAATATTCATATCAACTTTTATGGAATACCTAGAAACATCATCATAACTATCAAATTATTGAACTACCAAATATTCCAAATGATTTGGATTTAAATGCGTAAATAATAGATCAATTTTATTTTTTTTAATAATGAAATATATAGAGGTGAACCAAGAAATCCTGGTAAATTTTTCACCATACAACCCCACAAAATCTCCCACCTTTTTATTGGTGTCATGGTATTCCCTTCCCATGTTTAGACAAACTATGTGTGGAAAATACATTTTGTGAAATATATTCCTGAATTCTCTCCATTTCATATAATCAGTTTCTTCCATGATCTATCTATTCTTCAACAATTTCTACCACTGATTTTCCTTCTCCCTCAACATATTAGGCTACCAATGTAACTTTCTCCCTCCACAATCCTTATAAGATAGTAAATATCTTCTCAATGTAGTTAATAAATTTTTCCAAAACTAATGAATTAGAATATATTTTAAACATATGGGGCCTTTGAAACATAACATACTCCATCACAACATATTCATTCCTAGGGATAAGAGGGAGTTCCACATGACTCATGTTATTAAAAAAACATGATCAAGTTCATCTAGTGTGGCATTGAAGTTCTTGACTCCATCTCCCATCATGTTAGGAATTTTATTAAGGAAGGCATCACAATACCCATCAAATATGTTTTTGACATGGTTCCTCCAATTTCTAGCCATTTTCTAGAATAAAGGGATATTAAGGGTTGGAGTCCTCAAATTAACAAACATGTAAAATGAAACTATGATCATTGAATAAATAATTCCTAATTCTTGTATATTCCATAACTTATAAATTTATAATATTAAATTCATGTTATCCATGGTAACATTTCTATTAGGTTCTCACCGTCAATTTCCTTAATGATAAGTTCAAATCCTTCATAATGGTTTGTAAAGAGAATGTGATTTATCCAAAGCATATCCCATGCGAGTGTCTATCCTAGTATGTTTTTAGGACCCTTTTTCATGCACTATGTCATGGTTGAGTTAATATCCAACACACCTTTATAGGGGTCATTACCCCTAGGTATAATTGGGATAGATCCAATATCCATTTTCTAGTATCTTGACAGGGAATTATTTTCCTATAAATCCATAAAACCACTACTTTACAAAAACATTATGATATTTTCATATGCTTAAGCATATCATTAGTGTTTTTGGTCATTATATCTAATACTAATCACCAAATATAACTAGACATTTCTTTTATACCAACAATATCAACACAATCCTTTAACATACATTATTTTAACATTCTTAATATTCATTTTCAATAGATACACATGAATGATTGAGAGTTCTAGTGTCTTTGGATTGTTAGATAAATAAATACAACATCTTAAACATAAGTTAAATTTATTTATTTAAAACTCCAAATGGTGATCCTACACCCATGAGTCCTATAAAACTATATTATATATACTAGGAAAAATACATAATGTAAAGGGTGATCTAAAAACCCCATTAATAGAATAATTGAATTAAATTATAAAGGCATAAATGGGTTGAGGGAATAACATGATTTCATAATGAGGGTAATCTTAAGCATGGAAACATGGTATTAATGAATGAAATCATAAGATCATGGAATCATAAGAATTTGTCCTCATCGTAAAGAATGACATCATAAGCATATATAATGCTTAACTCGTAATAAATAACACCATAGGCTAACCACCATCATTACCATCATATGCTCTGTCTTAAAATCATCAAAATATATTGTGATTAGGCTAACCACCCATGAACCATACATAATTTCTAATAAGTCATTAACATTAACCAATGCATTGGTCGGATATAACAAACCCAAATGTCACATCCTAATATGTACATGCATATGTTCACCACAAAAGAAAATAAATTATACATAAATCATAATGATGATATAACCTAGAATAAGGAAGTGGGTTTCATAATATTATACTAATAAATAATATAATTCTATATCAAATAGATTCTCAAAAATATAAAATAAATCGTTTCTTAAGTTTATTTTTGAAAAAAGAAACAAACTCTTTGAACATGGAGTTCCATTGAAGAAAAAATTCATAAGAAAATGGATTAGTAAGAATAGAATCATACTACTCAGCTGAATCTTTTAAAAATGTGAAAATGATCTTTAAATACATATTTTTTTATTTTGATACACATCAATTTAACAAAAAGGGTTTTTATAAAATAATTAATTATTTTCATAAATATACTTCATAATAAAAAAAATTATGTGAGATACTTGACAAGAAATTGGGCTTAGTGTAATTCCTTTAAATCAGGGTCACATAAAAGAAAAAATTCCATAGGTAACTTAAAAAATGTACTATAACAATAAATAAATATTAATTCAACTAGATATATATATATATATATATATAATATTTATATATATATATATAATATAGATGATATAATTGAGAATCAGAAAAAGGATATGGTATAAAAAAATAGAACATATAACAAAAGGTATCAAGGGTGGTATGGATGATCCCTTACCATGTGTCTAAAGTCACTATTCACTTTCACTTTACTTACTAAATAATTAAATTAAGTTCATTAAATATATACCTAGGAAGCTTTTTCATATACATTTATTTTTATGAATAATATTTATTGTCATTTTTCATTTGTTTTTAATATTGTGTCTGATTATGTCGGTTACTCATGGTTGTTTAGTTATTGTCTTCGTAAAACTTTTGGTTTGTTGAAAGTGGTAAAAGGTGTTGTATAATAACTTCATGATCTCTAAAATTGTGGAGGTTTATGCAATTTATTATTCCACTAGGACAATAATTATATAATTTCAAAGGTTATCTTAAAAAAGACCCAAATCAAGAATGGTACTTTGATAAGTCCTTTAGAGGAGATTAATGTTACTACAATCATTTATTATTTTAAGTGCTTATAGATTGTCATATATTTTATCAGTATCACATAGAACAAATTATTAATTTTTTTATTGAAAATTTAAAATCTATGATACCAATTGTTAGGTCCCATAGGGGTGATGGAATATGATAATAGGGGTGAATTTTAATTCTTTAAAAAATAATTTGAGTCTGAAATTTTTTAGTGGAAAGAGATCAGTTAAAATATTAAACAATTTTACTACACTGATATAGGAAATGAGATGGAAAGGAAATTTTTAAAAAGAAAAATATGAACATAAGATATTTTTATATTGGTTTAGATATAAATGATCCTAGTACACTCTTCACCTCTCTCATGAACTGAGAAGGATGACACCCACTATGGTATATGATAGTTGAAGGAGAGAAATAACTCTTTACATCTTACTGTTTCACACCTAGAGGCTCAAACCTATTTCCCTTTATGTTACGAGTTCTGAAAAAACATAAACTTTTACAAGATAAGACCCATCCTAGACTTTTACAAGCTCAATCCTACCAATTTTTCTTTTCAAGATTAGATGTTACCTAGTATTTAATAAGAGAAAACCTAAACCATTATTTTATAGGTGTCATCCGAACCCAAAAATCTATAGGTTCAGTCATAACCTCTTATATGTTACAGGTAAAGAGAAAAAAATATTCTAAGGGGAAAAAACCCAAACTCTTACTAGAAAATTCCTTTCCCTATTATTTTATGGGTTAAGAGGAACCTGGAATTTTAAGGGGGTAGAATAAACCTAAAGATAACATTTTATAGAGTAGTATAACCATGTGAATGAAGCTCTAAGTGTTATTATACAATTTCAAAAGTAATAAACCAATCAATGAATAAAATATTTTAAACCATAGAATTATTGTATACGAATTTTTTGGTGAATTAATCAGGTATTGCTCAGACCCTTCAAGATAATGAAACTATGAATCTTGGGAAACCATTAGTTTACTTTATCATACAGTTGAATAATGAATCTCTAGGACTTAGTTTCGAATTATGTATCATTAAAGAGTAAAATCAGATTCCCATCTATATTCTTCACCACATACCTTGGTATTTTTTATATACCAAAATAAAAGTGGTTATTTTCATCATTTTAAATTCCAATAATCTTCTTCATTAATTCAAATGAAAAAAATTTCACATAGAAGTATCTTATAATTATACTATGAAAATGAAAATCATGCTATACAAAAATAATTGTCAAAAAAATAAACATTTAATATAGTAATAAATATATTTATAAAATTTTCTACTAAATTATTTGAAATAATCCCATAATTCATGCAAGACAAACTATTCATATTCCAAATTCAAATATAAAAGTCATTCACACTTATTATCTAGATAAATGACTCAGATGAATTTTTCAGAAAATAGAGATAATTAATATCCATGTGAACTTTTTCATGAAATTACATGAATGAAGTACTTAATGATAAGTATTAATATTCTTGAAAAACATTCTAAAATAGTCCAAGATAACCTCTATATATTTCATCCAACATGAATTTTAATATCTCATGTTCTAAAAATTTAACGTGAATATCCATACACACTTCATACCATATAGATCTCAATTAATCATTCATCTAAAAATTTAAAACCTATTTTAGTGGACTCTAGATAACTAAAAAGTAATTTAATAAAAAAATAAAACATTAAATGTATTCATTAAAAAGATGTAACAAATTGAAATGTGAAACAATATGTAAAACAAATCATATATTCAAGTTTTATAAAATCCGGTGAAAATTTGAATAATCATGTAGGAAAATTATGTGAAAGGGATTCATATAAGGGATTTAAATTGATGAATCTTGTAATGTGTATACATAGGAAATTAATATAATGGATCTACATTGGCAATTCACCACATAAGGGAATTAATCATGTAGGGGTTTCACATGGGGGATTTTGGAAATTTTTAGATAGCTTGACTTATAAATGTTAAGAGTTAAAACACACCTTCAAAATAACATAATGATATTTAGATCCAATTGAATTCTATTTATAAAATTTCAATATATTTCTATCTAATCAATAATAATCTTAATTATACTTTTATATATTAGGTTTTATTCAAAATATAATATAATAAAATATTCTTGAAAAATTCACAATTCATACTGAAAACATATGATGAATTCAATCTAATTTATGCAATTATAAAAAAAAGATTCATAGTTTAATGAATTATAATTAAATATATAAAAATAAAAACCTTAAAATTAAACAATAATCACTTAATTTTGAGTAATATATTTCATGTTATAGTCAAAATATAAAAGGTAAGTTCAATACATTACTAAATTTCCCTCACAGTCAATTCCATACATTTCTAAATTTTCACTCATGACCGGTTCTCATGGTGAGTTCCATAATTTTCTGAATTTTCATATACGGTTGGTAGTCATGGTTAGTAAACATGTTCAGTTATATAATTTTCCAATTTTTCACTTTCCATACTTTTCCAAATAATATAGAAACTAAACATGAATCTTATAGAAAATGTTTTGAACAATCAATACATGAAATATAAAAATATTTAGCATGATGAAATATTATAATTTAAACAAAGTTATTAATACATTAATAAACACATAAGATAAAAAAATAAATATAACACATTATTAGGACATATGTTAAATAAAATAAAACAAATAAATTTATTAATGTATTAAGACTTATATATAAAGAAAACAATTAGTAAAGTTTTGAAAATTATAATTATCATGATATTATATTTTATAATGATGAAAAAATTAAGTGTTTCAAGGATCCAATCAACATTATCCCCCTTTTTATAATTACAAAACCATTTATATTTTCAATACTTCTCCCCCTTTTTGAAATTATAAAAAAGTTATAGTTTCAATAGAAAAATTCAATCATTGAAATTAATGCTCAAAAATTAATTCATATTAAATATAATCATACTGATAAAATATTTTTTTAATAACATTATTAAACATTAATATTTTATAAATATATATAAATGATTCACTTTAAAACCTTTCATCTCTATATGACGAGGATTATTTTACTGGTTTTTTGCGAAAAATAATGATAATTCCTTCATAAAACATCCTTTAATGAAAACTAGAAGTATAAAAATTAATTTTACATCATTTTTGTGTGTATGAAAAGTCCAAAAACAGTAATATAATAGACAAATCTGTACATAAATCAAATAATAGTATACTAAAAATTAATTTTTATAATTTACATATTTCATACAAATCTGAAAATATTTGCACATTCAAACTCTATAATTTTGAAAATTTCATCACATAAAACAATCAAACATATACTAAATTTTATAATTAAATATTATTCTCAATGAGTGTAAAAGAATAAAAAAATAAGACAAATAGAATTTTTTATAATAAAAATTAAATAACAAAAACACATATTAGCATCCCCTTGATTTATCATGTTATGAACTAAAGGGGAATTTTAGTATTCCCAAATAAAAAAAATATGATTCCTACATGATCAAGATATAAATAATGTAGGAAAACTTTTAAAAAAACAATTTAGAATTTAAATAAGGTATCGTTCACCTTAATCGCGGAATTTTATATATCAATTAAAAAATTTTAATTTCAAATGAGAATCTCCACCTCAATTATAGCTTAGATAAAATAATGGATACACATTTTATGTAAAAACATTAAAATTTATAAATCAGATTAAAAAACAAGAGTAACTACACCTAAAATTGTTATATATTATTAATATGAAAATATCAAAGCATTTTGAGCATAATTTTAATTCCATCAATGAACACTCCCCTAAAAAATAGTTTAATATTATAAGGATTCATGAAACATGTAATAAGATATTCAAAGAATTTTAAATGTATCAAAATGATAATATTATAAAAGTAAACTAGAATTAATAACTAAAATAACATATTCACTCTCAATATAATGATAGTTACTATGTTAATGTGCAATAAGAAAATAATGATATGGTAGCATCCCAAAATTATATAATGTATTCATGATTTTCCAAAAAGAAATATTAAATATCGTAATGCTTATTCCAACATTCTTAGAATAAAACTATAATGACATGAATGTTGAACATAAGGATAAAAAAATACCTATTTCCTAGGTATAAAGATTGGATTGACTGTACATGAATATTAATAGATACATTTAGGCACCTTTATAGTAGAAGGTTTAGATAGTTTTTCTTTGAAATAAGATTTAGACATGAATTTCCGTTTGTACCGAAAATATTGAGTGAACATAAAAGTTCATTCTAAAGAATAATACCCATAAGATCCACATATAAAGCAATTAACTTTAAAAATTCTTGTAGAATTCCCTTTCAAAAAAATATTTATAAACCGAATAGTAAAAAATTAATCACAACTATGTTCATTCCTTGTATCACTGTATTCCATGAAATAATTATTATTTCCAATATTGACATTTGAATCAAATTTATTAAAAATTGGCCTTTTAAAGTGAAAAATTTTTTTTCTAACTATATCTAATTTATTATTAAACCTTTATTTTTATTTTTAAACAAATTTCAAATAATCATAAATCTTTTCTTGTATTAAATTATATATATATTTTAATATTTTCACTTTTATTTTTAAGATTCTTACATTGATCCTCATCATTAGACCAATCATCCAATGGAAAATTAAACCTTCTTTCTTTATCTTTATTATTCTTAGAAATAAAATCATTAATCTTTTCATTTTTATTTTTAAACATCAACATTTTAGAATCAATATTCTTTAAATTAAGAGATAAATCATTTTCTTTTCATGTCTGCATCTATATTTTTCATTGAGTGACATGTGTATTTAATTCATTTATGTTATTTATTCTTTATATCAATCATGCATATCCTTTTTATCTTCAATACTTGGATTGTAATTTATAGAATTTATAAAATAAAGAGAATTAGAAAGAAAATCACTACCTTTAGTTATACATGTCCTGTATATATTTCCAAATTTTCTAACATATGGACCATGATCAATTGAACAGGAATGTGGATGTGAAAATGTTACCTTAGAATATTTTTTCACAAAATTCAGCATTATCAATCTCATTAGGACTTTCAAAATTCATTCATAAACATTTAAAATCACTCTATGATGTTATAGATTTCCTTTCTTTTACCATCCTTATATTTTTGATTTTATAAAAATTGGGTTTAATATGTCCATTATTCCTACAACCATAAATAATTGCATTTCAAAATTTAAAATTCAAATGTTATTTCACTTGAATGGGATCTCTTTTAGTAAAATGATTTTTTTCTCTTTTCATGGTTGGAAAATCTTTGTTATATGTCTATAAATTCTATAATTGGAGAAAATATATTTCTATGAATCACTTTATTCAAAGGTAGCTGTCTCAAGCTATTTCCAAATATCATAATTAGTGTTTCAACTAAAAAAATACAAAATTATTTGTAGAAAAATTTCAGAAAATAATATTTATGACTTTATAGGTATGATCATATTTAATAGAATATTATACATTCAAATCCACTCAATCAAATTTAATAAAATCATAAGGTTTAATCACAATATCCTAATAGATATTATCAATAATATTTAGATAATATTCTATATATATCTTCCAATGAGAATAATTACTACTATATAAATGTTGTGGTAATTTATAATTTAAACCCCTTTTATTCTTAAAGTCATCCATCACTAAAAAAGATCTTTCCCATAATGTTGTAATGGACTAGGATAAAAATTATGTATCATTAATAAAAACAAAATGAAAAAAATATATGTCATAAATGATCCAACTAACAATATAAATTATGAGTTGTGATATAAAGTAACAAACTAATTTATCCTCAAAGGGTCCTCCTCTAATACCATGTTTTAGGTGTTAGACAGTTCATTTAACTAAACTTATCCTAAAAATCACTAATCTCTCATAAAAATTGTTTGGTCCCATAGGGATGATGGAAAAGGAAAAAGGGAGTTTGTCATGAACCAACCTGGGTCGACCCTGATTTGGTCACCCGAGATGGTCCGTGACATAGCCTGAGAGGCATTCTCGATCCTCCCAGAATGACGACAAGCGTCGGGGCATCAACAGAGGCTGTGGGAACAATTTCCCCCAATTAAAATAAATAAATAAAGCAGCAGAAATAAAACAGAGTAGCGTAAAAAAAATAAACATAGTAAAGTAACTAAGAAAGAATAAAATAAAATAAAACTAACCGAAAGAGTAACCATTATCTCTGTGTGACCTCGTCGGTCACTCTTCAACTCACGACCAAACATCACCCAAGGCGAGTACACCCAAGTTGTAGCCTGCACAAACACTAAAAACCGAAAATAATTATAGGCGTGAGTATTAATACTCACTAGGCTAGCCCAATATCTATTCCCAATGCACTACCTTTAAATAAAGAAATTTACTAATTCCAAGTTTGAACTAAATTATATAAAATATTAGTTTCCACACACAATTTCATTTCTAAAAAAAAGTATCATTCCATTACCCTTTTTAATTTAAAAACAAGTTTAATGTTTGAAAAGAATGGGTATATTTTTTTAAACATTTTCTGCGAACCATTTTGAAATCCAAACTTCAGTTATTAGCCAAAAAAGGAAAAAAACCAAACATAATACACAACACACACCACGGGAAATGGAAAGATTGGCACACATGGGCCAGCAACCGAACTAGAACTCTCAATCATCCTCCACATACAAATAAACACTAAAAAAAACATGGGTCGAACCTAGGAGATCCTGAACAATCCCAAAAGTACTATACATGTGACTCGTCCTAAAAGCATGCTCTAAATCGATGACGTCATAACACCCTAATGCCCGGTATCACCCTTCATGGCCTAACTGAGGGCCCGGATTCCCATATCAGCAACTACTTAGTATTCCCCTTCCATGGGGACACTAGTCAGTGTGTAGTATAAACTAGTGTAGAAATCGTTCTCCGAATATTCACTCACTATGCTAGGTTCCCATGTCAACAAAAGCAAAAAAAGGGGTGCATCCACAATGTAAATCAATCAGTCTTGATTCAAAAAAATCACAAACATATCACATAATCAACGCACACCAAAGATCACCCCTGAGTGGGCTTTCCAAAATAATTTATATTATTGATGTGCCAAATGGGCCTTTATGAATTTTAAAGAAAAACATTATTTCTCAAGTTAAACCAAAACTATTGTTGAGAAGAAATCATTTATCTTTAAAACTAGAACTACATTTGAAATTCAATGAATTATGTTTAAAGGCCAAGTGAGTATTCTTTCAATACTGGGTGTTCAATCGTCAAGAAAATGATTCAAGTGTCGCTTATAAAATAAACGGCTCTTTTTACACCAAATAATCATTTAAAAATTAATTATCCTATATTATTTCTCATTTATTAAAATTAATAAAACATCAAGCAATTAATAAATTATAATTATAAAGGTGAGTGCAGTGTGAGACCTACCTTGACTCGTACCTCAAACATGACAATGCGACATGCCTCACACAAGCGCACAAAAACGCGCAAGCCGATGATTACGGTATCACGAGGTTACCTCGCCAACACGCTGCAAGGAACACACAACTACTAAAAACACATAACCACTGACTTAAAACAATCTAAATGAACAATTACAACAAAAGAACTAGCTTGGCATGTTTACAAAACACAACTCATTCCATCGAAATTACTTATTAAACCACTTTAAAAATCCAAAGTGTGTTTACAAAAACCACACAATGCCAAAATAACTTACCAATAATTTTAAAGAGAAAAAATTTCATTTCAAGAAAACACTGGAGTGCAAAACCAGACAAAAGCTCACGAGACGTTGAAAAATACATTTAAAATATCATGCACCTAAACACATTTTCAAAACCAAAATTCGCAACATCAAAATTATTTAATAAATTGTCTAAAAATTCCTAAAACTATTTTGAGTAGTATATTGCTGTTTTTCACAGACAAAACCAACTCAAAACCACATAAAAAGTTTGATATAACCCTTACACAACATATAAAACACTTTTTCACCAATTAGATAATATAATAAATCATAAATAAAATTAAAAAAACAATTTTAAAAAAGAGAAACAACATGACTTTACCCACTAAACTCACACAAAACATTATTTTATGACCAAACGTACATAGCGCCACCTCAAAAACACAATTAGCGCAACATGAACAAATTAATAAACTAACTACACAATAAAGAAGCATTTTCACAATTAACCAAACCACTGAGAAAATTTATTAAACAATTTCAAAATGTGTCACATGACCCAAATTATCATGAACTCACTCAAAACATTTTTTATAACTAAACACACATTGACGTCACGCCAAAACACAACTCAAACCCTAGTATATTTTAATAAACCAACAACATAGTTTATAAAACCCTACAAATGACTCAAACAAGGGTTTCTAAAGAATAAAACACTCGCATCACATAACCACGATTATAATCACATCAAAACATATTAAACCTCAAGTAGAAATATATCCACACCAATAAAAATGATCAATGAATATACTAAATTAATTAAATTGGAGAATTAATTAAACAAAAAATACTTATAGGTGGAATTACCTAACTCAAACATGGTTGGATCTCCCGAAACCGGTGTGAAACCTCATTCGCACTGCAACCGCCCCAACGAGGATCCAAAAACACCCTATGGAATAAGTTGGACACACAAAATATAAAATTATTACTTAATCCAAAAATAAAAAACCATCAACCAAAAGGAACACCAAAATAATAACCCTTTACCACAAAGGGGGAAGAACGTGGTCGGAAGGAGGAAGTGAGCCGGGCAGTGGATGCGCTGGCAAGGTCTCGACCGGAAAGGGGGAGGGGGATGTGCCTTATGGATAAAGGGTAAGCGATGGGGGAGGCCATTGGAGGCGGGGTCTGCTTGGGCTATCAGCGGGATGGGGCACGGGCGAGGCAGCGCCGCTGGGGCTGTCGGTATGCTGAAACGCGGGGTGTGGCAGAGAAGCCAGGATGGGAGCGCATGGGTGGCATTGTAGAGGGGAACGCAATAGAGGAGGAAGCGGGTTGAGGGAGTCGGTGAATCCATGACATAGAAAGGCAACGAAGGCTAGAGAAATCAGGGAGGCATGGATGCTGGGTGATGGGGTAGTTGTGCACATGGCGCTGGGACGCGGGGTCACGGGGAGCGAGCAGGAAGGGTGACCCGGATGGGGACGCGGCGTCATGGAGGTTCTTGATGAGCCATTTGAGGGGAGCGGGGTCGCAGAGGTGCTGGGCCAGCCGGCTGAGGGGAGCACAGGGAGGACCTGGGGAAGACCCTGGCAGTGCGACCGGGAAAACAGGGGGGGTGCTTTGTGTAGCTTTAGGGTTCCCCCCCCCCTTTTTATTAACCAATAATAATAATAATAATAATATTATTATTATTTTTTATTATTATTTTTATAAATAACATAATTATAATAATAATAAAAGTACGAAGAATAAAGATAATAATATTATTCATTATATTTTTTTAAAATTACCAACATTAATAATAATAATATTACATTAACAATTTCTTTAATAACAATTTACTCATAAAAAAAACTAAAAACATTTTTGATAGCCAATTAACATTAAAAAATATTAATGAAAATAATAACACTTCAAACAATAATATTATTATTATCTACACAACAATAATATTATTATTATCAGGGTGAAAACATTTAACACATTTTATTTTTATAAAATTTTTATTTATTTTAAAATTTTGATAATTGCACAGGAATGTGGATAGAACGCGCGGCTACAACCGACCATGCAGTGCCCGCACACTAGTCTAAAACCCAAAAAAAAATTAAATGATAAAAATATTAGACTCAAACATGCCCCGCACCTTGGAAAGGATAACCAAAATTAAATAGATAATAATATAAAACAATATAAGGAGTTGGGGTGTGACAATTCTCTCCACCACAAAACATTATGCCCCCATAAAGTCCCCAGGGCAACAATTGACACAACTAGAGTCCATGACCAGACCAAACCCGAATAAACTGAGACTCTCTGGGTGACCATTTCCAATACATGTCACACCTGACTAACTTGAGAACAAACATTGCCCGATGTTGAGGGGAGAACATAAGAGGGTTCTCCAGACCACAAGAATTCACTAATACAGAAACCCTTGAAACTCGAACACACCACCCCCTGGGGGGCAATGCGGGAACTCCCAAACCAAACTCATTCATTTTCCACACATGGAGCGAACAACACACCTTAGTATTTGAAGGAAAAATTGTTACAAAACAACCTAGAAACATAAGGATGAAGAATTAACTCAACACCTCCCATCAAATTCAGGAAATGAACATCCCCTTAACAAACACAGTTAAGACCAACTCAAAATCAGTATAGGACCATTCATTCACAGCCCACACCATTCAAAGAGATTGAACAATTTATAAACCACACTGATAGGAGAGAACACCTCTTAGATCATGGGAGAACGCGTTCATCATGCCACCACAAGAAGGATGAGATTACGACAAAGATGATAATAGATAAAAAAATTTCAGATATTTCCATCCCAAATATGAAAACATTATCCAAACCGAAGTTCCACACACCCTCAGCAACTCATGACTGCACGCGATCTTCACCCCAAGACTTATGGTTGGGTCCCTGATGACTGAAGCATCTTCTACCTCAGAGTCAGGCATTTTCACCCCCAGTCCCTTACCCCTTCCTCACGAGCGATGCTTCTTCTAGAACTCTCCCCGATGGTCCAAATAGTTTCACAGTAGGAAGACTTCGGATGGATGCGGCAAGGTAGCTTAGAATGCCTAAACTGGCCAGACTAGTGGAATTTTAGAGAACGCTCGAAAAAACTGGGAGTCGGTACAAATGAAGATCCTTGCCAGACGTGGAATCTTTACCAGGGACGACTCCCACCAACTACACCCGAGACTCTAACGATGATGAGACATCCCACCTTTACATGTCTAGAACTGAACCCTCGATTAACTCAGGGATGGTACAAACCTTAACTACCCCAGGAGTTCCCGACTACCCGAAGACACATTAGCTTTCAGAACTACACAACTACCTCTAACAAACCTCAATTACATCGATAATCAAGAAACACACAAAAAGAGCTGGGAACTGGGCATAACTCATTAATATCCTTTGGAGGCTTTCTGGGAGGCATAATCACAACAACACAAAAGAAGTATAAATAAAACAGGGCTAGTGAAAAGTGCCAGGGCATCAACAGAGGTTTTGGGAACGATTTTTCCCAGTTAAAATAAATAAATAAAGTAGTAGAAATAAAACAGAGTCGCGTAAAATAAATAAATAGACTAGAGTAACTAAATAAGAACAAACAAAATAAAACTAACCGAAAGTGAAAACCACTATCTCTGTGTGACCTCACGGGTCACTCTCCAACTCACGACCAGACATCACCCAAGGCGACCGCACCCAAGCTGTAGCTTGCACAAACACTAAAAATAGAAAAGATCTATAGGAGTGAGTGTCAAGACTCAGTAGGCTAGCATGATATCTATTCCCAATGCACTACCTTTAAATAAAGAAATTTATTAATTCCATTTTTGAACTAAATTATATAAAATATTAGTTTCCCGACACAATTTTATTTCTAAAACAAGTATCCATCTATTTCCATTTTTAAATTAAAAACAAGTTTAATGATTGAAAGGAATAGGTGTATTTTTTTAAACATTTTCTGTGAACCATTTATAAATCCAAACTTTAGTTATTAGAAAAAAAAGAAAAAAACCACACATAATACACAACACACACCAAGGGCAATGGAAAGAGTGGCACATAGGGGCCCACAACCTAACTAGACCAATCAATCGTCATCCACATACAAATAAACACTAAAAGAAAACATGGGTCCAACCTAGGAGATCATGAACAATCCAGAACGTATTATACATGTGACTCATCCAGAAAGCATGCTCTAACTCGATGATGTCACAATTCCCTAAGGCCCGGTATAGCCCTTCATGGCCTAACCGAGGGGCCCAACCACAATAGCAGCAATAACTCAGTATTTCCCTGCAATGGGGCCACTAGCCAGTGCATAGTCTAAACTAGTGCAGCAATCGTTCTCAGAAGATTCACTCTCTATGCCAGGTTCCCATGTCAACACAATCAATAAAAAGGGTTGTGTCCACAATGTAAATCAATCAGTCACGATGCACAAACATCACAGACAGCTCACATAATCAATGCACGCCAAAGATCACCCCTGAGTGGGTTTTCCAAAATAATTTATTTTATTAAAGTGTCAAACGGGCCTTTACCGATTTTAATGAAAAACCTCATTTCTTGAGAAAACCCAAAACACATGTTCAAAAGAAATAATTTATCATTAAAACTAGAACTACATTTGAAATTCCATGAATTATTTTTAAAGTCCAAATGGGTATTCTTTCATCACATAGTGTCCGCTCATCAACAAAATATATCAAGTGTCATGTATAAAATAAACGACTATTTTTTCACCAAATAGTCTTTTAAAATTTAATTATCTTATATTATTTCTCATTTAATAAAATTAATTAAACATCAAGAAATTAATAAATTATAAATTTAATGGTGAGTGCAGTGGGGGACCTACATCGACTCGTAGCTCAAGCATGACAAAGCGACGTGCCTCGCATAGGCGCACAAGAACGCGCAAGCCGATGATCGCGGTATTGTGGGGTTACCTTACAAACATGCTGCAACAAACACACAACAACTAAAAACACATAACCAATGACTTAAAACAATCCAAATGAATAATTATCTCAAAAGGAACAACTCATCATGTTTCCAAAACACAACTCGCACCATAGACATTACTTATTAAACCACTTTAAAAATATGCAAAGTGTTTACAAAAACCACACAATGCCAAAATAAATTACCAATAATTTTAAAGATCCAACATGTCATTTAAAGAAAACACTAGAGTTCAAAACCAGACAAAATCTCATAACACATTGAAAAAAACATTTAAACGCTCATACGCCTAAACACATTTTCAAAACCAAAATTCGCAGCATCAAAATTATTTAATAAATTATCTAAAAATTCATAAAACTGTTTTGAGTTGTATATCGCGGTTTTTCATAGAAAAATCCAACTAAAAACCACATAAACTATTTGATATAACCCTTACACCATTTATAAAACACCTTTGCACCATTCAAATAATATAATAAATCATAAATAAAAGTTTAAAAAACAATTTTAGAAAAGAGAAACAACAAGACGTTACCCACTAAAATCACACCAAACCCTCTTTTATAACCAAAAGTACACAACGCCACCTCAAAAACACAATTAGCACCACTTGGAAAAATTAATAAACTAACTACACAACAAAAAAACCATTTTCACAATTAACCAAACCACTGAGAAAATTTATTAAACAATTTCAAAATGTATCAAATGACTCAAAATATCATGAACTCACTCAAAAATTATTTTATAACTAAACGCACATTGACATCACACCAAAACACTATCGAAACCCTTGAACGTTTTATAAAATACTACAAATGACTCAAACAAGGGTTTCTAAAGAAAAAAACGCTCGTATCACATATCCGCGATGCTAAACACATCAAAACATATTTAACCTCAAGTAGAACTATATCCACACGAAGAAAATTGATCGATGAATATACTAAATTAGTTAAATGCGAGAATTAATTCAACAAACAATACATATTGGTGAAATTACCTACCATAAATGTGGCCGGATCTCCCGAAACTGGTGTGAAACATCGTTTGCACCGCAACTGCACCAACGAGGAGCCAAAAACAACCCATGGAATAAGTTCGACACACAAAAAAGGAAATTATGACTTAATCTGAAAATAACAAACCATTAACCAAAAGGAACACCAAAATAATTACACCATACCACAAAGGGGGAAGAACATGGATAGAGGGAGGAAGCGAGCCGGATGGTGGATGCACCAGAAAGGTCTCGACCAGAAAGGGGGGGGGGGGGGTTGCACAGGCTGGACAGAGGGTAAGCGAGGGGGGAGACCATTGGATGTGGGGTCTGTTGGGACTGTCGGTAGGCCAGGGC
Source organism: Viscum album (assembly GCA_963277665.1). Lineage (NCBI taxonomy): Eukaryota > Viridiplantae > Streptophyta > Magnoliopsida > Santalales > Viscaceae > Viscum > Viscum album. The sequence goes on from OY728158.1 coordinate 59,991,153, forward strand.
ACGGGCGAGGCAGCATCGTTGGGGGTGTCAGTAGGTCGAAACGTGGGGTGTGGCAGAGAAGGTAGGAGGGGAGCGCATGGGTGGCATTGTGTAGGGGAACGTGACAGAGTCGGAGGTGGGTTGGGGGAGTCAATGAAGCCGGGACACAGTAAGTCAATGAAGGCTAGAGAAGGTAGGGAGGCCAGGCTTGTGGGTGAAGGGGTGGCTGTGCGCAGGGCGCTGGGATGCGGGGTCACGGGGAGCGAGCAGGAAAGGTGAGCCAGATGGGGATGCGGTGTCGTGAAGGTGCTGGATGAGCCTTCTAAGAGGAGTGGGGTCATGGAGGCACTAGGCGAGCCAGCTGAGGGTAGCGCATGGAGGACCTAGGGAAGACCCAGGTGGCGCGACCTAGAAAATGGGGGGGGGGGGGGTTCTTCGGGTATCTTTAGGGTTTCCTCCCCCCATTTTTTATTATCCTACAATAATAATTATATAATAATTATTATTATTATAAATAACATAATTATAATAATAAAAAAATTAAGGAGAATTAAGATAATAATCTTATTCATTACATTTCTTTAAAATTAACGACATTAATAATAATAATATAACATTAACAATTTCCTTAATAACAATTTACTCATAAAAAACTAAAAACAATTTTGACAACATATTAACATTAAAACAGATTAATGAAAATAATAACACTTATAACAATAATATTATTATTATCTACACAACAATAATATTTTTATTATCATGGTGCAAACATTTAACAAATTTTTTTTTTATAATTTTTTTTTATTTTAAACATTTGATAACTGTATAGGTATGTGGACAGACTGCATGGATACAACCGATTATGCAGTGCCCGCACAATAGTCTAAAACCCAAAAAAGAATTAAATGATAAAAATATTAGACTCGCGCTTGCCCCACACCTTTGAAAGGCTAACAAAAAACCAATAGATAATAAAATAAAAAAATTTAAGGAGTCGGGGTGTGTCAGGGTTAATTTTATTTCTTTAAAAAATAATCATAGATTTATCATTATGAGAATAAAGTGAATGATTAAATATTAAACAATTAATACACACTAATATAAGAAATTAGAGAGAAATAAAATATAAAAATATAAAGATAAAAAAGGAGATAGTTTTATAGTGGTTTGGATCTAAATGATCATATTACAATATTCACCCCTCTCAAAAACTGGGAGAGATATCACCGACTATGTTACATCACTTTTTAAGTAGAGTAACAACTCATTACATCTTCCTTTTATATGCCAAGAGGATCAACCAAATACACATTCCTTTTATAGGTTCAAAAAACCCAGCATCTTACAAAGAATGAACCAACCTATACTTTTATAAGATCCATCATAACCTCTTTCTTTTTTTAAGGTTATACAAAACCTAGTCTTTTATAGGATAATACATAACCCATTCATTTCTAGGTGTAGACCCAACCTAGAATTTCACATATTCGGTCTTAACCTCTTCTATGTTCCGGTTCAAGAGTAACCTAATCTTATAAGGGGACAGACTAAACATGGAAACATATAGTCACACTCCTTTACTATGCTATTTTATAGGTTAATTCAAACCTGGTATTCTAATGGGATACACTAAATGCATATATACCTTTTTTAGGGTAGTATAACCTCATTAAAAATGATCTTGGAGTAATAATAAAGTATGGATCGTTACATAAGAATGAATGAATAAAAAAATTAACATGGTGAATGATTTTCAATAAAGATGTTTGTAAATGAATTGGGTAGTTCATAGACTCTTCGAGATGTTGAAATAGTGAACCTTGGGAAACCAACAGTTTACTTTAGAAAGAATTTGATCAATGGATCTCTGGTACTTAATTTTGAACTATGTAGCATAAAAGAGTAAAATCATAGTCACATGTATATTCTTCACTACATTCCTTGTCCATTTTTATATAATAAAATAGAAATTTTTATTTTCTCTATCTAGGGATTCCCATGGCGTCACGATGTTGGTCCAGGGCGGTTTCCGATGCTGCGGTCTGGGGGTTGTCATCGCGATTCGTGTAGTCTGCAGGTGTGATGGGTAGATCTGGCCCTGGGTGCAGTTTTGAAGGTGACGATGGGATTTGTGGCATAGTCTTGTGGAGAGATCCCCTACTAGCGATATCTTGTCTGATTTGTGTTTGTTCTCTTTTTTATGTGTGTTTTTCTTAGTTTTGTGGTGCGATGGTTTTTGTGGCGCACGGTGTGGACTCAAATTTGATTTCGGCGACCGGTGATGCATGCTTGGTGAACGAAACTTTGGTTTTGGGTGATGTGTGGCGTTCTTTGATGGCTTCATAGTGGAAAATCAATATTGCACGGACTTGCTGTTGCAGTTTTTCAGCATGTTGGAAGAATTTGTGATTGTGGTTTGGTTTTTTGTTTTTTTTGTGAATTTTTGGAATGGTGAATGGCTGTCTGGTTTGTGATCCGTGGTGGTGGGTGTTCCTGGCGATAACATGATAACAGTGGTGGTGAATTTCGATGATGAGATCGAGAGGTGAAATGGATTGGAAACCGGTGATGCAAATGGTCTTATGTTTGATTTTTTTAGGTTCTCACTAACCCAAAAAGTGTATTATTTGAAAATAAAAAAAAAGTTTCATTATTTTATCCACTTTAAATTCTATGAATATCCTTCAAATATTCAAATGATTAAATAATTATATGGAATCATCATTTAATTATACAGAAAAAAATGAAAATCATGTTGCGAAAAAATAATTGTTAGAATAATAAAAAAATAATTTAAATGTAATTATATCAATAAAATTTGATACTAAATTCATTGAAATATTTCCATAATTCATGTGATACAAAATCATCAAATACCAAATTTAAATTTATACTTATATCATGATTGTTTTATAGATGAATGATTCATGTGTATTTTTTAGAAAAGAGAGATAATTAATATCCACATGAACCATGTCTCGAAATTATATCAATACAAATGTTAATATTTAATATTAATATTCTTGAAAAACTTCCTAACAATATTTGATATAAACTCTATATATTCCAACCAATTTGAATTTAAATTTCTAATGTTATAAAAATTTAGCATCAATATCCATACACACTTAATCCAATATTAATCTTAGTTAATCCTAATTATAAATATAAAATCCATTTCTTGGACTCAAGATATTAAAAATTATTTTTTACACAATAAGACATTAAACGTATTCATTAATAACATTTATAAAATTAAAATTTGAAATAATACATAAAAAAAGATCATATTTTTGGGTTTTAGAATATCATGTAGAAAATAGAATAACCACATAGAAAAATTCCATGTAAGGGATTTATTTAATGGATTCATGTTTTTGAATCTTGTAAGTTATCTATGTAGGCAATTCATTTAATGGATCTACATATGTGATTCACCTCATAAGAAAATTCATCACGTTGGCGATTCTGGAAATTCATAGATATCTTGAATTATAAAATTTCATACTTAAAAAATACCTTAAAAATAGAAAAATATAATTTATATCATATTTAATTATATTTAGATAATTTTAATATCTTTCCATAGAATCAATAATCATCTCAATTGGTCTACTACATCTAAAGTTATCATCAAAATAATAGAGAAAAAAATATTCTTATAAACTATAAAATTCTAACTGAAAACATGTAGTGAATTCAATCTAATTTTTTTTAATTAGAGATACTTATTTATAGTTTTATGCATTCTATTAAAATTTATATAATTTTTTATCTTTTAAAACCGAACATTAGCTACTTAATTTGGTGTTAGTTAGCCCAATTTATAGAGAAAATATAGATGGTAAGTTGAATACTTTATCAAATTTTTCCCACGGTCAGTTCTCACGGTCAGTCCCAGACATTGCCTATTATTAACTCATGGTAAATTCCAATATTTGAATTTCTTTTTACTCATTATTAGTATTCACAGTCAATACTCACGGTCAGATCTACAGTTTTCCAAATTTTCACTCACATTCAGTACATTGGGTTAATACTCATGGGTATTACTCGCGGTTAGTTCTCACTTTCAGTAATCATAGCCAGATCCAATATTTTCCAATTTTCACTTACAATAATTTTATAAATTATTTAAAAACACAATATTAAAAATTAATAACATGTGTTGAACAATCAATACATGAAATCTAAAAATATTTAATGTAATGAAATATTATGATCTAAACAAAGTTAATCATACTTTAATAAATACATAAGATAATAAACTAAATATAATATTCAATTAAGAATTATATTAAATAAAATAAAAAAATTAATGTTATCAATGTATTAAGACTTATAACTAAAGATAATACTTATTAAATATATGAAAATTACAATTAATCATGATATGATGTTTTGTAATTATCAAAACATGAAGTTGTTCAAGGGTCAACTCAATAATATTATCATTAAAAAAATTTAATGGTGTCAAAAATATCATTTTGACGTACTAAATAAATTTTAAAATTGAACAATGTTATGTGTTCATGAAAAAAAACAGTTTTTTCATGGTGGCAGTAGTTCGAGCACACTCATAACGAGGTTTTAATTTTTATCAATGATTTTGGAGGAAGGTATGAAATAAATATTACATTAGTATAATAAAATTTCATCCTGGTAAAAATGTATTTTATCATATCTTCATGGATATATGGGACTTTTTGGGTCTATAATAAGAAAATAATTTATAAAATTTGGGTTGATAGTATTACCGTTCTCTTGAAATTTATCCCTTGGGTAACTCTTTATTTCACTTTTTCTTAGTCTCTTGGTGAGACACAAGATTAAAATTCATCTTTATGGTGTTTAATAGAGGATAATGAATACGTTCTAATATTTAGGTCTTTGTAATTGGAAAATAAATTGGGAGGATGTGGTCTCAATTTATAAGTGAATAAAATTTCCCTTTTGTAAAAACACATTATTTTTCAATAATATCACCCCATTATTCAATGAAAAAGGCTCCAAAAATGGATAATAATGTTTTGGGGAAATATATAAGGCTAATAATATCTCCATCATCCAATATTGAACCTGTTTTTCACATATTTCAACTTTTTTCACTATGTTAAACCACTTTTACCCAAATTTTCCCTTACCGTGGAAACTCCACTTTCACACTTGGAAACTAATTTTAATAGAAAAAATTTAAATTCATGTTATTTAATAATTATAAAATGATTATTTTAAATATTAAAATCAATTTATAAAATAAAATTACTAATATTTAGAAAACATTTTGTAGTATTATCACACATAACGTGTAAACAATCATTTTTTGAAACATTGTATTTTTAAGAAAAATGTTTATGTAATGAAAAAAATTAGAAAACTTATCAATTATAGTGACATTAAGAATATTACTATTTTTTAAATAAGATTTATGTCACATTAAAAAAATCTAGATCCTAATTTCCTAGTGCTTAAATTTAATTAAAGAAACATATTAAAAATATTTTTTCATAAAATATTGCTTACTTTTATAAAGTGATATTCATATATTTTATAAATTGAATATTTTTTTTTGAATTAATTGTTTTAATTTTTAAATATATGTATATTTATATATTTTTTAGAAAAAAAATTTCAAAAAATCTAATTCATATAAAATTGGTGATTTTAGAAAAAAACAATATTTTTAATTATTCATTTAATAATAAATATTTTAGAAAGATACAAAAACATACTAAGATAATTTTAACATGATAAATACAAAAATTAAATTCAATTTATTATATTAAACTTATATAAGTTATTAAAATAATTTTTAGATATAATTTATTAAAACACAATAAAAAATTTTGAAAATGCATTTTAAAACATGAAATATATCCATATTATTACTATAACCTAAGTTATATTTTTATCCCAAAGGTAATTTTATAATCACATTATTTTAAAAATTATTTATAATTTTATGTTAGTTGTTATCATATATATTACCATATATAACGTACATATATATTTTCATGGGAATTTTCTATATATAAATTCAGTGTCATTACATTATTTCCCCCTTAAAAAGAAATTTCTCCCTCAAAATTTCATTCCATACATCAAGGTGGAAATAGGTGATGGTAATTTGGTTTCATTGTCTCCTCAGGTTCTAATTTTTCTACTATAAATTTATATTTTCTCAAAAATATATTGAAAAAGTAAGTTATCTTGTTGCACAGAACTTTATCTCTACACTTAAATATCTTCACCATCTAATCATTATAAGAGAGATCATTATCCATCCATACCAACTATGTATTTAGTATATGTGAGGGATTTGGTAATTACTTCATCAATAGTGATACATGTAACACATCATGGACATAATTCAGGTTTGGTGGAAATGTTGGTCTATATGCCACAAATCCCACATGATCAAAGACCTCAAAGTGGGAAATTTAACTAGGTCTAAGTTCTCCCATCTTTTTAGACCTCAAAACTCTATTCTAGAGATATATATATAGAATTAATTTATCATTGACTTCAAACTACAAGTATCAATGAAGGTTACCAACATAACTCTCTTGTTTTCTTTGATTTATTTTGATGTTTTTTCTAAATAATATTTATCTTTTCTATCATTTCATCAACCATTTTAGGTTCTTGAAATTTTTTTACACCACTATCATTCTAAAATGAAGGTGTTTTACATATATTCTCATATAGGCATTCATATTGGTCCATTTGAATGCTTGATTGAAATATTTTGTTTTATAAGAACTCATCCAATGGAAGATGTTAGTCTTGGAATCTTATAAATTCTATAGAGAAAGATATTAACATATCCTAAAGGTTATGGATAGTTATTTTAGATTAGATAATATTCATGGCATGATAGGTCGTACTGAAGTTCAACTCTATGTTTAGATAATGCTTAAGACTCTTCAAAAACATTGAGGTGAACCTTGAATCTTGATCAGATATTGATAGTGGTGTTCCATGAAGCCCTATCACTTATCTAATGTATATCTTTGTATCTTGATCATGTTAAAAGTCCTATAAAATTATATTTAAATGAGTATTATTTGTAATATTTCCACCATAACTTATATAATATTGTTCCTATTCTATATCTTTTAGAAGACCCATGAAAAGGACCATAATGATATTTTCATATTTCTATGTAGGTATGGGAAATGATTGCATCATCCCTTTTCATTTTTTTTATTATTATCCATCACCTATTGACATGAAATAGACATTTAGGTATATTCTCTAATATCCTTATTCATACTATCCAATCAAATTTTCACTTATATCTCTTTACATATTCATGTTTCCAAGGTGGCTAAAAAATGTTGATATATGAACATCAATCAAAAACTCTTTCATCTCCAGATCAGATGGAACACATAGTCATTTAAAAAATATCCCCAATCCTTCACCATTTATGGAAAAATTTCTGTATTTTATCATTCACACTGAATTCACATTCATCTTTATCATAACATCATTCCTTTGGGAATTCTTAATTTTTTATAGAAGATCTGGTTGATAAAACATTTAAAAAAGTTACAATGATGATCCCTCTTTATTACTCCCATTTCAATCCTTTTCGTGTATAATAATATTAGATCCTTATCAATTATCATTAAGAATAAGGTTATAGTATCTATTTTACTTAGAGAATATTCCACATTATTCACCTTACCTGAATGAAAATGGATTTATAAACCATAATATTTAATCACCACTAACCATCTTCCTTGATGCATGTTGATCTCATTCTATGTGAATATATATTTTAGGATTTTATGATCGGTATAAATTTCACACATCTTCATATATATATATAATTACTTCAACTCATAAATGTAAATATTATTTCTTCCATCTCTTAATCATGAATTGGAGAGTTCTATTCATACACCATCCACTGTCTTGTGGAAACTAAAATTACTTTACCATTATGCATGAATACAAAGCCCAAGCCCTTGTCTTAATAATCACTATAAATTTCAAATACTTGCCCACTTGATGGTACTGTGAGTATAGTGGTTCTTATTAGCTACTTATTCAACTCATTAAATCCTTCCTCACATTAACCATTCTAATTATACTTCACTCCCATCCAAATTAGCTTGGTTAGTTGGTTTTTAAATCATGATAAATTCCTCAAAAATCACTGATAATACCTAGATAATCCAAGGAAACAACAGATTTTTATAACAGATATTGGTCTAGTCTATTCCAATATTAACCTTGTCTTTGAGGGTTCTATATATATCCCTTCACATGGGATAACATTCCCCAATATTTATACTTTATGTATCCAAAAATCACATTTATTAGACATTGTGTATAAATTCTCTATCATAAAAGTCTTTAGTAAAATATTCAAATGGTCCACATGTTCCTCCTTGGTTTTGGACTATATAATAATATCATTTATAAGGACTACCATAAATTTTTCAGAGTAAACTCTAAAGACTGTATTTATTAAGTCCATGAATATTGATTGAGCATTTGGGAGTTTGAATGGAATGACAATGAACACATCGTGACCATAACATGTATGAAAGGCATTCTTGGGAATATCCTCATTCCTCGCCTTTAATTGGTGATACCTCAACCAATATTTCTCTTTAGGGAAGTATTAAGAACCACAAAGATGATCGAAAAATTACTCAATTAGTTAAAATGGATAGTTTTTCTTGATAAAGATTTTTTTGATCTCAAAATAATTGATATGGAGATACACAGACCCACACTTATTCTTAAAAAATAGAACCGAAACACCCCATGGTAAAATTATTCAGAGAATAAATCCCTTGTAAGTATTCTCTTTCTATTTCTTCTTTAATTCTTCTAGTTTAGTGGGGGATATTATCTAAGTATTCCAAGATATCAACAAGGACTCAAGAATAAGTTCAACTATGAATTAAACCTATTAGTCAGAACAAAGGCCAGAAAATTATTAAAGAAATACATCATCATATTCCCTTACAATGTGAATTTGACCTAGAATGGTAATCCCCTTTTTTCAATCATTTGATCTAGATATGAATGATTATAGGGCATTAATATCCATGTTTATAATGAAAATTAAAAAGGGGGTTTAACTTTCTCCTCCTTACACTTATACAAAATCAAATGATAATTTGAAACATGGAAAGTGATTTCCTTCACCCAAAAGTTGATGTAGGATCTATATAAAGATATACTTCCCATAACAAGTATAGAATTTAATTACACTATATGGAGTATAACTAGGTTTTCTAGGATATTCATCGTGCATAAGTAAAATGAGGCATACTTATGTACTTGGGATGCAACAATTTCTCCATTATCAGTTTTCAATAATAACATAACCTTCATGTTTTACGATGGGTTTAGAATATTTCTATTAAACACTCTTGATTTGAAAGAGTGCATAGTTCCATAATCAAATAATACATTTGTTGTTATTGAAGTAATAACTATAAAATTTTCACCACACTATCAACCAAATCCACCATTAAAATAGTGATAGCATAAGCCTTCCCTTAATCTCTTTACCATGGAGGCAGTTATCATTGGTTAGCTTCGATACATTTGGATTAGGGAAGTGGTTTTTGTAGTGTTTGAATTGCTTAAAATTGAAACATTGGAATAATAACTATGGATTGATCATACCCTTCATTTCATCCATCAAGTTAGAGAGAATCTTCATCCGAAATTGGAATTTATTATCTTTATATCCTTATTTTCCACTCTTGAAATAGTTTTTTCCCCTTGAGAATGTTTCCAAAATTCTTCATCCCATAATTATGACAAGTGGGAAGTTTTATTTATTCCATCATAAAATCTATATGGTGATTCTAAAAAGTTAAACTCTATTTTTCACTTCATATGAAAAATATCCTTCTAAATTTTGAGGGAACATATCCCAAAATCCTCATAATTATTAAATTCTTGAACATATAAATATTCTAGAATATCTATCATTATACTCTTAAAGAAGTGATCAATTTTAATTTCCGTGTTAGAGAAAATTTTGTTGGTTTACTGAGAAAGCTTTGTAATGTTTTCTACTTACATATCGACACATCCTCCCTCCTCTTTCATCAGTTTAAGGAATTGCATTACTTTTTTTTAATGAAGAATTGGGGAAAATATTTGTTGAAAAATATCCTCTTGAAATCTCTTCATTCCATGTATTCAATTTATTCTATTGAATTTGTATTATTGATCAGTTTCCATCACTGATCATATTATCCCAAAACATTATAGGATGCCAACGTAACCATCTCCATCTTGAAGAATTGGAGGGTATTTAATACCTTTTCAATGGAGTTATTCCATCACTCCAAAACTATAGAATTTGAAGATATTCAAAACATATAAGTCCATTGAAACACAAATGTCTCTACCACAACCCCTTCACTACAAAGAGTGGGAGGGAGTTCTACATGATTAAAGTTCTTACTTATAACATCAGAAAGTTTTTCTAGTGTATCCATGAAGTTCTCATTTCCAACTCCCATCCTGTTAGAAATTTCATTTGTGAAATAATCAAACTACCCATCACATATGTTATTGACATGGTTCCACTTATTTCGATCAATTTTATATAATAAATTAATATTAATGGTTAGAATACTAAAATTAATAAACATATAAAATTAAATAATGAGCATTAAAGAAAAAATTCATAATTATTTTGTATAATCTAACTTATGAATTTTTATGATTAAATCTATATTATCCATGGTCACATTCTTATTCTGTTTTAACCATAAATTTTCTTAATAATATGTTCAATTCAATCATAATGTATTGTAAATAACATGTGAATTATCCAAATCGTATACCCTTGGATTGTATAGTTAGGTGCATAGTTACACCTCTTTATCATGCACTAGGTCATAGATGAGTTAATACCTAACACACCATCTTCAGGGTCATTAACCCTAGGTACAACTATGCCAATGCCAGAATTTACTTGAGAGTATCCAGACATAGATGTATTCTCTAGGAAATCTACACAACCACTACTTTACCAAAACATCAGGATCTTATCATATTCTTAGACTTATCCTTTGGGGTTTTTCTAATTATCTCTAATCCTAATCCCCAAAAATAACTAAAATTTTCTTTAATACCAATTATATAAAATTTATCCTTATGAATTATTTATTTCATCATTAACTACAACCAAATAGGCCTTCAACGGTGTTGGTTTTTATCAACACTAGCAAAAAAGAACTGATAAAGGGAACCTTTGTTAGTACTAATATTGGGTACATTTTATCAGTGATTTTTTAGCTTTTATAAATTTTACCCTTTATGAATGGTTTTTTTTATCCTTGATAAATGGAACTCTTTTTTAGACCTTTATTTTTTTTGTTAAAGGGTACCCTTTATCAACACTTTATTTATGCTTATTTAGCATTGATAATGGACTAAAGAAAATGAAATAACCAAGTAAATAATAAATAAAAATGAGTTTATAAAAAAAGGTTAAAATTATAATTAATTAAATAATTATATATAAATATGAATAAATTGGTCACATAATATAAAAATTATAAATACCAATAAATAGTATATTTTAAATATATAGATATATGGAAAAATAAAAAAAATTATGTGTAAATTGACAAAAATATTAAACATGTTATTTATAATGACCTAAAAGTAATTATAAATGTATTAATAATAATTTTACTTATTATCATTATTATTCTTGCTTTAATATAAATTGGTGTGTTTTATTTTATATACATGAAAGATAAAGAGAAACATTTTATTCAAACACCAAAATATTATATTGATACTAGGGATTAAAAATACTCAATAAGCATCATCGCAAGAACTAAATGAATAAAAAAAGAATGAAAAATATCACAATAAGACAGATTATGTAACCTTCATCCCTTGAATCCACCAAAACAAAAAACGTAAATAGTGAGAATAATAGCAAAAATACAGAAGGTCAAAGGAATGTAGTGAACCATCCTCTTAGAGAAAGATATGTTTTTGATTCTATGAATACCTTGAATGGGTATTATATGGATAAAAATGACCATTATAAGTATTCGTTTGGGTTTTCAAGTGATTTTTGATGTTTTGTGGATGTCTGGTATTTTAGGAATTAAATTCATTAAATGTTTTAAAATTACATTTTTGGTTAAATAAAAGTAATGGTTTAAACTATGGGTTATTATTTAATGTTTGGTTTTAAACAATAAAACATGGGTATTCATATTATTTAAAACATTAGTGTCTTAATTATAGTGGTTTTATGAAAAATTTAAGATGAATTTTAATTTATCAAACATTTAATATTATTTAACCATAGAAATAGAAATAATGGGAAAATAATATGTATACAAATAAATAAATAAATATTTCTTTATTATATAATGTATGTAATAATATTTTACGAAAAATATGGCTATGGCACTCACCAGCTGAGGGAGGGATTTTTAGGCAAAGACCTCAAGGCCTAGGCAGGTCCTTAGCAGAGCGCTTGAGCAGCGCTTAAGTGAACCCCAGTGAGCATAGTGGAGGCAAGCTGATCATAGACCCATGTATAGGGCACAGTCAGGTGCATGCACATAGTGATCCGGGACTTATACTAGCATGGGAGATGGTGGCCTAAGGCACCCACATATGGATTCATCTATGTAAGGACTCCAGTGTTTGTGCTTGTGTCATCAAGTGATAGCACTATATGCTAGAGTTTATAAGGCAGCCCCAAAACTAGTTGGTTTTCGACGTGAGATGAAGAATTTTCTACAGTACATGATCTCATCTGTCGGATCTCATCACATGAGATCTTTATCATACACACTATTTCACTATTCAAGTCTCAGCACTGTGGTATATCACCACATGATTTTTTGGGTCGTTCGATCTGGCCGGGCTAGATTTAGACCGTTGAACCTATTTTAATCTCAGGGATCCACTATGGCTATTTGATCATGTTGAAATCTAATCCTATCCATATATAATTTTCCTAATCACTAGATCAATCATGGATGTTTGATTGTTACATGGATCTATTTGGAACATTCATTTCTTCATCCACAATTCTCCCTCTATTAATAAATTTAGGGTTATTTATAACCCATTGATCAGACAATGATTAATCTGGACCACCCATTCCTTTCTCCCTTCTTCATTCTCATGGAGCCCTACCAGTCGCCATCCATCCGTGTAGCCCTTATCCCCTCTCCATCCCCCATTATCGTGATACAATATTTTCTTCCACATCGTGATCATTTTATTCTCACCCCTTTGTTTAATTTCCAAAAGTGGGGTTATTTTAAAACAATACGTCACAGTTCATGAGTCAGATCCTCCTCTTCATTTCATTTTTATAATTTTGGGTCTCAATTAACCCTATCGCAAGTGGAAGTTGAACTAATTAACACTTCTGTTTGATTTACTTTAGTTTATTTCGATCAATAATTTCAAAACATAGTTTCTTTTAAAAACCACACTCTGCAACCAAATAGATACTCGAAATTTCTCTCTTCCTAGTCACTCTTTCTCCCTCTCAAATCCATGAACTCTCGGCCCACTTCTAAGCTAATTCAAGTATGAGAATTTTATTATTATATTTTGAAATCATAATTATGTATATATTCATAAATGAATAGTTATATATATATATATGTATGTATAAAACCATGATTATTTCTCTAACTTGTATTGCATAAATGATATGGATTCCCCATTTTCAAGAATCTATTTCTAAATAATTAAAGTTTTTATTTTTTTACTACCATGTTGTGATCATTTAACATTAATTGTGTATATATGTGTATATACATGAATATATACACATATACAACTTATTATTTTTAGAATATATATATATATATTAAGAGTTTTTTTTCATGAGTCTTATATCCAAAAACCTATGTGTTAACCTAGTTTTCAAAGTTTGTTTTTATAAGGGTTATCTGTAAATATATGAATAAAAGTGTATTCCTACATTAAATTAAACACATTACATGTATTAATCTACATTTGTGTGTGTTCACATGGGAGGGTTCTTGTTTTTGAAATTGTGAAGAATTTAATGGTCACAAACCACACACACAAATTCATATATAAGTATATATATACATACATACAAGCATATGTATTTAAAATCAATTTAGGTAATGTTATTCTTTCTCAATTATTTAAAAAATGTAACTACTATTTAACACACATCAAACTTGTGGTTAAAAATTTATATTCACCATGTTTTTACGTTTATATGAGATAAACCTTATCATTATTTGTTGTATTATGAAACCAGTTACCATTTCATGTATGTAACCTACTTATTTAAAATTTCATTAATTTTCTCAACTTCATGAGATAAATCTTATAATTTTATGTGAAATTGTGAATCCAGTTATCATTTCAAGTGCGAAATCTATTTATATATAAGATTATTTTGGGAAGAAAAAATAATAAATGCATTTCTGGTTAAATGTGCATTCATTAAATTAATCATTTTATGAATTAAAAATATAGATAACTAATTTATTAATGAGATGAATCTTCTTATGATAATATATGGATTGCGAACTAAACTTTTCAAGGTGGTATGGGACACTTTGGATTGTTTAATGAATTTATTTCACCTATGATTAAGATTCAAATAAATTGAATTGGTATGGGACATGTTGATTTAAATACATATTTTTATAAGACATATGATGAATGCATAAGACTTTTTATGCGACGGTTGAGGCATGTAATACCCTCTTGATTCATCAGTATATCTCATGAGGAAAACAATGGTTTTGACATGAGACCTTGACAAAATGGTTATTTATTGTCTTAGCACGAGGCCTTGACAGTATGGTTATGATGTTTGAAATTATGCATTCACTCATAATAATTCTAGTAAGTGAAAGTCCATGTGATTATACAACTAGTAAAACATCCATGGCTAATGATAAATCTCTTATGTGCTATTATTAATATGTTTTATAATTCTAAGTGCACATGGTTTAAAGTTTTATATATAAAATATATACATGTATAAAAATTCATTTATAAAGAAATATTAATATTTAGTTTTCAAACCATAATGATAAATGAAATCATTTTTATATGTAATTATGAATAAATATTATTTTATGTGTAAATTCATATATGCACCTCTAGCATGTCATAGAATGATTAATTATGGTCATTATCTAACTTATAGGTGGAACTTTTTTTATATTTGTTCAAGTGCGTGCTTGATTTTATAATGCATTCTATTATAAATCCAAACTAAGTTTAGCAATTTTGAACATGAGTTTATCTTAAAGGTTGTTTTAGAATATCTCATGAAAATGGTGATGACATGTTATGTGAAATGTTAATTTCTAAAATTGAAGCAAGTTTTTTTAAATAAATGTTTTAAAGAAAATTTATTTCTTACTAGTTTGGTTATAAAACCCCTTACTAGGCATTTTGGTTCTCACCACATGTATTTCAAATCATTCTTATAGGTTTAGTGTGAGTGTTATGATGGATTTCTAATGTGGAAGTGTTGCTCTGATGTAATTTTTACTAATGTTTATTAAAATTTGTACATTAATATTTGAATATAATATTGGATTCTCATTCTCCAAAACATGGGTTGGTAAAAGGTCCACAATTTTATTTGATGTGCTGTGTTTATTCAAGTTTCTTTTATAAAAAAATTACACATCATTTGTGAGGGCCAAGTCAGATCACTTGGGCTCTAGTCCTTACATTATTAAATAAATAAATAATGATAATGTTAATAAATAGTATATATTAAATATATATATATATATATGATTTATATAATAAAAAATATTTATGATTTACATTAAAGAGTAATATATTTAGTGAAAATTGATTATAATAAAAAATTAATATGAATTAAAAATAGTATCTAATTGCATCGAATATTAGAAATGATTTAATGTCATTTGATTTTTAAATTTAGCATAAATCAGATGTGTTTTATATTGATTTAACATATAGCTAATTTATTCATTCTTATATACAATGCACACACACAAATATTTATCTAATTAATGAAATCTTATATAAGAACACATACACCTGATATTTATGTCATTTATTCAAATTTTAGTATTCATTTTATAATTTCATTATATCATGATGAATTTAATGTATTGTGTCTTTAAGAGTGGTCAATTTTATTTGAATATTAATTTTATTACAGTTAAGTATTAATTCATTTTTAATAAGATTTATTTTCTGTTTTTTGTTTTTTTTTTCATTTTTTGGGGAATGTAATCAATTTCTATTATTTATTTATATATATTTATATGTTATGTTTTATTATTTTCAATATGTATTCACATTTATTTAAAAATATAACCATAATTTTTAATAATTTATTTATAATTAATAAAAAATATCCATTTTTTCAATATAGTTAATGTCTACTCATTTTTAATTTATTCAATTTCACTCATTTTTGACATTCATGGTCTTAAGATTAAATATGTATTAATAATGTTAAAAATATATTTTTGAAAATATATTTATAAATAAATATATTTATAAATCTATATTTAATAGATTTATATATTTATGTATTTATAATTATAAATAAATAAATATTATTTTTTTTAAAAATATTTATATAATTATAAATAAATAATTATATATATGTAAATTATTATAGAATTTATAATAAATTTATTTAAATAATGAATATATTTACTATATATTTATTTATATATATTTATTGAAAATATATAATGATATAAATATTATTTTTTAAAAGTATTTACATAATTATAAATAAAAAATTATATATTTAAAAAATTATAAAATTATAATAAATATATTTAAATAAAGATTATATTTAATATATTTATATTTATATATATTTATTAATATATATATATATATATATATATATATATTTACCGAAAAAATGTTTATAATTATAATTATAAATCCTTTACCAGCGCTTAAGTAATAAGCATTGATAAAACTCATCTTTATCAGCACTTTTTTTGCACTGATAAAAGAGTTATTTATCTATAATTTTTTGGAACCGTTGATAAAAGTGTCTCAACCTATTTATAAAACCCTAAGTAGTCATGAACTTGTCATGATATCTGAATCTTTCCCCAAAAGTAACCCTTTATCAGCGCTCCTACTCTGTGAATCAATGTTCGAGTCATGGATCAAATCAAGGCTTGAACAATTCCAAGGCTCAAATACAAGGCTTGAACAACTCAAGGGTTGAATAAATCCAAGGTTTGAACATTTTCCAGGTTTTCAATATATCTACTTTCTATAGGACGATTCAAAATTCAATCCAAATTATCTTATTTTCTTCTCCTCCTCCTCACTTGTTTACTTGATTTTGGGGACATCTATTTGTGTTTTTTATCATTATTCTTTATTTAGTGTCATTTTATCCCTTTGGTCAATAATATTTATTGTGGATGTTTGGTTGAAAGAAGATAGGGTTTTTTGAGCTTGATTAACATGTGTGAAGTATTGTATATCCAAAACTCTTATCCTCCTCTCTTGAGTTTCAAAGTGATGTTGGGAAAAAAAATTAATTGTTGATTATTTTATCCTTTCATTTGAACTGGGCCATGGACCATGCACATTAAGTATGTTTTATAGATTGACAGGAATTTTTATATTCATATTCTTTGGATTTAATTGAACATTTGATGGATATAAAGATCCCGATCAAGAAATTCTTCACCATAAGCCTCCATATTTTCAAGGGAATATTATCCTAAAGAGAAAGAGGATTGGGTGGAGAGAATCTTGAAGATCTTTGACACCCTAAATATTCCACCTTCTATTAAGGTGAAATGTGTTGCCTGTATGCTTGAATATCCTAGTCAAAGATTATATGAGATGATGGTCCAAGCTAACTGGAATGAAAATGTAGAATGGAAAGACCATTTTAGAGAAGGCCTAGATTCCTTAGAACCATACAATATCTCATCCTTTAGAAAATAGTTTAATTTGTAACATGTTCAGTATAGTTCATTCAATGGTTTCAATTCATCATCCAATATTACTTATAAATATTTGTCTCACTTAGACACTATTTTTTATGAGTGGGCCCTATCCCATTTAACATAAAACCACCATATCTTTTATAATTACTATTTGTTATTTCATTATGACTAAAATTTTATACTGTGTGCCCAAAATCACCAAAAAGACGATAATGTCTATGAAAATAAAATTTTCTTATAAATCCTACTCTTCATATACTTTAAAATAATTCTTTTTTTCAACTAGCCTAGACATAATTCTTGAATCAATTTATCAAATAAGAAATTTGAGATGTTTAACACCATTATCTTTAGTATGTATATTATTTTCCTAAAATTATTTTTTCCATTAATTATTTATTTTTAATTGAAATTATAATTTTTATATGTTTTCAAATATTTGATATACCATTAATATTAAAAGTAATAGTTCCATAGGTTATTACATCATTTTTAAAAAAATGATAATGGAGATTATTGAATTATATATATCATAAAATAATTGTTAAAAATTATTTTTAGGTATTCATAATTTTTGTTCTATATGTATTGTTTCCACACCAAGGAATCTATGATTACCATCCATGCAAATGAAATAACTCTTTTTTTATTAATTTTTTTTTCCAATACATATTTTTATCTTCTAGTTGATTGAATTATAGATTATTATTACTGTTTATCATATTTGGGTTTCTTATTACTCTTTAATTTATTATATTATATTTTCATTTTTACTGAATTTAATAAAGAATTTATGTCTCATTTTAATAGAGTTGGAAGTAGTATTAGTTAGAGGATTGAAAGTATTCTATTTGGTATCTCTCCTATAAATATAGGATTTATAGACGCCCCAAAGATTTATATATCATAACATGTCACTATTGATACCCCTTGAATTGTAAACAAGAACGTTTATACCCCACAAATATCACCTTCAATAGGACATGATTTAATAACTATTTCCAATGGTTTAAATCTCAAAAATGGTAGCCATTACCCCTTTTAGAGAACACAATAAAGTACAACTTTTATACTCATCAGCTTTATCTTCTAAACAGTTATTATTGAAATATTTTGTTTAATACTCATCTCCCATATCTTTTATGTTTCATGTACTAATCTGATCATTAGTCCTCACATGGATGACTACTTCTTATCATATTTAAAGAAACATAGGTGCATTCCCACAAGAGATAAAGGATGTGTGTAAAAAAACAAAATGCAATGATAAATGTTTGGGTGGTGATCTGATGAGAATTAATGTTTTCTATAACTTTCACCTTTGAATAAATTCATAGTATAGCACGTACCATAGTGGAATAATTATTTTATTAAATTAAATTACCCATTTTCTTCAAATCATACAAAAATTCTTTGAATCAATAAAATGTCAGGCATCCATTATTATAATTATTTATAACTTTCACCATGTATAATGAATATAATAGATGTGTTTATTTATTTATTAAATATAATTAATATTTTATGAACCTAATAGGGTGGATATGGATCAAAATGGATACATTCTACTGGTTTTACAAAAGAGTATGAAGTTGGAGTTAAAGAGTTTACAAAATTTTCAATAGAGCATGCATACAAACCTTCTCAAATACTTTGTTTGTATTTATGTTGTTTTTATTAAAGAATCATTATTCTATAAGTTTTGGAAAAAAATTTATTTTCATGGAATAGATCAATGATATAAATGTTATACATAAGATGTGGAAAAATTAATTTGCTGACCGATTGGTCGATTGTCCTACTAGGCACTAAGAAATATGTCGGTTCAGAAGAAAATTTAATCGAGGATGATCATTTCATTATGAGATCACAATCAGTTCATATTGGTCCCAATGTATAAAATATATTTTATGTTAGAGGGGGCTAAAAGAGGGGATTTGAATTCTCGATAGAGGAACCAAATATCTAAATCCATTAAAAAAGAGGTTTCAATGAGAAGATAAAAGTTTTTTAAAATACTATATTTTGTTCACAATAAAATATATTCTTTACTGTATAAACATAATAAAATTTTAATTTTTGAATTCAAATGAATACTATGTCTTCCTCACATTATCATGTTACCAATCCTTCTAAATAACAATCTATAACGAATTAAACCCTTGGGAATATGTATAGGTAATTTTATGATATATTTTCTCTATTTTACCAAAATATTATATAATTAAATGTTGATTTAATTATCATTATTCTTTACAGAGTCCATTTATTTTATAATATATATATCTACCTTTCATTCCATTCTACAAAACAACTTTCACATACTTGTCCCTCAAATCATTTTCACCCCTATAGTGTTGGAATATATCCCATTTCTTCAAGTTCTCTCCACTACATTTGTAAGAAGAGAAATAACATTTTCACTGATCAATCGAAGATGAGATCTTGATGTTTTAATAGTATCATAATTTCCCATTGAATTAATATATTAATTCATATTTATGTTTCATTTATTTATTTATATTATAACTTTCAAAATATTTATTTTCTTATATAGGTGGTTTATTTTATTCGAGTTGGTGTGGTTATTAAATATTTCATACATTTATACACCAAAACATCCACTCACTTCCTCTCCCTCGAAAACTTTTCACCCATGCATTATTGGAATTTATCACATTTATTCATGTTCCATCT
This sequence comes from Viscum album, assembly GCA_963277665.1. NCBI lineage: Eukaryota > Viridiplantae > Streptophyta > Magnoliopsida > Santalales > Viscaceae > Viscum > Viscum album. Next base: position 60,011,795 of record OY728158.1, read on the forward strand.
TTAGCTCAATCACAGAGTTAATGATTATCTTTTCACTGTAAAATCATTTTCCATATAATTAATATATTTTTTCATATTTATATTAAATTTATTTATTTTTAGTATTACCCATATAATAATTGTTTTCTTATACCGGTGGATTCTTTTATTTTATTTGGAGTTTTTTTGTTTGAAAATGATCATGTTAGTGGGAGATTGGACTTTGATCCTTCAATTGAGATAAATAAAAGAATAAAACGCATCAAGAATTCACCCAACCATCATAAAAAGTAGAATCCCTAGTAATTATTTATTTAATTTTTTCATCAATTTTTCATATATTTGTAAGTTAATTTCCTCATCATTTTTATCTTATACTTATTTAGTTTCGTTCATATATATTTTGGGAATTCATATTTAGCTTTAAACTATCTATAAAAAACCAATAAAGAGATAAAATGTTCATTTCTGCAAATATTTCCATGCTTTCTATTAACTTTTGTTGTTGGACTACAACATTACATATTGCTTTGACGTTCTTAGCTAAAAAAGTTTTTTCAGCTAAGAACGTCAGGTCAGAAATAATTGTTGGTAGTTCAAAAAATAAATCTAATGGAACTCATGGAAAATTTGTGGTTGGGAATGTTTTGAGACATTAAGATGTCTAGGAATCAGCTACACCTCAATCTGACACACAGTGTTACTAGTATGACTCCAATTTCTTCTTTATATTTAAAATTAACATTAATTTTATTAAAAAATACACCTTATATACTCAAAAACATAGAAAACATATTAAAATTGTTTGGATACTTTAATTCAATGATTTATAAGTCATATTTACCTATTGGAATCAGTCATACCTCAATTTGATACCTAATGTTTCCAGTATTACACAAAGTGTCCATTATTTGTTTAAAATCAATATTTTAGTCCAAAAATTATCACTCACTGAAAACCAAGAAAACCTGGTCATATTGTCTTTATAATTTGGATAAATGATTCATAAATCATTTTTTACTTGTATTAATCAGTCTTATGTCAAACTGATACACGATGTGACTGGTATGAGTCAAATTGTGTGTTTCTAGTTTATAATGAAGTTTTAGTATAAAATAATAGTGATGTACTCAAAACTGAGTAAATGTATTTATATTGTCTTGATACTTTAGTAAAATGATACATAAGTCATTTCAGACATATAGTGATTAGCCTCACCTCAATCTGATGTGCCATGTGACATATGTAATTCCATGTGAGTCTTTTTATTTAAAATAGACATCGATTTTAGTAAAAATGAAAACATAGGTAATAAAAACTAATAAAACACAATATCATTATTTTTAAACATTAGGATAACAGTACATATGTGATTTAGGAAAATTAAAAATCATAATAACCTCAATTTGATGCACGGTGTGACCGGTATGACTCCAAGTGAATCTTTTTATTTAAAATTGACATCAATTTGAGTAAAAAAGACAAAACCTACTCAAAACTGAGTGAATTCATTCTTATTATTTTTATACTTTTATAAAAATATTTATACATGATTTTTTACGTGTAGGAATTATCCTCACCAATATCGGATACATGAATTTCCTGATAGGACACAAAGTGCCCATTACCAGTTTAAAATTGATATTTTAGTTCAAAAAGTTTCACCCACTAAAATATGATGAAACACACTCGGATTGTATAGATAATTTAAGAAAAAAATATGTCTTTTTTTATGTTTATAAATTGGTCTCAAATCAGAAAAACACATGATGTGACCGGTATGAGTCAAGGTGCGTGTTTCCAATTTAAAATGATATTTTAGTAAAAAAGACTAGTGATGTACTCAAAATCGAGGAATTTCATTTGGATTGTTTTGATACATTATTAAAATGATCCATAAGTCATTTGGGACATGTTATAATCATATAATCCAAAATCTGATGCATGGTGTGATTGGTATAACTCCAATTTCCTTTTTTCATCAAAATTTACAACATTTTTTTGTAAAAAAAAGACAACTAAAATACCCAAAACTAAGAAAATATGTTCAGATTATTTTGATAATATATTGAAATGATAAATAAGTCATGTTTTATGTATAACAGTCATACTAACCTCAATATGACACATGATGTGCCAGATATAACTCAAAGTGTCCATTATCGTTTAAAATCAACATTTTAGTTCAAAAAGTGTCACTCACTAAAGACCAAGAAAATGATCTATGATTATGTTGATAATTTAGGATAATTATTCTAAGATAATATTTATGTGTAGTAAATTTTCTCATACCAAACTAATACTTGATTTGACCGGTATAAATCAAAGTGCATGTTTACAGTTTAAAATGTCATTTCAGTAAAAATGACAAGTGACGTACTCAAAATAGATAAAACACAATAATATTTTTTTGATACTTTAGAAAAATGATACATAAGTAATTTAAGACATGTAGGAATTAGATGAACCTATATATCATGCACGATGTGACCATTATGACACCAAGTTCATCTTTTTCTTAAAAAAAATTGACATCAATTTTCGTAAAAATGACAACTTACCTACTCAAAACCAGGAAAACACATTTGGATTACATTGATACTTTAAGAAAATGATCCCTAATACAATTTTGACATATAGGAATCATATTCCCCTCCATACGATACATAATGTTTCCATTATGACTCAAAGTGTATGTTATCAGTTTAAAATATAAATTTTAGTTTAAAATGTGGCACTCAATGAATACCAAACAAATTATCTCGAATAGTCTTGATAATTTTGAAAAATGACTCATAAATCATTTTTGTGTGTGAAGGAATTGGTCTCATATAAAACAAACACACAATGTGAATGGTATGGTTAAAATTATGTTTTTCTATTTTAAAATGACATATTAGTAAAAAAGACAAGTGATGTACTCAAAACCAAGAAAACACATTCAAATTATTTTGATACTATAGGAAAATGATCCAGAAGTCATTTGGGAAGTGTAGGAATTATCCTCATCTCAATCTGATACATGGTGAGTTTGGTAGGAATCCAAGTGCGTATTTTCAATATATAAGTGTCATATTAGTTTAAAATGCACATCACATCGCCAAAAGCGAGCAAACATGTGAATATCATTTTCTCATCATTCTATATGATATTACTTAATTTATTTCCTTATCATTTTTATCTTATTATTATTTAATTAATTTTCACCAATATAATGCTTCAAGATGAACATGAAATGGTGTGATGTGAAATAATCAACCACAACTCAATATGATACACAATGTTCCAAGTATGAAACTATGTATAGTTTAAAATTAACACTTTCTCTTAATTTTTTTATTTATATTATTACTATCATAATATTTTTTTTCTTATACAGGTACATTAATTTGCTTATGAAGGGCTATTTTTTTAAACAATAGTATGAGTCAAGGTGAGGATCAAAGGAAAAAAAACATTGATGATGTTGAATGTATGTAATAATTTTTACTTATGTAATTGTATAAAATAATTCATGAAATTATTATAATATAGTTTTTTTCTTTTATTCGTGTTGTAAATTTCATTTCATTTAAATTATGTTTTGGTAATTTTTTTTGATATCTTGAGGTCTTTTTCTGGTGTTGTAGTGTATTGTTACAAAACACTACAGTATGCCCCGTTATCATTTCATTTAAAAGCACTAATAAAATCCCCAAGATTTTAATCTCACATCGATAGTCAGTGCTTATCTAGCTCTGATAAAGGCCTTTTTTAGAGTAGTTAAAGACCTATTTTTATTAGTAATTATTAACATTCTTTCCCAAAAAAATACATATTTATGATCGAGAGGTCTAGTATATTTGTATGTTTATATAAATAAATAAAAAATCATAAATATAAAAATTAATTCATTATTCAAAACTCCAAATAGTGATCTTAATCCCATTTTCACTTTAAAATTACATGGTATATCCTAGGGAAAAATATATAAAAAAAGTGTGAGCAAAAAATATCAATAAGGGAATAATCAAAGTAAATCATAAAATCTTAAATGGGTTAGGACACATAACATAATACCATGAAGAGGTTAATAAAAATTATGAAAACCTGAAATAAAGGAATAACATCATAATATCATGGATTTATAAGTATATGGAAACCTCATAAATCATGAAATCATAATCATGTGTTAAGGATAATCTCTAAGAAAACATAACATGTGTTAACTTCCATTATAATCATTATATGTTAAGGCTAACTGCCATCATAAAAAAGTGTTCTTAGGATAACTGCATGTGTGTTATACATGGTATATCATGAGACATTAACATTACCTAATGCATTATAGGGATAAAATTGACCCAAAAATCACATCACAATATATACACGCACATTTTTTCCATAAGGTAAAAGAAACTATACATAAATCATAACCATAATATAACCCAGATATGTGAGTTTCACAATCTTGTCTTAAGATATTACTAAATTACATATCTTATAGATTCTAAAGAAAGGAATTAAATAAATCATTTTAAAAGTAAATTTTCTAAGAAAATCAGAACTATTGAACATTTATTTACATTTAAGTAATATTTCATAAGAAAATTGAGTATTAAGAATAAAAATCTACCACTTAAGTGAATCTTTTCGAAATACGCAAAGGATCTATAAAGACATATTGTTTTTTTGAAAACCATATTTTCTTAAAAAGCGGTGTCATAACATAATGATTTATTTTTTAAATTATATATGATATTAAAAAAATTATGTGAGATACTTGATATGAAATTAGGTATATGTAAGTTCTCTTAAATCGGGTTCACATAAAAGAGATAATTTCAATGGGAACTTAAAAGATGTCCATTACTAAACAAATAAAGGTAAATTAAACTAGTTATATATGTAAAAAGAATATATATATATATATATAGAATATGGATGATATAATTAAGAAAAAGATAAATGATAAGGTAGAAAATGAATGATAATGTGTAACCAAAAGGTAATGAGGGTGGTTTGGTGGATCCCTTACCATGTGTATAAAGGTGCTCTGAAAATTCACTTAAATTAGTGAATAATAAAATTAAGTTAATTAAATATATACCCAATAACCATATTCATATGTATTTAATTTTATAAATACCATTTCTTATCAATTTTTATTTATTTATAACATAGTTTTTTATTACCTCAGTTACATAGGGTTGTTTGGTTATTTATTGTAACACTTTCGGTTTGTTGACCTTAATCAAAGGTGATATAAAATAACTTCATGATATCCATAATTTTGAAGGTTTATTTCCTTTATCATTACATTAGAAAAATTACTTATATCGTTTCAAGTGTTTTCCCAAAAAAGATCCAAATTAATAAAAGATTATTGATGAGTCCATTTGAGATGGTTAAAGTTACTAAAACGAATTATTACTTTTATTACATAATTTTTATAATATATTATCATTAAAAATATTAATAGTCTCAAAAATAGAATTTTAGATAATGAATAAATTTTTAAAATCGTCCATTTTATGTTGTCATAGAACACAAAGCATGTAGTTCACGGAGGCAGTAGTCCACACACAAGCATGACAACATTTTAATTTTTCTCAATGATTTTAGAGGAATGTATAAAATGAATATTTAATTAGTATAATAACATTTAATCATATTAATAGTTCTATTTTTATCATAACTTTATGGATATAGGGTACTTTAGGGGTGTAGAATAACAAAAGAACATTGAAAAGTTGGGTTGAGAGTATCAAATTTCCCTTGAAAGTTCTCCCTTGGGTAACTTTTTAAGACTACTTAGCTTGGTATTTTGGATAGAAAAAGGATCAAAATTAATGGATATAGTATTTAGGGATCCAGAACATTTTAATGGGTTTTTAAATTGGGTGGAGGTGATCTCCTTTAATAAGTTATGAAAGGGAAGTTCTTGTAAAAACTCATTATTTTTCAATAATATCACTCCATTATTCATTGAATAAGGCTCTAAAAATATCCAACAATGGTGTGGGGAAATATATAGTTTAAATACTCAATGAAAAATATATTATAAATTTTTTTCACATGTTTCAACCTTTTTCACTATGTTAATCCACTTTTACCATAATTTTCCCTTACCACAGTAACTCCACCTCCACCCTTGGAAACTAATTTTAATGGCCAACAGTTAAATTTAAATTATTTATTAATTTTAACAGGATTAGTTTAAATATTTAAATCAATTTATAAAATAAAATCTCAAATAAAATTTTATATTTATTTTAGTATTAACACACAAAACCCATAAAATCCCATTTTGCGAAAAAACTTATTTTTAAGCATAAAGTTCATGTAGTGAAAAAAATTATCAAAATTATTAATTATAAAGATATTAAGAAGACTGTTATTATTCAAATATGATTTATGTTACATTTAAATAAATCCAAAAAATAATTTCCCAATGTTTATATTTAATTAAAGAAAGTGCAGAAAATAGTTTTCATAAAATATTACATGATTTTCTAAAAACATGTTCATGATTTTTACAAATTGATCATAGTATTATTAAATAATTTATTTTAATTTAAAAATATATATAATTTTTATTTAGAAATGGTTTCAAAAACATCTAATCCATGTAAAAATGACGGTATTAACAAAAATAATTATTTTTCACTATACATCTAAAAATCAATTATTTTTTAAAAAACCCAAAATATTAAACCTAATCCCATATTCTTATGATGACTCCAAAAATTAAATTAAATTTATAATATTGAACATATATGATTGATAAAATTATTTTTATATTTAAGTTCCTAAAATTCAATAAAAACTATTTTTTGAAAATGCATTTTAAAACATGAAATATAGCATATTATTATTAAACCATAAGGTAGATTTTTACCCCAACAGTAATGTTATAAACATATTACATTTAAATTTATTATAAGTTTATGTTATTTCATAATGTCTATATTACCTTATATTACATATACATAAATTCATAAAGGATATTTCTATATATAAATTCATGTTATTTGAAGGGGGCATGTTTGAAGGGTGTATTTTCACTAAGAAAATCCACTTTATAAAGTGCCAATCGAGCCTCTTGATCGTCACTTAAAATCAATAGCCTTTTTGAATGTACCAATCGTACCCTTTGAGGTTTCAATATCCCTTTATATATTCCATTTGGGTGTTTTTTCAACCATTTGGTGTGAAAGGTTAAGTAAAACTAGTTTACAATATATATTTAAATAGAAAAACCTTTTTCATCCAATTAAAATAAAGTGAATACTTAGTTTTAATTCCAAATAACCCTAAAACACATATAATATTTTTCATGACCCCCTCCCTCCAAAGGTACCCCTCATGAGCAGGTGAAGGAGAAAGAGAGATAATGACCCCCGACTCCCGCCTCCAATAGGCCCCTGGGTGGTGACCAGCACTAAGGGTATTCAAATATCAAAAATGGGAGGCATTACCCTTTTTATAGTATCCAGGATTGGGAGATAAGATGTATCAACCTCAAAAAAACTCCAAGACATATATATATATATATATATATATGAATCCAAAATCCATACCACATGCATGATTAATGTAAAATTTCTAGAAATACAATGAAAAACTCCAAAGTAAATACCAAAAGAATGAAGCTAAGCAATGACACATAAACTATCCCAACACTCGAGTTGGTAAGGTCCAGCAGGGTCTATGTAATCTCCCTAGAAACCTGAAAATAGTTTTATATACATAGTTTGCGCATTAAAGTATACTCATAAGGAAAGGACAAAGTCTCTCGTGCACAAGTGGGAGAAGCATACTAATTACCCCGTGAGAAAATACCAAAAACTCAAAATAACATAACAAGGTATACTATCCACCCAAACCTCACTAAGGCACACTCACCAAATAACATAAGTCAAGTAAATTAAAGTAGTAAGAACATAGATTATAGGGTACCCCACACCACTTCCAACTGGTTAACTACTCATACCTAATGGTAAATGTCCTGATGCTACCATGCTATTCAAAAAGCCCCAATATCACAACCTTCCCGCACACACCAAGGCCACATACTACATCCTTCCCGAAAACACCTCAGTCACAAACACATCACATCCCACTCAAAAAAAAACATGGGACACAAACCACAACTTCATCCCGAAGGAACATATGAAAGTATGACATATATCATCCCAAAGACACTTGGGAAGCACACGTCACGAAAAGACACCTGGGCCTCACTACTGGACCACAACTTGCCTGAAGAGTATTGGGCTACCAATTCATATGAGAGTGAGTTGATAAGATCCAACAACCAGTCATCCATCCTCCCAAAGAGAAATTGGGAAAGGACACCCCCTCATAACAATGGGGGTGATCGGTATGTATTGCTCAACACAGGTGGGGTGTATATAGAAATCAAAAGAAAATAAATGTTTGTATATGGGAACCAAACACTCTGCCAAACCTATGGGTTTTCAAAAAAACAACTAGCCCGCACAAAAAATTCCCTTGCAGCCAACCCTACATGAAATTATCACCTCGAATGACAGTCACTTCTTTACCTCAATAATTAATGCCACTACACTACAATCCACAACTCGAAACATACCCCCAACCAATTAATTTAAGAAGTTGTAATACTAAATTAACAATTAATTAATTTATTTATTCCATACCTACTCGGAAAACATCAAAACCTGGCACACCATATGTAACTTCATAACCCACACACACTTCACAATGTCCGTAGAAACATCAGGTGAAAGGACCACTCAAGTTGACACCATCCTTTATCAAAATTTTCCCTCCTAAACCATCCTTGTAAGCCCTGCTACATGAAAATCACCACATCCATAAAAAAACTCAACAAACTTGTAATCCCTCTGTAAACTCCCCTTTTTTGAGAACCCCCACCATAATTCTTCAAAGTAATGTTGCTTTGTCCTTCCTCTCCAAAAGTAAACCCCCAAAACAATTCATCACAACCACACTAGGTAGCCCAGCTACAAAACAAAACCACACCAAGGACACCCAATAACATTAACATAGAACAACCCGAACATGTATCCTCATAGACCAACCACTACCTAAATATAGTCCCACTATATAATAGGTTCATCCATTCCACAATCAACAAATATCTTAACCCAAGATGCCATGGCACCACCTATAACACCTTGTACTCACATCCGCACTCTCAGTCATAGAACCACATTACCAGAATGAAACATAGGGTGGGAAGAACTATATATAGCACCCAGCCACACCAAACAGCACAGTGTATTCAGATTTATCAACCCTCATTCTTTAATTACAATTTGATAATTCAGGGGTGATTACAGAACAAGTTTGATCCTAGGGAATCCATCTATTTAACCAAGTCTACATGGTTAATCAATTTCATAATTTTATCCATTTTACATAGAAGCAACAACAAATATTCACAAGTCATACAGGCGTGAAAATAGAGGCCACCAATGGCTATGAATTTCATAAGGCATACATCCCTTACAAAATACAACATGGATCGAGGATAACATATAAAAAAGTGATCATCATCATAGTCTTCGCAACCCCTAATTTAATAATTCTTATTATCTTTATTAAATTTGGGTCCATCCATATTAACAAGGTGAAATGAGTACACCCACCCCTTATGATGCACAAAATAATTAGAGATGAAGTAATCCATACCAAAAACAACAGATGGTCAAAAATTCCTCCTTGCCTCAAAAATAGGGTCTCGTGCAAGTATAAAGAATGAATCCTATAAAAAATTAAAAGACTACTACAACATAGGTTCACGACCCCTTGGGGAAGAAATTTTGGACGCACACCAAGAGAAAATGGAAGGTTTCAAGGAAGATAAGATCTCATCTTAGGAAGAGCCATATCCTATATCAACAGAAGGAAATGGTTTCAAGGGCCATTAAAATCAGATCCCAATAAAGATTACATGGTTTGAATATTTAAAAGTACTAAGAGTGTTATTATATTAAATATATATTTAATATCCTTTTAAATTTCTTTAGAAATACTCAAACTAGGTTTTAAACTCAATTTACGCCAAGAAAGACATAAGAGGGGAGAAACTGGAAAAACTGTGAAAAACTGAGAAAAATTGGAAATGATGCACTAAAGGGTGAGTCACTAATAGTGAGTCACCACTACTGGACTGAGTGAAAACTGTGCCAGCAATGCTGAGCCACTAACACCACTCGCCAACAGTGAGTCACATACATGACTCACTGACACCTCGACCTACCAATGCCTCAACCTACCAACACCTCAGCCAACTAATGCCTCAACCTACCAATGCCCCCACCTACCAATGTCTCGACCTACTGGTGTTGAGCTACCAATGTTTGGCCACCAATGTTGAGCTACTCATGTCAAGGTACTGACATTGAGTCATTGACATGTCCTACCATTGGAAAAACTATAATTTAAGAAAACTGTTGAAATGATCTATCGGTGACTACCATAACAACCCAAGCACTAGATTTTGACAAAGTAATGGATTAGGGAGGTCTGGTTCATTACCTCAAATACCTCTCAAACTATTCTTACAACCGAGAATTAAAAACTAAACCCAGAAGAAAGATGGGTCTAAACAACCACTCCGTAAGATACCTCTCAAGGATTAACCAACCTATCTTGTTTGAAGGATGGAGTGAAACCTCAACATCAAAGAACACCTCCCCCAACATCTGAGAACCAAAATATCCATAAGATACCCTACACAGGCACTAACTATCCAGACACACGAATCATGGAATTCCTTCCTCCGTGTCAAGATACCATCTGCTCTTGGTGGCACTAAATCACTCGCACGAGTTTAATCGCATCTCAATTAATGTGTCTCAATTAAGAATCAGGTCCCCCCTTCCACATGTTAGGACTTCATAACACATTATGGAATAGGGAATCAACCCATATTTTAGAAAATAAAGTTCATGTACTACATCACAAATAAAAAAACCCAATAAAAACTGGAAAAAAAACTCTAGGTACAGGGCACACATTTGCATCTCTCACTCCAAAGTACTCTCCTCCAGGCCACCTTGCCTCCACAACATGTGAACCAAAGGAATGGTCCACCAATTTACCACCTCTCCCAATGATTCTAGATCTCTAATATCTAATCTATGAACATTTCATCATCCTAGGTGTCTAACACTCCCCATTAAATTTCATGGGAGTCATTTTAAAGATATTGACGAAGCATGGAGACATGAAAGACATCATGGATCCTATCTAACTTTTGTGGAAAAGCCAACTAGTATGCCACCTCTCCAACTCACCCCTACACCTGAAATGGTCTGATGAACCTGGGATAATTTTTCCCCCTCTACCGAACCTCCACTGCCCATGTCAAGGAGAATCCTTCAAGAAAACGTGGTCCCCAACCTAAAATCCAAGGGCCTTCTCATTCAATTGGCATTCAACTTCTACCATTCCTGCATTTCCTTCATCCTCTCACAATCAAGATGAACATTCATAGTCATTCTCTACACCACATCGGGAACAAGAATAGCTGCATCTCTAACTTTTTTCCACCACAAAGGTGAACGACATGATCTCCCATAGATGGCTTAAAACATATCCATACCAATTGAGGAGTGATATCTATTATTATAAGAAAACTATGCCTAGGAAAAATGTCGCTCCTAAGACCCACCAAAGTCTAAGACACATGTTTTCATAATTTCCTCCAACATTTGGCTAGTCCTCTCTGTCTTCCCATCTATCTAAGGGTGGAAAGTAGTGTTGAGGCATAACTAAGTGTGAAAATCATGATTGAATATCCTCCAGACTCACAAGGTAATACATATATCTCAATCTGAGACAATGGGTATCAAAACACCATAAATCTGCACTACCTCATCCATATACTTTTGTGCTAAGGCATCCACTGCACCAGACTCCTTAATTGCTATTAAGTGAGCTAGTTTCATCATCTAGTCCACTACTACCCATATTTCATCGCATCCTCCCGAATTCCTAGGTAATCCTATGATGAAATACAATGAGATGTATTCTCACTTCCACATGGGGACATATAAGGGTTGTAAGAAGAAATCAATAACATCATGCTCAGCCTTCACATGCTGAAACACTAAGAACATCACCACAAACTCTACAATATCCCTCTTAATCTCGAGCCACCATAACTACAATCTCAAGCTGCAGTACATCTTGGAAACTATTGGGCATACAGCTAAGGGTGATCTGTGAAACTCAAGGTGAACTCTCTCACATATCGCCATTAGGATAAACAGCTTGTCACAGAATATCAACTGATTCTAACTATCCTATGATCATCCCTCTGGAGCATCACCATGGTTACTGTGATCACACATCACCCCCGCCTCTGAGTCTCCCCACTGAGACTACACAAACTTCTACCTCAGGGATGACTACACCATCATCTAAAATAGAAAACCTCTTCCTCCATCCATTCCTGCATCTAAGTTCAAGGAGTAAAACTCTTATATCACCCTCCAAGTATCCATATATTCTATAACTTCATCTTTCTGAGACTTACAAATAAAATTATTAGCTACAATGTTCCACTTTTCTGAGGTGTAGGAGATCTCAACATTATACTCCAAAATAAAATCCATCCACCTTCACTTTCATAAGTTCAGATATTTCTTATAAAAGATATACCTCAAGATCTTATGATCTGTGAAGACCAAAAAGTTATCCCAATGAGGTAATTCCACCAAAACATTAGCACAAACACAAATACTGCAAGTTCCAGATCGTGGGTGTAATAGTTACGTTCATTGGGACATAACTGCCTAAATTCATAAGATATCACTCCATATTTTAGAATCAACACACCCCCAAAATCCTAGATGGGAATCATCAAAAAACACTTTGAACATCACCAATTCCTCTAGAAACCAGAGCATGGGAGAACTGATAAATTTCCCCATCAGATAACTGAATATTGCTGACACTTCTCACTCTACATAATGTTTGTTGCTTTTTTGTCAGAGCTTCCAACAGAACTGTTACTCAAGAGAAATCAAGTACAAATCTTTGTAATATCCTACCAGATTAAGAAAACTATGATCCTCTTCCACATTCTTGGGTGCTTCCCAAGAAACAATTGCCTCTACATTTGAAGGATCCATTGCTACACCATGATGATACACTACATGTCCAAGTAAGTGGACCTCCTATGTCCAAAACATACACTTGGAAAACATTCGTAGATCTGGTGGCATCAATAAAACTCTAGTACAGTCTGGAGATGCTCGGTATGATTCTCCTCTAACATAGAGTAGATCAGAATGACATTGAAGAATTTGACAATGAATCGGTCTATAAACTCACAAAATATGGAGTTCATAAGTCACATGAACATGACTGTTGAGTTCGTAACACCAAAAGTTATATCCACAAACTGGAATTACCATAACTACACCAGAAAGTAGTATTTGGGATGTCACACACCTTCACCCAAAATTGGTGATACCCAGACCGTAAATCGATCTTATAAAACCAACTTCCTCCCCATTGTTGTTTGAAATGATCTTCTATCCTTGGTAGAGGGTAACAGTTCTTGATCGTTACCAAATTCAATCTCTGGTATTATATACATAGCCTCAGACCACCATATTCCTTCTTCTAAAAAAATACCAGAGCACCCCATGATGACACACTGGGCCAGATAAATCCCTCCTTCATTAGATCATCAATATGAATCCTTATCTCCCACAACATAGAAGGTGGCATTTGGTAAGAAGTCATCAAGATAGTAGAAGTACTGGGATGCAAGTCTATCCCGAACTCAAAATCTTGTCGATGGGGTATGGTCACAAACTCCTTGGGTAAAACATACAATAATTCCCCAAAAACTCTGAGAACCCCCACCATCTCATCATCCATTGATTCCACTGATATCTCAGCCAACAAAAAAAGAAAATGCTCCACCCACCATCTACCCATCAGACAACTCCACTCACCAACGAAAACCACACGTTGTCCACCCTCATCAGAAAACACAACTCTTCTCCAAAAATTGTTGATAAGATCATGCACAGTGTAAAACCATTTTATTCTAAGGATAACACCATATGGATGCATCTATACCTTATAAATATCCCCACTAGAATTTTGTATCCCAAACATCAGTCTACATCCCCAAAAAACATCAAGAATGTCGGTCTGACCTCTGAATAGTGTACTCAATAGAAGGGGACTAGAAATTCTCACTATTTCTAGTCCTAGAGAATGGGATAGACCAAGTGAAAAAAATTATTGTGAAGATCATGAATAAAATAAGGCATAAACAAGGGTACTGAACAAAATTATTGCACATCGAACAATCTCCAGCCATGTTGGAATAGCTGCCTCTATGGTGTGCAACTGAACAGGCCCAAATCCCCTTTCCCTCTACAGTCATTTACCTCCCAGAACAATCTCATTTCAAGGACCCTATGGAATACAATGGGTTTGGCCTCCGCCTACTCCGTCTCCCCTCGGCGGAGTAGGAGCCTGATGTCCCTACTACTGAAACGGCCTATCCAAAAAACAGCTGTTGAGACAAGCACTGAAACTTACCACCTCCACCACACTAAGCTCAAACTGTTCACTAACCCTGAATGTTCATGTAGCCTCCACAACAGAAATACCTCAGTCCCATGCCTATGGGAAAATCTCGAGGACTGGTAGGTCAAAATTGAAACTGCTCAGGTCGACTCCTCGCTAGCTAAAACCTAGAAGGTCCTAGCACCTAAGACCTAATATTGGTATTCTTTCCCTTTGAATATATATTACGAATCCACTCTAATAGTAAACCTCATCATGAGTAAATCCTCTCAACCAATGTCACATTATTTGGGATCTATAGGTTTTTCTTCATGGTGAAGGGAGTAACTGCGTACTGGAGAGAAGGATATAGTGCCTCCTCTAAGCATCCCACCTGAGACTCCACATCTGGAAATAAATCCAGATCAAATTGAAGGAGGTCCATGAACATGATCTTTAGTTCCCATACCAACATAATCCCCTTATGGATGGATAGTATCTCATGTCTCTACTTAGACATCATGGTCAAGGAAAGTAATTCTTCTCGAAACTCTTTCTTGAAATCGATCCACATAACATCACCCTCCTTTCCCTCTCCCAGGAACAACATCCACAAATGATGTTCATATTCCCTCATATGACTGACCACCAATGGATCCAATTACTTTTTCAGAGTTGGATCAAGATGAATGTGACTACCTGCTCCTTAAGAAAACTCTCCATCTCTATTTCGGAAATGTTTCCTTCATACTTTCCCAGAGTCTTCCGTTGGAATGAACGAAGAGAATTCTACCGTTGATCATACTCCCCCACCAGGTCAACTATCTTTCAGTCGACCAGGTCAACCTTTTGAGCCTCCACTTCACGTAGCACATGCAAATGATGATCGCGTTCCATAGCTGAAAAAGGGTAAATAAGTAACTCATAAGCCCGAGTAGTTTGGAATTTCCATTTAAGATCCATTTTAAGTCATTTGTTTATTTTAGTTTGTAAAAAAACTCTAAAAAAATAAGAAAACATGTCATCATGATGCATGTACCATCCCAAGGGTCTCTATCCTGCAAAATGTATAGCCTCAATTGGTCGTTTGGTAAGATCAGAAACCAGAAAATAGTTTTATATATGCAGGGTGAGCATACAAGTATACTCATTAGGAAAATCCAAAGTCACCCATGAACAAGTGGGAGAAGCATACTAACGCCCCTAGGAGAAAATAGTTGAAACTCAAAATTACCTAACAAGGTATACTATCCACCGCATCCTCACTAAGGCACGCTCACCAAATAAAACAAGTCAGGTAAAGAAATATAGTAAGCACATCGATATGTGGGTACCCCGCACCACTTCTTACTAGATAACTTCTCATCCTCAATGGTGAAAATCCTCATGCAACCATGCTCTTCCACAAGACTCACTATCACAACCTTCTAGAACACACATATTCCACATACCACATCCCATCCATAAACACAAGGGGTACAACCACATCACATCATGATAGTAGACACCTTGGCCACAAAACCACATCCTCATCCCAAAGACACCTGAAAAAGTAAAATGTATCTCATCCCAAAGACTCCTAGGAATCACAACTCACCTGCAGACACCTAGGCCACACAACCACACCACAACATGCCTGAAGAGTCTAGGGATACCAATTCCATGAATAGTGAGCATAGAAAATCCAAGGATCAACCATCCATCCTCCCATCAGGATGTTGGGAAATAACACCATGCCATATAACAATGGGGGGGGGTCAGCATGTGGTGCTCAACACATGTGGGGTGTTTATATAAATAAAAAATAACTACATGAATATATCTATATATATATATACACACCAAACACTCAGTCCAACCTATGGGTTTTCAAAACAACAACTAGCCTACACTAAAACTACCCTTTCTGCCAACCCTATATGAAAGTATCACCAGGAATGACAATCAATTCTGTAATTTGATAAATGAAAGCTACTTCACTACAAGACACAACTCAAAACATACCCCCAACCAATTCATTTAACTAGTTGTCATTATGCATTATCAAATCGTTTATTTATTTATTCCATCCCTACCTGGTAATCTATGAAACACAACAAAACATATATAGCATCATAACCCACACATACTTCACAATGTCCCTAAAAACTCCAGGTGAAAGGACCATGCAAGGTAACACCATCCTTATTCAAAAGTATCCCTCCTAAACAATCTCAGAAGCCACACTACACGAAAACCATCAAATTCAGAAAAACAATCAAAACTCAACCAGCTTTTAGTTACACAACTCACTCCCCTTTCCTGGACACCCTCACCATCATTATTTAATTTCATGTCACCATGTACTTCCTCTCAATAGGTAAACCCCAAATATAACTCATCGCAACCACACTCGGTATCCCCCCAACAAAACAGCACCACAACCAGCACACCTAGTTACATAAATATAACACAACCCAAACCTTCAACCCTACTACCCAACCACTTCTCAGATGTAGTCTCACTGCATAATAAGTTTATCCTTTCCACAATCAACCAATCTCTTAGCCACAGATTCCATTACACCACATGCATCACCCCACACACACAGCCACACTCCCAGCCATAACATAACATGAACAGTATAGACACAAGTCCAGACAGAACCACACACAACACATAGATACACCACCAAGGCAATGTTTACTCAAATTTAGAAAATACTTAATTCCACTTGATAAAACTGGGGTTATCACAGAACAAGTTCAATCCTAGGGAATCAATTTATTTAGATGAATATCTATGGTTAACCAATTTCATAATCATTCGTTCCATTCTTGATTATTAACAAAATTTATTCAGAAGCCATACAAGTGTGAAAATAGAGACCACAAAAGCCATAATTTTTAGAAGGCATACATCCCTTGAAAAAATTATATGGATCAAGGATAATGTATAAAAAAAAGTGATCATTATCATTATCTTCCCAGCCACCATTCATTACTTCTTATAATCATCATTAAATTTGTGTCCAACTATATTCACAAGGGTACATGAGTACACCCACCCCTCATGATACACAATTAATAGAGAGACGGAGGGATCCCCACTTGGAACAACTAGTGGCCAATGATTATCCCTTACGTCAAAATAGGGGGGTCACATGAGTAGTAGGAAAGACTCTTGGGGAAAACCAAACGTACTAATATAAAATTGGTGTGTGACTCCCCAGGGAATAATTTTCTCTCTGCACTATGATAAAATGGAAGCGATCAAAGGAAAAGAGGATCTTGACTTTAGAAAATCCAGATCCTATATCAAGGTAAGGGAAACGGTTTCAAGGGCCATTAAATTCGAATCATGGTCAAGACCATGTGATATGACTATTTCAATGTCCCCAAAGAGTTAGGGTATTAAATATATATTTAATATAATTTTAAATGCCTTATGAAATTCCCAAACAAGGATCTAAACATGATTTAGGTTAAATAAAATGAAGGAGGGGCGAAACTGGAAAGACTGGGAAATTTGAAAATGACTCACCGATGGGTGAGTCACCGACACTGAGTCACTGATGTCTGAATCATCGATGTGAGTCACTGACATGACTCACTGACCTGAGCCACTGACCTGAGTCACTGATGTAACTCAAAAATAGTAAGTCACTGATGCAACTCACTGATGACCTTCCTACCGATTAAAAAAATTGGAATGTTGGTAAACTCTCGAAATGAGATTTTCTTGCCCCCCAGAACACCTGAAAAAATATATTTTAAAAAATTAATGGACCTGGTAGGTTCAATACATTATATCATATACCTCTCAAACTAATCTCTCCCTTAATAATTCAAAACCAACACATAATAATTATGGGTCTGAACAACCACCCCATAATATACCTCCCAAGGATAAACCACCTTGTGTTGTTAGAAAGATGGAGTGAAACCTCAACATCAAAGAACATGTATTCCCAAATAGATTAACCCAAACATCCAAAAGATACCCCACACAATCACCAACTATTAGGACATAGGAATTAGGGAATTCTTTCCTCCATGTCAAGATATTGTCTGCTCTGGGTGGTACTAACTCACCCGCGTGGGTTTAATCGCATCTCAATTAATGCATTTCGATTACGAATTAGGTGTCCCCATTTTTATATGTTAGGAATTCATCACACACTATGGAATAAAGAGTCAATAAATATTATAACAAGAAAGTTTCCAGAACTACATCACAAATCAAAACACACAGGAAAAACTCAAAACAAATCCTGGTACTAGGAACACATTTGTGTCTCTTGCTCCCAAGTACACCCCTCCAGGCCACCATGCCTCAATAACACATGATCCAAATGAATGTTCTATCCAGGAAACACCTTCTCTAGATGATCCTGGATCTCCACTAGATTCACCTTGAACATTGTGTTGTCCTAGATATCCAACTATCCCCAACCAATGACTTGGGAGTCACCATGAAGATACCGAAAAATCTAGGTGACATGAAAGTCATCATGGATCATACTCAACTATGGTGTCAATTCCAACTGGTATGCCACCTCACCAACACTCCCAACACCTGGAATGGTCTGATGAACCTAGGAGAAAATTTCCCCCCTCTACAGAACCTCCACTACCCATGTTGAGGGGAAACCTTCAAGAACATGTGGTCTCTAACCTCGAATTCCAAGGGCCCTCTCCTGTGATCGATGTATGACTTCTATCAGTCCTATGATACCTTCATCTTCTCATGGAATATCTGCACCTTCCCTGCTATACTACACACCACATCTGAACCAAGAATAGTTTCCTCCCAAAAATCCTTCCAACACAAAGGCGAATGACATGGACTTCCATATAAATATTCAAATATATCCATGCCAATGGATTAGTGATAGATATTATTGTAAGTTAACTCTTCCAATGGAAAGAGATATACCCACAATCTGACAAAGTCTATAACACATGCTTGCAACATTTCCTCCAATATCTGAATGGTCCTCTCTATCGTCCCATCTGTCAGAGCGTGGAAGGCAATGATAAGGAATAACTGATTGCCAAAATTATACTAAAATCCCCACCAAAATAACATGGTAAAATTTTTATCATGATATGATACAATGGATCTTGGAACCCCATATAGCTGAAACACCTCATCTGCATACCTCTGCACTAAGGCATCCAATGTACTTAACTCCTTGATCACTAAAAAGTTAAATGGTTCTATCAACTGATCCACCTCTATCCATATTTCATTGCATCCTCCCTGAGTCCTAGGTAATACTATAAGAAAATCAATTGATATGTCACCCCAATTCCACTGGGGGATATCTAAGGGCTAAAACAAACCAACAAGAACATGGTTCCCAGCCTTCACCTATTGGAACACTAGGCACTTTACCACAAACTCTTCCAATTTCCACTTCATCCCATTCCACTAGAACTGTTACCTCAAGCCATGGTACATCTCAGAAACTCTCGTGTGTACCTCTAGTGGTGATCTATGAAACTCATGGAGAAATCTCTGACGCATCCCCACTGGAACAAATAGATTCTCACATAACAACCTCTAATTCTGACCACCTACTGATCATCCCTTTAGAGCATCACCCTTTTCAAAGCAATCACACATTACCTCAGCCTCTCAGTCTCCCCACTGAGAATCCTCTACATGCTGCCTCATAGATGATTACACCATCATCTGAAATAGACATACTCTACCACCGACCATTCCTACATCTATGTTCAAGGTATCCAAATCCTACATTTCTCTCCAAGCATCTATAGATTCCCAAACCACCTCCTTCTACAATTTCCTTTACTAATCATCAGCCACAAAATTCTCATTTCTTGAGGTATAGGAGATCTCAAAATTGTAATCCTGGAGAAACTCCATCTTCCTCCAATTTTGCATGTTCATATATAACAAAGAAAAGATGTACATAGATCTCTTGTGATGCATGAAGACCACAAAGAACTCCCTAATGAAGTAATGTTGCAATAAATTTAGAGTGAAAAAAACAACTACAAGCTCTATATAATTGGTGTCATAGTTGTGTTCATGGGGACTTAATTGTCCAGACAAATAAGAGATCACTCACCATTGATGCATCAACACCAAACATAATCCCATATAGGAAGAATCACAAAACACCTCGAACATCACCCATTCCTCTGGAAACCTGAGCACTAGGTCATTGACCAATATCCCCTTAAAATAGTCAAACAATGTCTGACACTTCTCATTCTACACAAAATCTAGGCCTTTTATGGTCAGTGCCATTAATAGAGCTGCTACTCAAGATAAATTAGGTATGAATCTCCAGTAATAGCCTTCCAGATCAAGAAAACTATGATCCTCTACTACATTCGTGGGTGTTGCTGAAGAAACAACTACCTCAGCCTTGGATAGATCTACTATTACACACTAATGAAACACCACATTCCCATGGAATTTGACCTCCCATGTCCAAAAAGTTCACTTTGATATCTTTATATAGAGATATTGGTGTTGAAGGACCTCCAAGATAGTCCCGAGATGTTTAATATGAGCCTCTTATGACCTCAAGTAGATCAATATGTCATTGATGAACATGATGATGAAATAGTCCAGTAACTCATGATAGACAGAGTTGAAAATAACTATGAACATAGTTGGTGCATTCGTAACACTGAACAGCATAACCAAGAACTCAAAGAGCCTATACATGCACCTAGAAGAATTCTTTAGGATGTCACCCTCCTTCACCCTCAACTACTGATACCCAGATCATATATGGATCTTATAAAACCAACTACATCCCCTTAGGTATTAAAAAATATCTTCTATCCTTAGGAGAGGGTAACGGTTTTTGACTGTTAACAGATTCAACCTCATGTAGTCTATACACATCCTTAGACCAATGTATGCCTTCTTTGAGAAAAATATTGACATACCCCACAGTGATACATCAGGACCAGTTAAATCCGTTCTTCATTAGATCGTTAATCTAAATTCACAACTCCTACAGTTCATATCGCATCAACTAATAAGGCGCAATTGAAATCATATTACTACCAGGTTGTAAGTCTATCCCAAACTCAACATCACATAGAGAGGGTAGAGTCACAACCGCCTCATGAAAAACATCTGAGAACTACATGACAACTCCAAAAACCTCCAACATCTCATCGTCCACTAGTTCCATGGACATCTCATCAAATAGGGAAAGAATAGTATCCATGCACTGACTACCCATTTGACAACTCTTCTCACCAACGAAAGCCACACATTGTCCAACCACATTTGAAAACAAAAATCTATTCCAAAAAAAGTCTATAATATCATGAATATATTAAAACAATTTGATGATAAGGATAAAACCATATGGATTAATCTTTAGAATATAGAGATACCCACTGGATTGATGCAGCCCCAACATCAGTTTACATCCCTAAAAAAATCGACAAAATGGTCTGACCTCTGACTATTGTACTCAGAACTAGGGGTAGAGAAATTTTTTCTATTCCTAGAACCAGAGCAGCGAAAAATATGTGAAATAAAGGATTTTGAAACTCTTGAATCAAACAGGGTGCAAAAGATAGTAATAAACAAGCTGATCATACCCCAAACGATCTCTGGTCCTACTGGTATTACTGCCTCTATGGTGTGAAACTGAACATGCCCATCTCCTCTACCCCTATTATATCATCCAACTACCCATCCATGCCTAGGTTTATGTCAATATGGAACACCTTGAAGTCATCCTCAACCTGCTTTATCTCCCCTCGATGGTGCATGAGCCTATTATCCTTGCTGCTGAAACGACATGGCCAACAACTGCTACTGAAACGACAAAGCTAGAAAATGCTATTGAGGCAGTGACCTTGCACTTGGAACTAACTCTAAAGGTTCAAATTATCTCCATAAGTGAAACACCTCGGTCCCATTCCTAAGGTAAAAGGATGAGGTCCGTATGTTTGGAACTGAAAATGCTAGGTTCAGCTCCCCACTGGCTGAAACCTGGAAGGCCCGGGTGCCTGAGACCTACTGCTTGAAGCCTTTCCCTTTGAATAACTCGGATAGCTCCCCTCTCATGGTAAAATTCCTAATGATTTCATCCTTCCAAACAATTCCTCCTCCTTCTGGACCTCTAGGTATGTTGGTAGGGTTGAGGGAGTAATTTTGTACTCGAGGGAAGGATGGAGTGCCACCTCTAAACATATCACCTGAGACTCCTTATCTAGAAAGTGGTCTGGAGAAAAGAGAAGGAGATACTTGAACTTGATCCCCAACTCTAGTACCAACATACTCACCTACTTGAGGGAGAGTATCTTTTGTCACTTTTGATCCATCATGGTCCAATAAAGGAATTTTTCCTAGAACTCCTTCTAAGAATCGATCCACAGAACATCACCCTCCTTTATCTTCCCCATGTACAATGTGCACCACTAATTCGCAGCACCCTGCATTTGACTAACTTCCAATGGAACCATGTACTTCATCAGAGCCTAGATCAAGATGAAAGTTATCACCATTTCCTCAATCCAACTATTCATCTCCATATCTAAAATGTTGCCTTTGTACTTTCCAAGATCCTATTACTGAAAATCATGAAGGTTATTTTACCACTAACCATCCTCCCCCACTGGGTCCTCACTTTTTGGGTCGATCGGGTCAGCTTGATGAGCCTCCACTATTCGATACACTCATGGATGACAACTGGGTTCCATATATGATAGGTAAATAGGGAACTCTTAATCCTGAGTAGTATGGAATTTATTTAGGATTCATTTTTACTCATTGTTTATTTAATTATTACATGAAACTCTCAAAACAAACAAGAAAACAAGTCATCATGATTCATGTAACTTTACTACGATATCTACACCTCAAATGGTGTAGCCTCACTTGGTCGTTTCGTAAGCTCAGATTCCTTGCATTAGATCAAGGGGGCTCTAAAATCCCATGTCTTAGATGGTCTTCCCTAGCCTATGTCATGCACCCATATCACCTAACAATGTTTCCTAACCATCTCATGCAATCCTAAATGTTCCAAACTTCAAAATCCATCTTATATCTCAACCATCACCTCTGATACCATTCTATCATGACCCTCCTCCATAAAGATGAGTTAAGGGGTGAAAAAGTATCATGATCTTACTTCTTTAAGATGGAATAGAGATAATGACCCCCAAGTCCTGCCTCTAGTAGGCCTTGGGTGTGGACCATCAACAAGGGTATAAAAATCTCACAAAGTGGGAGGCATTTCCCTTTTTATAGAAACCAATATCGAGAGACAATAGGTATCATTATCAAACAACTCCAGGACGCATATATATAAAGAAACCAAAAATCCTTTCCACGTGAATTTTTAAAGTAAAGATGGTATAAATACAATGAAAACTAAAAATTAAGTAACAATATAAAACTAAGCAGCGGTATAGCAACCATCCCCAACATCTTTTCTAGTAAGGTCCAGCATAGTCTCTATAATCTCCCTTGAAACCTGAAAATAGGTTTATATATGAAAGGTGATCATACAAGTATACTCAGTAGGAAAAGTCGAAGTCACCAATGCACAAGTGGTAGAAGCATAAAAATGACCCTATGAGAGAATAGTTGAAACTAAAGATCACCAAACAAGGTATACAATCCACCCCAAACTCAACAAGGCACACTCCCCAAATAATGAAAGTCAAGTGAAGTAAAATAGAAAGAACGTCAACATTTTGGTACCCCCACCACTTCCTACTAGTTAACTGCTCATCGGTAACGGTTAATGTCATTACGCTACTGCACTCTTCCAAAAGCCCCACTGTCACAACATAACCACATGCATCTAGGCCACATACCACATCTCTCCCACAAATACCTAGTCCAAAACCACATCACATCCCACCCGCAAACACTTGGTCCACAAAACCAGAACCTTATCCCAAAGACACCTAGGAAAGTACAACTAATCACATCCTGAATACACCGTGGAAGTACACCTCACCTGCAGACACCTGCGCCTCACAACCACACAAAAACTATTAGAAGAGTCTAGTGTTATCAATAAATAGAAGAGGGAGAAGAGAAGATCCAATAACTTTCCATCCATCCTTCCATAAAGATATTGAAAAAGGACAGCCGCCCCCATAATAATGGGGGTGTTCGGTACATAGTTCTCAACATGAGTGGGGTGTGTATTGAAATCACAAGGAACTATATATATATTGGTACCAAAAAATTAGCCCAACCAATGGGTCTTCCAAACAACAACCACCCCACACCAAAACATCCCTTGCTTACAACCCTACATGCATTTAGAACCATGAACATTGGTCACTTCCGTATGTAGATAAATGAACACCGCTTCACTCAAAGACATAACTCGAAACATACCCCCAACCAATTAATTTAACCAGTTTTAATTCTGTATTATCAATTCATTTATTTATTTATTCTATATCTACCTTGGTAACTACCAAACATAGCACACCACAAGTAGCATCATTACGCACACATACTTCAAAAAGTACATGAAAACTTTAGGCTGATGTCCCACGCAAGGTAACACTATCCTTATTCAAAATTATCCATCCTAAACCATCCTCAGTAGCCTCGCTGCATGAAATGAATCAAATTAATAAATAAATTAAAATTCATATAGTTTTTAGTTCCACTACACACTCACCTTTCTTGGAAACCCCCACCATGATTATTCAAATCCATGTCACCATGTCCTTCATCTCAACAAGTAAACCCCCAACATACCTCATCAAAACCACACTCTGTAGCCCTGATTCATAACAACACCACACCCAGCACACACAGTAACATAATCATATCACAACTCGAACCTGTAGCCTCACTTAATAGATATAGTCCCACTGCATAAAAAGTTCATCCATTCCACAATCAACTAATCTTTCAAGATGAGATTCCATTACACCACCTACACCACCCCTACACACACATCCACACTCACAGCCATAACACCACACAAACAGCAAAGACACAAGGCCAAACAAAACCACACACAACACAAAGACATTCCAATAAGGAAAATTTTATTCATATTTAGAAAACACTCATGCTTTAATTCCACTTGATAAAATAGTGGTTATCACAGAACATGTTTGATCTAGGGTAATCCATTTATTTAACCAAATATACGTTGTTTACTAATTTTATAATCATAAAGTCGTTCATAGAGTATCAACAATAAGTATTCACAATCCATAAAAGTTTTCAAGCAGAGACCACCAATGACCATGATTTTTAGAAGGCATAAATCCCTTGTAAACATGACATTTATCAAAGATAAGGTATAAAAGTTGATCATCATCATCATGTTATAAGCCCCTCATTTATTAATTCTTATTATATTTGTTAAATTTTGGCGCAATTTAATTTATAAGGGTACATGAGTACACCCACCCCACATGATACACACATAAAAGAGAGATGAAGGGATCCCTATTTGGAACAACAAGCAACCAATGATTCTTCCTTATGCCAAAATAGGGGGGTCACACGAGTAGCAGAAAAGAATCTAGCCAAAAACTAAAAAGACTACTACAACACAGGTTCACAACTCCTCAGGGATGATTTTTTCTCAGTGCACCAAGAGAAAACATAATTCTTCAAAGGAATAGAGGATCTCATCTTTAGAAAATGCAGATCTTATATTAATGGAAGGGAAATGGTTTCAAGGGCCTATAAAATAAGATCATGGTCAAGACCATGTGGTTTGACTATTTCAGAGTCCCTAAATCATGGGGATATTAAATATATAATTAATATCTTTTAAAACACATTTATAAACACTAAAAAATCTTTATACTTGATTTAATTAAAATAAAACATAGGAGGGGTAAAACTGGAAGGACAAGGAAAAATTGGAAATGATTCACCAATGGGTGAGTCATCGACATGAGTCACTGACTCCTAACTCACCGAAGCAAGTCACTGATGTGACTCAAAAACACAAGCCACTGATGTGACCCACCGAAAATGAGTCACTAATGCCACACACTAATTCCACCCACTGATGCCCGTCCTACCGATGGAAAAACTAGAATTTTGGAAAACTCTCAAAATGAGCAGTCATTGCCTCCTAAAACACTAGAAACACTAGATTTTCACAAAGTAATGGAATAGGGAGGTCTGAGCCATTAAAAGTGAAAAATAATCTCCTCGATTACTTGTTAATAAATTATTTCAAATATAAGAAGGAAATTTTAATATTGCGTAATCTAATTGCTTAAAGACATATTTAAAACTTACCTGGAAGTATTTTATTTCAAATAACAAACAAGGGAAATCTCCCCCCCAAAAAGGCACATTTAGAGATGGATATATAAATTCTTCTAAAAAAACATTTTAGAAAAGTAAACATATAATCATCATATTCAAACATAAATTCAAACTATGTAAACTACAACAATTTTACTTTTTAAAGGGAAACCATATTGAAATAAATACACATTCCATGAATCATAAATAAAATGGTTGTTAAAAATATATTAATTATATTGTATTCTAGAATATCAAATTATAGTATTGTAGATAATATGCATGCTGGTTAAAAAAACTAACTTATCTAGGAAAGGTTACCATCTTAGTTCTAATAGGATTTGAGTAACATCCTTTTTGTACCCTTGTTGTAATAAGTTCAGAAAAATTCACACAAGGCCTTTTGAGCACCCAAAAATATTTCAAACATTTGTTTTCTGGTGAATACAATAATAAATTTTTAGATAAAATAGTTTTTTACCAAAAATATTAAGTGAATATCATTAAGAATTCATTGGAATAATTCCCCTTCATTTTGTATTTAATGAAAGTTATAGTAGAAATATTTATTTTTTAACTTCTAAGAAAAGTAGTCTTATTCAATTTAGGTGTAAAATTTTTATAACCACAACCTTTCCTATTAATTTTTGGTTTTACCATTGACAAAATTTTATCATATTGTTATTTACCTTTTACAGAAGTAGATAAATCTTATTTAAGATTAAGAGCTTCATTTTTCAAAACTGTATTATCTTATTAAATAGAAAATAAATCTATATAAATATTTTCAATTGGATCAAAAATCTTTGTTTCTTAACATTTTATTTTATTGATTTGATTTCTTAAAATAATTTTTTTACTTTAGGTAAATCATCCACAACTAAAATAAATAGTTTATCCTGGTCTTTATCATTTACTTTGAGAATATATTTAAGTGTTTCATTTTCATATTTATTTTTCAAAATATTAGAATCAAAATTCCTTTTATATTATTTATTTTTAAGAAACAATGATATTCACAATTTTACATTCCCTTATCATTTTTCCATTATTGGAATAAATTATTATTTTTATATTTAAATTCTCTATGTTTTTCGATCATTTTGAAACTACCGTTTCTCAATTATTTATTATCTTTAATAAATTGTTTAAATCTATAATCCTTAGAATTAAAATCATAATTCTAATAAAACTTAGTATCATTTTCATTTTCATATATTGAATCCTGATCAATGTTATCAAGATTTTTCAACCAGTTAGAAATATAAAAATTTACCTAACATGTAATACCCATCAGAGTAAGGTTACATGTTTCTTTTTCACTTCCAAAGTAAATTCTTGATTCAGAACTATCTAAGCAGTCCCATCCTCCAAACAGATCTTATTTTCCTTTCCTTCTTTTGTATTTGTAATTAGATGAGTACTTGAGTTTGTGGAAATCATGTCTGATGTGACCTTTATTCCAACACTCATAGAATGTTATATCTAAAGCATCACTATTTATACATGAATTACCTTTCATTTAATCATTTTCATTCCTTCATCCAAACTATCTCTTTCTTTCATTACTTTTCATAAATATGAAAATTTTCTTACTTAAGTGATCCATCTCCTTGACACTTACCTAGAACTCATAATTAGAGGCATTAGAGGTATAAATTGCATTAGATTTAGATTAAATACATTTTCTTTTATTAAAATCCTCCTCATTAGCATTTTTTATCTCTAACTCATACTACATCCAAGAGCCTATGAGTTATTATAAAGTATACTCCATAAAATTCTTACTCTCATTGAAGGACTCCTTATTTTCTGGTCATATTTTTAGAAGATCTCTCTGGACTCATTCCAATTGAGATTTTTTGTCCAATAATTCTCTAAGAGCACCCATTCCATTAGTTATACTAGTGAACTAATGAAACATATGTTCTAAAAATCCTTCATATCCAACCTTGAAGTCAAGATATTCTTCTTAGAGAATTTCTTGCTTGGTTCTCTTAAGCATTTCAGTTCCATAATGAGTCACTTTCAGTATCCTTCAAATCTCATATGTTTTCTTACAAGCTAAAACATGCCAATAGAAACTTCTACTTACAGCACATTATAAAATATTCTTAACTTTATAATTCAAAACATATTTTTACCGTGTTATTTTCTACCAGAGTATTTGAATGAACCTTGGGTAGCTCATATGGCTTGGACAAGATATACCAATTATCAAAAATTTATTGTTTCATGTATATTCACATTCTGCCTTTCTAGTATCCATAGTCACTCCAATCAACTAATGTGGGGTTTTTTGGTATTCATCCATCATTGTCATTACCACCTATCATCTTAAAAGAAAACTTTTATTTTGATCCTTAGACTATTAAGTCAAGGATGCAGGTTAGAACATATTTAAAAACAAAAGAGTAGTATAAATAATAAATTAATAGAGACAAGGTTTTGATAAAAGTTATTTGATATCAGAACCACAAATTTATTTACCTACCTCCAGTACCAACTATTTGGTATCAGGTTAAATTGGTAAAAGTCTAACCTATCAGATACCTACCTATTCATACAAATTTTCAGATCATTATTTATATAAATTATGACTATATGGGGTGAATATTCATTTTAAAATTTAAAGAAAAAAATAATCATAGTTTATAAAATATTAAACAGTAGAGATTTTAGTGTTCTTGAGTTGAGTTGTAGAAGAAATAAAAAAAATAACACAAGATTTATAGTGGTTTGGATCACAAATATCTCAATCCAGTCCTCAATATCCTCTCCTCATTAAAATACTAGTACCGACTAAGAACATCACTTTTAAAGGTGTGATAACCTTATTACAGACTCTTACATATAAAAAACCCAATGTCACAATCTATTCTTTCATATAGAAGACCAACCTAGTATTTTTACCCAAATTTTGATCGAGAGTCAAAACAATAACATTATTTTTGGATGTGGAATAAATAGGGAAAGATAAATAGTTTATTTTGATGGGAAGAGTGAAAACCATACATAAAGAAGTTACAACTAAAAATAAATAGATTACATGAATAAGACAAATATAGGGAAAACAAAAGATGATCAGAATCTGGAAGAATATTAAGCTCGATAATCATTGATCATGTGGAAGGAACAAATTACAAAGTTTAAGTCTGTAGGTGATTATAACTTATGTTCAGAAGTCAAAAGAGTTTGTGAAAATTTTTGAGCAATAAGAATGTCGAAGATGAATCATAGTGGTCTACCTGAATGATCTGTATATGTATATGTTTTATTCCTTGAAAGGATCTCTCATATCATTAAAAAATATCATCTTGGATCATATATGTGTCTAATATCTACATGAAACATGTTAGTGCACAATAATACTAATATTATGACCATTACCTTTTTTTGTTAATGTATCATTGAAAACATAGAATTACAATTCTATTAATATTTCATCGTGAAATATTTTAAAAAAAATTAATATTGTATGTATAAAAATAATAATTAATTTACAATTATAAAACAATTGAAATAAACAATATAAATTTTTTAATTAAAAAGACACCAAAAACAAAAATAAAATTGAGAATTATATGAATTTAAAACTACATCAATAAATGAGCATCAAATAATGATACAATAATCTTTACATAAACTGCAAATATATTTCAACATAAAATAATTAAACCTGTATGAAAAGAATTTATTTTAGTAAAATAAATTAAAAAATGAGAAATAAAATTTTTAGATATAATTTTTAACTAACGGTGACACATGATCCACCATTGAAAACAGATATTGGTGACTCATGACTCACCACTAAATACAGAGTGTGGTGGATCATGACCTACTATTAGAAAAATAAAGATGCTAAGATTTCAATATAAAGAAAAAATAAAATGACCCAACCAAAAAAAACTTATTCCATATCAATGTTTAATCAAATGCTTCAGGAGAAGCAATTAAAATATTGCTACCATTGGATTTCCAATAGTGATTTGTGACTCATCATTGCATGAAGATGATAGTGACTCATGACCTATCATTTGAAATTTAAAATGAAGACTCAGTAAAAAACATTTCTAAACATCCAAATGAATTTATAAATTATAAAAAATAAGTAAACTAATTTTAAACTAGAAGAGACTAATAAAAAATCTACTTGAAAGCCTTTACTAAAAAAATAAGGGACTATAAAAAAATCAGTCAAATATTATTATGATATTTAAAAGACAAAATAGATGATAAAAATAAAAATTAGATGAATAATATTTTGAAAAGAAACAAGAAAACAGATTACAAGATAAGGAGATCTACAAATTCAAACAAAAAAATAAGGAGGAGCTCAATGGAGATATTTTCAAGCTCTATATAAAAAATAACCTATGGGTAAAAAATAACTCACTGTTCATTTCCAAAAGTGAGTAAAAGGACTCAGTGATGAAAATTGGTGATGTCTCACTGACACACCCACCATTGGGTTCTTCTAGAAGTGCTTCAACTCACCCACCATTGATATTTTCCAATGGTGATTCGACTCACCCACCATCGGTAATTTCCAACGGGGAATCCTTGAGAAACCAATACAGAAAAGAATGGATAAATTCCATAGATATAGGAAAAATTAGAAGAAAATATCATGTGATAAATAAGATGAAAAATAATGATTGATGGAAAAAATGATCCACTAGTAAATAGAAAATATATTGTCATAGAAACAACCAGATGAGATGTCAATCCAGTAGAAAAAAAATTTACTGAAGAAGATTGAAATCTACAAAGAAATAGGGTAGAGAGAATCTTTGAACTGATGATCCATAAGAACCAATGTTTGAAGATGACTGATTTCCAAGGAAGAATAATTAAATTCAGGAAAAAGATCCACGAGAATTAAAAGATGGGAATAGGAATAAAAATGATCTAAAGATCAAAAGGTGTAAATAAAGTAGATCTCATGGATGAGGATTCGACCATGTTTTTAAAAGAAAAGTGGTGAACATGAATCATAGCCCCACATCTTTTTTGAGATACGTTAGTCATGTGGTATATCAATCAATTGATGTTTATCCTCAATTTTAATTGAAACACATCACACACAAACATGGGCCATGGCAGAACAGGTGACCTAACCAATCCATGTGCCTAGCAGGTGAACTATATGGGCCTTATACACGGGCCCACACACAATCTATGTGCATTATAAAAACCAGATACACCAGCCTCCATGTGTGTTATTTAATGATTTATTTCCCATAGGGTTGACCCAATGGTTCTCTTATGTGGTTAAGAGATATCCACATGGCTCACAAGGAAGGCTAAAAAAATACCTTGAAAAAAATGAACATAAAAAATTAAAAAAATATATTTATAAACATTATATGATTTAAGAAATAAAATTATTAAAAATTACAAGATTATTTTAATAAATTTTAATTAAATAAAATCGATAATATACTAGACTTGAGAATATAAAAGGTTATAACAAACATGAAAATTTAATAAGATAATTTAATAAAATGTTTATTGAGAATAATTTATCAAAAAAATAAAAAAAATAAAGTATTTAAAACCAATTAGAATACTAACAAACTCCCAATTTTTTAAAATTAATAAAAAAATTATTGAATTTTCAACAAAAATATAACCCTTTTAAAATTTAATCAAAATGTATATTAAATAATATTATATAAATATATATATCTTTTTAATCATAAAGAACTATAAAAGTAACAAAGTGGTATATTATCATGAAGAAAATATTACGTCATAGTATTCAATGATAGTAAAAATAAAATAGTGTAAGAGTTTAACAAATAAATTGTAAAAATTATGATCTAATAATAAACTATTCATAGTGAATAGTATTATCAAAAAATAACATTTATACAAAAAATATATTTCAAGTTTCTTTCTTGTTAAAATAGATTTCAAAAAATTGTTATATTCAATGAAAAAATAAAACTAATTTCAATGGGTAGACAGATAACTCAATATTCTTCCAAAAATAAATGAACAAGTTATTCTCATTAAGGGTTTTGAAAACAAATTCCCCCTGAGTTTAAAAATAAAAATAATAGATTAAAATCAGATCAAAAATTTAGTTTTTATTTTCAAAATTAAATCAATTATATAATAAATTGAATATCTAAATTAATTCAGAATTACAAATAGATATAAACTAATAAAATATAATAATCTAAAATATAAAAAATATAATATATTTAGAATCGTGTAAAAGACATCCCTAGATTAGTTGTTGAAAAATTAATTCAAAAAGACTAGGGAAATTTTAATATTTCATAAAATAATTGTTTAAAGACTAATTTAAAACTTACATAGTAGTATTTTATTTCAAATAAAAAACAAGGGGTAACTCCCCCTAAAAACATATACCTTTGAATATGGATAAATTAATTCTGTTAAAAACACATTATAGAAATATTATGATATAATCAACTTATTCAGAATGAAATTTTAACTATATAAAATACAAAAATATTACTTTATAAAGAAAAAATAGATATAAATTAATACACATTCCTTGAATCATAAATAAAATGATTATTAAAAATATATTAGTTATCATGTATGCCAGCATATCAAAAAAAAAATTATTGTAGATAGTTTGCATGCTGGTTAACCAAAAAACCACTTTAAGAAAGGTGACTAGGATGATGTCCAATATGATTTGAGTAACATCCTTTTGGTATCAATGATATAATAAGTTCAGTAGAATTTAATGCATCCCACCTTTTTTATTACATAACTTTTCATTACATATTACAAATAGAGGATCTTTAAAGTCTAGTGTCTTGGAAATCAAGAACATAAATCATGAAAACATAAAACATTATTTTAATCCCATTGAAAATATTATTTAAAATTTAATCCTATGAAAAATTACTGCATATCATAACTTGGATACATACATCAAAGGAAAGGGTGAGTAGAAAGCCGAGTAAGGAAGACAGGAGAAACAGTCTACCTGTGATCTTGAGCGATATCAATAAAAACATGGAGATAAAAAGGCATATCATAATAATAAAAACTTGAAAAGTAACATTAAAATGTGGTCAAAAAATTTAACTTATACATTCATGACCATATTACCAAGGTCCATCACCAAGGTTTCATAAAAATTACCAATGTTATTCATCAAGGTATCGTGAAACTTGTCATCTCTAGAGATTAAATTCATTACCCAATACATTGGAGCGCTATCAAGATGCACCCATAATATATATTTATTTTCATGTGATTCACATATATCATAATCATAAATTTCATAAATAACCCATAGAGAATAAAAAATGGGTTTTATATCAAAAATCATGATGTTTTAAAAAGTACTTAAAAACAAGGTCATTTTTTCATTTATAACCCATGGAAAGGGAATGAAGTATTTATGTATGTCAATTCTAGAATAAAAAATATCATTTTGATTTTTTTTATGAATACCCCTATAAATGAAATAGGTTTGGGTACTCACATAAATAAAATGTGGTAATTTCTTGAGAAAGAGAGAGAGATTTTGAGAAGAAAATTCTGCAGCATAATGACTATACAACATTGTTTTAGAAAAAATTAAAAAGAGAGGGGAAAAGGGTCACCCACTCATAAATAACACATAATAAAGTATGGGTATATAATAAAAAATAAATAAGATCATGGTATGGAAATTTTAAGGACATTCCACATGAAAAGGAAACATTAAAGAAAAGAGAAAATGTTATTTCTTTAATGAAAATTTGGCATCCTAACATCATCGCTTAGAATTTTAGAAAATTAGTTGAGGAGAGTGGAAAGGGTAATTAATAATTTGGAAATAAAATGGACAGAAATTATGAAAGATAAGAAAATACCCCTACACAATAAAATGGAAACTAGAGTACATAACATAAAGGAAGTTATGACTAAAATAAGAGGGTGAAAGGTTCTCTTACCATAAACAGTAACATCAAAAAATATAATGTTGGGACCATGGGGGGCTTGAGGTAACCTTGGGAGGACTACTTGTGAGGTAAAAAGACCAGAAATATTTTTAGGAGGAATTTGGAATGAAATTAATTAAAAAATTGGTTGGTATTTATAGAAAAAGTGAGGGAATATTTTATTAATATCCAAGGGACGCCTCATTAGTGGTATTCTCAAAACCATGGGCTTTACCGTAGTATTTTCCCATTTTATTGGCCACTTGGGACACCTCATAATATATATTACTATACAAAAGTCTACCAAAATTATAACATCATGAGTAAATCATTAATGATGTCATTAAACACACCAAATCTCAAAACTATATTTCTTTTATTCACTGAAAAACAAATCATTTTATAAAAATATCATAAATTCACCCTAACCTACTATCAATGCTCTAAAATAAAAAATGAACTCCATTTTATAAAAATAATTTTATAATTATGAGATATTTAATTTTTAAGTAAAAACACAATTTACACGAAAAAATACTAATACTTAACTAATAATTTCTGAAATAGTTATTTACTTTTTCCACTTTATCACATTACCTAATCAAGATGCTTAAATTATATTTATATATTCATAAGTGAGGTTATTATTCCATTGGTCACATTACTATTAATAAGGGTAATATTACTATTCATAATTTACTATTCCCTAAAAAATTATGTAGATCTTATTAGGATCTAAATTTCTTACTGATCACTACTGTAGAATACCATTTTTTTAAAATAATTTCACATTATTAATTATTTAAAGTATCAAATATATTTTAGAATAACTATTTTCTAATATTCATCAATAATATAGAACGTTGGTTAATTCATCTTATATTTATCTTGATATTTTATATTCACAAATTTTACCACAAAAATAAATAAGAATTTTATTTATACAAAAGGATCACACAAAGTAACTAAGTCCTTATTACATAGTCACATATTACACCTGTGTAGGACCTAAGTGTAAAGTGTGCTATGGTGATAGAATCTTGGGGTGGTTCGGAAAACATTTCCCGAGTGGTGATTTCTTTCAACTTGATCTTCTCCCATTAGAGATTTTGTTCAAGCTTAACATATTGAAGCTCCACATGGACATGGTCCAAAGAGAAGCCCAAAAACACCACCTCCTTCCCAAGCTCCAAAAAATGGGCTTCTTACGGCCTGATTCTACTAGATGAGTCCATTGACTATTCATTCCATATTAATTAACCAAAATAATTTGTATTTAAAAGAAATAATCATAATATTAATAGTATAGTTTCCAACAGTCATATTTAACAAAGGTCATATTGACCAATGGTCATATAACAGTTAAATCCCAATGGTATCATTTTAATTTTATTCACTTCATTAATTAAAGGATATATTTTTTTGAATACAATATAAAATAACACACAATTTTTGGAAACAAATATTATTCGAAAGTTTGTGTTGTTTCATAATTTACATAAAAGCTTTTGACCACAAACAAAATCAAACATTTTTTTATTGGTGAGTCTGAAGAAAAGTTTTGGATAAAAAAGTTCTTTTATAACCAAAACATTGAGGGAATATCATTTAGAAAGAAATAGCATAATTCTATTTCATTCTATATTAAAGTAAGTAATGGTATAAATACTTCATTTTGAACTTCTTACAAAATTAGACTTATTCATGTTTGGTATAAAATTGTAATAACCATAACATTTTTTGTTACTATTTGATTTTACCATTGAAATCATTTTAAAAAATTGTTTTTTACCTTTTAAAAAAGTACATAAATCCTATTTAAAATTAGAAACATCATTTTTCAAAACCAAATTCTCTTTTGGAATAGTTTCTACATCTGTATAAATCTTTTCATTGGATCCGAAAGTTGTGTTTCTTAACTTTTTATTTTTTTATTTACTTTCTTACATTCATTTTATATTTTAGTCAAATCATCAACAACAAAATTAAATCTTCTATCCTAGTCTTTATTATTTACAACTAGATTGTATTTAAGTATTTCATTTTCATATTTCTATTTCCAAATCTCAGAATCACAATTATTCTTATATTCTTAATTCTTGGAAACAATGATATTCACTTTTTCACATTCCCTTTTCAGTTTGTCATTTTCTTTAACTAACATCATATTTTTACATTTAAATTCTCTATATTTTCAATCATTTTGGAGCTACCAATTTTCAATTATTCATTATCTTTAAGCAATTGCATAAATATATAATCCTTATAATTAGAATCATAATATATATCTTTTTTATTTTCAGATATTTCATCATGATAAAAAATATTATAAGTTATCAACTGGGTAAAAATCGAATAATTTACCATATATGTAATGCCCATCAAGGCAAGGTCTCCTATTTCTTTTTCACTTCCAAAGGCACTGATTGAGTTAGAAATGTCCAAGAAGTCCCATCCTCCAAACATGGATTGTTTTTCCTTCCTCCTTTTGTATTTGTAATCTTTGAGTTCTTGAGTTTGATGTAATAGGGTCTAATGTGACCTTTAATCCTTCACTCATAACATGTTAGATCTAAAGAATAATTATTCTTACTTTAATTACTTTTCTTGTAATCCTTTTCATTATTTCCTCCAAAATATCTCTTTCCACCATTGCTTTTCATAAATTTGAAAATTTTATAATTAAGGGAGTCATCTCCTTGTCAATTTCATGGAACTCAGAATTAGAGGAATGGTAGGTATCAATTACATTAAATTTAAATGAAATGCATTTTCTTTTAGTAGAATCATCATCAATATTTTCTATCTCTAACTCATATTGCAATAGAGAGCCTATGAGTTCAACTAAATTATACTCTTTAAAATTATTACTCTCATCGATGGACACCTTCTTTGCATTCCATATTTTTGGATGATCTCTCAGGACTCTTTATACTTGGGATATATTGACCAAGATTTATCCAAGAGCACTCATGCCATTGGTTATACTGGTGAACCAATGGAACATCTGGTTTATAGATTCTCCATCTCCCATATTAAAGTCCTGATATTTTGCACGAATCATTCTTAGCTTAGTTCTCTTAATATTTTGACTTCCATAATTAGTCACTTGAAGTATCCTTCATATATCATATGTTGAATTACATGATGAAACTTGTCTGTCTACACTTCTACTTATAGTACAGTATAAAATATTCTTAACAATATAATTTAAAACATATTTTATCATGTTATTTCCTATCAGAGACTCTGGATCACCCTTAGGTAGTTCATATGTATTATCCATGATATTTGAGTGATCCAAAAAATATTATTTCAAGTTGTCTTCCATTTTATATTTCCAGTATTCATATTCACTCCCATCGATGAATGGGGGAATCTATGGTATCCATACATCCTTGGAATTGACACGTGTCTTCTTAAAAAAAATCTTTTATTCTTTAGAATATTAAGTCTTAGATATAGGTTAACATAAAGATATAAATAAAATTAAGAAGAAATAATAACATAATACAGACAAGGATTGATACCAATTGTATGATATCAAAACCATGGAGCTATTTATATACTTCTAATATAAATTATTTGGTATCAGATTAAAGCAAATAAAGACTATCCTATTAGAGACCCACCCTCTGATACTAATTTTTTAATTTTTATGGATGGAAATTAT
The DNA here is from genome assembly GCA_963277665.1 of Viscum album. Classification (NCBI taxonomy): domain Eukaryota; kingdom Viridiplantae; phylum Streptophyta; class Magnoliopsida; order Santalales; family Viscaceae; genus Viscum; species Viscum album. Next base: position 60,050,144 of record OY728158.1, read on the forward strand.
GACTTGAGGGGTGAATAGTAATTCTAAAACTTAAAGACAAAAACTATCATAGTTTGTAAAATATTAAATAGTAGTGAGTAGAGTGTTCAAGAGTTGAGTTGCAGTATAAATAAATAAATAAATAACACCAGATTTATTGTTGTTTGGATCACAAATATCATATTCCGCTCCTCAATATCTATCCTCCTAGAGGAGACTAGTACCCACTAACAAAATCAATTTTAAATGTGTGAGAACCTTATTATATACTATTTCTTTAATCAACCTAGAGTCACAAACTAGAATCCAATATAGGGGACTAACCTATTATTTTTACCTAAATTTTGATCAGGATTCACAACTCTATCTTTTTTTTAAAAGTGGAATAACTTGAGAATGATAAAGACTTGCTTCTGATGCGAAAAGCATAATCCAAACATGAAAAAATTACAAAATGAAATAAATAGATTACACAAATATTAAATATAAAGTTAAAACCAAAGGTGATAAAAACATTGAATAATTTTAAACTCAATGATAATTGATCACATGGAAGGAACATATATCAAATTTGAAGTCACTCATTGATCACAGCTAAATGAAGAAGTTACAGAAGTTGATGAAAATTTGAGAGAAGTAATATTGTAAAAGATAAATCACAAGTGGTCTACTCAAATGGTATTCATGGTTATATTTTTTATTCCTTGAAATGGTCTCTTGGATCATTAAAACAATATCCTCTAAATGCATTTCTATTTCCAATATTTGCATGAGACTTATTAGTGAATAACAATAGATATATTATGACCATTACCATTGTTTGGTAAAGTCTAATTGAAAAACATAGAATATAAATTAGTATTAATAATTATTCTTGAAATATTAAAATAAAACATTTAACATTGTAATTATAAATAATTTAGTCAATTTATAATTATAAAAGAATTTAAATAAAAAATAATAATTTTTAGATTAAATATATAGTAAAAACTGCAAGAAAACAGAGCATGATATGAATATCAAACTGCATGAATAAATGAACATAAAATAATGTTACAGTTATATTTACATACTCTCAAAATATATTTCATCATAAAATAAAAAAAAATTAATAAAAAATTATTTTAGTAACATCAATTAAAAAATAAGAAATGAAATTTGTATAAATAATTTTTAACTAACGTTTACTCATGACCCCCCCCCCCCCCCCCCCCCCCGTTGAAAATAGAGAGCGATGAATCATGACTCACCATTGAAAACGTAGAGTGGTGGATGACCTAATAGTGGAATAGATCAGATTATACTATTAAAATTTTAAGAAAAAATAAAATGAACTAGCCAAAAAATGTATTCATCCTGATGATCAATCAAAGGATTCAAGAGAAGTAATAAAATTTTTACTACTGTTGGATTTCCAACGTTGACTCACGAATCATCATTGAATGAAGTCAATGGTGACTCATGAACGACTGTTTGAAATTTCAAATGGTGAGTCAATGAAAAAAATTTCAAAACAATAGGATAAAATAAAAAATGATAAAAAATATGTAAACAAATTTTAAACTGAAATAACTTACTGCATCAAAATAAATACTACCAGGAATATATTAATAAAACATATAATGAGTTACAAAACATTAAGTCACTAAAAGATGATTATGACATATATAATGATAAATAGATGATAAAAATAAAAATCAATTAAATAATATTCTAATAAGAAATATGAAAACAAATTAAAACAGAAGGAAATCTACAACAGTAAATGAATAAATAATGAGTAGCTCGATGAAGATACTAACAAGCACTATATAGAAAAAACATAAATTGTTAATGGGTAAAAAATAACATACCATAGATATCCAATGGTGAGTAAAAATTCAAATCATTGAAAACTAGCAGTGGCTCACTAAGTCACCCACTAATGTGTTCTTCCAGGGGTGACTTGACTCAACAACCGTTAGTAGTTTCTAATGGTGAGTTGACTCATCCTACATTGGTATTTTCCAATGGTTACTCATCGAGAAACCAATGGAGAAAATAATGGTGAATTGTCATTGATACAGGATATAACCCAAATTATAGATGTGGAGATGAAGAAGAAGAAAATGAATAAACTATGCATAAAATTGTCCACCGTTGAACAGTGATGCTTCTGTCATAGACCCCACCAGATGAGACATTAAATCAGTAGAAAACTAATTTCTAGATAAGATTTAAATCCACAAAAAAGAAAGGTATAGAGACTCTACAAACTAAGGATTTAGAAGGAATTGATGGTTGAAGATGAATGACAGTTGAGGAGGAAGAATGAAATTATAAGAGAGAGGCATGATATTTCAAAAACAGGCACATGAATAAAAATAATCATAAGATTAATTGGTTGAGAAAAAATATATGATAGCTGAGGATTTGACCTTTTTTTTAAAGATGAGATGTGAACATGAATCGTATTCCCACATCAGTTTTGAGATAATGTAGTCATGCGGTATATCAAATAATTATTATTTATCATCTATTCGAATTGAAACCTAGTGCATGCAGATAAGGGTCATGGCCTAATGGGTAACCTATCCCATCCATGCCCCAAGCGGGTATGCTCTATAGTCCTTATACACGAGCCCACACCGGATATGTGTGTATTGTGGAAACCAGATACACCAACCTCTTTGGAGCTATCTGTGGCGGGATTTCCAACAAGTTTGAACCAATGGGTCTCCTATGTGGTTGAGAGCTATCCACATGGTTCACAAGGAATGCCAAAAAAATTTCTTTTACATTATAAAAAATGTTCTTTCAGTAATTAAAAAAAATTAGAAACATTATTATATTTAAAAAATAATATTATAAAAACAAATACATGATTATTTTTAGAGATTTAAATTAAAAACACTTAATAATATACTAATCCTGATAATTTTATATTAAACATGAGAATTTAATAAGATAATTTAATAAAAAATTTAATGAGATTAATTTATCAAAACAAATAAAACTATTAAATTATTTAAAAAAATCAAATACTAACATGTGACCACCTCTCAAGCCTTGGGAGGAAAAGGAATTAGAAATTTATAAATATTTGGAAATTAAAAGGGGGTCTTGAGAATTAATTCTAATTAGATCCATGATTTTCGAATCTAAAACTACATGGTGCATGGTTAGGGAGCACTGTTAGTCAAACCATTCACTATCTGTGCATAAACTATTGTCTCAATTACAGTATTCTGGCATTTTCCTCCTGAAAAAAATTCATGGTTTATCCAAAACATGTTCCAAATTTTTGGTACTACTAACCCTTATACAAAGTTTTTTCATTTTTTTAGAGGTGGTGCATGGGTTCTACTAATGGTACACCACCATAAATGCCTCCAAAACATGTCCAAAAATGTTAAAACCCCTCAGAACCTCCAAAAAAATATCCTTATCATTAGATGTTGTTAAAATACATAAATTAAGGGTTATGTACCTGAAACCTAGGATTTTAAATTCTCCCCACCATTGGTATTTCCATCCCAAAAAATTAGAAAACCATAGTTGTCTGGGAAGAATTTGGGCCACTACTTCATCATTTCATTTTCACATACCCATGTTTCTCTCTGAATCCAACCATGTTTCCATAAAACCCACACTAGATCAATTATTTTACCATGTAAGATTTACTATTGCCTATCCAAAATATATACTGACACATTAATCAATATAAAATTTAGGTCTAGGTCAATGTGATCCCAAAGAATCACATGGATAGGATCATTTTGATACTTCTTCAACTGAGATACATAAAACACATTGCACTGAACTGAACCTTGGTGGTAAATCCAGCTATAATTTCACATCACAAACTCATTAAAGTATCTCAAAATGGACTATGTATCAAAAATACAACTTTCCTTACTTACCAAAATGATGATTCCCAAGCCTTGGAGATATTCTCAAGAACACATGATCACTCACCTCAAATGAAAATGGTCATTGAGTATTACCATTATATGATTTATAATGACACTAAGTCGTCTCCATTATCATTTTAATCAACTAAATTTTCAATATTGTTTCTTTCACATGGTTGGGTCCAATTAATTATGTATCACATGCTTCCACCCAAAAAAGTGTAAAATGACAAGAAAACCCATACAATGCTTTAAAAGAAGCCATATTTTTTTTGGTCTGGTAACTTTTATTGTATGATAACTCCACTAATGGTAAATTCCCTTCCCAGGAACCACTAAAATCCATCACATAAACAAAATTCATGTCGTCCAATGTTTGGATTTTCTGTTCAAACTTTCTATCTGTTTGAGGATGATAAGTCATACTCATAGTCAACTGTTTTCCAAGGGTGTGTTATAAGGATTTTGAAAAACAAGATGTAAATATGGGGTCTCTATCCATTACCATCAAGACTGGAATGTCATGCATCATTAAAATTTATCAACTTTAGATTCTACAAAATTCATATACAAATTAGATTCAAAAATTGGGATCAAGTGATCCAAATTTGTGAGTCGGTCCACTGTCACCTATATGGTATCATGTCTCCAAACCATACTTGGTATACTTGTTACAAAATCCATGGTTGTATAATCTCATTTCCACATTGGAATTGGTAAAGACTGCAACATACCTATTGGACCTTGGTGCTCTGCCTTTACCTACGGACAGGTGGGGCTTCTCTAAACATACTCTAATGGATCTATTTTCATGCCAACCAACCAGAACAATGATTTTAATGCTTCATATATTTTCTAAATCCTATGTTGAATAGGACATCTCGAATAGTGGAAGGTATAAAGAAGTTGTTCCTAACAAACCCAAGGCGAAAATATCCAATCTCTAAACCAACAAACTAAACACCCATATAGCTTCCATCCCTCAATAATCTTTATATCATTGAGTTTTAACCTTATATAAACACATTCAGAATATGATATATGATCCATTCTAACATGGATAAAAAAATCAGGAATAAATGAAATTTGAAAGAAATTTATGACATCACGTTGGTTTGAGAAATCTAGATGCATATATTCTATAATTGACATTAGTTTCCACTAGTCTAAAGCATCATTATATAATTCATCATATGAATTATTGTTTGATGCATCCACCACAGAGTTCCCTATATCCAGTGTTTACATAAAGTCAAAGTCAAACATATATAGATACTCCATCCATCAACATTTTATGAAATTAAAATCTCTTTGTGGGAAAATGGGTTTCAAACAATTATGATCTGTAAACACTATCAATTTATCACAAAAGAGGTAATGATGATAAGACTTCAAAGCATGGACTACATAAGATAATTCCAAATCATGCATTGGGTAGTTATTATCATGAAACCATAAATTTCGTGATCCATAAGCAACAAGATGATCTCTTTTTATGAAAACACATCCCATCCCATATCCTGATGTAACACAATAGACTACATATCCCTATCCAGATTCTAGAAACATGAGGATAGGTGTTGATGTAAGTCTAAAATTATGTCCTTTAAAGGATTTTTGACATTCATTGTTCCATTATAAAGGAACAACTTTCCTTTCCAAATCTATCATCGGTGATTAGAAACATGAAAAGTCACATATAAAACATCTTTAGTATCATGATAAGCGAAGAAGAGTAAATATCTTGAAGACATTCTTCAATGGTTTCCAAGATATAACTACTTATATCTTTTTTGGGCCAACAAAAATTCCTTTTTATAAATGGAATGTCCAAGGAAACATACGTTGTGTATCCATAAATCTCACTTTGATAACTTGGCATATATATGATGCTCTCACAAGATACCAAAATTTATAGCCATGTGTTGCTCATTATCTTCTTTTTTTCCTAGAATACACCAGTATATCAGCAATAAACACCACAATAAAGGAATACAAATATCTCTGAAATATTTTATTAGTCAATTCCATAATGATGGATGGTGAATTCCTAAGAACAAAAGACATAATGAAATATTCAAATTGTCTATATCTTCTTCTGAATGTTTTCTTTAGAATATCCTCTTTCTAAAATTGCAATTGGTGATATAACAAATTTAAGTCAATTTTTGAGAACCAATGGGATCCCCTAAATTTATCAAACATATCATAAATGTTTATAAAAGGATAGTGATTCTTTATCATAACTTGGTTACGCATCCAATAATCCACACAAAGTCTAGTAGTTTAATTCCTTCTTCACAAAAAGAATTGGTGTTGCCTATGGAGACATGGTTGATTGGATGAATAATTTACTTTACAAATATTATAACTAATAATTAAATTCCCTCAATTCATTTGGTTCCATCTGATAATATGGATGTGAGATAAGACTAGTCTGTAATACAAGATCAGTCATAAACTCCACTTCTTGTTTGGGTGGAAACCCTTATAAAATGTCTGAAAAAATGTCAAGAAATTGAACAAAAATAGTTATAAAATATCCATTTAAATATCACCCATAGATATCAAAGTAAGAATTAATAACTGATAAGAGATGATTCCAACCACCAGGGACAAAATTCCTTCTCTTTTTCCCGTTACACCCCAATCTCTACAAAAGATATGATCAATGTCATCCAGAGATGTGAAACTAAATTTCTGATCATGATGATATTTATAGGTCTTAAATAACATCAACCAATCCATACACAAAATCAATTCATAGACATCTATCTCAAGAAAAGATAAATTCTAAAGTAATCTATCCCCATTAATAGTTATAGAACAATATTTTCACATAAAGGCTCAACAATCTCTTTGGCTAAGAGGAGTTTGTAGTTTTAAAATATAAGGAATCATGATAATAGACAAACCCATATCATCAATAGCACAAGAAGAAATAAATGAGTGGGGAGTACCCATATGAAACAAAGATTTCATTAGTTTATAATTCAAAATAATTATACAACTCATTGTATAAGGATCATATTTATCATCCACAATCATTTTATCATATTCATAAAATTTCTTACTCAATATACATTTCTCTTTGTTACCCTTTTGATATTTCACTAGTTGAGGATTCCTGGTGTTCCAAGTATCACCTTGGATCTCTCTATTCTGATGATAAGAATATTTCGTATACACTCGCCCCATCAAATCATATGATTTTTGAGAAGCATGAGATGTGTCTCTAGAACCCGACCATGGAGCACTATGAAAATAGTGATAAAGTTGTCCTATCTGGTTGAAATTGTTAGATTATCTTGGTGGTGTCATATAATATGACTTAATATGCTCCAAAGATCCACACTGAAAACATTAAGGCATACTTTTTGGTCGAGGAGGAAAGTTGACTGATCCCATGGTCTGATTCTGAGATATACCACCCCCTTGGGAATAGTTATCCCCCATCCACATGTTCCTAGAATTGAAGTTCTATCATATTCCCATAGTAATAAACATGCTTCCACCAAATATATTTCCCATGATGTCTCTTTCTTCAAACGCTGTTCTATTGTCCATCTTTGTATGATCGGTTATACAATGTACAACAATCTTTGAGCGAATATCTTGTTTCAACCCTGACTCAAAACGTGTACCTTCAAGGACACACTTTCAGAAACTTATGGTGGAAAGAAAAATGAATTCTAAAATTTAGTCGCATACTTCATTACTGAGAGATTCTCTTGCTTCGAACTAAAGAAGTATGATATTCTATATATTTTTAACGTGTGAGGAATGAATTGTTTGCAGAAAAATTCCTCAAAATCATCTTATGTCACACATTGGTCCTATTTAGACTGAATGGATAAATTCCACTACTGGCATTCCAAATCCTCCATAATATACATAGCTAACTTGACTTTCAACAATACTAGATTCCTAAGGAAATTTAAGATTTGATTTATCCTATTCAGCCATGATTCTACTTTTTCTGAATTTGAATCCCATTAAAAGATGGGTGGATTATACATTTGGAATTGAACTTAATGGTCCACTTATCATGGTTCATCATTCATATTACTCTTATCCATAGCTTGGAATTCATAGAAAATGATTTGAACCCGTTTTTTTCACATGTGGCTCATTGGAAACCACACTTTCATTATCCTCTTACGATTGGTTTCTACGACACCTACCTAGTGTTATTCACTATAACCAAAACAAAACTCTATTTACTATCACACATTAGTAATTGGAGTCTTAGAAATTTCAATTTACCAAATTTACACATTTTACAACATAGCTTTTCTCAATTCAACCACTGTCAACATTTAACTATTTATTAAAATACTTCAACCGTGCCTTTAAAAATCAACCATTTTCACTATTTTTTTAAAAAAATAACCTTTTCTCTAATTTTTGACACATTTTACTCAAAATGAATAATGAAATACTATTAGGAATTCCTACAGTCAATTAATTTCATGAAAAACTCATCGGCTAAACCCATGATGATGAGGTGAAAAGTCACCTAGAGGTGTCTTAAAACACTCATGTACCCAACTCTATAATAACATGAAGTTAAACATAAAGAGGTTGGTTACACCTTTTATGCTCTAAATTTCATGTAATGACAATCCTAATCCTCACTATTATCCCAAGAAACATACTAATACATTTTCCAACTACATTATTAAACAAAACTAATACCATTTCTCTCTAAATGATATTTGGACCAACCAAGACTGATACCATTTGTAATACCCCACTCCACTCTCATTGTCTTGAGAATAGGCGGTGGTGTTACTAGGCCTTATGTGACATCCCCATGAAACTAAATGATGTAAATAAATGTCAAGGTCTTTGAGAGAATTTAGGTGATGATTTTCCATTTGAAAGATGAAGCATCCAAACTAGAAAACAGGAACAACAAACCTCTACATGATGAATGAGTATAGAATAAAACTCAACATAACCAAATAAATAACCATATCAGAGTACAAGTAGAAACCAAGAGAAAAGGTCAAAGGAAACCAAAAGGGCCAACAAAACTCAGACACCAAAGTGACCTAAACTGAGAAACTCCCAAACAGAACCAAGATCCAACTCACTAATTCATTACAACAGTATTAATAATTGTCACTAAAGAGCTAAGATATTGTGTCGTTACCTGTGTCTAAATAGATGACATCTACAAACACACAATAGTTCCCATGGAGGGGTTTATTCTAAACTCAACAAGATTTCCCCAATGACTTTCCCACTCATTCCATAAGCAGAAAACTTGTAGCATGTTTATTTAAAACAATTTAAAATAGATAAAATTGTTTATATGAATGAGAAAATAGTTTTACATGTAAATCAGTAAAACTAGACTTTAAAATGTTTCTCATCTCATTTGGAATACCCATTACATGATTCCAAACATCTACAAATACATGTATAAGTGAAAGTTCCATCCTCATGATTGTACTCTCATCGATCTACCAAGTCATCACATGAAAACCAATATCGAGTTCCTTAATGGCACATGCCCTTTCCATAGGGTCACTTATAATGAAAATAAACTCATACCAACCATGTATTCCAAATTATAAATCAAACCATTCCACATTAAACCTTTCATTATTTTAAACATTTCAACAAACATTTTTCAGGGTTCAAAATAAATCCATAATTTTAAAATAATCATTTAAAATTTATCATTCATAAACAATTTCCACAAACCATCCACATTCCAAAATTCACAAAACCATCACTAAAGAGGTTTCCATCAAGAATCACATGAGTTTTTTATAATAATTTCAATTAATAAATCAATTTTAAACCGAGAGTTAAAGTTTGAATCATGTAAAGTCAAGAGAGAAGCCGCCTACCTCACAATGGTTGATGAAAATGAAGAACGACATTATGATCTTCTAGATATAGGCTTGGGTATCCTTTTCTTAAATAGATCCATCCATAAAAAATCAAAATTCCCATCAATGAATATGAATCTATCCACAATGGATGAGAATAAGGTTCTGAGAAACAGGGGAGAATAGATCTATGAAGAACAACCAAGAACAAGGACTTACCAGTGAATCTATATCTCCAACAAGATTTAGATCGCCTAAAACATGCTCTTAAATCAATGAGGGTATCCTCTCAAGACTTGGGTAGAAAAGTTACTTGATATTTAGGATGATTAGGCAATTAAATGGGGTCCTGAAAATTAAATAGATTAAATCCATGATTTTCTGATCTACAGCTAAACGGTGCACTGTTAAGGCACACGGTTAGTCAAAACATGTGCTAACCATACACATGTTATTGTATTAGTGATATTAGACATGCATAGTTTCTCCTAAGCACTCACATGGTTTGGCCAAAACAATTCTGAAATGTGTGGTGTTTTTGTCCCTTCTACCAAAGGTTTCACAATTTTCTGTAAGTGGTGTACAATTTCTAATAACCGTGCACAAATCATTCACCTCTATAAATGCCTCAAAAACATGCCAAACCTTCTCTAACACTATTCAAACGTAACCTGATCATTATATATACTTAAAAATCATAAATAAATGGTAAATTACCTCAAACATAGGTTGCTAAATATAAGTTGAAATACCAGTAAATAGATAAAATTATAGGTAAATCCTTGTTGGGGTGTGATAGTATAGTAATTGTTACTAGGATATCATGAAATCCATATGGAATCATTGAAATAAAAATGTCAGTAGATCTTATCTAAAATGGGTATCTTTTTTCACTTATTCTGCTTGAGGGTCAAAAATTAACGTTGTTTACCATGGGATACCATATGCTAATTATGAATTTTGAGCATGGATGGTTGATATGATATGTGTAGTTTTTTGAGTTACTATTGTTTATATTTTATATTATTTGAATGATATATGTTCCATTTTTTATGCAATCAACACCTGATAGTGGTTTCCTCAAGTGTGACCCAACATTAAGACAATAGGGAGATTGCTAGATGATTTATTATTAGACTCATTCCCCATCCCCATTTATGAATATAGTTATGCTTATTGTTATAATTTGTTGTAGATATGGTTACAGATTATCTTAGGGTTGTATTGATTTTCCTAATCATTTGATGTTTTTCATTTGAAATTATTCTTCCAATAGTGGCGGTCCTTACATTTTGATGTTACATGACATATATGTTGTTTATGAGCTTTTTTGATAATGAATAATACAATATTCATTATTGAAATTTGCACTAATTACAACGTTCTCAACATATAAGGATATTGTATTCCATTTTTTTGAATGAGTGTATATTATCAATGCTAGTTAAAAAAATCCATCATATTGAAAGTGGGTTTGGTATTCATATTGGAAATCCAGGAAATAATCTTGGTGGAAATAAGTTAGGTTATGGGAAATTCACAATACCAAAACATAATATAAATAAGAATACTAATATATCGTGATTGGCATAATGATTTATAAAAAAAGATATGTAAATTATGTATATATATTATTTGAGGGAATTAAATAATGATCTTTTTATCAATGTTGCTAAATTTTAATTTAAATGTAAATTATCATTTATTCTAAAACCACACTATTTTTTAATAAATTTAGAACAAATATCAGGTAAAAAATGAATTTCTCCCCCAATTGTTTCATCTCAAATCATTCCTACCAAAGGAACATTTGGTGGTCATTGTTTCCAAAATTTCTTTTTTGGATATGGACTTGGAAGGGTATAAATCCTCACGATACCTTTACCATGATTTCATTAACTTCACCACCAATAATTCTAGATGGTGATTGATGGCCAAAAGTCTTGATCTAGACCATATAGTGTAAACCCAGTTTAATACTACATGTGACAACCATACGCATAACTTTCATCCCATTCAAGTGCCCAGGTCAATAATATATCACCCTTGTGTGGTGAATGTAGTTAATTATATTCCACACAAGTGGAAATACTCATAGGATAACCCATAACATAATTGCTAATGACCAATTGATGTCAATACAATTAATGGATCTAAGTTGGTGAATCTCAGCTAGAAATAATCAAGATTTCATTAGAGATGTTATTAAAAAGATAAATATATTCAACATTTTTTTATGTTTTTAGGTATATCATATTGATATGTTTCATTTAATGGAAATTATGATTTAATATCATTTATAATAAGAATTTTGGGTTATATCTAAAGGTCAATGTCACTCATTAAAATGGATTATAATAAGAACAAATATCAACATTCATCACAAGAAACCACCCAAAATGACATACACAATCAATCCAACATTATTCTATGCAATATATATAAATGAAAAAGTGAAATTCATACATTATGAATTCTTCAAGCATATACATCATGATAATAAAATAATCAAAATTATAGCAAGTCGGAAGTTGTCAGTAATACAAAAAAATCTAAAAGTATGGTAATCTAGGCATTATTTTTTCAAGACACCAAAATTATACCAAAAATAGAAAAGCTACTACATCTATCTGCCACCTAATATGATAACATGCTCGCATTCATCATCATTGAACAAGGGAGCCATTTTATCTACATAACACAATGAACAACATTCACATGTACAAACATAGTGTGCTTGTAGAGGTGAATACAATACTCTTTATGATTTTCCCAATGACCTAAACATATACTAGTGTACATGATATGTTTCCTAAAAAGAGAAATATACATGATAATGTATATTTAATAAGCATAAAAACGGTCATACACCACATATATAATATATCCCATGTGAAATATATTGGGGCATTGAAATCACATAGATCACATTCAATGTTCCCAACAAAGATACATCTGTTTTCATCACTGCTAGGAATTATTGTCAATAAATCGTTCCAACATCATCACATTGATGGTAAGAGCAGTCAATCCCACCATAAAATAATACATTAGAATGTTACAATTCATGATACTTTAGATGGACAGTTAAATAGAATTGTAATAAAAAGAATTTATAATGCATGTTAAGATGGCATTGCTCTTATGAGTAATTTAACCCAAACAAAACCGGTAGCAGTACATGGTTGTAACAGAATCTATATAGATTACAACAGAAATAACTTTTTTGGTTTTGCAAATATTCTTTTTATAGAACAATCCTTGGAAGATGTTAAGGGATAGAGATAAATAATGATGTTTTTAATGTTTCATTACAATAATAATGTTGTGATACTTTGTAACAAAGTGGGGGAATATTAAATAGGAAAAGTGATCTAGGTGTTTGTGATACTTTGTACCGAAGTGGATAAATATGTAATAGTAAAAGAGATCTAGGTATACATGTGTGTTCTTGTTGGGTTCATGAGGAATGTCTAACATTTAAAATGTAGTGAAAGAACAACTCCAAAATACCATAAAGATCAGAATTTATCTATACTTTTGAAATGAATATAAATTAATAACAATAATGGTGTACCTTACACCAGCCAATACGGCCTGTCAAATCTTTTCAAAAGCATTTGATCGAGATAAGTGATAAATAGGTGAAAGACTCCTTCCCCCAGATGTATACACAGGTTGGACGATCCTTGAGATTCTTAGGAAGGATCTCTCTTGTATCCTTGGTCTGCTAGAATATTTAGTTCAAGGATAAAGATAATTGAGAGTTCGATATGGTTACGACCGAGGAGTTTCTATGATTGAGATTGACACACATCTGATGATCAAGCCTATTTATATATCCATCCAAAGACCCTCATTGGACCTCAAACACTTGACTATATTGATAAAGTGTTTTAGAAATTCTCAAATGTTACAACTTCTTGTAATGTGCATCTCAATTCCCATAATATCCATTTAACATTTAAAAGATTATTCTAGACATTCAAACTCCTCTAATCATCATCTTATGCTGATTGTAACCGATGTATGACAACTATTGTAAGATATTGTGGCTAAGCCATTATCAGTTAAGGTGATAATACCCCTACGAGGCACAATGGTGTAGTGACACTCACCATGCCTTGGTGTATCCAAAGAAAAACAACAAAATTTTCTAAAAAACCATGTTGTGGTGTTACCTTTAGTGCACAACTTCTTACTTCTTAGTCTAAAATCCAATAAATTTGTAAATAAAACCTCATCCACCTTGTATAATGTCATTTCATCCATGAGGTTTTTCATGGATCTCAGGCCTTTGAAACAACAATTGAATGGATTTAATTAATCCATCTTTTATTTCTAAATCTAGTTAAAAATTTGAATTTGAATAAAAAAATTAAGATGCACGAAATTTCCTACAACATGAAAAGATTGATGAAGTTCAATCTCTCACCTACGATTAACAATAGGTAAAAAATTGTACTTCCCTTAATTTATTTAAAATACTCTCATGATGCCTACTGTATCATTATACATGGCTTCATTAATGTATATCCACAGTTTTTTTCTCTCAATAAACTAGTTTAAGCTCTCAAAAAAGTAGATTGGCCACTTTAACGCAACACAAAATAGAATCTCAAAATGAAAGCATCCATACAATTTTATAAACTTGTTTTTATAGAACCTCAGTTTCAATGTCGACAAGTTAATATAAAACTGGTTAATCTATTATGATATCAAATCCAAAAAATGGACCACACATGGTATCCAATAATGTTTTGGGTACTTCTCAAACATTTTTCCTAAATGATTTTTTTTGAAAATAATGTGAAACAAACATAAAAAATATAAAAAAGTGTAAAAAATAAAAAATTAATAATATGGATAGAAATAATATTCACAGAATTTGGAGAGACATTATCAATGACAACTTGGACCACATTTTTCAGACCAATAAATTCAATGATTTTACTTGCAATATTAAAAATCTGTCCTTATTCTTACAAAATGATGTAGCATCAATTGTCAATCCATTCATCAAAAATATTTTTTGCGGCCATTTTTTGTGAAATATTTTTCATGTTCTTCCATCATTGTCTTGACATGGCCCAATTATTTATTTATTAAGTTAACTCTCACCATGTGATGGATAGGCAGAATCATTCTTGAAAAAAATTATCCAATAACTTCAATAATGAAGTGAAAACTATCATATTTTACAGCATTCAAATCCATTCTCTCATCATATCTCCATGTAGATATTTTTGTACATGTCCTTGCATTTATTTCCTGTGCTCTTCAATTTTATATACATCTATGATTGTTTTTTTCTTTACTTTCCTACAATGAATCATTTATTATCGATCACACAAAATGTAGGTATCCATTACCTAAATATTACATAAATATTTAAATGATGATTTTACCATATTGGTTTAAATTTGTAGTCTCTTTTCCTACAGATTAATCACTTCAATGTTTTCATCATTATTATCTACAAAGTTTACAACACCTACATCCGAAATTATGTTTCAGTGATTTCTTTTCTTCCTGTCTTTATATACCCTCTTACCACCTCTATTTGATGATCTATGAATTTCATAAAAGTAGTAAAAAACATAACCTCCAACAAAACTAAAACATATTGAATCATTATCACTTGGATTTTCTTCATACACAAACTTCCAAGTCAGGTCATTACTTTTAATAATTGGAGTTTCACTAGCTGGTGTTTTAGAACATTTCATGCTCATTTTTTCACTCCATAGTGGTGCAGGATATTGACATTAAATTGTAAAAAAAAATATAATATAATAAAAATTGAACACAATTATAAGGAAAAATATAAGATAATACGAGTATAATGTACTGTGGAGTTTGATAAAAATAGCACTAGAAGAAGTTTGAGGGTGGTAACTCCTCAGTGGGGGTCTCAATGCATGATCAATGAGTAGGATCATAGAAGCAACACCCTCTGTAGCCAAGTGTGATTAATGGAATGGGCAAACGTTGTGCAGGAAAAACTCGTATGTAATAGGTCTAAAATTCATGGTCTAGTTAGACACACATTTAATACAGATTAATAAAATTGAGTCAGGTCTAGTAGGCATTTTAAGTGGAGCAGTCCATAAATCCGCCCGTATTTGTAATTAAGATTAAAAATCATTTTTTAAAATAAAATACTTATTATTAAGTAATATTAAATATTATACACATCATGGTTATTATGTGAATGTTAATTTATATATATATACATCACATAATTAAAAAATATAAATATCTTTATAATAAAAAAGCTTCATTAAATTGAAATAACATTAATAAATTTAAAATGGAAACTTATACCACACAACGAGTTAGAGTGATTAATTTATAGTTGATAAAAGGAGTGAAACATATTAACTTCACTGATATGGGATATGAATATTAAAAATATCTAAAACTATTAACACTCTCCCTTATGCTATGACATGTATATTTATCATTCCTACCTTGTTACAAAAAAATTGGACACGTGATCTAGACACCGCTTTTGTGAGAACTTTTGCAATTTTATCAGAGGTGTGAACATGGCCAAAGGTGATCTAATTATAAATGTTTTCCAAAATTAAATGTAAATAAACTTCAATAATCTTCATACACTCATGAAAGACTAGATTTATGTCAGTATTGATAGCAACTTGATTGTAACCCCAGATATGTGTCAGTTTCATGATAGTATATCCAATCTTCTATATAATTTTTCTAAGCTCAACATAATTGTAAAACTCCTATAACTAGAAATATGCAATATCTATTCATATACCATAATAATATTACATTCCATTAATGTCCAGAAATAACAATGAAATATACCAACATCCATAGAGATATGATCTGAGGCACCAGAGTTAGGAACTCATGAGGTGGAATGTTGTGATAGACACGTTGCAGTAGAATTTCCAGGAGAAATAGTGGTATTTAATGATGCCATAATGTGATAGAATACCAAAATCATATGGTCATTGAGTGTTAATGATGTAAGCTGAGAATGTGTTGGATCTCCACAAATGGTATACTGGAGATGATGAGTAGTTACCCACTGTGATCAATCATAGAAGATGAATTCGAGATAATAGGTGATAAAAATGCATGGTCAGAACATCTAGGTATCAATTAGGTTATAGAATAAAGTGAATCATGGTTGGAGGATGGGCACGATAGTGTAGTTTGGGGTGCCGCACATGGAGGGGCGATTGACTAGAGGAGGCACATCAAATAGAAGCAATCGTTTGGGGGGTTGTTTCACAGTGAGGGGAGATACATAATGATTTCGTCTACAAGGGGTGTCATCTATATATGGAGGGGTTATCACACCTAGAGTTGATGCATAGAAGAGGCAGTGCGTAAGGGGTTTGTGGCGCAAAAGGGGAAAACAAGCAATGAGTTTTTCACAAAGGAGGGGCAGTGTATAATAGGCCGTCGCACAAGAGAGAAGCGGCGTGCAAGGGGGAATTGTTCCAGAGGGTCGATGGTGGAGGGGAAAGGAGGGCACCATGAGGGTAGAGAGTGTTGTGAGGATGGGGTAGTGTTGGGAGGAAGAGGGGGTTGCATAACCTCTTCTGATACCATGTTAAAATTAAAAAATGTACCACACAATGATATAGGGTGTTAAATTTAGAAATGGGAAAATGGGTACAAATGATTACCCACACCAATGTGGGATAAAAATATTAAAAATATCTAAAACACATTAAAAATATAAAAAATTAAATATTATTCCAGAGTTGAAGATCAATATTATAGGTTTCAAATAATTTAAGAACACTTTTAATGTAATGGTTTGTACCTCTATGGTCCATTACTTTGTGGGAATCTGGTGTTTGACGTGTTCTGTGAGATCAAGGTGACTCATTTGAACACTTTTCAAAATTTCTCAATTTTCCAATTTTTCCAATGGTGGACCACCCTAGCGGTCGCTAGCTGGCAGTGCCTCAGTGGTGGAAGCTCCCTTGTGGTCACTCGCTGGATGTCGCATGCTGGATGTCACTTGTTGGCAGCGGCTCACTGGCGGAGGCTCATTGGCGGTGGCTCACTAGCGGTGGCTCTCGGTA
Source organism: Viscum album (assembly GCA_963277665.1). Classification (NCBI taxonomy): domain Eukaryota; kingdom Viridiplantae; phylum Streptophyta; class Magnoliopsida; order Santalales; family Viscaceae; genus Viscum; species Viscum album. The sequence goes on from OY728158.1 coordinate 60,067,937, forward strand.
AGTGGCTCACTGGGAGTTCCTCATCTGGTGGTGCCTCATCAAGAACTGTCACATCTAGTGGTATCTTTCCTGATAGTGGCAGGTGGATCATCCTGGAAGTTTCTCGTCTAGAGGTACCTCACCCAGTAGTGCCACGCCAAATGGCGGTTCGTGAGAATTGTCTCGTCGATTGGTGCATCATATAATGGTGTCTTGTGTATAGTGTTTCCAGCTTCATCCAGTTTTCCCCTGTTCATGTCTTTCCTTGGCGTAAAATGATTTTAATACCTTATTAAAAATGAATTGAGACCAATTCAAAGACTATAAATCCTATCATTATTTTCCTAAGATTTTGGGGGCTTTTAATTGGTCAAAACGCATGATCATGACCAGATCTTCCTTTAATGGAAAATAAAAAATATATCTAAACTTGTGACTCTATTTCGATCTTCTAGAATCTAACATAACCTTCTCCCTTGTTCTTCCTTCTTGATTTCTCTTAGTACAGGACAACCCAAATTCTTCTTCCTTTAGGAGTCGTGCAATTGGGCTGTAGCTTTTGGTTTGTGTTTCCCTTGTGTTTTTCCTTCAATATTTGCACCCCTATTTTTATGCAACCAGAATGTGTTGATCACCTATTCTTCAACATAAGTTTCCCTTCATCTTTCATAGTTGTGTATCATGTGAGGTGGGTATACAATTTTTTTTTTGTGAAGAGAGTTGAATTCAGATTTATAATGATAATTAAACTGGTTTATGATCAATACACAGGGGCTGAGAAAAGAGACACATGATATTGATTTGTTATTTTTTTTAATTGATATTGTGATTTCTATGGGTTAAATACCCATTAAAAATCATGGTCATTGGGGGCCCTTTTTTTCATGAGGTGGTTTATGGAATGCATTTTGTCTGATTCCTGTTGAACACCGGTTTATGAAATTTTTTAACCATGTATACTCAGCTAATAAGTGAATTCTCTATGACCTTCCAGTTTCTATGATAACCCCAAAATTGAAAAGTTTAATTAAAGAAAGAATTCCTTGTTAAAACTAAAATATGATTTTATTTGGTTTTTATGGTGATGTGGTTATGGTAATGGTTATTCAAAGGGGTATGGTTTTTTTGACATTGTAATCTGGGAGTGGTATGATTATGTAGTAGGGTAGCAAAACTGGTTGTGATGTATTGTGTTGGTGGATGTGGTTGTGTGTTGGTTTTTTTTGGGTTGTTATGGTGGATTGGGTAAGATGAAATTATATACGGAAAGTGGTTTATTGGTATGGGTAATTCATCTAGAGTTTCTCCATGAGTAACATGCAGAAATCTTCCCCCATATCGAGAGGTTGCGGAATGATGTATCTTTAATTTGAAGTGAGTTAATTTACCAAAACATTTCATCCCTTGGATGACTGTGAATTAATGTGACTATGTTTCTCAATGTGTTGTGCTTAGTAGTTGTCTGGGTAGTGTTGGAATGAATAAAAGATCTTTTTAATAGATTTTCGGATGTATTGGGTTGGTTTGACTAATGGGACAGAAGTGGATAATGGAATATCATGAATGGGTTTTAAAAGGAGGGAAATGTTAAGAAACTTTTTAGGGCACTTCGCCTTCTGAAATTACTATTGAAAATACTAATTAATACATTTAGAGGTGGAAGAAATGGTGATAGTTTTGTGAGTTGGATTCTTTTTTATGAACTCATAAGTCGGTTTGGATAATGGAACGGAAGTGGTTATTGGAATATCATGATTGTGTGTTAAACAGAGAAGAAATGTTAAGCCACTTATCAGAGATCTTTGCCTTCTAAAATGACTGTTCTAGATACTAATTAATTCATTTATAGGTGGCATAAAGGGTTATAGTGTTTTGAGTTAGTTTCTTGTTTGAGAACTCATAGTTAGGGCTTGGTTTTTTGGTATCCTATATTTTCTTTAAAGGTTGGGTCCAAAGCCGCATTTTATTATTAAATAAAATCAAAGTCATATTTTTGACTAGGTATAGGGGGACCCATTACAAATATAGAAGGCCCAAGGGCATGAAAGCCCAATGTTTGGCCAAAAAGGCCCTATGGTGAATAGTACTGCTACAGCACTCGTACTACTACAGTTCCCCCTGTAGGACCACAAACGCTACAGTACCTTTGTCACTATAGTTTCACCACCACTATAGTTTCACCATTTCTACAGTACCCTCCTATAGTACTACTACAATACCTGGGAAATTTTCCCCTACCCAGAATCAATCTTGGGTCTTTTGGATGCCAGAAGGAGCCTTTACCACTTTGGTACAGGCTTGTTGGAAGTTTGGTATCCTATATGTTAATAATTTTATTTTCCTTATGATTTTTATAGGTACCCCATCCTATTTAAGCACTATGTGTCGAACATCCTCATCATCATGAGGGAGGGTCTCTTTCCCAACATATGGTGAGGAGTAAGGATGGTTGGGTACCTACTCTTTTCCACTCTCTCTTCTTGGAAAGGTTGGTATAGCACAATCTATGATGGTCGAGGGTCTGTTAGTGACTTATATGGTGGTTATGATGACCTAGGTGTATTCGGGAAAGATGTAATGGCCTAAGCGTTTACGGGAGAGGTGGTTTGTTCTTTCCCATGTGTCTTCGGTATGAGAGGTGATATGATTTCTCAGGTGTATTCTGGATGAGATGTGTTGTGCTGTGAGGCCTGGGTGTGTGTGGGATGGATGTTTTTTGAAAAACAAGTGTGTCCAGTCATGTGGTGATGTGTTTTGTGACCTAGGTGTGTGCGGGCGGGATGTTTTATGTATACGGAAGGGATGGGAGTGCCAGGGTGTTCGACATTGGGAGAAAGCGGCATACCACCAAGAAATTGGTGCGAGGTACCTTATCATTTATGTTTTTTATATTATATTATTTGTTTTTCATTACGTGATGAGAGTGACTTGGTGATGTTGTAGTGGTTAGTATACCTTCTTAGGTGTTGTTTGGTTTTGTTATTTTATCACAGGTGTAGTAGAATGACTATTTCACATGTGCAATGGAGACATTAGTTCTCCTGTTGACTAAATTTTATTCTCACCATATATATATAAACTATTTTTAGGTTTTTGGGAGGATTTTTCTTACCATTCTGGACCTTACTAGCTCGGATATTGATAGTTTTCATTTCACTACTTAGATTTTAATTTGGTATTTTTTTGGAGACATTTTTATTATAACAAGTCTATTATTACACATTCATATGGGGTGTTTTTTGGATTTATTTTTGTATTGTATCTTGGAGTTTCATAGTGGATGATTCATCTTATCTACTGATGTTTTAAAAAAAAGGTAATTCCTCCCATATTGTGAGATTTGTACACCCTTAGTTCTAATCCCTAACCCGAGGCCTAGTGGAGGAAGGACTTGGGGTTCCTTATCTCCCATTCTTCATTGTCATCCCAAGAGGGGAATCTTTAGATGGTGGGGGTCGTGACAGAGTCGAATCAAAACTGATATTTGAGAGATAGAATGGAGTTTGGAATTTGGAACAGTGATAATTGAATGGGATGGTATGAAAATAGTTCCAATTGAACTTGGTTAATGACATTGTCTAGGGAAACTGGATAGGAAACTAGATTTTAGGGTCCCCTTTAATCTAGTACATAGGCTCTGAACTTATTGAACAAAAAAGTAAGATGGACATGATTGCTGGTTAGAGACATACAAAAGGTACAAGCATCATAATTATTTCTATTCATGTTTGAATTGGGTATTTTTGGGATGGTTAAAATGTTTAAAATAAATAAACTGAATTGAAATAAACCTTAACAAGATTTCATACTGCTCAAGCATAGGAAGTCGTTGTTTACCATTCAACTATGGATCGTGGTCGTCGTCTACATGTGGATCGGAAGGTTTAGTTCATCTGGCTGATCTGGTTGATCATCTTAGGGTTGATCGAGCTGTGAAAGATGATCAGTGGAAGAGGACTTTTGTGCTTTCCACTGAAAGGCTTAGGGAAATTACGAGGATAGTGTTTCAAATGTGGATACCAAGATCCAGTTCGAGGAGCTGGAGATCGGTTTTAGTTTGTTCTGGGCCCCAACGGGGTACTAGGTCACTTTTATGGCTAGTGGAATGTAGGGATATATATGTGTTAGTGGTGGACGATGTATCTAGAGGAGTTGAAGGAGGAAGACATTTTGTGGGATGTCTTACCGAAGGAGTTATGAGCATAGTTCCTTTTATCTACCATGAAGGCTGAAAATAGGTAGTAGGTAATCTCCTTTTAGTAAAGAAGTATGTCAATGTGGGATCTTTGGATCAAGTTGAAGGATCTTCTTCATTTTTTACCAAATCTCTTTCTAGATGAGTAGTCTCATGTGAGACGTCTTAAAGTGGAACTATATCCTTCTATACAATATTTTGTTACTCCTTTTACGTTTCTGACTTATCTGGAGATTCAAAATAAGGGAATGGAGATCGAGCAGATGCACTCATGAGTAGGTCTACCTTGAAAGGGGAGCCAATAGAGTTCATTAAGAGGAAGAGATGTTAGTGGCAGGCCTCATACACCAGGACCTTCGAGGTTTTGACTAATAGATAGTCGATCATTTCATCACTCTTTCAGACCTCCTAGTGCCATTGGCTTTTGTTATTTTCCTGGTAGATTCATGCCATTTTTTGGGTTGTGGGGTTCATGTTCATTGTCAAATCCAGTGCCCAGTAGTTCCCCAACCTTTGTTTGGTAGTGGTCGATAGGTCCAACATCAGCCTTAATAGCAGTTTTCCATGCAGTTGTTTCCCCATCAAGGAAGTATTATTTTTTCTCCGCCGAGTGGAGACGGGGCAGGTAGAGGCCAACCCCAAGATGTTTCTCATGTTCAGACACTCCAACCTGAGTTTGGTCATGGAATTGGTCATTCTAATTGAGGATGAGAAGTTGGGTGTTGTCAGTTGTACGCAGTGGATGCAATAGTTCCAACTGAGCCAGAGATCATCGGAGGTATGATCAGTTTGTTAAGTACAGTTGTTTGTTCCTTGTTTGATTCAGAACTATTCGACTCCTTTGTTTCTCCTAGTCTATTCCATACTATGGGACTAGACATAGAGAGGTTTCTCATGCCCCATGTGTTGAGTACACCAGTCGGAAGCCAGACCATCTTTTTTTATGTGTGTCGAGGGTATTGACTGATGATGGGATCGCATCAGTCCTATGGGGATCTTTTCATACTACACATGTAGCTATAAGATTTCATTCTCAACATCAACTATTGTATTTTATATGTGTTTTTTTCAACTCCTTCCTGAGGAGAGTTGTGTTTTTTGATGTGGATGAAAAACATGTGGTTGTCATTGGCGAGCAAGGTTGTCAAGTAGGAAGTTTGCTTGTGGAGCCATTTTACTTCTTTGTTGAGTTGTCAATGGAATTAGTGGAATCAGTGGATGCTGAAATGGTAGAGGTTCTTAGGTTTTTTGGGGATTTCCTAGATGTTTTCCCTGAAGAGGTTGTGACGCTACCTCCATAATGTGATTTTGAGTTCAGTATAGACTTTCAGCCTGGTGATTCTCTGATTTCAATGCCTTTTTATCGGATGAAACCTTCAGAGTTGCAGGAGTTTTGGATTCGGATAGATGATAAGATGAAGAAGGGTTTTATCTAATCCAGTGTGTCACTAGGGGGTGCTCCAGTGATGTTTGCAAAGAACTATTATGGTAGTCTGAGGTTTTTTATAGACTACCGAAGGATGAATCGAGTGACGATCAATAACTGTTAGCCTCTTACAAGGATATAAAATCCTTTCAATCAGATGAGATAAGTGATTTGGTTTTCTTAGATCATTCTTTGATCTGGATATCAACAGTTAAGGGTGATAGAGGGAGATATCCCAAAGACCACCTCCAGATGCAGGTATAGGAACATTGTTTTGTATTCATGTCATTCAGTGTTATGAATGCACCATCTTTTTTCATCGGTCTTATGAACTCCATTTTTGATGAGTTACTAGACAAGTTTGTTGTCATATTCATCGATGACATCTTGGTCCACTCGAAGTCGGAGGAGGAGCATGCTGAGAATCTCAAAACTATATTTCAGGTTATTTGACACCACCAGCTCTATTGATAGTTGTCCAAGTGTATGTTTTGTACATGGGAGGTGAATTTACTAAGACATATGGTGTCTCAGTAGGGTGTGTTGGTAGACCCATCAAAGGTTGAAGCTGTTGTTTCTTGGGCAGTACCCAAGAACATAGCAAATGTTCATAGTTTCCTTTGTCATACAATCTATTATCGAAGGTTTTTACCTGATTTCTCTTGATTTATATCACCAAAGATGGTTCTGAATAGTAATTAAAAAGTTCTGTATAGAGTGATCAATGTCATACAACATTTGGTTACCTGAAGTGGAAGTAGTTTTGTGCTCATCTGCTCTTATTTCTAGAGAAATGGGTGATGTTTGAGGTGTTTGGGGATGATTCTTGTTTGGGTTTGGGATGAATTCTGATACAGTAGTTGGTAGTGATCTATTATGGATTTAGGTAGTTACTTCCACATGAACGTAACTATGCCACCCACATTTTGGAGTTAGCAGCAGTTGTGTTCGCACTGAACGTCTGGTGGAATTACCTCATTGGGGAGCGCTTTGTGGTCTTCACGGATCATAAGAGTATCATGTATGTCATTTTCCCCACATGAAATGAATCTGTGGTAGTGGATGTGGATGGATTTTTTTCAGGACAATGATTTTGAGATATATCACACCTTAGTAAAGGGAAATGTTTATGTTGATGATTTGAGCAGAAATTCATTGAATGAGGTTGTTTGAGTGTTTATAGACTCTTGGAGAGCGATGAAGGGGTTGGCATCCTTTCACTTAATGCGATAGTGGATGGTGGTAAAGGATATTAGTTTAAATGACGGTGTAGTCTTATCTAATGAAGTAGGTAATTGAGTCATAGTGGGGATACTCATAGGAAGAGTTCATTCTCGATCATGTTGGCCATGGTGATGCTCTAGAGGAATGGCCAGAGGATGATCAAAACCAGATGTTGTTTCATGGAAGTTTTTTTCCAGAAGGAATTCAAGGTGGATTCTATCATGAGTTTAATAGCTCACCTTTGGTGGTACATCCTAGAGTCTCTAATATGTATCAGGGATTGAGTGTCTAGTTTTTGTGGCCATGTCTAGAACGGGTAGTGTTGATGTTAATGGAGAATTTTTTTTGTTTTCCAATAGGTAAAGGACAAGCATCAGGTTCCTAGTTGTTTGTTGTAACCTTTTACTAATCCTAAGTGGAAATAGGATGATATATAAATGGATTTTTTTCACAGGGTTACCCAAATATCAGGGAGGTTGTGATGTTATCTTGGTGAGTGTGGATCAATTGACAAAATTGGACCAATTCTTAGAGATTAAGGAGTTGTCCACAGTGGATGCCTTTCCTAAGAGGTAAATTAATGTAGTGGTGTGGTTTAATGGAGTTTAGAGGACCATAATCTTAGACATAGATGCATGATTTACCTCATAAGTCTGGAGGGGATTGCAGAATTCTTTTGGAACCCACTTATGATTCAGCACTGATTTTAACCCCCTGAAAAATTTGAAGACATAGAGAACTATCCAAACATTAGAGGATATGTTCTGGGCAACCATCTTGGAATTTTTTTTGGATCTTAGGTATGAAACTTTCCCTTGGTGGAGTTCACCTATAGTAATAGTTATCACTTTTACATTGGCACAACTCCATTTAATGCTTTTGTATAAAAGGTTGTGTAGTTTTCTGTTGTGTTGGGTGGAGATTAGAGAGATAGTTGTTCTTGGTCCTGATGTTGTGTAGGGCACAACCGAGAAGGTTCAGATTTTTTGTAAGAGGATAAAAGTAATGAAGGACCAGCATAATTCTTATTCTCGTAATAAGAGGAGTTCCTTGGAGTTCAAGGTTGGGGACCACATGTTCCTAAAGGTTTCTCCTCGATGTGTGAAACAGTGGTTTGGCATTGTGAGTAAGCTTTATCCCAGGTTTTATGGAACCTTTGAGGTGTTGGGGAAAGTTGTAACGGTGGAATACTGGTTGGAATTACCACCACAGTTGTAAAGGATCCACAACCTCTTCCACATCTCTCAGCTTTGTTGGTATCTTCATGATGACTCTCATGTCATTGACTAGGGAGATTTGGATATCGAGGATAACATGACGCATCAAGAGCGACCATTAAAGATCTAGTATCATCGAGAGAAGCTGTTGTGTGGATGTAAAATTCCTTTGGTTCGTGTGTTGTGGATTCATGGTGGTCAGGAGGAGAGTACATGGGTGCATGAGTCGTAGTTTCATTCACATTACCTAGATTTGTTTTGAGTTTTTCTTTTCTTTTTATTGTGATCCTTGGAAAATATTCATTAGTTTCAAATTTACATATTCTCTGTTTCTACTCATCCATAAACCCTGTGAATAATGTTATGATTTCCTCCAACACTAGGTCTCTCTAGCCTAACACATAAGCCCTTCTAGGGTTCCATCCTAAAACTCATGGGTGATAAGAAGAATTTTTCATCCAAGATTATATGTAAGCCACCATTCCTGGTGGAATTTGATGTGGGACCTGGGTTTTTATCCAAAAATACTCCCTTCAATCCAAAGACTACACACCTTTCCTTCAATGATAATGTATCATATTCAACCATCTTTCATCACCATTTTCTATTCATCGGGACTCTCTATCTAACCACCAATTATTAGGATGACTTTCGACATAAAGAATAATGGATTCACATGATTTAAATGAGAAACCACTATCGTTGTCAGACTGATTTGGGGAATTCTTCACCCTACATCACACATGGACTACACCATACCTCTGGTACCACTTTTCATGATCGATTTCCTCTAGCCCTAGTTCTTCTAGGACCAACACATAGGCCCTTGGGGTTCCATCCTAAAACCCATTAGTGTAGGATGAATTGTTCATCCAAGTTTATATGTGAGACACCATTCCTGGAGGAATCCAATGTGGGATTTTGGTTTATACCCAACAAAAAAACATTTTAAAAAAATGGGATGAGAACAAAAACTCAGTAAGGGACATGAAATAAAAATAAAGAAATTATGTAGTCTATTTTAAAACCACGATGTCATAAAAATAGTTTTTTTACATAATAATCATTGAGTTTAAAAAATGATCATTTAGTTCCACATTAAATCAGCACATCTACCCAAATTATTTCATAAAACACTTTAATATAAATCAAAAAGTAAAAATAAAAAACATGAGGGTTTCCAAGAAAACATGAGAACTCGTGAAAACCATTAAAAATATAACTTTTTAACCAAAAAGGGAAAATAATTTTTTAAAAACAAATGATATTTTACATAAAATTTGAAATAAAATTATTTTCATGAAATCTCATATATGTATGAATCTTACCATTATGTGTATTTATTATAAAATATGGAATCATTCATGTTTATAATTTTTATAGCTCTTATAGGTATGACCTATATGGTTTACACATTTTTCACTATAGTATTAAAATTAATTTTTCTCAATATTTGAAATTTTATTTAATAAAATATAGTTTATATTTTCAATCAGTATGTCCAAATTATGCAATGGGGTCCATTTATTTTTAAGCATAAAAATTTAATTAACGAGATAAAAATTAATTTCTATGGTAAAAACCTAAAATGATAAGTGAAAAATAAAAGGGTAAAAGACATAAAACATGTTTAAAACATGTATGTAAAAGAATGGTTGAGATATGACCGACCATACTAGTATCTCCAATATTTGTAATAATGTCAATTTATTTTGAGGTATAAATAAATTTTACTTAGATAAAAATCAGTCACCACGGTAGAAACCAAAAATGATAAAAATGTGTAAAATATATGGGTAAAAGATTTAAAAAAATTTAAAAACATGTCTCAAAAATAATGGTTGAGATATAATAAACCTTAACCAATCCCCCTATCATTTTTTTTCCACATAGGATCCACTTCACATGTGTTCTATTTATATTAATAAGTTATATTTACAAAAATATCATTCCTTCAACATATAAAAGAAGTCTTTCATCACCCCTTAAAGGTAAATTTAAAAATTCAAATTACTCTTGAATCATTGTCCATTTATATTCCCTTGGATTCCACTTCCACAACCATATGTATCTGGTTATAAGAAAATGGCTAATTCCTACATTTCCAAGAATCCCTCTAAATTAATGCTCAAGTTCTCAACGTGAGTAAAGATCACTCTCTTACATATTTTCTTTCCTATATTTCACTTTCAAATCTAATTTTCTCATTCTTATATAATGAAATAAATATTAATTTTATACTGAATTTTATTATGCTTATTGAATTATACTTATCCACTAATTATCTTTTCCATTAGAAAAACAAAAACACCATTTGTGCATACATGCGGACTATCACCTCCACGAAGCAACATGTTTCGTTTTCTATCACTACCTTACACAACTAGTTCTATAAGGGTATTTAATAAATTAAAATGAAATTTATAACTTGTTTATGATTTTAAAAAGTTAAATAATTTACTATCATCGTCCAATTATATGGAAGAGGAAAACGATGTTTGTGTATACGTGCGTGTGGACTACCGCCTTCATATATTAACATACTTTTTTCATTGCCATCCTACGTGAATGTTTCTAAGAATGAAATTAATTAATATATATGATATTATTATATAAATAATGTTATTTTGTTCTAGAAGGGTTAAATTTATATTTAATTCATTATTTATTGTGAAAACATTGGGAGTCACAATAGACAGAATGTGATTGTGGATGAATAAAAAATAGAAGAAATAATCACACTAGACATAGTGATTTATGTGGCTTGGGAAATAATCCCCACATCCATAGAGTGGAAGAAATTTCAGTTGTTTCCGAAGCACAATTACAGGGAGTATCTCAAAGTTTTCCAACACACAGAAACTCCAGCCCAAAATGGGATTATAAATAAGATAAAGCATTATTCCACCAACCGTACAAAAAGTATGTTGTGCTATAGTGAAAGGAGGTTGTAAGTCTGCATTGCTATAGTGTCGCGATCACCCATGTCAAAGCTATCATAGTAGCCAGTGGCTGGATGGCTATGGAGTGGTAGTACTGTTGTCTCTAAAGTCCAACCTACTACATTTGTCATGGCAAAGTTTGTATTGCTATAGTGTCATGTCGGTATCGGTCAGTTTGTTCTGCTGTAGTTGGTCGGTGTTGTGACAGTTTCCCTAAAAACTTGGTCAGGGGCCTTCGAACCACAAAGAGTAGGGGTGTGTTTCCCCCTGCAACACCCAATGAGATCACCATAGAGATTGTCCCACAAATTTGTGGCCTGGTGCACAGTATGGTCCACAAGCATTTGGCCTAGTAACATCTATAATTGATCAGGCTACATCAATCCAACATTATTAACATAACAACTTTTGCTTATCAAAAAATGTCGAAACAAGTTCATCATTGATTTTGTATTCCTGAATCGTGACTAAAATTATCATATAATTAAAATATAGCTTTATAAATCAATATAGAGCATCTATTACTCTACCTTGGATCATCTATGAGTAATGAACATGTTAGGATGTTTCATATCAATGGTAGTTTTTCTTTTTTAGTGAGTTCGGTAAGGGGTTTGGCTATTTTTTGTACCCTTCAATAAAATTCCAGTAATACCCAATAAGACCCAAAAATCCCCAAACCCCTTTAACATTTTTCAGACGTGTCCAGTCCAAAAAAACACTATTTTTTGGATCGATAGATACCCCATCACAAGAAATAAAGTCGTAGATATTCCACCGACTGCTAAGTGAAGAATATTTTTTTTATTAACACAGAATTGATTTTCAAGTAACGTATGGAATTCCTTCTCTAAGTGAGACATATGGTTGTTTCATTTCATGTTGAAAACAAGGATATCATCAAACAATACTAGTACTAACCCCATCAAATATTCTTTAAAAACCTTGTTCATTGTGGATTGGAATGTTTTTAGAACGTTCATCAATCCAAATAAAATTACAAAGTACTCATAATGTCCATCAAGAGTCCTAAATGCAGTTTTAATGACTTATTTCCAAATGGATATGATGTCATCCAGATTTTAAGTCGACTTTGGAGAAAAAAATTTCTCCATCTAGCTCATCCAAAAATTCCTCTATGACTGGAATTTTAAATCTATCGGGAACTGTTAGCTTATTAAGCCCCCAATAGTCAACGCACATTCTCCAACTCTCATATTTTTTCCATACCATAATAAGAAGACTGGAATATCAGTTTTTTCTATGTCAGATGATCCCATTAGTCAAAATATCTATCACATAATTGTGTATCTCATATTTGGGTTTATAAGACAATATATATTGTCGAATGATTACCAGAGCTACAACATCCACTAATGTGATAGCGTGGTTATTCATTCTGGTTGGCAACACCCCTTTGGGTACATCAAAAAAAATGTGGAATTTGGTAATAGGTTTTCTAGTAGTTTTGGCCACCCCTTTATCTACATGTATCTTATCCTATAGGAAAAAACAGTTGGGTCTACCAAAACTAGCCCTCCAATAGTAGGATTCTAATTTGAACTTTTTGTTGGAGACCCACAAAACTGTCATGTTTCCCATTTTCCCCTTGTAGTTTGATCTATATTCCCTCACATGTGAATTCCATGGTCCTTTTTCCCTAATTGTTTAAATAATTTCTCGATCCTCTCACCTAATGCATGCCCAACACCACGTCTGGACCTCAAAAGTCAAACACATAAGCCTCCACCGTGAAGAGGTAATTATCAAGAGTGACTGCAACTTACCTACACACCCCTTGTGATATGGCTCGATACTCATCCACTAACCTTATTCCAAAAGGATTAGTTGGTCTCACCAATACATTTTCCATATTTTTGAGTTCTCTATAGATGAAATTGTGACTATCTACCCTATCCAATTAAACCAAAACTGGAACCTCTACTATGTACCAACAGAACGTCATTGACTGCTCTCCAACAACACCCATACTTTGAAATTCAACATGTTCACTAGATTTACCATCATTTTCTATATATTTCAACTCCTTTTACTCTTTTATAACATATATATATATATATCCTACTCTTTCATGAGATCTTCATACTCCTAAATCAACACTCTCAGGTGTTTATTCGGGCATCTGTGCATGGGGTTGTATGGTTGGTAATACTGAAAACATAGTCCCTTTTGTTTCTAGTCTTCCTGTTCCTGTCAGCTAATTGTGCGAACCCCATTCCAGTTCTCTTCCCATACTTCTCTCTTCATATAATCATCTATTATAATTTTTTCTATGATAATTCGGTTCACTGGAAAATTCATCATCCCAACACTAGTCCTATGTGTAACTGGATGCACCCAGGTTTGTCCACGGTTTTCCAAGATAACAATGTAATAACCAAATGTTTTCTCAGTGGAAATAACTTCTTATAACTATGTCATATAACCAAATGAAATCACAACATTTTTAACTACTAAGAACTATGTGACCATTAAACATAATATTGTCACTTCTATGATTTGAATTTCAAAAATCTGACATACACAGTTACGATCAGTAAGATGTTTGGAGTCTAATGGAACAAACATAATTTTTATTGAATAGTAACCTACCCTTATGAATAGAAACCTACCCTTATGAATATTAAATCATCCAAAAAAATAGTAACCTCACCCATGAATATATAAATAATACTTAGGAATCTTATAGGAGATGATATGACCATAGTAAAAGTATTGGTATTTTTGTAAGTCATAAATAATTCATTACAATTAATTAGTTATTTTAAAAGAAAATATATCTTACTAAAAGGTGTTTATAAATTAATGATTTTATGTCTTCTGGTTTTAATATAATTTTATAAGACCTTATGTGATTTTTGGAGTCATTACAAAAAACGTTATAGTTTTAAGATCCGTATTTTTCAAGTAAATTAGGATTTTAATTAAAAGATAAATTAATCATATTTATAAAATTATTTTTGAAAAATGGAGTTCATTTTTTTATTTAAAATGTAAAAAAAATTATGGTGAATTTTTGTGAGTTTTCTAAAATACATGAATTATTTATGAATAGTAAAATATTATAATTCACAATAAATGCTCAAACCTGAATTTATACATCCTTCTTGAGTCTTGGATGATTTAAATTGCCATTGGTTCAAACTAACATTTAAATATTATTTTCTTTGATCACAATAATCGTTTCTATTTCTTTTCTTATGGAAAAATAACAAACTAATGTTTAAAATATTAAGAAAACCCTCCTCCCCTCCACAATAAAAACCACTCACACTCCCCTCTTCTCGTCACTCCTCTAAAGCATTGTTCCTTACCTAAATTATATTCAAATATCCCCCAAGATCCTCCCCCACATCCATCAGCTATTGGAATTCTCAAAATATCAAATCCTATCCCCTTAAGAGGGTCTCAAAGGAGATAATCTCAAGAGATAAATTCCTCTTTCCGATTCTTTTATTTTATCTTTCCTCACCTCCCTTCACCCAAAAGGTATGATAACTCCAGTAACATACATGTAATGAAATTATATTATTCTAATGGGATATCTTATCATAATCTCTCCTTCCCCCTTCTTTTATACTATAAATGAAAACATTGTTCGAGATGTATTGATTTATCACATTCAAGGATGATGAGTTTTGAATTTGTATTACCATCATCTAGAATGGTCATGAAACCGTTTTAATGGTTGAAACAGATCATAATATATTTATTTTATCTTATTTAATTTTTCATTAATCCAAATAAATTCGTGATGTAAAATAATAATACAAAACAAGTTAATTAAGACCAAAATTGCCAAAATTAATCCAAGTGTTTATCGTTAATGTTTTATATAATGATTCAAATTCACTATGAATAAACAAATGAATTTTATAACCATTTAACCTTATGGATTTCCAATATTAAAATATAACTCCTATTCTTGAAAACCATCCTTAATTTACATGATTCTCCATTCATGCAAATAAGTAAACTGATCATAAAAACCAAGAAAACAAAGAGACCCGACCATGAAATTGAACCACTTAACCAATTAGAAAGGTCATTAATGAACATAAAAAGATTATAATAAATATTTTACATATATAATTTTTACTATAATTATTAATTAATTAACCTAATTTTATTATTCATGCCATTAATATCATGTGGAGGACCCAATCAGACTTAAGGTAAGGGATCCTCTCTTTCTCACATTTATTCAAGAATATCCTCTATGTTATCACCTTTTATGTATAATTCTTAATGATGGGGTATTATTTATCACATCTCCCATACATACCTCATGATTTATATGTGATGATAAAACTCTTTCTCTCTCGTTATTCCCTCTTAAGTACACCTTATACCATGTCGATAATCCATTAGGGATTCCAACCAAACCTCCATTATTCCTTAAGATTGCATTATCATTATTTTCCCAAAATAATGTTGTCTTATATTTTATGTGAATATTATAAATGTTGTGTAAATATAAAAAATTTATTAATCTACCCCATTTCATCGTTCTCATTCGGGGATATGAATTTTTTTTACGTGATTCCCTCCTCGATACATCTTGATAAGCAAACCTGTTTTAAGGGAATTTCCGGAATGATTACCTGATTTCAAGTGCACACAATATTCTTTTTTTTATCCACTATTGTCATTATAAAATCATAATTTTTATTATAAAAACATTCTTGGTTCACATTTGGTTTTATATAATGGATTTTTTCCATTTTTATTTTAACATCTCTATAGTATTTTCCTTAAAACCGCACAAAATGTTTTAATTATAAAATTTCTTAAATAATTTTCTTACATGTTGTGACTTATAATTAACATCACATACCATGGTCCATTCTTATTTTACAATATTAATGTCTATTTATATTTTTTTCCCTTTTATTCAAGGTCACTTTTATGATACGACCATCTGTTATGCTTTATGACATCATTGTGGTACCCAATTCATTCCATGGGTATCCCTTATATTTATTTAAGATTAATTATGTATGATTATTTATGTGGAAAAAATATTCATGAAAAGTTAATATGGGTGTGCCTAGATATCACTCCATGGAATTGGGTAAATTTGTGTCTCATGATATGTTATGAGCGATGGTCTTGGCGGTTAGCCTTGGATTGTTCTACCATGTGTGACAATCTTGCCGGTTAGCCTTGCCTTGTGCTATTATATGAAACAGTCATGTGGGTTAGCCTTGAATCATGCTAAAGTCCATATTGTTTTTGATGCCACATTATTATGACTCCATTTTTATATGATTCCATGTTTATATATTATTATTCCATATATCATATTCCTTTTTATATCATCGTGTCATTCCTTCTATCCCATGTGCTAATGCTTTGTTCTTATGGTGTTTCCTTTACTAGGATATTTAGATCATCCCATTGTTCATGTGTTACCCAGGGTACCCTATGATGATGTTTGAGAACAATGGAAGTTAAGAGATCAATTTTAATAATAAATAATGAAATTTTTTATTTAGTTCCATGTTTTATGTTGTATGTACCTAGTCTTCCAAGACACTAGGATTTACGATTATTTCCTTGTACTATTTTGTATAATTATGCTTAAAATCATGTAATGTTATATATAATATTATTGGGTCTCTATAGTTGGTATCATATGATGGTTTAGTAATTTTTGGAGATTTTGATTAGAGAACTTTTGCTAGAACCTTAAGGATGAGACTAAGTATAATAAAACACCACAAAATTTTGTTAGGTATAGAGTATGTGGTTTATTAAGAAAATAAATCCATGTCTGGATAAAAACAAGAAGGGGTGGATTTGGCACATATATATCTAGGGGTAAAACCCGGAAACACCGCTCTGAACTACAGTCGAAAGAGAAATGGTGCACGACAATGGGACCTACTGCACTCTTGGTTTGACACTCTCTGGGGATATGCTTTGGTAAATTATTAAGCGTGGTACAAACCATTATTAAGGGAATAAAAAATATAACTAAGAATATTATATAAGTAATAGATCAAGGATAACCTAGATTTAAACCTATAGAATCACAAGTTAGGATATACTTCCCCTTTAGAATTTTATCCTTTTATGTTCAATGTTTCCTTTTTATTCTCAATAACTAAGTATTCATGCCCTATAATTGTACATTATTTTTATTATATAATGGCGGGAAATAGAAGAACACATGACAAAAATCAATGTGATAAGTAATTTGAATACTTCAATAATGTTATGCATGATATGATGGGAATGGGTGTTCAAAACATCATGATAGTACTTGCTCAACTGGATCAAGTTATGAATAATAACTTGAATCATGTGGAACACCCTCCTTCTCCATGGAAATAGAAATTTGTCATAGGATTATTCATGAAGAAAAGGCCTCCCATGTTTTGTGGATCTTCTGATCCTTTCTTAAGATAATAGTTGATAAAATCCCTGGAAAAGATATTCTCTATCCTACAGTGTATAGAAGAATAAAAAGTCATATTAGTGGTCTATTGTTTTATTGGGGATGTTGATCAGTGGTGGACACTGACCAAGAATATGAAGTCCCAGGAATAAATTGATTCCATAGATTGGGATGAATTCATGAGAATTTTTTTTAAAAATATTTTCCCTAAACCCTCTGTCTCAAGATTGAAAGAGAGTTCCTCAGACTCAAGAAAAAGTAAGATGATTCAATCGGGGAGTATGAAGAAAATATTGCATGGTTTGCAAGGTATGCCTTTGTCTTTGTCATGAACACTGAAATTAAGGTGGACCACTTATATATTGAGCTAAAGCTGAGTCTATGAAAAGAATGGGTGATTCGAGACTTTGATAGTTATGATGAGATTGTCTATTGTGCCCTCAAGGTTAAAATAGATATCGGAGAATCACGGTGGTTTCGTGGGCCCAGTGGAAAGAAGAGGAAAATGGAATCTAATGTTGGTGGTCCCAAAAATAAATTTCATGAAGGAAATAATATTGATCATTCCACATGTAAAAATTTTCAGAAGAAGTATCCTGGGAAATGTCTAAAGGGAACAAGGAATTACTTCAACTGTGGAAAGTTGGTACATTTAGATAAAAACAGCTGACGAGATATAAAGAATCCCACTACTGTGGAAGAAGAAATGAATGTTTAGATAAAATCTTAGCATGTATTGAAGTGTTAAAACTATAAGGAGCATGGGAATTATGTGAACAATTTCCCTAAGCTGAGGGTTGTCGGAGGCAATTAACAACAACCTCCAAATAAACAAGGAATGTCTTAGGCTATCACTACAGCTGTGGTAGAGCCAGACAATGATGTAGTGACAAGTATTCTATTGATTTATTCAAGATTTGAAAATGTACCATTTGATTATATTTCTATGCATTCTTTCATATCATGCATGTTTAGTAAAAATATTCAAATACCACCTCGGAATTTGGAGGATATGTTATTGGTGAGAATAGTGAATGGGGAAATTATTGCATCCAAGTTTTATAACTCCTCTTTGATAAATGTTTGTTGACTAAACCGCCCAAAACTCTCATCGTACTTCCATTACTGGAGTTGGATGTTATCTTGGGCATGGATTGGCTATCTTTATACAAAAACAACATCAGCTATCAAGAATGTGAGATCAGCCTTCACATCTTGAAGCATCCTCCAATTCATTATATGTTTATGGAAAAAAGTTGAATATCCATTAGAATCATCATCTCATATGTGGATATATTTTATTTATGATCAACCATATCTCGACCAAATTATTGAGTTAAAGGAGATAATAATTCTTGAATACATGCCCATAGTGAGGGATTATACTGGTGTATTTTCCAAAGAGTTTCATGGTCTTCCTCCTAACTGAGAGGTTGAGTTCTCAATTGAACTTATTACTGAATCTCTACCTATATCAATAGCACCTTATATAATGGCCACAGTAGAGCTGTAAGAGCTAAAGAAGTATTTATATGAGAATATAGAGAAGTGTTTTATATGCATGAGTGCTTCACCATGGGGATTTCCAGTCCACTTCGTCAAAAATGAGGGTGGATCAATGAACCTCTGCATTGATTATTGTGAGCTCAAAAAAATTATGATAAAGAACAAGTATCCCCTGCCACTGATAGATTACTTATTTTATTTTATTCTTAGGGCCAATTATTTCCTTAAGTTGGACCTTCAGTTGGGATATCACCAATTAAAGGTGAGGAAGGAAGATATTCCCAATACTACCTTTCAAACGAGGTATGGACACTCTGAGTTCATATTCATGCCCTTCAGACTCGCTAATTCTCCAAAAAAAAATCATGTATTTAATGAATATAGTCTTCATAGATTACCTCGAATAAAATTTCTAGTATTTATTGATGAGATTTTGATATACTCCATGAGAAATGAGGAACGTGATGAGTATTTGAATACTGGGATGAATAATTGTCAATGGGAGAAGTTGTATGCAATGTAAAATAAATATGTGTTCTCAATTGAGTACGTATCATTCTTGGTCCATGTTATCACCAGGAAAGGGATATCTCTGGACCCTTTTGATACAAAGGTAATTGAATAGTGGCCTAGTCCAACATCTGTAATGGATATCCGAAGCTTTCTGGTTCTAGCTGAGTATTATCAATTATTTGGGAAGAAATTTTCACAATTTTCAAACCCAATGACCAAGATGACATGGAACAGAGTAAATTTTATCTATACTCAGGAATGTAGATACTTTTTTAAGAAGTTAAAAAAGGCTTATCACTGCACTAGTAATCACACTCCCAAAAATTGGACAACTCCTTATGGTGTACAGTGATGCTTCAAAGAATGTCTTAGGATGTGTGTTGATGAAAAATGATAATGTGACAGCCTACGCCACAACGAAGCAGAACATTCATGAGAAAAACTATCCTACACGTGATATGGAGTTGGCGGTTGTGATCTTTGCATTAACAATATGGTGGATTTATCTCTATGGGGTACAGTGTGAGGTATATACGGATCACAAGAGTCTCAAATATATTTTCACAAAAAAAAGAGATTAATATGTGCCAGTGAAGATGGGTAGAGATCATCAAGAATTATAATTGGTCAATCCACTATGATCCCTGTAAGGAAAATAATGGGGCAGATGATCTAAGTAGAAAGGATCACGCATATTTATCAATGATGAGAATTGAAAAGGATCCAATCTTCTTAAATTTATAGAGGATGGATGTTGGAATTATTAAGGGAGGATAATCATCAATTTTTCCTCAAATTTTTTCTCAACCATCCCTCACAGATAAAATAAAGTATTCTCAAAGAAAAGATGTGGAAATTTAAAAATGATAGTAATACATTAGAAATGGAAAATCATCAGAGTTCATGATTGATGAGGAATGAGTTATAAGATTTGGGTCGTGATTATGTGTACCCTCCGATCTAGAGTTAAATAAGGAGCTTCTAAATGATGCACATCGTTCAACCTTCTATATCCACCCAGGGTGTAAAAATATGTATTGATATCTCCAAGGGAAATTTTGGTGGGATAATATGAAGAATGATATTGTTGAGTATACATCAAAGTGCCTGATATGTCAATAAGTGAATGTTTAAAGATATAATTATAAGGGGATGATGAAACCACTACCCATACCAACATGGAAGTGGGAGAAAATCACAATGAAATTTGTCACTAGAATTCCACGGATATACAAAGGAAACAATGTTATATGGGTCAGTATGGATCGTCTTTCAATGACAACACACCTTATCATGATTCTAGAGGGTTTCTCATTGGATCAACTTGAACGGATATATATCAAAGATGTGGTAAGGCTGCATGGAGATCCATTATCTATTGTATTCGATGGAGATCTGAGATTTACCTCAAAGTTCTAGAAAAGTCTCCAACATGCTCTAAGAAATAAAGAGAAATTATGTACAACCTATTATCCTCAAACTAATGGCCAATCTGAGTAGACTATTCAGACACTAGAATATATGTTGAGGGTGTATTCTATGGAATATAAAGGAAGATAAGACCAATAACTTTTACTAGTTGAATTCTCTGAAAATAGTATTTTCCACTCGATCTTTCAAATGGCGCAATATGAAGCCCTCTATAGAAAAAGGGGAAGAACCCTGGCTTGTTGGGATGAAGTTAGTGAGTGTAAGATGTTTGGACCAGAAATGGTCAAAGAAATGGTAGAGAATGTGAAAACTATTCATCACCACATCAAGGTAGCTCAAAGTCGATAAAATAGTTATGCAGACAATCATCAAAGAGACCATGAGTTAAAATTCTGAGAAATGGTATTTGTACGTATATCTCCATGGAAGAAGTTCATGAGGTTTGGGAAGAAAGGAAAGTTATGTCCTGGGTAAATCGGCCCCTTCATGATCCTTGATCGAGTTAGATCTATGGCCAATAGATTGGAACTTCCACCTACCATGGATAAAGTTCCCGATGTATTCTATGTATCCCTTTTAAGGATGTTCATACCAGATCCTTCAGATGTACTCTCTTCAGATGTGGTAAAGTTGGAGGAAGATATTTATTATGAGGGGTAGCCAGTGATGTTCTTGGATCATAGAGATAAAGGTATACATAATAGGACTACTCACATACTCAAAGTATTGTGGAGGAACCATAAGTATGAAGAGGAATCATGGTAACTGGAATAGGAAATGAAGGAAAAGTACATGCAACTGTTTATGGCTTATAATGTAAAAAAAAAATCTAGGGTGAGATTTTATAATGGAGATAATGTAACGACCGAATGTTTTACCAATAGAAAATCCCTTCTTATAATTATTTCATATAACCACATGAAATCACAAAAAAATGATCTACTATGTATTATGTGACCTTTAAACATAATATTGTCACTTATGTGATTTGAATTTTGAAAATCCGATAAACGTGGTTGCAATCAGTAAGATGTTTGGATTCCAATGGAGAAAACTTAATTTTTGGTGAATAGTAACCCACCCTTATATATATTAACCTACCCTTTTGAATATTAATATGAACCTTACTAATTTTAAATCATCTAAAATAATATTAACCTCACACATGAATGTATAAATAAAATTTAGGCATCTTATAAGTGATAAAATGACCATAGTAAACATATTGGTATTTTGGTAAGTAATAAATAATTAATTACAATTAATTAATTAATTTAAAATAACATGTATCTTCTTAACAAGTGTTCATATATTAGTAATTTTATGTCTTCTGGTTTTAAGATAATTTTATCATACCTTATGTGATTGCTGAAAGGATTAGAAAATAAGTTATAGTTTTAAAATCCATATTTTTCAATAAATAATAATTTTTATTAAAAATTAAATTAATCATATTTATAAAATTATTTTTATAAAATGGAGTTTATTTTTGTATTCTATATATCAAAATATTATTAGGGTGAATTTTTGGGAATTTTTTAAAATAATTGAATTTTTGAGGAATAGTTAAATACGGTAATTCACAATAAATGCTAAAACCTAGATTTATGCATCATGCTTGAGTCTTGGATGATATAAATGGACATTGGTTCGAACTCACATGCACATATTACTATTTTTGGTCACAATAATCATTTATATTTCTCATCTTATATTAAAATAATAAAATAATGATTAAAATATTGAGAAAACCACCATCCCCTCCACTATATAAATCACCCAAACTCCCTTCTTCTATATACACATCTCAAGCCTTGTTCCTTACCTAAATTCTACCCCAATATCTACTAAATCTCCCCCACCAGTTCCATCATCCCTTGGTCACCTCAAAAGACCAAATACTCTCCCTTTAAGAGGATCTCCAAGGAGACAATCTAATGAGGTAAATTCTTCTTTCCAATTCTTTTATTTTCTTTCAAGTTATTTTCTTTAATTTTTTCTTATCTCACCTCCATTCACCGAAATGGTATTATTACTCCAGTAAAATACATTTACTGAAATAATATTATTCTAATGGAATATTTTATCATAATCTATCCTTCCCCATCCTTTTATGTAATAAATGAAAACACAGTCCGAGATATGTTAAATTGCCACATTCAAGGACGACGGGTTTTCAATTTGTATTACCATATTCTAGACTGTTCATGAAACCATTTTAATGGTCAAAATAGATTATAATATATTTATTTTATCTAATTTAATTTTTCTCAATCCTTATTAATTCATGATGTAAAATAATAATACAAAACAAGTTACTTATGAGAAAATCACCAAATTAATCCAAGCGTTTATCATTTATGTTTTATATAATGACTCAACTTCGCTCCAAATAAACAAATTGATTTTATAATAATGTAAACTTTTAAATTTTATATAATAAAATATAACTCCAATTCTGGACAATGAACATCATTTCACAAGATTCTTCATTAATAAAAATAAGTAAACCGATCGTAAAATCCATGAAAACAAACGGACCCAAACAATGAAATTGAACCATGTAACCCATAAAAAAGGTCATGAATGACCTTAAAAAGGTTATAATAAATTTTTTAAATATATATAAGGTTATTTAATTATTAAATAATTAATGTAATTTTATTATTCAGGTCATCAATATCAAGTGGAGAGCACCGTCAGACATAAAGTAATGGATCCTCTCTTTGTAAAATTTATTCAAGAATCTCTTCTATGATATACCCTTTTATGTTTAATTCCTAATGATGGGGTATGATTTAACACCTCCTATATACTTACCTAATGATTTATAAGTGATTATAAACCCCTTTTTCTCTCATTAATCCCACTTTCGTACACCTAATACCATGCTAATAATCCGTAAGGGATTCCACCCGAAACTCCTTTGTTCTTTCGGGTTTCCTTATCTTTATTTTACCAAAATAAAGTTGTCTTCTCATTTAGGAGAATCTTATAAATTCTATGTAAATATAATATATTCATTTATTGACCCCGTTTCATCATTATCTTCTAGGGATATGCATGTTTTTAAATGATTCCCTCCTCAATACTTCTCGATAAGCAAACTAGTTTGAAGGGAAATTCCCAAATTCTTACCCAATTTAAAGTGAACTAAATCTTATATTTTAATCCACCATTTTCTTTATAATATCATATTTTATATTATGAAATCATTCTTGGTTAAATTCTGGTTTTATATAAAGTGTTCTTCAATTTTCAATTTTAAAGGCTCTATAATATTTTCCTTAAATTCGTACAAAATGTATTAATGCTAAAATTTCTTAAATACATTTCTTACATGTTTTCACTTATACTTGAAATAACATACCATGATATATTCCTATTTTACATTTTTAATGTCTATGTATATTTTAGTTCATTTATACCATGAGGTATTTTATGTTACGACCATTTTTTATGATTTATGACATGATTGTGGTACACAATTCTTTCCAGGGTTAACCATTATATTTCTGTGTGATTGATTATGTATGATTATTTATGTAGAATCCATATTCATGAAAATTTAAGATGATTTCACCCAGATATAACTCCAATTCATTGGGTAATGTTGAGTCTCACGAGATGTTATGTTTGACGGTCGTGGTGGTTAGTCGTGGCTTGTGCAAACATATGCGACAGTCTTAGTAGTTAGCCTTGGCTTGTGCTACCATGTGAAACAGTCTTGGCAGTTAGCCTTGAATCATGATAATGTCATAATTTTTTTGTTACCACATTATTATGACTCCATGTTTATATTATTCCTTGTTTATATGTTATTATTCCATATGTCACATGCCTTTTCATATCATCATGTTATGCCTTTTATCCCCGATGTTAATGCTTTATTCTTATGGTTATTCCTTTACTGAGCTATTTAGCTCATCCATTTGTTCATGTGTTCCCCAGGGTACCCAATGAAGATGTTTGAGAACAAGGTAAGTTTGGATCTCAAATTGAATATTAAATTAAGAAATGTTTTATTTAGTTCCTTGTTTTATGTTTTATGTACCTAGTCTTCTAAGAAACTACTATTTACATTGCTTGGCTTATAATCTGATGTATAATTATTCTTAAAATCATGTAATGTTATATATAAAAGTCTAGGGTCTCTATTGTGGGTATCAGAGGATGGTCTAGTTATTTTTGAGATTATGATTAGATAACTTTAGTAAGAACCTTAAGAATGAGACTAAGTATAAGAAAACACCCCTAAATTTTGGTATGTATTGAGAAAGTGGTCTATCAAGAAAATACATCCATGTATGGATACAAACGAGTTGAGGTGGATCTGGAATAGATATATCTATGGGTAAAACCTGAAAACACCACTTTGAACTAGAGTATAACAGGAATGGGTGCATGACAATGGGCCTTGCTGCACTCATGGTTTGACAGTCTCATGGGATATGCTTGGGTAAATTCCTAAGCTTGGTAAAAACCATTATTAAGGGAATAGAAAAAAATTACATAAGAATATAAGCTAAGAAATAGATCAAGGATAACCTAGATTTAAACCTAAGGAATCACAAGTTAGGATATACATCTCCTTTACAAGTTTATCCTCGTATGTTCAAAGTTTCCCTTTTTGTTCTAAATAACTAAGTATTTAATCTCTCTTATTGTAAATTATTTTTATTAGTTAATGAAGGTAAATAGAATAACACATTCCAATAATTTATGTGATATGGAATTTGAAGACTTCCCTAATGATATATATGATATGATGGGAATTAGTGTTCAAAACGTCATGACAATACTTGCTCAACTGGATAAAGTTATGGATAATAACTTGAATCATGTGGAACACCCCCCAAGGATAGATCAAGTTACCATAGAATAATTCATGTGGAAAAGGAATCCCATGTTTAATGGATATTCTAATTCCATCCTCGCGGAACAGTGGATAAACTCCCTTGAAAATATATTCTTTGTCCTCCAGTTCTCAGACGAAGATAAAGTCATATTGGTGGTATATAATTTTGATGGTGAATTTGATCAGCGGTGGAAACTAATCATGAATACAAATCCCCATGAAAAACTTTATTCCATGGATTGGGAGGAATTAAAGAGAATTTTTTTTCGATAACTATTTCCCATGAACCCTTCATATCAAGATGGAAATTGAGTTCCTTAGACTCAAGTAGAAGGAAGATGAGTAGATCAGGGCATATAAAGAAAACTTGTAAAGGCTTCCAAGGTATTCTTCTATCTTTGTCATGAACACCAAAATAAAGGTGAATCTTTTTTTTATCAGGATAAAGCCGACTCTAAGAAAAGCTTTGGCGATTCGAGACTTTGACATTTATGTGGATATTTTCTGTTCTGACCTCAAGGTTGAAATGGTGATTGACGACTCTCAATTGTATTGTGGGCATGGTTACAAGAAGAGAAAAATGGAATATAATGTACGTAGTCCCACAAATAAATTCGATGATGGAAATAATCTCGATTATCCCATGTGTAAATAATGTGGGAAGAAGCATCCTGGAAACTGTCAAAATAGAACCAGGAATTGCTTCAATTGGGGAAAGTTGGGTCATTTGGCTAAAAATTGCAGAGAGGACATGATGAATCCCACTAATGTGAAAGAAGAAAGGAAGGTTATGATCAACACTCATCATGAAGTGTAGTGTAAAACCTATAATGATCATAGGAATTATGTGAATAATTTCCCTACGGAAAGGTTTTTCAGAGGAAATCAACAATGACCTCTAAGGATTAATATAGTCTTTAGAGATTACCTCATCAAATTTGTGGAAGTCTTTAGTGATGATATTCTGATATACTCTAAGATAAAAGAGGAACATGAGGGGAATTTGAATACTGTGATGATGACTTTTTGAAGGGATACGTTGTATGAAAATTACAGTAAATGTGATTTCTAGATAGAGGAAGTATCATTATTGGGACATGTTATCACCAGAAAAGTGATATCTATGGACCCTTCCAAGAAAAAGGCAATTGAAGAGTGGCCCATGCCAATATCTGTAATGGAGATCCATAGCGTTCTGGGTATATCTGAGTATTATTGTTGATTTGTGAAGAACTTTTCATTATTTTCAAAGCCAATGGAGAAGCTAACATTGAAGGGAGTAATGTTTTTTCTGGACACCATAATGTGAAGACTGTTTTAAAAAATTGAAAATAGGCTTATCACTATGCCACTACTCACACTCTCAAAAAGTGGAGTACTCTTTGTGGTGTAAAATCATACATCAAAGAAGGGATTATGATTTTTTTGATGAAAAATGATAAATTGCTAGCATGTACCTCAAGGAAGCTAAATATCCATGAGAACAACTATCCTACGCATGGTATGTATTTGGCGACTGTGATCTTTTTGTTAAACATTTGGCGGCATTATCTCTATGGGGAGAAGTTCCATATATATTCCTATTAGAAGTTCCTCAAATATATATTCATACAAACGAGCTTAATTTGTGCCAATGAAGTTGGATAGAGATCATCAAGGATTATAACCGTTCAATCCACTACCATCATGGTGAGGAAAATAAGGTGGTGGATGCTCTAAGTTGAAAAGATCCTTCATCTTTATCATTGATGAGAATTGAAAAGGATCCAATCAAATTATATTTGTAGTGGAAGGACATGGGAATCATTATGGGAGCAATATCATCAATATTTTCTCAAATTATTTCTCAACCATCCCTTATGGAGAAAATAAAGGATGCTCAATGAAAATATCTGTAAATTCAAAAAATGGTGAAAAATAATAGATATGCAAAATACATAGTGATCAAGATTGAAGAGGAAGGAGTTGTAATATTTGAGTCATGATTATGTGTACCATCCAATCCAGAGATAAAGAAGGAGCTTCTGAATGATGTACATAGCTCAGCTATCTCTATCCACCTAGCGAGAACAAAGATGTATCAAGATCTCTTATAGAACTTTTTATGGGACAGTATGAATAAGGAGATTGCTGATTATACATCAAAATTTATGGTATGTCAACAAGTGAAGGATGAAAGACATAAGTCTAAGGGGATGATGAAACCACTACCCATACCAAAATTGAAGTGGAAAAAACATCACTATGGACTTCTACACTCGACTACCAAGGACATCCAGAGGAAACAATTCTATATGAGTCACTATGGATCTTCTTACATAGAATGATCACTGTATCACGATTCGAGAGAAATTATCATTGGATAAACATGGATGGATATATTTCAATGAGTTGGTAAGGTTATATAGAGTACCACTATCTATTTTATCTGTTAGAGATCTGAGATTCACCTCAAAGTTCTGGAAAAATATCTAACATGATCTAAGCACTAAACTGAACTTCAGTACGGCCTATCATCCTCAAACTGATGTCCAATATGATTGTATTATTCATAAATTAGAAGATATGTTGAGGGTTTGTTCTATGAACATCAAAAGAATATGGGACCAATATCTTCCACTAGTTTAATTCTCCTACAACAATATTTTCCACTCGAGCATCCAAATGGAACCATACGAATCCCTCTATGGGAAAAGTTGCAGAACACCACTGTGTTGGGATGAATTCGGTGAGTGTAAGCTCTTATGACCTAAAATGGTAAATGAAATTGTAGAGAAGTTGAAAACCATTCAGCAACACATCAAGGAAGCCTGGAGTCGATATAACAGTTATGCAGACAATCATCGATTTGACCTTGAGTTCAAATTTGGAGACATGGTATTTCTATGTGTGTCTCCATGGAAGATGGTCATGAGTTTTGTGAAGAAAAGAAAGCTAAGCCCCAAGTATATTGTCCCCTTCAATATCCTTGATCGAGTTAGAGTTGTGGCCTATCGATTGAAACATCCACCTACCACGGCCAAAGTACACGATGTCTTCCATGTATCCCTCCCAATTACGTACATATGAGATCCTTCACATGTACTATCTTTAGAGGTGGTAGAGTTGAAGGATGATATTTATTACGACGAGTAACTAGTGAAGATCTCAGATCATAGAGATAAAGTTCTACATAATATGATTACTTACCTGGTCAATGTACTATAGAGGAACCATAAGTATGAAGAGGCAACATGGGAACTGGAGGAGGCAATGAAGGAAAAGTACCCACAGCTGTTAATGGCTTAGAATGTAAAAAAATAAATATCGAGAGCGAAATTTCATAGAGGGGATAATGTAACGACCTAATGTTTTATAAATGGAAAATCCATTCTCATAATTATGTCATATAACCACATGAAATCACAACATAATGAACTAATAAGTACTATGTGACCATTAAACATAATATTGTCACTTTTGTGATTCGAATATTGAATATCTGACATAAACGGTTGCGATCAGTAATATGCTTGGAGTCTAATGGAACAAAAATAATTTTTGTTGAATAGTAACCTACCCTTAGGAATAGTAACCTACCCTTATGAATAGTAAAATGACCCTTATGAATAGAAAATCATCCATAAGAATAGTAACATCACCTACGAATGTATAAATAAAATTTAGGCATCTTATACGTGATAATATGACCATAGTAAAAGTATTGGTATTTTTGTAAGTAATTAATAATTAATTACAATTAATTAGTTAATTTAAAAGAAAATGTATCTTCTTAAAATGTGTTCATAAATTAATAATTTTATGTCTTTTGGTTTTATGATAATTTTATAAGACCTTATGTAATTTTTGAAATCATTATAAAAAATGGGATAGTTTTAATATCCCTATTTTTCTTGTAAATTGTGATTTTAATTAAAAATTAAATTAATAATATTTTGAAAATTATTTTTAAAAAATTGAGTTCATTTTTTTATTCTACACTTCAGAAAATGGTTACGGTGATTTTTTGTGAATTTTCTAAAATTTGTGAATTTTTTATGAATAGTAAAATATGATAATTCACAATAAATGCTAAAACCCGAATTTCTATGACATGCTTGAGTCGTGGATGATGTAAATGGAAATATTTTTGAACTCACATGCATATATTACTATTTTTTTACAAGAATCATTACTATTTCTTTTCTTATAGAAAAATAATAAACTATTGATTAAAATATTAAGAAAACCCTCACCCCCTCCACTATAAAAACCACTCACACTCCCCTCTTTCCTTAAAACCTATCAAGCCTTGAACCATCCCTAAATTCTGCCCAAATATCTCCCCAATATCCTTCTTACATCCATAAGCCCTTTTTCCCTTAAAAATATCAAATCCTCTCCCCTTAAGAGGCTCTCAAAGGAGATAATCTCAAGAGGTAAATTCCTCTTTCCGATTCTTTTATTTTTTTTTCAATTTATTTTTTTATTTCCTCACCTACCTTCACCCAAATGGAATGATAACTCTAGTAAAATACATTTAATGAAATTAAATTATGCTAATGGGTTATTTTAACATAATCTCTCCTTCCCATTCTTTTATACAATAAATGAAAACATTGTCCGAGATGTGTTGATTTATCACATTCAAGGATGCCAGTTTTTAAATCTGTATTACCATATTCTAGACTACTGATGAAACCATTTTAATGGTCTAACCAGATCATAATATATTTATTTATCTTATTTAATTTTCTATAATCATTACAAATTCATGATGTAAAATATTAATACAATACAAGTTAATTATGAGAAAAATATCCAAATTAATCCAAGAGTTTATCATTAATGTTTTATATAGTTATTCAAATTCACTCCAAATAACCAATTAAATATTATAACCATGTTACCTTATAGATGCTAAATAATAAAATATAACTACAATTCTAGATAACCATACTCCCTTTACATGATTCCCCATTCATGAAAATAAGTAAACTGATAAAAAAACAAGAAAACAAACGGACCCGAACAATGAAATTGAACCACTTAACCCATCAAAAAGGTCATTACTGAACATAAAAGGGTTATATTAAATTTGAACATAGAGAATAGGTTCTTGAATTATTAATTAATGAACCAAATTGGATTATTCGGGTCATTAATATCAAGTGGAGAACACCATCAGTCTTAAAGTAAGGGATCATCTATTTCTCACATTTATACAAGAATCTCCTCTATGTTATACCATTTTTTGTATAATTCCTAAGGATTTGATAGGATTTTTCACCTCCCCCATACTTCCATAATGATTTATAGGTAATTATAAACCCATTTATCACTCATTAATCCCTCTTAGGTACACCTGATACCATGTTGATAATCCATAAGGGATTCCACCAGAACCGCCTTTGTTCCTTCAGGTTGCCTTATCTTTATTTTACCAAAATCAAGTTGTCTTATCTTTTATGTGAATATTATAAATTCTATGTAAATATAAAAAATTCATTTATCAACACCCTTTAATCATTCTCTTTTGGGGATATACAACTTTTTTTGTGATTCCCTCCTCAATACTTCCCAATAAGTGAACCTGTTTTAAGGGATCTTCTTGAATTCTTACCAAATTTCAAGTGCACCCTATCTTCTATTTTAAGCCTCAATTATCTTTATAAAAACATTATTTTTATTATTAAATCCTTCTTGGTTCACTTTAGGTTTTATATAAAGTATTTTTTCATTTTCTATTTTAAAGGCTCTATAGTATTTTCCTTAAAATCGCACAAATTTTTTTAATGCGCAAATTTCAAAAATGCATTTATTAAATGTTGTTACTTATACTTGAAATCACATAAAATGATAAATTATAATTTTACTTTATGAATGTATATGTATATTATATTTTCTTTCTTTCATGGGAACTTTTATGATATGACCATTTGTTATGCTATATGACATGTTTCTTGTACCCAATTCTTTCCATGGGTAACCCTTTTATTTATTTAAGATTTATTATGATTGAATATTTATGTGGAAAAAATATTCATGAAAAGTTAAGATGGGTTTACCTAGATAGTGCTCCATGGAATTGGGTAAAGTTGTGTCTCATGAGACGTTATGTGTGACGGTCTTGGCGGTTAGCCTTGGCTTGTGCTACCATCTGCGACAGTCTTGCCGGTTAGCCTTGGCTTGTGCTACCATGTACAACGGTCTTGGGGGTTAGCTTTGAATCGTGATAAAGTCCTGATTCTTATTAATAACACATTATTATGACTCAATGTTTATATTATTCCATGTTTATATGGTATGATTCCATATGTCATATTCCTTTTTATATCATTGTGGCATGCCTTCTATCCCATGTGCTAATGCTTTATTCTTATGGTTATTCCTTTACTGAGCTATTTAGCTCATCCCTTTGTTCATGTGTTTCCCAAGGTACCTTATGTAGATGTTTGAGCACAATGGAAGTTAGGATCTCAATTTTGAGATTAAATAACGATATTTTTTATTTAGTTCCATGTTTTATGTTTTATGTACCTATTCTACCAAGAAACTAGGATTTATGATCCTTGGCTTGTATTATGATGTATAATTATGCTTAAAATCAGGTAATGTTGTATATAAAAATCTAGGGTTTCTATAGTTAGTTTCATAGGATGGTATTTTTATTTTTGGAGAATTGGATTAGAGCACCTTAGTAAGAACTTTATGGATGAGACTAAGTATAAGAAAACACCCGTAAATTTTGGTAAGTATATAGTAAGTCGTTTATCAAGAAAATATGTCCCTATCTAGATAAAAACAAGTAGAGGTGGATCCAGCACTAATGTATCTAGGGGTAAAACCTGAAAACACTACTTTGAACTAGAGTCGAATGGGAACTAGTGCACGAAAACTGGCCTTAATGCACTCCTGGTTTGACACTCTCGGGGGATATGCGTTGGTAAATTCCTGAGCTTGGTAAAAAAAATTATTAAAGGAATAAACAAATATATCCCATAATAATATAAGCAATGAAATAGATCCAGGATGGCCAAGATTTAAACCTAAGGAATCACAGGTTAGGATATGATTCTCCTTTATATGTTTATCCTTTTATGTTCAAAGTATAATTTTTATTCTCAATAACTAAGTATTAAATCCATCTAATTGTACATTATTTTAATTAGTTAATGGTAGAAAATATAAGAACATGTGACAACAATTAATTTGATAAGGAATGCGAAGACTGCCCTAATGATTTTCCAGATATGATGGGAATGGGTGTTCAAAACTTCATGACAGTACTTTCTCAACTACCTCAAGATATGAATAATAACTTGAATCATGTGGAACACCCTCCTCCTCTATGGAAAGTGCAAGTTTTTGTAGAATCCTTCATGCAGAAAAGGCCTCCCATGTTTAGTGCATATTCTAATCCACCCTCATGGAAATGTGGATAAACATTTTTGAAAATATATTATTTGTCCTCCAGTGCATAGAATAAGTGAAAATAATATTGGTGGTATATTATTTGGATGGTGATTCTGATCAGTGGTGTACACTGATCATGAATATGAACCCCAGGAGGAAATTTATTACAAGGATTGCGAGGAATTCAAGAGAATTTTTTTCAATAAATATTTTCCATGAACCCTCCGTCTCTAGATGTAAAGATAGTTCCTCGTACTCAAGTTAAAGGGAGATGAGTCAATTGGGGAGTATGAAGCAATCTTTTCAAGGATTTCAAGGTACACCATTTTATTTTTCATTAACAGCAAAAGTAAGGTGGATCACTTCTTTAGACGGATAAATCTATGTCTATGAAAAGTGTTGGAAATTTGAGAGTTTGACAGTTATGAGGAGTTTTTCTATTGTTCCCTCAGGGATTAAATGGAGATTGGGGACTCTCAATGGTATCGTGTAAATGGTGAAAGTAAGAGGAAAATAGAATCTAATGTGGGAGTTCCCATAAATAAATTCCATGCTAGAAATAATCTTGATCATCCCATGTGTAAAAACTGTGGGAAGAAGCATCTTGGGATCTGTATAAAGGGAACCATGAATTGCTTCAAATGTGGAAAGTTGGGATATCTAGCTAAAAACTTCCAAAGGGATATGAAGAATCCCACTAATGTGGAAGATTAAAGGAATGTTAAGATCAAAACTCAACTTGTTATGTATTGTTAGAACTCTAAGAAGAATGGGTATTATATGAACAATTGCCCTAAGGTGAGGGTTGTCAGAGGCAATCAATAACAACCTACAAGGAGAAAATGAAGGTCATATGCTATCACTACTTCTAAGGTGGTGTCAGACAATAATGTGGTGATAGGTATGCTAGTTATTCATTCAAAAATAGTGAGTGTACGATTTGATTCTGGTTTTGCACATTATTTCATATCTTCCAGTTTTAGTAGAACTATTCAAACACCATCTCAAAATTTGGAGGATATGTTATCAGTGAGAATATTGAATGGGGAAATTATTTCATCCAAGGTTTATAATTCCTCTTCAATAAATTTTTTTGGACTGAACCTCCCAGAGAATCACTTCATACTTCATTTAGTGGAGTATGATGTTTTCTTGGGTATGGACTGGCTATCATTATACAATGTTAGCATTAACTTTCAGGAATGAGATATCACCCTTCACATCCCGAAGCATCCTACAATTCATTACAAGTGTTAGGAGGAAGTTGAATCTCCATTAGAATCAACATCTCAAGTGTGTATATTGTTGGCTTATGAGCACTCATATCTAGCTCAAATGATTGATAGAAAGGAGTGAATCATGATTGAAGACATGCCCATCATGAGGTATTACACTGATGTATTTTCCAAAGAGTTTCATGATCTTCCTATTGAATGATAGATTTAGTTATCAATTGAACTTATTCTTGGATCTCTGCCTATATCAAAGACACCTTATAGAATTTACACCATAGAGCTAGAAGAGTTGAAGAAGCAGTTATAAGAGAATCTGGAGAAGTGTTTTATATGCCCGAGTGATTCACCATGGGGAGCACCAGTCCGCTTCATCTAGAAGAATGATTGAACAATTCGCCTCTCCATTGATTATCATGAGCTCAATAAAATCATGATAAAGAAAAAGTATCCCCTTTTATGGATAGATGAATTCTTCCATCAGCATCGTGGGGCTAGTTATTTCTCTAAGGTGGATCTTCGATTTAGATATCACCATTTAAAGGTGAGGAAGGAAAATATTCCCAAGATTTCCTTTCAAACAAAGTTTTGACACTATGATTCTATAGTTATTCCATTAAAACTCACTAATGATCCAGAAATTTTCATTCATTTAATTAATAGAGCCTTTAGAGATTAGCTTGGAAAATATTTGGTAGTATTTATTAATGATATTCGGATATACTCTAAGAGAAAAGAATAACATGAGGAGTATTTGAATACTGTCATGAATAATTTTTAAATGGAGAAGATGTATGAAAAGTATAATAAATATGACTTATGGATAGAGGAAGTATCATTTATGTGGCATGTTATCACTAGAAAAAGGAAATCTATAGACCCTTCCATGAAAAAGGAAATTAAATAGTGGCCCCGACTAACATCTTTGACAGAGATCCGTAGCTTTCTAGGTATAGCTGGGTATTATTGATGATTTGGGAAAACTAATCACAATTTTCAAACCCAATTACCAGGATGAAACATAAGGGAGTAATGTTTTTCTAGACTTAGGAATGTGAAGACTATTTTAAAGAGTTGAAAAGAGTCTTATCACTGCACCAGTACTCACACTCAAAAAAGTGGAGAACTCTTTGGGGTGTATAGTGATACTTTAAAGAATGGATTAGGATGTGTGTTGATGAGAAATTTTAAATTGATAGCCTACGCTTCAAGGAAGCTGAAAATACATGAGCAAAACTATCCTATTCATGATATGGAGTTGCCTCCTGTGATCTTTTCAATAAAAATATGGTGGCATTATCTCTATGGGGAGAAGTGTGAGATATATATTGATCATAAGATTCTCAAATATATATTCACACAAAAATTTATTAATATAATCCATAAAATATGGATAGATATCATAAAGTATTATGACTTCTCAATCCACTACCATCCCACTAAGGCAAATAAGGTGGTAGATGATCTATGTATAAAGGATCATTCATTTTTATTAATGATGATAATTGAAAAGGATCTAATCCTCTTAGCTTTGCATAGGATGGACATGATAATTATTAATATAGGAAAATCATCATTACTTTGTCAGATTATCACTCAACCATCCCTTATGGAGAAAATAAACGATGCTCAATGAAAGGATGTGGAAACTCAAAAAAGGGTGGAATCCATTAGAAATAGAAAATCCTCAAAGTTCATGATTGATGAGAAAGGATTTTTATGATTTGGGTCATGATTATGTGTACCATCTCATCTAGAGATAAATAAGGACATTTTAAATGATGCACAAAGCTCAGCCTTCTTTATCCATCCAGGGAGAACAAAGATGTATCGAGATCTCTAGGATGAATTTTGGTGGGACAACATGAAGAAGGAGATTATTGAGTATTCATCAAAGTGCCTATTATGTCAACAAGTGACGGCTGAAAGACATAAGTATAAGGGGATGATGCAACCACTACCCATTCCAACATAGAAGTGGTAGAAAATAACCATGGAATTTATCACTACACTTCCAAGGACATCCAAAGGAAACAATGCTTTATGTGTCATTGTGTATCATATTACAAAGATAGCTCACTTTATCGCAAATTTAGAGGACTTCTCAATGGATCAAATTGAACAGATATATATCAAAGAGGTGGTAAATATGCATGGATTAACACTCTCTATTGTATCTGATAGAGATCTTAGATTCACCTTGATATTTGGGAAAAGTCTTCAACATGCTCTAAGCATTGAACTGAACTTCAGTATGGCCTATCATCCTCAAACCAATGGAAAATATGAGTGAACTATTATGACACTAGAAGATATGGTAATGGTGTGTTATATGGAATTCCAAGGCGGATGGGACCAACATATTCCACTATTTGAATTCTTCTACAACAATAGTTTCCACTTGAGCATCCAAATGGCACCATACGACGCCTTATATAGGAAAAGGTGAAGAACAATGGCTTGTTGGGATGAAGTCAGTGAGGATAAGCTTCTAGGACATGAAATGGTTAACGAAATGGTAGAGAAGGTGAAAAACGTTAAACAGCACATCAAGCCATCCTAAAGTCAATAGAACAGTTATTCAGACAATCATTAATGAGGCCTTGAGTTCAAACTTGGAGACATGGTATTTCTACGGATATCTCTATGGAAGTAGGTCATGAGTTTTGGAAATAAATGAAAGATATGTCCCAGGTACATCGGCCCCTTAGAGATCTATGATTGAGTTAGAGTTGTGGCCTATCTACTGGAACTTCCACCTACCATGGCCAAATTACATGATTTCATCAATGTATCCCTATTAAGGAAATACATACCAGATCCTTCACATGTACTCTATTCAGAGTTGGTACTTTTGGAAGATGATCTTTCATATCAGGATAAGCCAGTGAAGATCTTAGACCATAAAGATAAATTTATACATAACAGGACTACTCACCTAGTCAAAGTACTATGGAAGAACCATAAATACGATAAGGCAACATGGGAACTAGTGGAGGAAATGAAGGAAATATACCCACACCTGTTTATGGTTTAGAATGTAAAAAAAATCGAGGGAGAAATTTCATAAGGGAGAATAATGTAATGAACCAATGTTTTATCAATGGAAAATATATTCGTATAATTCTTTCATATGACCACATGAAATCACAACAAAATGAACTACTATGTACAATGTGAACTTTAAACATAATATTTTCACTTCTATGATTTGAATTTAAAAAATCGGACTTACACTATTGTAATCAGTAATATGTTTGGTGTCTAATCGAACAAACATAATTTTTGGTGAATAGTAACATACCCTTATGAATAGTAACATGCCCTTATGAATAGTTATATGAACCTTATGAATAGTAAATCATCCAAAATAATAGTAACCTAACCCATGAATGTACAAATAAAATTTAGGCATCTTATAACTGATAATATGACCATAGTAAAAGTATTGGTATTTTTGTAAGTCATAAATGATTATTTACAATTAATTAATGAATTTAAGAGAAAATTTATTTTCCTAAAACGCGTTCATAAATTAATAATTTTTTGTCTTCTGGTTTTATTATTATTTTATAAGACCTTATGTAATTTTTGAAGGCATTAAAAAGTATGTTATTGTTTTAAAATCTAGATTTTTCATGTAAATTATGATTTTAATTAAAAAATAAATTAATTGTAATTAGAAAATTATTTTTTTAAAGTAGAGTATATGTTTTCATTCTACAAGTTAGAAAATGGTTATGATGAATTTTTTGAAATTTCTAAAATACTTGAATTTTGATGAATAGTAAAATATGATAATTCACAATAAATGATAAAACCTGAATTTCTACATCATGCTTGTGTCTTGGATGATGTAAATGGCCATTGGTTAGAACTAACATGAAAATATAACTATTTTGTTTCTCAATAATCATTACGATTGCTTATATTATGAAAAAATATTAAACTAATGATTAGAATATTAGGAAAACCTTCCTCCCTTCCACTATTAAAACCACCCACACTCCCCTCTTCTCTCACTCCTCTAATTCATTTTCCTTTCCCTATATTCTACCCAAATATATTACCAAGCACCTCCTCAACTTCTAACAGCCATTTTTCTCACT
This sequence comes from Viscum album, assembly GCA_963277665.1. NCBI lineage: Eukaryota > Viridiplantae > Streptophyta > Magnoliopsida > Santalales > Viscaceae > Viscum > Viscum album. Next base: position 60,106,388 of record OY728158.1, read on the forward strand.
AAAATACCAAATCATCTCCTCTTATGAGGCTCTCAAATGAGATAATCTCAAGAGGTAAATTCAACTTTCCAATTCTTTTATATTTTTTCATGTTCTTTTATTTATTTTTTACTTCCTCACCTGCCTTCTCCCAAATGGTATGATAACTACAGTAAAATACATTTATAGTATTTTATTTTTCTAAAGTGGTAGTTTATAGTAAACTCACTTCCCCTCCATTTATACTATAAATTAAAACATTGTCTGAGATGTGTTGATTTATCACATTCAAGGATGACGGGTTTTCAATTTTTATTACCATCTTCTAGACTAGTCATGAAACCATTTTACTGGTTGATCCAGATCATAATAAATTTATGTTATCTTATTTAATGTTCTATAATCATTATAAAGTTGTGATGTAAAATTATAATACAAAACAAGTTAATTATAAGAAAAATCTCAAAATTGATCCAAACGTTTATGATTACTGTTTTATATAATCATTTAACATCACTACAAATAAAAAAATGAATTTTATAACCATTTAAACTTTTGGATGTTCAATAATAAAATATAACTCTAATTATTGACAACCATCCACATTTTAAATGATTCTCTATTCATGAAAATAAGTAAATCGGTCATAAAAACCAAGAAAACAGGTGGACCCGAACAATAAGATTGAACCACTTAACCCATCAAAAAGGTCAGTAATGAACTTAAAAAGGTTATAATAAATATTTAACTTATATAATAGTTTCTAAAATTATTAATTAAATAACCTAATTTGATTATTCGTGTCATTAATATCAAGTAGATAATATTATCATACTTAACATAACGGATCCTCTCTTTGTCGGATTTATTTATGAATATCCTCTATGTTATGGACTTTTATGTATAATTCCTAATGATGGGGTATGATTAATATCCTCCACAATACATACCTAGTGATTTATAATTGATGGGAAACCCATTTCTCTCTCATTAATCCCTCTTAATTCCACCTGATATCATGTAGATAATCCGTAAGGGATTCCACCCAAACCTCTTTTGTTCCTTCGGGTTGCTTTATATTTATTTTACCCAAATTAAGTTATCTTATATTTTATTTTCATCTTAAAATGATATTAATATATTAGAAATTCCATTATCTACACCCTTTTATCATTCTCTTTTTAGGATATGCATGTTTTTAAGTGATTCCCCCCTCAATACTTCCTGATAAGCAAACCTGTTTTAAGGGAACTTCTCGAATTATTACCTGATTTCAAGTTCACTCTTTCATGAGATTTAAGCCAACGTTGTCTTTAAAAAATTATTATTTTTGTTATTAAAACCATTTTTGTCAAATTATGGTTTTATATAAAGGATTTTTCCCTTTTTTATTTTAAATTATCTATAATATTTTCCTTAAAACGGTACAAAATGTTTTAATTCTAAAATTTCTTAAATACTATGCTTACATGTTTTCACTTCTACTTTAAATAACTTACAACAATACATGCCTATTTTACCTTATTAATTTCTATGTGTATTTTAGTTCCATTCTTTTATAGGAAATTTTATGATACGACTATTTATTATGCTTTATGACATGATTGTTGTATCCAATTCTTTCAATGGGTAATCCTTATATTTATGTTAGATTGATTATGTATGATTCTTTATTTGGAAAACATATTCCTAAAAAGTTAATATGGGTGATCCTAGATAGTTCTCCAATCTATTGGGTATATTTGAGTCTCGTGAGACATTATGTGTGATGGTCTTGGTAGTTAGCTTTGGCTTGTGCTACCATGTGTGACGGTCTTGGCAGTTAGCCTTTGCTTGTGCTACCATGTGAAAAGGTACTGGCAGTTAGCCTTGAATCATGATAAAGTGATGATTTTTGTTTAATCCACGTCATTATGACTCCATGTTTATATGATTCCCTTTTTATATGTTATTATTCCATATGTCACATTCCTTTTTAAATCATCATGCCATGCCTTCTATCCCATGATCAAATGCTTTGTTCTTCTCGTTAATCCATTTCTGGTCTATTTAGCTCATCCCTTTATTCATGGGTTCCCAAGGGTCCCCTATGAAGATGTTTCATTATTATGTAAATTAAGATCTCAATTTGAATAATAAATAAATAAATGTTTTGTTTAGTTCCATGTTCTATGTTTTATGTAACAACTCTTCCAAGACACTAGACTTTACCATCCTTGGCATGTACTTTTATGTATAATTATGCCTAAAATTATGTAACGATATATATAAAAGGCATGAGTAACTATAAACACCCTCCCCAATAAGTTACCTTCAATATTCCATGCAAAAACTAGAATCTTGAACTTGTTAGTAGGTTATTGTGTCGAAATACGGTTTTCAATCTCATAACGTTTCCCTCCTAAGAACATGATCATGTACCAAGGTTCAGAAAAATTTGGAATCCTTAGTGTGACCTGCTCAGATTCCTCAATGTACTCATCTATTGATCGAATTTTTCTTATGGTCTTCAAAAATCTCAACGGATCCCCCTGTGTAGATTTCTTATACCTTTCTATAATTGTCATTTTGAACAATTCATGGGACGAATTTGGTGTGGATCTATCCCAGGATAGGAACCAATACAAGGTTGTCCCCTCCATGCATATTTTTTCATGATGTAACTTCATTTCATCAGATTTATTTATCATAGAAAATGTATCATCCTTATTAATCCATCTATAAGTCATCAGGAAAAAAAGGTAGTTCCACCTTCCTCACAACCTCTCACAATCCCTCCATCAAAATGATTTCCTCTAGAATATGCTTGGTTCATAGACTATCTATGATCTTTGTACTACCTTGGTCATTATTCCCTATTTTTTCTAGGATGTTTTGGCCCTATTTTCCAATTTTTGAGCCACGTTCCACCTGAACCTCAATCTCATTGAGTCATTCCAAGATACGTTCCTCCATGCCCCACATTCACAGGGAATCTTTCCCCTCAGTTTATTATGCCAAATTTTAAGTCACTCAGTAATTATCATTTTGTAATCACATAATATTTTACAAAATCTCTTGAATTGTATTCATTGTTTTATGAATGTATCGCATGATTTTTTCAACTATTGTAACTCGACCTTCCGTTCTTGTTTGCATCCATATTTCCCATAGAGAAACATTAGCCTCCTAAGTTACCGGTGTCCAGCTCCAAAAATGAAATCACCCTGTTGCAAATGAGTTTGTTTTCTTCCCATTAGAGTCACAAAAATGTTAGAATAGTTTTGATAAAATGTGGGTTTATGTTATTCCATAGTGTATTAGATATATCTTCCTAAGAGTAAAAATAATTTCTATTCTAGTTACAGTTTTTAGAAAGGGAAATTAAAAGGTAATATGAACCTAGTTAAGTACACTTCTTTAGCTCAAGGATGTTTAAGATGGTTTGGCCTAGAGTAAGGTCACTTCCTTTTCAGACTGCTTCCCCCAGTCCAGAAATTCTAGATAGAAAATTCTTCCCCAATGCGGTCCCCCTCCCAATAGAATATAAGTCTCTCTTACTTATAACAACCCAACTGCCTCAGGAATGTGTCCAGGTGTTCACCCTCCCAACCATGAATATCCCCCTCTTCTAGCTTACCAAATTCCTCCTAAACCATGTCACACCACGACACGGTATCTTGCAGCCACGATTATTTTTTTACTTATATTTGAGTGTCTTGGTTTCTTAAAGGTTAAAAAAAATATGAAATTAAAATAAAAATGAAATAAAATAAAATAAATGGAAAAAATTGAAAAAATAATAATAGTTTTATTAGGTTAATTTTATTATTTATTAAATTGTTTTTTGTTTTTTATCTTTTATTTCCTATTTCATTTATTTATTATTATTATGTTTTTATTTTCTTCTTATTCACCACTTTTCCATTTTCCTCCCCCTTTCCCCTTCCACGTGTGTGACACTGACCCCCCTGTCCCCTTCCTCTTGTGAGATGTTGACCCCCCCCCCCCCTTCCCCTTCATGTAGTGCGACGCCAGCCACCCTCTCCACCCAGACCTTTGGCTGAGCACCCATCTCCACGACACACCTCCCTCTCCCAGTAGTACACCACTGCAATCGTGACCCCCTCTCCCAGCAACCCTTTGAACCTGGACTATGAAACCTCTTTAGTCGAACCCCCTAGATGCGCGACCCCCCATTGTGTGCACCCCTTCCCCTCCATATATCCTCTTCTATCCGAAAAGGTATGGTCCATACATCCATTATCCTCCCTTTATATTATAAATTAATAATTTTTGAACACTCAATTTGAGTCTACAAAAATCATAGGGTTGGCCTAATTCGGTTTTTGTTGGTTTCTTCCATCATTAGGGTATTTGGAATGCTTCTCAGATCGACTTCGTGCATATTCCAGTATCCTCCTCTGAATGCAAAGAGGGTTGGCTCATCCCGAATTGTCACCGCAACTTAGGGTGAGTGTTTTCTTTCCTTCTATTGTGTTTAATGCCTTCTTTTTGTGTTCCTTAGCGATTTAGGGTTCCTAGTATTATTGTAGAATGTTGATGGCTTCTTGTGGTGTTCGGATCAAATGTATAGGTACGTGTGTATATTTGTATGTGCCTTACTTGCACATTTTCCCTCATGGATCAAGGAAAATGCATAATGTATTGAGGGTGTGTATATATATAAGAATTCATGTGTGCACAAATGCGGGGCAGTCTTCATCAAGGGTCTCAAGTTCCGAAGTGCTCTGGCTAGGTCTTCTCCTCTGTGGGGTAGGTGCCTATGCACTTTTCTTCCTATGGAATTCTGATATTCTTTATCTTTAGTTTCCATTTTATGTAAGTATAAATGTATTTGTTATCCTTGTTTTGATTTGAACCCATTTTAGTATTCCTTGGCTTTGGAAAAAATAGTTGGTTTCTTGAGTCCTTGTATTAAGATTTAATTTAGAATATTAAATTATGTTAGGCATTCTATTAAATGAATTTGAGTCATTTTAGTGGTTTTAATGTGGGTTAATGGGTCTTCGTCGGTTTTATTTTCATTGGGAGAAAATGAATTTTTAAGAAAGAACTTTTGTTTTAAATTGAGGTGCGACCTCAAATGATTTGAAATGGGGTTTTCCCATTAATTTGAAATGGAGGATTTCAATGCAAAATGGAACTTGGTTTTGGAATAGGGTTTTATCCATTCATTATGTTTGATAAAAATTCGAATAAATGTTTTCATTGTGAAATGAACTTGATTATTGGACTTTACGCGAAATCGGTTTTAGCATGGGCTTTCTTTGTGTTCGATGGGTTTCCTTAATTTAAAAAGGGTGTTTGGATTTATAAAATAGAAATGGAGTTTCCTTGGATTTATGTGGGTATTCTTGAATATGCTTATTATTTCCTTCGGAATTGTGTTTGGAATTTTATATTTGCATAAAAATGGATTTTAAAATTTTTACAAAATGAGTGAAGGCTCAGTTAGCACTTGGGATGTGATATTGATTTCCCTTGTTGAACCCTCCTCTTGAAGATGATGATTATGGTTTATGTGATTGAACCTTGTGTTATAATAAATGGTTGTGTTATTGGTGAAGACCCTTGGTGTGTCATTTTGAAACATTTTATAGATTGTTTAAGTGTTTAATTGTTTTATTAAATTATTTTTATAGTGATTTGGACCATGATAAGATGGTTTTGGGATGTGGGTGTTGAGGTATCATACATGTACATGCATAGGGTAAGGAATATATATATATATATATATATATATATATATATATCTGCCCTCTTTGAACATATTCCATCATGGCATGAGGAATATTCGAAATATTTCTAGGGGTGTGTATATATATATATGTATAAATGAATGTGCGTGTATCCGCCAAGTGTCAGTTCGAGGGGTCATCGACAAATAGAAACATGTTTGAGGTAGGTCCCCTATGTCTATGCCTTTAATTTGAATTTCATAATTTCTTGCTTCTTTTAAAAATATGTTTTACATTTATGCTATATACACATGCTATGAAATCGGGTTGCAGTTTCTAGAAATGATTATACCCTTGTTTTGAAAATTGAAATTTATTTCTAACGCCATTGGTTTTTAGTGACTTTCCTTGAAATTTGATTTACTAAGTGGTTTTGAATTGGTGGTGAGTATTTCCAAAGGTGTTTGTCCTTTCAGTCTATTAGTTATAAAAAAATATTCCCTTTATGTAATTAAGCTCGTTTGGAACCTTAAGAATGTTTTATGAAAAAGAAAAACCTTTATTGAGGCACACCCCTTTTGTTTTAGAAATTATTTGTATGTTGAATGTGTTATTATTTTCCGAATGTTGATGCTTTTGAATTGTGTAACGTGAAAGAGGGGGAATGCACTTAAGGATGGAGAATGGGGGTGAGAGGTTGAATAGGTTTTGGATAAAGAAAGTGTTATTTACATATATGTTTTCTTGATAATGAAAACTCACCACCACTTGGAATAGAGAACAATGGAAAACCTGTGTCTCTAGGTGGGTGGACCTGGACTAGTACGCTAGATGACACGCCAGGGGTTCATCCCGATTTCATATAGCAGGATTGAAACTACAACACTCACTAATCATATGGATGACTGAGGGTTGTGGCTTCTAAGCCACATTTTCTAAGGGTCGTGGTTTTTAATCCAAATTTTCTATGGGTCATGGTTTCTAATCCAAGATTCACTACAGTATGAGGTCTATAGGGTCCCACTTGTTCTAGATACCTATATGGTTTTCCAATGGTTCGCATTTGTGAAATGGTACTTGTGATGTGATTTCCATTTTAGTCATTTTATACTTGATGTCTTATTTGTGAAAACAATATTTTAATCTAAATTGGTTTCCTTTCATTTTAGAATGTTAATGCATGCTTGGAACCTGTTTTGAAAATATAGTGGGATAGAAATTATTTACTTGAAAATGAAAACATGCGACGTGAACTTAAAAAGAAGGAAAAATATTATTTTATTATATCTTATTTTCAAACTGGCATGATTGGTTTTCTTACTAAAGGCAGGGGCATAAGATGTGGTTATATTTTTGGAATTCCTACTAAGAATATCGGTTCTCACACCTACATTAATTTTCAATTGTAGGTTTCAGTCTTAGATTTCTTTTTGGGATTGAGTGTAGTTTACATTTCGTGGTGACCCACGGGGTCACCTGAGGTATGTCACATTGCTTCATTTATTCCTTTTTCTGCGACCATTTTGTTCGGCTTATTTTTGTTTATTTATCTTGACACGACCCGTCCTCGGGGACTGTGTCGTGACTACCCCAAGCCCGCCTTCCATTGGCCAGGGGCTGGCGACTAGCACCAAAGGAGTAAATATCGATAAAAGGGAAGGAATTTCCTTTAGTAAAAGTAATGAAACACAACAGAGTACACAAACTGAAGTAAACACTAAGTAAAATGAGTACAAAAGTAAGTTCTGAAAAGTAAATGGGCCAGAATACAAGCCCAACTGAAAGTACAGTACAACTGAAAAGAATGTATTGCAGCAGTAAAGTAAATCCACAACCACTGAGTTGTACTCGGCTATCCCACCTGAAGGGTGGGTACTGATGGTCTCCTTAGCTCCCCGGGACCGGACGTCCATTCCGTGTACATCCCACCAAGTGGTCCACCTCCAGGTATCGTCCCGCTCCACAAGACTCAACCATGATCAGCGTTTTCTGTCATCTTCATCCAACACAACGTAGTGCGGGCATAGCCTGTGCAGGGGTGAGTATATGATACTCAGTATGGACCCCGAGACCCCCCGAATGTCTCCCAGAATCCACAAAGGATAAACCACAAAGGAAAGATACAAACACGAAGTATCAACCAAATCTACTTAGGTATATTCCCATACATATACCTAAGTTATCAAATCCAGTTCGGCTCCAACTCACGAGCCCATGTACAACCCAGTCCACACAGGAAATCCCAACCCAGTCCACACAGGAAAGAAAGTCAATCACATCGATGATAATGATTGAATGTCAAGACTCGTATCACACGGATATAATTCTCACGAAAATGGGAGGAGATGATTAGATGTATCCTCTAAATCATCTCCTCTTCCAAACCCCCGTAGGATCCAAGTACAGAAGTCGTCGCTACCAAACCCACGTACGATCCAAGTAAAGTAACCATCACTGCCAAACCCACATAGGATCAAAGTATAGTCTTAATCGTTTTTGAACCCACGGAGGATCCAAGTACAGTCGTCCTCGCGGCCGAACCCACGTAGGATCCATGTACAGTCGCCATCGTCGTCGCAGTCGCAGCCAGCTCTAGGCTTCCTGCACACAGCACGCTCGATTCCGAGAGGGTCCGCTCCACGATCCAAGAGGGTCGATACATAAACTATCATTAAGTCCAGAGTTGATGTATCACAATGTTCTGTCTCATCAATAGGAACTCAACGCGACAAACGGCGCATCAATCGGACGCCCGGTCTGAGAGTTATTAGCTTTTCCGTCCCAGGGTCCCGGTTGGTTTTTAAGAAAATACCAACCCGACCATAATCTAGCTGCATCCAAATCTCAAGTGGAGTAGACCAAAATAACCGTCTCACCAAGAGGAATTCAACGTAATTGACGGCATGTCATTTGGACATCTGGTCCTTAAGTTATAAGTGTTTTCGCTCCAAGGGCCCTGCTGGTTTCGGGTTCTAACCAACCCAGATGTACAAAATCTTCGCCAAAACCTAATGTGTAATATACCAAAATGACTGTCTCGATCCAAGGATCCCTACTCATTAGACGGTTTGTCAATCGGAGGTCCGTAGCCCATGATATGGGCATTTGAACAAACCTGGTCTGAATATAGGGGGTTTGGGCCTGGTCCGACCCGGCCCAATACCCCCTGGGTCGACCCAACCCGGGTCTGGGTCTGGCCTGATTGGGCGTGCCCTGGCCCGGCTGGCGCGACCCGACCCGCGGCTAGGCGTGGCCCTGCCCGGCGGGGCGCTGCCTGAATCGGAGGCCGGCCGCGGCTCGGTGCTAGCCGAGTGAGGCGCAAAGTGGGGTGCCGCCCCTGTTTTCGAAACGGTCGACTATAATGGTCAGCCTTAGTGTAACCGTGGGACCCCTCAGGTCTCGCCACCATGTGGTGCCGGCGGCCGGCACAGCCGGCCCCCCCTTGGGAGTCTTCCACGACTCTTGTCCGACTGGTGCGGCGTGACGGCGCCCAACCCCTCCGCCGTGGCCCTCTCCGGCCACGGTCCCTTCGGCCATATCGACGTGGTGCCATAGTGCGACGCACCACCACCACAGTCCTCTCCTGGCAGCGGCCTCCTTCAGCCTCACCGGCGTGGTGTGTGGGCTCCATGTCCCACCGCCATAGTCCTCTTCGTCCTCGCACGATGCAAAGTCCCTACGTGGTGCAACGGCACCGCACCACCTTCGCCTCGATCATCAACGTTGATCAACAAGAAAATGGGGAGGAGGATTGGCCATGTTTGCACGGTCCAATCACTTCCAGTTATGATGATAACAATCAAAAAATCTTTAAGCAAGGAAGATCAAAAAATAAAACTTGAATAAATATAACTCCTACCTTGAAAAAAGTTCGGGGTTGTCAAGGGCCGCTGATGATGGAGTCATTGGTGAATTCTTGCATTGTTGTTTGCTTCCTTTCCACCGAGGAGGAAAAGGAAGATGAATATGGGGTCTCCGAGTCGATGGTCTTCATTGGAGTCTTGGAGTTCTTCAACAGAGGATATGAAGTTCTTCAAGTCTCAAGATCTCTCTTCCCTTTCTCTCAACACAACAAGCCCACCCCAACAAAATAAAATAAGGCTTCTCCTCATTTTATTAATCCATTACATGCATTTTAAATTACAAAATTCAAAAATCCAATTCACTTAATTAATTAATCTATGAGTTTTCTAATTATTTAAGTGATATGATGGAATGTTTAATGATAGAGAGAGAGAATAGGAAGAGTATAGGTTTCACAAGTTAAGATGAGTTACAAATTTTAATAGGGGGTTAGAGGATTTTTAAGGAATGCGTAGGTGTGGGGCTTTTGTGGTCCCACCTCACAAATATCCTCAAATGGGTATTTAGGGGCTTGTGGGTCCATCCCCAACTACCCCATGTAGTATATAACCACTTGGATAAGAATAAAAATTGTTCGACAATTTTTATTCAATTCTTTATTTAAACCACAATTTTTTACAACTCCCCCCAAGAAAACACATATTTGTTAATGTTCCTCCTAAGCAATTACCAGTGCTGCGATTTCATCAGTGCCCCTAGATTTCAATTCCAATCACCGATTTAAAAGATAGAAATACCCGCTCATTTGTTCACTGAACGTACCTGAGATAAACTTTGGAAATTGATTCCGGGCACAGCAGGCGTCGGAATCAAGTGCAGTCAGAAACTGCGTACTTGTAAAATCCCAAAGAATTTAAGAAAAAAATTTCCCTTAAATTTATAGGTCTTTACATTACTCCCAACTCAGGGATTTACGTCCCAGTAAACCTAAAACATAAACTAGGGAAACAAATGGGGGTATTGTGCACGCATCTGAGCCTCTCGCTCCAATGTGCTCTCCTGGAGGTTCCCGTGCTACCAACGAATGCACACCAAAGGAATCAACCGTCCACGTAGGACCCACTCCTTTAAATCCTTGATCTCCACCGGGACCTCCAAAAAATTCACCCCGTCATCGATGTCCACCTCCTCGTGATCAATGATATGTGTCGGGTCGTGCACGTATCTCCTCAGCTGAGATACGTGAAAGACTTCATGCACCCGGTGTAACTGAGGTGGAAGAGCTAGGAGATATGCCACCTCACCTATCCTACTGAGGACCTGGAAGGTTCTGATGAAGCACGGAGATAACTTGTCACCCTGACCAAATCTTTGTAGTCCAAGTCGAGGTGAGACCTGTAAGAAAATGTGGTCGCAATCCTCGAACTCCTGTGGTCTCCGCCTCCTATCAGCATAGGAATAATGTCTGCTCTGTGCAGTCCTCATCTGCTCCTGGATGATCTGCACCTTCTCTGTCATAGCCTAACCCTTCTCTACTCCTAGTGCTGACTCCCCAGGGTCAGTCCAGCACAGAGGTGATCTGCAAGGTTGGTCGTACAATGCCTTGTATGGTGCCATCCCGATGGTGGAGTGGTAGCTGTTGTTGTATGCAAAATCAACCAAAGTTAGGTGATCCTCCCAACTACGACCAAAGTCGAGGACACATGCACGTAGCATGTCCTTGAGATTCTTAAAGGTCCTCTCCATCTGGCCATCCTTCTGAGGATGAAAGGTGGTGCTCAGGCGTAGCTACGTCCCAAATTCCTCATGTAACCCCTTCCAAAGCCATGAAGAAAAACAAGTGTCTCGATCGAAGATGATATATGATGGCACACCATGAAGTCGTACGATCTCCTGAACGTAAAGGCGTCCCAAGATCTCCACTGAGCCCTACTCTCTGATCGGTAGGTAGTGGGACGACATGGTGAGTCGGTCTACGATCACCCAGATGGCGTCATGTCCTATGGAAGTACGTGGAAGTCTCATCACGAAATCTATGGATATCACGTCCCACATCCACTCTGGGACCTCTATGGGATACACCAACCCTGCTCGTACCTTGTGCTCCGCCTTCACCTACTAGCAGGTGAGACATCGTGAAACGAACTTAGCCACAACCTTCTTTATACCCGGCCACCAGTGCTGTCGTCTGAGATCCTGGTACATCTTCGCTACTCCTGGATATACCGCTAAAGGGTAAGTGTGAAACTCCCTCAGCACCTCCTCCAGTAATGTAACTTGTACTATAGTACGTCCCCTGAAAAGGATGACATGCTCCGCTCCTTCAGAAAATCCATCAGGCGCCTGACCTATAGAAATCTGAGCACGTCACGTCTCACAGTCAATGTACCCACACTGTGTCTCTCTAACCCGCTGAAGTAGTGGAAGAGTGATAGTGATAGACTGTAGAAAGGCTGCTCCATCTCTATCCACGAAGGATATCATCAACGCGGCTAGCTACTCTGTCGCCTCTCTAAGTAGCTGAATACACGTTCTCCTGCTGAGAGCATCAGCTACTATGTTCCCCTTCCCAGGAGTATAGACTCTCTCAAAGTCATATTCCTGGAGGAACTCGAGCCATTACTGCTTCCCAAGGATCAGGTCCTTCTGTGAGAAGATGTACCTGAGACTCTGGTTATCAGAGTATAATGTAAAGCACTCGCACATCAGATAGTGTTGCCACATCTTCAAGTTGAAGACCACTATAGCTAACTCTATGTCATGGGTAGCATAGTTCTACCTGTGCTGCCTCAACTGTTAGGAACCATAGGCAATAACTGCCCGCTCTTGCATCAGGACACACCCGAGTCTGTTCCCTGATGCATCGTAGTAAACTACGCACCCTACTCCATCCTCTAGTAGCCTCAAGATGGGTGCACTGGTCAATCTCTGTCTCAGCTCCTGGAATCTCTACTGATATCTATCTGACCACACGAAGGGTTTCCCCTTCTTAGTCAAATCTGAAATTGGTGTTGAAAATCTGGAAAAGTCTGGTAAAAATCTCAGATAGTACCCAGCCAGACTTAGGAAACTCCACACCTCCGTCACGCTCTTGAGTGGCTCACAAGATAGAACTTCCTTGATCTTCGTAGTATCCACTGCAACTCCTACCTCAGATATGACGTTTACCAAGAAGTGGGCCTCTAAAATCTATAACTGACACTTCGTGAGCTTACCATAAATCTAGTGCTCTCGGAGTGTGTCCAGTACAACCCTCAAGTGGTAGGAATGTTCCTCCTCATTGGTCGAGTAAATAAATATGTCATCAATGAAGACTACGACAAATCGATCGAGGTAAGGCTGGAAGATCTTGTTCATGAGACTCATGAACACTTCTGGAGCATTGGTTACATCAAGAGGCATAACCAAGAACTCATAGTGGCCATACTGACACCTGATGGTCATCTTCTGCACATCCTCATCTCAAACTCTGAGCTGATGATAGCTTGACCTGAGATCTATCTTCGAGAACCATAACGCTCCCTTGAGCTGATCAAAGAGGTCATCGATCCTCGGAAGTGGATACTTTTTCTTCACGGTCACCTGATTTAGGGGACGGTAGTCGACACATAGTCATAAGTTCTCGTCTTCCTTCTTGGAAAACAAAATTAGAGAAGCCCCGGGTGAAACACTGGGTCAGATGAATCCCTTTCCCTTTAAGTCCTCCAACTATACACGTAGCTCACGAAGCTCAGCGGGAGCCATCCGATATACCATAGTAGATATCAGGGTTATCCCGGGGTACAAGTCAATGTAGAAATCTACCTATCTGTGAGGAGGTAGTACTGGAACGTCATTAGATAAAATGTTTGAATACTAATCCACCAAAACAGGAAAACTTGGACTCCACACATCAACCGCTCCGAGGATGAGACTAGCCAACTGATGTGTGATTAGCTTCCATCTCCTCTGCGTAAGTCCATCCTGCACTACAAAGTCTCCCTTATAACCGGTGAAGGTGAACCTACTCCCATCTGTGCGGAAACACCGCACCTTGCACCTAATATAGTCAATCTGAGCATGGACCACAGATAACCAATCCATGCCCAAGATGACGTCGTAAGGCCTCAACGCCGCTACAAGAAGATCCCAGCCAAAGCTCTCACCTCCTAGAGTAAGCTCACACAGCCGGAACTAGTGTGTAATCATTGAGTCTACTCCCGTAGGAGTCTCTAGCCATAAGGATCGAGCCAACGGCTCCGTCGGAATCTCCGTGATCCAAACAAGGGCAGCGGAAATGAAAGAATGACTCGCTCCTGTGTCTATAAGAACTGCATCAAGGGTGTAGTAGACACATATAGTACCTCAAATAAACTCAGGTGCACCGTGGTCGTAAGCCTCCACTACCTGAATCTGATCCTGCCTATGTCCGCCAGCTCCCTGTGGTCGGGGTGGACCTCCTGGGGGTGGTGGCGGTAGAGCCCCGAATAGTCGTCCACCACCTGCTGCTCAGCCAGCTCCTCTACCTCGTCCGCCTTCTCCCTATGAACCACCATGGTCAAACCTCTTCCTCTTCCTGGGTGGTCCCTCAACCATCTTCTACTCCTTTGCATGGCGGGTCGGTCAGCCACAAGCCATGTGGCCCTGCCCGCCGCATGCATAGCATTGTCTGCCTCTCATATGACTGGCTCTGCTGCGTGTTCCCTGCACCTCCGAACTAGTATCCTGAGGTCTCCCACCTGATGGTATGGTCCTCATGGACCTCTGCGACATCTGTATATTTCCAGCTATAGAAGACTCCACTACATGTCGCCCTGCGGTAGGCCTCGCTGCTAGCGTAGGCTCAGCAAGAAAGCTCTCCACAAGTAAGGATCACTCCAGTACTCCTGCCTACGTCAAAATGCTGAGGGAGATCATAGAAGCTATGATCTAATGCCTCAATCCCTGCTCGAGGGTCCAAGACCAGAATAATGGGTCCCGTACCATGTCTGTGGTGTAGCACGAGAGGTCGGTAAACCTCACCGAGTACTGGGCTACTGACATGCTGCCCTGCCGCAGTTGTAGTAACTCCTGGATGAAAACCGCACGGAGGGTGGCTGGAACGAACTCAGAGAGGAAGAGACTCTCGAAGTATATCCATAGCAGTGATGCCTCATCGTTCACTTGGAGCATCATGCTCCACCATCTACCTACTACTTCGTGCAGAAGACTCGCCGCAAGGATCACCATGAGGTCAGCTAGTGTCCCTACTAATATGAAGACTTGGACAACAGCCTCCAGCCAATCCTCAGCTACCTAAGGGTCCGTCTCTCCACAAAACCTGGGCGGCCTATAACGCTGAAACTCGGGCAGTGCACTCAGGCTACGTGCACTCTCAGCTGCTGGGGTTGGTGGCATCGGTGGCTCGGCGGGTAGAGGTATCGTCGGTGCCTCCGCTATAATGGGGCCCTGCACCGAGGCCTCATCGCTCAATGGGCTTCCATCTTGCACAAAGCTTGGAACCCTAGCTAGCTACTGTCGTGGGGCCATCCTGAAAGAAACAGGTGCGCCACAGTTAATACAGTATACCTATTGAGCTGACACAAAGTAATTACAAAGAAAACTTTTGAAACACACAAGCAATCAATGTTTTCGTGCACTAAGTCGGAAAACAGAAGTTAGGGTCCTGGTGTACGGATACATTGGCCGCCGCACCAACACTGGACTCCCTAGACTGATAACCACACTCAATAATCTAAACATTATTGCTTAACAGAGATGAAATTATCAGAGTCTTAAGTTATTCGGTAGAACCTCCCTCTGATACCAATTTGTCACGACCCGTCCTCAAGGCCTGTTCCATGACTACCCTAAGCCCACCTTCCATAGGCCAGGGGCTGGCGACTAGCACCAAAGGCGTAAATACCGATAAAAGGGAAGGCATTTCCATTAGTGAAAGTAAAAAAACACAACAGTGTACACAAGCTGAAGTAAACACTACGTAAACTGAGTACAAAAGAAAGTGTTGAAAAGTAAATGGGCCAGAATAAAAACCCAACTGACAATTCAGTACAACTAAATAGAAAGTACAACAACAGTAAAGTAAATCAGCAACCACCGAGTCATCCCCGTCTATCCCACCAGAAGGGTGGGTACAGATGGTCTCCTCAGCTCCTTGGGTCCGGCTGTCTGCTCCATGTACATCCCACCATGTGGTCCACCTCCAGGTACCATCCCGCTCCACAAGAATCAAACACGATCAGCATTTTCCATCGTCTGCATCCAACACAACGTAGTGCGGGCATAGCCCGTGCAGGGGTGAGTATACGATACTCAGTAGGGACCCCGAGACCCCCAATGGTCTCCCAGAATCCATAAAAGATAAACCACAAAGGAAATATACAAACATGAATGATCAACCAACTCTACTTAGCTATATGTCCATACATATACCTAAGTTATCAAATCCAGTTCGGATCAAACTCATGAGCCCAATTACAACCTATTCCACATAGAAATCACAACCCAGTCCACACAGGTAAGTAAGTCAATCACATCGATGGTAATGATTGAAAGTCAATTCTCAGCTCACATAGGTATACTACTCAAAACGAGGGGTGGAGATGATTAGATTTAGCCTCTGAATCATCTTCTCTTCCGAACCCACGTAGGATCCAAGTACAGAAGTCGTCGTTGTTGAACCCACATAGGATCCAAGTATAGTAACCATCACTGCCGAACCCACGTAGCATCAAAGTACAGTCGTCATTTCTGTCGAACCCACGGAGGATCCAAGTACAGTCATCCTCGCTGCCGAACCCACGTAGGATCCAAGTACAATCGTCATCGTCGTCGTAGTCACAACCAGCTCTAGGGTTCACGCACACAACATGCTCGATTCCTGGAGCATCCGCTCCACCAGCCAAGAGGGTCGATACATCAACTATCACGAATTCTAGAGTTTATGTATCACAAAGTTCTGTCTCATCAATAGGAACTCAACGCGACCGACAGCGTGTCAATCGGACGCACGGTCTAAGAGTTATTAGCTTTTCCGTCCGAGGTGCCCTGTTGGTTTTTAAGAGAAAACCAACCCGAACATACTCCAGCTGCATCCAAACCTCAAGTATAGTTAGACAATAGAACCGTCTCACTAAGTGGAATTCAACGTAATTTACGGCACGTCATTCGGGCGTCCGGTCCTTATGTTATAAGCATTTCCGCTCCAAGGGCCGGGTTGGTTTCGGGTTCGAACCAACCCATCCGTACCCAAACATCGCCAAAACCTCGAGTTTAATATATCTTAATGACCGTCTCGATCCAAGGATCCCTAAGAATCTGACAGTGCGTCGATTGGAGGTCTGTATCCCATGATATGGGCATTTGAACAAACCTGGTCCAAAAATAGGGGGTCGGTGCCCGGGTCGACCTGTCCCAATACCCCCTGGGTTAGCCCGAACTGGGTCATCCCGACCCGGATCCGGGTCCGGCCCGATTGGGTGTGGCCCGGCCCAGCACGACCCGCGTGGCCTACGGCTAGCCCGGCCCGCATGGCCTGCAGCCCGGCTCGAAAGCCGGTCGTGGCTCGGTTCTGGACGAGCGGGGCGCAAAGTGGGGCGCCGCCCCCTTGTTTCGGAAACGGCCAGTTGTAATGGTCTGCCTTGGTGGAACCGAGGGACCCCCTCGGGTCCCGCCTTCAGGTGGCACCAGCGGCCGGCACAACCGGACGTCCCTTGGGATTCAACCGAGGCCTTAGGCCGAGACTCTTATCCGACCGGCGCGGAGCGACGGTGCCGCGCCTCTCTGCCACGGCCCGCACCACCGTCGCGGTTCTCTTCATCCCCGCGCGGTGCAACGGCACATCACCACCTTTGCCTCGATCATCAAAATTTATCAACAAGAAAAAGGGGAGGAGGATCGTTCATGTTTGCACAGGCTGATCTCCTCCTGTTATGACGATAACAAGGGACCAATCATTAAGAAACAATGATCGATAAATAAAACATGAACGGAGATAACCCGTACCTAGAAGAAAGTTCGTGGTTGTCAAGAGCCGCGGATGATGGTGTCTTTGGCGAATTCCCGCATCGTTGTTTCCTTCCTTACCACAGAGGAGGAAAAGGAAGAAGAATCTGGGGTCGCTGAGTTGATGTTCTTCATCAAAGTCTTGGCATTCTTCAAGAAAGTAGATGATGTTCTTCAAGTCTCAAGAGCTCTCTTACCTTTCTCTTAACACAACAAGCCCACCCAAACAAAATAAAATAAGGCTTCACCTTATTTTATTAATCCATTCCATGCATTTGAAATTAATAAATTCAAAAATCCAATTCACTCAATTAATTAAACCATGAGTTGTCTAATTAATTAAGTGATATGTTGGTAAGTTTAATGATGGAGAGAGATAAGAGGAAGAGGATAGGTTTCACATGTTAAGATGAGTTAAAATTTTTATGAGGGGGTTAGAGGAGTTTTTAGGAATGAGTAAAGGTGGGGCTCGTGTGGGCCCCACCTCACAAATATCCTCACATGGGTAGTTAGGGGCTTGTGGGTCCCTCCCCAACTACCCCATGTAAGATATAACCACTTGGATATGAATAAAAATTGTTCCACATTTTTTATTCAATTTTTTTAAACCACAATTTTTAACAACTCCTCCCAAGCAAACACATCTTCGGTAAAGGTCCTCCTAAGCAATTATCGGCGCTGTGGTTTCATCGGTGCTGTCAGAATTCAATTCGGAGCACCAGTTCAAAAGATAGAAAAACCCACTTGTTTTTTCACTGAACATGCCCAAGATAAACATCATAAATTGATTCCGGGCAAACTGGGCCTCAGAATCAAGTTCCGTCAGAAACTGCGTACTCATAAAATTCCAAAAAATTTATGAAAAAAATTTCCTTGAAATTTACGGGTCTTTACATATCTTCTTTTTCAGTTTATGTTTATATGACTTTGTTATGGTCCAAATCATTCCAAACTTGTTTATTTTGATGCCTGGCACTAGTTTCTTGCCCGTGGGGATCGGGAACACCCTTCGGTCCATGTCGTGGACCAGCTCGGGTGACTGGTTCAGGGTCGACCTAGGTTGGTTCATGACAAAATGGTCTTAAAGGATGTTCTTTTTATTTGGGGTTCTATGTAGCTTAGTGATTAGGTGTGTCGGGACTTAAGAGGTAGGTGCGCGAAGGATGTCATGAACCCTTTCTTGTCCCGAGACTCGAGTTTCTAGGTGTAGTCTGGGATTTTAATTTTTTTCATGGTCTGTGTGGATGAAGGATGACAAAGGAAGTGATCTGGTGTTACTTGTTGGGCTTGCATGGAGTAGCGACCCATGTAGATCCCAAGTGCACGATTCAAGATACTTCCTGTGATGGATTCTCACTTGGAGCATGGTCTGCTAAGACATGTTACTGGGTTGGCATAGCCACTAGTCCCTTATTTTTGGAAGTTTTGATGTGAGTTATGTTTAGGATTAGATTTGACTGACTTGAGTGGATTTTAGAAAAATGAAAATGATTCGTTGAAAAAGGGGTTTTCAAAAGGGAATGTGGTTTTGGAGTGGAATAGTGGTTTTGAAGTATAAATTGTATTCTTTTAATGGAATGTTGTTTTAAAGGAAAAAATTGGTGGTGTTTTGGGATCTTGGTAACAATTTTTAGAATGTGAATGGGAAAATGATTGAGGATTGGGAAATGTATTGATTTAATGATAATTGAAATTTTCAAATTGGTTGAGGATTTGTGATTTACATTGAATCATCTGTTTTAAAAATGGGATGTGTTTTGAATTAACCCTTGGTATTCCTATGAGAGGCCTCATATATAGAGGCACACATGTGGCATATGGATAATTGGTGGTATGTGTGGATGGGTGCATGGGTTAGCACAAGGGTATATGTCTGTTTGAGACTTCATGGAATAACAATGGTGGATATTTATGTTCTTCTGTTTTCTGAAAATAGTTTTCAGAAAAGGGTAATTTAAATGTTTTGAAAAGTGAGTGAGAAATTATTTAGTGTTCACTTTTCATGTTTGGTATCCTTTTTTGTGGGTTATTGGTTTTTACACACAGAATTGTCATTGTAGTTTTGATTTGTGTTTGAGATTTAGTTTGTGATTGAGGTGTGTAATTTTTTTTATGATGAGTTTTGATTCGGATCTGTACCTCTTTTTTTGAGTATGTTTCCCAAAAAAGTTTCAAAAATTTCTAGTGAGTCTCTCCTAGTTGTTGGTTCTACCCAAACTCTTAGCAGAGTGGTGGAATTTAATTCTTTTTTTCTTTGGTTCATCTTATGTGGTGATCGTGATCTATTGAAGGTAGAAAACTAGCTTGGTGAAATCGTTGGTGTTTATCAGGTTATTAGGAACTCCAAACACTATAAGATCTTGTTCTGGTTCAATTTTGTTTGAGAGTTCAACTTTGGATTGGTGTGGGAGGATGTCCTATAATTTTTTCATGATGGGATGTCTTGGAAGGTGTTTAAGACCACTCTCGTCTGATGGTTTATAGTTTAGGAAGTGAATGCGAGGAAAGTGGTTGAGCTCGTGAGTGTCCAATGAGGACAACATATAATAAAGGCTTACATCATGAATTTCGATGGGTCAATTCCCTTTTTTCTATAACTAACATTGTGGAATCAGTTTAAGTTTCTCTTGTGTGTGGGGTCTTCATACAGGGTTCAAGGATTGATTCTTTTTGGTGGTTGAGAAGGTTCCCCATATGATGAGGAGAGAGAATCTAAGGAACATGTGTTAGATAAGTATTCTTGTCAATTCCATCTTCTATTAGTCGGGCCACTCTCTTGTTTGCTTCTGGTGTGGCTAGTTTGGGTTCTTTATTTCACCTTGTCATCATTCTCCAAAGGCTTTCCATTAGAGTGGTCATTAGGGACACTCAGAGAGGTTCCTCTAGCGGTATCATCAAAAGAAGTCTTGACCGTAGGATGCCAGCTCTTGACTGTGGAGAAGAAGTTGATTCAAGACATCAGAGCTCCTGCCACAGGTCTCAGAGAGAAGCCTTTCACGTAGTCAGGAATCGTTGGGTGTGGGACACCATGGTCTAACTTTTGTCTTTAGTTTTGAAATAGGGACCGTTTAAATTTCTATGTTGTATATTCCTCATCATTGAAGGTTTTTTTGTTGTTGTAAGAGGCATGGAGGTCTCTTCTTATCATTGGTGTCTTTCATTAGGAACCCCATGTGGTGGGGATCTTTTTTTTTACGAAGAGTTCATTGGTCGGTTTATGTTGG
The DNA here is from genome assembly GCA_963277665.1 of Viscum album. Taxonomy (NCBI): domain Eukaryota; kingdom Viridiplantae; phylum Streptophyta; class Magnoliopsida; order Santalales; family Viscaceae; genus Viscum; species Viscum album. Next base: position 60,127,059 of record OY728158.1, read on the forward strand.
GCCCGTATCGGTCCATTCTAATTAGCCAAAGCTAGTAAGTTCGTAGATGGTGGGAAGACCCACCATGAATCTTGTCATGCCTTCTTCTAGAGTATGTTTGTGTATGAGTCTTTATCATGAACCAGCCCGAGGCAAACCTGGACCGGTCACCCATGCCGGCTCGCGGCAAGTCCTGAGGGGTGTTCCTGATCCCCCTGGGATGACAACTATTGTCAGGCATAAATGTTAAAATGTTGGGAATGATTTGGCCCATAAAAGATAAATAAGTAAATAAGAATAAACAGTACAAAAGAACTAAACTCTAGCAATGGAAAGAAATAAAACCAAACAGTATACGTACCTCCATGTGAACCTTCAGTCACCTCCCAACCAAGGCCAACATTTCTCCCAAAATGAGCAACTCAGCCAAGAAAACTTGAACAAGGGAAACATGCGAATGAAATGATAAAATAGGCGTGAGCATTAAAAATGATCAGTAGGGATGCCAAAGTAAACCATTGAATCCAACCAAGACCACATTCCAGAAACAATCCCACAAACACTAGTTTGCACATACAATGATAGAAAATAGGGTTTTCATATTTTAAAGGATAAAAAGATCCTGAATTTACCATTTCAAAAACCAACACACGCCACAACCCATTTTCCCCAAAACAATGCATTTCTTGCAAACTGAATTTCTAATCCATGTTTATCAAATTTTTGCAAAAGAATAACAAGTAATAAGTAGATTCTGGAAACCAAGTGCAAGTAAAAGTAAACAAGCAGATATAAGCAATAACCATAGGTGATCCTAAACATCCCTAGAAAACCCATGGGCGTACTCGGTTTCAGACTACCTTCCAGCATGGTACTCCATAGTCAATAACCAACGGGCCGCCCTAATAGCCAACCATTGGAACATCCCTCCTAGCCTGTCCAGAAATCCAGGGGGTACAAACTCATCTAATCAGGTCTAGCATGCAACCGTTACTCGATAATCTATAAGACGCCCAGGAACCCATGGTGATTTCGATAATATTGTGTAAGTATGAGGCCCTCGCACGCGTGACTCAACTCACCACACTTGCCAACCCCTTACACGGACACCACTATGCAACAACCCTCGAAGGGAAGTCCCCCTGTAGAGATGCCAACAAATATGTATGTATGAAATTCTCTCACATTCAACAAGGTTCCAACTGGGCCTTCACATCATGTGCAGTTCCAAAACATTTTGTAAATGAGTTAAGTTGCCAATCAGGCACACACAGTTTTCCCAAAAGTCAGTACAAACACCCCATTCAAAACCTAATACCAAATGTGCCTTCAAACCGAACAACCATTCATCTCACACCAAGGCCAACCAGGATAACGTCCTTTCATGCCTCTTTGAAATACCAAACCATTCCATCAAAAACCTTGTTTTAAAAAAATATAGTCTTTATGTGTCATTTCCATTTGGAGGCACATCCATGTGAGAAACTAGTACTCCCATGGATGTATCAACACCGAACGACACATCTAGTTTTTAGAAGAATCACCTTAGAAACCATTTTCATAAAACACTTTGCATTGAAACCAGACCCAATTCTTTCTCAACACTTTATCAAAGCAAAATGCATCTTTCAAACCAACCACCATTTCCAAAACTTGTCTAAAACAACCTATTAGTTAATCATTTTGTCAAAAAAACACACCAAACCAAATCTTACATTTCCAAAACACAATTACTATCAGGTACAACCAAACACATTACAAGGCACTCAATTTAACTTTTCCATGAACCTATGCATTTCATATAAACCAACATCAAAATCCACATTCAAAAATTTAAAACAACAATATAAATATATCAGATGATTTTCATAAAAACAATAGAAAATGAAATGATATAAAATAATTAATTAAAAAAATTCAAGTCCTCAAGGTTTGACTCAAAAAGGGGAAATGGTTGGAAACACCTACCTTAGTTAACCCATGTCCAAAACGCACGCTCTTCCAGCGGAAACCATCTTCACACGTCACACAGTCGTGTGCACAAGTCTTTGATTTGAATATATATATATATACCATAAACCTATATACCATTGGTATTTATATCCTTCAATGCAAATAGCGAGACATTGCTAAATTAATAATTCAGGTAAAGCCGACTCTGGACCAGATAAAGACCTCAAGGGTCCACTACTCAATTTCACATCTAAATTGGAATAAGAATATATAACAATGTATTAATATATCCTTACCCAAATATCGGTGATAAACATAGTCTCACTCACCCGCGGTTGTTGGAGTGTGGTCCAACGAACCTGACAAGCTGCTCGCACAACCTTGAACATATGAACACATCACCGCATTAAACCCGAATCGTGGGCTTGGAGAAAACCAAATAGGATGAGGAAATAAACCTAAATTGTGGTTGATATGATCAAAAATATCAAGGGAGTTCATACATTAACAAATCAAACCCAATAGAGTAAGAAAATAGGAGAAAACCCCCACTGGTGGAAGATCCGAAAAGGGGAAAAACACCACACAGAATATTCCCGAGAGATCCGGTTGTCCAAGAACCCATTGCACACCATTTTTGTAGAGTCGCAGTGCAAGGATAAGTAGAAGGCACCGGGATAGGACCGGTGGGGTGGCGCCGGGATAGGGCCGGCGGGGGCGATTTTTGGGAAGCAGGATAGGGAGCCAGATGGGGAGCCGGAGCCAGGGAGCCGGAGGCGGGCCGACGAGATGTCCGGGAGCAGCGCTGAGGGGGGGGGGGGGGTGGTAGACTGGAGAAGGCAGGGTCACGTGGCCTGGGTGACAGGGAGGCCGACGGCGGCGTGCGTCGGGAAGGCGGCCAGGAGGCCAGACGGGGAGGGGGCTCACGCGGGGAAGAAGGTGAGAGAAGGGGGGGTGCGGCGCGACCCTAACCCTTCTTTTTTTAATTTTTATTCTAATAATAATAATAATAATTGTTATTATAAACATATATACATATATAAATATATAAAAACATATATAAACCTACTTATATAAACATAGATACATATATACATATATATCTATAAATATATTTATAACATATATAAACATATAATAATATATGAACATATATATAAACATATATACACATACATGTATATATATACACATAACGTTAAAACATAAACATATATAAACATATAAACATATAAACATCCATATACATATATCTAAACACATAACGTTAAAATTGGATGACCGTGCGGTATTTGCGCACCGTACGGTACCCAAGCGGACTGCAAGCGGGCTACACGTACCCAAGATTAAAGCACGTTCCCAGGTGGAAAACACATCTTAAACGTACGGTGTTCGCGCACTATCCCAAACCATAAACTCATCCCAACATTAAAATTTTAAATCGGGACTCCCCCGCACTTACATAAAATCACCCGACGCCAAGAAAAATAAAATAAATAAAATTACTAAAAAAAGTGGGTGTGACAATTCTCTCTACCAAAAACACTTTTTGCCCCCAGAAAGTCACTGAGACAACAGTTAGAATAACTGGAGTCCATACCTAGTCAAAACCAGAAGAAAATGAGAGGCTCGGGATGACCACTACCAACACAAGTCACACCCAACCAACTTGAGTACAATCATTGTCTGAGGTTGAGGGGAGAACATGGAAGGGTTCTCCCCACCACAGAAATTTACTAACACGGAATCCTTGAAACTCAAACACACCACCCTAGGGGGGGCAACGCGGGAACTCCCCAACTGAACTCATCCTACCTTCTCAAAGATAACGGAATATCTCCACCACTAGGATTAAAAATATTCTGTGAAGAAACCGGCACACCGAGACACTGGTACAGAGGAATCCCCTACAAAACTCAAACACACTAAATGAAAACCCACAGAGAGGCGTCCGACCTAATAAAAAGCCCAGAAACAACACCAACTAATTTCACAGAACCAAACATCCCCCTAATGTACGCAGGTGAGACCATACTCAAGATCAAACATGTTCATTTAGTGACGGTCCCAACGCCTTTCAAAGAATCTAAATGATTTAGAAACTATACAAAGAGAAAATGAGGACACTTGGATTGCGGCAGAATAAGCTCATCGCTACCCCAACAAGGAAGAGCATACAACGTCGACAATAATAGGACAATAAAAAATTGGATATTTCCCTTCAAAAGGCTGAAAACATAATCCGAAGTGAGGTTCTATGCACCCTCGGCAACTCCTGACTGTGCGAAAGCTTCACCCCGAGAGCTGTGGTTGGGGATCTGATTGTTGAAGCATCCCCTGCCTCATAGTCAGGAATTTTCATTCCCCGGTCCCCAAATTCTTCCTCTTCTCGACGATTTAAATGACCAAAATGGTGGTAAATTTTCAAAGGGATGCAAGATGATGGCTTATAATTCCCAAACTGGCCATACTGGTGGCACACAAGAGAACGGTTAGACAACAGGAAGTCAACACTGATGAAGATGGTGTCTTGGTGACAGGTTCTTCCAGCATACACTCCTTACCAGATGGGGAACCAGCACCAGTGCCAATTACCATTAAACACACCCCAAACTTCAACGATGGCGAGACATTTCACATTTACAAGTCCAAAACTGGACCCTCAAATAAACCTGAGATGGTACGAACCCTAACAACCCTGGGAGTTCACATCAACCTGAAGACCCATTCTAATTCCACATTCAAAAAACTAACCCTCAAAGAATTTGATTACATCGATCGATAGGAAACATGAAAAAAGAACTTAAAAATGGGCATGACTCATTAGCAACCATAGCAACCTTTCTGGATGGAATACTAAAAACAACAAAAAAACTCAACTGAAATCGGCATTTATCCAAAAATTAATCAAAGAAACAGCCCGATCCAAGGGCAACAAACTCATAATCTAAACATATACAAACATAAGTAAAAATTCCTTTTCCAAAAACCGTCATTTCTTTTAAATTTTAAATCTCACCTATGGCCCATTATGGACTGTCACATGTGCGTTCACCCAATCCTTTCTTCATTGCTCGCAGAAAAGTGCTCTCATGCACTCTCTGCACATATAGATGAACATGTGATCTTATATAAGGAATACCAAGGTTCGAACACTTATTTCCTTCATCAAATCCAAACAAGAAATAAAACATTCCAAATCGAAACACTCCCACTTTAAAAATTCAGTTTACCAGTTTCAAAAAAATTTAAAAGAAACAATTTTCCATTTTAAAATCACATTTATTTTTAACACACGCTCACATAAACTAAGATAAAAATGAAACAAAATAAAAAAAACCACCGGAATGAGGGACTAGTGTATATACCTAATCTGGAGACATGGTGGTGAGTCATGACCCAAGTAAGGAATTACACTAAGAGGAACTTGAACAGGTCACATGGACTCCACATGGGTCACCACCCCATGTGAGGCCACAACAAGAACCATTTCACCTTTAATATGATCTCTCAAACCAAAACAACCAAAGGCAAAAGACTCCAAACCCAGACTACCACTGGTAACTCAGGTCTTGTCATGGGTGGTGGTGACCAAGCACCAACCCATAACCTACCTCATGAGTCCCTACAATCCTAATCTCCTTATACCAGACATCCCAAATATCAAATAACCTCCCTCTGATACCATTTTGTCACAAACCAGCCTGGGGAGAACCTGAACCGGTCACCTGATCCGGCTCGCGGCAAGTCCCAAGGGGCGTTCCCAATCCCCCCTGGATGGAAACTAGTGCCATGCATCAATGTTAAAACATTGGGAATGATTTGGACCATAAAATATAAATAAGTAAATAAGAATAAACAGTACAAAATCACTAAACTCTAGTAGTGGAAATAAATAAAACCAAACAGTAGACGTACCTCCATGTGACCCTTAATTCACCTCCCAACCAAGGCCAACATTTCTCCCAAAATGAGCAACTCAGCCAAGAAAACATGAACAAGGGAAACCTGCGACTAAAATGATAAATTAGGCATGAGCATTAAAATGATCAGTAGGGATTCCAAAGTAAAAAACAGAATCCATCCAAGACCACTTTCTTGAAATAATCCCACAAACACTATTTTGCACATACAAAGATAGAAAATAGGTTTTTCATATTTGAAAGAAAAAAAAAGACAATGAATTTACCATTTCAAAAACCAACATACGCCAAAACCTGTTTTCCTCAAAACAATGCATTTATTGCAAACTGAATTTCTAATCCATGTTTATCAAATTTTTGAAAAAGAAGAATAGGTAATATGTAGATGCTGGAAACCAAGTGCAAGTAAAATTAAACAATTAGATATAATCAATAACCATGGGTGATCCTAAACATCCCTAGAAAACCCCTTGGCGTACTCAGTTTCAGACTACCTTCCGGCGTGGTATTCCATAGTCAATAACCAACCGACCACCCTAATAGCCAACCAGTGGCACATCCCTCCTAGTCTATCCACGACTCCAGGGGGTAATAACTTGTCTAATCAGGGCTATCAAGCAACCGTCACTCGATAATCTATAAGACTCCCAGGAACCCATGGATATTTTGATAATACTGTGTAAGTAGGAGGCCCTCGCACGTGTGACTCATCTCACCGCACTTTCCAACCCCTTACACGGACACCACTACACGACAACCCTCGAAGGGAAGTCCCTCTATAGAGATGCCCACAAATATATATGTATGAACTTATTTCACATTCAACAATGTGCCAACCGGGCCTTCACAGTATGTGCAGTTTGAAAACATTTTGTAAATGAGTTAAGTTGCAAATCAGGCACACACACTTTTCCCAAAAGTCAGTACAAACAGCCCATTCAAAACCCAATACCAAATGGGCCTTCAAACTGAACAACCATTCATCTCACACCAAAGGCCAACCAGGCTAACTTCTTTTCATCCCTCTTTGAAATACCAAACCATTCCATCAAAAACCTAGTTTTAAGAAAATATAGTTTTTATGTGTCCTTTCCATTTGGAGGCACATCTATGTGAGCACCTAGTGGTCCCATGGATGTTCCAAAAACCAACGACACATCTATTTTTTAGAAGAATCTCCTTAGAAACCACTTTCATAAAACACTTAGCATTGAAACCAAACCCAATTATTTCTCAACACTTTATCAAAGAAAAATGCATCTTTCAAACCAACCACCATTTCCAAAACTATTCTAAAACAACCTATTGGTTCATCATTTTGTCAAAAAAACACACCAAACCAAATCTTACATTTACAAAACACAATCACTATCAGTTAAAACCATGAACATCACAAGGCACTCAATTTAACTTTACCAAGAACCTATGGATTTCATATAAACCAACATCAAAAGCCACTTTCGGAAATTTAAAACAACAATATAACTATGTAATATGATTTTAATAAACAGAACATAAAATGCAATGATATAAAAGAATTAATTGAAAACATTCAAGTTCTCAAGGTTTGAATCAAAAAGGTGAAATGGTTGGAAACACCTACCTCAGTTAACCTATGTCCAAAACACACGCTCTTCCAGCGACAACCAGCTTCACATGTCACACAGTCGTGCGCACGTGTCTTTGATGTGCATATATACATATATATCTATATATCTATATCTATATCTATATATACACATATAAACCATACACCTATATACCCTAGGTATATATATCCTGCAATTCAAATAATGAGACATTACAAAATTAATAATTCAGGTAAAGCCTACTCTAGACCAGATAAATACCTCAAGGGTCTCCAACTGAATTTCACATATAAATTGGCATATGAATATATAACAATATATAAATATATCCTTACCCAAATATCGGTGATAAATGCAGTCACGCTCACCCGCGGTTGTTGGAGTGTGGTCCAATGGTCCTGACAAGTTGCTCGCAAAACCTTGGACATATAAACATGTCACCGCATTAAACCCGAATCTAGGGCTTCGACAAAAACAAATCGGACGAGAAAATAAACCTAAATCACAGTTGCGATGATCAGAAATATCAAGGGAGTTCATACCTTGACAAATCGAACCCAACTGAGTAAGAAAACATGAGAAAAATCCCACAGGTGGAAGATCCGAAAAGGGGAAACACACCGCACAAAATCTGACCTAGAGAACTGTCTGTCCGAGAACCCATTGCACACCATTGTTGTAGAGTCACAACCCATGGAGAAGGAAAAGGAACTGGGCCAGGACCGGTGGGGCAGCGCTGGGACAGGGCCGGCAGCGGCGGTTTTCGGGCAGCGGGATAGGGAGCCGGACGGGGAGCTGGAGCCGGGGATCCAGAGGCGGGCCATCGCAGTGTCTGGGAGCAGCGCCGAGGGGGGGGGTGCGGTAGGCCAGCGAAGGTGGGGTCGCGCAGACTGGGTGACTAGGAGGCTGACGACAGCGCGTGTCGGGGAGGCGGCCGGGAGGCCGGACGGGGAGGGGGCTCGCGCGGGAAAGAAGGGGGGAGAAAGGGGGGTTACGGCGTGACCCTAACCCTTCTTTTTTTTCATTTTTATTCTAATAATATTAATAATAATAATAATAATAATAGTTATTATAAACATATATAAATATGTAAATATATATAAACATATATAAACCTACTGATATAAATATAGATACATATATACATATATATATATATATAGACATATATATAACATATATAAACATATGTTCACATATGAACATATATATAAACATATATACACATACGTATATATATATACACATAACGTTAAAACATAATGTCACGACCCGTCCTCGGGGCCCGTGCTGTGACTACCCCAAGCCCGACTTCCATAGAACAGGGGCTGGAAACTAGCACCAAGGCGTAAATCCCAACAAAAGGGAAGGCATTGCCTTTGAAAAGTAAACAAGAACCACAGAGTAAGCAAGCGGAAAAGTAAACACTAAGTAAAAACTGTAACAAGATGTGATGAAAGTAAATGGGGGAGGAAATACAAGCCCAACTATAAAGTAAAACTGAAAGGGGAAAACAACAACTGAAAGGAAAAGCTGCATCGTCGTGCCGTCCTCTAGAAGTCCCACCTGAAGGGTGGGTACAGATAACTCCACTGCTCCTCGGGTCCTGCCGTCCGCTCCAAGTACGTCCGGCCCAGTTGTCCTCCTTCAGGTACCGTCCTACTCTGCAAGCCTCAACCACGATCAACGATGTCTGTCGTCTGCAACCAACACAACGTAGTGCGGGCATAACCCGTGCAGGGGTGAGTATAATCTACTCAGTAGGGACCCCGAGACCACCGAAGGTCTCCCAAAATCCACAAAGGATAAAACACAAAGGAAAGATAAAATCAGGAATTAACAACCGACACTGCTTAGGTATATTCCCATACATATACCTAAGTCGTCATTTCAATACGCTCCAACATCCGAGCCCAATTACAACTTAGTCCACACAGGAAAGTATACGTATTCCACACAGGAAAGAAAAAAGTAATCCACACAGGATAGAACAACACATTCCACACAGGAAAGCAACAGGATTCAGCTCACACAGGTATACATCATCGAAAAGGTGAAAGAGATGATCAGACATAGATACTGAATCATCTATGCTGGGACCCACATAGGATACAAGACCAGCCGTCTTCATTGATTCATTTATGCTAGGACCCACATAAGATACAAGACCAGCACTGAATCATCAAAGCTGGGACCCACATAGGATACAAGACCAGCACAGCTAGGACCCACATAGGATACAAGACCAGTTGTCTTCATTGATTCATCTATACTGGGACCCACATAGGATACAAGACCAGTATTGAATCATCTAAGCTGGGACCCACATAGGATACAAGACCAGCACAGCTAGGACCCACATAGGATATAAGATCAGTTGTCTTCATTGATTCACCTATACTGGGACCCACATAGGATACAAGACCAGTATTGAATCATCTAAGCTGGGACCCACATAGGATACAAGACCAGCACAGCTAGGACCCACATAGGATACAAGACCACTCGTCTTCATTGATTCATCTATACTTGGACCCACAAAGGATACAAGACCAGCATGGCTGGGACCCACACATGATACAAGACCAGCACTCTTTATCGTCGCAGTCCACTGAGGATCTCTGCACAGTCGTCGTCGCAGTCACAGTAGCAGTCGCAGCCAGCTCTAGGGTTCCCGTACACAGCAATCTCGTTCGGGAGGGTCCGCTCCACGAGCCGACAGGCTGATACATCAACAGTCACAAAGTCCAGAGATGATGTATCCAAAAGTTTTTTATCATCAACGGGAACTCAACGCAACAGACGGCGCGTCAATCGGACGCCCGGTCTGAGACTTATTGGCTTTTTCGTCCTAGGAGCCCGGTTGGTTTTTAAGGCAAAACCAACCCGACCGTACTCCACCTGCGTCCAAACCTCGGGCTGAGTATGCCAAAATATCCGACACACTAAGAGGAACTCAACAAAGTTGACGGCACGTCAATCAGACGTCCGTAGCTCAAGATATGAGTGTTTCCGCTCCGAGGGCCCGGTTGATTTTTGTGTACGAACCAACCCGGCCGAACTCAATGTATTCCGAAACATTGAGTGCGATATACCGAAACGACAGTCTCGATCCAAGGATCGCATCGCCACTGACGACGAGTCTTTTACGGGCATTTGATCGAAAGTGGCCCGAAAATGGGGGTCTGGGCCCGGGGCGTCCCAGCCCGACCCCCCCCCCCCCCCCTGGGTCGGCCGTCCCGGGTCGACCCGTCCCGGGTCCGACCCGGCCCGGCTCGATCCGGCGCGGTCCGGTCCGGCCCGACCGGCCGGGCGCGGTCGAGCGGGCGCAGCGGAGCGGCGGGGGTGTGCGCGGCCGCCCCCCCTTCGCCGCTGATTGACACCGGCGGCAACCGCCGCCAGCCACATCCGGCGGCGCGCCGCCGCCACCTTCCGCGGACCACCAGACGAGCTCCGTTGGTCCGTTTCTCCTGTCGTCTTCACCTATGGTCCCCCCAGGGCCCAACCTTCACTGTGAAGGCCTCAAAATTACCTTGCGGACTCATTTGTCATCACCCGTCAATCCGCATGTCAAAAACGAAACGCACCGTCTTCGTGGTTCTCCGACGCGGCATGCTGGAGCCGCGCCCCTTCGCCGTGGCTCTGCTCCGGCCGCGGCGCCTTCTACTTCCTTCGACGCGGTGAGACGGCGTCGCGTTCTTGTTCTAATTCTCAGCGTGGCGCGATGGCGTCACGTAATACTTACCGAGCGATTCTCGCGTGGTGAGACAACACCACGCCATTCCGTTCCATCCATATTAGAAACAATATCAATAATGGAGGAGGGTCGGCCGTGTTTGTGCGGTCCGGCCCCCTCTCATTAATCGATAACAACTAGTTGTAAAATCACGAAGTATGACAAGGTAGAATTCACGAACGAAATAATTAAATAATAAACTTCAACATCAATCTGCATGAACGAACGATCCGCGGATCAACCTGGAATTGGTTGGTCCGCGCTCGTCGTTCTATTCTCAAAAGATAACAGAATTCTAAAATAAATTCCCCTACCTCGGTTTCAAGAGAAGAGCACGTCAACAAGCAGCGGAAGACAAGCGTCTCGGAGGTCGGGCATCACGGTAATCGTACGTCGATTCTGTTGACGTCGAGGTGCGTCCGAAGAGGTACGTCGCTGGAGAAGCTTTGTAAGCTGACAGAGAAAGCCCGAGGAGGAAGCGGCATCTCCTTTCGTTGACATGAGAAGAATCTCGAAAGAAGCGGCATCATCGATCTTTGGAAACACACCAGATGCGAAAAAGAGAAGAGACAACACGTCTTTTTCTTCTTATGGTGACAACGTTCTTCGTCGGAGCCTAAGCGTTCTTTGTGTTCTTCGTCGAGGTTGAAGAAGAAGAAGAAGATGCTTCCAAACTCTCTCAAAGTGACAAAACTCTAACCAAAGGAAATAAAATAAGACTCTTTCTTATTTTATTAACACAACAACACAATTGAATTTCAAGAGTTTCAAATTCAAAACGACCCACAACTCACCTCATTAAACTCATCACATTTAAGTCATAGGTTATAACTTAAGATAACAAAATTAAAGTGGGAGTTGAGGGGGGTTTTAGAGGATATGATGGGGTGGGGTTCGTGTGGGCCCCACCACCCTCATAACCTCCCAAGGGAGGTTGGGTGGTTACCCAACTTCCATCAAAACAACACTTAGAGTAAAATAATAAAAATTGTAGTGTAAGTATAAAATAAACTTCCACAATTTTTATTATCAACACTCGCATAAACGCAACTCCGGAATAGGAGTTCCTAAGCAACTACCGGCGCTGTGGTTCCATCGGTGCCCTCGGAATTCGATTCCGGGCAACGGTTCAAAAGTTAGAAATTCCTGCTCGTTCGTTCATTGAACATACCCGAGCCAAACTTTGGAAAATGATTCCGGGCACACCGGGCCTCGGAATCAGGTGCCACCAGAAACTGCATTCTTGTAAAATCCCAAAGAAAATTAAGAAACAATTTCCCTTGAATTTTACGGGTCTTTACATTACTCCCACCACAGGGCTTTACGTCCCCGTAAATCTTCAACACAAACTAGGGATACAAAGGCGGTAGAGCTAGGCGGTAAGACACCTCACCAATCCTGCTGAGGACCTGGAAGGGTCCGATGAAGCAAGGAGACAACTTTACACCTTGGCCAAAGCTCCGTAATCCATGTCGAGGTGAGACCCGTATGAAGATGTGGTCTCCATCCTCAAACTCTAGTGGCCTCCACCTCCTGCCAGTGAAAGACTTCTGTCGGCTCTAAGCTGTCTTCATCCGCTCCTGGATGACATGGACCTTCTCTATCGTGGCCTGGACCACCTCTGGTCCCACAAGAGCTGCTATGATTTCTTCTTTGCTGATTAAGAGAAATCATGTCTCATCCCTTGGATGAACCATGTTCTTTTCCTAATACAGTCAATCTGATATGGATGATACTAATCCATACCAAGGATGATGTCGTAAGGCCTCGACGCGACTACTAAGAGATACAACCGTTACTCTCGCCTCCAAGGGTTGAGTCACACTGTTGGCATCAGTGTGTGGTAACTGGGTCTCCTCCAGTAGATGTATCACAAGTGAGGGTCAAGTCAATAGTCAAAACTGGAACCTCTTAGTAACAACACAAAAGAGGACAGGAATGAAAACTCACAAAGTTATGCGTCTTTTATTATTGCAGCTCATAATACAAAGACGCTACACAATAGCAACAAGGAACTAGAAGTAAAAAAGATGTATCCACTAGTACCACTCCTGTCCATTTTCTCCCAGAGCTCCATGATCGAAGGCCTCATCTGCCTAAAGCTAAGCTCTCGCATGTCCACTGACTCCCTGCGGTCGAGGTGGACCTCCTGGTGGTGGTGGTGGCAACACCTCGATGTGTCTCCCACCATCGGCTACTCGGCTAGCTCCTCTGCCTCGTCTGCCTGCACCCTGCAGACCACCGTGGTTGAACCTCTATCTGGGAGGTCCCTCTACCACCTATTACTCATCTGTAAGACGAGTCGGGCAGTCTTGAGACATGTGTCCTTGCCCGCCGCATGCATAGCAATGCCTGCCCCTCGTGTAGCTGGCTCTCCTTCATGTGCCCCGCACAACCAAATCTTCATCCAGTGACTGCCCATCTGATGGTCTGGCCCGTTTGGACCTCTACATCACCTGTCTACTGCCAATTGCAGAAGACCCTGCTAAGGGCCGTTCTGCGGAGGGCCCTGTCACTGGAGTCTGCTCGGCGAGAAAACTCTCCACTAGAAGGGATCTCTCCAACACCTCGGCCTGTGTCGGAATGTTGAGGGAGATCATCGAAGCCCTGATCTCGTGCCTCAGTACCTACTCGAAGGTCCGGGCCTGGAAGAACGGGTCCCGTACCATATCAGTGGAGTAGCGCGAGAGATCAGTAAACCTCGTCGCGTACTTGGCTACTGTCATGCTGCCCTGCCGCAGCTGTAGTAGCTCCTGGATGCGCACCGCTTGGAGGGTGGTTGGGACGAACTCGGAGCGGAAGATGCTCTCAAAGTCCGTCCAGAGAAGAGATGTCTCGTCGTGCACCTGGAGCATCAAGCTCCACTATCGGCCCGCTGCTGCGTGCAGTAGGCTCGCTGCGAGGATCACCATGAGGTCTGCTGGTGTCCTCACTAGCCTGAAAACTCGTACGACTGCCTCCAGCCAGTCCTCGGCTGCCTGGGGGTCCGTCTCCCCACGGAACCTGGGTGGTCACTGGCACTGGAACTCGTGCAGCGCGCTAAGGCGACGTGCATCGTTAGTGGCTGTTTCTGGAAGTATAGGTGGCTCGGCGAGTAGTTCTACCGCCGGTTCCACTACTGACAAAGGGCCCTGCACCGAGGCCTCGTCGCTCGGTGGGCTGTTGTCACGCTCGACTCTCGGAACCCTAGCTGACCGTCGTCGTGGGGCCATCCTGAAAAGGAAACAGGTGCTCCACGGTCAAACAATATACCTGGTGAGCTGACAAAAGTAATCCCAAAGAAAACTTGAAACACACATGCAATCAATGTTTTCGTGCATTAAGTCGGAAATTAGAAGTCAGGGTCCTAGTGTACGGATACGTCGGCCGCCGCACCAACACTGGACTCCCTAGACTGATAACCACACTCAATATGCTAAACACTATTGCTTCACATAGAAAATATCAGAGTTCGCGGTAGAACTGAACTACTTTGATACCAATTTGTCACGACCCATCCTCAGGGCCCGTGCTGTGACTACCCCAAGCCCGCCTTCCATAGTCCAGGGGCTGGCGACTAGCACCAAGGCGTAAATCCCAACAAAAGGGAAGGCATTGCCTTTGAAAAGTAAACAAGCACCACAGAGTAAGCAAGCGGAAAAGTAAACACTAAGTAAAAACTGTAACAAGCTGTGCTGAAAGTAAAGGGGTCCGGAAATACAAGCCCAATTGTAAAGTACAACTGAAAGGGGAAAACAGCAACTGAAAGGAAAATCCGCAGCGTCGTGTCGTCCTCTGGAAGTCCCACCTGAAGGGTGGGTACAGATAGCTCCACTGCTCCTCGGGTCCCGCCGTCCGCTCCGAGTACGTCCCGCCCAGTGGTCCTCCTCTAGGTACCGTCCTGCTCTGCAAGCCTCAACCATGATCAACACTGTTCGTCGTCTGCAACCAACACAACGTAGCGCGGGCATAGCCCGTGCAGGGGTGAGTATAAGCTACTCAGTAGGGACCCTAAGACCCCTGAAGGTCTCCCAAAATCCACAAAGGATAAACCAAAAAGGAAAGATAAAATCACGAAGTAACAACCGACACTGCTTAGGTATATGCCCATACATATACCTAAGTCATCATTTCAATACGCTCCTACCTACAAGCCCAAGTACAACTCAGTCCACATAGGAAAGTATACGTATTACACATAGGAATGCAAAACGTAATCCACACAGGATAGCACAACACATTCCACATAGGAAAGCAACAGGATTCCGCTCACACAGGTATAAATCATCGAAAAGGTGAAAGAGATGATCAGACATAGATACTGAATCATCTAAGCTGGGACACACATAGGATACAAGACCAGCCGTCTTTATTGTTTCATTTATGCTGGGACCCACATAGGATACAAGACCAGCACTAAATCATCAAAGCTGGGACCCACATAGGATACAAGACCAGCACAGCTAGGACCCACATAGGATAAAAGACCTGCTGTCTTCATTGATTCATCTATACTGGGACCCACATAGGATATAAGACCAGTATGGAATCATCTAAGATGGGACCCACATAGGATACAAGACCAGCACAACTAGGACCCACATAGGATACAAGACCATCTGTCTTCATTGATTCATCTATACTGGGACCCACATAGGATACATGACCAATATTGATTCATCTAAGATGGGACCCACATAGGATACAAGACCAGCACAGCTAGGACCCACATAGGATACAAGACCAGCTGTCTTCATTGATTCATCTATACTGGGACCCACATAGGATACAAGACCAGTATTGAATCATCTAATATGGGACCCACAAAGGATACAAGACCAGCATGGATGGGACCCACATAGGATACAAGACCAGCACTCTTCATCATCGCAGTCCACTGAGGATCTCTGCACAGTCGTTGTCGTAGTCACAGTAGCAGTCGCTGCCAGCTCCAGGGTTCCCACACACAGCAAGCTCGTTCGAGAGGGTCCGCTCCACGAGCCGAGAGGCTGATACATCAACTGTCACAAAGTCTAGAGTTGATGTATCCAAAAGTTCTGTATCGTCAATGGGAACTCAACTCAACCGACGACGCGTCAATCGGACGCCCGGTCTGAGAGTTATTGGCTTTTTCGTCTAAGGGGCCCGGTTGGTTTTTAAGGTAAAACCAACTTGACCGTACTCCACCTGCGTCCAAACCACAGTCGGAGTATGACAAAAGATCCGTCTCACTAAGAGGAACTCAACAAAGTCGACGGCACGTCAATCAGACGTCCGTAACTCAAGATATGAGCGTTTCCGCTCCGAGGGACCGGTTGGTTTCGTGTACGAACCAACCTGTCCGAACACAATGTATTCCGAAACCTTGAGTGCGATATACCGAAACGAACGGCTCGATCCAAGGATCGCATCTCCGCTGACATCGAGTCGTTTGGAGGCCCGTAGCTGAATATATGGGCATTTGACCGAAAGTGGCCCGAAAACGGGGGTCTGGGCCCGGGGCGTCCCGGCCCGACCCCCCCTGGGTCGGCCGAACCGGGTCGACCCGACCCGAGTCCGACACGGCTGGGCCCGGCATGGCCCGGATCGGTCTGGCCAGGCCCGGTCCGGCGCGGTCAGGTTCGGCCAGACCGGCTGGCTGCGGCCGAGCGGGCGCCGCGGAGCGGTGGGGGTGCGCACGGCCGCCACCCCTTCGCCGCTGATTGACACCGGCGGCAACCGCCGCCGGCCACTTCCGGCGGCGCACCGCCGCCGCCTTCCGCGGACCACCGAACGCGCTCCGGTGGTCCGTTTCTCCTACCGTCTTCGCCTATGGTCCCCCCGGGACCCGGCCTTCACTGCGAAGGCCTCAAAATTACCTTGCGGCCTCGTTTGTCGTCACCCGTCAATCCGCATGTCAAAAACGAAATGCGCCGTCTTCGGAGTTCTCCGGCGCGACATGCTGGCGCCGCGCCCCTTCGTCGTGGCTCCGCTCCGGCCGCAGCGCCTTCTACTTCTTTCTACGCGGCGTGACGGCGTCGTGTTCCTGTTCGACTTCTCAGCGTGGCGCGACGACATCGAGTAATACTTACCGAGCGATTCTCGCGTGGTGCGACGGCACCATGCCATTCCGTTCCATCCATATTAGAAACAATATCAATAATGGAGGAGGTTCGTCCATGTTTGTGTGGTCCGGCCCCCTCTCGTTAATCGATAACAACTGGTTGTAAAATCACAAAGGATGACAAGGTAGAATTAACGAACGAAATAATTAAATAATAAACATCAACATCAATCCGCATGAACGAATGATCCGCAGATCAACCTGGAATTGGTTGGTCCGCACTCGTCGTTATATTCTCAAAAGATAAGAGAATTCAAAAATAAATTCCCCTACCTCCATTTCAAGAGCGGAGCATGTCAACAAGCCGCGGAAGACAAGCATCGTGGAGGTCGGGCGTCGCGGTAATCGTACGTCGATTCCGTTGACGTTGAGGTGCGTCCGAAGAGGTACGTCGCTGGAGAAGCTTCGTAAGCTGACGGAGAAAGCCCGTGGAGGAAGCGGCGTCTCCTTTCGTTGACACGGGAAGAAGATCGAATAAAGCGGCGTCGTCGATCTTTGGAAACACACCGGCTGCGAAGAAGAGAAGAGACAGAACGTCTTTCTCTTCTTATGGTGACAGCGTTCTTCATCGGAGCCTAAGAGTTCTTCGTGTTCTTCGTCGAGTTTGAAGAAGAAGAAGAAGATGCTTCCCAACTCTCTCAAAGTGACAAAACTCTAACCAAAGAAAATAAAACAAGACTCTTTCTTATTTTATTAACACAACAACACAATTGAATTTCAAGAGTTTGAAATTCAAAACAGCCCACAAATCACCTCATTAAACTCATCACATTTAAGTCATAGGTTATAACTTAAGATAACAAAATTAAAGTGGTAGTTGAGGGGGGTTTTAGAGGATATGAAGGGGTGGGGTTCGTGTGGGCCCCACCACCCTCATAACCTCCCAAGGGAGGTTGGGTGGTTACCCAACTTCCATCAAGACAACACTTAGAGTAAAATAATAAAAATTGTAGTGTAAGTATAAAATAAACTTCCACAATTTTTATTATCAACACTCGCGTAAACGCAACTCCAGAACAAGAGTTCCTAAGCAACTACTGGCACTGCGGTTCCATCGGTGCCCTTGGAATTCGATTCCGGGCACCGGTTCAAAAGTTAGAAATTCCCGCTCGTTCGTTCACTGAACGTACCCGAGCCAAACTTCGGAAACTGATTCCGGGCACACCGGGCCTCAGAATCAGGTGCCGTCAAAAACTGCGTTCTTGTAAAATCCCAAATAAAATTAAGAAAAAATTTCCCTTGAATTTTACAGGTCTTTACACATAAACATATACAAACGTAGATACACATATATATACACATATATAAACATATAAACATACATATACATATATCTACACACATAACGTTAAAACTGGATGACCGTGAGGTATTTGCAAACTGTACGGTACCCAAGCGGACTGTAAGCAGGATACATGTACCAAACGGAAATCACGCACCCAATCGGACAACGCGTCTTAAACGTATGATTTTCGTGCAGTATCCCAAACCATAAACTCATCCCAACATTAAAATTTTAAACCGGGACTCCCTGAACTTACGCAAAATCACCCGATGCCAAGAGAAATAAAATAAATAAAATGACTAAAAAAAGCTGGTGTGACAGTCTTGGTCCTTATTGGTAGTTTCCTATTTGGTTGAAGTTAGCAGTTCCAGAGTTGGCACATGCTGAGAGCCTCAATGTTTGTTGTGCTGGTCAAGTTCTTGTGGTGGGGAGAACCCTCCTCATTTCTTGATAACTCTTCTAATTGCGGTTTCCCATTGAGCTAGTCGGGCGTGACTCGTGGAGTGAAAATTCAGACTGAGTTTGTGATTTTGTTTCCATCGTTCAGTTTCGAACAAAAATATGATTCCTCGGTTGGCTAAGTGACATTCTAGGGGCCGAAATTATTTGTGGTGGGAAGAATTGTCACACCCCAACCCGGTACCTTGCACCCATAGTTATTTTTCTTACTTATATTTGAGTCTCTTAGTTTTTTAAAGGTTAAAAAATTATTAATTTAAAATAAAAAAGAAATAAAATAAAATAAATTCCAAATAATTTAGTTGCATTATTATTAAGTTTATTATTATTATTTATTAAAGTTTTCTTTTTGTTTATTTTTTATTTTATATTTCATTTATTTATTATTATTATTATTTTCCTTTTTTTCTTATTCCCCTATTTTCCATCATTCTCTCCATTTCCCCTTCCTCTTGTGTGACGTCGACCACCCCCTTCCACTTCTTCTTCTATGACACCGACCCCCCCTCGTTTCCCTTCATGCTGCGTGATGCCAGCCACCCTATCCTCCCTGACCTTTAGCTGAGCGCCCCTCTCCATGGTGCACCTCCCTCTCCCAACAACATTTCATAGCAATTGTGACCCCCTCTCTCGGCTCCCCTTTGAACTCGGATGACGCAACCTCTTTGGCCGAACCCACTGGATGCACGACCCCCATGGTGCGCATCCCATCTCATTTAGATTTCCTGTTCAGTCCGTCATGGTATGGTCCATATATCTCTTCTCCTCCATTTCTTTGATAAATTCATCATTTCTCAATTGTCAATTTGAGTATGGAGAAATCCTAGGGTTGGGATAATTTTATTTTAGTTGGTTTATTCTGTCATTAGGGTATGAGAAATGCCTCTCAGGTCGACATCATGTGTATTCCAGCGTCCAACACTGAATGCAAAGAGGGTTGGCTCATCCTATATTGTCGTCGCTGCTTAGGGTGAGTGTTTTATTTTCTTTTGTTGTGTTTCACACCTTATTGTTGTGTTCATTAGTGATTTAGGGTTCCTAGTATTATTGTACAATGTTAATGGATTATTGTGGTGTAGCGCTCACATGTATAGGTACACGTGTGTATATATATATATGCCTTCCATGCACATTTTCTATCAGGGAATGGGGAAAACTTATAATGGATTAAGGGTGTATATATATATAAGAATGCATGTGTGCACAAGTGCGGGGCGGTCTTTGTCAAGGGTCTCAAGTGCCAAAGTGATCTGGCTAGGTCTTCTCCTCCTTGGGGTAGGTTCCCATGCACTTTATTTCCTATGGACTTCTGATATGCTTGTGCTTTATTTTTCTTTTGATGTATGTACAAATATATTTGTTAGTCGTGTGTTCATTTGAACCCATTTTATTATTCCTTGTCTTTGGTGCAAATGGTTGGTTTTAGGAGTCCTTATTTAATGATTTAAATTGGAATATTCAGTAATGTTAGGATTTCGGGGAAATGCATTTGAGTCCTTTTAATGGTTTTAATGTGGGACAATGTGTTTTGGCTGGTTTGGTATTCATTGGGAGAAAATGAAGTCTAAAAAAGGATTTTTTTTTTAAATTTAGGTGTGACCTCAAATGATTTGAAACGGGGTTTTCAATTTTATTTGAAATGGTGGATTACATTTCACAATGGAACTTGTTTTTGAAATGGGATTTTATCCATTATTTATTTTTGATAAAAATGACAATAAATGTTTTCATTGTAAAATACATTGGATTATTGTAATTTAGGCCAAATTGGTTTTAGTGTGGGTTGTCTTTGTGTTCGATGGGTTTCCTTAATTTAAAAAGGGTGTTTGGTTTTGTAAAATGAAAATGGAGTTTTCTTGGATTTATGTGGGTATGATTGAATATGATTATCCCTTACATTGGAATTGAGTTTGGAATTTCATATTTTCTAAGAAATGGATTTTCAAATGTTTACAAAAAGGGTGAAGGCCCGGTTGTCACTTGTGATGTGATATTGATTTCCATTGTTAATCCCTCCTGTTGTAGATAATGATTATGGTTTATGTGATTGACTAATGTGTTATAATAAATGGGTGTGTTATTGGTGCAGACCCTTGGTGTGTCATTTTGATAAGTTTTATTGATTTTTAAGAGTTTAATTGTTTTATTAATTTTTTTTATAGTGTGTTGGACGTCGCTACAATGGTGTTGGGTTGTTGGTGTCGAGGTATCCCACATGTACATGTATAGGGAAAGGACTATATATATATATATATATATATATATGCCCTCTTTGTACATATTCCCTCGTGGTGCTGGAAATATATTCAACACTGTTAGGGGTTTATATATATATATATGTATAAATTCATGTTCATGTATGCGCCAAGTGTCGGTTTGAGTGGTCGTTGACAAATAGAGACATGTTTGAGGTAGGTCCCCTATGCCTATGCCTTTAAATTTGAATTTCATAATTAATTTCTTCTTTTAAAAATATTTTTACATTTATTCTCTATACACATGATATGAAATCAGGTTGTGGTTGCTAGAAATGATTATGCCCTTGTTTTAAAAATTGAAATGTATTTTTAACACCATTGGTCTGAAGTTTCTTTCCATGAAAATTGATTTCCTAAGTGGTTTTAAATTAGTGATGCGTATTTCCAAAGGTGTATGGTATTTGGGCTGATTAGTTATAAAAAATGTTCCCTTTATGTAATTAAGCTCGTTTGGAACCTTAATTTTGTTTTATGAAAAAGAAAAACCTCTCTTGAGGCATACCCCCTTGGTTTTAGAAAATGATTTTTATGTTGAATGTGTTATTATGTGAATAATGTTGATGCTTATGAATTGTGTGAAATGATAGAGGGGGAATGTGATTTAGGAGGAAGAATAGTTGTGAGAGATTGAATAACTTTTGGATAAAGAAATTATTATGAACATATATATTTTATTGATAAAGAAAACTCACCACCCCATGGAATAGAGCACAATGGGAAACCTGGTTATCTTGGTGGGTGGACGAGGACAAGTACGCTAGATGACATGGAATGGGTTCATCCTGGTTTTGTCTAGTAGGATTGACACTACAACACTAACTAAATATATGGATAACTAAGGGTCATGGTTTCTAAGACACGTTTTCTGAGGGTCATGGTTTCTAATCCATGTTTTCTGAGGGTTGTGGTTTTTAAGCCTCGTTTCACCAACGTATGAGGTATCTAGGGCCCCACTTGTTCCAACAACCTATAGGGTTTTCCCATGGTGATCGTTTGCAAAATGGTACTTGTTATGTGATTTCCATTTCAGTCATTTCATACTGGATGCCTTATTTTTGAAAACCATATTTTAATCTAAATTGGATTCCTTTCATTTTAGAATGTTAATGCATTATTGGAACCTATTTTGAAAATGTAGTGGGAGAGAAATGCTTTACATGAATATGTAAACTTGCAATTTGAACATGAAAAGAAGGAAAAATATTATTTTATTATATCTTATTTTCAAACTGGTATGATTGGATTTTTACTAAAGGTTGGGGCATAGGATGTGGTTATATTTTTGCATTCCTACTGAGAATCTTGGTGCTCATGCCTTCAGTTGTAGGTTTCAATCTTGGATCGATTTTGGGAGCAGGTTTAGTTTACGTTATGTGGTGACCCACGAGGTCACCTAAGGTATGTCACATTTCTTCATTTATTCCTATTTATACTTCCATGTTGTTCGTATTATTTTCCTTTATTTATCTTCTTGTTTAGTTTATGTTTATTTTTCTATTTTATGGGACAAAACGTTCCCAAATTGTTTATTTTGATGCCTGAAATTAGTTGTCAGCCCATGGGGGTCAGGAACACCCTTCGGGCCATGTCGCGGACTAGCTCGGATGACCGGTTCAGGTTCGACCCGAGTTGGTTCATGACAAACCATTCTTTCCCTTTTTACCCCTCTATTGGTAATTAAAAATCAATGGAGGGCATGGGCTAACCAATAGGACCACCTTCCTGATACTAATATTTGTTTCATGTTTTCTAGTTTCCTCTAGTCTTACATGCAATATTCACTATTTATTTTTCCTTATAAATATTATAGGATTTTGTTTCCTTACCTATAGAGAGATCACAGTTATTTGGAAAGGGGATTCAAGTGTCTTTGATCATTTGGTCTAACGGCTTCCATGAATCTAATTTGTGATTTAATGTAGTGTTATTTTTCTCTTACATTTCTTGTGTAGTCAAGTTTTTACTAAGGAGGAATGTTGTCTGGTATCCTACGTACCCAGAATCCATTATGTGGTTATGATTGTGAATACTGTGTTTTATTTGATTCATCCATGTGTTTCTCATATTGTGCTAACACATGGACCATCATTTCTTCACCTGTTGCGATCTCCATCGTGACCCTTGGGTTCTATCAATCCGTTGTTCATTTACCTTCTTCGCCGAGAGAGAAAAAATTTACTTTTGGGGTTCTGAAAAGAGAGAGAGATAGAGAGATCAAGTTGTTGGATGAGAGGCCTTGTCTGAGGCTCCTGTTGTTTTCTAAAGGAGAACATATCTTTCTTTTCAATCAGTTCTCGTTGTATATTTCTGATGGATAGGTGGAGTCGTTATATCCTTTGGAGTGTGAAAATTTTCATGTGAAGGTTTCAAAGGTGCAAAGCTCCATTCTAGCCACTACCAGATCTCAGTGTAGAGATCCCACACTAGAGGTGGTTTCCCTTTGGGTTCTTACTTATTTATACTTCCAGATTCTGATGTATCATTTTATTGCTAGTGTGTGTAGCGTGTGTTCATCCAGAAGGGAGAATCTCTAACTCTACATGACGTATTTGAGGATTGTCACCAAGTTTAGCAAGGTTTTGTCGCCTCTGATAGCTTCTCTGATTCTTTTACTATTTTTCGAGTCTCTTATATTCCAATAAATTATTTTTTATAATAATAAAGTTAGGAGGTGGTGTTCTCACCGTCCACGTAGGTCCGACATGAGCCGAAGCATGTTATATTCTTGTGTTCCTTTTCATTTAGTTTTCTAGTTTTGAAATGCTATCATATTAATCATTGAATCATCTTCTATTTGGGTTTTAAAAATAGAATAATTTATCTAATCATGTTCATAACCCACCATCTAAATTAGTGGATCCTGACCATTGCATAGGGACTGCCACATCAACTCAACCCCAAACAGATAAGGTGAATCATCCTATATTTGAGAAATAATCTCTTAATTTCACCTTAGATACCCACATTGACCATCCACCATTGTCCAATGTTTTAATCCTTCATGTATCATATTTAAAAACAACATGATATTTGATATATAAAAAATATAGTAATAAATTCTGAAAAAAAAATATTGCAATGTGCTTATCAAAATAAATAAACATCACAATCACAAATCCTAGTGATATATTTAGATGAAAATTGAAATTCTACAATGATAAAACATAATATAAATCACATTAATATACTATACTAAAATAATTTATATAAACTGATTTGAATATCTATAAGGAAAAATATTTTAACTAGAGGGGTTGAAAAAATATTTTGTTATCAATTATTTTAAACGTAAATTAAAATTTATTCTGGAATGACTACCTCCAGAAAAAGTTTCAATGATAGAAGGCACCCTAAAAAAGAACAAAATTCTATCCATGCCCATGGATTCCCATGGGAATATTGGTGGGTGTGTATTCCTCCAACACATAGGGTGAATGGGTCTTACTATGGAACCATCCCTACCCTCCAATATGGTTATTGGCGCCCCTGGTCATGGAGAAGAATTTTATCCAAAAATATAATTCAAACTCATATACTTATATGTCTTGTGCTAAGTTATTTTCTCACCCCTCAAGGGATAGAATCATGATCTATATTGGATGGTATTTTCAATGAGTTTCTATTCTCATCTGTTATCATGCATGTAGTTTCCGATAGGTTCCTCTCCATCTCTAAAATTTTAGTCCTCGTGTACTCCTTGTGTTTCGAAACTGAATCCACCAAACCAAACATACCCCCATAGCATCTCTCAAAATCTTCCTCATTTTGTTTAATAGATTCTTGTTTATTAATTTTAGAGACCTTCACTGGACCAATAAAGAATTATCCATGCTTAATTTTGGTTTTAGATCTAGAATACACTCTGCGATACCTGAAAAACCTTAACAACCTCACTTTCCACCACATCCAAGTTAGAAGAATCCATCACGACATTTTCTATCATCTTTATAGTTTCAATTTCATGCCTAGATATATAATCCACTATTTACTTCTTCAATATGTTCATTTCAGCTTCCACCTACCCATAATATATTTGTTTGGGTCATGAATTAGAAAAATGTATAAAAGTATTATGCCTGAATTAACTCATTGATCCAAACTATTTTGAATAAAAGAAACATATTTCATATAATTTATTTTGGGAACTAAAAAATAGTTAAAAAATATCATTTTCCTCCCAAATATGTATGAAAATATTAACTTGTGACACCTACATTCAATAAATATAGTGCATTAGAAATTTACCCATTATGTTTGTAGTGTCGTGATATTTCACCACAATTACTGCATCAATAAAGGAGAAAAGTGTAATGTTATGGTTATTTCTTTACTTGATCTTAGCAGTAATCTCAGCAGACTATTTCTGGATAGAAATCATATCATCTATCTTTTCCGTGGAATTGGTATTTATTTCATTGGATAGGGATTCAATTTTAGGCATAAGTGGTAATTGGTAGTCAATTCCCCGAACATCAATAGGTGTCAACTACTTTGGATTAAGTGTGTGTTGGGAACCTTCCACAAGATTTTATCTAGTTTTTTTAGATGACATGAAATCCCCTCAATCAGTTGAGTGTTTCATTCAAAGTTTATTATAGAAAAAATTAAATTGCTACAGAATTTATTAGTAAACCAAGGTTCAACAAACAAAATTGAGGCAGTACATTCATGGAAAGAGTCATTTTTATAAAATTAATGTGATAAAACTAGAAATTATTCTATAATAAAAACCCATTTTATATTTCATGAGTGATTACAAATAAGTATCAAGTCTAAACTACATTGTATTTTTATGGGTCTGGTGGGGAATTCCCCATGGTTTCATCCTCCCAAAAGTCAAGAATAAAGAAATGAGAAAAAAAAGCTTTTCCTAACCTCTTGATTTCCTGATTTCATTCAATTGAAATTTCCTCTAGCTCTTTGATCTTGTTTGTGAGAATAGATTCAAGGTCCCGAGTCTTCTCCTCACATTAACTCCTTACACTGTATTCTTTTTTAGCATCCCTCTCCACAACTTTCATCTCCCTCTTCATCCTTTTAGAATCCCTTAAATTCACCTTTTTCTCCTATACCAATTTCTTAAATTCCTCATTCTCCTTAAGAATCTAATTTCTCTCCTCATTCTTCACTTTCAACTCCTTATTCTTCTCTACCAAAACCTTAACCATCACTGCAACATTTCTCTAAAACTGGTCGATCATGACATGTAACTTATTTAAATCATCATATAGTACTTCCCTGTCCTTATCCATTACCTCTAGTGGGATGGGACCAGATCTTAAGGCCTCTAGTTTTTTCAAAAGCTCCCCCACCCACCTCTACCACTCCTTCACATTCTCAGACATACTCACCTTCTACTGCCCTAGATGCCCAAAAATTTTATGGTCCATGGAATTCATTGTCTCATCATCTCATATTATGTAGTGCATGTAACTATCGATTTTGCAATGGAATAGGATTTCACATTCAAATGGAATCCCCCAAGTTGAAAAAACATAAAAATAATCATTTTATATATAAATATTAATGAGCCAGTGGATGATAGAAATCAAGGAGGGCCATGAATGATGGGTTCTGGGGCACAGAGAGTATATTTATTGAGCTTTATAGGGAAATTGAGGTTTCTGACGATTAATTGGATGTTTCCTTTAGGGTGGGTGGGGGGAAATTGAGGCAGATGAAGGTGAAGTGTAAGGTTTCGGTTATGTATTTGGTGGAAGGGAGGGAGGAATTCAGTGATAAAGGGAGGGAGTGGGAAAGGAGGTAGTTGTTTATGGTGCATATAGTGGTGAGCTGGTAGGAACGGTTAGAGATAGGGATAGTCATCTTGTTTCCACTGAAAGAGGGGGATGAGGGGTGGCTACTATAAAATCTATCATCAGATTCATGGGATGAAAAAATAGGTTGAATCGTTGGTGGCAGGTTGCGCCACATGAAGGATTCATTCGGATGGAATCTTCCTCCTCCGGTTCCCACTGTCTTTGGAGGTCCTTGATGGATATCGCTCTTCTTGAATGCTCTCACACAACTGAAAAAAGGGCTATTTCCACGATTCAAAACTGTGGCAATCAACCCCAAAACTGTGGCCATAGGCTACGACCATGGTTTTGGCCAACCCTGGCCGCTATCGCCATGGTATTAGGTCTCGACCTATTTCCATGGTTTTAACCATGGAAATAGATAGCTATTTCCATGTTTCTAAAAAGAGTGGCAATAGGCCTCCAAATTTTCCACTGTGGTGGTTGACCTATATCCACAGTTTAATTAGTGGATATAGGTGGCTATTTCCATGGTTTTAACTGTGGAAATAGCCTAAATCAAAAATTCCCCCCAATAGGTTTTGATCCATTAACCTCAACTTTGCAATCTAATGCACTTACCACTACATCACGCCTCAATTCAGGTATATATATATGTATATTATGATATATATTAATAAAAACCATGTAAATTGCCTCAAAACCATGGTGGTTGGGATTCTCACCAAATCATTGCGGGAATTTTTGTTCTCACAGAAGTACGGGAACCCTATAGCCACAATTTTGATGAATCGTGGCTATAGGGCATCGAAAAATTTGGTATATAGCCGCGACTTAGAAAATCGGGGTCATAGGCCACAAAACCGTGGAAATAGCCATGGGATATTTCTACAGTTCTGAAAACTATGGCTATAGGCCGCAGAAAATAGGCCTATAGCCATGGTTTTATAATAGTGGCTAAAGGCCACAGAACCGTGGCTATAGCCACCTATATCCAACGATTCAAAACTGTGGCTATATTTCTATGGTAGTAGCTCTATTTTCTAGTTGTGTCCTTTCATTTCTCTATTCTCTCTATCTTTCTTTCATTTTGTGCTTTACCGCTTGGATTGCAAGCACATTTCGATAGTTTTTTTATGTATGTGATTAAGACTGATCAAGTTCTTCATTAAATAAATTTGATGAATTGTTAATTTTATCATTTTCCTAGTAATATTTGATAGGTCGAACCATATTTACAACACCCTTCTAAATAATTCATTTGATTCATAGAAAAAAAATATTATATCTTCAAATTCTATATGACTATTTTATGACACAAATATAGAAATGGGTGAAAAAATAAAAAATGATAAGGAATTATCATATGATAAAAAACCACAATATTTATAATGTGGATATTTTGGTAAATATGATTTTTTTAATAAATTAAAAATAAAAAAACATGTGTTTTGAATTTATTTCAACTTTTACACTCAATACTGACTAGTATGAATTTCCTATGAGTAAGACATAACACATGTTCTTTTATAATAAACTACCATGAAATATGACATAATCTTGTGTTTTAATTCATTAATTCTATCACAAACTAGTATGGGTTGTCAGCCAACCTCACACCCAGCCTGGCCCATGACATGGACCAAAAGGCATTCCCGATACTTATGAGTTGGAAACGAGTGTTTAGAAATCTGGGAACTCATTTGAGAACCATTTTTCCCCTGAAATAACTAACCAACAACAAACCATTGTTTCATGAAACTAAATCAACATCGAAGTTATGCAATAAAAAAGGGGAATAAAAATTAATAAGTGAGTTACACATTTTACAAGAATAGTGGGAATCAATTCTATCAAAAATAGGGAGGGGATCAACTGGATGAAAAAAACCACCATACAACACATTGGTCGACACCCCATACCACAACCACCAAAACCCATCCAAAAGGATCTCTAGCAGAATGAACCATCATCATCAACATAAAATACCTTCTTTTTACCAAAGGTAGACATAAAAAATTTTACATACACCCAAGGTAGAATGTAGGGTGTGATCTAAAATGCTCATTAGGATACCACTAATAAGATTTCAGGCAATGAAATTAAATAAAAAACAAAACACGTTAGTATTCAAATTAATGGATTTAAAAAATTTTGAAATGAAAAAATATTTTATTAATATAAGTGGTCAAACAATGTAAGAGAGATAGAACAGAAAAATGACATGTGAGCATGAAGTCATGTATTATATCTTTCAAAATTTGGTTTTCCCACTTAGCGTGACCATCTGTTTCCAGATGATATGTTGTACTAAGATTGAATTTATATCACATTCCCTTCTAAATTCCTTCCTAGAACCGAGAGGTAAAACATGGATCCCTTTATGAAATGATAGCTAACAGAACACCATGAAGCCTTACAATTTCATGAACATATAACCCGCAAAATTCATCAACCTTTGTTGAATACTTGATTAGAATAAAATGTCATGACTTGTTTAGCAGGTCAATAACCACCAAAATTATGTTCCTTACTTTGGGGGTATGAGGAAACCCAACGATGAAGTCCATGGTGAACATGTCCCACTTCTAGGTAGTAATGGAATGTGGTTGAAGAAAACCTGAGAGCCTCTAGTGCTTAGATTTATTTTTTTGACAAGTATAACACCTGGATACAAAGTCATCTGTATCACGCCTCATGTCTTGCCACCAAAACCAGTGTCGTACATTATAAAACATATTATTGTCTCTAGGATGTTTAAACAACCAAAATTAGTGGTTATCCTGCATCACCACCTTTCTCAAAGATAATAGCACCGTGAAGAGACCATTGAAATAGAGAATTCCATCAAATGTCTTCAACCATATTTTAAACACCTCCCCACCATTTATATTCTTCCTAGAGAACATAAAAAACTCATATTTAGGTTTTTATTGTCTAATCATCTCCAAAACGAGAGAATCAACTGGATTATAGCCAATAACGTGTTACCCCTATGCTTATTGGATCCCAAGTTCATATGAGAAAAAGGAACCATCAATGTCCATTTATTAGTGGACTCCTTCACAGAATTCACTTACATTTTTCTGTTTAGGGAGTTCGCCACTAAATGGTATTTAGGAATCAATACACAACCATGAATCGTACCTGAAGAATAACAGTAGGACATGTACTCATTTTTTTTATTTATGTAGGATCCAAATAAGGGTGATGGTCAATCAATGCTTGAGATCCTTAAAAGATTCCAAACAATCTGGGATCCATTCAAACCTTACCCCTTTTGGGTAAGCATGGTCATGGGCGAAGCGAGTTGAGAAAAATCTATGAAAAATTGTCTATAATACCCTTTGAGGACCAAGAATCACTTAATGTTGAATTCATTTCTTTTTATCTCCAATGACATAATTACTACAATTTTCTTTGGGTCCACTGAAACCCCACATTTTGAGATTAAGTGGCCTAGAAAATTTACTTCATGAATCCAAAAAGTGCACTTGGAGAGATTGGCATTGAGAATGTGGTCTTGAAGAGTTCCTATAATGATCCTAAGGTGCTACCCATGTTCCTCCTCCATCCCAAAGTAGACTAGTATTTCTTCCAAAAAAAACCATGATAGAAGTTTATAAGTACATATGGAACACCAAATTAATAAGAGCCATGAAAACCATCAGATCATATGTCATCCGAGATGGAATGATCAAATACTCAAAGTGTCCATACATACTTTAAAAGGTTTTCTTGGGAATGTCTTCCTCTCTAACCCTGACATGATAATACCCAGATCATAGGTCAATCTTGGAAAACCATCTTTCCTCCTTGATCTGATAAAGGAGTTCATCAATGTAGGGAAGGGATATTTATTCTTAATGGTGACCCTATTCAACTTTCGTTAGTCAATGCACAATCAGAGAGATCCATCTTCCTTTTTAGAAAATGTTACTAGGGATTCCCAAGGTAAGACACAAGGGTGAATGATTCATTTATATTCCAAATAATCCAGCTATATATTTAACTTCTTTAACTCGGTGAGGTCTATATGATATGAGAGAAGAAATATTGTTTGTGTTCTCAGTGCCAAATCGATGGAAAATTCCGCATCCCTCTTCGGGGTTACCCTAAGAAATCATCTGGAAACAACTCTAGATATTCATCTACTATATGAGGAAACCCAATATTAAGACCTCTATTATCACCATGTAACATAAGATAAGAGACCTAGAAAATGAGGTTGCCTAACTTTGGAAGTGGAGGTCTAGATCATCTTATCAGGGATCTCATTCACCTTGGAATACCTAAGTACTTTCATCGGGTGCCATAAAAGTTACTCATCATTGATAAAAATTGATATGCACCTTGAAAGGTACCATCCAATATATTCCCAAGATCACAAAAAAATATCTATTCTAGGACCAAGAAGTTCCATTCTAATTCGACCCCTGACAGAGTGAGAGCACATGATGGACATTTCAAACCCTATTCCCTCTTTATACCATGTTTCCAAACCAACTCCATGGAATAAGGTATAATTTTGGTTGTTAATTTCTAAAGTTCCATTAAAAATACATAAAAAAATAATTAGAATCACCCATATCAAATAAAGCAATGATAATGGACAATGTGATGAAAACAATACCTAAAACTGTTTTGGGGACTTCATTCGATTCCACCAGTTCCTGCTCTATAACATGAAGGTGTCTCGTCACTATTTGGTCCCTAGAACGAATACTAACTTGCAACTCTACCTTAAGATGACTCTACCATGTAGTTTATCTATCCCTTCCACCATGACCATCAAACTGAGAACCCATAGTTCTATATGGTTTTAGATGGTTTTGACTAATCTGTCATCCCCCTAGAGGCTAAAGAACATGCACCACTCTGATATGGGAGTGTATTTATAAAAAACTACTATAGGTTCTCCATAATTCCACACCAGTGAAATAACCTAGGTGGAGATAAACATGTGGTTTTTGTAACACACTAATATTTTACAATATGTCCCTTCTTAAATAATTTTTATTTCTTTGATAGCTTGCATTACATAGAACACTGAGCTTAAAAACTAATAAATATTATTATTTCATTATGATAGTTATCACCTAGTCATTGGAATTAATAGAATGAAAGAGATTAACTAAATTATAAAAATATATTTTAAACATGTTTATAAAATTAATTCATTGGTTTCTAATTAATTATAAATGAAGATAAAAAACATTGAACATAAATGATGTTTTTTTATAAAAAAACTATATTTATGCTCACAATGGAATTTTATCTTAATAAATTAAATTAATAAATATTAGTGAGATATATTAATGAAATTTATATAATATATATTCAATAAAAAAATTTCAAATTCTTCTAACAAGTTTTATAGGATTAATATAGGAATAAATCCAATACTAAGCATAAAAAGCTATATATTTCTAAAGACATCTTTTCTACCTTTTGATGACACACCTGTTTTAAATATAAATTTAGATACTTTTATAAGTTTTATTTGAAAAAATAATCTTCAATTTTTAAATCATAATATAAAAATTTTATTATGGTGATATTTCGGTATTTTTTGTTGAAGTTTTATTTTTTGATAAATTGTTAAAAATATTGAATTTTAATTGAAAACTAATTATTTGTACAATTTATTAATATTGTTAAATTATATATTAAATTTATTAAAGAATAATTAGTTCTATTATAAATCATGGAACCAATTTCACATTGAAATTGGATATAAAATCATTCTAAATTTTTTATCTTTTCACTTTAAAACGCCACTTTTTCATTGTGTGCGTGAGATTATTTTTAAATCTAATTTTGCTAATTTTATGAATAAAATTTGGTAAAATAATTACATATTTATAATAATAAGTTTTAAATTAGATTCTAAGGTCATTTTAATTTTTAAAAATAAAAAATTTACCACGGTAAAAAAAATATTTACCGCGGTATAGGTAAAATAATGAAAATGGTTAAAGTTAAAAGGTAAAATCTTAAAATACAAAAGTAACAAATTTTAATGGGTGGATGAGGTATTTATAGACCCTAAACAACTTCTAAAATATTAATTAATGATCCATTTCATTTAAATTAATTCCACCTCAGTGTGGTTGGCTTTAATTATAAAATATTCATTATTTAATCACTTAAACCCACCTCTCCTCAAGTATAAATTCCACCCCTCACCCCCCATTTCGAATCACAAACCTTATATCTACTAATATATCCACCAAAACATATCCTCCTCAATATCCCCACATACAAGTTATGATGGTCACAACAAAATACAAAATTTGAGGTTTTTAATGGTCTCCCAAGGAGGTTATGTTCAAGAGGTGGTTAAAGAATCCTATACTTAAGGGAAGTGTGAAGTAAGATTTTTCTCATCTCACTCATTCTTTTGGCAGATATATACCTTAATCGCAACCTATTTGTTTTTTTGTGGTTCATATACTTTCCATTAATGTATTTTATGTTTTTTATTCTTAAATTTATGTGGATTTACATATCCATTTGAGTATCTCTTTTTTATGGGGTTTATAGTTTCAAAGTTACCAAAGTGGTAATAATTGTTTTTCAAAAATTTTATTTCCTTGAGATATTTGTTATGTTATACACATATATTCTTTTATAATGTGTATATAATTATCCATTGACATGTTATATCATGAATATTTTTATTCTCATGATATTTTATGTTTCATTTAATGTCATTCCCTCATGGGGCTTATAATTAAAATGTTTCAAACTGGTATGATACACTTTTGAGTGTTTAATGATTATTTTTCACAAGAATTTTTCAATGATATTATTTAATGTATTTTCATTTATTTCAAAATATTTAGTTGAATATTGTAACTCATTGAGGTTTGTCTCTTATGATATTATCTTCTATAATTTAGTAAATGGTTAATGGTCAGTTTTACTTGGGAAGTTATGATATTTCATATTAATAGTTCTTCCAAAAAATAGTTATTAATTTTTAAAGGTGTTTACTTTATTAATTTGAGGAATTCATTGGACTAATTATGTGATGGGTGGGGAATGATATATCCTTTATATGCATTTATAGGTCTCATGAGACAAACCATATTGGGTTTTGTCTAAGGCATTACCCATTTATTTTCTGTTGTCTTGGCTGAGGCCATGAAAGTAAGTTTTAGATGACTGACATTATGTATTCCATCATTATGAGATTAGTTGTTAATTTTAGATGTTATTAATTAGTTAGTATAATTTCTCTGGATAAGTTTTCAATATCCGGGGAATTTTTATATGTAATTATTCTATCATATTTTATTACAACCATATCATTCTCAGGTTATTGATTAAATGACATATGTTTCAGTTACATGGCTTTCCATATTGATTATTTATGATAGCTCATGATTTATAAATACCGTTAATGAACATCGGAGCTCATCACATTCTTATATTTTATTTTTTCCCAGGATACCAAGTAGTGATAATGTCTGACAATGCAAGGATGATATTGGAAAATA
The DNA here is from genome assembly GCA_963277665.1 of Viscum album. NCBI lineage: Eukaryota > Viridiplantae > Streptophyta > Magnoliopsida > Santalales > Viscaceae > Viscum > Viscum album. The sequence continues at coordinate 60,161,587 of OY728158.1, forward strand.
TTGGTGTTCTAAAAGGAATCATTATTTTGTATTTTATAATTTAAATTATACTATATGTTTCATGTATGTATCTCATTTTAAAAAATTACTACATCGTTTAGCCCTTCAAGATGTGATTCCTTTTTATAATCTTCCAATGTAATAGTGAAAGGCACCGGCTCTGGGCAATTGGAGTATAGGGCATTATAGTTGGTATAAAATGGGGTGTAGTAGAATCCTTGTGAACTATATTTAAAAAACATAGATTAGGGAATATAACCCTATGAATGAATTTGAGAATAAGAATAATTATAGGATAATATCCAATAGATATGGTAATGACCATGGATACCTAGTTTACACCTAAAGAATAACGTACTGAGATTAACATTTCATTATTAGGACCTGATTTGCATAATATTATCTCACTGTGATTAGTGTAGTTTAATGTTTTCACTTTACTTTTTTAGTCAGTGGTGGGAACCAGGATGAACTGAGTTAACGTAGAATGTTATATAAAATTTACTGTTGCGAAACCAAATGGGATAACGACTGGAAATAAGAATATTGTTATTATGATTATCCAGTTAGCATGATATTTGATTGAAAACATAAACCTTAATCGACTCTCAAACTCACTAAAGAAGAGAAAGATAAAGTTACCTGAGAGCTCGGGTGGTGGATACCATAAATGAAGGATAATTCACTTTCTTATACTTTTATAATGAGATAAGAAACACCCAAGTGTATTTCTTAGAAGAAAAACAAGATGTTTATGTGTGGAAGAGAATAAAAAGATGGTAATTTCCATGAAAAAATGAAAATACTGGAATAAAGTATGAGAATTCTGAAAACCTATGTCATAAGGGGAAAACTCATATAGAGGATCAGAAAGGTTATAAATGTAATGTTTATAATATTGAGGATGAAGAGAATACAAATGGAAAATGAAAGGAAGGAGTTATTAAGTAATAATATGATGAAACAAAGTAAATTTTTTAAGAATAAAGTAGAACGATTAAAGTTATATTGTATTTGGATTCAATAATTATTTAATCAATGATGTTATGATTATAAAAATCATGATATATATAATTATTGTACTATAGTACTTCTTTTCTAAGGATTTGAGACAACATGTTGAATTGTACTGATAATCAGGAAAGTGATTCAGTGTAAAGTTGATCTTTTATAAAACATATTATTAAAGAAAAAACCATTAATATATTCTTGATGTTAAGATAATAATGAAAATGATATATTTATGGAATAGTATCAGTGACCATGAGAGTGGTCGGTGATTTGATTGTTTATGTTATCTTTGTTTGGTTTACTATAAGTTTGGATTTAAGGAATAAATTAACAACCTAAGATATTATTTTTTGACTCGTGATTGTTTCATTAAGGATTAATGGTAATGAAGGTATTTATATATATGTTATGTGACAAAAATATTTACATTTTGTAAAAAAATATGATGATATATACAATTTAGTGACCTTGTTTCTGGTTTTTTTGTCTTTAAATTTGGACAGACTTATCTTGAATGAGTCTTAAATTTGACTACTTATAGAATTGATTAGGATGAACATTTTATAATATTGTTTTTTATTAAATAATCATTATTATATTGGATATCATGTTATAAACATTTTTATTTTAGTAAACATGTATATGAAAAATGTAAGGACTTGTGGATCTTATGATCTATTAATGTGCTTCAGGAATAAAAAATGCATCGCGGACATTCATTTCATAGTGTAAGGGTTGAAGTGAATTTAGATCAATGCACAACCAATGGATGAGATTATGATTATGACATGTAAATTAATCAAGTATGTTTATTTTTGTTAAGTTATTATAATAATATTAAAAAATACCTTAACTCTAATAAAACAATTCTAAAAGAAAAATTTTATTTTATTAATTTTTATAATATGGAATCAATATTCTCTTTAACTCGTCTAAGATTTATAGTTTTGTGATGGTATCCTTTCTAATGACCATGTTCTTTTCACTCTCCATCAGATCTAGAAAATTTTATTTCTCTCCTATATCTTGGTGTTCAATTAATACTAATTTTATCCCATTCAAAATCCAAATTTTGTGGCGACCTTCTCATTTCCCATTCTCTCTTTTTAAGGGAATGTTTTATTAATCCTATTTATGATATGTGTTTCCCACATTGGAATTTTCAAGTCTCAAACATTAATTTTCAAAGTGCATTTTAGAATTGTGAGGATGAAATTTATTGAAGGATGAGATAATGTAACACCCCATGATTTTATGGTATGTTTCTTCTTAAATAAATTCAATCTCTTTGATACCTTGTGTTACAAAGATCGTTGAGCTTAAAATAATGACTAAATATTATTAATTAATTACGATATTAAAACCTAGATATTGGAATGAAAAAAATGAATTAGATTAAGTAAATTATGAAAATATAATTTACATATGTTTGTAAAATTAATAAATTTGATACCAATTAATTATAATTGAAGATAAAACCCAATTTAACATAAATAATGAGTTTTTATAAAAAAAATAAATTTTTTCACATAAAGAAATTTTATCTTAATAAATAAAATTAATAACTATTAATTATAGATATCAATGAAATTTATATGATATATATTCAATAAAATGTTTTTAAATTCATCCAAAAAGTTTGATCAGGTTATGATAAGAATAAATCCAATTTTAAGCATAAAAAGCATTATATTTCAAAAGGCAGTTTTGTCTCCTTTTGATAGCACTCAAATTTTAAATATAACATTTGACACATTTATAAGTTTTATTTGACAAAAAAAGTTAATTTTTGAATTTTTTTATCAAACTTATCTTAGGGTAAAATTTTGGTATTTTATGGGGAAGTTTCATTTTTTTAATGAATAGTAAAAAATATTGAATTTTAATTGAAAACTGCTTTTTCATCTCATTGATTTATTTAGTTAAATTATATTTTATATTTTTTAAAATTATAATTAGTTAAATTATAAATCAATAAAACCACTATAGTTCATTTTATCCAATTTAACTTCGAAATTAGATATAAAAACATTTCAAACATGTGAACTATTCACTTTAAAATCCCACTTTTTATTGTGCATGTGGTCTTAATTTATAATCTTATTTTTACAATTTTATAAATTGAATTTTTTAAAATGGATTCAATATTTGGAATCATAGGTTCCAAATTATTTTTTGAGGTCATTTTCATTTTTATACATAAAATATTTACTATGGTAAAAAATTTATTTACTGTAGTAGATGTAAAATAAGGATAAAGGTTAAAGTTAAAGTGTAAAAGATTAAGCTACCTATAAAATAGAAACTTTAATGGGTGTTTGAGGTATTGATCAACCCAAACCAGCCTCAAAATCATTAATTAAAATTCTAATTCATTGAAATTAATTCCACCACAATGTGGTTGGATATAATTATAAAATATTCATTATTTAATCACTTAAACCCACATATCCTCAAGTATAAACACCACCCCTCACCACCCCATTTCAACTCAAAAGCCTTGTATCCCCTAAAATATCTAAAAAAACCTATACTAACTCTCCCCACATCCAATTGTTTTTGGTATCTCCAAAATAAGAAATCTAATGTCCTCAAGGTCCTCTAAAGGTGGTGATATTCAAGAGGAGGTTAAAGAATGCTATACTAAAGGGAACCTTGATGTAAGGGTTTTATCATCTCATTTTTACTTATATAAGATATATTAATTATTTAAGAATTATTTTTTATTATCTTCTGTATATAATTACAATGAATATATTTTATGTTTCTTATCCTTAAATTTATGGAGATTTACATATCAATTTGAGTATCTCTCTTTCATGGGGTTTATGGTTTAAAAGTTATCAAAGCGGTAATGGAATTTTGTCGCAATTTTTATTCATTGAGATTTTTGTTTTTTATACACCAATTTTATTTTATGAGGTGTATATAATTTTCCTTTGACTTGTTATATCATGAATATTCTTAATCTCATGATATTTTAAGTTTCTGTTAATGTTATTCCTTCATGGGGAATATAATTCAAATGATTTAAAGTGGTATTAGACACATAATATTGTTTAAAAACTATTTTACTCAAAAAAATTCAATTATTTCACTTAAAGTATTTTCATATATGTAATAATCCTTTGTTTAATCTTTTACCTCATTGAGGTTTATCTCTTATGATACTATCTTCCATACTTTAGTAAATCACCAATGGTTAGTTTAATTGTGGAATTATTAATATTCTGTATGACTAATTATTCTAATATAGATAGATATTAATTTGTTTAGTTGTGTAATTTATTCATTTCATGAATGAATTATAATTATTAAGTTATTGGTGGAGCCCACTATATCCCCTCGATGCATCGTTAGGTCTCATGAGACAAATCAGGTTGGGTTTTGGCCGATGACTTACACATTTACTTTTAGATGTTTTGTACAAAGACATGATGGTAAGTTTCATATATATGGAATTATTCATTCCATCGTTATGATATTAGTTATTGTTCCATGTGATTATTCAGCTAGTATAATTTCCATGTATAACTTTTCAATCTAATGGGATTGTTTATATGGAATTTTTTTACCATATTTTATTTCATCCAAATTATGCTCAAGTTATTGATTAAATGACATGAGTTTCAGTTACTTACTATGCCATAATTACTATTTATGATAGCTTTTAAAGTATCCATTCCCTTACTAAGAATCAGATCTCACACCTTTATTATGTTTTATTTTTCCCCATGGTACTGTTAAGTGTTTTATAGTTGACTATAGAGGGTTGATCTAAGAACATAATGGTGTTCTTAAAGGAATCATTATGTTGTATTTCATAATTTCAGTTGTAATTTATGTTTCAAGTATGTATCTAGTTTTTAAAAGATACTAAACTATTTGGCCCTTTGAGATGTGATTCCTTGTATAATATTCCAATTTAATAAAGTAAAGCACCGACTCTAGGATATTGGAGTCTGGGGAGTTATAGTTTTTATGTGTCTAGGGGCTCCATGCTAATGGACCACGACTAACGCACCACCAGTGGTTAAAGATAATGATTTTTGGGATAAGAAACTAGAGAAACCACCTCCCATATAATCATGCTCATTGTGATTATTTTTCTTCATAGACATTCCATGGATGCCTTGGCCCATTGTTGAACCTCCTCTAGAGAAAATATATTTAAAATTTTGATCAATCTCTAATATCATGGACACATAGTTTTTTCTGGTATGGTGAAAAGTTTATACTAACCAAGCACTAATTATATGCCTCTTTTTTCTCCTTAAAATCATAATTTTTCTTGAAAAACACTTAAGTAATCCATGAAATAAAGGTAAGACCAAAAATGAAAGAGAAAATACCTCAAAAGAACACCAATGATGTGAAAAAATAACTTTATTGAATTTCATTGATCTTTTCAGGTTTAGTGTATTAAATAATTTGGGAATAACTCTTACATAACAAACTCATACAATACATGTAGAACACATCCTCTTATTATCCATTTTCCCACAACACAAAACTTTTTTAAAAAGAAACATGTTTTATTTTCAGGGAAAATATTTACAATTTTCAAATTGTCTTATTCGTTGTTTATAGTAATCCTTAAATCCTATGAAAAAAAATTTAAAACATGGGATGAGCAGAAAAATCTTAGTAACAGACATAAAAATAATGAAATAAGTTGTTAGTCCATGAATTCTTTTAAAAATATTTTCTTTCTCAAAATAAATTTTGGGTTCAAAATAAACATTTTTTTACCCAAGAAATCAACTAATATGCATAAATCTTCTCATAAAACATTTTATAAGAAATATTAAAGTAATAAATAAAAAATCATAATGGTTTTATTGCAATTATTAAAATCTCATGATTTTTTTCACAATGTTATAATTTTCAACCATAAAAAGTAGAAAATATTTTCCTTTAAATATAATCTCATTAGATTACCTCGTGAAATCATAATATTTCTATAAAAACAAAATCAAACAAAAATAAATCGTATAGGTGACTTGAGACATCATTATTATATCACTCTTACATATGGAATAACATTCACAATTACAAATGGAATAACCTTTATGGTTACCAATGGAAGAACCATTACAATTAAAAATGGAATAACTTTCATGGTAAAATTCCAACATAAATCATACCCAATGCATTAGAGTCCCATCACAGTCTCAAACATAATTGGTTTTTAATGAAATAACCTAAAATGATAAATAATTCCCATGAATCATAGCATAATCATAACACATTAATGCTTACAGATTTCAAAATATTATTTTCACTCATAAGAAAACATTTCTACATATTGATATATCCATTTCTTTTAAAACAGAATTTTCAAAACCAAAATTTCCCAAATAAATGGAAATTATTTTTTTGAATAAAACAGTTAATATTATAAAAAACAGAAAATATAATATAATTTTGGTGGGGGATAATAGGTTGACAATGTATATGTTAAAATAAAGAATTTATTTTTTTTCTTTTGTAAAGAAAGTAAAAAAATTCCATATAAAATACATAAAAATACCTCCTAAAAACCTTTCAAATAATGTAAAAAGATCCATAAAATGAACATTATAATTAACTTATGTGCACATTAATATGTTAATAAAATTATTTTAAGAATATAGACATAGAAGAGAAATATTTATAAAATAAATCTTTAAAACCTTTAAAACGGGTTTTTAAAAGTAAAGTGTTTATCACATAAAACCTTATAGAGATTAATTTTTAAAAATTCTATAGAGAAATCCAAATATGGTAGAAAATGGAATTTAGAATCCATTTAAGCATAAATAATAATTTTTGAAAAATATTTAGAGGAACACGAACATGGAATAAAAATAGTTATAAGAGAAACTTTAGAAATGGGTTTTTAAAAGAAAGTTCCTTACCTTGAGTCTGAAACGTCGCACACGTAATTTATATTAATGAATAAAAAAATTATTGTTAATTATTTACTTTATTAATAACCTTTTTAAATTTTATTATTACTGTTATTTCCATGTTATAAAAATTATTGGATCATTTGAGTTCACATTAGATGTTTTGATGATATTCGGGCAATATATCCAAAATAAATTCAGTATGTTCATATAGTCAAATACGTCATTCTTTAAACATATTTAGAATAATAAACATTAAATAATTATCATTTTTATATGTCAATTATACTTTTAAAATCAATCATGAAATATGGTTATGAAAAATGAAGTTATAATCATAGAGACTGTAAGGAATAAGTACACATGGGTAACGTTTCTATTTCTCAGCGATAATTATGAAAAGAAGGTAAGTATTATTTAATCTTTCAATAATGAGAATAATATCACAAATTAAATATAATTTCTTTAAATATAGTTATATATATCATTCATGTGATGTGATGATGATAAATGAATCGCAACACTTCGAAGAGGTCGTGGTTCACACGTACGCACAGATGACGTTATCATTTTTAAATGAATGAAAGTTTTAGAAAATAAATTATATATTAATTAAAAAAATGATAAATATGGAATTAATATCATATATATATATATAAATTAAATCCATAATTATAACCATTTGTGAGAAGTGGTGATGGAAAACGAATTACATCATTTCATGAAGTGGTAGTCCTTTATACATAGAAACAGTGCTTTCATTTCTTTTTTTTTGAAAAAAGAGTCGCATATAAGAAATTACATGAACATAGAAACATATCAGTATATTTTAAAATGGTGAATCCACTCACCCACCATTGGTATTTTCCAATGGTGACTCGACTTACTCATTTTTGGTATCTTCTAATGGTGACACGTTGAGAAATAAACAGAGAAAATAATAGAGAACTATTCTTGATATAAGAACAAACTAGAAGAACAAATGAGGAGATGAAGAAGATGAAAGGGAACAACCTGTGGAAAAAAAAGTATCCACCATTGAACAGTGGGGATACTATTACAGACACCACCAGATGAGACGTCAAACTAGTAGAAAACTTTTTGTTGAATAATATTTAAAGATGTAAACAAGTAGGGTAGAGAGACTTTACAAATTGAGGATACAAAGGGAAACAATGGTTGAAGAAAATTGATTAATAAGGGATGATAATGAAATTCGAATAGAGAGGTTCGATATTTTAAAAGCTGATGCAGGAATAAAAATTATTGAATAATATAATGGTTGAAATAAAATAGATCAAATGACTAAGGATTTGGATATATTTTTAAAATATGAACAATAAACATGAATCGCAGTCCCGCATTGGTTTCGAGATTAGGAAATCATGATATATATCAATTTTATTTCATGATAATATCAATTACAAATAAAATTATTATTCAATGAAAAAATAAAATTGATTTCAATGAACAGACAAATAACTCAATATGATTCCAAAAGAAATGAAAAATTTCTTTCTTTAAGTATTTTAAAAACAAAAACCTCTAGAGTTTAATAATAAAAATATTAGCTTAAAAATAGATCAAAAAATCGATTTTTATTATCAAAATTAGATCAATTATAGAGTAAATTTAATATTTAAATCAATTCATAATTCCAAATTTATTTAAACTAAGAAAAAATGAAAAACTAAATTATAAAACACATAATACATTTACAAGATAGTAAAATACTTCCCGAGATTAATTTTTGAAAAATTATTTCAAAAAGACTAATGAAATTTTAAGATTATATAAACTAATTGTTTAAATAGATATTTAAAACTTACATGGAATTATTATTTTTTAAATAAAAAAAAGGGGAAACTCCCCCTAAAAATGCACATTTAAATATAGATAAATCAATTATGTTAAAAATACTTTGTAAAAAGTAAACATTTAATCATTATATTCAGATTGAAATCATAACTATGTAAACAATAAAAAATTTACTTGAAAAAGGAAAAACAAAAAGAAATTAATACACATGACTTGAATAAGAGATAAAATAATTATTAGAAATATATTAGTTAACATGTATGCCAGCATATCAAATTATATGAATGTGAAACAAACATAAAAAATATAAAAAAAATTATAAAAAAATGTATTAATAATATGGATAGAAATAATATTTACAAAATTTGGAGAGACATTGTCAATGACAACTTGGACCACATTTCTCAGACTAATAAATTCCATGAATTTACTTCACAATTTTAAAAAAGTGTTCATATTCTTACAAAATGTGGGTGTATCGATTGAATCAATGAACATATCTCATTCAAGACAATTCATTAAGAATTTAATCAACATCCTTTGTCTCTTTTCAATCCATACATTTAAAATATTTTGGAAACCATTTTTTGTTCAATATTGTTCATATTATTCCATCATTGTCTTCAAGTTCCCTAATTCCTTATTTAGTAATTGAACTCTCACTATATGAGGGATTCGAGGCCTCATTATTGAAAAACATTGTCCAATAACTTCAATCATGAAGTGAAATCAATCATATTTCACAACACTGAAATATATTCTCACATCATATATCTAACTTGATATTTTTGTACATGTCTTTACATTTATTTCTCATGCTCTTCAATTTTATATGAATCTATTTTTTTCTTTATTTTCCTACCATGAACAATTTCTTCTAGATCACACATAAATTAGGTATCCATTGGCCAAATATTACACAATGATTTAGATGATGATTTTACCATATTGAATTGAATTTGGGGTCTCTTTCCCTTCAGATTAATCTCTTACATGGTTTTTATAAGTATTATCTATATAGTTGACCTCAAAAACATCTAGAAGTATGTTTCTGTGATTATTTTATTCTTGTCATTATATAACATCTTACCTCCACTTTTCGGTGATACGAGAATCTCATAAAAGCAGGAAAAAATTGTACCTCCCAAAAAAACTATAAGTTTTCCAATATTTGACACTTGTATTTTCTTCATACGCATACCTACAAGTTGGTCCATTCCTTGTACTAACTAGAGTTATACTAGATAGTGTTTCAGAACATTCCTCTCTCATTTTTCCACTACATAGTGGTGTAAGAAAGTGACATTAAATTGTAAAAAAATTAAAATATATGAAAAATTGAACACAATTCAAAGGAAAAAATAGAAGAGAATATGGGTATAATGTACTATGGAGTTTGATGAAAAAACCACTAGAAGTATTTTGAGGGTGTTAACGCCTTAGCAGGGTTTCAATGCCTGATCAACGAGTAGGGGTCATGAAATAAACACCCCCTACAGGCAGGGGGGATTAATGGAATGGACCAATGTTGTGTGGATGAAACCCACATGGAATAGGTCTAAAAATTCTTAGTATGTTTAAACATGAATTTAATGCAAATTTAGAAAATTAATTCAGGTCCAATTGGAATTTTAAGTGGAGTAGTTCATGAATCAGCCCACATTTATAATTAATATTAAGAAAATATTTTTTAAAATAAAATAATTATTATTAAGTAATATTAAATGATAAAAACATAATATTTATTATGTATATGATAATATATATATATATATATATCAATCAAATAATTAATATATATATATATATATATGTTTATCATAAAAATTATTCATTAAATTGAAAAAACATTAAAATTATAAAAATGGAAACATGTACCTCACAACAAGGTAGAGTGATTAATTTATAGATAAGAAAAGGAGTGTGATAGATTACCCACACCGATGTGGGATACAAATATTTAAAATATCTAAAACTCTTAACACTCTTCCTCTTGATGAGACATATATATTTATTATCCCCACCATGTTACAAAAAAATTGGACACATGATTTATACACCCCTTTTGTGAGAATATTTTCAAGTTGATCAGAGGTGTGAACATGGACGAAGGTGATCTTCTTCTAAAAATTTTCTCAAATTAAATGGAAATAAACTTTAGTAAGCTTGATCCACTCATGAAAGACTGGATTTATGGAACTCTTGATAACAACATGATTGTCACCCTAGATATGTGTCATTTTTTTTATAGAAAACCCAATCTTCTGTATAATTTGTAATGCCCGAAAAAATCATATAACTCACATAACAAGAAATATGTATGGTTTTTTCATCATCCATAATAATATTACAATCGTTTGAAGTTGGGCGATAGGAATGAGAAATAACTGCACCCCATGTGTTATGCTTTGAGGCACCAGAGTCAAGAACCCATGAGGTGGACTGTTGGGATAGACACACTGCTGGAGAATCTTTATGAGCAATAGTGGAATTTTATGTTGTCATACGGTGATATAAGACCAAAATAATATGGTCTTTGAATATTGAAGATGTATGTAATGAAGGTGATGAAGGTGAAAAAATGGTAGACCGGAGGTGTTAAGTCGTTACACACTACAATCAATCATGGTAAAGGAATTCGAGACAGTAGGTGATAAAAATGAATAGTTGGAACTTATGGGTACCAATTATTTCATAAAATAAATAGTATCATGGATGGAGGAGGGACACGTAATGTTGTTTGGGGAATCTCATAGAGAGAGGAGATTGACTAGAGGAGACACACCAAGAGAAGTAATGAGTTGGGGGGGTTTCATAGGGAGGGGTGACACACAAGTGTTTTTTTGCAAGGGGTGTCATCTATATAGGGAGGTGATATTTCACCTAGATCCAATACACAAAAGGGGAAGTGTGCAAGGGGGTTGTGGTGCAAGAGGGAAAACAGACAAGGAGGATATCACGTAGGAGGGGTAGGGCGCAAGAGGCTATCACTCAAGAGAGTAGTGGCATGCAAGGGGGGTTTTTCAAGAGGGTGGAGGGTGGAGGGATGTGGATGGAACCACATGGGTAGAGAGAGTCATGAGGATGGGGAAGTGTTGGGGGGATATAGCGTTACGTAACCACCTCTTATACCGTGTTAAAATAAAAACTCATACCTTAAAATGAGGTAGGGTGTTAAATTTATAAATGAGAAAAGGGGTACAACAGATTACCCACACCGATGTGGGATATAAATAATAAAAATATCTAAAAAACTTAACAAAAATAAAATATAAAAAAATATTCCTCAGTTCCATGCCAATGTACAAGGTTGTAAAGAATCTTACAAATCTCTTTATGTAATGTCCCAAACCTTTCTCTTCAATTAATTTATGAGAATATAGTGTTTATGGTGTTATTGGAGATCAAGGAGACTCATTTCAACACTTTGAAAATATTCTCATTCTTCCATGTTTTCCAACGGTGGATTACTCTTGTAGTTACTTGATAGTGGTGGATCGCAGGATGAGGCTCACTAGTGGTCACTCACTAACAGTCACCTGATGGTGGTGGCTCAATGGTAGTCTCATTCTAGTGGTGGATCACTGGAGGAGGCTCATTTGAAGTCACTCACTGGAAGTGGATCAATGGTAGTGGCTCACTGGTGGTGGCTCACTGGCGGTCGTTCACTGTAGGTGGCTTGATAGTGGTGGTTCTTTGGCGGTCTCTCATTTAGTTGAGCATCATTCAGTGGTGCCTCGTGTAGTGATGTCTCGTCAGGTGGTTCCTCACCTGGAAGTGACTCACTGATGGTGGCAGGTGGTTCATCTTGGCTGCTTCTCTTCTAGTGGTACCACCCCCAATGGTGCCATGCCTAATGGTAGCATATGATTGGTGCCTCATCGGGTGGTGCCTCATCTAATGGTACCTCATCTAAAAGTTCCTATTGTATAATTATTCCATCTTCTTCCATTTTTTCCTTTTAATGTCTTTCCTTAATGTAGAACACTTTTAATTCCTTATTTGAAAGGATTTCAGAATAATTCAAATACCATAAATCCTATCTTTGTTTTCGGATGATTCTAGGGGATTTTAATTCTCCTGAACACGTGATCTTCACCAGATCCTCCTTTAATGTAAAATCAAAAACATATCTAAAATCGTGATGTTGTTTATATATTCCAAAATTTGAGATATCCTCTCCCCTTGTTCTTTATTCTTGATTTATCTTGGTACAAGACTCCTTTAATTCTTCTTCCCATAAGATTTGTGTGGTTGGTCTGCATCATTTTGTTTGTGTCTCCCATGAGTTCTTCCTGGTGCATGTGAGCCCCTCTTTTGGTGCAACTAGAAAGTTCTGATCGTCCTTCCTTCCAAGAAGGTTTGCCTTCATCTTTATTTGTTTTTTATCATGTGGGGTGGGTATATGGATTTTTTCTTTATGAATATAGTTTAATTCATATTTATAAATATAATTTAACCAGTTTAACATCAATATAGAGGGTTCTAGGAAAAGTGACACATGATCTTGCTTTATTATTTGTTTTTATAGATATTGTAATTTGTATGGGATAAATACCCACTAAAAATCATGTTTGTTGGGGGTACATATTTTTTCATTGGATGGTTTATGGAATCTATGTTTTTTCCCATTGAACACCTATTTATGAAAATTGTTAACCACATATATTCGGCTAATAAATGGATTCCTGAGGATCTTACAGTATCAATGATACCCCCTAAATTAACAAGTGAAATTAAATAATATATGCCTCGTTAAAACAAAACTATGTTTTTCTTTGGTTCATGTGGTGATGTGGTTGTGGGAACAGTTGTGAAAGGGGGTTGATTTTGTTGATATGGTAATCTGGGTGTGGTATGATTATGCAGCAGGTCAGTGAAACTAGTTGTGATGTAATGTGTTGTTGGATTTTGTTGTAAGTTGAGGATTTGTTTTAGGTTGGTATGGTGGATTGGGGGGGATAAATTTGAAGAATGATAGTAATTTTTTATATGGGTTATTCTCCTAGAGGTTCTTCATGATTAACATGAAGAAATCTTCCCCCGTATTGAGAGTTCATGGAGTGATATGACTTTAAAGTGAAGTGCATTAATTTACCAAATATTTTCATCCCCTGGATGACTATTAATGACTATGAATATGTTTCTCATTCTGTTTTTTTCTTATTAGTTTCCAGATAAGTGATGGAATAAATTAATTAATTATTTTATATAGTTTTGGATGGCCTAGTTGGTTAGGCTAACAGAACAGATGTGGTTAGAGGAATTTCATGAATGGGTGTTAAATAGAGAGGGAATGTGAACCAACTTTTTAGGGACCTTCTCCTTCTAAATTGACTATTGCAGTTACTAATTAATGCATTTATAGGTGTAAAAAATGTTGATATTGTTTTTAGTTTGTTTCTTGTTTGAGATCACACAGGTTGGGTATGAGTAATTGGTAACATATATGAATATACTTGTATTTTCCTATTTTATTTCTATATAAAAACCACACTAGTTATGAACTACATACCAAACACCCCCATTGGCACGGGGGAGGGTTTCCTTCCCAACATCTAGTGAGGATTACAGATAGTTGGGTACCTTTTCTTTTCCAATCTCTCTTCAATATGTGGTAGGTATAGAAAATGTTGTGATGGTTGGAGGTCTGTTAGTGTCTTAGATGGTGGTTTTGATGACCCATGTATCTTTTTGCGGCATTTTATAGCCCAGGTGTTTGTGGACGAGGTGGTTTGTGCTTTCCCAGGTGCCTTCGGGTTGAGATGTGATGTGCTTTCCCAAGTGTCTTCGGAATGAGATGTGATGTGTTATGAGGCCTAAGTGTATGAAGGTGGGATGCGTTGTGAGAATCATGTGTTTGACGGTGGGTGGTGGTGTGTTTTGTGTCCTAGGTGTGTGTGGGTAAAATGTGTTGTGGTATTTGAAAGGTATGGGAGCGTCAGGACATTCAATGTTGGGCAAGAGATGAACACAAGTGGGAATTTGGTGTTGGGTACCCTATCATTGATGTTCTTTATATTATATTTCTTTCTTTTAATTACATGTTAATCATTACTTGGAGAGGGTGGAGTGGTTATTATACCTTCTTTGGTGTTGTTTGGTTCTATTGTTATCCCACGGATGCATTAGTATGCCTCTTTCACTTGTGCATGGGAGAATTTGGTTTTTCAACTAAGTATACTTGTATGATCACCCTATTAATATAAACTATTTTGAGGTTTCCGTGAGGATTTCACGGACCATGTTGAACCTTACTATCTCAGATCATAACTATTTTCATGTTACTTCAAAGATTTATGTTTGGCATTTTTCATTAGAGACATTTGTATTGTAATAGTTCTATTTTTACACATGCATGTGGAGTGGTTTTTGGCAATCTTTTTTGTATTGTGTCTTGGAGTTTCATTGTAGATGAGTCATCTTATCTCCCAATATTTTTTCTAAAAAGGGTAATGTCTCCCATATTGTGATATTCATACACCCTTGGTCCTAGTCTCCAACCTGAAGCTTACTGAGGGTGGGACTTGGGGGTCATTATCTCCTATTCTTCATTTCCATCCCATGAGGGGTATCTTTGGAGGGAGGGGGTCCAAGAACGTCAGATATAGCATAATATAAATATAAACTGAAATAAAAGATTTACCATGCAATAAATAGAAATCACTCATAATATAAAATGAATAAATTTTGTACCTTTCACTAAAGATAGTCGTCGTATTTTTTTCATTCAGTGTACTTGATGACCACATAAGAGGTAATCGAATGGAACCCCTCCTCTAGAGGTATCCATGATTTGTGCTAAATAACTCCACATATGAGTGGTTTTCTTCACATTTGATCTCTTTTTCCTTGACATCAAATGATTATGTGACATAAAGTATGTCAATATCACATATTCAACTCATACATTCTCAAATCTCCACGTATAGACTGAGGATAAAGATGCTTTAAGAAACATAAAAATGGTAAAGTAGTTTGTCTTGATAGTATCTACATTTAAGTATGTAAATATTTAATGTATTTGGATATTAATTGTATCACTAATTTTTTTAATGATATTATAAAATATAAGAAAATGTTTTATGAATAGAAGAAGAGTTATCTATTACCCATCCATAAAAAATACATTTTAAGTTTTTGTAATTATAGACACTTCACGCTTAAGAGTCATACCATGAGACTCTGGGAGAGAGTGATTGAATATAGTATTTGAAAGAAAACTAAAATTTTAGATAATCAATTTGGTTTTATCTTTGAATGTTCGACCACATAAATAATTTATTTTATTATAAATCCAATGGATTATTATCGATAATAAACTAAATATTTTCATATATTTTTTATTGATTTAAAAAGGGAATATGATAAATCTTCTAGATAGGTTTTATGTAAAACTCTTGATAGAAATGGGATGCATGTTCCATGTATCAAACTCATCCAAGAGATTTATGGAGGGAGTTTTACATGATCTAGAACATCAATGGGTGGCACTACAGACTTCATTCTCTCAATAGGATTGAATCAAGGTTTGGATTTAAGCCCATTCTATTTTTCTTTGGTCTCAGATGAATATACTAAGCATATTCATGATGAGACGCCTAATCTAATTTTTTTTGGATGATATAGTTCTCATTTCATAATTCAAGGATACTATAATTTAAATTTAGATCTTTGGGGAGAGACTTTATAATTGAAAGGGTTCCATCTTAAATGGTATAAGACAATATTTATGGATGTTGTTTTAGAAAAATATTGTCTAGTATTGTTATGGATGTGGGATTGGGATGCCACTATTTCAAAATTTCGTCATTTTTTATATTTGAGATCATTTCTTCAATTTGATAGAGATATTAATGGAGATGCCTCTCATAGGATTCAAACTAGATTGATAAAATGGATAATGACTTCTGGTGTGCTTTGTGATCATAAAATTCATTTGAAATTAAAGGTAAAATTTTATAGGATCGTTATTGTAGAAACTTTTCTATATGATTTTGAGTGTTAGCCTCTGATGTGAGATCTTGAAAAAAATAATTTTAACAGAAATGAAAAAGTTAAGATGGAAAAGTTGGCATACTAAAAAAGATAAGATTATGAATGAATATCTTCAAGATAGAATTGGAATAGTCTTGAGTGATGACAAACTAATTGATACTATATAAAGATGGTTTGAACATGTTTTAAGAGGATCTAAGGATGCACCTGTTAATAGAATATGCTTGATGAAAAATTATTTTTATTAAAAAGGGTACAGGTGGTCCAAAAATAACCCTTTAAACAAATCATTCAAGATGATCTTATTATAAATGGTTTCAATGAAAATGTGGTCTTCGATTGAGCTAATTGTTGATGTTTGATTAATGTAGTCGACCCTATTAAATTAGGTTTAAGGCTTGTTTTTTTCTGTATAAACTGACCAGGTTAATGAAAACATCACATATCATTCGCCTTTATGGATGAGAAATGCACAAGTGTTGGAAATTCACTAAAATAAGGATAACATAATTTATGATATCCTCTAAGTCGTATTCAGTGATATGGGCATGAAAATGTTTTTATCGTACCATACGAGTGGTATCTATCATAGTTTATGATAGATAAGCAACATGTGCTATCATGTGTTTATCCAAAAAAAACATCTTTTACATGGTTTCCTTTGGTTATGATTCAACGGGTTGATTCATTCCCAGTTATACAAACATATAATAATTTTTAAAGTGTAAAATGATTATGAGACTATTATAGGTATATGTTATTGTAACATATTTTTGTTGTCAAGTGTCGGTAGTTGATACTCAAATCCCTTTACGAAATGAAGAAATCATATATATTGGGATGGGATTCCCCTATTGGAGGTACATGACATTGCCTAGCCTAAGCTGATGCTCTCTTCTCCATGGTTCTCCTTTTTTATTCATGGAGAAGGTGCTAGTACATCTTATAAGACTGCAGGGTCCTCTCATTATGAAATATGATTCTAGTGGTTGGTGGAATCCTTATGGAAGAAGCTTCTATTTCTTATTTTGAGGTCATTAAAATCAAGAAAACCCCCTCAAGATTGATAGAGATGGAGCCTACTGCATTTCAATTATGCCTATAATTTATATTCTCCATTTTTCATATTCGTGCTACTGACGATAAATCAAAAAAAAATTATGGTTTTTTCTACTAGATTTATTATATTATGATCTACCAATACTCATTATTAATATCAAAGGAACTTTCAACAAAAAATAAACATTTTAATTTATTGTATTTATAAAGAACATGTATATATTAATATTCTTAAGGCTATATCATATCATAAGATATGTCATGGTTTAATGATATCCACTAGAGAAGGATCATTCCCTATTAGGATATTCAAGTTAGACATGCCAACATGGTGGGATTATAAGATCATATGTGTTGGATAATGAATACAAGTGGTTTAAAAAACCCCGACTGTTTAATTGGGTAAAAATTGAGGAAACCCCACCTATCATGAAGTATATTGCAACCTGCATGAGATCCAGTTGGCTACACATCTACCAAGGAATGAAAAGTGTTCACATGTTTAAGGAACATGACTAAGATACAAAAGGGTGTGCCTTTTGAAGGAAGACAATGATCTGTTTCTAAAAGAGGACTTGTGTATTGTTAGTTAATCTTGCACAGTTTCTTTACTACCTAGGAATGACCTCCCATCTCAGGTGACCCCTGGTAATTTAGTTCTATTTCTCTCCTCTATTTTTTGTTTATTGTTGTTCATTTTTTTTCATGGGTATCAGTTTTTTTTATTATAGATATGTATATTTATTTATTTATTTATTTGGCCTTTTTTGTTCAAGTGGGTTAGGATATTCTTAATTGTGAACAATTATTTAATTATATAATATTATTTTAGTATATTTTATTATTTTAACATGTCATATGGATGTGTAAAATATAAATAAAACCTATGGTCAGGGTTAGTGTTGATCCCTATCATTGATTATGATATATTATTCTCTTCTATCATAAAATAAAATATAGCCTAAAATGCTAAAATTTAATATTTTGACTAGAATTACTTATAGTATATACATTTTTAATTTAATATAAGTGTTAGTTATTGTAAATAAGATATTTTCACGTCTAAATTAAATATGAGATATTCATATTTATATCTTAATGTTTGGAAAATAAATAAAATTTTATTTATTTGTTCATTCCTTTTGAATAATCATTTTTATAAAGTATTCATGAAATATGGATATTATGCATGATTCAATTTATGTAATAAATTGTTTTTTATAAATTTTCAAGCCACACATTAAATTATTAGTACAACAATATATGATTTAGTTTTCATCTACCTTATAATATGACTTGTAATTAAAGTTATGAGATGGAATTTAGTTATTGAATATATTTTATACATATTAAGTGTTAAATATATAGTGAATTTAATTTTATCTTAGGTAAATTATCTCTGAAAAGAGGATCTTTGGGTCGAAATTCCCACTAGAATAGAGGCTTATGTCTTGTTTTAGAAAGCTGAGGATCAACTATCTATGGCTCCAGACTTACTCATGTGGAGATTATCAATATATTATAATCTAAAACCTTTATATGAAATGTTCCTAAATCTTATACATATGATCCATTAAGTTATTTGTAAATATGTTTGGATATTCTTTTGTAAGTTATAAATAGTGGGTTATGTAAAGAGTTTCATATTAATAGGATATGAACATATTAATTTGGTGGTTGGAATAGAAATTCCAAAATTGAATTTTAAAAAGCATGCATGCATAAATAAATAAAACATAAGATTGTAAATATTTCATATGATACAAAAATGAATTTAATATGTATGTCATGTATGATAGGAGTGAGTCAGAGGATAGATCTCCCATATTTTATATGTATAGGAGGGGGAGTTTCTTAAATGGTTTGGTGTGTGTGTTGTTGGTTCTATTAGTATGGGGTATATTTGTAATTTCATATTCCAATTCTATTAGTGGTATAACTATTGTAGGTAGTGTGTTCTATGGGGGTATCGTGACTTTTCTCTATAAGAAGCGAAGAGCCTAGCCCAAGGAAGGGAATCCTCTAGGAGAAAAATTTATAAGTTTCTTCTTCTATTTTCTCTAGAAAGCAATAAAATCTTTAGATTCTTCTTAATACTCCTCTAAACATAGTGATCTTGTTTTGATATGTATTTTAACTCTATGAGAATGGATAATTCTAGTTGGATTCTGCTATATTTTTTTTTATTTTGAATGATTTCTTCTTATGAATGTCGACATGAATTGAAAATCATGTCACATGTCTAGAGACCAATGTTTTAGATCTGTCATCAAATGTCATGGATTTGAAAACTAAATTCCAACATTAAGAATAAATAATGGCTGAATATCATTCGATGCTGACTGTTATGTACACAACACAAGCCGATAATGTTGAATAGTAAACTTGGACGGACAGAACAATTGAGGTAATGGATGGAGTGGGAATCTTTTGTGATGGAAATAAAAGTGGTGAATGTATTAGTGAATTTTTTGATGAACAAATACTTCTTGTAGAAAATGAATAGGAGTTGTGAGATTCCATTAGAAAACTTAAGATGCCGATTTTTACTGGTGATGATCCTATATCTTGTATATCCTGTGTAGAGACTTATTTTTTAATACAATGAACATGATAATAATTAATTGTTCCATGGGATCAGTTAAGTATGAAAGGATCTATTCAATATTTGATGATTTCTCTTAAGTAAATTTAGTGTAATTTAACTTGGAAGTGCTTCAAGGAGGAACTTCTTGGTCGACATGGTTGTGCTGATGAGGAAGATCGAGTCATATTACTCAAGATACTTCTTCAAACTATGAGAGTTGATGCTTATATAGATGAGTTCAATCAAGTCTCAATGTAGATTACTAATTTGACATATAGGTGGTATATGTGTTTATTCATCAGAGGGTTGAAACATGAAATAGGAAGTAATGTTTTGGTGCATGAACCATAGTCCAAGGCTCTATTATTGACTTTTTCAAGGCGTGTTTAATAAGATCTGATAGTTACGGGGTATATTAAATATCTTTAGGATCATCCGAATTAGAGTGTTTGAGGTAGATAAGGAAGATCATGGAACCCAGGAATACAAAACTGGTTCTTCCTATTGAAATGAAGGATTGGGACAAAGGTATTGCTCGAGTTCTAGGCTGGAAAGGATTAAGGAATCATTCTACAGAAGAATATGAGGAACAAAGAGCTATGGGACATTGTTTTTCGTGTGGACATAAATTTTATCCTAAAAATGAGTGTCTTGAAAAAGGCTACAATCTTGTGATTTGCGAGTATATAGAATCTATAGAAGAGGAAGTGGACATTAACAGATCCAAGATTCAAGAAACATATTCTTGTAAATATAGGGAACTTGAAATGATAGGGGTTAAAACATGTTTATAGGATACTTGAAAGGCTTTTGGAAATCAATAAAAAGTTATTAGAGGAAAAATAGAGGGTTTTCCACATTTTGTTTTAGTGGATAGTGGTCTGAGACACATTTTTTTCCAAGAATATTTTGGGCTCATTGACTACATAATTTTCTGAAACTAAACCATTTTATATCTTCTTGGGGGATGGAAACCATGTGGTTTCCATGGGTATATGAAATTCATTGATACTGACCTTAAATTTTGTGGAGTTTAAGATATAAATATACATTTTAAAACATCAAAACCAGATTTCATTTTAGGTATATTAGGGATTGAAACTCTTGCTTTTGTTACCACTCACTAGAAAAATATGACGATGGAATTCATCTGGAAGGGGCACCATGTTTTTTTATAATGAATCAAACAATATCAACTTATTCCAAATGCTTTGCAAGAATATCTTGGAAGGTAGAATCAATTAGTAAAAGGGATCTATTTTCCACAAAAGGGTAATAGGCTAAGGTTGTTGAGGTGCTAGATTTTTTCTAGAATGATCAGTTATAGTGGAGTTTTATTATTTTCCATGCTATATTCTTGGTTACTACTAGATTACCTATAAAGTGTCAGCATTAATATGCAATTAGGCTGGTGGAAGGATAGAATATAGTAATTATTTGACCTTATAAATTTTCATACCATAGGAGGAATGAGGTTGAGAAACAAATTCAGGAGTTCCAACAGCAGGGGTCCATCCTCCATAACACAAGTCCATTTTCTAGTTATACTATTTTGGTTAAAAACTGATGGTAGTTGGTGAATGTGTGTTGATTATGGATCTTTAAATAAGTTGACCATTCCCAACTACTATCATGTTCCGATTATTGATGAAATTTTGGATGAGTTAAATGGACTCAAATTTTTTACCAAACTTGATAAAAAATCGGGTTTGCATCAGTTTCATATGAGGGGAGAGGATGTGGAAAGAACAAAATTTTTAACTCATGATGGACACTATGAATATTTTGTTATGAATTATGGCTTAATTAATTCCCTGAATACTTTCCAAGATGTTATGAATTCAATTTTTTGGCCTCTTTAATGAATGGGTGTTCTTATTTTCATTGATGATATTCTCGCTTACAACAATAGTTGGTCAACCCATTTATCAAATTTCAAATAGGTTTTCCACCTACTTTAGTCACATGATATGTATATTATTCATAAAAAACTACACTTTTTTCATCATTGATTTGGGTATTTGGGGCATATTATTTCTATATAAGGGGATTTCATAGACCCTATGAAAGTGGAAGTTGTACAGAGTTGGCGGGTTCCTCTTAATTCTAAGGTGGTTCAGTGTTTTCTCAGTCTATATAGCTATTATAGAAAGTTTATTTAATACTATGGGTATATTTTTAGACCCTTTACTAAGTTAACTATGCGTGGTCAGTTTTCTTGGATAGCTCCTGCTCAAGAGGCTTTTGAGCTTTTAAAATCCAAGCATATTTTTGCTCTTGTTTTGGATATGTCAGATTCTTCTCACTACTTTTCCAGTGAATGTGATGCCTGAGGTGCGTGAATTGGGGTAGTACTTATGTAGAGGGGTCACCAATTGGATTTTTTTACAAATCCATTGTCACCTATTACTTTTTCCAAATCCATTTATGAAAAAGTGTTCATGGGTATAGTTTAATCAGTCCATCATGGGCGCCAATATCTTATGGGCCACTGTTTCAATATTTTTACCAACCATAGTAGTTTGAAACATTTTCTTAGTCGATGCACAGTGTCCATGGACCATCAATACTAGAAAGACAAGATTTTGGGATATAATTTTAATATCATTTACAAACTGGGAAAATTTAATACCATAGTCGATGCTCTTTCCTGTGTATATGGGGAATTCCATCTCCAAACTCTACCTATTTTTCAACCCCAATGGTTTTATCTACAATCTATATATTCTTAACTTTTGTAAGACTCCATGTAACAACATATTATTTCAGATTTAAAGCATAATATCAACTCACTTCATGGTAATTCATTTCATAATGGGTGGTTCTTTTTTGAAATCAACTTATTTTACACCAAAATTATAGTTTTATACCCAAATAATTACACTACTATCACTCCTCTATGATAGGGGGAATATTGGACATTTTAAAACATTAAAAAGGTTTTCTAGAGGTGTTACTTGTACTGGTATGTCACGTATAGTTCAATAGTTTTTATAAGAATATTCGGTTTTCTAAAAAAATAAATATGACACTTTAAAACTAGCCCATCTTCTTCAACCATTTCCTATTCCAAATCTCTATTGGGAGAAAATATCCATGTATTTTGTATTTATCTTACCAAATCCTTAGGTCTATGAGTTTATACTTGTTATAGTTGATCGGTTAAAAAAATATTCCCATTTTATTCCTCTAAAACACCCATTTACTGTAAATTCTATCACTATAATTTTCATTTGGGAAGTTGTTAAACTACATGGGTTGCCTAAATATATTATTAGTGATAGGGATACATTATTCACTATAATTTTTTGGTAATATCTATTCCATATTCATGGTACTTCCTTGAAAATGAGTTCGTCATACCACCCAAAAATTGAGGGACAAACAGATGTAGTTAATCGTTGTTTGGGGGAATATTTGCATTGTTTTTCTTCTAACCATCCTAGTTATTGGGTCAAGTGGATTACTTGGGAAGAATATAGGTATAGAACCTCCTCTCAGACATATTCTGGAAAAACCCCCTTTGAATTAGTTTATGGCTACAACCACCCCCCCATATCATTCATTACACTGTAGTTGAAACTACTGTTGAAGCAGTGGAAATAGCTTTATTTGGCCGTGATGAGGCTTTAAAACAACTTCGATATATTTTTCATTATTTTCCATATCTTATGGTTCGCTCTTCAAATAATCATGAATGAAATTTTATATATTCTTTGGGTGATTAGGTTTTCTTTAAGTTACATCTGAATATTCCTGGTTCAAAATACCAAGTGCATAAAAATATTCCTTTCCAAAAATATAGTCCCGTTACTATCTTGTACTGAGTTTGTTTCATTTAATATAAGATTTATCTCCCTCCAGAAATTAACATCTATCTTGTCTTCCATGTTTCCCAATTATTCACAGCCTTAGGAATTTCAGACACCTCCATTTCTTTGCCCGAAATTTTTTATGGTGATAGAATTTTTCCAACCAACATTCTAAATGAACGTTTCAAGGGGAAACACCACCATTGGTTAATTCTATGGTAGGTCTTACCAATTGATTAATCAACTTGGGAGGATTGTACTACTATTACTCTTTAATTTCTATATTTTCACCTTGGGTAAAAGGTGTTTTCTCAATGGGGTGTCTATATGAGTGAGTCAAAGGCTAGACCTCCCATATTGTATACTTATAGAAGGGGTTTTTTAGTTGTTATGGTGTGTGTGTTGTTGAATATGTTATTATAAGGTAAATTTGTAATTTCATATTCTTTTTATCTTAGTGGTATAACTACTGTGGTTAGTTTGTCATGTGGGGGTATCATGACTTTTCTCTATAAGAGGCGAAGATCCTAGCACGAGGAAATGAATCCTTTGGGGGAAATACCTATAAGTTAGTTCTTCTATTTTCCCTAGAAAACAATGTAAAATTATAGATTCTTCGTACAAAACCTATTAATGTATATTATATAGGTGATTCATTGAAATAAAATTCCTCAAATACTAAGTGTGATATTTCTTTCAAAGCATCTTTTTTCAAAACATCGATCATTCTATACGGGTGACCTCAAATGATCATTATATACCGATGGATTATCATGTGTAAGGAAAACAAGTAATAAGTGAACATTAACCATTACGATACTTTTTTGTAAAACATTTCATAATTCATGTTTATCATTTTGATAACACTTATAGGTATGACCTATAAAATAATTCTAGATTGGTATATAAGGTTGAAAATTGTTCTCAAAGATAATCATTCTGAGCATCTGAATGTGAATGTTATACAGATCAATTTATTAAACTATAACATATGGGTATTAGATACCGGGTACGCATAAAATATTTGAGATGATAAACATAGACTAGAAGATATGATATAATCGAAAAAATATGATGTATATCTATGTGTTGGAAATAGAGAAAGAGTTGTTGCATTGGAAGTCACCACTTAATATATAAGTCTACCTAATAGATTAGCTCTAGAATGTAAAAGCGGTTATTATGTAATCCCTTGATGGAAATACATAAAACATGGTACTCACCCATATATATTAATTTTTTATTGATTATTAAGTGCTTCATATTTATCATTTTTATATATATTATAGGTATAACCAATAAAATAATTCTTGATTGATATATAAGGTTGACGAGTGTTCTCAAATGAGAAGTATTTTGAGCATTTGAATGGGAATATTATAGGGATCAATTTCTCCCGGACTTAGGTGTATAAGATACCGGGTATGCATCCCATATCTTTTTTAGTAAACACATACTTGGAGATATTAGATAATTAAATAAAAGAGAAGTTTATGTACATGTTGACAATGGAGAAATAATCGTTGAATTTAAATTAAACACTTATGATCTATGTCAGCCTAATGGATTAGTTTTATAATTGAAAAACTAGTATTATTTACGCACCATAAACAAAATTTTTATTTACATATCTTGTTTAAACTAGATGGTATTTTCATTCAATTTTAAAAATAAGAGTTTTTATAATCCATGATATATATTATTTAATCAATGAGCACCTTGTTGAAGTGTTCAAGGAAGAACACTCTAATAGGAAGTAACTGATGCCCCGGTTTGTCTCCTAATATGACTTATAACTAATGTTCTCTATTAAATGAATAGAATTTAAGTGGATAAATGTAGGTATGAGATCCCTCGTGTTGGTGTACCAAAGATCCATGAAAAGTTTGTTGAATCTCTCTTCCTTCCCATAGCATCATTCATTACACAGTGAAGTTGATAGCTCCCCTCCAGTGTATGGAAATCCACATGATACAATCATGAGTCAATGTTCAGTGAACCACCTTGAAGGAAATAAGCATTTATTTTTTGTAAAGGTGATCCCGATTTATTTTACAATGAAGAGTAGAAGATATATTACTAAACACTAAAACTATGCTTACACCAGTGGTGTTCTTCGTTTCCATGTACGTCTGATTCTTGGAGATACATCATCCATCATATGGGTTTGTTTCTACTTCCAATGATTATTAGATGATCCCCTAAAATATTTCAATGGTATCAAAGTCATCTTCTTAGATGGATCAACATGTCTCTTTCACTAATTAAAGAACATGTTTTACAAATAGTATTTGGTTTCTCCCAACCCAACATTACATTATCTGATAACGTAATATTGGGTTCTCCACCTTGACATTACATTAAGTAGTTAATGTAATATCAAGTGAGTCCCTTAAGATACACGAATGAAATAATGTATCTTGTAGTACTCGACACTATTTATGTAGTTAACATAATGTAGTGTTGAAGGCACGACATACATTATAGGATAACGTAACCCACACCATATGCCACAAAAAATAGAGTATCATTTTCCCATACTTAACATTAGATTGACTATAAACATAAAGAACATTTCTCACTATACATTATATTAAGTGTCAAAATAATGCAGTGAAGTGGGTGCTTAAATTATGAATAGGATTTTTCAATGATAGTGATGATTAAATCATATGGAAGGGATAAGAAAGTTGTGTGGAATTTTTTCCATTTTATCTTGACAAATGATCTTTAATTTTTAGAAAAGAACATAATTAAAACATGAAATGAATTATTTCATGTTAAAATGAAAATGATCCTTGTAAAGATAATACACATAGAGCTTCTATAATACTTTATCCTTCAAATAATTAAAAATAACATTAATAACTTCAACATTCAATAATTTTTTAACCATAAAAGGTATCTCATACGTCTCAGCTTACATCCAAAAAAATGTAGCCCTTTTTTGAAATAATTTTTCATGTTTACCAGAGGGTTACATAAACCTCAACCTAATAAAATTTCTTCCAAAATATCATTTGTCACCTTAAAATCTCATCACTTAAAACAAGAAATTGGGTGTCTAAAACTTTGAACATATGATTAAACACAAACTCATAATAGTTAATAGGAATCAATATAGAGAAAGAGATAAAAAAAGTTAGAAAATAAATTAAAAGAAGCATAAAAGTATAGAAGAAAGAACTAATAATAATAAAATGAAGAAAAAATAGATAGGAGGAGAAATCCCTGAGAGGCTTTGCTCCCTAGGCTGAGGCCCAACCCTATGTTTGCTTCCACGGGAATCTAGTTCCCAAAACATCCACCCCTTCCCCCTATTTTCTTTCCCCCAACCAATTTTAAAGTAAATATTATCTATCTTTATAATATCTGGAACCTTCTATAAAGATTCATTTTAATATCTAGAACCACCTAACTTCTTAATTGCTGGCTAACAACTTGACATCAGTTACAACCACATAACTACATAATAGCCGAAATCCACTAACATCCCCACTAAAAACCTTTTATAGTATTTAAAACACTAAACCTCTCTACAGAGTAGTTGCATCCTTATATTTTTGGAACAATGAAAAATTATAGGCCTTTTTACTAGGTTCCTATCAATTCCCACCCCCTTGAAAACCATCTTTTCCTCAAGGTGAAAATTTATAGAAGTTACAGGGACACAATGTTCCTCATGTCCATGTGGAGTTTCTCGATCCACCATGTCTTTCCTTTACACCCCAACAACTATAGGTTTTGTACTGAGCTTCTATCCAAACTGTCCTAAATCCTCATCCACTTGGTGCTTTAATCCATACTAGATTGGTTCCAAGATGTTCCCACTTCCTCTCCTTGAATTTTTTTTACAAACAAGTATTCTTCTAGGCTCCCTAAATCAGTCATCTATCCTTCTACTTTTGACTTTGTTTGTCCTAAAACTAGGTGCTTACTATTCAACTGGTTATCCATCTGCTAGGGAAAATCGGCTTGAAACTTCATATAAAGCTATGTACAATAGTAATTAGGTTGTTTTAGATGCGCCTCCTTATTTCTTCTAAGGCCCACTTCCTTAATTTGTTTAATAAAATGATCCTCAGTCATGGTAATCAAAGAAACAAGACAATGTCTAGGAGAAGGAAGCATCACCACTTTCATAGAAAACTCGTGCAACCCCTCTCACTCATCAAACGGCAATTTATGGTAATCTATAACTGCTTCACCAAACTGATTTCCTCCTTCTTGTTTGAGCTCAAGCCTACCTTCCCTTTCCTCAACATGAACATGATCTTGTGTCAATTCGAACTCAAACATGGTAGCTACATACTCTTCTTCAACACACATGATTTCCACTACTTCTAGAATTTTTATATGAGGTTCCTCAATAGTTGTAGTTTCCTTGACAGTTTTAGATACTTTTGTAATATGAGTAGTCACAACCACTGGTTCTTCCCTGGTTTCACCTCCAAATATCTTAAATATCACTTATTTTAATTTCATCTAGGTAATTCCATTTTTATTCGGTTCCAAAAATTAAATCTAAATCCAATATGAAACTTTCATACATAATTCCACCATTGGTACCATCATTTTTTCCAGAGTTTGGAGGCTTGAAAAATATGTCTCAGCATCCATAATCCAATCCATAGGTTCTTATATAGAAAATTATGGTATCAATGATTAACCATTGCACTCCCCTGACTCATTTACAACTTATCCAAATTCACCTAGATTTCTTTAATTTGATCCTCCATATGCAATGGTTTCTAACTTCTATCCATTTTAAATATTATAGGTACAATTGGTGTGTCAGATTTAGTGTGAGTAGTAATAATTGAATAACCTACTATGATCCCAACACCTCTACAACCTATATATATATATATATATATATATATATTACAAAAGCATCACCTCTTTCTTCATTGTTTTCTCTCTTAACTAGAAGAACCAGATTCTGCTTATTCTAGAACCACCACAGTTGCTCCGAAAGCTTTGATCAAGAACCTTTATACCACGAAAAACATTGATTTCCTCCCTCAATATTCTATACATATAAATATCTCAATGAAAGTACCAACTGATAGGAAAAAATTGAGTGAAATATATAAAAATATTTGGAACATCAATTTATAGCAGCAAAAAATTATAGAATAAGTAAGAAGAATAAAATGAATAAGTAATGGGGATGAGGAAGAGAAATACCCGAGAGATATTTCTCCCTGAATTGATACACCCATGAACCCCCGAGAATTGGGTTATGACTCCTACGATTATATTATTGGTGGCACTATGGTCTTTGAAAAAGATGTTATTCATGTGGTAGCGTTGAGCTCCTAAGTGTATTTTACCAAATGATAGGAAAGGAAAACGATGAAGGTGGACAGATGTGAAGAAGAGGAAAGGTGGTCCTCAGTGAGAAATGGTGCTATCTTTGAGCAGCAATCCATGGAATTGACGAGGTGGAGAAGATACTCTAATTTGGATGCCACAGATTTTTAGAACTTGGCCTCTTCTGTGCGGGTTGCTACCAATGTTGATTCCCAATTAGGAGAGTGATTTCATAGATTCCCATGCATTAGTCAAGAATTTCTAGGTGAGATTGTTGGGGGGTTTCCATGGTAGGGAAGGTGGGTTGAAGGGAAGTAGAGGGAGAAAGCAGTTTAAAAATGGAAATAAAGTGTGGGAAATGAATGACTAAAGAAGTTGCACAAGACAATTAAGTGCAACCAGCAAAGGTTCAGGATTCTCCTGAATGATTATAATGAGTTAAAAGAGAGTTTAATTCATTAAAAATAGATTAATTTCAGACAAAAGAGAAAATCCTCAACCCTAGAGGCTGTGAAGAATTCAGTGAGGCAATATTTGATCCTTCTCAGAAACCACAACTTTTGGGAGAAAAATATTGAGAATACTATAGAAAATACTATAATTGGAGGTGCTATTAAGTTCACTTAGAAAATAAATGGAGATCATGTTTTCTACAGGTGAGGTTTATTTTTTGGTAGATCCAGGTATCATATTATTTTGGATAGAAATTTTTTACTAAATAATTGTAGGAACACTATTATATTTTCAATGGCCAAAAAAATTTCAATAGGGATTTTGAGATGTTTATTGACTTACAAGGCTATAGAATAACTAAATGAAAA
Source organism: Viscum album (assembly GCA_963277665.1). Lineage (NCBI taxonomy): Eukaryota > Viridiplantae > Streptophyta > Magnoliopsida > Santalales > Viscaceae > Viscum > Viscum album. The sequence continues at coordinate 60,191,900 of OY728158.1, forward strand.
TTTATTTGGAGTTTGTTTGAAGATAACCAACTTTTGTTATGTGAAAGATAATTCTAATATGTCTTGAATGTCATAACCAATGTATTCTTGGTGTCATGATTCCACAACCCATTAATACAATCTTATGTTGTTTGGATACTATCAATTTTCTTTATATTGGCAGGTTATATATTCCAGAAAAGTTAGGATAAATCTATTTCACAATATCATCTAGTTTTACATATTCGTGAACATTTAAATTTGCATTCATATGGACTAGAATTTCACACTACAACTATAAGTGTTTTTCTCTTCGGCAAGGGACTGAGTCAAATAGGAGAATCTTCTCCTATAGAACTCTGTAGGTGACCTCCTCATCACACTATTGTTGGTTCTCATCATCAATTACTTCCAAGGGATAGGAATTATATTTATGATCCATTAAGAATACTAAATGATGAAGAATGCAGTTTCCATCATGAAATTCAAAATATTGAAGCTAAAAAGTGGATCTTATAAGCTTATGAGGGTTCTTTTTTATTGGAAAAGGAGTTGAACCTTGGAGCTTCTAGTGAAATAATTTCTAAGAAGAAGAGTTGGGTTTGATTCTATCACCTTGAGGAAAATGGGATTTTTCAAGATGATTGGAATGATAAGAAGTTTTTTTGTAAGCGCAGGTCAATGAGGCCTAGGTAGGAGGCTGTGAGCTTCTATGTGAGGTGGGATATTGTGTTGGAGTTACTCGGGATAGGGGCTACATGGTAGGGTGCTATTAATAATTTTAGGGGAATTTTTATAAATACCAAAGTTAGTTGAAGGCGGTTAGTTAGTTAATGGGGTAGTTAGTTTTTCGCAAATAGGTTTCCAAATATTAAGAGGGGGTCATCTAAAAGCTTCTAGTGGATTCTAAATAAGTGATTTATTGTATGTATAGGGGAAATTGTATTTTGGGAGTAATTAGAAACTTTTGATCGGTGGTTTAGGATACAAGCCTCATGATCTGTGTCTTCAAATGAGATTCCTTCTCCATCTTCATACTTCTTCCTCCTCCATTACTTCTTCTTCTTCCTTTCTTCTTCCATCTCTTCTTTCAAATATAATTTCTTCTTTTATTAATTGAAGTGCCTACTGTTTCTATCTCTCTCTCTAATTTATTCCTATTAATGATATCTAAAACTCTTAACAATAATCTCTCATGAAAAAATCCTAATATCCAAAGTTGTATAAACCCTTATTTTATACCAACAATAAGTACCTGACTTTTAACATCACATAATCTCGTGTCTTTATATAATAATTCATTTTATTTCATTCTCAAAGTTATTTCATGTTTATGGTTTTAGAGAATTAGGTCATAATTATTATTTAACAAACCCATAAATTACAAAGTGCACACTTCTACTCAATATCCATTTTCCCATAAAATAAAACCTTTAAAATGAAATGTTTTTGTAATGCCCTGACCCTAGTTACCCAGATTCGGTGAATTATTACATAACATTGGCATGATCACAAAAGATCAAGTCTCAAAAGACTGATTAATTTTGTAGACTTGGAAATATTAGATACATTCATAAGTTTTACATTAAATTATAAAATAAAATACTAGAATAACATAGTCACCATAGGTCACACTCATATCCCTTATACTATCCCTCCAAGACAATCATAATATACTTCTTCACATCCTGGGAAAAATAAAACATAGAAAGGGGTGAACTCAGATGCTCAGTAAGGATAACAATATAATAGAAACTTTAATAAATAAGCATAAACATTTAAGGCAATGTAAGACTAAAACAAAAACATGAACATCAGTATAATATGGAAAAGATAAAATCAAATAATGGCATTTACATATTCACATGGATATTCTACTAGTCGAATAATCACATGAAATATCAATATCCATTTTCATAATGATGAAATGGATAATGCCAAACTTCATAACCACATAGTCAAGGCCTCGTTCCAAGACTACAAATAATATTTTTTTCAAGGCCTTGTGGCAAGACACTAGTTTGTCTCCTGAGACCTACCGATGCATCGAGGATCTATAGAAGGCTCCACCAATCACTTACTAAGTCCAATGAATTCCTAAAATAAAAAGGATTGAACATAACATAAACATTTGTTTTAAAAATTGCATATGAAAAGTCAATACTTTATTTATAAATCGTGAATGGTATAAAAATAACACATCCACAGTCAAACATATCACAAAGCATTCAATACAATATAAAGGATTTGTATCATAACAAATCGACCTCGATCAAGAATAATATCCCATAAAGGATGTTGAAATAGTTGAATGTGATCAGTAAAAATCTTTGAGATAAATATATATTTTTCATGAAATCATTTAAAAGTCATATAAAGAAATATATATATTTACTAAAGTTGGAATTTTTCCACTGACATGTCATGTTACCATGCTTCCACGTCACCCAACCCCTATAAATCTACCTCCAAACTGAAACAAAAATTGCGGTATCCCATCCCTAATTGCGATTTACATCCAACTCTGCTAGGGTTCCTTCTCCCCTCCCTGACTACCCTATCCTGCTCCCTTTCGTGACTCTCCTCTCCAGTCCCGGCGCCACCTCCGTCTGATCTACTGGTGACTCCTCTGCCTTATTCTCCTCCACAACCGAAAACTTCGCCTCAGTCTCTTCCACGTATGGGTCATCCGCTCCACCTAGGTTTCCCGCTCCCTTGACTGTGCAGTGAGTAACCTATATTTTGGATTTCAAATCCTTTTTGGATGTTGTTGTTAGGAGAAATACTTTGTGTCTTAATCATTGAGCGTCTATGGTGTTGCATATCGAGCCGTGGAAGAATTGACAGTGAGGTATAGCCGCAATTTGTTTATTGACTGAAGTGGTTCAGTCTCCTTCCTCTGATCTCCTCTGCGAGGTTCGTTGTATATTTATCAAGCATAGATCCTTGATTTATTTTAAGAAAATAACCCTAAAATTTATGTAATTAACCACCCTTCCATCCATCATTATTTATTTGTAGTTGCACACTACTATCTTATACAATCATACTATAGATTACCTACTCTAATACTTCAACTACAAGCTATACTGCTAATTGACCATTATTTCACCATTTATATTTTTTAGGTTCACAGAAGAAAGAATCTAAAGTAGCTGATACCTTGCATGTGGTAGATGAATTTGAAAAAGAGAATTATAAAGACAACAATGAATCATTATTGTATTTAGAGGATCTTTTATGACTCAAATAAGCATTCAAAATATGGCATCATTGATTACTACAACTATTCCAAGAACACGATCCATATCAAGTTCATACAACAAAGCATTTATTATCATCTGGTGGGTTTTCACAGAAAATATTTTCGGTAGAGGGAGGATTATGATCAATTTTTAGTAATATTATATTTCAATATACTTCATTACATTACAAATTTCCACTTAGTATTTCATTTTTTATGATATATATTATCCAATATAATGTTTACTGATATGGGAACATCATTATACAAATAGGCCATGACAATGGGTGAACTTCACCATCAGTTAAAGGTTAGATTTTTTTATACGCTTCCTATTCTTAATAATGATGATTCCATTAAAATTTTGATTTTAAAACATTAGTTATAAATATATTTTTCCATAATATGCATGTGTTCATAAACTAGTTAATTGTATCATCAAATTATTATCATGAAACATATTATTTTGGAAAATATTCATATTATAATTTATGTATTTCAGTATTTTTACATATTTCTAACTATCATTATTTTCTATTAAGGTACATTTTCTGACAAGGAATTTCATTGGATCTTTTAAAAATTGTTTATTTCTTCTAAACTAATTACATTCCTCTTTAATGATAATTTTTCTAAATCATGGTTTTTTCTACTTATCAAATTCTCCTATGAGTATTGTGATTTGTTTCTCTGTAATATGTATGTTCTATCTTAAACTGGCATTTATTTGTTCAATGATACTATTAGTTAAAATTAATAATTTCTATGAAATGTAAAAAGTTGTTATAATCATTTCATTATAAACATCATTTATTTTAATGTAAATGCATACTGAATTTTGTGATTCATTTTTCTCAGATTTCAACTTACTGGGATTTTTCCATTGTATGGTTTATGTTGTGTTGATTCTATTTATATCAGGGTATGGGTTTGTATTGAAGAACAATATTTTCATGTGATATGGATGGTTCAAATTAAGTTGGTACCTAATTCCGCTGTGTCTGTCAAAAATTCATTTTCTTTACTAATATTTTTATGTGTCAATGCATACTATAGTTCATGATTTTTTTATTGTGTAATGTATAATTTCTGGATATTTTTACTTTTTTGGGTTTTTATCGGTGAATTCTATTGATTTCAGAAAATGATTTCACATCAAAGAACATGTTTTTGGATGGGAAAGTGATGGTTCAGTTGAAGTTAGCACCTGGAAACCCTACACTACTTCATATGTAAGGTTATCCCATTTTACAAACTGATTTTCGTTGGAGCAATTCATCTCTCAATTTATTGGATTTAAAATGATAATTTTTGAGAAACTGTGATGGATCTCTACTTATCAGTTTGAATTCATGGTAAAGTGATGGTTCAGTTGAAGTCATCACTGAAAATAAAACATATGTTGGAATGCATTCATTTTTTATGCCGAACCCTGTTACGAATAAAACTATAGAGGTTAAAGGAATTAACCAGTTTGACTGGTTAACAGGATAGAAGGTTCCAGTGCTTGAAGCTGTTCAAAGTCATAATGGAATCAATAACTACTTCCATGAGAACCTTATTCCCAGGGCCATCCTAAGTGAGACTGCTACATGAGTCTTTGTGTTGAGATTGATCTTCATCCTCTTCCATGAAATTGATGGGGGATTTACACCACCACTCTCACAGACTTCATCAATAGCCCCGACATAGAACAAGTCTACAGACGTTGCAAGATGGATAGATAATCAGTAAGTTGAAACCCAAGATCGAATTATCTATTTCTAGGAGTTGAGAGCATGTTATGAATATTCCTAGAAATGTATTCCAGTAGAATGTTCAAGCCGCAAGATTCTATTTAATCCAAACCAGACTACATTACACTTCATTTTACCCTTTCCAAAAATGCATTTTCCCACTACCTGGATGATCCCTTTTCTATTTAATCCAAACTTACAACTTTGTTTTATTTTCATTCTTAATATATATTTTCAATATATTATATCTCTATTACAAAATTCATAATTGGAAAATTTGTATCAGTAATTATTATGTCCCATGCATACACTGAAATATGCACACTGTAAATGTATAAAGTGCACACACTGAAATATGAAAATATCCATCAGTATGTATACACTGAAATGAGTAAAATTCTTCAATATGTAACATGCCTATTCTACACTTACAGTCTATATGTTTACACTGCAATATATACACGCTCCAATATATGTTATCCACAAATTAGTGATTTTGTTTTTAGAAATATGTTAAATACAGAGGCAAAAACAAAAACAATAGTGTCAATATTCTTTATTTATGAAATTTCTTAGTTTATGCTACTAGGATTGATCATTTTGTATTTGAATTGTTCTTTTGATTTACCTTTTGATCTATTGGGGATCTATGTGATTATCCATTAAAGAAAACTATAAATGTCAATGTATGAATTTACGAGATGATCATTTACGATATTCCAATAGTTTTCTCAGGTGAAAGGGATTCCCCACATTTATGAGTCATCAAACTGCTTTGATGACTACTTCCTCTTGGTGTTAGGCCATCTTTGAGCTATGGTGGCTCCAAAAGAAAATTTTTTTATTCTAGGAAGTGAACATGAAAGGTATTATTCTTGTAGAATTATCATATATTTATAAATCTAAGAAATATTTTTCGATTAATTTTGGATTTTATGTCCAGTATTTGAGTAAAAAGTCTGGTTATTTTGTATTTATAGACTTCACAACAATTTCAATCATTTTAGATATGGGTACCCATACCATTAAAGTCTTGGATGATCTAATAACCTTGAACATGATCCTTTATCAAACCCCTACCAACATTCTCTTATATACTCTGATTTGATTATAGGTACAATCCTATGACTTGGGACATCATATGCACCATTTAATTTTGACTAAAATTGTCTTCTTACATTAATATGAGCCTTATACTTTTTATATCATATGGGCCTTTAAATTTTGAGTAAAATTGACTTCTTACATTCATATTTACCTCCCCTTCATATAATATCATGTGCCTTTAACTTTTGACTAAAATAGACTTCTTTCTTTCATAGAGAAAATAAGAAGGACCAACCCTATTCAAATCTCAGGGGTTCCACTAAAACTTAGGTTGTATCATTATAAAAGGTAATAATTTAATATATTACTTGTATCTATATTGCTACAAGTGGATTTTCACAGAACATTCTTCTGGCTGGTTTTCATTATTATGTCTTATATTTTTTCCTGTAGCATCTATTCTAGTGAAAAAAAATAACCAGGGTTGTGTCTCTAACCAAAACTCGTAGGCGACTTTTTTATTTTTCCATATATTAATATTACTCTTTATTTTAATTTTTATAATGAAAAAAACTCATTTAGTATATTATTTTTTTCCTTGTAAATTAATGCTCCTCTTTTTTTGGGTCTACTTATTTGAATCTGTCATATCAAGGTTGAACTTATTTATTAAAGATACATGGTGAATAATTGTGGAGGTAATATTTATTAAAGTAAATTTAACTTTTATATATGCAATATTTTTTTGGCATAATAATGTCTATTTTCTTATGTTATTTCAACATTGAGTATGTCAATCCCACCCTCTCTGTAAATTATTCATCAATTTTTCCCTGCTCTTATTTTCCTATCAAATCTATCATAGATTAACTAGATTTCTTTGTTGGTTATATGCGACGACATCCTGGGGAGGTAAGAATTATTGAAATTAATCAACTTGCCTCTATCATTGTGAAATTTATTTAAAATAACTGAACTTCCCACATTCATCGGGTTTTCCCTGTAAATTGTTGATCATTTTTTCCCCATTTTTCTTATTTCTTACCTTTTCAAATCAGTCATATCAAGGTCGAATTTCATTGTTGTTTGTTTAATGACATCATTTGGAGGTAGGATTTATTTAAATTAATAGAACATTCATATTATTTTTTCATTTATTGTACTTATTCATCCTTACTGCATTCATCATCTTCTTCATTCAATCTAACACCATTATTTAATTATTCAAAATTAGTGGTTGTTTTTCAAATGGGTTCCCAAACTGTCAGTCATAGTAGGGTTGAATTTATTTTCTATAGACACACAATTGTGGTAATATTTATTGAAGTTAATCAAACTTGTATGTATGAAATATTTTTTTAACATATAATCTAACATGTTTTCTTATATTTTCAATCTTTGAGTATGTCAATCCCACCCTCCCCATAAATTATTCATCATCTTTCCCCATTCTTCTCGTATTTTTCTTTTTAAATCTTTCAAAAACTTTGGACAAGTAGGGAATGTTGGGGAATATACTATGGTTCATGGAGATCCCAACTAAGTTTTTTTTCCTTGTCTGACATGTCAGATGTTTCCATGGATGATGATATCATTTCTAGAGTATTTATCATTCCCCAGGTGCAACTGTTGTTGAGAACCCAACAATGATTCATTGTGGCACATGCTATTTGGGATACATTGCTACAGTCACACAAGAATTGAGATGTTGATCCCTCAAGTTCGCTGGGAGTTCCCCTAAGACAATCCTCGGCCCTTCCCATGTATACTAGATCTAATGGAATTCTCAAAGTACTGGTCTCATGTTAAATATCAATTGTTCATTTACCGTGGGAGAAATGCAGGGTTGAGGTATTATCCTTAACATCATTGGCTCTGTTATTATCACATTGATTTCCATCTATTGAAATGGCGACAGTCTCGAGGAGGGAGAAAATTCCATGTTATTAGGTTTGGAGCTATGCAGTACTTATAATATCAGAATTTTTTGCATTATAAATAGATTATAAATTCCTCTTCAATTATATATATAGGTGTACCTCCATCCTATGGAAGATATATTAATATGTTTTAAAGTAAAGGAGGCTCATTAAAACATTCATATTATCCATACAAGCTATGAGTAAAACTGAACGGCTAACTTGCATGCTTCCATGGCTCCTTAGGAAGAAAAAATAGCTGACTTTCATGATTCCAAGAGCTACATGAGGGTGGCACTGCTTCCATGGCTAGTATAGATCAGGTCTTTTCAATAGAAGGTTGTGGTGTTATAGATTTCATGGGCTCAAATTTTTCATCACACAAAACATGTTAGATTGAATATATTGAATCAATGTATTTTTTACTGTCTAAAATTTTCATGGCATATTGAATTATTTTCACTGCATAATTTTTTTTATGTCCAAAGGTTATTTTTATGGAATTATCATTCACTAAAACATTCATTTTTTACAATAAATTATTAATGTAGTCCCAACATTAAAAACATGTTTATCCTTAAAAACGTCATGCAGATTGCATGTTCATTTATGGAGTAACCATTTACTTAAATGAACATTTGATGAGTGAACACTAATTGATAGTCCCACAAAAAATTAATATGTTTACTTATAATATATAATATATTTAAATTTAAAATATTTTGAAGCTTGAAGGTTTTCCCATCATAAATTAATCATAACCTAAACATATCTGCATAGATATAAGTTAGTAAAACCGGGGAAGCTATAACAGTATCATCCAACAAATTTGATATCATCAAATGTTTCATGAAAAATAAATATTTCATTATTTTCAATTGTTTTTATTGTAAACATATCATATGAGTTGAAAACAACTCATTTAACATCACATGCATCTATGTATGAAGTTCATTTAGGGATGATTTGAGTTACAATACTAAAGGATGTGCTTTCTTCTTATACATGTTATCACCTCTTATTATTTATATATCATCATATTTGTATTTATTTTTTAGTATATATATGTACTGTTTTTTCCATTAATAATTACCAGTATGCATTTATATAGAATATCAGTGCATTCATGTATGTTTCTAATTTCTCCGGATATATTTTTCTATGAATTATCAATTAATTTTTTTTTCTTTTTCTCCTTAATCAGGTATGTTCCATAAAATCCCTCATTTATAATGACTTTTTTCTTTGTAAGTTGTTATTTATGTCCCTACTACTACACACCACTCCTAAAATTATTTATATAATGAAAAACTACATTGTAGCATGTTTTTTATGTGTTAATATAAATATTTTATAATATACAACACTCCAAGGGTGATTTAATTTTTATTATCGATTATGGTAACTTCTTTATCTCTACTCATATTATAGATCACTAATACATTGTAAAATATAGTTTCCACTTCCTTATTTTTCATGTTTGTTTCTGGTAAAACTGGCTTCCAATTTTTTTATTTTTCATTTTTCTTCTTACTACATTGGTGGACTACAATGGGAAGCCAACGTTTAGGTGTGGGGCTCCACATCATCCAAAAATCACATATCTGTTATGCATTTAGTAACAAGAGTTTCCAAAACTATTTTCTATTAAATCCATACACAGAAAACTATAAAATATTTTTTGTTTCTATTTCATTTCTCACTATTTTTTTCATTTACTGTCTTATGTCTCTACCTACTATTATGTATGTATCATTTATTTACATTTAGCATTCCAATTTTCATGTATCATATTTCATTCTTATTTTCTATAATTTAAAATATATGTTATTTTACTACTACTGTATGAGAAACTACAAGTATTCCAATATTCCTTATCTGTGCTTACTCATTCTAACATAACATTAACATTTATACAATATTATGTTTTAAATCTATTATTGAATGTTTAAAATAAAAGTTAATTTATAGCACCGTGCGTAGGTACGGGTGGGGGAATTCGAGCGGATGTTTGCGACTATGAAATCCATTGTGTGAGTGTTATTATTAGGAGAAATATTCCATATGTATGAACCATTCAACAATTTTATTTCTCATTACATATATATTCTATATGATTCTAGGTTAGATATAATTTATCAAAAGATTCTATTATTTCCACTATGATAGGTTCAATATACACCAAGACTCATACATATTCATGGAGAAGAGCTCAGGAGTTATTCATATGATTTTTTTATTTTACATTATAGATTTGTTTTCATGGATGATACCACGATTCCATTACGAACTAATAATCCTATAATTGGAATATTTAGATATTATTCGAGACATAATAACATTTATATATATAGTGTTTAAATATCCTATGAAATAAAATCAAGGGTTTGTGGTAATATTTTGTATCATAAAGTGAAATTTATTTGTGACGATGAAAGGTTAAAAATATGAACATTCAGCTACATTTCCTATCAAAGACACCACACTCAATTCAACCATGTTTCCTACTAATCCACACCCCAACATCTAAGTAATCCCATCCACCCACTCCAGTCAAAATCCAGAATCCTTGAAACTCTCTCTAGGTTTCCTTCCATCATTTATCATAATCTCACCTCTCACCTCCACCTCTTCCCTCACCTCCACCTTCGGTTTCATCTATGTCTTTATCTCTACATCTTACATTCTATCATGTTCTATATCCATAACAATTATTCTTTACTTCATTTCCTTCAATCACGGGTATCCTTCTAACTTCATTATCATCATTTTATTCTAAATATTATATTTAGTACAACGATAATACAATTTTTTTAATGACACAAAACCAGATGATTCGAAAAAAAATTGAATAGTCACGTGCATTTTTACAGGTGAAGTACTAGTTCATTTAAAAGACAGTTTTGAATCAAAGTGTCCCATACCACTTTGAAACTTTTTAAAGTAATTAACATTTTAAAACATTCATGTACATATAAATAAATCCCTATAACCATTCTGAAAACATGGAAATTAATGAGAAAGTTTTAGAAAAATAAATCTTCAAAACATTTAAAATGATTTTTTAGTAAAAATTACCTTAAAAATAATCCCTATGAAAACACTTTCATGAAACATGGACATGGATAATAAATATGTCTCAGTAGATACTTATGTAAAAACCACCTCAGATAATAAAAGATTTTGAAATTACCCTTACCTTGCACTTTTCTTTGATCAAGGGTAGGATAACCTCCTCTATAATGGTGAAATAATTGTTATCAAATTATAAAAGAACCATATACATTAATATGATATCATATATAATCTTATAATATTTATTTTCTAATGATATTTTAGTAGTATCATCATTCCGGGTGTTAACTGATTCGTTTTCCTTTATATGATTGGTTATGTAATCGATATTTGATATGGATAGGATGTATTTAATTCATATACATAATGATATTATGTTCATAAACATTATTTTTAATCACAAAATGAAAATTATTCTAGATTTATTACGATGGGGAATAAATCCCATCGCGTTCGTGGAAACGGTAATCCGGATGTACACATGAGTGACAATATCATTATTTTGATATTAAAATCGTATATAATTGGATGGTATATAATATATAAAAAATAATTATCATGTTATATTTATTATTTTAATTATTTATACTCATTATTATACCCATCCAAATTGTGAAGTGTTTGAATAACAAACTACACCACGACATGGAGACAGTAATCCGTACGTACGCATGTATGGTGACTATGTCCTTTATAGGATGATAGAATAATGAATATGGTTGTACCATTTTTATAATAACATCATAGTATATTGATTATACTGTATTTATTATTTAATAATGGAAACAAAAAATAAAGAGGAAGTGGAAGAAGAAAAGAACATGAAAGAAGTAATGATATATTTACCTCTTCTTCGGGTTCTTCCTGTTGATTAGACCAAAAGGGCTCCTTTGGTTGGATTTTAGACTAAATATAGGCCTCTACGATTAAGGGAACACAATTGAGAAGATATTTGGGCAGGGGATGGCTGAGCCAAATGGCTTTTAAGGTGTGAATTTGAGAGACGGAGAGGTGACTTTTTATAAGAGAGGTGAGGGTCACTTTATGAAAATCTTGAAATATAATTTTATTATAAAATAATTTTAAATTTCAAATGGCCCAAAAATGAATTATTTAATGTATAAGGTGGGTATGGGTCTAAAAACTCTCAACCAATAGGTTTTAGATTGGTTTGGGTCACCATCTTAACCTTATCTTTTAGATTTAACTCTTAGTTAAATAGTTTTTACATTTACCATATCTCTTTGTATTTGTATATTATATAGTTAATAAACATACTATAAACTACCAAGAGAACCCCAATAGGTTAATTAATTACATATATAATATTATTAAGTCTTTTTTGATGAACCGTATATTTTTAGTAATATTATATCAACTAATAATATAGTATTTATTTTAAAAACTCCTTTCTGTCAATTATGAAATTATTTAATAATTTTTTTTTGTTAAAGTCCAAAAAACTTTATTAATTAGAAATAAATTCAAATGATCAATCCTGACACATCATATTAACCTATAAAATTAGTTTAATTCATCAAAAGTCTCAAATTATATTTTTTTGGATATTTATAATATCAATTATTTTAATATATCATTATTAAGGTAATTATGACATCATCATTTTGTCATAAATAAATTAAATTATTTAATTTCTAAAAATTATAAATAAACTATCATTATGTAGGAAATATTTTTAGATTTATAATGAATATTTATAGTCGAATTTATATTATGTATAACCCTATATTAAAAATGTTTTAGTTATTAAACATTGATTTTAACTATTTTAAATCTACTTTAACTAAAATAACAATAAATGTCCTGATCTAATAAAAGTGGACCTAAAGGATAATATTTTATTCCTAAGTTTGTTTTTGGTCGAATTACACTTATCCAATAGAATTAGGAACTGTTATAGGGTAATTATGATATCATTTTTACCCTTAATTACCCTATTTACTTTTAACTGCGGTAAATAAAAGTAAAAAGTTACTATTCACCAAATATTATTTTCATCTTATTGAACCACAGTTTTCTTACTGATATCAACCATGTCTCTCAGAATTTTTAAGTTCCACTCACAGAAGCGGTAAAATTATGTAATATGTAAATTTTCAAATGCTCCTATGAGGTGGATAAAAGACGGTAAATAGTTCGATATAATTTTATACATCAAATATTAATATAAAATGACTCAAATGAATTATAGGTATTATGTGTCTATTTTTACCTAAACTAAATTCAAATAAAATAACTAATTATTTAAATAATAATTTAGTTTTAAGTAATAGCGTAGGGTTTTCACTATGCATCAAAAATTGAATGTTTTCAGAAAATACAAAAAATCACCCTCAGCTAATTTCAATATTCCAAATCCAAAAATGAAGTCCATTTTGAATGATAAATTTTATAAAATTTCAAAAAGTGGGTATTACTATTCATAACGGCTAGTTTTATTGGTCGCGATGTGTTAGAATCTTGATGTTGCGTACAATGCAAGTTGTTGCATTATTCAAACGGAAACATACCATGGAAGCATGGGGTGTTAAATTATTCCCTCCACTAAATAATTTTGTCTTAAAAATTTCTAGAATACTACCATACAAAATGTTTCGGGTGGTTCTTCATCATAAGTTCCTCAGGTTCCCACATTTCCTCTTCCATCTTATGGTTTCTCCATAGAACTTTTATGAGACGAGTAGTCTGGTTTCTTAGCACTTATTCTCTTGTATCAAGAATTTTGACCAGCTCTTCACAATAAGACATAACAGATTCCAGTTAAATTTCCTCATAGGTGAGTACATGCGTTGGGTCAGGCATGTAATTTCTCAACAGTGATAGGTGGAACAGGTCATGTACTTTGGTGAGACTTGGAGGCATTGCCAAATGATAAGCTACAACTCCAATTAGTTCTAGAATCTTGAAATGTCTGATCTACCTTGGACTCAATTTACCTTTCTTAGCGAAACATACAACAACCTTCCTTGGAGATACCATCAAGAAAACATGGTCTCCTACTCAAAATTACAAATCCTTCCTTCGGTTATCAGCATACCTCTTTTGCCTACTTTGGGCTGCATTGATGTGGGTTTGGATAACCTTCACCTTTTCCATTGTTTCATCAAAATGCTCTGGGCCTATGACTTTTCTTTCACCAACATCATCCCAACAAGTTGGTTTACGACATCTTTATCCATATAACGCTTTTTATGGTGCCATATGAATACTTTAATAGTAGCTATTATTATAGGAAAATTCTTCCAGAGGTAAATTTAGATCCCACATACAATGAAAGTCAGGTAAGCAAGTTCTCAACATTTCTTCTGTGGTTTGAATAGTCTATTCTGATTGTCCACCAGTTTGAGGATGGTAGGCAGTGCTCAAACTAAGTTCAGTATCAAGTTATTTCTGAAGACTTTTCCAAAATCTTGATATTAAATTGGGATCACGATCAGAAACAATCGATAAGGGTACTCTATGAAGTCTTACTAATTCATTAATATATTGTCTTCATAGATGTTCAAGTGGTAAACCTTCTCTTAGGGAAAGATAATGTGCAGACTTGGTAAGATGATCAAAAATGACCCATATTGCATCATTACTTATAGGAGTCTTTGGTATCCCCATGAAAAAGTCCATCGTAATATTATCCCATTTTCACTCAGGTATGGGAAGAGGTTGTATGACTCTTCAAGGATGTTGCCTTCCAGCTTTCACTTGTTAAAAAACCATACATCTTAACAAAAAATCAGCAATCTCTCCCTTCATGTTGTCCCAGCAAAAATGTTCCTTCAAATCTCTTAAATCTTGGTGCTACCAGGATGTATAAAAAAATTGAAGCAAAGAGCATCATCTAACAAATCACTTTTTAGATCCTGTATATCAGGAACAAAATTTCTCTTCCAAAATTTCAAAACCCCATCTTCGTATATGAATTCACTCAATCTCCCATCATTCATAGCTTTAATCATATTTTGAAACTCTTCATCATCATCTTGAGATCATTTTACCCTTTCTAGTAAAGATGTTTTGGAAACTATTTGAAAAAGTATTGATGTTTCACCTTCTATGATAATTCCCATATCCATTTTCACTAGAACCATTAAAATAAGATCCCTTTCAACTCCCATCTTGTTCAAAACTCCATGATCCTTTCTGATCAAAGCAACTTATACCTTATTTTCCTTCCTCGAGTGGTAGTATATTGTTCAATCGTAATCCTTGATTAGTTCAACCCATCGCCTTTGCCCATGTTGAGTTCTTTTTGTGATAAAATATACTTCAAACTCTTGTGATCAGTATATATCTCACATTTTTTACCATAGAGATAGTGTCTCCATATTTTCAGAGGAAATATTACAGCTGCTAACTCAAGACTGTGAGTAGGATAGTTTTGATCATGAATTTTTAGTTATCGTGATGCATAGGCAATAACTCTATCATTCTACATAAGGACACAACCAAGTCCTTTCTTTGAAGCATCACTATAAATAAAAAACTCATCATTCCCTGATGGTAGAGTCAAGATAGAGTCATTGACTAATATTCTCTTCAGTTCTTCAAAACATTCTTCACACTCTTTTTTCCAAACAAATTTAACCACTTTACGTGTGATCTTGGTTAACGGGTTAGCCAATCGGGAAAAATTATGGACAAAACACCGATAATGACCTACTAAACCAATAAAAATACATACCTTAGTTATACTCGTCGGTGCTGTCCATTCTTGGATTACCTTGGTCTTTGACGTATCAATAGATATTCGATCCTTAGATACAATATAGCCAAGAAAAGAAATCTCTTGAAGCCAGAATTCACACTTGCTAAAATTCCCGTATAATTCATTTTTTCTGTGGGTTTTCAGAATGGTGCACATGTGATTTTCCTGATCTTCATAGATTTTGGATTATACCAAGATATAATCATAAATAACACTACAAAGTCATCAATATATTCCTTCAAAACTCTATTCATAAGATCCACGAAAAAATATGGTGAATTAGTCACCCCAAAAGGCATTATTGTAAACACGTAATGCATGTACCTGGTTCAAAATGTTGTTTTCGGAATGTCTTCGTTCTTCACAAAGAACTAATGATATCCAGTTCGAAGTTAAATCTTTGAAACATATTGAGCTCCATGAAGTTGGTCAAATAAATCATCAATGCGAGGTAGGGAATACTTTTTCTTTATTGTTATACCATTGATCTCCCTGCAGTCAATAAACAACCTCATAGATTTGTCTTTCATCATGTCAAAAAAGACAGGGGCTCCCAATGGAGAAACATTAGGGCAAATAAATTCCTCATTACTCAATTCCTCTAGTTGTTTCTTTAGTTCCACTAATTCTATAGTGTCCATTTTATAAGGGGTCGTCATTATGGGCCTTGAACCAGGAATTAAATCAATGGAAAACTCAATTTCTCATTATAGAGGATGTCTAGGTAAATCCTCTAGATACAAATCAACATATTCTTGCAAAATAGGTACATCCTCTATTAGAAAATTATTTTCCTCTACCATAATTATTTCATTCTCATCCTCCCCAATAATTGAATTTAGTAGAGCTACTAGGAGGGAATCTAGATAATAATTGGGTGGTGATATTTCTGCTCTAAAGATAATATACTCCTTGTCATCATAAATAATTGTAACCTCCTTCTTCTTAGAATAGATTTTCACATCATGGTCCGAAATCCAATCCATACTGAGGATTATATCAAATTCAATCATGTGTATGATGATGAGATCATTAGATAAAGAACATTTATATACCCTAATGGGAATTGATTCACAAAACTTTGTTACGACGATACTTCCCTTAGGTGTTTTGACTGAAAACTCCCATGTTAAGTCAAATTGAAAATATCTAATTTTCATAAAAAACTAGGAAGATATGAAACAATGTGATGATCCAGAATCAAATAAAACATTGGCTAAACTTGTGGAAACCATTAAATTACCTGCCACCATGTCTTTCAGAGCTTCAACCTCAGGAGTAGTGATCCCATAATCTTGGCCTTTCTCCCTTGGCATTTTATGAGGTATTTTCCCTTGGATAAAAGTAAATTCATTTTCATAATGCCCCATTTCTCTACAATTGTAGCATTCTACATTGACAGCCTCTTTCTTCCCCATGAAATCATGAGATTAGTGGCCTTTTTCACTACACTTGTGATAGACTCTCATTAACTTCATGCAAGTAGTGAGGTGTTTCTTCTCATATTTACTACAGTATAGATATTCAACCTTTTCCTTCTTCACCTCATTTCCATTTCCATAGTGTTCAATGGATCTCTTCTTCTCCTGCTTTGATTTAATGTCACAATACTTAGATAATTCATTTTCGGTCTTGATAGCACATGAGAAAATATCTTCGTCTGATGAGAAGGATTGTGAGACTATTGATCGAAGAAGAAATGGTTTTAACCTATCAAATAATCGATCAATATTACTCCTTGGGTTATGTATATAATATGTTGCATTACTTTCTAACCATGTAAAGTTAGCCTCATATTTTTCAACATTCTCAACCTCCTTTTGCCTCAGACTCAGAAATTGTCTTTCCATATCGGCTCGATGGTCATAAGGAAAGTATTTTTCTAAGAAAATCTCTATAAACTCCCTATATTCCATATTTTATACTTCCTCTTCTTCTTTTGTGTTTTGAATCAATGACTTCCATTGATCTGGATCTCCCGTGAGGCAATAAGCTTCCATGATAACTTTCTCCCTTTCGCTACTCCACAAAGCGTGAAATATTTTCTCTTTGGAATTAATCATTTCTCAGCTACTAATGGATTTGTACACCCATTGAATTTTGGTGGTTGTTTCCTTATGATGTTGTCTAACATTGATCCCATGCGTTGCCGATCAGGGTTCTCAATATTGGTAAAGTTATTATTCATAACTTGAGTGAGTTGTCCTAGTATGGTTATAAGATGATCAATAATAGTTGCTTCAACAGCTCCACTATAATTATCTTGAGTAGGACGTAAATCTATACATGGATTATGTGCATTAATATGATTTTCATTACTTTCACTAGGCACCATTTATAAAGAACGGCATGCACTAGATTAGTTTATGAATTGCAATACATAATTACAAACTTTCAAAACACTTAACGTAAATTGAATAGTTTATGGATATAATCCATAATCAAAAAAATGTTTTCTTTGAGGATGTATATACTCATAAACCCTTCATAATTTTTTGTCAAGAAAATGAGAATTATCCTAAGCATATCCCTTGAAAGTGTCTTAACCAAGAGTGCAGCATGGCCCGTTGTCATGCACCAGTTCTTGTTTGAGTCCAGCTCAAAGCAGTGTTTTCAGGTTTTACCCCTAGTTATATCTGTGCTAGATCCTCCTCTACCTAATCGTATCCAGAAAGGGATGTATTGTTTCGAAAAATCACAAAATATCTATAGTACTAAAATTCTAGGAAGTTTTTCTATACTAATCCGCAAAACATATATTATGGTAATGTTCTCTAATCAGAGTTGTTCTAAATCTAGTTTCCAAGGTTTTTATTAATCTTCCTCTTATACCAATTGTAACACCCTAACCCTAGTTACCCATAGTTGATTCATTATTACATAACATTGGAATTATCTCCAAAGATAAAGTATCGAAAGAACGATTAATTTAGTATCCTTGGAAATACTAGATACATTCATAAGTTTTACATTACATTATAAAATGAAAAAATACAACTACATAGTCTCCATATTCCACATTCATATCCCTTATACTATCCCTGTAGGTCATTCATAATATACTTAATTTCATCCTAGGAAAAATTAAACATAGAATTTGGTGAGCTTAGATGCTCAGTAAGGTTAAAAATATGGCGGAAACTTTCATAAATAAGCATAAACTTTTAAGGGAATGTAAGACTAAAACAAAAGCCTTTAAAACTTGATCTTATGCATAATATGGAAAAGATAAAATCAAATAATTCCATTTACTTATTCAAAAGGATATTATACTAGTCGAATAATCACATGAAATATCAATAGCCACTTTCATAATGATAGAATGCATGATTCTAGACTTCATAACCACATAGTTAAGGCCTTGTTCCAAGACTATAAATAATATTTTGTCAAAGCCTTGTGCCAAGACACTAGTTTGTCTCATTAGACCTACCTATTCAATGAGGAGCTATAGCGGGCTCCACCCGTCACTTACTAAGTCCAATGCTTTCCTCAAATAAACAGGTTTAAACCTAACATAAACATTCGTATTAAAACTAGCATACTAAGTGTAAATACTTTATCCATAAACCATTAATGGTATAAAAATAACATATCAATAGTCAAACAAATCACAAAACCTGCAATAGAATATTGAATATTTGTATCATAAAAAATCAACCTCGATCAATAATAATATCTCGTAGAGGATGTTAACATAGTTAAAAATGATCGGTAAAAATCTTTGAGAGAAATCTCCATTTTTCATGAAATCATTTAAAATTCATATAAAGGAAGTCATTTAAAATATATTTTTTAATCAAAGTTTCCCATACCACTTTGAAACTTTTTAAAGGAGTTAACATTTTGAAACATTCTTGTCCATATAAATTAATCTTTTAAACCATTTTGAAAACATGGACATTATTGATAATATTTTAGAAGAATAATTCTATACATCATTTAAAATGATATTTTAGTAAAAATTACCTTAAACATAATCCCATTAAAACTACTTTTATGAAACATGGACATGGATAATAAACATGTCTCAGTAGATACATACATAAATACAACCTCGGATAATAAAGAGATTGTGAAATTAACCCTTAACTAGTACTTTTCTTTGGTCGAGGGTAAGTTAAACTCCTGTATAATGGTAAAATAATTTTTATTAAATAATAAAAGAACCATATACATTAATATGATATCTTATATGATCTTCTAATATTGCTTTGTTAAAGATATTTTTGTAATATCATCGTTCCGGGCGTTAACTGATTCATTTTCCGTTATATTCTTTGTTACGTAATCCATTATTGTTATGGATAGGATGTAATTTATTCATATACAGAATGATATTATGTTCAGAATAATTATTTTTAATCATAAAAATAAAATTAATGGAGACAGTAATCTGGACGTACGCACGAGCGACAATCTCATCGCGTTCATGGAGACGGTAATCCGGACGTACGCACGAGCGACAATATCACTCTTTTGATATTAAAATCGTATATAATTGGATGATATATCATATATACAGAATAATTATTAAGTTATATTTATTATTTACATCATCTATACCCATTATTATACCCATACAAATGATCAAGTGTTTGAATAACAAACTACACCACGACGTGGAGATGGTAATCCCTACGTACGAACGTATGGTGACTTTGTCATTTATAGGATGGATAGAATAAGGAATATGGTTGTATAATTTTTATAATAACATCAAATTATATAAAATAAACTGGATTTATTTTTTTAGAATGGAAACAATAATGAATTAGGAAGTGGAAGAAGAAAAGAACATGAAAGAGGTGATGAAATGTTTACTTCTTCTTCGGGTTATTCCTTTTGATTTGATCAAAAGGGCTCCTTTGGTTGGCTTTCTGACTACATTAAGGCCTCTAGGATAAAGGTAGGATAGTTTAGAGGATATTTGGGAAGTGTTGTTCCAATCCAAATGGCTTTGATGGTGTAAATTTTAGAGAAGGGGAGGTGCCCTTTTATAAGAGAGGTGAGGGTCACTTTAGGAAAATCTTGAAATATTATTTTATAATAAAATAATTTTCAGTTTATAATGCCCATAAAATGAATTATTTAAATTTTAAGGTGGGTATGTGTCGAAAACCTCCCAAAAAATAGGTTTTAGATAGGTTTGTGTCAACATATTAACCTTATCTTTTAGATTTAACTCTTAGTTAAATAGTTTGACATATACCATGTCTCTTTGTATTTTTATATTATATAGTTTATAATCATACTATAAACTACCAAGAGAACCCCAATTGGTTCATTAATAAAATATATAAAATTATTAAGGCCTTTTTGACGAACCTTAGAATTTTTGGAATATTATATCAGCCAATAATATAGTATTTGTTTTAAAAACTCAATTATGTCAATTTTGACATTATTTAATAAATGATTTTTTTTAAAGTCCTAACAACTTTATTACTTCGAAATAAATTCATATGTTCAATACTAACAAGTCATATTAACCTATAAAATTAGTTTAATTCATTAAAACTCTCAAATTACAGTTATTTGGATGTTTATAATATCAATTATTTTAATATTTCATTATTGATGTAATTACCGGGTCATCGTTGTGTCATAAATAAATTAAATTATATAATGTTTAAAAATATAAATAAAATATAATTATTTAATAAATCTTTTTATCTTACTAATTAATATTTATAGTTGAATTTATATTATGTATAATCCCATATTAAAAATGGTTTAGTTATTAAACATTGATTTTAAATCTATTAACTCTTCTTTAAATAATATAATAATAAATTATCTAGTCCAATACAAGTGGACCTAAAAGAAAATATTTTATTCCTAAGGTTGTTTTTAGTCGACTTTCACTTATCCAATAGAACTAGGAAAAGTTTTTGGGTAATTACGATATCATTTTTACCCTTAATTACCCTTTTTACTTTTAACCGTGGAAAATAAAAGTAAAAAAGTTACTATTCGCCAAAAATTGTTTTCATATTATTGAACCAAATTTTTCCAAATAATATCAACTGTGTCTCTCAGATATTTTAAATTCCACTCACAGAAGCGATAAAATTAAGTTTTATGTAAATTTTCAATTGCTCCTAGGAGTTAGGTAAAAAACTGTAAATAGTTTAATAAAATTATATATATATATATAATATTATAAAAAATGACTCCAATGAATTAAGGGTATTATGTATCTATTTTTACCTGAAATAAATTTAGATAGAACAATTATTTATTTAAATAAATAGTTGATTTTAAACAAAAATGCAGTGTTTTTTCACTATTAATCAAAAATTTAATGTTTTCAAAAAAATACCAAAAAATTCACCATAAGCTAATTTCAATATTCTGAATCCAAAAATGAAGTCCATTTTGAAAGATAAATTTTATAAAATTTCAAAAAGTGGGAATTACTATTCATAATGGCTAGTTTGATTGGTCGTGGTGTTTTAGAATCTCAAAGTTGCGTACAATGCAATTTGTTGCATTATTCAAAGGGAAATGTACCGTTGAAGCATGGGGTGTTACATTCTTCCCTCATTCAAATAATTTCATCCTCAAAATTTCTAGAATACTACCGCACAAAAATATTCGGGTGGTTCTTCATCATAAGTTCCTATGGTTCTCACGTTGCCTCTTCTATATTATGGTTTCTCCATAGAACTTTTACCAGATGAGTCATCTGGTTTCTCATCACTTATTCTCTTGTATCAAGAATTTTTACATGCTCTTCACAATAAGACATATCAGGTTCCAGTTCAATTTCCTCATAGGTGAGTACATGCATTGGATCAGGCATATATTTTCTCAACAGTGATACGTGGAACACGTCATGAACTTTGGTGTGACTTGGAGGCATTGCCAAACTATAAGCTACAACTCCAATTTATTCTAGAATTTCAAAATATCCAATCTACCTGGTACTAAATTTACCATTCTTAGTGAAATGTATAACACTAATCCATGGAGAAACCATCAAGAAAACATGGTCTCCTACTTGAAATTTTAAATCCTTCCTTTGGTTATTGGCATAGCTCTTTTGCCTAATTTGGGATGCTTTGATGTGGGTTTGGATAACCTTCACATTTTCCATTGTTTCCTCAACAAACTCTGGGCCTACGAATTTTCATTCACCAACATCATCTCAACAAGTTGGTGTGCAACATCTCTTTCCATATAACGCTTCATATGGTGTCATCTGAATACTTGAATGTAAGCTATTATTATAGGAAAATTCTACTAGAGGTAAATATTGATCCCACATATCTTGAAAGTCATGTAAGCAAGATCTCAACATGTCTTCAATGGATTGAATAGTATGTACGGATTGTCAATCAGTTTGAGGGTGGTAGGATGTACTCAAACTAAGTTCAGTATTCAGGGATTTCTAAAGACTTTTCCAGAATCTTGATGTTAAACAGGGATCACGATTAGAAAAAATCAATAAAGGTACTCCATGAAGTCTTACAACTTCATTAATATATAGTCTTTCTAGACGTTCAAGTGTTAAATCTTCTCTTATAGAAAGAAAATGCGTTGACTTGGTAAGATGATCAACAATGACCCACATTGCATCATTACTTCTAGGAGTCTTTGGTAGCCCTATGACAATGTACATTGTAATATTATCCCATTTCCACTTTCGTATGGGAAGAGGATTCATGAATCTTCATGGATTTTGCCTTCCAGATTTCACATGTTGACAAACTATACATCTTGACACAAAATCAGCAATCACTGTCTTCATGATGTCCCACCAAAAATGTTCCTTCAAATCTCTACACATCTTGGTGCTACCAGAATTTATAGAGAAATTGGATCTATGAACATCATCTAACAATTCCCTTTTTAGATATGATATATCGGGAACACAATGTCTCTTTCCAAATTTGAAAACCCCATCTTCATATATGAAGTAACTCAATCTCCCATCATTCATAGCTTTAATCTTCTTTAGAAACTCCTCATCATCAGCCTGAAAACGTTTTGTCCTTTCTAGTAAAGATGGTTTGGCAACCAATTGAAAAAGTATTGATGTTTCACATTCCACGATTATTCCCATATCCATTATCACTAGATCTATGAAAATAGGATCCCTTTCAAATCTCATCTTGTTCAAAACTCCATGATCCTTTCTACTCAAATAAATCTTCCACCTTATTTTACTTCCCCATGTGGTAGTGTATTGTGCAATAATAAACCTTGAGTAGTTAAAGCCATCACCTTTGCCACATGTTGAGTTCTTTTTGTGAGAAAATATACATCAAAATCTTGTGATCTGTATAAATCTCACATTTTTCACTGTAGAGACAGTGTCTCCATATTTTCAGAGAAAAGATTAGAGCTTCTACGTCAAGATTGTGAGTAGGATAGTTTTTTCTCATGAATTTTTAGCTATCGTGATGTATAGGCAATAACTCTATCATTCTATATAAGGACACAACCAAGTCCTTTCTTTGAATCATCACTACAAATAACAAACCCATCATTCCCTGGTGGTAAATCCAAGATAGAGGAATTGACTAATCTTATAGTCAGTTCTTCAAAACATTCTTCAAAATATTTTGTACAAACAAAATTAACCCCTTTACGTGTGAGCTTGGATAATGGGCTAGCCAATCAGGAAAATTTCTAGACAAAAAACCGATAATATCATGTTAAAGTAATAAAACGGCATACCTCAGTTATACTCATCGGTGCTGTACATTCTTGGATTGCCGTGGTCTTTGAAGGATTAATATATATTCCATCCTTAGAGACAATATGACCATGAAAAGTAATCTCTTGAGCTAGAATTCATACATTCTAAACTTCCCGTATAATTCATTTTTTCTGAGGGTTTTCAGAATGGTGCGCAAGTGATTTTCACGATCTTCAAAGATTTTGGAGTATACCAGGATATCATCAATAAATACCACTACAAATTCATCAAGATATTCTTTGAAAACTCTGTTCATTAGATCCATGAAAATATAGGGTGCATTAGTCAGTCCAAAAGGCATTATTGTAAACTCATAATGCATGTACCTGATTCAAAATTCTATTTTCGGAATGTCTTCCTTCATCACACACAACTGATATCCAGATCGAAGGTCGATCATTAAAAAATATTGAGCTCTATGAAGTTGGTCGAATAAATCATCAATGCGAGGTTGGGGATACTTGTTCTTTATTTTTATATCATTGATCCCCCTGTAGTCAATGCAGAACCTCATAGATCCGTCTTTCTTCCTAACAAAAAGGATAGGGGCTCCCCATTGAGAAAAAAAAGGTTTAATAAATCCCTTATTACTTAGTTTCTCTAGTTGTTTCATTAGTTCAACTAATTTCATTGTGGCCATTCTATAAGGGGTCTTCGATATGGGCCTTAAACTAGGAATTATATCAACGGAAAACTCAATTTCTCATTTTGGAGGATGTCTAGGCAAATCCTCTGGAAACACATCAACATATTATTTCACAATAGGTACGTCTGCTTTTCGAACATTATTTTCGTATCCCATTATTATTTCATTCTAATCCTCCCCAATAATTGAATTTAGTAGAGCTACTGGAGGTTGGATCTAGATAAGAATCGGGTGGTGACGTTCTTGCTCAAAAGATAAGGTAATCATTATCATCATAAAAAATTGTAACCTCCTTCTTATTACTTTAGATTTTTGCATCATGGTCTTAAATCCAATCCATACTGAGGATTATATCAAATTCAATCATGGGTATAATATTGATATCAATAGATAAAGAACATTTATATTCCCTAATGGGAACTGATTCACAAAAATTTGTTGTGATGATACTTCCCTTAGGTGTTCTGACTGAAAACTCTATTGTTAAGTCAAATTTAAAATATCTAATATTCTGAGAAAACTGGGAAGATGTGAAACAATGTGATGATCCAGAATCAAATAAAGCAATGGATAAACATGAGGAAACCATTAAATTACATGCCACTACATCTTTTAAATATTCAACCTCAGTAGTAGTGATCGCATAAGCTTGGCATTGCTCCCTTGGCCTTTTCTGTGGTAAGTTCCCTTTTCTCTTAGGATATTCATTTGCATAATGCCCCTTTTCTCTACAGTTGCAGCATTCTACATTGACAACCTCTTTCTTCCCCTTAAAATCATGAGCTTAGTGGCCTTTTTCACTACACTTGTTATAGACTCTCATTCCCTTCAGGAAAGTACCGGGGTGTTTCTTCCCACATTTACTACAGGATGGATATTAAACTTTTCCCTTCTTCCCCTTATTTTCATTTCCATTGTGTTTAACAAATCTCTTCTTCTCCTACTTTTCTTTAAAGTTATAAGACTTAGAGAATTCTTTTTCTGTCTTGGTAGTACCTGAGACAATATATTTATATGATGAGAAGTATTATAAGACTAATGATCGAAAAAGAAATGGTTTTAACACATCAAATAATTGATCAGTCTTACTCCTTGGTTTATGTATATAATTTGTTGCGTGCCTTGATAACCGTGTAAAGTTTGCCTCATATTTTGTGAAATTCTTATTCTCCATTTTCCTCAGATTCAGAAATTTCCTTTCCATATCCGTTCGATGGTCATGAGGAAAGTATTTTTCTAATAAAATCTCTTTAAACTCCCTCCATTCCATATTTGATACCTCATCATCTTATTTTGTATTTTGAATCAGTGACCACCATTGATCTGCATCTCCCGTGAGGTGATAAACTTCCATGAAATCTTTTTCCCTTTCGCTACTCCCCAAATCATGAACTATTTTCTCTAAAGAATTTATCCATTACTCAGCTACTGATGGATTTGTACACCCATTTAATGATGATGGATGTTTCCTCATGAAGCGGTCTAACATTGATCCTCTGCATTGTGTATTAGGGTGCTCCATATGGGTAAAGTTATTATTCATAACCTGAGTGAATTGTCCTAGTATGGTGATAAGTTGATCAGCACTAGTTGTGTCACCAGCTCCACTATAATTATCTTGAGTAGGAGGGAAATCCCTATATGGATTACGTGTGTTGATATGGTTTCCATTCCTTCCACTATGCACCATTTCTGAATAATGGAATACACTAGATTATTTTATGAATTGCAATACATAATTCCAAACTTATAAAACACTTAACAGAAATTGAACAGTTTATGGATATAATCCGTAATCATAAAAATGTTTTCTTTAAGGAATTATATACTCATAAACCATTCATAATTTTTTGTAAAGAAAATGAGAATTATCTTAAGCATATCCCCTGAGAGTGTTGCGACTAATAGTGCAACAAGGATCATTGTCATGCACTAGTTCCCGTTTGAGTCTAACTCAAAGTAGTGTTTTTGAGTTTTACCCCTAGGTACATATATTCCAGTCCCTCCCCTTCCTACTCATATCCAGACAGGGATGTATTGCTTCTAAAACTCACAAAATATCTACAGTACTAATATTCTAGGAAGTTTTTCTATAATAATTCTCAAAGTCTATCTTAGGTTAATGTTCTCTTATCAGATTTTTTCAAAATATAGTTTCCAAGGTTGGTACTAAACTTCCTCTAATACCAACTATAACTCCCTGAGCCAAGTTACCCAAAGCCGGTTCATTATTACATAACATTGGAATGATCATAAAATATCAAGTCTTGAATGACAGATTAGTTTAGTAGCCTTGTAAATACTAGATACATTCATAAGTTTTACATTATATTATAAAATTAAAAACTACAACAATATAGTCTCCATAGGTCACATTCATATCCCATATACTATCCCTATAGGTCAGTCATAATATACTTCTTCTCATCCTAGGAAAAATAAAACATAGAAAGGGGTGAGATCAGATACTCAGTAAGGATAACAATATAGTGGAAGCTTTCATAAATAATCATAAAAATTTAAGGGAATGTATGACTAAAACAAAATCCTTTTAAACTTGAACATAATCATAATATGGAAAAGAAAAAATCAAATAATGTCATTTACTTATTCACATGGATATTCTACTAGTCAAATAATCACATGCAATATCAATAGCAACTTTTATAATGATGGAATGCTTAATACCAGACTTCATAACCACATAGTCAAGGCCTTGTTCCAAGACTACAAATAATATTTTTTCAAGGCCTTCTACTAAGACACTAGTTTGTCTCATGAGACCTACCGATTCATCGAGGAGCTATAGCGGGCTCCACCCGTCACTTACTAAGTCTGATACATTCCCCAAATAAAAAGGTTTAAACATAAGATAAACATTCGTATTAAAACTAGCATATGAAATTTAAATAGTTTATCCATAAACCATGAATGGTATAAAAATAACATATCCACATACAAACATATCACAAAACCTTCAATACATGATATAATATTTGTATCATAACAAATCGACCCCGATCAAGAATAATATCTCGTAATGGATGTTGACATAGTTGAAAATGATCAGTAAAAATATTTGAGAGAAATATCCCTTTTTCATGAAATCATTTAAATGTTTCATAAAGTAAGTCATTTAAAAGATAGTTTTGAATCAAAGTGTCTCATACCACTTTGAAACATTTTAAATGAATTAAAAATTTAAAACATTCATGTCCATATAAATAAATCCTTAAAAACATTTTGAAAAAATGGAAATTAATGAGAATGGTTTAGAATAATAAATCTTTAGAACATGTAAAATGATGTTTTAGTAAAAATTCCCTTAAAAATAATCCATTTGAAAACACTTTTATGAAACATGGACAAGGATAATAAATATGTCTCAGTAGATACTTACGTAAAAAAACCATGGATAATAAAGAGATTATGAAATTAACCCTTACCTTGTACTTTTATTTGGTCAAGGGTAGGTTAACCTCCTATATAATGGTGAAATAATTGTTAGTAAATTATAAAAGAACCATATATATTAATAGGATATCATATATGATCTTCTAATATTGTTTTTTAATGATATTTTAGTAGTACCATCGTTCTGAGTGTTAACTGGTTTATTTTCCTTTATATGCTTGGTTATGTAAGTCATGTTTGTTATGGATAGGATAAATTTGATTCATATAAAGAATTATATTATCTTCATAAACATTATTTTCAATCATAAAATGAAAATTATTCTTGAATGATTGCGATGGGGAATGAATCTCATCGTGTTCGTGGAGACGGTAATCCGGACGTACGCACAAGAGACAATATCATTCTTTTCATATTAAAATCGTATATAATTGGATGTTATATCATATAGACAGAATCATTATCATGTTATATTTATTATTTACATAATTTATACTCATTTTTATACCCATACAAATGATGAATTGTTTGAATAACAAACTATACCATGACGTGGAGATGGTAATCCGTACGTACGCACGTATGGTGACTTTGTCATTTATAGGATGTATAGATTAATGAATATGGTTGTACCATTTTTATAATAACATCACAGTATATAGAATATAATAGATTTATTATTTTATAATGGAAACAATAAAGAAACAGGAAGTGGGAGACAAAAAGATCTTGAAAGAGGTGATGAAATATTTACTTCTTTTTCGGGATATTCCTTTTGATTTGTTCAAAAGGGCTCCTTAGGTTGTATTTATGACTAAAAGAAGGCCTCTAGGATAAATGTAGGATATTTTAGAGGATATTTGTTCAGGTTTTGGCCGAGAAAAATGGCTTTCAGGGTGTGAATTTGAGAGAAGGGGAGGTGCCCTTTTATAAGAGAGGTGAGGGTCACTTTATGAAAAGCTTGATATATTATTTTTTAATAAAATAATTTTCAGTTTATAATGGCTTAAAAATGAATTCATTAAAGGATATGGTGGGGATGGGTCGAAAAACTCTTACCCAATAGGTTTTAGACAGATTTGGGTCACCATATTAACCTTATCTTTTAGATTTAACTCTTAGTTAAATAGTTTGACATATACCATCTCTCTTTGTATTTTTATATTATATAGTTAATAAACTTACTATAAGCTGACAATAAAACCCCAATTGGTTAATTAATGAAATATATAATATTATTAAGGACCCTTTTATGAACCTTATATTTTTAGGAATATTATATCATCCAATAATATAGTATTTATTTTAAAAACTCAATTATGTCAATTTTGACATTATTTAATAAATTATTTTTTTTAAGTCCAAACAACACTATTACTTCGAAATAAATTTATATTTTCAATACCAACATGTCATATTGACTTATCAAATTAGTGTAATTCATAAAAAGTATCAATTACATTTATTTGGATATTTATAATATCAATTATTTTAATATTTCATTATTAAGGTAATTACAGCGTAATCATTGTGTCATAAATAAATTAAAATATTTAATGTCTAAAAATTATAAATAAAATATCATTATGTAAGAAATATTTTTATATTTCTAATGAATATTTTTAGTCGAATTTATATTATGTATAACCCTATATTAAAAATGGTTTAGTTATTAAACTTTGATTTTATCTCTTTCAACTCTTCTTTGAATAAAATAATAATAAATGTCCTAATCAAATCCAAGTGGACCTAAAGGATAATATTTTATTCCTAAGGATTTTTTGGTCGAATTACACTTATAAAATAGAATTCAGACAAGTTTTAAGGTAATTATGATATCATATTTACCCTTAATTACCCTGTTTACTTTTAACCATGGTAAATAGAAGTAAAAAAGTTACTATTCAACAAAAATTGTTTTCATCTTATTGAACCACATTTTTCTTACTGATATCAACTGTGTCTATTGGATTTTTAAAATTCCTCTCACAAAAGTGGTATAATTATGTTTTATGTGAAATTTAAAATACTCCTAGGTGGTGGGTAAAAGATGGTAAATAGTTCAATAAAATTATATATATGTAATATTATTAAATAATGAATCCAATTAATTATAGGTATTATATATCTATTTTGACCTAAAATAAATTTAAATAAAATAATTAATTATTTAAATAAAAAGGTTGTTTTAAACAATAACATACTGTTTGTCACTATTCATCAAAAATTGACAATTTTCATAAAAATACCCAAAATTCACCCTAAGATAATTTCGATATTCTGATTCCAAAAATGAATTCCATTTTGAAAGATAAATTTTATAAAATTTCAAAAATTGAGTATTACTATTCATAACAGCTAGTTTGATTGGTTGCAGTGTGTTAGAATCTTGATGTTCTGTACAATGCAATCTATTGTATTATTCAAAGGGAAATGTGTCGTTAAATATTGGTGTGTTGCAGTTTTTTTTCATGAAAAATCTTCATGACTTTTTAATTGACTTATTCTTTGATTCTACTCATCCTTAAACCCTATAAAAATTGTCAGGATTTTCTCCAATCCTAGGTCTCCTAGGCTCAACACATAGGCCCTTTTTGGCATCCATCCTAAAACCCATGGGTGGTAAGAGGAATTGTTCATCCAAGATTATATTTGAGCCATGATTCATGGTGGAATCCAATGAGGGGCTTGGGTTTGTATCCAAAAATCCTCTCCTAAAACCAAATACAACATAGTCGGGGCTCTACTTCAACAGTAATGTATCATATTCAACCATATTTCATCGTCATTTTCTCATCACTAGGACTCGTTTCCTGACCACCATTTATTAAGAAGACTTTCGACATAAGGCACCAGAGATTCACATGCTTCAAATTTGAAACCACTATCGTTGTCCAAATGGTTTGGGGAATACTTCAACCTATATCACACTTGGGATACACCACAGCACTGATACAACTTTTCAAGTTTTATTTACTCCATACCTAGGTCTCTTAGGCCCAACACGTAGTCCCTTATAGGTATCCATCCTAAAACCCTGAGTGATAGGAGAAATGTAAGAACCCGTGTTTTTTCGGACAGTCGTTTTGAGCAGGAATTTGATTTTTTTTACTGTTGGATGCTTATGAGGGGTAAAATGGTCATTTACCCTACCATTTGCCCTCGGATAATTTTTTCAGCCACTCTTTTGGTCCCAGAATAGTATTTTAACCCTAGGACATGAGTTTTGTGGAAATCTGAGTTGTTTGAATTTTGGCAGAATATTTAATATTTAATATTACTAAATTAAATATTAAATTATTCGCGTAGGTTAGTTTGGAAACAAAAACATAGCTTCTGATTTAGATTTCAACTATTCTGTTGAGTTTTAAATGGGGATTTTAGCCTAGGGGAGTCAAAACTCATGTCACGTGTCGGGGCCGGCCCGAGCCCCTTTTTCTTCCTTTTCTTTTCTTCCTTTCCATTTCTTCTCTTCTCTCTTTGTTCCTCCTCCTCCTAGTGCATGTCAATTACGCCGCTCCTCCTTGTCTGTGACCTATGATAGAATTTTTTATATTGATAAAGAGGGAGTGTTGGGAGGCAAGAAGGGTACCGATTCGAAATAGAACACGGAATAGTGATTTTTAAGAAGTACACGTCGTGTACTTTGAGTACATGTCGTGTAGTGGTACTTGGGAAACTGTTTTAGTGAAAACGAACATGGTGTGACTTTTTGTGAACAGTAAACGCCATATATAGTAAAGTACACACTATGTACTATTAAACAGGCATGCCCAATGTGCTTTGTCCATGTACTGCATCAGTTTAGTAATTTTGAGATATCTTATGCTCTAGAAGTCGGAATTGGGCATGTGATTATTCGATTCTGAGCATTTTTTTGTGTAGATCTCAATAGTGGAATCATTTTTATATTTAGGGGTCATATGAAGGGGGGTTTTGGGGTTTCTATCCAAATGGAGGGGGTTCTTCCTCCACTTATCGAGTTCAGTTGTCACGTGAGAGTGAGACTTGGTGTGGATGATAGGTTGGGTGTTCAGAACAACTTAGTTGAGATATTTAATAGGAGATAAGCTATGAGAAATGACCCGTAACCCATGATTTAGAGGACATTTACCTTGTGAGAAATTCCCTTCTGGCCTATGAGGCTTTGAGACCAGGTACTTCTAAGAATCCCTTGAGGGATGCCTTTGCTTGTGTAATGACCTTTGGAGTTCCTTATTGGATCTCTCTCATATTTTCCTTTAATAAGACCCATGTTATGGAATGCCTATGTTGTACTTTATTTGAGGATCCCATGTGGGATTCCTCCCTTACACTTTTCAAAGGATCCCCCGTAGGATGCCTTCGCTCATGTTTACTTGGAGGATCCCGAGTATGACGCCTTCTCTGTGTTTGACATGAGGGACCTAGTGGGTGCCCGTTGTTTGAACAAACCTGAGTCGTTATGTCGGGTTTGGGTAGAGATGGTGATCAGGTGGAACCTAGAACCCATTCCAAACTGGTGATCCCTTTCGGCTTTTGATGTATTGTTGGGTTGGGCGTTCGGGCCACCCTCACTATTTGTTTATATCTAACTTGGTTTACTGATACTATAGTGTTTACCAAAGGTGCATCCTAGTTGGTTGAGGTTGATCCTGATGTGATTTTTCTTTCTTGTTTGTTTGGATTTCTACTTTTCCTTGTGTTCCTGAGTATGTGGTTTGTTTCCTTAAGTTTAATGTCTTTGAGTTTTTCAGAAAAAGTGTCGGATTCCTATGTTTCGGGTATCCCGGGTTAGGGATTTTGGTCTTATTGATTAAATTTCCTCAGATTGCTTGTTAGCTTAAGGTTAATTGATAATTATATATGCATGTTTGCATGTTTTTGGATCAACCCATGGTTTACCCTTGTTTGGATGTTTATTGTCGTTTGGCACAGTTTTCCAGAAGGGAAAACCCTATTGCAATTGCTAGTTTTCTTGTTATAATTGATTGCATGAGTTGCCTACTCTTTTAATGCTTTTTATGCATTGTATCTTTTATTCAAGTAGTTTCTAAACTTACATAGGTCTGCTGATAGTCGATTACGCACGACTGGATTGCTCAGGGCTGTGAGAACCTGGTGCGGGAGACCAAAGAGGGAATAGACGATTAAGTGCTTCCCTAGAGGGTCTGTTAGATTTAGTTTCGTATGCAGGACCTACGATAATTGGACATTGTGCTTCCTAATATTGTCCTTATATTACGCATGTATCGAGACCACATGGGGAATTTGATGTAAGACCTTCCTCAGAGAGTCCTTTTCTATCTTTGCTAGACCACAGGGGAATCGACATGAGTGCTTCCCAGAGTGTCTGCGCCTTTATATGTTTACTTGACTTTAGGGGTCTGCTAGTTTGAGCCACCCAAAGATTATATGCTTTATCTAGACCATAGGGGTGATACTGTGTATGATGCCCATAGGATTTCTTGTGTTGATAGGTAGGACCAGAGTGGATAGGCTGTGAGAACTTCCCAGAGGGTTACCTATTGTGTTATCCGCTTTCTTGTGTTTGTTTGGTTGAACCATAGGGGACAGGATGCAAGTACTTCCCATAGGGTTACTTGTTTTTTTATCTTGTTCAGAGAAATTTTTTCTGCATTGGCCGAAGCAGGTACATGTCGATGGGATTTCGGACCCAGAGATCGACTTAATGATACACATCTTGAGTGGAACGATGTCCAACTCAATGTCCTTGCACAGGATGTCCATGAGATCAGGATTATGGTCCCAAGGATAGACTTTTATTGTTGTTCTTGTTATTTGAATCACTTAATCACGAATATTCATATTTATGTATATATGTATAGGTATAGGACTATATATGTGTACGTATATAGGTATGGACATCCATGGTGTCACATGCCCAGTTTATAGGGTTTACATACCCTAGGTTTGACAGTGGTTGCACGTTTGGTTTACTTCCTTTGTTCTGTTCTAGCTGGGCTGAGCACGTTGCCGTTTCATACACATATCAACACAGTTATAGGTTTCTTGTTGGGGGTGCCCTACTGAGATTATTTCTCACACATGCACGTGCACCTCAGTGTACGTGTGGACCTTATGTCTGATTTTCAGGTTGAGCACGAGTTTCATGGTGGATAGGGATGAGGCCCAGTGTTGCATGATCTAGCGGAGCTGCTCGAGTGGTTCTACTGATTGGTCTGTTGCAGTTTGATATTGTCTGGAGATCGGGTATGTAGATTGGCTCGGAGTTTGTAGCATAGCCATGTACTTTTACATTCAATTTCTTTTGTACATGTATCTGTATGGTTGACCCATTGGGTGACCAGTGTTGTATTTTATTGCATAGTTGTTCGGGCTTGTACAGTATTTTACTATTACACCTTGTTCTATCTCAGTTTTTTATTACTTTCACACTCTATATAACTTTCACTGTGTATGATACTTAGTTATTTCTACTTTTTTCTTACTCTGGTACGAGGGCATAGTCTCCCCACTATCACACCATATTCCCTCAATGTTAGTCGGTAGCCTTTGGCGTACAAGGAGGCATGATTGAGACCTTGTGGTGAACCAGCTCAGAGCACCTGTTTAGTGGCTTCCGTGTTGGGACGTTACAAAGTGGTATCAGAGGAAGTTTTCTTTCCTAGTTATTAATATTTGGGATATAGTAGACAGAATTATTAGGAATGTGTTGGAACATGTGATGGATATCGGGATGGTGCATCGTGAACACTTGTTCTGGTAAAAAGTATGGGTTGCCAGGGTTTGGGATTGCTGTTATTATTTTGTGATATTATTATTGTATATGATTATCACCTTGTGTGATGCACATGTTGTGTGGTGTTTTAATTTACTATGGATCTCTGGCTCTTGGCTATTGGTAAGATGCCAAGGATGGATTTTGAATCTTGGTCGGCAAAGACAAGAGGCGTCTCATGCATCATACTAGGCACATAGGATTCATAGCATATAGGCCTATGAGTGTGTGTTTTTACTGATGACTGAGACCCTTGGGTCTTCTTACACATACTTTTTACTCTGATGGAATGTTATATGGATCTATGTTGAGGCATTGGTGTGAGTATGATGACTCCATCCTCGTTCATAGGTGGTGTAGTGACCCTAGTTGGTCGATGTGTCACGTTATGCCTTTCTATTTAACCCCTTTATTGGGCGTTTCTTCTCAGTTCTATGGTTTTCTAGTCGTATCGATGAGTATGATGTCGATATATTCCAAGGCTTTTATTGTGAATTGGACCTCCTCGTGTTATTGTTATATACATATACATAATGTGTGTTAGCTCAGATTTTCCCTTCTATTTTGGTTGTGACCTTTAAGGAGTAGTTCTTATTGAGGATGATCAGAGAGGATCAGGGCCCTTGTAGGCTATGTTTCGGTTTTGACTTTCTTGGGTTTTTGTGATCTTTACCGTCTTCTGAGTGGTTTTGGATCTTTTGTGCTTGGTGGTTAGACCTTGTGAACTAGTTGTGAGGCTTTTTCTATAGGGCTAGGTGGAAGACCTAGATACCCTTGGTTTTAACTAAAACCCTTTTAGGTCGATGTCTTTTCTATTCTAGGGAAACCTGTGTGTGAAAGGTTGGCCAGAATTTTCCAATACCTTTTTGGAGATCTTTGTTTTCTGCGACTGGTTTCGTTGAGCATGCATGTTCGGGTGCTTAGCCTGGTCAACCAGTGTTTCTGATGTTGCTGTTGCGGGTGACATCATTTGAATCTAAATCGGTGAGTGGCTGGGTGCGAGCCGAGGACTGATGTCTCAAGACTTTTTGTGGAATCAGATCCCAGAAGTTGTTTTGTAATGTCCTTATGTTTTAGATGTGAATTTGTGAAATTTTGGGTTACCATGAAATTGTCACGACCCGCCCTCGGGGCCCGTGCCGTGACTACCCCAAGCCCGCCTTCCATAGGCCAGGGGCTGGCGACTAGCACCAAGGCGTAAATCCCGATAACTGGGAAGGCATTGCCTTTATAAAAGTAAACAAAAAGAACCACAGAGCACAAGCGGAAGCAAAACACTAAGTACAAAAGAAAGTGCTGAAAAGTAAATGGGCCAGAATACAAACCCAAACTGAAAGTAAAGTACAACTCTAAAGGGAAAACAGCAACTGAAAAGTAAAAGCTGCTACACCGAGCTGTCCACTGGAAATCCCACCTGAAGGGTGGGTACAGATAGCTCCTCTGCTCCACGGGTCCCGCCATCCGCTCCGTGCACGTCCCGCCCAGTGGTCCACCTCCGGGTACCGTTCCGCTCTGCAAGCCTCAAATAAGGTCAACGCTGTCCGTCGTCTGCAACCAACACAACGTAGTGCGGGCAAAGCCCGTGCAGGGGTGAGTATAAGCTACTCAGTAGGGACCCCGAGACCCCTGAAGGTCTCTCAAATCCACAAAGGATAAACCACGAAGAAAAGTAACAATCACGAAGTAACAACTGACACTGCTTAGGTATATGCCCATACATATACCTAAGTCATCAAGTAACCCATCTCAATCATGAGAAATCACAAAGATCATTGACTCAGCTCAAACCAGGATTTTCATTATCGAAACCGTAGCTGCTGAAGAGCCCCGTCTCTGAAGTGTGCAGTAGTCCTGTCACGACTCCGAAGTACTGCTCACTAACCTATGACTGCTGAAGTACTCCTCCTGTCGAGTACCGCGGGTCTGCTGCCAACTACGGGGCGCTCCGTCCGCTGAGGGTCTGCTTCCAAATACCGGGCGCTCACCCAGATAGCCTACTGAGGTACTCCTCCTGTCGAGTACCGCGGGTTTGCTGCCAACTACCAGGCGCTCCGTCCACCGTGGGTCTGCTGCCAACTACTGGGCGCTCCGTCCACTGGGCTAGTCGACTCACTCCAAGTCGAGTCGGTCGAGCAGTCGTCAGGTCTCAGTCATCTACACGGTCTCCGTACTCCGCACGCACGTCTCCATCGTCGCGGGTCTGTCGCTACAACCAAGCGCACACACTCCTTAGAGTATCGCGGGTCCGCCGCTACAACCAAGCGCTCCACCGCCAAGGGTCTGCTGCTGCATCCAAGCGCACCACCACTGTCAAGTACCACGGGTCCGCCGCTACACCCAAGCGCTCCACCGCCCTAGGTAAACAGAAGATTCAGCTCACACAGGTTCGGTAGCACTGTTCCACGTAGGATCACTGAGTGCTGTAGTCGTCGTCGTCGAATCCACACAGGTTCTCTGTACTGTCATCGTCGCAGTCACAGTAGCAGTAGTAGTAGTCGTCACAGTAAAAGTCGCAGTCACAGTAGCTGTCGTAGCAGTAGTAGTAGCAGTCAGTCGCAGCCAGCACTAGGGTTCCCGCACACAGCAAGCTCGTTCGGAGGATCCGCTCCACGAGCCGAGAGGCTGATACATCAACTGTCACAAAGACCAGAGTTGATGTATCCAAAAGTTCCGTATCGTCAACAGGAACTCAACGTAACAGACGGCGCGTCGATCGGACGCCGGTCTGAGAGTTATTGGCATTTTCGTCTCCGGGGCCCGGTTGGTTTTTAAGGCAAAACCAACCCGACCATACTCCACCTGCGTCCAAACCTCGGGCGGAGTATGCCAAAAGATTCGTCTCACTAAGAGGAACACAACGTGACTGACGGCGCGTCAATCGGACGTTCGTAGCTCAAGATATGAGCGTTTCCGCTCCGAAGGCCCGGTTGGTTTCGTGAACGAACCAACCCGGCCGAACTCAAAGTAAACCGAAACCTTGATTGCGATATACCGAAACGACCGTCTCGATCCAAGGATCGCGTTGCCGTAGACGGTTCGTCATTCGGAGGTCCGAGGCTCAAGTTATGGGCCAAAAACCAAATCTGGTTCGAAACGGGGGGGTCCGGGTCCGGGCCGACCCGGCCCGACCCCCCCCCCCCCCCCCCCGGGGTGGCGCGGCGGCGGGCCGCGGCGGCTGGCGCCGGCGCCGCACGAGGGTGGCACGCGGGGTGACAAACCCCCGCGTTTTGAGGGGCGGCGCGGCCTTTGTGCCGCGCCGGTTTCTTTTAAAACCGCCCCCCCCCCCCCCCCCACGGGGGGGGGGGGGGGGGGGGGCCTGCTGGCGCCGAACCAAGGGGGCCGGTTGCCCCCTTCCCTCAAGAACCGCCCCCCCTCATTAAGAGGGGGGTTTTGTTGAACCGGCCGGGGGATTTATTCCCCCGGTTTTATGCCATCCGGCCGGCCGGTTTTTACCAACGGGACCGGAAATTCCGGTCCCGCCTTCGACTTCCGACGCCGGCGGCCCGGCCGCCGGTCTCCTCTTCCGCCGCGGGCCGGAACCGGCCGCGGTCTTTTCGTCCCGCCGCGGCCCGGAACCGGCCGCGGCGTTCGTCATCCGGCGCGGTGCGACGGCACCGCGCCCCTTTGCCGTGCTTTGATATTCATTCAACGCGGCGCGACGGCGTCGCGTTCTTGTTGTTTCTCCCATGGTGCGCACGACGGCATCGCGTAAGATATTTGCACGTTCATCCGCGTGGTGCGACGGCACCACGCCACTTGCTTTCCTCCGCAAAATAATTAAACAAGAACGATGGAGGGGGGGGTTCGGCCGTGTTCGTGCGGTCCGGCCCCCCTCGCGTTAACTATAACACTTAAAAAAATTATTTCAAAGCCTCACGTAGACATGCGATCCACGAGCAAGAAATGGAATAATTAAAGAATTAAACAACAACCCCTACCTCGGGTTTAAGATTCTAAGATTCGTCTACGTTCCGCGGAAGACGACGTCGCGGAGATCGGGCGTCGCGGTCGTCGTTCGTCAAATCCGTTGACGAAGAGTTATGCCCGAAGAGATACGTCGTTGGCGAATCTTCGTATGCCGACGAAGAAGGTCCGAGGAGGGTGCGGCGTTCCCTCTTGTTGACACCGAGGATGAAGAAGAGAGGCGTCGTTCTTCGTCGGAGTTTGGGCGTTCTTCGTTCTTCGTCAGAGCTTGAAGATGAAGAAGAAAAGCTTCCAAAGCTCTCAAGAAATCCTCCCAAGGTGGTAAAAGAATCCCTTAGAATAATATAAGCTTTAACTTATATTATTACATAACTTAACCACAAGAATTTCAAAGGTTTGAAATTCAAAAAGGGGTTTAACTCCCTTAATTAAATAAGTAACTTAAGCCATTAAAAGAGACGTTAAAGGAGTTGGGAGGATTTGAAAGGTTTAGGGGCTCGTGTGGGCCCCACCACACTTAATCCTCCCAAGGGAGGTTAAGTGGGTGTGGGTCCCACTCCCAACCTCCTTTGATAGGTTTTAACAAGTTTAAAAATAAAATTGTTCTACACAACTTTATTTAACTCAAACTAAAAACCCCTAAAACTAACTTTCAACCCGCAACAAACGCAACTCCCGAAAAGGTCTCTTTAAGCGAATATCGGCGCTGCGAGTTCATCGGTGCCCTCGGATTTCAATTCCGAGCATCGGATAAAAAGTTAGGAATTCCCGCTCGTTCGTTCACTGAACGTACCCGAGCCAAACTTCGGAAATTAATTCCGGGCACTCCGGGCCTCGGAATCAGGTGCCGTCTGAAACCGCGCTCTTGTAAAATTCTAAAGAAAATTAAGAAAAAAATTTCCCTTGAATTTTTACGGGTCTTTACATTACTCCCACCTCAGGGCTTTACGTCCCCGTAAAGCTACATCAAAACTAGGGAAACAAATGAGGGTACTGAGCACGCATCTGAGCCTCCCGCTCCCATGTGCTCTCCTGGAGATTCCCGTGCTGCCAACCGATGTGCACGAGAGGAATCGATCGCCCACGCAGGAACCGCTCCTGTCGATAATCTATCTCCACCGGGACCTCCGTAAAAGTCGCCCCATCATCAACATCAAGCTCTCCATGATCAAAGATGTGCGTCGGGTCGTGCACGTATCTCCTCAGCTGAGATACGTGGAAGACGTCGTGCACCCAGTGCAACTGAGGTGGTAGAGCCAGGCGATAAGCCACCTCGCTAACCTTGCTGAGGACCTGGAAAGGTCCGATGAAGCGCGGAGATAACTTGCCGCCTCGGCCAAATCTCCGAATACCACGTCGAGGTGAGACCCGCAAGAAGACGTGGTCGCCATCCTCGAACTCTAGTGGCCTCCGCCTCCTGTCAGCGAATGACTTTTACCGGCTCTGAGCTGTCCTCATCCGCTCCTGGATGACCTGGACCTTCTCTGTCGTGGCCTGGACCATCACAGGTCCCACAAGAGCTGCAAGATTTCTTCTTTTCCGAAAAGAGAAACCTGGTCTCATCCCCTGGATGAACCACATTATTTGCCTAAAACAGTCAATCCTAACATGGATGATACTAATCCATACCAAGGATGACGTCGTAAGGCCTCGACGCTACTACTAAGAGATTCAACCGTTACTCTCGCCTCCAAGGGTTGAGTCACACTGTCGGCATCAGTGTGTGGTAACTGGGTCTCCTCCAGTAGATGTCTCACAAGTGAGGGTCAAGTCAACAGCCAAAACTGGAACCTCTTAGTAACATCACGAAAGAGGACAGGAACGAAAATATCACAAAGGTATGCGTCTTTTAATATTGCAGCTCATATTACAAGACGCTACACAAAAGCAACAAGGAACCAGAAGTAAAAAGGATGTTATCCACTAGTTCTGCTCCTGTCCATCGGCTCCCAGAGCTCCATGATCGAAGGCCTCGGCTGCCTGAAGCTGAGCTCTCCCCTGCGGTCGGGGTGGACCTCCTGGTGGTGGTGGTGGAAGAGCCTCAAAGCGTCGCCCACCACCGGCTGCTCGTCCAGCTCCTCTGCCTCGTCCGCCTCGTCCGCCTCCTCCCTGCGGACCGCCACGGTCGAACCTCTGCCTCTTCCTGGGAGGTTCTTCACTTAACTGCTGATCATCAGCATGGCGGGTCGGACAGTCACGAGCCATGTGACCAATCCCGCCACAGGAGTAACACTGCCCACTCTCGGCACGCCTGGCTCTGACTCCACCCCGGATTCCCCGTACAACTGAGCCTGAGTCGTGCAGTTGGCCACCGGTAGGTCTGGTCTGCCTGGAACCCTGAGACATCCGTCGGCTACCTGCTGCAGATGACTCTGTCATGTGCCGCCCTGCGGTGAGTTGCTGTGCTGGTGTAGACTCAGCAAGGAAACTCTCGATCAGAAGGGCCCGCTCTAGTACTCCTGTCTGAGTCGGTATGCTGAGGGAGATCAGCGATGCCCTGATCTCGTGTCTCAAACCCTGCTCGAAGGTCCGGGCCCGGAAGAAGGGGTCCCGTACCATGTCTGTCGAGTACCGAGAAAGGTCGGTGAACCTCGCCGCGTACTGAGCGACCATCATGCTGCCCTGCCGCAGCTGTAGAAGCTCCTGGATACGCACCGCACGAAGGGTGGCTGGGACGAACTCCGAGCGGAAGATGCTCTCAAAGTCCGTCCAAAGTAGAGATGCCTCATCGTGCACCTGGAGCATCAAGCTCCACCATCGTCCTGCTGCTGCGTGTAGTAGGCTCGCAGCGAGGATCACCATGAGGTCTGCTGGTGTCCTCACTAGCCTAAACACTCGAACTACTGCCTCCAGCCAGTCCTCTGCTGCCTGGGGATCCGTCTCCCCGCGAAACCTGGGCAGTCGCTGGTGCTGAAACTCATGCAGTGCGCTGAGGCGACGTGCATCGTCAGCGGCTGCTGCTGGAAGCATCGGGGGCTCGGCGGGTAGAGCTACCGCCGGTGCCACTGCTGAAAAAGGGCCCTGCACCGAGGCCTCATCGCTCGGTGGGCTGTCGTCACGCTCGATCTCGGAACCCTAGCTGGCTGCCGTCGTGGGGCCATCCTGAAAGGAGACAGGTGCGCCACGGTCAAACAGTAAACCTGGTGAGCTGACACAAAGAAATCACAAAGAAAACTTTGAAACACACACGCAATCAATGTTTTCGTGCATTAAGTCGGAAATCAGAAGTCAGGGTCCTGGTGTACGGATACGTCGGCCGCCGCACCAACACTGGACTCCCTGGACTGATAACCACACTCAATACACTAAACACTATTGCTTCACATAGCAGAAAGTTCAGAGTCTGCGGTAGAACCGACCCCTTTGATACCAATTTGTCACGACCCGCCCTCGGGGCCCGTGCCGTGACTACCCCAAGCCCGCCTTCCATAGGCCAGGGGCTGGCGACTAGCACCAAGGCGTAAATCCCGATAACTGGGAAGGCATTGCCTTTATAAAAGTAAACAAAAAGAACCACAGAGCACAAGCGGAAGAAAAACACTAAGTACAAAAGAAAGTGCTGAAAAGTAAATGGGCCAGAATACAAACCCAAACTGAAAGTAAAGTACAACTCTAAAGGGAAAACAGAAACTGAAAAGTAAAAGCTGCTACACCGAGCTGTCCACTGGAAATCCCACCTGAAGGGTGGGTATAGATAGCTCCTCTGCTCCACGGGTCCCGCCGTCCACTCCGTGCACGTCCCGCCCAGTGGTCCACCTCCGGGTACCGTTCCGCTCTGCAAGCCTCAACTAAGGTCAACGCTGTCCGTCGTCTGCAACCAACACAACGTAGTGCGGGCAAAGCCCGTGCAGGGGTGAGTATAAGCTACTCAGTAGGGACCCCGAGACCCCTGAAGGTCTCTCAAATCCACAAAGGATAAACCAAGAAGAAAATTAACAATCACGAAGTAACAACTGACACTGCTTAGGTATATTCCCATACATATACCTAAGTCATCAAGTAACCCATCTCAATCATGAGGAATCACAAAGATCATTGACTCAGCTCAAACCAGGATTTTCATTATCGAAACCGTAGCTGCTGAAGAGCCCCGTCTCTGAAGTGTGCAGTAGTCCTGTCACGACTCCGAGGTACTGCTCACTAACCTATGACTGCTGAAGTACTCCTCCTGTCGAGTACCGCCGGTCTGCTGCCAACTACGGGGCGCTCCGTCCGCTGAGGGTCTGCTGCCAAATACCGGGCGCTCACCAAGATAGCCTACTGAGGTACTCCTCCTGTCGAGTACCGCG
Organism: Viscum album; assembly: GCA_963277665.1. NCBI lineage: Eukaryota > Viridiplantae > Streptophyta > Magnoliopsida > Santalales > Viscaceae > Viscum > Viscum album. Next base: position 60,235,348 of record OY728158.1, read on the forward strand.
GGTTTGCTGCCAACTACCAGGCGCTCCGTCCGCCGTGGGTCTGCTGCCAACTACTGGGCGCTCCGTCCACTGGGCTAGTCGACTCACTCCAAGTCGAGTCGGTCGAGCAGTCGTCAGGTCTCAGTCATCTACACGGTCTCCGTACTCCGCACGCACGTCTCCATCGTCGCGGGTCTGTCGCTACAACCAAGCGCACACACTCCGTAGAGTATCGCGGGTCCGCCGCTACAACCAAGCGCTCCACCGCCAAGGGTATGCTGCTGCATCCAAGCGCACCACCACTGTCAAGTACCACGGGTCCGCCGCTACACCCAAGCGCTCCACCGCCCTAGGTAAACAGAAGATTCAGCTCACACAGGTTCGGTAGCACTGTTCCACGTAGGATCACTGAGTGCTGTAGTCGTCGTCGTCGTCGAATCCACACAGTTTCTCTGTACTGTCGTCGTCGCAGTCACAGTAGCAGTAGTAGTAGTCGTCACAGTAAAAGTCGCAGTCACAGTAGCTGTCGTAGCAGTAGTAGTAGCAGTCAGTCGCAGCCAGCACTAGGGTTCCCGCACACAGCAAGCTCGTTCGGAGGATCCGCTCCACGAGCCGAGAGGCTGATACATCAACTGTCACAAAGACCAGAGTTGATGTATCCAAAAGTTCCGTATCGTCAACAGGAACTCAACGCAACAGACAGCGCGTCGATCGGATGCCCGGTCTGAGAGTTATTGGCATTTTCGTCTCCGGGGCCCGGTTGGTTTTTAAGGCAAAACCAACCCGACCATACTCCACCTGCGTCCAAACCTCGGGCGGAGTATGCCAAAAGATTCTTCTCACTAAGAGGAACACAACGCGACTGACGGCGCGTCAATCGGACGTTCGTAGCTCAAGATATGAGCGTTTCCGCTCCGAAGGCCCGGTTGGTTTCGTGAACGAACCAACCCGGCCGAACACAAAGTAAACCGAAACCTTGAGTGCGATATACTGAAACGACCGTCTCGATCCAAGGATCGCGTTGCCGCAGACGGTTCGTCATTCGGAGGTCCGAGGCTCAAGTTATGGGCCAAAAACCAAATCTGGTTCGAAACGGGGGGGTCCGGGTCCGGGCCGACCCGGCCCGACCCCCCCCCCCCCCGGCGGCGGCGCGGCGGCGGGCCGCGGCGGCTGGTGCCGGCGCCGCACGAGGGTGGCACGCGGGGTGACAAACCCCCGCGTTTTGAGGGGCGGCGCGGCCTTTGTGCCGCGCCGGTTTCTTTTAAAACCGCCCCCCCCCCCCCCCCACGTGGGGGGGGCCTGCTGGCTCCGAACCAAGGGGGCCGGTTGCCCCCTTCCCTCAAGAACCGCCCCCCTCATTAAGAGGGGGGTTTTGTTGAACCGGCCGGGGGATTTATTCCCCCGGTTTTATGCCATCCGGCCGGCCAGCTGGCCGGCCGGTTTTTACCAACGGGACCGGAAATTCCGGTCCCGCCTTCGACTTCCGACGCCGGCGGCCCGGCCGCCGGTCTCCTCTTCCGCCGCGGCCCGGAACCGGCCGCGGTCTTTTCGTCCCGCCGCGGCCCGGAACCGGCCGCGGCGTTCGTCATCCGGCGCGGTGCGACGGCACCGCGCCCCTTTGCCGTGCTTTGATATTCATTCAACGCGGCGCGACAGCGTCGCGTTCTTGTTGTTTCTCCCATGGTGCGCACGACGACATCGCGTAAGATATTTGCACGTTCATCCGCGTGGTGCGACGGCACCACGCCACTTGCTTTCCTCCGCAAAATAATTAAACAAGAACGATGGAGGGGGGGGTTCGGCCGTGTTCGTGCGGTCCGGCCCCCCTCGCGTTAACTATAACACTTAAAAAAATTATTTCAAAGCCTCACGTAGACATGCGATCCACGAGCAAGAAATGGAATAATTAAAGAATTAAACAACAACCCCTACCTCGGGTTTAAGATTCGAAGATTCGTCTACGTTCCGCGGAAGACGACGTCGCGGAGATCGGGCGTCGCGGTCGTCGTTCGTCAAATCCGTTGACGAAGAGTTATGCCCGAAGAGATACGTCGTTGGCGAATCTTCGTATGCCGACGAAGAAGGTCCGAGGAGGGTGCGGCGTTCCCTCTTGTTGACACCGAGGACGAAGAAGAGAGGTGTCGTTCTTCGTCGGAGTTTGGGCGTTCTTCGTTCTTCGTCAGAGCTTGAAGATGAAGAAGAAAAGCTTCCAAAGTTCTCAAGAAATCCTCCCAAGGTGGTAAAAGAATCCCTTAGAATAATATAAGCTTTAACTTATATTATTACATAACTTAACCACAAGAATTTCAAAGGTTTGAAATTAAAAAAGGGGTTTAACTCCCTTAATTAAATAAGTAACTTAAGCCATTAAAAGAGACGTTAAAGGAGTTGGGAGGATTTGAAAGGTTTAGGGGCTCGTGTGGGCCCCACCACACTTAATCCTCCCAAGGGAGGTTAAGTGGGTGTGGGTCCCACTCCCAACCTCCTTTGATAGGTTTTAACAAGTTTAAAAATAAAATTGTTCTACACAACTTTATTTAACTCAAACTAAAAACCCCTAAAACTAACTTTCAACCCGCAACAAACGCAACTCCCGAAAAGGTCTCTTTAAGCGAATATCGGCGCTGCGAGTTCATCGGTGCCCTCGGATTTCAATTCCGAGCACCGGATCAAAAGTTAGGAATTCCCGCTCGTTCGTTCACTGAACGTACCCGAGCCAAACTTCGGAAATTAATTCCGGGCACTCCGGGACTCGGAATCAGGTGCCGTCTGAAACCGCGCTCTTGTAAAATTCTAAAGAAAATTAAGAAAAAAATTTCCCTTGAATTTTTACGGGTCTTTACAGAAATAGTTGACTCGTGCTTGAATCCTGGTCAGGTTTTGGTAGGATGTTAGTCTATCTCGGAGGGAGCTAGACACGCCTTCAGTGAAATCTTAGTGTACCCTTGTAAGATAAAATCATGCGCTATCTTGATTCGTCTTGAGTATGCTGAGAGAGCTTTGACCCTACATCGAGATCCTTTTTTTTCTTTCTTAATGTTCTTCCCTGTTGAGGATGAATCCTTTTCTGGTTGTACTCTCGGAGTAGTGTACAAAAATCCATATGGTGGGGAGTGCAATATTGGCCCTATTGAGGGTGGTTTTCCTTGTTTAGGTTAAACTTCAGTGTTTTCTAGTGGGATTTTGAGCTCGGAGTTTTCTTTTAAGATGATGACATGGGTGTTCCTATGGTGGGAAGTACCAGTTTGGTCATAGTTGAATATCTTATGTGTAGAAGGTGGCGGTTAATTCTATAAGGCATGGCTTTGGACAGTCTAGATAGCTTGGTTGTGCAGATGCTTGAGTTATGAGCCTGGTTATTGGTTCTTCCACTGGACTTCTCAGGGAAGAGAAGGGTTATGGTGGGGAGTTTGTAAGAACCCGTGTTTTTCTGGACAGTCATTTTGAGCAGGAATTTGATTTTTTTACTGTTAGATTCTCGTGAGGGGTAAAATGTTCAATTACCCTACCATCATACCTCGAAAAAATTATCTGACCACTATGTTGGTCCCGGAATAGGGTGTTTACCCTAGGACAGGAGTTTGGTGGAAATCTGAGTTGTTCAAATTTTGGTGGAATATTTAATATTTAATATTATTAAATTAAATATGAAATTATTTGTGTAGGTTCATTTGGAAATAACTTTTAAATTGAGCTTCTAATTGATATTTTTCCTGTGTCATTGAGTCTGGAATGGGTAGTTTAGCCTAGGGGAGGCATAAACTCATATCGGGCATCGGGGCCGGCCCGAGCCCCTTTTTATTCATTTTCTGTTCTTCCTTTCCTTTAATTTTCATCACTATTCTATCCTCAACCACCATTCACACGTCTCCTAAGCCTATCCTACTTGGCCATGACCTATGGGAGAATTTGTAGATTGAGAAACAGGGAGATTTGTGAGGCAATAAGTTACCAATTCGAAGCTCTCGACACGCTGAGTCGGCGTGCGGTAACCTGGAGCCTCGAAATCAACCGAAGCTTCGGCGGTTTCCACCCAAACTTAGGGAAATTTATGTTTTTTCCATAGATACCATATAAAAAAAAATTATGTCTTTTAAACCTTATATTGATTTCTTGTGGCCTCTTAAGTCTGGATCAAATGTTTCGGGGGCGAAAATGGTTGTTTCTGGTGTTTTTAGGGTTTTCCTGTCGGAAAACCCAGAATACACAACGTGTATTCAAGGGGTAAATGCCATGTGTTTTTCTTGTTCTAGGAGATGAAGTTTTCTTAAGTACACGCCATGTACTTTGAGAACACGCCGTGTAGTGGGTTGCCGTGTGGCTGACCATGTGGAATAGAGCACAAAATAATGGTTTTTAAGAAGTACACATCATGTAGTGGTACTTGGGAATGTGTTTTAGTGAAAACGAACATGGTGTGACTTTTTTTGATTATTAAACACCATGTATAGTAATGTAAAGGCTGTGTACTATTACACAGGCAGGCCTAATGTGCTCTGGCCATGTACTGCATCAGTTTAGTAATTTTGAGATATCTTATGTTCTGGAAGTCAGTATTGGGCATGTGAGTAGTCGAATATGAGCTTTTATCTGCTTAGAAAACAATTGTGGAATATTTTTCTACATTTATAGTTCATATAAAGGGGGTTTTGGGGGTTTATATCTAAATGTAAGGGTTCTTCCTCCACATATCGAGTTCAGTTGTCACCTGAGAGTGAGACTTGGTGTGGATGATAGGTTGGGTGTTCGGAAAAACATAGTTGATACCTTTAATAGGAAATTAACTATGATATATCCCCTCTAAATCATGATTTAGAGTATGTTTCCCTTGTGATACATTCCCTTCTGGCCTATGAGGCTTTGAGACCAGGTACATCTAAGAATCCCCTGAGGGATGCCTTTTCTTGTCTAATGACCTTGGGAGTTCCTTGTTGGATCTCTCTCCTATTTTCCTTTAATAGGACCCATGTTATAAAATGCCTATGTTGTACTTCATTTGAGGATCCCATTTGGGATTCATCCCTTACTCTTTTCCAAGGATACCGCGTAGGATACCTTTGCTCGTGTTTACCTGGAGGATCTCGAGTATGATGCATCTTCTGTGTTTGACCTGAGGGATCTAGTGGGTGAATGTTGTTTGAATGACCCTGAGTTTTTATGTCGGGTTTGGGTAGAGATGGTGATTGGGTGTCACCTATAACCCATGCCAAACTGGTGATCCCTTTCAGCTTTTGATGTATTTTTTGGTTGGGCCTTCGGGCCACCCGCACTGTTTGTTTATATCTAACTTGGTTTGTTGATGCTGTATTGTTTACCAATAGGTTATTCTTGGTTGGTGGTGACCGAGCTAGATGCAATGAATATTTCTTGTTTTTTTGGATGCCTACTTTTCCTTGTGTGCCTGAGTAGGTGGTTTGTTTCCTTACATTGAATGTCTTTGAGTATTTGTGCGAAAGTGTCAGATTCCCATGTTTCAGGTATCCCGGGTTAGGGATTTTTGTCCTATTGTTTAAATTTCCATATATTGATTATTAGATTAAGGTTAATTGATAATAGTATAAGATTGTTTTCATTTTTGAGGATCAACCCATGGTTGTTACCCCTATTTGGTTTTTTATCTCCATTTGGCACAGTTTGCCTGCAAGGCAAACCCTATTGCAATTTCCAGTTTGCTTATTATAATTGATTGCAAGTGTTGCCTGTTGTTTTAATGCCTTTGATGCATTGTATCTTTTATCCAAGTAGTTTCTAAACTTACTTAGGGCTTCTGACAGTCGATTACGCATGACTAGACTACTCAGGGCTGTGAGAACCTGGTGCGGAAAACCAAAGAGGGAATAGACGATTAAGTGCTTCCCTAGGGGGTCTGTTGGAATTAGTTTCATATGAAGGACCTATGGGAATTGGACATTGTGCTTCTAAAGAGTGTCCTTATATTAAGTATGTATCGAGACCACAAGGGGAATTAGATGTAAGAGATTCCTCAGGGAGTCTGTTGCTATCATTTCAAGACTATAGGGGAATTGACGTGAGTGCTTCCCAGAGTGTCTATGCCTTTTTATGTTTACATGACTATAGGGTTCTGCTAGTTTGATCCACACAAAGAGTATAGTCTTTAGCTAAACCATAGGGGTTAGACTGTGTGTGCTTCCAAGAGGATTTATTGTGTTGCTAGGTAGGACTATAGGGGATAGGTTGTGATTACTTCCCAGAGGGTTACCTGTTGTATTATCAGCTTGCTTGTGTTTGTTTGGTTAAACCAGAGGGGAAAGGTTGTGAGTACTTCCCATAGGGTTATTTTTTTTGGTTTATCTTGCTCAGAGACATTTTTCTGGCATTGGCCGAAGCAGGTACATTTTGATGAGATTTCGAACCCAGAGATCAACTTAATGATACACGGCTTGAGTGGCACAACATCCATCTCAATGCCCTTGCACAGGATGTCCAGGATATCGGGCTTATGGTCCCAAAAATCGTCTGCTATTGTTGTTTTGGTTATTTGAATCAATAAATAATGAATATTCATATTTATGTAAATTTTTATAGGTATGGGACTATACATGTATACGTATATAGATATGGACATCCATGGTGGCACTTGCCCAGATGATAGGGTTTACATACCCTAGGTTCGATGGTGGTTTCACATTCGGTTTACTTCCTTTGTTGTATTTTAGCTATTCTGAGCATGTTTCTATTGAATACACATAGCAGCACAGTTATAGGTTACCTGTCGGGGTGCCCAACTGAGATTATTTCTCACCCCTGCACATTCAGCTCGGTGTATGTGTGGACCTTATGTCTGTTTTTCCGGTTGATCATGGGTTGCATGGTTTATAGGGTTGAGGCACAATATTTCATGATCAATCGGAGCTGCTCAAGTGGTTCTACTGATCGGGATGCTGCAGTTCGATATTGTCTTGAGATCGGGTACGTGGATTTGCTCGGAGTTAGTAGGAGAGCCATGTACTTTTACTTTCAGTTTCTTTTGTACTTGTATATGTATGGACGTCCTAGTGGGTGACTAGTGTTGTATTATATTGCATAGTTTTTCAGGATTTAACAACATTTTACTATTACAGATGTTCTATTTCAGTTGTTTATTACTTCCCCACTCTGTTTATTTCCACTGTTTATGATACTTAGTTATTTCTATTATATTCTTACTCTGTTATGAGGGCATAGTCTCCCCACTATTACACCCTAGGCCCTCAATGATTGTTGGAAACCTCTGGTGTACCGGGAGGTGCGCTTGAGGCCTTGTGGAGACCTGGCTCGGAGCACCGGTTTATTGGCTTTCAGGTCGGGAAATTACAAGGAATTTCTCATCCTAGATTATATGTGATCTGCCATTCTTGATGGAATCTGATATGGGATTTGTGTTTTTACCCTACAAAAAAACATTTTAAAAACATGGGATGAGCAAAAAAACTCACATAGGGACATGAAATAAAATTAAAAAAATTATTTAATTCATTTTAAAACCATGAGTTCATAAAAATAGTTTGTTTTTAACATAATAAACATTGAGTTCAAAAAAATGATCATTTAGTTGGACATAAAATCAGCACTCTTATACAATTTATTTCATAAAACACTTTATAATAAATCCAAAATCCAAAATCATACACATGAGGCTTTCTTATGAAACATGAGAACCCATGAAAACACTAAAAACACAGTGTTTTAAGCAAAAAAAGGAAAATTGTTTCTTAAAACAAATGACATTTAACTTAACTTTTTAAATCAAATGATTTTCATGAAAACTCATATAGATATGCCCCTCACTATTTTGTGTCTTTATTGTAAAATATATCATGATTCATGTTTATTATTTTGAGAACTCTTATAGGTATGACCTGTAAGATTTAAATTTTTTTCACCTTAGTATTGAAATTAATTTTTCTCAATATAATAAATTTTATTTAATAAAATAGATTTCATATTTTCTATCAGCAGGTCCAAATTATCTAATGTAGTCCATTTATTTTTAGTCAAAACAATTTAATTAGTTTGATAAAAATTAATTATCCATGATAAAAATAAAAAATGATAAGTATAAAATAAATGTGTAAAAGAATTAAAACATGTTAAACAAATGTATCTAAATGAATTGTTGAGATATGATTTACCTTACCAGTATTTCCAAATTATGTACTGGTTTCCATTAATTTTTAGTAATAAAAAATAAATTACTTAGATAAAAATTAGTCACCACGTTAAAAACCAAAAATGATAAAAGTGTAAAATATAACGGTAAAATACTTAAAACATGTTAAAAACATGTCTCCAATAGAATGGTTGATATATAATCAAACTTTCCATATCACCCTCTCCATATTGTCCACTTAGGATACACTTTAGATGTGTTCTCTTTATATTAATAAGTTATATTTACAAAAATATCATTATTTCAACATATAAAAGAGGTATTTCATCACCCCTTGGAGGAAACTTTAAAAATTCAAATTCTTATAGAAACTTTTTCCATTTTTCTTTCCCTTGAATCCACTTCCAAAAAAATATGTCTTTGTTCATAAGAAATTGGGTAACTCCTATATTTCTAAGAAACCCTCCAAAGGAAATCTCATATTCTCAATGTGAGTATTGATCACTCTCATTACTGTTTTCTTTTCTATATTTCACATTCTAACATAATTTTCTAATTATTATATAATGAAATCAATATTAATAGTATACTAAATTTTACTATGTTTAAAAAATAATAATTATCCACCAATTCTGTTTTCCCTTAGAAAAATGAAAATGTCATTTGTGCGTATATGTGGACTATCATATCCATGAAAAAACACTTTTCATTCTCCTTCAATACCTTACATGGATGGTTCTAAAAGGGTATTTAATGAATAAATATAAAATTTATAAATGTTTATTATTTTTAAAAGATAAATAATTTTATATCTTTCTCTCATTCTATGAAAAATGAAAATGATGTCTGTGTATACGTGCATGCAGGAAACAACCTTCATATAACGACATAATGTTTTCATATCCATCCTACATGTATGTTCCTAATAATTAAATTAACAAATAAATATGATATTATTATTTAATTAATGTTTTTTTTATAATGGTTATAATAATATTTAAGACGTTATTTTTTGTAAAATCTATGGGAGTTACAAATGATGAAATAGGCTTGCAGATGAGGAAAAGACAAAATAAGGAATCACACATGACATGAAGATTTATGTGGATTGGGAATTGATCCTTATATCCATTTAGAGGAGTAAATTTCACTAGTTTCTTGGTAATAATTAAAGGGTGTATCTCAATGTTTTCTAACGCACAGAAACTCTAGCCTGAAATGAGTTTACAAAGAAGATAAATCATTATTCCACAAACTGCAGATATATTTAGTTGTGCTATAGTGAATTTTGGATAGAAGTATGCATCTCTATAGTGTCGTGGCCACCCAAGTACAATATTCCATAGTGTTCAGTGGATGGAAGTTCACGGAGCTATATTACTACTGTCTCTAAAGTCCAAAATGCTACAGTAGTTGTCCCAATGTCAACACTACTATAATTCCCTATCATTGTTGATCGGTCATATCTAATATAGTTGGTTAGTGTCAATACATTTTACCAAAAAATGGTTTAAGGGCCTTCAACCCCTGGTGAGAATGGGGGCATTTCCCTTGAGACCCCCAATGAAATTATTGATAATAACCATTTTTATTGATTTTTGGGAAGAAAACACAACAAAACACAGAAAAACAGAGGTGCAAAGTCATGGGGGCCTGAATAAATTCAATCCAAGGGTGTCATTAACCACATGATGGAACCCCTCCCTTGGAAAAGAACAGAGAGTAATAAAATAGGACATGCGTTGAGTCGGAGAAGTCGAATAAGCCAGGAAGTCCATAACCCTATTGCCCTCACTCCATGTGTGGGTGACCTCCATGTGATTACCCAACAAATGATTGCATCTTCTGATTATGTATTAAATTTTCCATAGAGTTGACCTTGTGCCCAATAGAGCTTGTTGTAGAATAAGGGAGTACATATCCACTACATTGATGAGGAAGTGCCTCTACTGACACAGTTCCAATCCGGTGACCAGCGCCTGGGCTTCTACCTGGAGAGCAGTACCTCTGCCATAGAAGTTTGCAAAGCCTGCAATCACAGTGCCCTCATGGTCTCTGATAACACCCATGCCTCACATATCCTCCCCAATGAACTCACCAAATAGCTTGACCCATGGTGTTACTTCCTAATGAGTAATATGATCCGCAAGAATTCAACCCAACAACATCCAGAATAGATTGGGCTACACCAATCCATCATTATTATCATAAGAACTTTTATTCATCAAAAATTGTCTAAACAAGTTCATTATTGATTATTTACTCACAAATAATGATTAAATTATCATAAAATGAAATTATAGATTTATAAACCATTATAAAAAAACTATTCTAGCACCTTAGATCATCTTGGAATAATGAACTTGTTCAGGTGTTTCATATTAATCGTAATTTTTCTTTTTGGTGAGTTTGGCTTTTTTCTATACCATTCAATAAAATAAAAATAATACCTGGTATGACCCAAAAATCCCCAAACCCCTTTAATTTTTTCCAGATGTGGCTAGCCCAAAACATACTATATTTTTAGATCCATAGATACCCCATTGGAAGAAATAATTTCTCATGTATTCCACCAATTGTTGAGAAAAAAACACTACTTCTTATTAAAACAGAACTAATTCTCATGAAATGTATGGAAGGCCATATCTATGTGAGCCAGATGGTTATTCCACATCTTTATGAAAATGAAGATATTGTTAATGAATAATATCAAAAACCTCATCAAATATTCTAAAATACATTGTTCATTTTTTTATTGCAAGGTTTTTTGAGAATTAATCAGTACAAATGGAATTTATAGGTACTCATAATGTTCCTCATGAGTCCTAAAGGAAGTCTTACTAAAATGTTCTATTCACACATGAATTTGATGGAAGCCATATTTTAAATTGATCTTGGAGAAAAAATTTTCTCAATACAGCTCATCCAACAATTCCTTTATGACTAGAATTTGAAATCCATTTGGAACTACTATCTTATTGAGTGCCTGATAGTCGATGAACATTCTCCAACTCTCATATTTTATTTAAACCATAGTAAGAGGAGTAGCATACAGATTGTTTTTGTGTCTGATGATCCCATTTGGTCTTTAAATCCAGACAGATAGAACTTGAATGTGTCTTAAATTTAACTACTTATGCAATGGATTAAGTTGAACAGCAGATATTATTGTTTGAGGGTAAAATATTATTTATTATAATGGATATCATGTTCTAAATATTTTGGTTTCAATAAACATGGAAAGTATAATGAAATGACTTGTGGATATTATGATCCATTAATGTGCTTCACCCATAAAAAATCATCATGAACATTCATTTCCTGGTGTAAAGGATAATGTGAATATAGATATAAACATATCTAAAGGATGATATTATTCTTATGACATGGAAATTAATCAAGTAATTTTATTTTTCTTTAGTGATTATATGAATAGTAAAACAATCCTTCAACTCTATGAAAGTAATTAAGAATTAAAAATGTTATTCATTTAATTTTCTTACTAGGGGATCAATGACTCATTTAACCCATCACAGTTTTACAATTTTGTGATGCTAGACTTTCTGATGAACAAGTTCTTTTTCACTCTTCATCAGAACTTGATAGTTTGATTTCTCTTCTATGTCCTGGTTTTTATTTCACACTAATATTATTATTTTCAAAATCCTAATTTTGTGGTGACCTTCAAATTTCCCTTTCTCTCTTATTAATGGAATGTTTTATTAACACTATTTATGATATGAGTTTCCCAAAACGGAATTTTCAATTATCAACCGTTAATTTTTGAAGTATAGTTTCAAATTGAGAAGAAGTAATTTATTAGAGGTGAGAATGTAACACCCCAAGATTTTATGGTATGTATATTCTTAAATAAATCCAATTTATTTGTTATCATACATTACACAGAACACTAAGCTTGAAAAAATAATTAAATATTATTATTTAATTATGAGTGTTATCACCTAGCCATTGGAATGGCAGGAATGAAGGAGATTAACTAAATTTTGAAAATATAGTTTACGTGTGTTTATAAAATTAATTCATTGGTTACTAATTAATTATAAATGAATATAAAAATCAATTGATCATAAAAAAATGTGTTTTTATAAAAAAACTATAGTTATTCCCACAATGAAATTTTATATTAATAACTTAAATTAATCACAATTAGTGATAGGTATTAATTAAATTTATATTTTATATATTTAATAAAATGTTTTTAAATTCATCCAAAAATATTGATAGGCTTAAGATAAAAATAAATCCAATTTTAAGCATAAAAAACTATATATTTATAAAGGTTGTTTGGCCACCTTTTGATGGGGAATCTATTTTAAATATTAACTTTAACACATTTATAAGTTTTATTTGAAAAAAAAAATCATTTTTTAATTTTTAATATCAAAAGTTTGTTAGGGTAATTTTTTTTTATTTTTGGAGAAGTTTGATTTATGATGAATAGTGAAAAATAATGTATTTTAATTGAAAATTGATTTTTTTCCTAATTTATTTATTTAGTTAAATTATATTTGTAGATTTTTTAAAGTATAATAAGTTTAATTATGCATTAATCAAACCAATTTGTGTCATTGGAACGAATTTCATATTGAAATTGGATATATAAACATTTCAAAGGTTTGAACTTGTCACTTTAAAATCATTCTTTTTCATTGTGTATATGGGATTATTTTTATATAGAAATTTTCTAATTCTGTGAATTGAATTTGGTAAAAAAGATTCTATATTTGGAATCCTAGGGTCCAACTTATGTCGTAAGGTCATTTTCAATTTTAGACATAAAAAAAATACTATGGTAAAAGAAATATTCACCACAGTATAGGTAAAATAATGAAAAAGGCTTAAGTTAAACGGTAAAAGCATGAAATTCCTAAAAAACACATTTTAATGGGTTTTTGAGGTACTAATCAACCCTAAATAGACTTTAAAACATTAATTAACATTAAAATTATTTTAAATTAAGGCTACCTCAAAGAGGTAGGATTTAATAATAAAATATTCATTATTTAATCACTTAAACCCACCTCTCCTCAATTATAAATACAACCCCACACCACCCCATTTTTACACACAAGAATTGTAGCTCCTCAAATCCCTATAAAAAAATATCCTACTAAATCTCCCCAGAACCATGTTCTACTGGTCTCACCAAAATACCAAATCCAAAGTCCTTAAGGGCCTATCAAGGTGGTGATATTCAATAAGAGGTTAAAGAATGCTACACTAAAGGGAAGTGTGATGTAATATTTTTCTTATATTTTAATTCTATGAGATATATGACTTATTCAACAATTATTTTTTACTTTGTAGTGTATATACTTTACATGAATATATTTTAATTTTAATTTCCTTAAATTTTTATCTATTTACATATCCATTTGTGTATCTCTCTTTTATAGGGTTTATAGTTTCAAAGTTACCAAAGCAATAATGGATTTTTGTCACAAGTTTCCTTCTTTGAGGTATTTATTTTTTTATACACCTATATTATTTTATGAGGTATGTATAGTACTCCTTTGAATTGTTATATCATGAATCTCCTTACTCTCATGATATTCTAAGATTCATTTGATGTTATTCCTTCATGGGATTATAATTTAAATGTTTCAAAGTGGTATGAGACAAATTGTAAATTTTAAAGCATATTTTTCTCAAGAATTTTTCAATGATATCATTTAATTTTTTTTCATCAATATAAAAATCCTATATTGAATCTTGTACCCCATTGAGTTTTATCTCTTATGAGACCATCTTCCATACTTTATTAATTGGTTAATGGTTAGTTTTACTAGGGAATTATTGATATTATGTATGTCAAGTTCTTCCAATATGGATAGTTATTTATTTCTTTATTTATGTTATTTATGTTATTGAGGAATTCATTGGACTTTTTAAGTGACAGGTGAATCCCATTATAGCCCCTCGATGCATCTATATGTCTTATGAGACAAACTAGAATGGGTTTTGGTCGAGGCGTTCCCATTTATTTTAAATACCTTGGTCAAGGCCACGATGGTAAGTCTCAAATGTCTGGCATTATGTATTATATCATTCTGATATTAGTTATTAATTTTTCATGTGATTATTTTGTTAGTATAATTTCTATGGATATGTTTTCATGATCATGGAATTGTTTATTTGTAATTATCCAGCGATCTTTTATTCCATCCATATTATGCTCAACTTATTAATTAAATGACACATGTTTTAGTTACTTACCCTTCCATAATTTTTATTTATATATTTTTTTTGTATCTATACCCTTACTAATCATATAATCTCACTCCTTTTTATGTTTTATTTTTCCTCAAGATACTAATAAGTGTTTTATAGTTGACTATACAGGGTTGATCTATTAGAATAATGATGTTCCAAAAGGAATTATTATGTTATATTTTATTATTTCAATTGTAATGTACATTTCTTGTGTGTATCTAGTTTTCCAAAACTAATAATATCTTCCTTCCTGTGATATGTGATTACTTGTATAATATTCAAATGTAATAAATAAAGGCATCGAATCTGGGCTACAGGAGTCTGGGGCATTATAGTTTGTATGTGTCTAAGGGCTTCACAGTGATGGCACACAACTAACCCACCACCAGTGGTTATAGATAAAGGTTGTCGGTATAGGTAACTAGAGATGTCACATCCCTCCTAATCTTGCTCATTACACTTCCTTTTCTTCTCATATGTTCCATGAATACCTTGGACCAGTACTGAACCTACTTTAGATAAACCAGATTTACCTGTCTGATCAATCTCTGTTGTCCTGGTCGCAGTGTTTTACTGGTCTGGCGAACGGTTTCTACTAACCATGCACCAACCATATGTCTCCTTCTGTCATCCTAAAAATCATCAATTTTTATCAAAAACACCATATTAATCCATAAAATAAAGGTAATACCAAAAATGGAAGAGAAAATACCTCAAAAGAACACCACATATGTGAAAAATTCACTTTCTTGCATTTCAAGGATATTTTTATGTTGGAGTCCTGATGTATTAATCATGTTTTAATGGTCACAAGTCTTATTCAACCTAGTTGCCTCCTATAAATTATATCCAATCATGTGTTTTTATGTGTAATGTATTCTCATTCTTTAAGAAGATCCATGCAAGATCTTAATTGTTCTATATTCAGTTTACATACTACTCTTTGACAAATACTTAAGTCTAATCATTTCTATTATCATCATTATTTAAGTCTGAACATAGTTTCTTTGAAAAGTCTATGAGATCGTGAGTCTGCCCCTAGCTGTGTATATCATGCACTGTGAAGCCAGACACCGTAAAGAAAACACTGTGATGCCAGACATCGTAAAGCAGACACCATAAAGCAGACACTGTGAACCAGACACCATTAACAAGACATTGGAAAGCAAACACTGTAAAAAAGAAACTGTGAACAAGACATCGTGATCAAGACACCGTGACCACGAGACACCATGACCATGAGACACCGTGACACTCAGACACTATGATCAATCTAGACACCGTGTGAAGGAGACACCGTTTCCATGACTTACTGGGACCCCGTTTCTTAAACTAATTTTTCAACTTTCAATTTAATTTATAACGGTCATATTTGATGCTTTTAATGCACTGACATAATTAATTTTTCTTTGTAGACATATCATCAAACAATATGAGGTACGTGGTGCAGAACAGATGCAACTTGTCGGGTCCAACACATGCATTCCAAGTTAAAGGAGAAGTGTGGTCAAGAGTCATAACACGTGATACAAAAATGAGAAGCAAGGTCGTGAGCATGATAATGAAGAAGATACTCATTGGATGATTCAAAATAAAGGAACAATGCATTCAACTTGATGTTACTAAACACATGAATCATATTTGAATCCTAAAGAACATATTCACTCTGTTGAACCTCACGAAGAACACAAGCTAAATTACAACACTATGTTTTTCACAAAACGTCCAGAGAAGGAATCAATGCTTCATCTGATTCAATACAATGGATTCTAGAGCTGCATTGACATACCACAAGATCATTATAAACTCATATTCATATTATTTCTCTACTGTGAGCATTTATATTACATTTAAGTAGTGTGTGTGCTTCTGTCTGTTTGGACACGCACCGACTCCTATGGTGAACTGGAGGATGTGAAAATCCACACACCAATATCTTTATATCTTCTTGTATCACATGTAGAACTGGGGTAGAGGTCCGAGGACCTGGACAACCTATGTTCTATTATTGCTGCTTTCCCACGTAGAACTGTGGTAGAGGTATGAGGACCTGGACAGTATGAGTACTATTGTAAACCCCGATCCAGGGTGTGGATCAAGTTTTTATATAAACTATTTGAGAGCACTAAGTCTCAGCTTCAGACTGAACCTCTTGGTTAAAACTTTTGTGAATCATATTTTAGTTTAAACTATTTTCAATATTTCGCTGCTAATTAATTTAAAATTCAAATCTTTTTTAAAGTAACTATGATAGTTGAACTGACAAGTGCTTGTAATTATTGTGAACCAATAAGTTAGTTT
This sequence comes from Viscum album, assembly GCA_963277665.1. Classification (NCBI taxonomy): domain Eukaryota; kingdom Viridiplantae; phylum Streptophyta; class Magnoliopsida; order Santalales; family Viscaceae; genus Viscum; species Viscum album. Next base: position 60,251,972 of record OY728158.1, read on the forward strand.
CAAAATCTAACTTAATATTTGGATTAAGTTAACTGAGAAATAATCAATCTTTGAGAAACAAATTGAACACTTACAATATTTATAAATTAACTACAGTTTAACTTGTTTTATGAAGTGGGGGATTTCAAAATAAATCTTTTTGAACAGATATTTTTAATAGGAACACAATTCACCCTCCCCCCTCTTAAGTATCCACTCTGACCAACATTTGGTATCATAGGCTTTGATAAAAGTTTTTTAAAACACTATTTTTGTGAAAAGTGTTCAACTATGATTTTAGTTGTATCATAAAGATCTAAAAATTTCTGTTAATTCAAAAAATTTATATCTTTATATATATATATATTTAAAACTAAGTTATTATGGATAATAGATTAGAAGGTGTAGCTACCAAAAGGAAACCTTTATTTAATGGTTTTAATTATTCCCAATTGAAAATACAAATGAAAATACATTTAGAAAGTATAGGATTTGACATCAGTACTGCTATAGAGACTCAGTATACGATTCCCAAAACTATTAGAACTAGTTGGGATGAACCTATGAAATCGGCTTACAATAATAACTGTAAAGCAATGAAAGCCATGTATTGTTCTTTAGGAGATGAAGAATTTAATTGAATATCTTCTTGTAGGACTGCTTAAGAAATTTGGGATACTCTAGCTGGTTCCCATGAGGGAACAACCAATGTTAAAGAGATGAGACTAAATACATACACCATTAAGTATGATAATTTTAAAATGAAATCTGATGAATCTATTTCTGATATATATCTCAGTTTTAATGAGATAGTTAATATAATGAGATCACTAGGAAAAGTTTTTCCAACAAAGGATAAAATCACGAGGATACTAAGATTCCTACCAGACAGATGGAGAGGAACCACTGTCTCTATATGAGAATCATGTGACATTGGCACGCTACTTGTCAAGAAGCTGATTGGTAAGTTGATTATGTTTGAAGAAGAGTTAAAGGAAAATAAAGAGGAAGATGATGGACCTAATAAGAATTCAGTAGAATTTAAGTCTACTGCTTCAAAAATCAAGGACAAAGAAAATGTTCACATAACTAAAGAAAGATCAACTAGTGAAAATATGGATTCAGATAATGATGAAGAGGTGGCTCATATATCCAAGAGTTTCAAGAAGCAATATAGGGAGAATAAATTTTTCATAAAAGTTAAATTATAAGGGTAATTTTGACCAATAAGGTAATTGTAAGAGAGATTGGAAGAAAGATGGTAAAAATGATGGGATAGTATGTTTTGAATGTAAAAGAAAAGGGAATGCTAAAGATGACTATCTAATACTGAAATTTAAGAAAAATTATGATTTCGAGGACATAAAATATAAGAAAGATATGAATCCAACAAGGAGTGATTCTGAAGACATATCAAGTGGATCTAAAGCTTCTAATTCTGAGGAAAAGAATCATGACAACATGTGTTTTATGACTGAAACAACCAAGGTAACACTTAATTCCTTTATGCACAATGATTATTATTCTAGGAATGAGAGTGATTCAAATAATGATGATAATATGTCTAAATATGAATTAATTGAATACTGTAATATGTTGGAAGATACTTTTAATTAGATAAAAGATAAGTACAAATCATTAAATAAATAGTATGGCTTGACTAGTGCTGTTAAATTTGATCTTAGTATAGAAATTGAAAAAAATTCTCAATTGTTAAAGGAGAATACTGAACTCAAATTGTCTAATGAGAAACATAAAAAATACATAGAGAAGTTCACAAATGGAAAGAACACTATAAATCAAATTCATGGAAAAAAAGTTGCACTAAAGTATACTACTGGTTTAGGATACCATCCGGACAGAGACAGTTTGTTAAAAATAAATTTCTTTTAAAATATGGATAGTATGTTTCTAGTTCAAATTCTGGCAGTTCTAATGCTTCATCTAGCTATTCAAATTCACATAGACCAAATAATGTTTATTTATCAACATCTTTTGAATCTATTAATTATAGTAAACCCATTAGATAAATATGGGTTCCTAAAGTTTTACTTGCTATCCTTTCTGGACCCAATAAAATTTGGGTACCAAAATTATCATCTGTCTAAATCTATTTTGTAGGAAACTTTCTTGAAACGTTCCTGTAGGAAGATATGGTACTTGGACAGTGGATGTTCAAGCCATATGACATGAGACTACTCATGATTTAAGAGATTAATCAAATTTGATGGAGGACATGACACCTTTGGGGATAACTCAAAAGGAAAAATCATCGTCTTAGTCCAGATTGGTAACAATGATTCAATTTTAATTTCTAAAGTACTATATGTTGATGGATTAAAATACAACCGGCTATGTATTTCTTAGTTGTGTGATGATGGTTTCAATGTAAAATTTTAAAATGATTCATGCAATGTATTGAATTATAAAAATGTTTTGGTATTTATTGCATTAAGAAATGAAAATGTATATGCTGTAGATTTTAAATCTTTAGCTAAACAAAATGTTATTGTTTAAATGCTTTTCATAAAGAATAGTGGCTATGGAACGGATGGCTAAAACACTAAAATGTCCACTCACTTAGAAAATTTACTAGGAAAGGTTTAGTTAGGGACTTACCTAAACTAGAATTCCCACTTAACAATGTTTTTAATCCTTGTCAACAGGGAAAACAACACAAAGTTTCTTTCAAATCAAAGAAAGAAGTTTCTACATATCAACCGCTTGAGTTGGTTCACATGGATTTGTTTGGACCAACAAGAGTTTCAAGTATAATTGGGAATCACTATGTTTATATTTTTTAGATGATTTTTCTAGGTACACATGGGTATAATTTCTTGCTCACAAAAGAGAAGCTTTTTCTTTATTTTATCAAATATTCCATGTCTGTAGAAAACCTTAGTGGACTTAGGATCGAGACCATGAGAAGTGATCATGACCGTGAGTTTGAAAATCAATAGTTTGAATCTTACTGATCACACAATGGTTATAGTCACAATTTCTATCCTCCTAGAACACCTCAACAAAATAGAGTCATGGAAAGCTGAAATAGGACCCTTCAAGAAATTTTTAGGACTATACTTAGTGAGTATAATCTACCTATTTATTTTTGTGTCGAAGCTGTAAATACAGCTTGTTATACCATTAATAGAGTTTTTATTAGACCTGTTATTAAAAAGACTCCTTTTGAGATTTTGAAAAATAGGAAACCTAAGGTTAATTAATTTGGAGTTTTTGGTTGCAATGTCATTATCCTTAACACTGAAGATAATCTTAACAAATTTGCTTCAAAAAATGATGAAGGAATATTTCTAGGTTATTCTATATCTAGAAAAGCCTATAGAGTATTCAATAAGAGAACCAAATGTGTGGAAGAATATGTACACATCAAATTTAATGAAACTGATCAACATGAACCTAATACCCCTCTAGAAAATATTGAAGAAGATATTTCCATTCTAAACCATAATAACAAGAACAGTGAACCTGTTGTTAAGAAAACTAGTTCTGGAAATTTTCCAGAACCTATTTCTATTGAACCTAAACCTATAAATGAACCTAAAATTTCTAGCCCTACATTTTCTAGACCAACTAGGACCCTTAAACACCATCCTTTAGATGCTGTAGTAGGAGATTTAGATAGAGGAACACAAACTAGAGAATCTCTGAGAAACCAGGTTGAACATCAAGATTTTCTTTTACAACTTGAACCTAAAAATATCAATGATGTAATCAATTATGAATTTCCAGTGATGGCTATGCAAGAAGAATTGAATCAATTTGAAAGAAACAAATTTTGGGAATTAGTATACAGACCTAAGGACACTTTGAACATAGGCACTAGATGGGTTTTTAGGAATAAAGTTGATGAAGCTGGTAACATAGTCAGAAATAAGGCTAGAATAGTTTCACAAGTCTATAATAAAGAAGAAGGAATTGACTATGAGGAGACCTTTGAACCGATAGCCAGACTTAAAGCCATCAGAATCCTGCTTGCCTATGTTGGACATCTGAATTTCAAACTATATCAAATGGATGTTAAGACTTCATTCTTAAATGGTTATATAGCTTAGGATGCTTTTGTTGAACAACTCCCTAGATTTACAAACCCCCATTTTCCAAATCATATTTTTAAACTATCAAAATACTTATATGGTTTGAAGCAAGCTCCATGACCTTGGTATGGTAGATTAAGTACTTTTCTTATTTCCAAAGGTTTTAAAAAAGGAACAGTTGATCCTAACCTTTTTATAAAACGAATTTCTAATTATGTTTTGGTTGTTAAAATCTATTTAGATGACTTTATTTTTGGATCTTCGAAGAATTCCTTATCTGTTGATTTTTCTAAAATGATGAAAAATGATTTTGAAACGAGTTTAGTGGGAGAACTCAAATATTTTCATAGATTTCAAGTTCTTCAAAATGAAAATGGTATTATTTTAAATCAAAGTAAATATACAAAGGATATTATAAAACGTTTTGGATTGGATAGAACTAAATGTATTGACACTCCCATGAGTACCACTCGTAAGTTAGATCTTGATGAAGATGGAAAATCTGTTGATCAAACCACTTATAGAGGAATGATTGGAAGTTTACTCTACCTAACAGCTAGTTGTCTTGACATTATGTTTATTGTGTGTATGTGTGATAATTTTTAAGAAAACCCAAAGGAATCTCATTTAAATACTGTAAAGAAAATTTTCAAATACCTCAAGCATACACCCAATCTAGGACTGTTTTATCCTAAAGTACAATCATTTGAATTAGTTAGTTTTTCTGATGGTGACTTCGGTGGCTTTAAGTTAGGTAGAAAAAGAACCTATGGAACATGTCACCTTTTATGAAAATCTGTAGTATCATGGTGTAGTAAGAAAAAAAAATTACATTATCTACTACAGAAGTATAATACATAGCTACTGGTAGTTGTTGGGCACAGATCTTGTAAATGAAACACACATTACTAGATTATGGATATCAATTCAGACATGTACCTATAAATTGTGACAACACAAGTGATATTAAAATCTCAAAGAATAATTTTTCACATTCTAGGACAAAGCAGATTGATGTAAGACATCACTTTTTGAGATATCATTATCAAAAAGGTGATGTCACTTTGAAATTCATTAGTACTGAATATCATCTTTCTGATATATTCACTAAACCATTAAATTCTAAGAGGATAGACTACATGTTACATGAACTAGGCATGATAAATCTCAAATAGATACCTTACTTGTTATTGTTTCAGGTCTTACTGTTTGATATCTTAATCTTTTATACTTTACTATTTCATGATTACGGTTTCTTAGTTATTGTATCTCATGTTTACAATCTCACCGTAAAAGTTTTATGTTTACTTTCTCATCGTTATTATTTTGTACTTGCTGTCTAACGTTTACTGTCTCACCGTAATGCACACAGAGAAGTTCATTCACGGTCTCATCGGGAAGCTTGTTTACTATCTCACCGTAATGACCAGACAGTGTCTCACCATAAAAATTCTTTATGTTTTTTTTGTAACCTATATTCTGGTAATTATCCTTTTCACCTTTTTATTTTCCCGCGTTTTTATTTTTGCGATGTTTGGTATTACTAAATGATAAAACAAAGGAAGTATCACTCGATTATTCGCTCAAGGTTTCTACTACTTACTCTTTTCAAACTCTTATTCATCCCTGCAACCCCTCTCTCGCTCAAACATTCAGTGAATGCCAAGAATGAAATGTCTATCATCATCGACACCTGAGAAGTGTAGCTTGAAGAAGAAGAAGATTTCACCTAAGTTAACACCCAATGGACCTTTAAATATGAATCTAGTAAATAGCGTTGTTGTACCTGAGAAAGAGATTTGTCTCAAATGGATTCTGTCTAGTAAGTCTCTGGTATTGATAGTGTTATAACAACAAGGCTGGTTAGAATGGTTCTCGAAGGAAGATAGACCCATCTACCCTAGGTTAGACGCTCAGTTTTACTAGTACATTCAATTCTCCATGGATTCTGGTGATAGTTATGTTGTAAGAAGCTAGGTCAATGGCCAGAGATGCCCATTCTCTTCAAGGTTATGGGCAGCATTCCTTAGAATACCTCACAAAGGCATCTGTGAGGATTATTTGAGTGGACCTCCACCTTCAACTGATTTCTTTGATTTAGAAGATTCCCTAAATACCTTAACTATAAATGGCACCCAGAGGAGAGCCATTGCTACTAAATTAGATGGAGAAACAAGGATTCTGTTTAAGTTTGTATATAATTTGTTTAGTCCAAGAAAATGTTATTTTCTGGTTTAAAATATCAAGATGTGTTTCTGATTCACCTTATAAAAAATGGGCATAAGATCAACTCGTGCAAGTATATCATACACCACATATGTGAGTTGATCAAAGTCACATCCAAGTCAACTTCTCTGTTCTACACTCGTCTAATCTCATCCATGCTTGTTTCCAAAGGTATGGTTGAACCTAATGAGAAAGTAATTATGGACTGTGATAATTGTCTCTCAAAATCCACTATCAAAGGAATGAAGATAAACTAGAATCCTTGGAAAAAGGAATGGGTGGAAGATATTGATAGAGTTTATGAGAAATTCAACCCTGTGGATTATCCCTCAAGAACGAAATACATTTATGATCTCGGTTTAGAACAAGATGAGATTTTTGAGTATCCTAATGAAGATGAAGAATAGGATGAAGTGCCTCCTAGGGAATATGTTATTGTCGAGGAAGACATGACTATTATTCCTCATGTAGTTCTTTAAGAAGAAGTATCTATTCCTAAAAAGCTGTTAATTTGGAAAGTCAACCTGAATCTATAATAGAATCAGTTTCCAAAGAACCTAAAAAGCATTCCATGGAAGAACCTAAAGTAGAAGAGCCTATAGTGGAAGGGCCACATGTTTTGAAAGAGGTCGATCTTGAGGAACTCCCTGTGGAAAAATCTATTCCTGAAATCATACATACAGTTGAATAGTGGATAGAGTTTGCTTTTCAGCTGGCTAGACACGAAATGGGTGAGGAACTTAGAGATGAGTCTATAGAATTAGACCAAGATCCTAAGCCTCTCAGTCCTGAGAAGGAGGTATCAGTTGAGGGGGATAAAACCCAAAATCTTGAGTCCATTGAAGCCTCACATCCAACTGACTCAAGTCCTGCAAACACTCAGTATAAATTTCCTATTTTCTATGATGTGAATGATTCTCAGCTGGTTATAGCAATCAGACTTAATATTTCCTCCCTATTTTAGTTGATCATAGTCTCCAATTTTTCACCTGAGAAGGAACCTGAGCAAGTACCAGTCCCTACTCCTGAACCCTTGTCTGAATAGCCATACTTTGTCAGTTAGGATGATCTGATAAAATTTGGTGTGACCCTCTTATTTGGAGTTGAGAAACGCATTAATAACCAACCTCATTCTATGAAAAATTTATGTGAGAGATATGCCTCACTATTATTGGAGAAAATTATATGGAAAATACATCCTAAGATGGTCAATGAGATTAAAGAAGTAAGAGTTGAAAATAGGCTACTCAGTAATGAAGTGAAGACCCTAAGAAGTATGGTTTAAGACATGCAGAGAGAGCTGCATTCGAGATCTGAATTTGTTGCTCCCCCTATAGAACTTGTTTCTCCTCAAATCGCATATGTTGGTGGGTCTCAGATTAATCCTTATCTAGAATCCTTAGATGAAATGGTCATTGAAAGGAACAAACAAGTTATGATGTAAATTAAATATCATGTTTCCAATATAAATAAACTCACTGAAGAGTATATAGGATGACTTCAAAAGGTGATGAATCAACTAGAATATTTGACCACAGCTATCAAAGAATCTAGTCACTCCTCTAAACCCTCATTGGATAGTGATCTGCTCAGAACTATAGTCAAAGGAGAACTTCAGAATGTACTTAGTGGTTTCAATGTGGCTCTTTTATTTGAAGTGATCAAGAACAGTGATAAAGTTCTTGTCCTAGTCCAAATACACTCCAAAATTGCTATTGATGATCTGGAAGATGTTTTCAAGAATGTGTATATTTATACTTCAACAGAATCTTCTCCAAGGGCGATATGACAAACAATTTCAAGTACCTTGTGGAAAATCTGTGGATTCCTCCTACGACTCAAGATTTTAAGATCCAAGTCCAGAAGCTCGCAGAGCTTACTCGATTGTTGGACATGTTTAAGGATAACAAGAATGATTTTGAGAAAGACATGTAATATGGTGGGGAGATCATTACATATTTCATCAAACTCTTGAGGCCCTATCTTCAGGTCTAGAGTACAATCATTGTTGTTCCAGCAGCTGCACCACTCAGACCTGGGCTTCCTACCTTTACCTCTTCCCTAGCCTCAACCACTATGGCTGTTGGCCAAGCACAAAGTTAGATCAAGCTTGTGATTCTTGATCAAAAACTTCCTAGATCTTCTACTACTCCTACCCAGGCTCCCTCAGTCTTTGATGGTCTTCCGTTACCCTCCTTATCAACCACATATCTTCCTTCTTCTACCATGAACTCTGCCCCTATGGCTTCCTTTTCTTCCACTGCTTCTAAAGACAAAAAGAAGGCCATCCCATAAAGAAGAGCAGTGATTACTTTTTTTATAGGTATGATTTTTCTTTTTTATTACTTTTCTGTTTTGTACTGAACCGTTTTTTCTATTAATGGAATGTTTCTTTTTTACTACTCTTATTTAATCTTTTTGATAATCCCAAAAGAGGGTGAAATTTCTATACGTTATCCATTTCTCTCTATTGTTGAATCCAATATATAATTTGACTTGACATGATTTTTGATCATCAAAAAGGGGGAGATAGTTGGAGTCCTCATGTATTAATCCTGTTTTAATGATAAAAAATCTTATTCAACCTAGTTACCTCCTATAAATTATATCCAATCATGTGTAATTATGTTTAATGTTTTCTCATGCTTTAAGAAGATCACTGAAAGATCTTAATTTTTCTATATTCAATTTACTTACTACTCTTTGACAAATACTTAAGTCTAATCCTTTCTACTATCATCATTATTTATGTCTGAACATAGTTACTTTGAAAATTCTAAGACATCCTGAGTCTGCCACTGGCTGTGTATTTCTGGCATCGTGAAGCCAAACACGATAAAGTAGACACCATAAAGCCAGACACCGTAAAGCAGACATCATAAATCAAGACACTGTAAAGCAGACACCGTGAACAAGACACCATGACTGTGAGAAACTCTGACCATGAGACACTGTGACACTCAGTCATCATGATCAATCTATACACCGTGTGAATGAGACACTATTTCCATAACATACATTGACACCGTTTCTTAAAATATTTTGTCACCTTTGAATTTAATTTCTAAAGGTCATATTTGATGAATTTAATGCCCTATCATAATTAATGTTTCTTTATAGACATATCATTAGATATTACGATGTACGAGGTGCAAAACAAATGCAACATGTCGGCTCCAACACATGCATTCCAAGTTAAAAGCGAAATGTGGCCAAGAATCATAATGCGTGATACAAAAACGAAAATCAAGGCTATAAGCATGATAACAAAGAAGATACTTAGAGGAAGTTTCAAAAGAAATTCATAATTCATGCAACTTGACACTGCTGAACACACGAAGCATAGTTGAATCCTAAATAACATCTTTACTCTAATGAACCTCACGAAGAACACAACCTGAATCGAGACACTTTGTTTTTCAAACAACTTCCATATAAGGACTCAAAGCTTCAACTACTTCAATCCAAAGGAGTCCAGAGCTTCATTAACATCACACAAGAGTATTCTAAACTCATATTCATATTATTTCTCTATTGTGATCATTTCTATTACATTATGAGTAGTGTGTGTGCTCCTGTCTGTTTGGACACACAATTACTCCTAAGCTGAATTGAAGGCTACTGAAATCTTCACACCAAAATCTTTACATCTTTATGTATCCCATGTAGTACTATGGTAGAGGTCCGAGGAGCTGGATAACCTGTGTGTTTTTGTTGCTGCTTTCCCACGTAGAACTGTGGTAGAGGTCTGAGGACCTGGACAGTCTAATTACTATTGTAAACCCCAATCCAGGGTGTGGATAAAAGTATTATATAAACTGTTTGAGAGTAGTAAGTCTCATCTTGAGACTGAACCTCTTGGTTAAAATTGTTTTGCATCTTATTTTAGTTTACAATATTTTAAATATTCCGCTGCTAATTACTTTAAAATTCAAATATGTTTTAAAGTAACACTGATAGTTGAACTAGCAAGTGTTTGTAATTATTGTGAACCAATAAGTTAGTTTCAAAAGCTACCTTAATCATTAGATTAAGTTAACTGAGAAATAATCAATCTTTGAGAAACTAATTGAACACTTACAATCTTTATAAATTCACTACAGTATAACTTGTTTTATGAATTGAGGGATTTCTATATAAATATTTTAAATAGAAATTTTTAATAGAAACTCTATTCACCCCCCCCCCCCTCTTGAGTATCGACTCCGACCAACATTTTAATTTTAGAGTTTAAAATAATTATGGCATAACTCTTACATAACAAACTCATAAAACTCATTTATATCACTTCCTCTTATTATCCATTTTTTCTAGAACAAAATACTTTTTAAAAACAAACATGTTTTATTTTCATGGAAAATATTTAGGATTTTCAACTTGACTTCTTCTTTTTCCATAATCATCCTTAAAACCATATTTTTTTTAAAAACATGGGATGATCACAAAAAACTTAATAAGGGACATAAAAAGAATGAAATAAATTTTTAGTCCATGACTTCTTATAAAAATGTTTGCTTTCTCAAAATAAAATTTGGGTTCAAAATAAACATTTTCTTACCCAAAAAACATAAAAAATAAAAAAAATTGGAAAAATATTAACTATTAAAAATGGAATAACATTCATGGTTTCCAATGGAACAACCTTCCCAATTAAAATTGGAATAACCATTATTATCATATTCTAATATTAATCTTACCCAGTGCATTAGAGGCCTATCATAGACCCACCCATAATTAGTTTATAATTGAATTACATGACCTAAAAAATAATTACCAAGAATCATTGCATAACCATAACACATTAAAGATTTCAGTTTTCAATATATTATTTTCACACATATGAAAACATTTCTAGATACTGATATATATATTTTATTTAAAACTAAATTTTTAAAACTAAAATTCACAAAACAAAGGAAAATGGGTTTTCTTTAAGAAAATAATGAATCTTATAGAATAATTAAAATATAACATATGGTTTTAAGTGTAAATTATATTTGAGACCATATACATTAAAATGAAACCTTTCTTTTGTCTTTTGTAAATAAAGTCAAAACATTTCATATAAAATAAGTGAAAAATACATTTTGAAAACATTTAAAATAATGTAAAAAGGTACATAAAATTTAATTTATAATTAATTTATGTCCACATAAATACATTAATAAAATAATTTTAATAATATAGTCAAAAAATAGATATATTTATAAAATAAATCTTTTTAACATTTAAAATGGGGTTTTTAAAGTAATGTGTCTATCACGTAAAACCATAAAATGTTACTTTTTTAAAACACTATAAAGAAAGTAAAATACAAAAAAAATGGGCTTTATCATCTATTTAAGCATAAATAATAATTTTTTCCAAATATTTATAAGAACATGAACATTGGAGAAAAATAGTTGTAAGGGAAACGTTAAAAGAGTATTTCTAAAGGAATGTTTATTACCTTGAGTCTGAAATGTCACACACATTCTTTATATTCATGAATATAAAATTACGTTAACTATTTACATTCTTAATAACCCTTTTCAATTTCATTATTTATTTTATTATTATTTTATAATCAATTACTTAATCATTTAAGTTCACATCAGATGTTTTGATGATATTCGACCCATATGTCCAATATGAATTCTATAGGTTGACTATGGTCAAATAAGTCATTATTTAAAAATATTCATAATAATAATAATATCATAACCTTAATTTATATATATAAATTATACTTTTAAAATCAATCATGATATATGGTTATGAAAAATGAACTATTTTACAATCATAGAGATGGTAGGGCGTACGTACACAAGAGTAACATTTTCATTTCTTAGAGACCATTATAAAAAAAAGTAAATATTATTATTTTTCTCTTTAAGGATTTATCATCATATAAAAAAATATTTATTTGAATATAATTCTATATAAATCATCCATGTTATGTGATGATGAAAAGTGAATCATGCCGCTTTGTAGAGGCGGTGGTCCACACATACGCATGAATGATGTTATCATTTTCATTGAATGAAAAGTTAAAAAAATATATTATATATTAATTCTATAGAATGATAAATATTTCATTAGTAACATATATATAAATTAAATAAATCATTATAACCATCTATTATAAGCAGTGATAGAAAACGAATTACATCGGTTTGTGAAGCGGTAGTCTTTTGTACACACGAACAATGCTTTCCTTTCTCATTTGATGGGACAAGTGATGGATATTGATAATAAAATGAGCATAAAAAATATAATTATATTTAAGATAATAGTTATATTATTTCATCATTTTGAATATTTTTTAAATGTTTTAAAATAACAAATAAAACAAAAATTCTTGATTAAGAACTATACCTCTTCTTGAGACAACCTCTTAAGATTTACACCAAAAGATTTCCTAGAATGATTTTATCATCACACCAAGGACTCTATGCCATGGGGAGGTATGATATGGATTGTATTTAGGTAGGTATTAACTTAACCAAAAGTACTTCAATGTGTGAATAAAATAGGAGAGGAGGTTACCTTTTATAAGAGAGACGAGGGACACTCTTCAAATTTCTTAAAGAATTAAATTTACATAATTAATTCTCATATTCAAATAACTAAAAAACAATTATATTAAAATATAATATTAGTAAAAGTTTAAATAATATAATACAATAAAAATTATACAAATTTAGGTGATTTTTTCATCCTTGTTATTTTATTTTAACCGGTGTTAATATTTTTTGATAATTACTATGGTAATTGAGTTTTCATTCTCCAAGGGTCAATAGATATACTATAAAAGGAAAATTGTTACATTAATAAACCATATTTTATATTTTTAAACATACATAAATCCATTTTCTAATTATAATATTTTTTGAATTTTTTTATAATTTAATACAATATTATTCATTATAAAATAACATTATTGTCATTTTTGGAACTGTATATTTAATCTTACATTGAAAACAACATGAAAAAAAAAATAATTCAAATAAAATAAATTAAAATATATCTATAATGTTATATTTAACTAAAATATTCATGAATTTTTTTTATTTATATTATTTTTAATATATTTAAAATCATTTATTTTATTTTTCTATTAATTGAATAAATATTATGCCAGCATTGCATAAGAAATTAATGTAAGTATATAATTTATAAAAATTATAAATAAATTACCATCATTAAAATAATTTCATTATTCTCAAAATATTCATTAATATTCGTTCACAACTTTATTTATTCCATATGCGACACATAATAGATTTTTAAAAGTAAGAGAGTGAAATTTTTTCTTTTTCTATTCTCAACATATTATATAGGTCACTTTTATGGACATTAATCCCATAAAAATATCATTAATAATGTGATAAATATTGAAATAACTTCATCCAATAATATTTATGTTGAAAAATGGTGGCCTTATCACATAGTTTTAGCCTAAGTTAAATTGATTTACCCTTTTATTGTGGCGACAATTTTTTAATGTTTTTACTATTCATTATGAAACAAAATTGAGCTTATTAAATAATAATATTTGATATTATTATAAATAATTAATAAATTTTACCGAATTCAACCACTATTAGTGGAAGAAATTCATTTTATAAGTATCCCACAAAGTATAATGAAAAACAGTTTTATAAAAAATGCCTTTTTAAATATAAAAGTATTTTTATAGCAAGATCACACATAATATTGATTCATATAGAATTAATTATATTAATTGTAACTAAAAGATACTTGTACAAATTTAGGATCAAATTTAAAATATTAAGGATCTTTTTCAATGAAAATAAATTAAACTTTTACAAAAATACGTATTTTTCACTATTCCCTGAAAAATCAAACATTTAGAAAAATCTCAAAATCTCACCATAATATAATTTTGATATGTTTATTTTAAAAATTATATCCATTTTAGATAATAAAATTTCAAAAATTTATAGAAATTAATTATAATATTTTCCCAAAAACCCAATAAAAACATTTTTTGAAGAAAAAACATTTTTGGAGAATAAAATGATGACTAAAATTTGAGTAATTATTTACTAAGAATTTAACAATAAATTTCTATAGAGTATAAACTTTATAAATATTTTATAATTAATTTGATAATACTAATTCCTATGAATTTAGTGGTTAGGTTATAACAAACTTATTTAAATAATAATATTTCATGGTTTGTTTAGGAACTGTGTTACAAGTCTTATATAATATCAAAAATAATTCTCTTCTTTAAAAACATTGGGTGTTACATTATATTCCCATTAATAAATCACATCCTCACAATTTGATCTTTATTTTTTAATCAATGATTTGAAATCTAAAAATAACTTTTTTTAAATCCCACATTATAAAAAATTATTAATAAAACTTTCTCTTGAAAAGTGGGAAAATTAACTACAAAGGTCATCTAGAATAACACATATCTAGGTTTGAAAATAAAATAAATTTTAGAGATTTGAAAATATGGACAGGAAGAAAGAACATAATATCCAAATAATTATGGAGAGTGATAGAGATCATTGACCAAAATAAAGTGAATAATCAAGAGAACGACCACCAAGCCATAAACTCATAAGGTGTGAAGAGGACCATCATTTCATCGAAAATGAAGGTACTAAGATAAAATTATTGTTTCATGATGCTTTTCCTATATCTGATAAATTCATTTAATATATACACTGATAATATAAAGAAATATAATTAATTTACATGTATAATCTCATCCTTTAATCGATTTTCACTATAATATCATATTTACTTCCAAATGATGAGTATTCAAGGTGAAAGTTTTTAAACATAAAGCACTATAATCATATTATAACTGATCACATACTCTCCAAAAGGATAAAAAGTTATACATCCTATATTTATACATTAACTATAACCAAAATGGTTAGTATAATATTGGATAATTCCCCAAAATAAGAAACCTTCATATGATGAAATACAACATTAATATCTAAACACTCAAAGTATAACATTGATCAATTTATAAATAACTAACCTTAAAATTATTCAAAATATTCTAAACCATGTTTGAAACCAAAAAATTAAAAGTATTCGAGCACATTTTATTTGGATATTGATTAAACATTTTTATCCAAACAATATTAGTCACTCATGAAGTCATATACCAAAAATTTCATATTCCATAATCATATAATCTCTAATATATTATAATCATTTCTATAAATAACTTGAGTCAACAAAAATCCATAGTAAAATAATGTATTCTTCCAAAAGATAATTCAAAATTTATGCATCAAATAAAATCCCATAATATTATATTTACCTTAAAAGGTTACCAAATTATTAAACTTCTTCCTAAATAAAATTAACCACTTAATCACTAAATCACTTTTCAATATCATAGTTATCTCTATGATAAATCATTTGTTTCCAAAATTAACTTAATCTTTATCTATCACATCATTTTATAATATAAATGGCATACTAACCAAGACATTATGTTGTCTAGTGGAAAGAATTTCACCCTTTAGTTATGGGTTCGATGCCCATTCCCTTGTTGGATGTGAAATGTTATACTTTTTAATATATAAATACAATTCCTATATCATTCCCAAAAATATTATGAACCTCATAAAAAATATCCTTAATCATCAAATCACTTTTTAACCTCTACAGTTTTCTATACATCTCATTTTTCTATAAAATTAAATAATATGAATTGACTATAATTTCAATAAAATTAAGAAATATTATCCTAAAGGTTTATTTATACCTTTATCATATGTCCTTAAATGAGTGTCTCCAAAAATTATTACCATTTTTTCTACACCACTTTTCAATGGTATCTATTTAATCCAACATATGTTTCCAAATATTGAAAACAAAAACTCATATAGAATAATCCTGAGGTGTTTCATAAATATCATAATATTTATAATATATTATAATTGATAAATTACTACAAAATAATTATTCTGAAAACTTGATAAATAAGCACATACAACATTTAACTTCTTTCTTAAACTTTAAACTATGATTTTTGTATAATTTTTTAATACATTATTCCTAAAAATCAAGGAAATGAAAGTTTTCCTTATGATTCATCAATATTAACCCAATAATGTTTCATACTTAATACATAATAAGAAAAATCATTCCTTAAATCTAAACATCAGGGTATTATTTTATTTTTTTGATATTCCCTTTATCTTTTAGTATGAAGTCCATTTCTCCCAGAAAATAAAATGTTAAGTCCTTGGTGGTATTTACCTTGTTGAATGAGATAAATGAGTTGATGTTTTGGAATAAAATGAAATATATTACATGATTCATAGAAATTTTAGATAATTAAATTTTTTGGATAGAATAAATAGTTTCTTTCACGGTATTTAGATTTTCAAAAAGATTTCCAAATAATTTGAACACGTTTTTTTCTAGGATAGAAATGATTAAATCATCTAGAAGGGATAGGAATGTGTTTTGATATCCTTTTGATTTTATATTGACAAACAATATTTAATATGTATAAAATAACATTATTAAAACATGAAATGCATTATATCATGTAAAAATGAAAATTGTCATTGTAAATTCAATACCCATAGAAATTATATAATAATTTAACAATAAAATCCTCAAAATAACCTAAATAACTTCAACAAATGAATAATTTTTTAACCTAATGGTTATCACATAACTTTCCACTTAAATACCTAAAAATGATACTATATTCTTATGAAATAATCATTCATGTTAAAAATAAGGGTTTCATATACCTCATACTAATAAAATGTGTCAAAAAATATCATTAATTACCTTAAAATACCATCACCTAAAACCTAGAAATGGGTTTTTATACCTTTGAACTTATGATTAACCTTAAAATTATGAACCCATGATGATATAAATTAATCTTAATTTAACCTCAAATAAATACATTATACTCTCCAAAGTTATAGAAACCTTTCCTTTCGTACCAAATATAAGGACCTGACCCTAAACATTACATAATCTTGATTTTTTTTTCAAGAATTCACTTTCTTTCCCTTGGAGTATCTTTTTGGTTTTATATTTTTATAGAATTAGGTCATACATATTACACAACAAAGCCATAAAAAACATTTTGGACACTTCTTTTTAGTCTCTATTTTTCCCACAATATACAACTTTTCAAAAATAAACATACTGTATTTTTATAGAAAATAATTATGATTTTAAACATGACTTCTTATTTGTTTCTACTCATCTTTAAAACCTATGAAAAATATTTTAAAACATGAGATGAAAAAAAAACCTCATTAATGTATATAAAAATAAATAAAAAAATTATTAGTCCATGAATACATATAAAACTTTTTCCTTCTTCAAATTAATTTTTTGTTTCAAAATAAAAATTTTCTTACCCATGAAATCATCATCTCTACAAAAAGATTCTCATAGAAAATTTAATAAGATATATTGAAAGAAAAATAAAAATCATATTTTTTTTTAAATAATTAAAATCTTACGAAATATTTTTCCCAAATTTATACTTTTCACTCATAAGAAGTAGCAAATTGTTTCCTTTAAACATAATCTCATTAGATAACCTTACAAAATTGCATGATTTCTGTAAAAACCATAATAAGCATAAATAAATCACATAGGTTACCTGAGGAATAATTTTTACATTTCTATTTCATATGGAATAACCTTCATGGTAAAAAATATAATAACCTTCATGGTTACCAATGGAATAACCTTCATAGTTAAAAATGGAATAACCTTTATAGTCAACTTCCAATATAAATTTATCCAATGCATTAGAGAGATATCATGGACCCACACATTATTATTTTATAATATTACCACGCACCATACTTAATAATTTCTAATAACCATAAAAAAATTATAAAACATAAAATCTGGTAGATTTAAAATATTCCATTCACCCAAAAGAAAGCATTTCTATATATTGATATATCTCTTTCCTTTAAAACAAAATTTTAAAAAATATAATTCCCTGGACAAAACAAAATATGGGTTTTCATTGATTAATATTATAATTATTATAAAAAAATAAAAATTACAAATAGTTTTTATGGTGGTGGAAAAATCCATTAACATCATATACATTGAAATAAAATATTGCTTTTATCTTTTATAGAGAATGTCAAAACATTCAGTATAAAGTACCTAAAAAGATTCCTTCAGAAACCCATTAAAATAAAGTCAAATGATACATAAAATTTCCTTTATTATTCAGTTATTTATATATAAACACATTATTAAAAATAATTTAAGAATAGGAACACGGAAGAGAATGATTTAGAATATAAATCATTAAAACCTTTAAAATAAGGTTGTTAAAGTAAAGTTACCCTCATGTAAACAATAAAAGTATTCCTATTTTAAAACATTGTAAATAAAGTACAATATTTTAAAAAAATTACCTTTTTCATATATTTGACCATAAATAATAATTTTCTTGAAACATTTATAATTACATGGAATTAGAAGGAAAAGAGTTGGATGGGAAACTTTAAAAGAAGTTTTTTTTAAAGAAAGTCCCTTACCATGAGTCTGAATCATCACGTAAGTTATGTGTCTTCCCAAATTATAAACATAAGTTTACTATTTACTTTCATAATAACCCCTTTAAATTTTTTTTATTCCTTCTTATTTCTATGTTGTAATCAATTGCTTAATCAATTAATTTCACATTATACATTTTGATGATATTCAGATCATATGTCCAAAATGACTTTGATATAGTCAAAGAGGTAATTGTTTAAAAATATATAGAATAATAATCATGAAATAATTATATTATTTATAAAAAAATTATAATTTTAAAACCAATCATTAATGATGTTTATGAAAAATAAACTATTTTACAATCATAGAGACGGTAGCTCGTACGTGCCCATGAGTAACATTTCCATTTCCCAAAAATTAATATGGAAAGAAGGTAAGTAATATTTTATCTTTAAATAATGATAATAATAACATAAGTATTATATAATTTCTTTAAATACACTTATATATATCATCCATGTGATGTGGTGATGAAAAATTAATCTTATCATTTCGTGGAGGTGGTAGTCCACACGTACGCATGAACGGTGTTATCATTTTTCAATGAATGGAAAGATAAAAAAAATAGATGATATATTACTTATACAGAACTATAAATATACCGTGAATATCATTTATTTACATTAAATCCATCATTATAACCAGTTGTGAGAGGCGATGTTGGAAAATAAATTACATCAGTTCGTGAGGTGGTAGTCCCCCTTACACTTGAACAATGGTTTTATTTCCCATTTGAAGGAAGATAAGTTGGATATAGGTATTGAAATAAACATAAAGATATATTAGTATATTGAATATACTGAATTTATTTTTTAATCTTGTTTGAATAATGTTTGAAGTAGGTGAATTAGAAATAACACAATAATGCTTGATTAATAACTATACCTCTTCTTCGAAACAACCTCTTAATGTTTACACCAAAATATTTCCTATGATAGTTTTATGACCAAAAAATACCTCTATTACATTTTAAGTTATGTAAGGAAGATACTTGGGTAGGTATTTTCTAAACTAAAAGGACTTTTATGTATTGATAAAAGAGGATAGGAGGTTAATTTTTATAAGGGAGGGGAGGAGAACTCTTAGAATTTCATAATTTATTAAATTAATATAAATAAATTTTCATGATAAAAAGGATCCAAAATGATATGATTGATAAATAATATGAGGTATGTTCTAAATACTCCCACAAAATAAGTATTGGATCATTTTAGGTGATGTTTTCACCCTTATAATTTTGTTTTAACCCGTGTTTAACCATTTTAACCATTACAGTGGTAAAGATGTTTTTACTCTTTCGGGGTCAGTATAGTAATTATAAAAGGATAATTGGTCTATTAATAAATTTAGTTATATTTTTAAACTTATACCAATAAATTGGATTATTATAATATTATGATGAATTTGAAATCATTTAATAATATATTATTTATTATAAAATAACATTAATGTCATTTTTGAACTATTCATTTAATTTGGCTTTTAAAACAAAATGAAAAAAACATGTTCTAATATATTAAATTAAAATATATATAAAAATTTATATTTATCAATATAATTTTCATAACATAATAATTCATTCAATTCATATTACTTTTAATGTTTTTCAAATCATTTATTTTATTTTTTCTATTAATTGAATAAATATTGTATCAACATTGCATAAGAAATTAATGTAATTATATAATTACTAAAAATTATAAATATTAAATTCCTGAAAACAATATTATTATTCTAAAAAAATAACTAAAATTCATTCATAAATTTATTTTTCCCCATTTTTACATATAAGATATTTTTAAATGTAAGAGAGTGGCATTTTTTATTTTTCTTTGATTAAAATATTACATAGTTAAATTTAATAGGAAAGTGTCCCATAAACAAATAAATGTATATCCTAGGTAATAATAATAAAAATTCTTTCAAACAATAAACTTTATGATGAAACATTGTAGCCTTATCACTTAATTTTAACCTAAGTTAACACGAATTATCCTTTTATCGTGGTGATGAATGTTTACTATTTTTGCCATTCATTATGATAAAAAACTAAATTGACCTTATTTAATAATATTAATTAAATTGATTAAAAATTTATAATTTATTTTACTAAATTAAATCTCAACAATTTTCAGAAATTCATTTTATAAGTACCTCGGAAAGCGTGATGAAAAAACTGTTTTCCAAAAAAAATCTTTTTACATATAAAAGTATTTTTATAAAAATATCACATAAAATGTTTAGTAATATATAAGTAAATATATCACTTATAAATAAAGTAAAATTATATTAATTTATGATTAAATTAAAAATATTTTGGTGCTTTTTCAAAAAAAATGATTATTTTACAAAAAATCAATATTTTTTACTATTCATTGAAAAATCCATCATTTCAGAAAAATACAAAAAAATCCCATAAGATAATTTTGATATGATGATTTAAAAAATAATATCAATTTTATTAAATAAAATTTATAAATTTTATTGAAATCAATTAAAATATTTTCTCATAAAAAGTAATAAAAATAATTTTTGAAGAAACGTATTTTTAAAGAATAAAATGACTTTACTAAAATTTGAGTGACTATTTACAAATAAATTATCCATAAATTTATATTTAGTATAAAATTTATATATATTTTATAAATAATTTAATCTTATTCATACACTCAATTTTAATGATTTTGTTATAATGGTCACACATAAATAATAATATTTCATGGTTTGTTTAGGCTCGTTGTTGTGTGTCATATACAATATCGAACATAGTTTTCTTTGTTAAAACCATAGGGTGTTACATTTTTTATTTAATTTTATAGATTTTTAATTTCTTATGTGTTATAGAAGTCTCAAAATAGTGATCCTACCCTTGAATATGGCTTACATTTATTTATAACCAATGAAAAACATTTAACACATGTGATATCATCGATCAATTTTTTATATGCTTTGTGATGCATTTGGTAAACACAAATCACATGTTCTGTAGATTATTTGACCATAAATATGTAATATTTTTGAGAGTGGACACATATATAGTTATGTATTTCATATTTTATATGATTTGTTGACTAATAGAAAACACAACATGCATTTTATTTATTAATTATGTATTTTTCATCCATTATAGTTCATGTTAGATCCATGTAACATGTGATATGTGTTTTCTTTTATGGGATTTGAACTGGTTTCATGTTATGGGAGTCTCTTAACTCATATAATACCATTTATAATTTATATCACATCAATTATGGATAATAAAAATTATATAACAAAATTTGTGCATATGTCAATCCTTTTTTGTGACATAACCTAACCTAACTGAGACCCTACCTCATGTTAGTGATTGAGGTTGGGTAGGTGTCACCTAATAAACACCTTCAATGAATCATGGGTGGAAAACTATTATTGAGGATATAAGCATGAAAATGGGAGACAATACCCTCAAAATAGAAACATGACACACACAGCTCCAACTATATATTTCTATCTCAAAATGAGTACATCAATGAATGAAACGAATGTGGAAAAAATGGACAATGAAAACAAAAAAAATAAATTTTCAATGAAAACAACAATTCAAACCCAAGGATGGAAAAAAATAATCCCATAAAATTCTATCAACATCCAAAAATAATATGCACCTATGAAGAACCCATGGTCATTACATAATTTATCTTTACCCAACACCACCACTAGTGACAAACTGTAATAAAAACAAAATAAAGATACTCAAATTTTTCAATAAGGGAGAATCCACAAAGAACTCAATAGGATCATCCCGAATTAGTATAATCAAACATATCAACATGAATAAAACATGTTTTTGCAATAAATATAGTGAAAATAAACCAAAAAACAAGAGCTCTTCTTATTCCCAGATATGGTAAACAACCTAGACCCATCTCAATATCTCCACTAGAAACCACTAAAAAAACCATTATTTGGAACACTTCTAAGAATGATTAATTAAACAAAACAATCCTACAAGTATATTTATAATAGAACTCACCATAAATAAGAAATCACCAAACAAAAATGTTTGTGTGTGTGTATGGAACCACCATCTAACCACAGCAAGAGGGCCCTTGGGAATCACTTTTTGTTATCCATTCACATGGTCGAGAGCCATATTACCACCCACAAACATAGATATCATATCATGATAATTTGACCAATTTACATTCAAAAAAAGGCATGCATGATTAATATTGTGATGCACCTAATCTCAATCCACAAGAGTAATTCTTTCATATCAAGGTGGGTAAAGACACACTTCCAAATAATAGAAAAATAAAAAATCATACAAATCTTTTTTCCACCATCATCATTCATCACAACCAACCACATTGAAAATTGGCCTTTATAAAGACTTGACAATTGGTTCAAACCCACCACCTAGGAATCCACAACACATACTCTGATCAATACTCATGGAAATAAAAACACCATCATAAAAATGAAATCGTATAAAATGGATCGAACCCAAATTTTATTCATCCTTAAACGAATGCATGATCCACATCCTACCACCATGTCTATCCATGGAATTAAACAACAACTTGAACATCCCTAGATAAACTCTTGATTATCATCTCATAAAAATTCAATATAAATAAAAAAAATCACCCTCATCATCAACATCATCATCAATATCATGATCAATTTTATCCTCACAACCATCATGATACAATCATAGAAACTATAATCTTTTATATCAAGTTTGACATAAGAAAACCACAAATATCACCCCACACGATAAGGGGATACCTCACATATGATATTGATAGAACATCCATGGATAAGAAACCACGTTCTTATCCTAGTATCATCGCTATATCATATATTATAAATGTGAACATCATTATGAAAGGATAATGAAAAATCTATGTAATGGAAATCTCAATACTCATCCTTCCAAAAATTGGAGATGAGTCACGATTCTCGCATCAACCAATATACCAAGGTATCCATACATCTCATAGTGTTTAACATGGATATCAATATGCACCAATAAATCAAGAAATTTTTACTAACCTCTACCTAGACATGACTCATACCGTGGGAAACCCTAGGGTAATCCCAAAAACCACATTCATTCGCATAAAATATCCTAGACATGAACCACATCCACAATAAAGACCATAAGGGACGCATCAACATTCCATCCACATGTCACATCATAACATAAGTAGGGAAACAACATGATGCATATATTCCCTAAATCCATGATACATGTGATGTATTTATACCTATCTCATAGTGTATGATATAAGTATGTCTTTGGGTAGGACATAGAAGATAGAAATACATGTTTTATACCTTATGAGTATATCATTTGATGTGATATATTGATATCATATTTCAATAACTTGGCCTATCATAATTCATGAAAAGTGAATTTCATAGTCATTGTAAATCATATATTTAGATTCAAATATAAGTTATGATTGAATGTGGAAATAAAATTTTAATTTTTAACATTTAAATCTTTCCCACACAAGCTATCATTGATCAAACTAAACCTTTTATGAGATGAAATATTGGGAGAGTGATTTGGAAAATTATTATAAAGGGTTTTGACCAAATGAATTTACTTATAATGTATAAGTAAATGTATGAACACTCGAGGAGCATCCTTAAGGGTTTATAAAAGGAGGTTGGTCCATGGTAATGGTGGAGTTAGTCCCTACTTTATTGAACCTCTATTTTCTTATTATCACAGTCACTAAAAATGTTTCAAACCTTTATTTTTTGAGTTTATTTTAGTCATATTGTTTAGAAATATTCAAAGGGATTCATTAGACCAAACTAAGGCATCATGAGGATCATGGATGACTCTTTCCTAGACCCTCACTGCCTTGAAGCACTAGTATCCACGTAGAATACCACTGACAAGTCGGTAGGAAAAAAACCACATACAGAACTATCGAGGCCAGTGGATACCCAATGTAGTTTGGATTGATCCATTGATCTACAAAAATTCTATTGTCTAGCTGGATTAATTGAGCAATAATCTAGTGCCTTTGATCCATAATAATCAAAGTGTATTAATTTCTTGGTCTAAAATCTTCGATTCGGCTCATTAATGGCTTGAATCAACCCAAGGATCCTCCAACACCTGTGAAGGATAGAAATAGACACCAAGGGGGGTTTAGATCTCATCTATGTGACCTATGGAAATCAATTTCTACTTAACTATTATTGATCGATCAACGAAGAACTTTTTCAACAGTAAGCCAAGAAAAATTTCATTCTCCAAAGGCATCCAAGCTTAAACTTCTACAATCCAATTTCAATTGCCTATTTTTTTTAAGGCTTATTCTTTTTCTTCCTTATTATAATTTTTAACGGTTGTTTCCCTAGAATATACCTCCCTATGTTCATGTTTCATATTATTCTAAATATTTCAAGAGGTAGTTGAGTGCATTGTTAATGGTTTGTAAAAACAAACCACTATATTCTTTATCTTCTTCTTTAGGTGCTCACAAATACTTATATGAGGTTTCTTGGTTATTGGTTCACATTAAAACTAAGGTTATTATTCTTTTGTTTTTTTTTCCATTAAAATAATAGTATAATTTTATTCTTCTTTGTTTTATGGTTTTTTTAACTGATAGAGCAATATAACCCTCTCAAGCCTTCTTGAGGAGAGGAGATGTAGGGGATTATTCTTGAGCTATTTTTGAATTCCTTTATCAAATTATTCCTTATTAATTTTTTCAATATATTTTCCTATATTGTAAAACTCTAACCCTAATTACCCAGATTTGGTGCATTAATAAATAACATTGGCATGATGACAAGGGATCATGTCCCAAAAGACTGATCAGTTCAGTGGCCTTTGAAGTACTAGATACCTACATAAGTTTTATATTACGTTATGAAATAAAAAACAACATTGTTTCTCCTTTGAAAACACTCATATGCCATATCCTATCCTTATAGGTCAATCATAAAATACTTATTCACATACTGGGAAAAATAAAACAGAAGAAAGGGGTGATCTCAAATGCTGAGTAAGGATAACAATAAAGCAGAAACTATCATAAATAATCATAAACATTTAATAAAATGTTTAAAACTAAAACACAATACTTTTAAACATAAATATCAGAATAATATGGAAAAGGTAGATAAAATAATTCCATTACTTATTCACATTGATATTCTACTAGTCGAATAATCACATGTAATATCAATAGTTAATTTCATAATGATAGAATGCATAATGTTAGACACCATAACCACATAGTCAAGGCCTCATTAAAAGACTACAAATAATATTTTGTCAAGGCCTTGTTCCAAGACACTAGTTTGTCTCATGAGACCTACTGATGCATTGAGGAGCTATATAGGGCTCCACCTATCATTTTCTAGGTCAAATTCATACTCTTATATTAAAAGGATGAAACATAACATAAACATTCGTATTAAAACTAGCATATGAAATGTTAACTATTTAAACATAAACCATGAATCATATAAAAATAACACATCCATAGTCAATCATATCAAAAAAACCAATGTAATATGGAATATTTTATCATAATAAATCAACTCCAAACAAGTGAAAAATCCATCAAAGGATGTTGACATAGATGAAATCAAAACTATTTGATGGAAATATCTCATTAATTTTTTAAATCATTTAAAAGTCACATAATTATAATAGAAAACATTTGTTTTGAAAATATTCTTATGTTATTGTAAGGGAAGATTGGAATGTGCTATAATGGTTGAAAATAGCCTCACCCATCGTATAAGTTAAAATAAATTCTTACATTAATTTGTCGAAAAGGTCAAAAAGTACCTTGTTTGGAAAACGACAGAAAGATTCCTTTAAAAAAATTTATAAAAAAGTAAAGATAGGGTATAAATGACTTTGAAACATATTTTAAGAAATAGTAAAAATTTTTGGAAATAAATTTTTATGAAACACAGATGATGATGATAAAGAATTCCCAGCAGATGCTTACGTATAAATAACCTCGGAATAATAAAGAGATTGTACAATTAACCCTTAACTTGTACTTTTCCTTATTTTAGGGTACTTTAACCCCATATATAATAGTTAACTAATTTTTATTAAATTATACAAGAATAACATACATAAATATGATATCATATATGATCTTCTAATATTTCTTTGTTAATAATATTTTAGTAGTATCATTGTTTCGGGTATTAAGTGATTTGTTTTCCTTTATATGTTTTATTAGGTAAGTCATGTTTGTTATAGATATTATGTATTTGATTCATATCCATAATTATATTAAGTTCTTAGGCATTATTTTTAATCATAAAATCAAAATTATTCTTGAATAGTTATGATGGGGAAATGAATCCTATTACGTTTGTGGAAATGGTAATCTGTACGTACGCACAAGTGACAATATTATACTATTGATGGTAAAATTGTATGTAATTGGATGTTATATCTTATATAAAGAATAATTAACATGTTATATTTATTATTAAAATCAATTATACTCATTATTATACTCATCCAAATAATGAAGTGTTGAATAACAAACTACACCACGACGGGGAGACGGTAAGACGTATGTATGCATGTATGGTGACTGTCATTTGTAGAATGGATAGAATAATGAATATCATTGTACCATATTTATAATAACATCATAGTATTTATAAGGTACTAGTGGTATTATTTTGTAATGGAAACAACAATGAAAGATGATGTGGAAGAATAAAAGAACATTGAAAGAGGTGATGAAATTATTATATCTTCTTCAAGTGTTTCCTTTTGATTTGATCAAAAGGGATCCTTACGTTGCATTTATTATTAAATTAAGGACCATAGGTTGAATTTTGGGTTGTTGGAAAGATATTTGATCAGGTTTTGGTCGACCCAAATGGCTTTTCAGGTGTGATTTTGAGAGAAGGGGAAGTACCCCTTTATAAGAGAGGTGATGGTCAGTTTAGGAAAATCTTGAAATATTATTTTATTATAAAATAATTTTCAGATTATAATGGTTAAAAAAGGATTTATTTAGAGGATAATGTGGGGACGGGTATAAATACTCTCAAAAAATAGGTTTTAAAAAAGTTTAGATAACCATTTTAACCTTATCTTTTAGATTTAACACTTAGTTAAATAATTTAACTTTTACAATGTCTTCTTGTATTTATATATTACATGGTTAATAAACTTACTATAAAATTCCCAGAGAAACCCAAGTGTTTCATAAATAAAATATATATCATTATATATGTTCTTTGGTAGAACCTTATATTTTTAGTAATATTATATTATTTAATAATATTATATTATTTTAAAAAAACTCATTTTTGTCAATTTTGACACTATTTAGTAATTGGTTTTTGTGAAATTAAAAAAACATGATTAATTAGAAGAAACTGCATTAAATAAATTCTAACATGTCATATCAACCTATAAAATTCATGGGATGCATCAAAAGTCTCAATTTAAATTTATTGTTATATTTATAATATCAATCATTTTAATCTTTCATTAATAAGGTAATTATTGCATCATCATTGTGTCATAAATACATTTAATTATTTAGTGTATAAAAACTATAAATAAAATACAATTATGTAGGAAATAGTTTTAGATTTCCAATGAATATTTATAGTTGATTTTATGTTATGTTTAACCCTATATTAAAAAAAATTTAGTTATTAAAATTTGAATTTGACACTTTTAACTCTTCTTAAAATAAAATAATAATAAAGTTCCTAATCTAATCCAAGTGGATCAAAGAGGATAATATTTTATTCCTAATGTTGATTTTGGTCTAAATACACTTATACAATAGAATTAGTTCATGCGTTTGGGTAATTATAATATCATTTTACCTTTAATTACCCTATTTACTTTAAACCATGGAAAATAAAATTCAAAAGTTACTATTCACCAAAAATTATTTTCATCCTATTGAACCACATTTTACATAATTATGTCAACTGTGTCTCTTGGATTTTTGAAATTCAATTCATAGAAGGGATAAAATTACAATCTATGTAAATTTTCAAATGTTCCTAGAAGGTGGGTAAAAGACGTTAAAAAGTTCAATAAAATTTTATGCATCTAATCTTATAATAAAATTACTCTAATGAATTACATTGAACTAATATAGGTATTATCTTTCAATTTTTACATAAAGTAAATTTAAATAAAATAAATATTTATTTAAATAAAAAGTTGGTTTTAACCAATAATGCAGTATTTTTTACTATTCATCAAAAATTGAAAGCTTTCAGAAAAATACCAAAAATTCACCTTAAGTTAATTTTGATATTCTGAATCCAAAAATGGAGTCCATTTTGAAAGATAAAATTTATGAAATTTAAAAAATATCGTATTACTATTCATAATGGCTAGTTTGATTGGTTGTGGTGTGCTAGAACTCGAAGTTGCATACAATACAAACTATTGTATTATTCAAAGAGAAGTGTTATGTGCAAGCTTGGGGTGTTACATTCTTCCCCCCTTCAAATAATTTCTTCCTCTAAATTTCTAGAATATTACTGTATAAAAATATTTGGGTGGTTCTTCATCATAAGTTCCTCGAGTTCCCATGTTGTATTTTCAATCTTATAGTTTCTCCATAGAACTTTTGTTGAACGAGTCATCCGGTTTCTCAACACTTGTTCTATGGTATCCTAAATCCTGATAGGATCCTCAAAATAATATATATTGGGTTCCAGTTCTATTTCTTCATAGGTGAGTACATGTGTTGGGTCAAGAATGTATTTTCTCAACATTGATACATAGAACACATCCTGAACATTGGAGAGACTTGGAGGAATTTCCAAACGGTAATATACAACTCCAATTTGTTCTAGAATTTCAAAAGGTCTGATGTACTAGGACTTAATTTACCCTTCTTACTGAATCGTATAACACCCTTCCATGGAGAAAACTTCAATAAAACATGATCTCATACTTGAAATTCCAAATCCTTTCTTTGATTATCAGGATAGATCTTTTGCCTATTTTGAGCTGCTTTAATGTGGGTTTGGATAATCTTCACATTTTCCATTGTTTCCTCAATAATTTATGGGCCTATGAGTTTTCTCTCAAAAACATCATCCCAACAAGTTGGTGTTCGACATCTCATTCCATATAACGATTCATATGGTGCCATTTAAATAATTGAATGGAGCTATTGTTATAGTAAAATTATACGAGAGGTAAATATTGATCCCGCATACCTTTAAATTCAAGTGAGAAAGATCTCAACATGTCTTTTGAGGTTTGAATGGTCCTTTCTGATTTTCCATTAGTTTTAGGGTGGTAGGAAGTTCTCAAATGAAGTTCAGTATCTAGGGATTTATGAAGACTATTCCGAAATCATGATGTAAAAGGAGGATCACGATCAGAAACAATCTATAGGGGTACACCATGAAGTCTTAAAACTTCATTAATATATAGTCTTGCTAAATGTTCAAGTGGTAAATCTTATCTTATACTACGAAAATGTTTTGACTTGGTAAGACGATCAACAATGAAACATATTGCATCATTCTTTTTAGGAGTATTTGGTATCCCCATGACAATGTCCATCATAATATCATCCCATTTCCACTCAGGTATGGGAAGAGGCTTCATGACTCCTTCGGGATGTTGTGTTCTAGCCTTAACCTGTTGACAAACCATTCATTTTGACACATAATCAGCTATCTCCCTTTTAATGTTGTCTAACCAAAAATTTTCCTTCAAATATCTATACATCTGAATGGGACCAGGGTGTATATAGAAATTGTATCTGTGAGAATCATCCAACAATTCCCTTTTAAGATCAGGTATATCAGAAAGACAAATTCTCTTCCCAAATTTCAAAATTCCATCTTCAAATATGAAGTCAATCATTCTCCCATCATTTACATCTTTAATTTTCTTTGGAAACACCTCATCATTATTATGATAACTTTTTATCCTTTCTAGT
Organism: Viscum album; assembly: GCA_963277665.1. Lineage (NCBI taxonomy): Eukaryota > Viridiplantae > Streptophyta > Magnoliopsida > Santalales > Viscaceae > Viscum > Viscum album. Next base: position 60,282,726 of record OY728158.1, read on the forward strand.
AAAAATGTTTTGGAAATCATTTAAAAAAGTATTGATGTTTCACCTTCCCTTATTATTCCCATATCCATCTTTACTAAATTTATGAACATTGGATACCTTTAAACTCTCATATTTTTTAGAACTCCAAGATCCTTTATGCTCAAAGCATCTTCCACCGCGTTTGCTTTCCCCATGTGGTATTGTATAGTGCAATCATAACCCTTGAGTAGTTTAAGCCATCTCTTTTGCCTCATGTTGAGTTCTTTCTGTGAGAAAATATACTTCAGAATCTTTTGATCAGTATATATATCACATTTTTTCACCATATAGATTGTGTATTTATAACTTCAAGGAAAATATTACAGCTGCTAACTCAAGATCATGAGTGGGATAGTTTTGTTCATTAATTTTTAACTCCCGTTATTCAAAGGCATAACTCTATCATTCTACATACGGACACAACCAAGTCCTTTATTTGAAGCATCACTGTAAATAACAAACCCATCATTCCCTAATGGTATAGTCAATATAAGATAATTGACTAATCTTTTCATCAATTTGTCAAGAAATTATACACACTCTTTTTTTCCAAACAAATTTAACCCCCTTATGTGTGATATTGGTTAATGGGTTATCTAATCGAGATAAATTCTGGATGAAATGCAAATAATAACCTATTAACACAATAAAACTGATTACCTTATTTATAGTTGGTGGTGATGGCCATTTATAGATTTATTTGGTCTTTAAAGGATCGACAGTGATTCCATCATTAGAGATAATATGTCCAAGAAAATAAATTTCCTGAATCCATAATTCACACTTGATAAACATCCAATATAATTCATTTCTTATGAGGGTTTTTATAATAGCACGCAAGTGATTTTCATGATATTCGTAGCTTTTCGACTATAGAAATATATCATCAATAAATATCACTACAAAGTCATAAATATATTCCTCGAAAACATTATTCATTAGATCCATGAAAATAGAGGGTGCATTAGTCAATCCAAAAGGCATTACTATAAACTCGTAATGCCCATACCTAGTTCAAAATTCTAATTTCGGAATTTATTTCTTCTTCATACAAAACTGATGATATCTAGATCGAATGTCAATATTTTAAAAATATTGAGCTCTATGATGTTGATCGAATAAATCGTCAATGCAAGGTAGGGGATACTTGTTCTTTATTTTTATCGCATTGATCTCCCTATAGTTAATGCACAACAACATAGATCCATCTTTCTTCTTAACAAAAAGAATAGTGGCTCCCCATGGAGAAACACTAGGGAGAATAAATCCTTTATTACTCAATTCCTCTAGTTGTTTCTTTAGTTCCACTAATTTTATAGTGTCCATTATATAAGGGGTCTTTGATATGGTCCTTGAACCATGAATTAAATCAATAGAAAACTCAATTTCTCATTCTGGAGGATGTCTAGGTAAATCCTCTAGAAACACATAAAAATATTCTTGCACAATAAGTACATCCTCTATTGGAACATTTATTTCCTCACCCACAGTAATTTCACTCTCTTCCTACCCAATAACTGAATTTAGTAGAGCTAATGGAGGTGGATCTAGATAATAATTAAATGGTGACACTTCTACACTAAAGATAAAGTATTTTTTATCATTATCAAAAATTATAACCTCCTTCTTCTTACAATAAATTTCCGCATCATGGTCTGAAAGCCAATCCATTCTGAGGATTATGTCATTTTAAATCATGGTTATAATGATGAGATCATCAAATAAAGAATGTTTATGTGCCCTAATGTGAACCGATTCACAAAACTTTGTTGCAATGATACTTCCCTTAGGAGTTTTTACTGATAACTCCCTTGTTAAATAAAATTGAAAATATATAATTTTATTAGCAAACTAGGAAGATATGAAACGATCTGATGGTCCAGAATCAAATAAAGCATTGGCTAAATTTGAGTAAACCATTAAAGTACTTACAACCATGTCATTAAGAGATTCAACCTCTGTAGTTGTGATCGAATAATCAGGGCCTTTCCCCTTGGAATTTTCTGAGGTATGTTTCCTTATCCCATAGGACATTCATTTTCATAATGCCCCTTTTCTATACAATTGTTTCATTCCACATTGACAGCCTCTTTCTTTCCCATACAATCATGTGCTTGGTGGCCTTTTTCACCACACTTGTAACAAAATCACATTCCCCTTAGTAAGGTTCCAGGGTGTTTCTTCCCACATTAACTGTAGGATAGAAATTCATCTTTTTCCTTTTTCTCCTCATATCCATTTCCAGAGTTTTTAGCATATCTCTTCTTCTCTTGATTTTCTTTAAAGTCATAAGACTTAGAGACTTCCTTTTTTGTCTTTATAGCACATGAGACTATATCTTCATATGACGAGAAGGATTCTGAGACTAATGCTTGATGGAGAAATGGTTTTAAGCTGTTAAAGAATCGATTAATATTACTCCTTGGGTTACATATATAATCTGCAGCATGCCTTGCTAACCTTGTAAAGTTAGCCTCATACTTTGCGACAATATCATCCTCTTTTTTCCGTATACTCAAAATATTTATTTCCATATCCACTAAATGCTCATGAGAAATGTATTTTTCTAAAAAAAAATCTTTAAACTCCATCTATTCTATATTTTATACGTATTAATCCATCTTTGTGTTTTGAATTAATGACCACCATTGATCTACATCTCTTGTGAGGTGATAAACTATCATGAAAACTTTTTCCATTTCGTTACTCCCCAAAGAATGAAATATTTTATCTAAGGAACATAACCATTTCTTGAATACAAATGGATTTGTAGTCCTGTTGAATATTGGTGGTTGTCGCCTCATGAAGCGGTCTAACATTGATCCTCCACATTGTGGATCCGGTTGCTCCATACGGGTAAGGTTATTATTCATAACCAGGGTGAGTTGTCCCAGTATAGTTATAAGTTGTTCAGCACCAGTTTCATCACCTGTTCCACTATAATTATCTTGAGTAAGGGGGAAATACCTACATGGATTATGTGAACTAATACGGTTTCCATTTGTTCCACTAGGAACCATTTCTAAACAATGGCATACACAAGGTTAGTTTATGAATCGCAATACATAATTCCAAAATTGTAAAATACCTAACATAAATTGAACAGTTTATGCATATAATCCATAATAATAAAAATGTTTTCTTTGAGGAAGTATTTAAACATAAATCCTTCATAATGGCTCGAAAATAAAATGTGAATCATCCTAAGCATATCCCTCAAGAGTGTTGTAACCAAGAGTGCAGCAAGGCCTGTTATAGTGTACCAGGATACCCAGGGTCAAGCCCAAAACTCTTTATTAGAGGCTTCACTCCTAGGTACATCTATGCAAAATCCACCACTTCCTAATCATATCCAAACAGGGGTGTAATTCTTGTAAGACTCACAAAATCTCTATATTACCATAATTCTAGGAAGTTATTCTATACTATTCCTCAAATATTATCTTAGGGATATGTTCTCTAATTAGATTTTTTCTAAATCTAGTTTCCAAGATTTGTACTAAACTTTCTATGATACAAAATATATCACCCCGAACCTAGTTACCCAGAGTCGGTGCATTATTACATAACATTGGAATGATCACAAGGGATAAAGTCTCAAAATATCGATCAGTTTAGTAGCCTTGGAAGTACTAGATACATACATAAGTTTTTCATTACATTATGAAATAAAAAAACAATATTGTGTCTCCTTTGAAAACACTCATATCCCTTATCCTATCCCTATAGGTCAATCATAATATACTTTTTCACATCATGGGAAAACAAAAACATAATAAAGGGGTGAGCTCAGATGCTCAGCAAGGATAATAGTGCAGTGGAAACTATCATAAATAAGCAAAAACATTTAAGTAAACATATAAGACTAAAACACAATCCTTTTAAACATAAACTTCAGCAAAATATGGCTAATATAAATCAAATAATTCTATTTACTTATACACATGGATATTTTACTTGTCTAATAATCACATGTAATATTAATAGCTAATTTCATAAGAATGGAATGCATAATGTCATACATTATAACCTTATAGTCAAGGGCTCATGCCAAGACTGCAAATAAGATTTTTTCAAGGCCTAGTTCCAAGACAATAGTTTGTCTCATGAGACCTACCGATGCATTGAGAAGTTATAAAAGGCTCCACCCATCACTTACTAAGTCTAATGCATTCCTCATATAAAAAGGTTGAAACATAACATAAACATTCATATTAAAACTAGCATACAAAATGTTAATACTTTAACCATAAACAATGAATGGTATAAAAATAACACATCCACAGTCAAACATATCACAAAACCTACAATACAATATGGAAGATTGTATATTAATAAATCAACTTCAAACAAGTGTAAAATCCATCGAAGGATGTTGACATAAATGAAATCAAAACTATTTGCAAGAAATAACTCTTTCTATTTTGAAATAATTTAAATGTCACATAATAATAAAAGAAAAAATTTATTTTCAAAATATTATTATAATCTTTTAAGGGAATCCTAGAAGGTATTATAATAGTGGAAAAATATCCACACCCTCTGTATAAGTTAAAAAACATTCTTACCTTAATTTTTCGAAATGATCATAATGTACCTTGTTTGGAAAACGATGGAAATATTCCATTATAAAAATTTTATAAAAATTAAAAAGAGGATATAATTGACTATAACCAATATTCTAGAAAATAGTAAAAAAAATTAAATAAACTTTAAAGAAACACAGATGAGGATGATAAATAATTCTTAGTAGATGCTTACGTTAAAACAACCTCTGATAATAAAGAGATTGTAAAATTAAACCCTAACTTGTAATTTTAAATAGTCGAGGGTAAGTTAACCACCTGTATAATAGTTAAATCATTGTTTTTAAATTATAAAAAAAATTATATACATAAATATGATATCATATATGATCTTTTAATATTGCTCTATTAATAATATTTCAGTAGTATCATTGTTTCTGGTGTTAACAGATTAATTTCATGTTTGTTATAGAAAGGATGTATTTTAATCATATCCAGAATTATATTAAGTTCTTATAAATTATTTTTAATCATAAAATTAATATTATTCTTGAATGGTTACCATGGGGAAATGAATCTTATCGTGTTTATGGAGACGGTAATCCATACGTACACACGAGCGACAATATCATTATATTGATGGTAAAATCATTTATAATTGGATGTTATATCATATATATGGAATCATTAACATGTTATATTTATTATTAAAATCAATTATTTTCATTATTATACCCATCCAAATAATTATGTGTTGAATAAATAACTACACCACAACGTGGAGACGGTAAGTTGTACATATGCACGTGTGGTGAATTTGTCATTCATAGGATGGATAAAATAATGAATATGGTTGTACCATATTAATAATAATATCACAGTGTGTATATGGCACTGGGGTTATTTTTTTGGTATGGAAACAACCAAGAAAGAGGAAGTGGAAGAAGAAAATAACTTTGAAAGAGGTGATGAAATCATTACCTCTTCTTCTGGTACTTCCTTTTGATTTGATCAAAAGGGATCCTTAGGTTGGATTTATGATCAATGTAAGATCTCTAGGTTGAATTTTGGGTGGTAGGAAAGATATTTTAGAAGTGTTAGGTAGATTTAAATGGCTTTGGAGGTATGATTTTAGGAGAAGAATCAGTATCATTTTATAATAGAGGTGTGGGTCACTTTAGGAAAATCTTAAAATGTTATTTTATTATAAAATAATTATCAGTTTAAAATCGCTCTAAAAGGTTTTATTTAGAGTATAAGGTGTTTATGGGTCTAAATAATTTCATGTAATAGGTTTTAGACAAATTTAGGTCACCATATAAACCTTATCTTTTATATTTAACACTTAGATAAATAGTTTAACTTTTACAATGAATTCTTGTATTTTTATTTTACATGGTTAATAAACCTACTATAAAAAGCCAATAGAATCCTAAGTGGTTCATTTATTACATATATATCATTATATAAGACCTTTGTATGAACCTTATATTTTCATGAATATTATATTATTTAATAATATAGTATTTGTTTTAAAAACACATTTATGTAAATTTTTACACTCTTTAGTATTTGGTTTTTTTGAAAGTAAAAAAAAACTTTATTACTTCAAACAAAAATATGTTAAATCAATACTAACATTTCATATTAACTTATTAAATTCTTGTAATGCATTAGAAGTCTCAATTTACATTTATTGTTATATTTATAATATCAATTATTTTAATCATTCATTAATATGGTAATTATTACATCATCATTGTGTCGTAAATAAATTTAATTATTTAATGTCTAAAAATTATAAATAAAATAACATTATGTAGGAATATTTTATCTTTATAATGAATATTTATAGTTGACTTTTTATTATGGATAACCCTATATTAAAAATGTTTTACTTATTAAAATGTAAATTTAACACTTTTAACTCTTCTTTATATAAAATAATAATAAATGCCCCAATCTAATCCAAGTGGATCAAAGAGGATCATATTTTATTCCTAAGGTTTATTTTGGTCTAAATACACTTATAAAATATAAATATTACATGTGTTAGGGTAATTATAATATCATTTTTACCCTTAATTTCCATATTCAATTTTAACCACGTTAAATGAAAATCAAAAGTTACTATTCATCAAAAATTATTTTCATCCAATTGAACCACATTTTACTTTGTGATGACAACTGTGTCTATCTTATTTTTGAAATTCAATTCATTGAAGTGTTAAAATTACATTCTATGAAAATTTGCAAATGTGCCTAGAATGTGTGTAAAAGATGACAAAAAGTTCAATAATATTTTATACATCTATTATTATTATAAAATAACTCCAATTAATTAAATTGAACTAATATAGGTATTATGTATCTATTTTTACTTAAAATAAATTTTAGTCAAATAAATAATTATTTAAATAAAAAGTCGGTTTTAAACAATAACGCAATGTTTTTCACTATTCATCAAAAATTGAATGTTTTTATAAAAATAACAAAAATTCACCCTAAGCTAATTTTGATATTAAAAATACAAAAATGAAGATCATTTTGAAAAATAAAATTTCAAAAATTTCAAAAAGTGGGTATTACTATTCATAACATCTACATTGACTGGTCATGGTGTGCTAGAACTCAAAGTTGAGTACAGCACAAGCTATTATATTATTCAAATAGAAGATTATTGTAGAATCATGGGGTGTTACATCTATGATCAATGTTTTATTTTCCACTATGCTTTCTTTACATTTATTTTTTTTACTTGAATCAATTTTTTTATGATAATTGATTTTATTTTATAGCATCATTTAAAAAAATTAAATGCAATTTATCTCTTATATCCATTTTACTCCAACCAACATTTATTATGAAAGGATTAATCTTGAATTGATTTTTTGTGATTTATTTTCAACATATTAAAAACGTAATTAGTTTACAAAATCATTTACCAATTTTTCAAGAAATAGTTTTTTTAGATGGAATTTTTTCAAACACCCATAGTGTAACTAAAGGGAAATTTTTGTTTCATGTGCTTTAATTTAATAGTTCCAACTATAGCTATTATAAGAATAATATTTAAACCTTTTTAGATCTATTGGTTACCTCGTATGTAAAATGTACATATATGGTTATATTCCTACTAGTGAAAAAGAAGAAAAATAGAAACCCCATGATATTATTTCATTTGAATCAGATGGTAAAGATTTGAATGTATTGTATTTTGGATTAGATCAAAATGAATTTAATCATATATCTAATTTTAAAACTTCTCATGAAATTTGAAACTCTTATAAGTTACTTTGGAAGGAACAAATAAATTTAAACATACAAGGATTGACATTTTTAGATAAAATTTTGAAATATTTGGTATATATAAAAATGAATCTATTATAGGAAAATTTACAATTTTTACTAACATTTTTAATGAAAGGAATTCTCTTGGTGATTTTAATACTAAAAAAACTGTACTAAAGAAAATAATTTGGGATTTTCCTAGTTCTTGGGAATCTATGGTTCTGGAAATCTAAGAACTAAATAACCTAAAAAACATTTCAGTTGAGGATTAATTGGATATCTCATTTCTTCTGAGATCACAATGATGAGACAAGTCATAAAGGAAGCCAAATAAGTTAAGAAGAAAAATATAATTACTTTAAAAGAAATTAATTATAACTCTTACAATGGTGATTAAATGGATCATCTATCTATGAATAAGAATAAAGTATTTAAAAGAAATAAATCATGAAAACATGCAAAAAATATGGATTATCCAAGTAAAAAAGAAGTAATATGCAGTGAATTAAAAAACAAGGGACACATAAGGCCATAATTACCCTTAATCAGAGAAGAAAAATATGGATAACAATAAAAAAAAGAATTAATTCCTCCAATATTTAATCGTTGGGTGTATGTGATGATTTCCTCTCCTCAAGTGATGAAATCCCCAACTATCTAATGGATGACGTCAAGGTGATTAATGAAGTAAAGTCTAACTCCTCCTCTTATGCCTCTTCAAATTATTCTTCTTCCTCTTATTCATCAAATCACCTTTTTTACAAAGATTTAAAATATTCTCATGATAAACATGGAGAATATTTTTGAAATCTAAATTCATTGTACAAAGAACTCAAAAATATAAATAATCAAGAACTTAAATAAAAGGATTGAATCACAATTGAAAAAGGAAATTATTAAAAAAAATTGAATAATCAATTGAATGTTCATGAGTTATAATTAATAGAATATAAATAAAATATTGGGTATAAAGTTACATGAAAATAATAATTTTGGAATGGTTTTTTTAATAATGTTTGTAATTCCAAAAAGAATACTTTTCTAAAATGAATTTCTCAAAAAAAAGTAATTATTATCAGAAATACAATAATATAATTTATAAATATAATTTAAAAATTGATCAATATGGTTGATGAAAAATTATCTATATTTCATCACATATCCCATCTTAAAAATCACATTAAAAATCAATTTGGTTTTCAAAATCTCTCTTATATAACATTTATAGACCCAAAATATGGGTACTAAAATGATAATTTTTTTATTTTTTAGTAAAAATGATTAATGTGTAAATCAAACAAAGGAAAATGGTATATGGATTATGGATAATGTCGACACATGTGTGGTGACCCCTAGGAATTTAATCAAGTTCAAAAACTCGATGTAGGATATGTGACTTTCAGTGAGAATTCAAGAAGAAAAATCTTAGGTATGGGTAAAATAAGTTTTCTAAATTTTATTATTATTATTTATTCTTCATTAATTTATGGGTTAAAACAAAATTTTCTAAGAATTTTCCAATTAATAGAAAATGGTTTTAAAATCTATTTATAAAAATAATTATTACAATTTTTTATCGCTAAAATATTTTTTACTACTTTTTCTTTTTAAAAATATTCATATAATAAATTTAAAATATTTTTCTTATCAAAATTTTAAATGTATAATAATTAAATATATAAATACCTGTATTTTTTATATAATACTTAATCACTATAGTACACACACACTCATTTGTGATTTACCAAAACTATATTTCAAAAAGATAACATTGTTTGAAAACATTTCAAACTTGGCAAGAAAAAACTTATTTTAAACCTAAGAAAAGTATCATCCAATAAATCCATTGATCTTTTTAATATTGATTATAAAAAAAACAAGTAAATATTATCAAAGCCAAATAATATTACTTTTTTATTATTGATAAATGTATAAGATTCACATGGGCCTTTTTCTGGGCACAAATAAATGATTCATATAATGTCTTTATAAGATTATCCAAGAAGGTCAAAAATGAAAAAGGGGAAAAATAATTTCCATTCACAAAGATCATAGGGGAGAGTTTTATAACCAAGATTTTTATGATCTTTTTTCTTATAAGGTTATAATCATACTTTTTCCACTCCTAGAACACCTCAAAAAAATATGTTTTATGAAAAAAATAATTAAACTCAAAATTAAATCTAAAAATCCATATTGAATGATTTTAAATCTCCCACATTAATTTTGGGATGAGGCGGCCCATATAGCTTGTTTTATCATAAACCATATAAAACCCATCTTAAAAAATTATCCTTATGAACTTTGAAAAAATAAAATTTAAATTTTTTATTATTTTCAAAATGTTTGGATGTAAATGTTATATTTTGAACATTAAAGACATCCTAGGGAATTTTTTTTCTAAAATTACATGAAATGATATTTCTTGGGTACTTGAACTCATGTAAATACTATTGAGTCTTCAATTAAATAACCAAAACCATTGAATAATCCATTTATAACAAATTATATGAAAATCTTCATAAACATTCATCCCAATTCTAAGATGTTGGGGATAACCTTAAAACATTAACATTGAATTATCCACTTTCACCTAAGAGCATATCAATGATGAATATCCTTTTATTACTTTACTTTAATATTTTAAAAATTAAAAAATACCTTACCAAGTAAAATATTATTCGTGATTTTCAAGCTGGTAATCATACTAGATGTTATATCTTAAAAGAAGTTGAGCATCGCTTTTTTCTTTATTTTATAGATCCTAAAAACCTTGATTATTCTATTAATGATGAAAAATTGATTTTTTCTATATAAGAAAAGAAAAAAATTCCAATGAAATAATGTTTGTACTCTTATTGAAAGACCTAAAGATCATCATGTTATTGGTATAAAATGGTTTTTTAGAAATAAATTAGATGAGGAAGGTAACATCACATATAAAAAATCAAGACTCATAGAAAAATACTAAATACAAGAAGAAGGAATTGATTATTATAAATCCTTTACACCCATTTCTCAACTAGAATCCATTATAATCTTTTGGGAATTCTCTGCCCTTCTATATTTTAAACTTTTTCAAATGGATGTTAAAATTTATTATCTAGATGGTTTTATTTCTGAAAATGATTTTGTGGAAAAACCATTTGGTTTTGAAAATACAATGTTTCAAAATTCCATTTTCAATTTAAATATAGGTTTATATGGTTTAAAACAATCCTTTCTTGCTTTGTGTGTAAGATTAACATGTTTTATTTTATCAAATGATTTTAAAATTAGAATAGCTAATTCAATATTTTAAAAAAAATTAAAAATGATCTTTTAATTATTCAAATCTATATTGATGAAATGATTTTTGGATCAACAAATTAATCTTTTTATAATTATTTTTAAAATCTCATGAGAAAATGTTTTTAAATGATTTTTATGGGTGATTTAAAATTATTTCTTGGTTTTCAAATCTCTAAAAATGAAGATAAAACTTTTCTATTCCAAGGAAAATATACTAATGAAATTTCAAAGTGTTTCAGTATGGATAATTATAAGGAAATAAGAACACTCATTACTACTTTATCCAGGTAAATATTTGATGAATCCTATAAATCGATTTACAACAATCTTTATAGAGGTATGATTGAGAGTCTTATTTACTATATAGGGACCCAACTAGAAATTTTGTTTAGTGACTATCTTTACACTCATTTTTAAGATAATCCTAAATAATCTCTTTTAAAATCTCTTAAAAGTATTTTTCATTTGTTTAGAAGGTTATAAAAATCATGATTTATTTTATACTAAATGTTAATATTTTAATCTTTCATGTTTTTTCAACGGAAATTTTTGGGGATGTAAACAAGATATGAAAATTACATGTGGTACTTTTCACCTTCTATGAAAATTATTAATCTCTTTGAGCAGTAAAAAAAATTCAATTGCACTTTCTAAAACTGAAGCATAATATATAGTTATAGGGATTTGTTGCGCCCAAATTATATGGAGGAAACAAAATATTTTAAATTTTGGGGTAACATTTCTTTATGTTCCAATGAAACGTGAGAGTTTTAGTTCCATAATTATCTCTAGAAATTATGTTCTACAAGCACACACTAATCACATTTATATTAGATATCATTTTTTGAGAGAACACTTTCAAAAAAGAAGATATCATGTTAGAATAGATTATAAGAGATCTTAAATTATCTGATATATCCACAAAACCACTTTTTTAGAACATTTTAATTTTATTAAGGGGGAATTTGGAATTTTATTCTTGTAATTACTCTTATTATCTCTTATTTTATAAGTTCTCTATTTTAAAATCTTGATTGTTTAAAAAATCAATAAATATCTTGTATAACTATTTCAAAATAAATTTTTAATCACTTTGATTATCTTATCCCTATTTCATATATTACCTTTGTAATCCTTTTTATTTATAATCCTTTTTTCTTATCACAAGGGAAGAGAAAAGTCTAATATATATGGGTGATAAAAGTAAAATTTCAAGTAAAAATAAAAATTATTTTTTTATTCAATGGTAGTAAGTCTTCATCAGTAAATAAAAGCAAGATTCATAAAAAATGGAGATATCACAAAATTGGAATATATATTTAAAATAAAATGGTTTCAAAGGAAGATAAATTTATTGATTCATGGGGGAGACATATGCTTCCACAAAAATTGATTTTCTAAATATTTTTTCTTTTACCTCTTATTATTTTCACTTTTTTCTACACCTCATAACCTTTCATTTTTATTTTAAATCTTAAATGAGTGTTTTAAATCATAAAAAATGTAATATTTTTAAACCTCTATTTTTTAGGATCAAAATCAATAAAACTGTCTATATACTCTATTTTTTTAGTGTAGTTTAGTAATATTGTTTAGATATATTTGAAGGGAGTCACTGCACCAGAAGAAGGTATCAAGAGGAGAATGGAGGACTCTTTCTAAAACTCTGACTACCAAGAAACATTGATTACTCTATGTAAGATCATCAACCAGCTGGTAGGACTAAAAACCACATGAAACACTATCAATCCCATTGAATACCTAATGGATTCTAGAAAAATCCATTAATATATAATAATGATACTAATTTACTGGTGGAATTGGGTGACTAGATGGTGACTTTGATCCAAAATAGTTAAATAGAATTAATTACTAAGGGAGGCTTGGATGTTATATATAACACATAAGAAAACCAATTTACACCAAATCATTCTTGATCAATCCATTAAAAACTTTTTAAATAGATCTCCAAGAAAAATTTCATTCCCCAAAGGAAAGTGTGCTTCAAATTCTAAAATATAATTTCTATTTCCTATATTATTTATACCTATTTATTTTTCCTTATTGTTGTAATTATTAAAGTCTATTATTATACATTATCTCTCTCTATCCATTTTTCCATCTCTTCCTATATCCATATTTCATATTTTTATAAAATCTAAATATATATTTGAGTTATTTAAGGGTTTTAAAAAAACAATATATTATTCATCTTATTCTTTAGGTGTTCACCACCACTAAAGTGTGGGTTCATGGTTTCCATTAAAACCAAGTGTCTTATTCTTTTTTTCTTGGTTTATACTAAAACCATGTGATTCATTTCTTCTTATCTTGTTTTTTATTTCAATTAAAACCACGGAATAAATATAACAAACATAATCCATCTTGAGGGGGGGAGATATTGGGGCTCATTCTTGAGCTATTTTTGAACCCTTTATCAAAGTTTACCCTTTTGATTTCTATAATTTATTTTTTATACACTTAAAGATTTAATTTCTACTATAAACTCTTTACATTGATATTTTTTTAGTTGGATCAATTACTTTAATGATAACCACTATTATTTTATAGAATCATTTTAAAATTTTTTGTAAATTTAATTCAACTTCCCCCTATTTCCATTTTACTCTAGATTATAACATCCTCTCTATTCTCCCTCTCTATGAAGCTCTCTTCCTCTTCATTTCCTTTACTCTGAGAGACAATTTCATATCATGGTATTGAGGGGGGTCATTATCATATGATGAGTAATTCATTTCAGCCTGTATATATTTCATGTAGGATGGAGTCCTCCGACTGCCTCTCAATGTTCTTCATCGAGCAAACTATGGAAGACACTAGAAGAGGTATCTTCAATGTAAGGTACACAAGAAAGATCCACATTTATAATTTTAGATGGTTTTAGGTTTCAAGCATGGTAGATCAGGGGAATTTTGATTTTTTTTTGTTTCTCTTGAGTTGATTAAGTGTCAAACAATCATTAGAAACCAAAAAATGGTATCATAACAAGACATGTTTCAAATGATTTTCAAAATCATATTTTAAACAAATAATAATAGATAGCATAGTGTATATCATTAAAAACGATTAATATTTTGAATTATGGTTGGCCTTATGACATAATATGTTGCAGGTTGTGGTATGGTCACGTCATATCATATATGATATTATTGCAAACAAGACAACATGTTCCATTTGGTTTTTATTATATCATAGTGTATGATGTATGATATCAAATGGGATGATATCACTATTTCATAGAATGAAAATAAAGCATCACAACACCTTATTGATACAATGCATATTGTAAAAGAGGATATGCCTACACTGAAGGATGATGTGACAACCAAATATCACCTATCATAAAAAACAATAGATGATGAAGACAATCACAAAGTATGACATATTGGATGTTGTTAAGTACGATATCATGTAATATTTATTTCTTCTAAATTTTAAACTATAGATAGATTTAAATTATTTATAACTTTTTTATAAATTATTGATAATGGTATTTTAAGATATTTATATAATTAATAATGGTGTTTGTAAATTAATTAATTATAAATTATTTATCACTAATTATTAGGTATTTTTGAAGAATTTAATAAATAAATATTCCATAATATTAAATGTTAATGTTAAATACCTTTTGAAATTATATAGTATGACTTATAATTTTGATATAAATGTTTTACATAGAAATTATAAGATTAATTTATAAAATGTTTATTAATTAAAAAAAATTCAAAATGTAAAGAAGTATATATCATATTATGAATTGATCATAATAATTTTTTAATTTTAATTATTCTACTTAAAAGGACTTGTTTGATAAATTATTTAAACCATATCAATAATATTTTTGATTATTTATATGGTCAAGGTTTAAATAATATTAAATATGTAATATTTTAAATTTTTATATAATATATGAATAGTTTATATGTATAATTTTATATTTTTATTATCATATATTTAAGTAAAATGATATACAAATGGACAATATGAAGGAGTTCATATTATAAGTAAATGGAAAGTTTTTATATTTATTTAATCATTGAACATATATAATAAATTATCAAATTAAAGTGTTTATAATTGTTTTGTTTATGAATTGTTCATAAATGTTTATCTTATGTATAAATACATAAATGGTTAATTTTTTAATTTATCCCCTTACTGGTTATTCAGAGATATAAATTTTATATATTAATAATGGTTATATGATTTAATTTAACTTCTCAATTTGTTTCTAAAAATTGTTATACATGCATATAATGAGTTACATGAGTGAAGATAACTTCATATTGGGTATAAAGATCTATAGTGGTAAACTTAGGAGGCTGATTGGACTCAGTCTTGAAACTTATATTGGTAGAATTACAAAAGGTGGTTTTACCAGTGTTACATGAAACAAATACTAGGATGATTCAGGATCCTTATAAAGAGTTGGTAAGGATGGATAGAATTCCATATTCATCCACTATAGATTTTATCATGTATGTCATGCCTTATAATCAAACCAATGTAATATATTCTCTTATCATAACAAGTAGAGGTTACATAAATGTAGGTTTACAATATGAAAATGATGGTATCGAATCAGAATTTGGTTTCACGTTTTATCTGAATTGTAGAGTTATCTCTTCGAAGAGTTCCAAGAAATCCACCATAGCTAACCCGACAGTAGAGGTAGAGTACATTACAACATTATATGTTGTAAAGGAATCTATTTTGACCATTTTAAAAATTTGAGTGGGTTATAGCATTGAGGATGCAACCGAGTTTTAATGTTACAACAATGGAGTCATTATTCGGGCAAAGGAACACCAATCTCACCAAATAAATAGACACATCCTTCACAAACACCATCTCATGCAGGAGATCATTTAGAGGGTGATGTAAATATTATTTAGGTTGCTCCAAATGACAATGTAGAAGATTAATTAATGAAGTAGTTGTCGCAATAGAAACAAAACGGTCATATAGAGTCTCTTTGTATATGATACTAAAGAGTTTTATGTAACATTTTTATATTGTATAATGTTATTATAATAATACAATCTTTATTTATAATTTATTCATGTGTATTAATTTATTTTAACAGTCGAGTGATAATATCCCCACAAATTATGACTTTGAGTTATCCCTAATTGATGATCATTATAGAGTATTATGAGTTGTGAGGATATGTTATGGTTAACATGAATAGAATCCTATACTCAAGGAAAAGAGTTGTGTTTCAGATACAATTAATAGATTCATGGCATAATAAGTAGAGACTGATAACTTGGATTTACAAGGAATGTCATATAGTCATTGGTATACTTAGGGAAGTGTGTTTATTATCAATCATTTTTACTTGATGTTGGAGAGATATCTACCATGAAAATTTCTATAATTTGATTCCTTTCTTATGAAAATAATTGAGGCTTGGATAATCAGAGAGTTATTGGGTATATTGCTGATCATTTAATCAGATATAGTACAATAAATATGGTATTTGTCTGCTTACAAGACAATTATAGACATCTAGACCATGAATGAATTAGATTGAGAAAATTCATGGAAATTCATAGTTGAGTCGCATATGATGTGATGAGCTACTTGTATGAGGGAGATGTCACTACACCAAATTCATAGTTTAGTGGCGATTTAATAAACCGATGCTAAAAAAACATGATAATTTAGATGAATTTTTTTTAAAAGTCTCTAAATTTAAAAAAATTATTAAAAAAACAATCTTTCTCCCCTGATCCCCCTTCTCCCCTGATCCCCCCACCTTCTCCCCGGAGCACCCCCTGATCCCTCACCACTATGGTTCCCCACTTTCCAGCTGTTATATTACTTTTCCCCTCGTTGGTTCTCCCTTCCCACCTGAGCCCCCCAAGTCCGAATGATCATCTGAGGTTTGTTCTCTAGCTACCCTCTCCCTTCCTCCCTTCACTATCCCTTTATTTGAGGCATTTTTTGTGTGTTCCTTTAGTTATTTTATGTTAGTATAACCCTCTAAACACTTCCCTTTATCTATTTATTGTTTTTTTATAATTTTTTTCCTTGGGTTTGGGTTTTGTTTGGAGATTCTAGAGGATCATGGTGGAATCTCCCAATTCTCTTGGGGATTTTATTCATCCAGGGTAGAGGACATCCTGGGGTAGTGTTTTTTTGTCCTTTATTCTCATTTAATTAAGCTATTATGACCATGTGGTTTTCTTAATGTTTTATTTGTTTTTGCTTTTAATTTATCTATGGTATCTGTATGGTTTTAGTGGTTGATTAATCTCTATTTTTATTCATCCATTTTTGTTCATATTTATAATTCATACTTACATTGTACATGAAAATAAAATTAGTTCAATTTAAATTTTATGATATTGATAGTTATTTTTTCTATTCGAGGTACTAAATATTGATCATTTTATGATCTCAGTATACATGTTCCACTAGATAATGAAATTTTTCATATGAAACCTTCTTGGAATTTTTTGAGGTATGAACTCATTTAACCATGTTTTGAATAGTTAACATGAATAGTTTTTATATTTAAAATTTTGAATTTTTTCACTATAAATTTTGTATTAAGAATATTTATCTCTATTCAATATTCATATTAAATTTTGATCACATCAATATTCTTTGAATTTTGGAGAACCATGTTGTCTAAATTAAACCCCCATGTTTTGTACACAAAGAATAGATCCCAAAAACTTTAGTGGGATGATTGATGAAACATTTTATGAAGTGATACCATACTCTCTCATATAAGTTGTATTTATTTTCATTAAGGTGGAGAGAGATGAAAGTGAAAATTGAGAAAAAAGTGAAAAGAAGTAGATTTACATATTAAAAGTCTAGTTTACGGTATATATTAACAATAAATATAAAGGGGATATTGTTGAAAGAATATTTTTTTATTATATTTGTTTTCAATAAGGATCAAAGACATTAATGTAATGTGAATGATGTCAATATATTGATGAATAATATATTATAAGGATGTTGTAGGTTCCCATGAATGTTGAGATGAATCATGAAGTTCCCTTGAAAGGTATTTTGATATCTAATGAACTGTTGATATTTTTTTAGGTTTTTTGTCCGACCTTATGACTTGGAAGTGATTCAAGTTAGTGTTTCCACTTGTTGTGTTAAAATATATGTTCAAATAAATGTTTCCAATAGATTTTCAAAGATATCTTCAGATGTTGGAAACTGTGTTTTGGAATTGATAAAAAAAATTTAAGTGTTATAATTGATGTGATGATATTTTATCTCCATTTTCATAATTATTACACCACTACTAAAAACCTGGGTTTATCCAATGCTAGGGATTTAATAGCACTAGCCAGAAACATTGTTAATGACCCCCTTTGTCAGTGCTAAAAAAATCACTATTAAATGGGTGTTTAACAGCTCTTTTCTTAGCGTTATCAACGGGGGGATTCAACATTGCTTAAAAACTATTAAAGGGGAACCTTTATATGAGTTTTTTTACAAGCACTAATAAATGGTTTCTCTTATCAGGTCTTGAAAAAAAGTAATCATAAAGGAGGGTTTTTATCAACGCTTTTTTAGAAGCGCTGATAAACGCCACCCTTTATCATCACTTTTTTACAGGAGCAGATAAAATTATACTTCAAAAAATTTATATGTAATTAAAAATAATATATTAATAGATAAATATATTCATACTGATATAAATATAATATATATATATATTAAAATATGTTTTAGATAAAGTAAATAGGCATTTACAATTATTATATAAGATATTTAATGAAAATGGATTATAAAATCATTAATAATATATTTTTAATTAATAATTTTCCTATTATTACTGAGTAATATTCATTTAATATCAATTTGAATATTTAAAAAATAAATAATTTGATAAAATAACTAAAATAAGTTTAAAACATAACTCGAACATCAAACAGACATAACTATTGATCTGAGTGTTCGTTTTGGCTCTAACACATATCAAATCAAAACCTGTGATGAGATTTAGGCCTTTAGTGACATAAGTAAATCTCTATCACATTTTTCAAAACCAAAAAGGCCCTAAAGGCCTCCAAAACTGAGTTTTAAGTTGGGGTAACTCAAATTTTTAACATTTAATGGTTTTTTCCTCATTTAAGGGGAACATGTTTTCTTTTTTGGGTGGAGACTGAATTTGTTACTAGGTATAATATTCATATTAATATTATGGTTTTGAAATTTTATCATTTTTTATAATGTAATTTTATTTATAATTAAATATACACATTTTTTTCTTATGTTTACTTATAATAAATCATTCATATAAATACATATATCAATATATTTAAATAAAAATGTATATTCTAAAAAATATAAATGAATACATATTCTAAAAAAAAGTTAAAAAAATATCTACCCATTTTTTACATTATATATACACATACATATTTTTGTATCTTATTAAACATATATATTTTTATATTATATTCTAGTATATATAAATGAATATAATATATAATATATTTAAATAAATATAAGTGTATATATATATCACACATACACATATATTTTATAAATGTATTTTAAAATAATTATATAGATATATGTAAATATATATAAATAAATGTAAATATCATTAAATAGATTGTAAAACAACTTGGTGTAGTGGTAAAGGCATTTAATCATTGAAATAGAGGTGCAGGGTTCGAATCTATTCAAGAAAGCATGAGGTTTGAAATTCACAAAGTGCTGATAAAGTGGGGGGGTGAAAATCACTGATTATTGGGGGGTGGTGAAAGCACTGATAAAGGGGTCTTGAAAGCCCTAATAAAAGGGGTCAGGCTCATGGATGTCTGAAAAATTTTATTTTTACCCCCTTAGCAGTATTTCTTTTATCAATGATAAAAAATTGTTGTTAAAATGGCTCTTTAATGGTGCTAAAAAAGTGTTATTAAAGGTCCCTTTTAATAGTTCTTTTTTAGCACTGTTAAAGGGGGCCTTAAACAACACTTTTTTACCACTGATAAAAGTTTAGGGCTTTTAATTGTGCTCTGATTATCAGTGATTTTTTATCACTGATAAAGCCCTATTATAGCATTGTTAAAGGCCTTTTTGTAGTAGTGTACCAAGATAAATCATTCTATGTAGAATACATTTCATAATAAAATTTATGATTTATAATTTATTTTTCAATATGATTTAGTGGATAATTCATATTGAGATGATGATAGTTAGGTGTCCAATCTATAGTATTTTATTGTAGATGTATGATGGATATAAATTCATCCTTTATTCACTACATGTGTGAGACAACACTACAATTGTTATTTCATGGAAACCTTGAATATTAATAGATACCGAGGCAGTAGATTGTATTATTAAATAGTGTATCCAACATCAAATTTAAGTATTTTCATAATATCATCTTTGTATACATAGTATTGGATAATGACCCCTTAAGGAATTTGACCCTTTCGAAACTACATACAATACCTTGGGGTGTGCTAATTGGATTGAATCATACCCTAAATAGATGGTTATGTGTGATTAAAGTAATATATTGTCTCATTAATACCATTAGATTTATCCACCGATGTTTAATGGTTATTTTTTTCATTGATTGATTTGTTTAAACTTTTAAAATTAATATTTTTTTTGAAAGTGAATAGAAAATGGACCATCTCAATGATCAAAAGGAATTGAAAAAAATGAACATAACGTGATATCTCTATCCAGATGAGTATATAATGTATGATCTGAAAATTTTTCAAACGAAAAATGAGGATAAAGATAAATTCCTTTGAATTTTAGAAGAGATTGACGTATCTGATGGGTATTAAAGTAACATCTCAAGGTGTATTGATTTAAATCATCATAGGTTATATGGATTGAAAAGTTATGATTCATGTATTTTGTTACAGTAGTTACTACCATTTGCATTGCATACATTTTTACCTAAAAAGGTTACAACTGTTGTACTCCAATTTTGAACATTGTGCAGAAAACTATGTGAAAAACTCTAAAACCCTATGAGCTTTAAAACCTCCAAGAGATTTTTATATTGGAACTTTAGTTAATGTAGAGTTTCATTCCTCTATTATATTTTACTATCATTATGCATTTAAATATGCATTGGGCTGAGGAAACTAAATTATTAGGCCCCATACATTATCAATGGATGTATCCAGTTGAGAGGTACTTTATTTATATTTTTTCATCTTATGTAAACAATTATTGGAACTTCACTAAATAAATAATTTATTTATATATTTTATTTCAATAGATACTTTGGTAATTTTTAATCATACATGAAAAATAATGCTCAAACATAAGGATATATTTCTAAAGGATATTTGGAAGAAGAGTGTATTAACGTTTTTATAGATACTTATTTGATATTGAGACAATATTAAATTAATTTGGACATGTTGATGACACATTCACTCAATCTGAACCACAACGGAAATCTAAAATATTTCCTGTTAGTGGTCGACCAGTTGGGAGGAGATTAGATGTTACACTAATAGAAATGGAATTATTACAGGTACATAGATATGAGCTGCAAAATAAGGAAATTACATAACCATTTATTGAAGAAATTTGGTTACAAACAAAGAGATGATTGAGTGGTTGAACATGAAATGAGAATGATATAACAAAAGCTGTTAATAAAGATCTTATAGAATACTTTACATGTCATGTATGTTCATAAATATTTCAATCAACATGAATATTAGGTTGACACATATATTTTTTAAATCTAATAATGTATATTAAATTTTTTAGATTATGAATACTAATACTCAGGCCAAGTTGTTTGAAGATTGGATGTTTCTAGTTAGAGGCACTCTAAAACAGGCTGGACAGTTTGACACTTATAATTTAAATAGATTAAAATTTCATACTATTAATCAAGAAGAGGGATTGAAAACACATAATAGTGGTATATTTAGGGTTTCCAAACTGGGATACTATTAAAATTTGACTAATATTATCAAATTAAATTACCATAGGCATTTTTCAGTTGTTTTATTAAAATGAATGTCGGTTTATATTACCAAGGGTATTAAAAATGATTCCTTACAATTTAATTTTGTGGACTTATCTAACTTGATGGATGTCGGTGACTCTGAATTACATGATCCATATATATTATCATATCAAGTGAAATTATTATATTATGTGGAAGATGTATTAGATTAAGGGTGGAGTTCACTTGTTCACATAAAACAAATAGACTTGTATTATATTGGTGATGAAGTATAATATTTTACCTTTAACTTTTAAACCCATCAACAACAAGAAATAAACTTATTTTTCCTTTATGATATTGAAAATATGAGTCTTAAAAGGGTGGACGAAGTAGATGAAGTAGATAAAGTTATTATAGAGCAGAAAAATAACATGACTGATGGACAAAATTATTGTATGTGTAGTCATCCATTAATTTTGAACCACTTATATTATATGTGTAGTCATTCATTGTCATAGTTATGTATGTTTTGTTTGTCAGTCTTTTTAATCTGTTGTCATTTCTAATTTTTTATGCTTGATTTTTTTGAAATATATATTCTAAAGTTAATTTCATTTGATTAAATAATAGTAATGCCAAGGAACAATCTTTTCACTTATCCCATTTGACTCCTAGTTGACATTACCTTGACCATAATGATAGATGATAAATGATTAGTATCCCTCCCTACAGTATCTCATACACCCTCTGTATTCCCCCTTACACTATCTCTCACACCCTCTATTCCATCAGTATCTGAAACACCCTTCATCAGCATCCCATCAGCATCTGAGATGGAGCCTCCCCATTCAGCAGTAGGGTAGAAGGTCATCACTCTTATTTCCTAGTGAGGATATTGAGGGTGACAGTTATAGGTAAAAATTTTAATTTAAATAAAGTTATTTCACTTTTTTATGATAGTAATTGTTTTTTTATAAAATATGAAAAAATGTTACTATAGAGAAAAATATAAATGGTTCATATGTATGAAATATAAATTGATTGATGATAGTTATTCCATTTTACTATTATGGGGTTCCTATGGATGATGACACGAGATTATTTAGCCAGATTCTATGCCAACTAGAGGTGGATCTAGTTACCCTTCTAATTACCTATGATGATGGGAGGCATGTGGCTCAATTTTAAAAAAATGAAGTCTTTGATTCATAGATAAATGTTATTTTAATACATTTTTATTTAATTGAATATCATTATGATATTTAATAGTAATATTTTAAAAAAATATCTTTGTACAGATGTTATTCCCCATTACCGTTACTGATCTTGTACAACAAAAATAGTCATCGAAAATTTTGTATAAGAAGTAAAAGGATTTTAAATTGAGAGTATGGAATGAATTCAATGATATTTCATTGAGAACTCATCATTTGTATGACAAGGTACCTAAAGGGGTACCTAGAGTGAAATTAATTGTTTTTATTGATAATCATCGTCATGAGAAGCACATGGTATTAAAATAATTATTATTATATTAATATAACTTTATATATACCCATTCATATGACAAGGAGATTACATTTTAGACATTACAATTAAATTAAATGGTATTTATTTTAGGATGTTTCTACGAAAAATCCATCAATTCGAGCTACACAAATCATTCCTCACACTACTGAGTCAATTTTTTTTCCAAAAATAGATCGACTCTGGAAATATTTTCATTAATTTAAATATTTATAAGTTAACATTATATATTTCATATATTAATTTTTTTATTTATCATTGTTTAATGCAGTTGAATAATTTAGCATACCAAGTCTCTCGAACAGAACTGTGGTTGGATGTTCATAAAAAATCATATGGGAGTTATGTTAACGAGCCTTTAAAAGAATTTGGGGTATGAATTCCATTTTTATTTTAACAACTTATTATTAATTATAACTATGTTAATATATATTACTTAAAATATGACTGATATTTTATTTATAGGTAAAAATAAGAGAACTATGGGATATCAATCCTGTGAAGTCTTTCTTGGTCTCCCAAGATGATCTAGTTGGTCACGTCTTTGGGAAGGATCATCCCAATCAAGTGCATAGGATGGGTTTAGTACCATTACCATCCAAGGTCTTTGGTAGGACACTGAGGATTGTAGAAACATCAACTCCTGGTTTCATTTACTCCATACATTGAGATGCTTAGAGGGTGTTTTTTACAATGCGGATCATAATTCAAGAACATCAGACTCATATAAATGTATAGGGGGATCAGATAATGAATAAATATGAAACGGTCATTGTTATCTAGAAAGTGTTGGTTGAATTATATCATAATATGACTAGATCTATCCCCAGTGATTTTGAATGGATGGATGGTAGTGAGAAGGTAAATCAAACAACTTAAAAATAATTTAGTACACAAAGTTTTATTTGTTTTAAGTTTATATTTTACTATACTAGACAATTTAATTTTCAACAAAACTATCTTGCAGGTGTCGATATAAGGAAGTGGAGATGGAGATGGAGAGAGTTCCGATCAATGTTCATCAGGTAGTGATTTTTATTTACTTTAGATTCATAGATGGCGTGTAAATAAAATGATGACAGACTAACACTAATATGGTTAATCCAGTTGAGCATGGCGGAATTCACTTAGGATCTTGGGTCTTCATCTTCTTTTGTTATATATAGTTTGTCGTGTTGGTTTTAATGGATTTTATTCTCTTCATAAATTATAGTGATTATGTATTGGGTTCCTTTTTCCTTTAATTTTGGTTTATTTATTCTTAAGTAGTTCTTGGGGTTCATTGGATTGATAATGTTTGCCTAAATTTTTTGTTGATGGGGTCGACTCACCGAGTGATTATTTGGTTATTCATTTATGATTCCAACCTTTATTTTTCATAAAGTAATAATGAAACCTATTTAAATTTTAAAGATATAAATGAACAGTTTTTAATGATATTTTTATACAATGGTTTAAATTTTTTCTAAGTGGTTTGTTTGGAACTATTTACAAAAACGCATCCTTTTTTTATTGTATTGTAAAATCTAATAAAAAAATTATTCTTCATGAATCCTTTATAAGTTTTGATCCATTTTTGATTATTACCACTAGTATTCCTTAGTTTAATACCATGTTTGAGTTATGTAAAACTTATTGGAGTTTTTTTTAATGAGTTCACTAGTGCCTTCATTGATGTCTTCCTAGGATGTCTTAGGAATTGAATAGCCACTTAAATGTTTTTCATTGTTTATATCTTATAATGTATTCCTGGACTAGTCTATTAAATTTTACATACTAGTAAACCATGTTGGTTACCTTCATACTTATATTATATAATATTTGGGTGTAGTGAACATGGATATTATTTTAAGCATAGGTATTTAATTTTGTTTGGTTGTTCTATTCTGAGGCTGTAGATTCTATAGCTGAGTTCTTTAAAGTGATATATAGTGGAGGTTTAATCCATTGTTAAATATTCCAAAAGTATTTTTAGAAATAGTATAAATCACTAATAAGGTCAATATTTTTTAGAAATGGTTTCCCATGCAAAAAAATAGTGAGGATATAGCAGTGACCAATGCTAAAACAAAAAAACAACTGCTAAAAAAAATTCTGTGATGTTTCCTAGAAACTAGCTCTAAATGGATGTAATTGATGTGGGTTGGATATAGACCCAACCATTAGAGGAATTTTTTGAATACTGTCGAAGAACCATATGGAGGCGGTTTAAGCTGCCTCTGACTTAAAATAAAACTACCGCTATCGGGCGATCATTAAACCAGATAGTTTCTTCCAAAGTAGGTTACCCATAGAATATCTTGTGTAAGGCATGGAGGAAATATACAACCCTAAAAGTTAGGTATTCAAATTTCATTATGAACTTTAGGTGACAATTATCTCAGAAACACTAAATGTTAGGATACCATAGGAATAGAGTTGGGGTTTTCTATATTATGGATCTGAGAATTGAGTTGTCTACTAAACTATCCAAGAATAATAATTGTTATGATTAGGATGATTTCATGCTTAAATATTTGGTGATAGGAACATCAAACAGACTCATTACTTAGTGAAATATGGATCTTGGCTCAATAAATATATGTGATGTTTGGATTCATCATTTTTAGTGGGAGTAATTTTATTAAATGTTATTGAT
This sequence comes from Viscum album, assembly GCA_963277665.1. Lineage (NCBI taxonomy): Eukaryota > Viridiplantae > Streptophyta > Magnoliopsida > Santalales > Viscaceae > Viscum > Viscum album. The sequence goes on from OY728158.1 coordinate 60,308,968, forward strand.
GAATATATATAGTACATGATACTCATCCATAGATATGTTTCTGTTATATACAATGGATTATTTCAGGATAATCATATTGAGATCCATTATAGGTTTTATCAATAGAACCATTCAACATCGGTATATAAGGTTTATAAGTATTATCAATGTGAATCATTCTGAGAATTTTAGTGTAAATGTTATAGAGGTCAATTTCTCTAACTATGAATCTTGGGTGTTACATACCAAGTGTGAATTACCCATTTTTTCTGACAAACACAATCTCAAGATAGAAGAAAATTTAAAAGGGTGAGGTAGATCTTTGTGTTGGTAATAGATAAAGATTTAGTGCATTAGTATTCAACACTTATGATCTGATTTCACAAAGTAGAATAATACTATAATTAGATAAATATTATTACGTTACTGCCATAAACAAGAATTTTATTTTTAAATCTTTTTATCAAGATGATATTTTCATTAATTTTTAAGAAAAAGAGTTGTTCTATCTATAATAATTAAATGTTTGGGGGTATTAGGAATATAATTAATGGTTTATATATTCAATATATGGATAATAATTTCTATAATTTTCAGAATAATAAGGTCATGGTTGATTATAATATCACCTACCTTTTCCATTATTTCTTTGGATAGATAAAGAAGAAACACATCGAAGAACTCCATATATGTATATTTTTGGAACCATTAGATTATAAATAATTTGAAAATTGTGAAAAATTTTCATTATGAAATATGGTCAAATAATATTATAGTGTAAAAGTTTAAAGTGCTAGTCTACTATTGGATCTCATACATAGTGATGTATGTCGACCAATGAGTACTAAAAAAAGTGGTGATTTTAGGACCATTGTTACCATTATAGATGACTCTAGTGGGTATGGAAATGTTTTTCAAATGATAAACAAGTATTAAACTTTTGAAAATTTCAAAATGGTTTTAAGAAGAAGAACCAAATCAACTGGTCCAGAGTATTAAGATTCTCTGATCATATCAGGGTGGTTAGTACTTAAGCTAGAAATTCACTGGTCATTTGACTGATTGTAGAATTGTTTCAAAACCCACTCCTCCTAAAGCATCTTCGTGGAATTGTGAATTCATTATGATTAATCATACTTTATTAGACATGAATTGATAGATTATGAGTCAGTTTCACCTTCCTATTTTATTTTGGGTTTATGCTCTAGAGGTTTCCGCATTTATAATAAATCTTATTCCATCTAAAGCAGTCATAAAGTACTATATGAGATATGAAATAATAAATTTTCCATTATGTCTTTTATAAATATTTGGGGATGTGAAGAACTCATATGAAGTTTGGATTTTGATAATATTGACTCAAACTCTGAAAAAAATTTATTTTTTGGTTATCCCATGAAAACTAAGGGATGTTATTTTTATAATCCTACTAAGCATAATGTGTTTGTGGTCCAATTTTCAATGTTCATTGAGAAGGAATTTATCGATCATGGAATCATTGAGATGAAAGTTGAACCTTGAGAAATTCAAAACCAACAAATAGGAATTGTTCCTGAGTTGAAGGTTGATTCGTTCCCATAAAGAGTTATAGAAGAACCAACTCAAATTACACAAGAACCTCAAATGTTTGGTAGGATTAATCAAGAGCCCATGAAATATGGATTTATTATAGATCATGATAATGAGATAATGTTCATGGTAGATGAACCAACAACCTACCGGGAGGCCATAAAGTGTTCTGATTTTGAGAAATGGTTGAAATCATGGGAATCATAAACGAATTTCATGTAAACTAACCAAGTTTGGAACATGATGGATGCAGCTGAAGGGGTGAGATGCATAGGGTGCAAGTTGGTTTTCTTCATGAAAACTGACATGGATGGTAAAGTGCCTACCTATAAAGCATTCTTGGTTGCATAAGGTTACAAGAAAATTCACAGTATTGGCTATGAAGAAACTTTTTCACCAGTAACGATGATAAAGCACATTAAAATATTACTCAACATAATAACATTGACTATAAAATATATCAAATAGATTTCAAAACTGATTTAATTAATAGGGATTTAGTTGAGGATTTGTATATGATACAACCCAAAGTTTTTAAGTTCATCATGATACTTATAAGGTATGCAAGATGTAATAGCCCATTTATAGATTGAATCAAGTTCCTCTGATTTGGAACATCTAGTTTGATGATGAAATCAGATTTTGGTTTCATAAAAAAATAGATGATTTCTATGTAGAATATTAGAGTTTGGTTTCATAAAAAACACTAATTATCCCTGTGAATATAAATGGATTAGTAAGAGTGTTTTATTATTTATGAAATTGTTTGTAGAATACATACTTCTTATCAAAAATGATATCATGAATCTTCACTGCATGAAGATATATTTGGTTAAGTGTTTCTAAATGAAAGGAATGGGTGATGATACCTATATACTGAGTATAAAGATCAATATAGATAGATTTAAGAGGTTTTATAGACTCAGTCAGGACACCTACATTGGTAAATCACTAAATTGGTTTAGCATATAGAATTCCAAGAAGGCTCCTTTACCAATTTTAAATGGAAGAAATCTTATGAAGATGTAGGATCCTTATGAAGAGTTATAAAGGATGGATATAATTCCCTAATCACCCATCATAGGTTCTATCATGTATGATATGTTTTGTACTCGACCTGATGTTGTCAATGATCATAGCATTACTTGTAGATATCAATCCAATCTAGATGATGCTAACTATATTTTTGTAAAGAACATTATTAAATAGTTAATAATAAAAAATGATATGTTCATTATCTTTAAAGAAGCGGGTGAGCTCTGTGTAAAATTTACACAGAAGAAATTTTTTAATCTAATAGAGATGATATGAAATATTAATATGGTTTTGTGCTTTAACTAAATGGTGGGGCTATCAGTTAGAAGAGTTTCAAAAAAGCCACCACAACAAAATAAACTATAGAGACATAATACATCACTACATCCGATGCTGCAAAGGAATATATTTGGATCATAAAGTTCTATATTTTAACTAGAGGTGGTTCCTCTCATCGAGATAGACATCAAATAGAATTACAAAAAACAATGAATCTATTACTCAATCTAAAGAACTCTGATCATAGAAAATAACAAAACACATTGAAGGCTGTGATGTTTGGATATGTTGGGTGACTATAAATGGAAATTTAGTAGATCCAATAACAAAATCATTGGTGAAATATAATAAAGAGTGTAAAATATAGTCTCTTTGAATATGATACTGAATATATTGATACAATGGTTTCATAATATATCATGTTATTATAATAAAGTCGATATTCATTTATCATTCATTCATGTTTACTACAGTTTACTTCACATAAACCATGGAATGGTAACATATCCACGATGTAAAACTTTGAGTTATCCTAAATCAATGATCACCATGGATTATTATGGTTTGTGATGATATATTAAGATTAGCATGAATATAATCTTCAACTCGTTATAAAGGGTCATATACGAGACACAAAGAATTGAAGAATTATTACGTGTGTAGACATGCCAATTATATCCCATATAATTTCATACAATCATCGATATACTTAGGGTTTATGTTTATAATAAATATTTTTCACTTATGGATGGAAAGATACCTATAATGAGAACATTCATACTTTGATAAATTTCATACACAAGTCATCGTGACATAGTTAATCAAGGTGTGATTGTGAATGTTGCTAATTATATAGGTAGTTGGAGCATGACCAAGATGAGATTTTCCCACTCATATGATGAGTAAAAACATATGTCCCTTTATTTAATTAGACTAATCAAATGGTTGGTCATGCTTATTTTAGTCAAATGAAATGTGTCCCTCTACTCAGATGAGGGGTGTATGATGAAATCATTTGTTAGATGAATGGAATGTAATGTAATCATTTACCTGGTTAGTCTTTCTTAGAGAATCAAGAGAGAAGATATGGCCTATACTAGATTAACATTGTTCAGTGTCTAGTGGCCACTTGATGTCATGGGAAAAGGGAAAATATTGAAATACATATGATTTATATGATACATCTTATGGTGGACATGTTTTATAGTTCTATGAGTATTATTGACCGAGATCACACAAGAACCCCTAGTAGCTTGAGTATATTTGATGTTTTACTAGAGGTTATTATTCTCTTACATCTACGAAATATGGATTTCATATTTATTTTTAGTGTTACTAAGACCCGCAAGGTCACATAGTTAGTTCTTTGGATAAGTATTAACCTTTGGACAAATATTTTATTCCAAAATGAAGAGAGTTCAATAAAATAATATCCAAAATATGTTTTTGATGAATTCATAATGATTTGTGAAGTTCTTCCTAAATCCCTTATGGATTTTATTGCAATTACGTGATTTTAAAATATACACTAAAATATATGAATATGACTTAAGGATACATGGGTGTCAACATATCCTTAATCTGAATCATGATAATAATAAGATGCCACCATAATCTAGTGTGCATGCAATGCACATTGAGATTATGTAGCACCCAACATAATATAGGCTTAGTGCATGAATATGTAACATTACTACCACATGGTTTCCTTTGATTACAAATCCATGTGATAGATTATTTAACACATGCACACCTTCATTGAATTGTTCAATGAAGAAAAATCAATTAAAATTAATAGGTTTTGTGAGTTGGAACTAGATAGAGCATATAGTCGATGCACATTATTAAATGAAGGGGATTGAAATGGAAATATATAGGAATGATTTCCATATTGTTAATGTATCCGATTTCCATGAAATGTCTATTGAAACTCTCTTTCTTCTTGTATCATCATTCATTACACAGTTATGGTGCTATCACCCCTTCGGTATACATGAATCTGTGCAATACAGTTGCAGATCCAAAGGTTGGTATACCACCTCAAAGGCAAGAAACATTCATATTCTACTTATGTGATATCAATCAGTTTATAATAAAGAGTAAAAGATGGATTACTTGGAATTACAGGTACGCTTTTATCTGTGGTGCTCGTTGTTTTCATGCACATTTGATTCTTCATTATTTATGGGAATCATATGGGTTTGTTTCTACTACCAATGATCATGAGATGATCCCCTAAAACCCTTAACCACCTAAATTTGGAATTGTCATGTTAAACATATATATGAGAAATTTATCCAATGACTCTAAATAGATGGATTGTTATAACCATTTGATAATGAATCTTTGATAACTATGGATATCTTTTATTTTAAAAAATGACTAAAGAAAATTTTAGTAGACAATGTGAAAGGGCTAGTGGACTATTGAATCTCATACATAGTCATGTATGTGGACTAATGAGTAAACAATTTTTTGGTGAGTTGGTACTTAGTAACCTTTACTAAGGATTTTAATTGGCATGGTTATGTGTTTCTGATGAGACACAGGTATGGATCTTTTGAAAAGTTTGAAGTCATTCAAAACAAAATACAGAATAAACTTAAAAACATTGTAAAGATTCTCCAATCAGATCGGGGTGGTGAATAATCAACCCAGTGGAAAGGTGTGTTTTGTAGGAGGAATTATACTTTTTTGGACATGTTTCTAACAATAATGAATCATTGTGATATTCCTATTTCATTCTAGGTATATGATCAAGAGATTGGGCATTCCTACATAATCAAAATCTATTTAAAACAATCATAAAGACACTATAATAGATATGTCATGGGAAACATCACAATATTAATTTTATAATTATTTGGGGTTTTAAATCATATTTACTACATTTGGATTTCAATAAACTCTTCCCTAAATCAGATAAATGATTATTTATTAGTTATCCCAAAGAGATGTTAGGATATCTCTTTTAAAGTCCTAGTGAACACAAAGTGTTTGTGGACGAATATGGTGTATTCCTTGATAAGGAGCACATAATTCAAGGCTGTTATCGGAGTTGAACTTGCATAATCTCAAAACCAAAAAATTGTAAGTGTTCCTAAGATGTATGTTTAGTTGGTTCCACAAAGACCTGTGGAATAATAAATGACTCAAGTTGCACATGATCTTTGTAGGATTGGTGGGATTCATCAGGGGCCTGAGATATATGGAATTTTTTGTATAAAATGATAATGAAGTAATGTTTATAGGTGATGAAAATATTACCTATTATGGGATCATTGAGACATCTAATTCTAAGAAATGTTTGAAATACATTGAATCTTAAACATACTTCATATACACTAACCAAGTTTGGAACTTGGTGGATGCACCTAAAGGGATGAGACCTATAGGATGAAAGTGGTTTTTCCTCATAAAAACTGACATGGAAAGTATGCGTGTAAACCTACAAAGCACACATGGTGACAAAGGGTTACAAATAAATTCGTAATATTGAATATGAAGAGACCTTTTCACCAGTTTCAATTATAAAGTCCATTCAGATATTGTTTGTCATAACGGCCCATTGTAATTATGATATAAATCAAATGGATGTAAAAATAACTTTACATGATTTTAAATTAGTCATGTATGTGTATATGATAAACCCTATAAATATTGAATCACCAAATGAGTCTGCTATGGTTTTCATGTTCCAGCATCACATTTATAAATTAATGCAAGTTTTTTAGATTTAAAATATTTTGTTTTATGATGTAATAAAAGCGTTTTTTTCATCAAGAACAAATAAATTTATTGTATATAAAAACTAAATTAGTGGTGGTGTGGTTAAATTTCTAATATTGTATGTGGATGATATACTACTTGTCAAAAATGATATCCTGACTTTACACTTTACAAAGACGTAGTTGGGAAAATGATTCTCAATAAAATACATGGGTGAAGAGGCCTGAATACTAGATATACAAATCTATAAATATAGATCTAATAGGTTTCTTGGACTATGTTATAACATATATATTGGTAAAGTGCCAAATAAATTTAACATGGAGAACATCAGAAATGGGTCTTTACTAATGTTACATGGAATGAATCTTATGAATATTCATGATCCTTCTAAAGAGTTAAAAGGCATGGAAATGATTCTGTATTCATATTTCATATGATTTATCATGTATGTCATACTGATTACTCAACCTGATTTCACTTATTCTTTGAGCATAAGTAGTAGATACCAATAAAATTCTAGTGAGAGCTGCTAACATTCAACCAAAAATCATCCAAACAGATTGGGCCACATTATTCCAATATATTATTGCATTAGAAAATATGAAAAAAGTTGTTTAGATTAAAAATTTCATCACTAAACTTAGTGTGGTTTCTAGTATCAAGGGAGAAATAAAGACATTGTAATGGTTCATGACTTATTGACCCATTATTTTGTCATTTGGGTAGTTGGATGCATTCAAATGAGGACTAGAGGGATCAATGGATATGGAGCTACAGAATTCTACAGCAGGTGGTTTACAAAATGAATTGGAAGATCACAGCTTGTATATCCGGCCAATTTTACATCTTAAAAATTAGAAAGGGGGATCCCATAAAATAGATTGACATCATGAAAGGCGAATCCATGATGTGTAATTAAAACTGGTCGTGGTAGTATAAATTTTTTGAAAGTTGGAATTTTGGAAAACCCATGGAATACACATCATGAAAGGGTGACAACCTAAAAGGGGTGAGTTTCAGGTTTTTAGATACTTTTTTTAGTTTATTTTTATTTATTTGTCTTTACCCCTTTGTTTAACATTTTTGGAACAACCCTAGACAATTTTGGAGGATCTTTCAACCCTTATACCCTTGCTTTGATCCTTGGGTTTTGATTGATGACCTTTGTCAATTCATGGTGAATTATCCTCTATTTACCAAGGTTTTCATTCTATTCATATTTGAATATTTTATCTGGTGTTAAGGTGGTTTTTGGGAGGTTTATTTTTCACCATGCGGTACACAGTGATATTAGAAAGTTTCCTTGAGGTATGGGATCCTCATTATCACATTTCTATATGCTATTTGGAGAATTTTCTTTTTTTTCTTACCTTTGGATGAATAATAAGGGTCATCATAATCATATAATTACTTTTTATAGTCGTATTGATGGTAATGGAGAGTTAATGTATGTTTCAATACTTCGATATATGTTTTTGTTGACATTATTCATTCCAGTTCCAATAATGAAAATAACATTTGTTTGGAGCCTTATTTTCACTATATTTGTAATGTTGTAATGACCCTTGTTGTGTTTTTGAATGATCACACCCTAAATAAAAGGGTAATCAACACATATTTGGCTAATAAACTAGTGCCCCTAGATTTTTTGGTTTGTGTGATAATACCCATTGTAAACAAATAAGATATGTGATAATTCCCCTGAATAATAATGGAAGCTAGTTTGTGATGTTTCTGTGTTTTCTTGTGTTTACTATGTTATCCTATGTGGTTTGGGGGGATGTATAATGATGGAGGTGTCCGACTGGGCCATGTGGTGTGTGGGGCTATGATGTGAAGTTTTGTTAGCATGGATGAAATATGGGAAGTTGTGTGATTTGGTGCATAGAGTTATGATGTGGTTATAGAGAATAGTGGTGCGATGCGTAGTGGTGACAATGTGTGGTGGTAACAAGTGGTTGTTGTGTGCGATGATTGTGTTGTGAAATCTGGTTATGTCACAATGGTTGTTGTGTGTTGCGGTTGTGGTTGTGTGATGGATGATATGTGTGGTTTTTTTGGTGAGAAGGATTGGGCGATGTGTTGTGACAATGACAGTGAATGTTTGGTGTTATGGTACTGTTTGTGTGATTCGGTTCAAATGTTGCGTGACAATGTTGAGATAGAATCCCGGTTTTCCAGGGGATGAATTGTGATGATAAATGAAAAAATAGGTTGGTAAATAAAAAATGTGTACTAGAAACAAATATGTGATAAATTATTTAAATTTAATTGAATGATTGAATGAGTAGTGTAATCTGAAATGAAATTGTAAAAGAATAAACATGGTGAAATGTATAACTGAAACTGGGAAATATTTTGTGGCTCATATTATGGTTCCATGGTGTTACATATAGTGGTGTAATTAGTTTATATAGTTGATGTGTGTGGTATGTGGTGGTGATTTTGTGTGTGCTAGTGTTGTTGATGTGAAACCCTAGGTTGGGTATTGTGTGCTATCTATATTTCATAAATGTTTATGTGATTTTATATATGCCCCACTCAAGTTGGATAAAATTACCAACCCTCAGAGGTGCTGAGTTCGAGGTGTTTTCCCAAACATCTTGGATGGTAGTGATACAGATAGTTGGTTATCCCCGCCTCTTCCTTCTACAGTAGTGATATGGGTTGGTGTTAGAGATTTCCCAGTGGTGATATCTGGCTCAGGTTTTTGTAGGAATGATGTGGAGTGATGTGATGTGTTGGCCCAAGTGGCTATAGTTTTAACATGATGTAGTGTGATGTGATGTGTTGGATTAGGTGTTTATGGGAGATACATGATGTGGTGTGATGTGATATGTGGTGGGGTCATGCATGGTATGAGGATGGAACAAGTTTAATGTCCTTCATGTTCATGATACCCTACAACTCTGGTTCTGGATGTGATGTATGGCCCAAGTGTCTATGGGCAGGATGTGATGTGATGTGTGGCCCATGTGTCTGTTGGTGGAATGTGATGTGATTTGATGTGAAATGTATAGAATAGATGAGAAAATTGTAAATTCAATGTCGGGGAATGAGAGTAATAAATTAGCAGTAAATCAAATGTGGGGCACCTTTCTTTGTTATGATATTGATGCTATATTATTATATTGGATGAGTAATTTGGTGATAAAGTCATGATATGACTAGGTTTGGTTAGATGACTTGTATATGTTCTTATTGGTTATGTTGTTTGTTCTCTGTCACATTAGCATTCCCTTTTCACATTTTCAAGTGCGGCCTTGGATATGTCTTTACTAAGTATACCTGTTATGTGAAACCTATATATATAAACTAATTTTCATGTTTTTGGGATCACTTTGGGGATCAATCTAGACATTAATAGTTGGGTTTGAGATTTTATTGAGTTGCGTACATATATTTGTCTTTTTGTATACTGTTGGAGACTTTTATATGTATCATCTCTACTTTATTCTTACATTGTGAGATGTTTTTGGGTTTACCTTTATATTTTCTACTATAGTTGGTTGGTGATTGTTTATCCTATCTCTGATCTTGTTTCATTTATTGAGGGTAATTCCTCCCATACTATGAGGTTTTTATAAACTCAGGGCTTCTCACCAACTAGGGTCCTACTGGAGGCAAGACTCAAGGGTCATCATCTCTCTCTCCTCATTACTGTATCATTGGAAAGAGGGGGTCATGACAGAGTGGTATCATAGGATTTGGTTGATAGATATGATGAAGTTCAGAGTTAGGCATCATGAGGTTATCTTTAGTTGGTATGAAAACAATGGAAGTTGACCTTGGTGCGTGACATAGGCTAGGGAAACCATCTAGGACATAGGATTTTAGGGGCCCCCATGATCCAATGGACAAACTCTAAGGTTATTGAAAAACTATGTGATGTGGATCTATTTATAGTGTAGAGACATAAGAGAGGTACATGCATCATGATGACTTGTGTTCATGTCTGTATTGGGTGTTTTAGAAAAATAAAATGATTAAATAAATAATCCTTAATAAAACTCTATTCTACCATGCTTATAGTGTTCTCTTGCTTTTCCAAAATGAATCATGTTCAACATTCATGAGTTTATTAGTAAGTTGAAGTTCAAAAAGCTGATCTAGTTTATCATCTAAGGGTTGACCTAACAGAGGAGGATGAGGAAATGAAGCAGGATTTGAATTCCTTTCAGCGGCAGGGTTTGGGTAAGTATGAGGGGAGTGTCTCTGATCTAGAGATGAAGAACTGAATGGAGGATCTCGAGATCAATTATGGTCTGATTTGATCTTGAGCTGATTTTTGTGTACCATTGGCAGCTAGTCAAATGTTGGGATCTATTCACTAGTGGTGGATGATGTTTCTTGCTGATCGTAAAGAGGCAGATGTGTTATGCATAGAATTAAAAAAGTGGTTTCAGATGGAGTTTCTAACAAAAAAAATGAGGTAATCTAAGATGTAGGATACTCTCTCCCTTAATAAGGGGATTATGAGTGTGTGATAGCTTAAGATCATGTTCAAGAACATTTTGAACTTTTCTCTATATTTTTTTAGATGAGGAATCTAGATTGCGAAATCTGGATGAGGTTTTGGGCCCAGTGATCAGGTATGAATTCACTTCATTTACACTCCCAATGCATATAGAGGTATAGAAAAATTATGAGGTTATCGATCATATTATTTCCTTGGGAGTTGAACCTCATCATGGTGGCCATCATGGAAATTTGAGGAGCATGTCTTTAAGCAATGAGTCACGAGTGTTCAGGCAGTTAGTGTTCTGTTCACCAGAAAATCAATCATGGTGGTTTCTTTCTCAACCATTAGGGACATGATATTTTTGAGCACCAACCATGGGTTTTCAATTTATACATCATATATTTAGGAGATATAGTCACCACTAGTCTCATAGTCCGACCACTTAGGGAGGTTAATTTCAGATGGTTCGTCAGGCCCCTTTTTAGCAGTAATAGTTTCCACTGAGGATATTTCAGTAGTAGGGACCATAGGTTGTTGTTTATCAGCTGATATTAGGTGGAGTTGGTAAAGGCTATCCTCATTATGGCCCCCATCCAAAGGTACCTAGTATATATCATGTCTGTAGAGGCTGTCATCAGATAGGTAGAGGGGTTGGGTGTGATCAGATGCACGTGTCTGAGGCAGCAACGCCAGTAGAGTCGGGACTAGTTCGAGGTGTGACTAGTTTATCATCTACCCTTATGTATTCATTTTTTTATTCATGAGCCTCACACTTATTCTTTCCCCTTATTTAGTCCATATTATGGGAACATATGGGGATAGGCTTCCAGTTTCCATAGGGCTATCTACACCTATTGGAGGTCATGATTCGTTGTTTGATGCATGCTAGGGAAGTAGACTCGTGGTGGAGTAGCACTAGTAAGTATGGGACATCTTCTTATTATAGATAAAGTCATATGATATTATCCTTGTTATGGATTTATTTCATTCTATGTGTTCCATCATTGACTGATTTCAAAGAAAATTTCATTTTCTGATGTGGAGGTCCAATGAGTGGCATTCGTTGGCGAGTTTGATTATTAGTTGAGTGGTAGGATGTTGGTGCCTCTTTTGTCCTAGATAGAAGATATATTGGTAGAATCCTGGGTTGAGGGTGTTCCTAAGGTATTTAATGAGTTCATGGATTTTTTCCCTAATGATATTAAGGCACTACCTCCTTGACGCAATGTTGAGTGTGGGATAGAGTTGCATCCTATAACATATTCTATTTTGGTGTCTCCCTATTGGATAACACCCATAGTGTTTCATGGGTTGACGTTGTAGGTCGATTATCTAATGCAGAGCAGTTTTATATGACCCATTGTGTCACTGTGGGGGGGATAGTGTTGTTCTCTAATAAGGAGTATATTAATCTGAGGTTGTGTATAGACTACTGAAGGTTGAATCAGGTGAAGGTAAAGAACTGGTACCCTATTCCGATGATTGACGACCTGTTATACCATATGAGAGGACCAAGATGGTTCTTTAAGATCAATCTATAGTATATATATTACCAGTTGAGGGTGAAGGATGTGGATGATCATAAGACTGCCTTCAAATGTAGTTTTGGGGACTTCGAGTTTTTAGTCATGTCATTTGGTGTTACAAATGAACCATCCATTTTCATGGAGCTTATGAACTCCATGTTCCATGATTTCTTAGACTAGTTCATCATTATATTCATCGATGATATCTTTTTCTACTTGAATCTAGAGGAAGAGCATGTCAATCATCTCATTGTCTTTTTTATAAGTCCTTCAACACCACCATCTTTATAGAAAGTTGTCAAAGTATGAGTAAAAGACTTCTAAGTTTATAAATAGAGTCTTATTATTTGTATTGACCTGCGGTGACCTAATTTTTTATGATCTGAACCTTTAGAATATTTCTGATAGTGGTTTTGAGATGGATTGTTGAGTTAGTGTGAAGCTTCAAGTGTCACGAATCCTTGATAACAATATATTAAAAAGAATAAATTATTTTTAGTTTAGGCATTCATGTCGATTAATTGTTAGCGTTTCTCCAAATTGGAACCTTAGATGGAAAATCTGAGACCGTGATTGTGTTTGGAATGATGTGTTTACACTAAGAACGGTGTAATTATCATTTTCACCAAGGTTCCTAAGGTCAAGCTTTAGTGGGTAGATTAATGAATGAATTTAATCGAATTAATCAATTAATTTATTATTAGATCATTTGGAATAGTGATTCCCTATTTAATTATCTCCAACCTCTCTCACTAGGGTTATATGCTATAAAAACTATATTAATAGAGAGGGGATATAAGGAAATCAAGAGAAATTCATAGAATTTGCAGGATAGAAGAATGTAAGTTTTCATTAGAAATTATCAACAACCTAAAGGCAAAACAAAGTATTTGATACAAAAGATCAACCTAGTCTATTTACTGGATTTTTTATTGGGAGTCACAACCCAAAAATTCCTTTAGGAGGTGGAATAACCAGATAAATAGATAGACTTAATTTTTATGGGAAAAGAATAAACCAGACAAGAAGAAGTTACAAAAAAACAAACAGATTACACAAATAAAACAAATACATGGAAAACAGAAGATGATCTGAATTATAAAGATGTTTAAACTTGACGATCACTGATCACTTGGAAGGAACAAATTCTGAATATTAATTCCTTTGGTTATCATAGATAAAGTGCATAAGTTTTAGATGTTCATGAACAATTGAGAGCAGTAAGAATTTCGAAGATGAATCACAAGTGGTCTACTTGAATGATCTTCAAAGGTAAATGTTTTATTTCTAGAAAGGATATCTCGAATCATTTAAAGAAAATTATCTGTGATCATGTCCATTTCAAATATCTACATGATACTTGTGAGTTCATAAAAGTATAAATATTATGACCATTACCTGTTTTTGTTAAAGTCTAATTGAAAAACATAGAATTACAATCGTGCATAATATTTATTTATGAAATATTAAAATAAAACATATAATATCTTAAGTATAAAAAATTTAATTAATTTTCAATTGTAAAACAATTTAAATAGAAATATAATTTTTTAGATTAAAGAGATATTAAAAACTATAGTAAAATTGAGCATGATATGAATATCAAACTTCATCAATAAATAAACATCAAATAATGTAACAATTATTTTTACATACTCAACAAATATATTTCAACATAAAATAATAAAACTTATAAAAAAGGATTTATTTTAGTAACATAAATTAAAATATAAGAAATTAAATTTTTATAAACAATTTTTAACAAACGGAGACTTAGTATCCACCGATGAAAACAGAGAGTGGTGACTCATGACTCACCACTGAAAATAAAGAGTGGTGGATCATGAACTATCATTGGAACAAAGAAGATTATAACATTGTAATTTTAATAAAAAATAAAATAAACCAACCAAATAAAAACATATTACATCCTAATGTTCAATCAAATTATATAGGATATGTAATAAAAATGTTACTACTGTTAGATTTCCAATGGTGACTTGTGACTCATCATTTCATGTAGCTAAAAATGACTCATGATCTATCATTGTAAATTTTCAACTATGACTCAGTGAAAAACATTTACAAACATCAAGATTAAATTTTAACTGATAAAAAATAAGTAAACAACTTTCAAACTGAAATAACCTAATACTGAAAAAATACTACTTGAAATATTTTACTAAAACAAAGAAGGGGATACAAAAAAACAGTCAAAGATTTTTATGATACATAGAATGATAAACAAATAATAAAAATAAAATGATGATGAATAGTCTTCTAATAATAAATAAGAAAAAAAATTAAAATAGAATAAAATATACAAAAATAAACAGATGAAGAAGGAGGATCTCGATGGATCTACTCCCAAGATCTATACAGAAAAAACACAAATAGATGATGGGTGAAAAATAACTCATCATTAATGTCCAACGGTGAGTAAAAAGACTCACCGTTGAAAATTGGCGGGGTCTCGCTAACTCACCCATCGTTGGGTTATTCCAGTAGTTCCGTGACTCACCCACAATTGGAATTTTCCAATGGTGACTCCACCCACCCACCATTAGTATTTTCCTACAGTGAATCTTCAAGCAACCAATAGATAAAATAATGGATAACTACCATTAATATATGAAAAACTAGAAGAATAGATGATGTGATGAATAATAAGAAGAAAATGAATGAATAGTGTATAATTTTATCCAACGTTGAATAGAGGATCTATCGTCACATACACCACAAGATAAGATATTGAACTAGTAGCAAACTGATTGCTGAAGATGATTGAAATCTGAAGACAAATAGGGTAGATCGACTTTACGAACTGATAATCTGCAAGAACCAAAGTTTAAAGATGACTGATAGTTGTGGAATAAGAATGGAATTCAAAAAAAGAGGTGTGAGATTTCAAAAACGGGCATAGGCATAAAAAGTATTGAAAAATAGAATGATGGAAATAAAGTAGATCTAATGGATGAGGATTCGATCGTTTTTTTAAGATGAATAGTGAAAATAAATTGTAGTCCCACGTCAGTTTTGAGATAATGCAGTTGTGTGGTATATCGAACAATTGATGATGATTCTTATTTTGAATTTAAACACAACGCACACTGACATGGTCTATGGACCGATGGGTGACCTTGCGCACCCATGCGCCCTATAGGTATGCTCTATGAGCCTTATACACAGGCCCTAATGTAATCTACTTGTATTAGGAAAACTCGATATGCCAGCTTCTACGTGGGCTATTTTTGGAATTCTGACTGATGTGGTTAACCCAATGGGCCTCCTATGTCATTGAGATTTATCCACTTAGCTAACAAGGAAGGCCAACGAATTTCTTTTACGTTAAAAAAATGAACAGTAAGTAATTTAAAAAATATTTTGGAACATTATAAGATTTAACAAATAAAATTATAAAAACAAATACATGATTATTTTTAGAACATGTAATTTAAAACACTTGCGAATATACTAAACATGATAATTTAAAAGGTTATAATGGATTTGAGAATTTAATAATAGAATTTAAAAAAAATTTGATTGAGAGTAATTTATAAAAATAAGATAAATTATATAAAATAAATTCAAATAATAACAAACTCACCCTTTTTGTAAATTAAAAAACAAAACATTTATTAAATTATCGACAAAAATCTCTCCTTTTTGAAATTTATCAAAAAGTATATTAAAAAATATTATATAAAATTGTATCCCTTTTTAGTCATAAACAACTGTAAAAGTAAAAAATTGGTATATTGTACTGAAGTAAACATTACATTATAGTATTCAATGATAGTTAAAATAAAATAGAGTAATATTTTAATAATGCAATTATAAAAAGTGTGATCTAACAAGAAACTAATCATAATGAATAGTATTATCAAAACAGAATATTTATTAAAAACACAAAATGTAAATTTTATTGCATGTTAATATTAATTTCAAAAAAAATTCATATTCAATGAAATAATAAAATTGATTTTAATGAATAGATAGATAACTCAATATTCATCCAAAAGAAATGAACAATTTAGTTTCATTAAGGGTTTTAAAAAAAACTCCCCTGAGTTTAAAAATAAAAATATTAGATTAAAATCAGATTTATAAATCAATTTTTATTGTCAAAATTAAATCAATTTTATAATAAATATAATCTTTAAATCAATGAAAAATTATAAATATATTTAAACTAATAAAACATGAAAAACTAAATTATAAAACACATAAGATATTTATAAGAGTGCGAAATACTTCCCCGGATTAATTGTTGAAAAATTATTTCAAACAGACTGTGGAATTTTAAGATTTCATAAACTAATTATTTAAAGACTTATTTAAAACATGCATAGTAGTAGTTTATTTCAAATAACAAATAAGGGGTAACTCCCTAAAAAAATATTCACATTTAAATATGGATAAATCGATACTATTAAAAACACTGTATATAAAAATAAAAATATAATCAACATATTTAGACTAAAATTTTAACTATGTAAACTACAAAAAATTTACTTGTTAAAGGAAAAAGAAAATAGAAATTAATACACATCCCTTGAATTGGAAATAAAACGATTACTAAAAATATATTAGTTATCTTATATTCCATCATATAAAATTTTTCATATTGTAGATAGTATGTATAATGGTTAACAAAAAAACATATCTAGGAAAGGTGATCAGGCTTGGGTCTAATAGGATTTGAGTAACATCCTCCACTGGCCCGAAGGCCTTCATTTTTTTATTTATTTTGATAATACACCTTTCAAGGGGTGAGGTGGAACCCTTAAAAGGCCTGTAGCTATAAGTATTACATGGCTCGTAGGCCTTACAAGAATTCAATGCCAATAGGATTAAAACATTACATGCAACCCAGACTAAATACTTGAGACTGCTTCTCCCCATAATCATCATCGTGAAATAAACTCTCCACCATCGCATGGTTGTTTGGATAGGCTTTCCCATGCATGCACAGTCTTTTCCCGATGGCAGGTGTCATACCCTCTCATTCTTGAAATCCGTTTAGCTTTTTCTATGGTGAAAGCTCCTTGCTCCTCCTCCTTTGATGTATGTTCCTTGTATGTTGTTGAGTTTTCATCTGCACTTAAGGTGGCCCGAAGGCCTTGAGGTGGCCCGAAAGCATTACTGACCCGAAGGCCTGGGTGGCCCAAAGGCCTTAAAGGACTCAGGGACCAAATCGGTGGCCCGAAGGACCATACGGTGGAATATTCTGGGATGCTACAGCGCCAAATAGTGCCTTCTACAGTTCCCGCTACAATAACTACTATAGTTCTGTACAGTTTCTACTACAGTACCTGTTACAGTAATGCTATAGTAACCCAGAAATTAGCCTCCACCTGGATTTGATCCCAGGTCTTGTTGATTCACTTAATAAATTCCTCACCAACTGGGCTGAGGCTCATATGAGATTTGAGTAACATCCTTTTGGTACCCATGTTGTCATAATTTCAATAAAATTAACACAAGGACTTTTGACAACCCCAAAAAATTTCAGACCTTTGTTTCTTGGTGAATCTAAAGACAAATTATTAGATACAAAATTTCTTGTATGATCAAAATATTGAGTGAATATCATTAATAATTCATTACCATAATTCCCTTTCATTATACATTTAAATCATGTTACAATAGAAATAATTTCTTTTGAAATTATAACAAATGTAGTATTATTCAAGTTAGGTGAAAAAAATTTATAACCATAACCTTTATTTTTACAGTTTGGTTTTACAATTGACATCATTTTATCATATTTTTCTTTACCTTTTACAAAAGTAGATAAATCCTATTTAATATTAATAACTTCATTTTTCAAAATCATGTTCTCTTTTTGAATAGTTTATAAATATGTATAAATCATTTCATTGGATCCAAAATTTGTGATTCTTAACTTTTTATTTTCTTGCTTTAATTTATTGACTTCATTTTATAATTTAGTCAAATCATTTACAACTAAATTAAATCTTCTATCCTGGTCTCTATCATTTACTACCAAAAAGTCATTATGCCTTTTATTTTCATCTTTCAGTTTCAAAATCACAAAATCACAATTCCTTTTATATTCTTCATTCTGGAAAACAATGATATTCACATTTTCATATTCTTTTATCATCTTGTCATTTTATTTGACTAAATTCTTATTTTTACATTTAAATTTTCTATATTTTTCAACCATTTTGAAACTACCAATTATCAATTCATTATTTTATTTAAGAAATTGTTTGAATCTAGAATCCTCATAATTATAATCATAATCAGTATCTTTTTCATTTTTAGATATTGCATCATGGTTAACATTAGTTGGAGTTATCAATTAGGTAAAAATATAACCATTTACCTCACATGTAATTCCCATCAGGAAAAGGTTACCTATTTCCTTTTCGCTTCCAAATGAACTTCTTGAGTTATAACTTTATAAGTAGTCACATCCTCCAAATAGGGATTTTTTTTCTTACCTCCTTTTGTCTTTTTATTCTTTGATTTCTTGAGTTTGGGTAAATCATGTTTGATGTGACCTTTATTATTGCACTCATAACATGTTATATTTGAAGCATCATTATTCTTACTTGAATTACCTTTCTTGTAATTGTTTTCATTATTTCTTCTAGAATATTTATTTAAACCATTTATTTTCATAAATTAAAAAAATCTACTTAAATGAGTCATCTCCTTGTAACATTCACGGAACTCATAATCAGAGTCATTATAGTTATCAAATACATTAAATTTAAATGCAATATCTTTTATTTTAGTTGAATCATCATCATCAATATTTTTTATCTCGAACTCATACTGAAATAGATATCCAATGAGTTCATATAAAGTATACACTATAAAATTATTACTCTCATCGATGTCCACCTTCTTTTCATTTCCATATTTTTGGAAGATATATCATGAAACATTCTACTCGAGATATGCTAACCAAGACTTCTCCAAGAGCACTCATACCATTATCTATATTAGTGAACCAGTGAAAAATTTGGTTTATAGGTTCTTCATATAACATCTTGAAGTCCTAATATTTTTCTCAGATCATTACTAGCTTGGTTCTCTTAATATTTTTAGTTCCATAATGAGTCACTGGAAGTATCCCCCATATCACATATATTGTTTTATAAGCTAAAACATGGCTATAAACACTTCTACATATATCATAGTATAAATTATTCTTAACTATATAATTGAAAAAATATTTTCCCATGATATTTCTTACCAGAGTCTCTAGATCAACCTTAAGTAGCTTATATGGATGATCCCTAATGGTTTAGTGATCGAAACTCCATTTTTTCAAGTCTTCTTCCATTCTATCTTGCCAATATCCATAGGGACTCCCATTACAGAACTGGGTTTCTATGGTATCCAACCATCATTGGCATCGACACCATCCATCTTAAAAGAAAAGTTTTCATTTTTTTCCTTAGACAGTTAAATCTAGGATATAGGATAGCACAGAGTTCAAAATAAAAATATGCAGAAATACTAACATAACAAATAAAAGGTTTTTATACCAATTGATTGATATCAGAACCATATATCTATTTACCTAACTCTAATACAAATTGTTTGGTATTAGATTAAAGTTAAAAAAAAGACTAACATATTCAATACCTACACTTTGATACCAATTTTTGGATCATTATTTATGTAAATTATGTCTTGAGGGGGGTTAATAATCATTTTATAACTTAATGACAAAAAATAAGAGTTTTTTAAATATTTAACAGTATCGGGTAGAGTGTTCTTCAGTTAAGTTGCAGCAAAAATAAAAAAAAGAACATAATATTTATTGTGGTTTGGATCACAAAGAGCATAGTACTCTCTAAAATCTCTTCTCCTCAAGAAGACCAGTACTCACTAAAAAGATCACTTTTAAAAGTGTGAGAACCCTATTATAGACTCTACCATTTAAACAACTTAGAGGAACAACCTAGAATTTGATATAGGATACCGACCTCGTATGTTTACCTAAATTATGATCAGGATTCAAAACCATAAAATCCTTTTAGGGTTTAAATAACCAAATAAATAGAAATACTATATTTTGATGAGAAAACCATAAACCAGACATGAAGAAATTACAAAAATAAAGAAATAGATTACATGAATAAAACAAATACATGGAAAACATAAGATTATAAAAATGATGAATAATTTTAAGCCCGATTATCATTGATCACTTGGAAGTAAAAAATGTCTATGTTGAAGTCATTTGGTGATCACAACTAACGTGAGGAAGTTGAAAAAGTTCATGAATTGTTGAGAGTGTAAGAATGTAGAAGATGAATCACAAGTGGTCTACTCAAATATTCTGCATGGGTGAATGTTTTATTGCTTGAAAGGATCTCCGATATCATTAAAACAAGATCCTATAAGAGTGTTTCTGTGTCAAATATATGCATGAAACTATTTATTACATAACAAAAGAAATATTATGACCATTACCATTGTTTATTAAAGTCTCATTAAAAAACAAATAAATATAATCGGTCTTAATATTTATTCATAAAATATTAAAATAAAACATTTCATATTTTAAGTATAACAATTTTAATTAATTTAAAATTATAAAACAATTGAAATAAAAATAATAATTTTTTAGATTAAACGGATGGTAAAAAATGCATTAAAACAGCGCATGATATGAATATCAAACTGCATGAATAAATGGGCATCAAATAATATTTCAATTATTTTTACATACTCAAAAAATATATTTCAACCTAAAATAATAAATTTTTTAACAAAATAATTTATTTTATTAACATCGATTTAAAAATAAGAAATGAATTTTTTATAAACAATTTTTAACTAACAGCAACTCATGACCCACAACTGAAAATAGAGAGCAGTGACTTATGTCTCACCACTTAAAACAGAGAGTGGTGTCTCATGACCTGACACTAGAATAAATCAGATGATACCATTGCAATTTTAATAAAAAATAAAAATAACTAAATACATAAAAAACATATTACATCCTGGTGTTTAATAATGGCTTTAAAAGAAGAAATAAAATTTTTGCTACTGTTGGATTTCCAACAATGAATCATGACTCAATGTTCCATAAATCCAACAGTGAATCATGAACTACCATTGGAAATTCCCAATGGTGAATCAATGAAAAACATTTCCAAACAATTAGATAAATTGAAAAATGATAAATATTAAGTAAACTAATTTTAAACTGAAACAACCTACTACAAAATAAATGCTACTTGAAAGATATTACTGAAAAAAAGAAGGGGCTACAAAAAAAATCACATGAAGATTATTATGATATATAGAATGATCAAAATATGATAAAAAAAAAATATGAATAGTATTATGATAATAAATTTGAAAAAAAATAAAAAAAAGGAAATCTTCAGTAAAAAATAAACGAAAAAGGTGGAGATTGATGGAGCTACTTCCAAGTTCTATACAGAAAAAAATAGTTGGTGGGTAAAAAATAACCCATAATTTATGTCCAATAGTGAGTAAAAAGTCTCACCATTAAAAACTGGGGGTGGCTTAATGAGTGACCCACCGTTGAACAATGATGCTACTGTCGAAGACACCACCAGATGAGACGTCTGACCAGAAGAAAACTAATTGCTAAAGAATATTGAATGTTGAAAACAAGTAAAGTAAAAAGGCTCTGTGAACTGAGGATCCATAAGGAACTGAAGTTTATAGATGACTGACGATGAGGAAGAAGAATGAAATTTTAATATAGAGGCATAAGATTTTTTAAGCAAGCATGGGAATAAAAAAGAATCAAAAGATAGAAAGTTGGAAATAAAAAAGATCTTAAAAATGAGGATTTGACCATGTTTTTAAATGATGAATAGTGAACATTAATCATATTCCCATATCAGTTTTGAGATAAGGCAGTCGTTCGGTATATAAAACAATTGGTGTTGATACATGGTTTGAATTGAAGCACAATCCACATAGACACAGGCCACGACTCAATGGTTAACCTTGCCCACCCATGCCCCTAGTGGGAACACTCTAAGGGCCTTATATAGGGGTCCGCACATGATCTGCATGCATTATGGAAACCATATTCACCAGCCTCCTTATGGGCTATATGTGGTGGGATTTTCCACAGGGTTGACTCAATCGGTCTCTAATGTCGTTGGGAGCTAGACACTTGGCTCACAAGGATGACCAATTTTTTTCTTTTACTTTATAAAAAATGGAACTTTAAGTAATTAAAAAAATATTTAGAAACATTATAAGATTTAAAAAATAATATTATAAAATAATACATGATTGTTTTTAGAACTTTTCATTATAAACACTTGAGAATATACCAAACTTTATAATTTAATATGTTATAATAAAATTGATAATTTAATAAGATAATTTAATAAAATGTTTGTTGAAATTAATTTATCAAAACAAATAAAACTATTAGAGAATTTAAAAAATTAAAATACTAACAAGGGTATAGCCTATCAATCCTTAGGTGGAAAACGAATCTATAATTTATGAAGATTATATAATTAAGAGGGGTCCTAAGAGTTAATTCAGATTAGATCCATGATTTTTTATATAAAACTACACGGTGTATGGTTAGGGCACACAATTAGTCAAACCATTTGATAACCATGCACAAGATACTGTCTCAATGATATTAGGATTTCATGGTTTCTCCTGAGCACCTACATGTTTTGTCCAAACCGTACACCAACTGTGTGGTGCTACTATCCCTTATCCAAAAAATCACAGTTTTCTGGAGGTGGTGTATGGTTTTTACTATCCATTCACAAACTGTACACCTCCATAAATTCCTCCAAAACATACCAAAATCCCTCAGAACCTCCCAAAATAGAACCTTATTATTATATATCCTTAAAATACATATATAATGGGTGAAGTATCTAAAATATATGATGATACATTCTCCCCACCATTGGTATTTACTTCCCTATAAATTAGAAAAACATAGTCATTCCAGAAAAGTTTGGTCCACTACGTCAAAATTTCATTTTCATACACCCATGTTTCTTCATGAATATAACCATGTTTCCCTAAAACCCACATTAGACTAATGATTTTACCATGAAATACATTGTCTTTCATATCCACAATCTATACTGAATCTTGAATCAACAAAGAATCCAGTTCTAGGTTAAAATGGTCCCATTGAATCACATGGTCAGGATCGAGTTGATACTTCTTCAACTGAGATACATGAAACACATTCCACTGAACTGAACCTTGGTGCTAAATACTGTTGATATTCCACCTCTCCAACTCATTCAAGTATCATAAAAGGGACTATATATCAAGAAGATAGATTTCCTTAATAAAAATGATGATTACCATGCATTGGAGAGATTCTCAAGAACACATGATCGCTCACCTCAAACAAAAATTGTCATCTATGATGATCGTTATATGATTTATGATGATTTTGTGTCATATACATTCTATTTTGGATCAACTGAATCTTCTCAATTGTGTCTTTCACATGGTTGGGTCCAATTAATTACGTCTCACCTGTTTCCACCCAAAAAAGTGTATATTTATAAGGAAGTATATGCAATGATTTAAAATGATCCACATATAATGAGTCCTAGTAGCTATTATTATATGATAAATCTACTAATGGTTAATTCCCTTCCCTTGAGCCACCAAAATACATCAGATAAACCCTAATCATTTCCTATAATGTTTGGATTGTTTGTCCAGACTTTCCATCTATTTTAGTATGATAAGTCATATTCATACTCAATTGTGGTCTAAGGTTCATCTGTAAGGATTTATAAAAAGAAGATGTCAATCTGGGGTCTCTTTCCAATACCATCAAGACTAGAATTTCCTGCATCATTACAATTTATCGAATGTGGATTCTATACAATTCTTCCACCGATGTAGTTTCAAAAATCATGATGAAGTGAGCCGATTTTGGGAGTTGGCCCACTATCATCCATATGAAATAGTGTTTCTTAGCCATCATTGGTATACTTGTTACAAAATCCATTGTTATATTCTCTCATTTCCACATGGAAAATGGTAAAGATTTAAACATAATATTTGGTCATTGGTGCTCTTCCTTTACCTACTGAGAGTTGAGGCATCTCGAAACATACTATGCAAGAGATATTTTCATTCCAACATACCAGAGCTATGCTTTTAACACTTTATAAATTTTGTAAATCCTTGGGTGAACAATACATATAGAATAGTGGTAGGCACAAAGAAGTTCTTCCTAACAAACCAAAGGTGAAAATATCCAATATCTAAACCTAAAAACTGAACTCCCATCCAGCTTCCATCCCTCAACGATCTTCTAACCATTGAATTTTGACCTCATAGAAACACATTCATAATTGGATATTAGATCCTTTTTAACATGCACAATAAAATCCATAAGAAACAAAACTAAAAAAAATATGACATTACTTTTTTCCAAGCAATCTGGATGCATATCTGCTTTAATTGACATTATTTTCCACTAGTATGAATCGTGTTTTTCCAATTGATCATATGGACTCTTTCTCAATTCATCCACTACATATTTCATTTTATCTGGTGTGTACATCAAGTCGAATTAAAACATATGGAGATGCTATATCCATTGAAATTGTCTTAAATTCATATCTCATTGTGTGAAAATGGGTTTCAAACTCTTATTATCTGTAAACACTATGAATTTCTCACCAAAGATGTAATGATATTATGTTTTCAAAGCATGAACCACATTAGCTAATTTCAAATTGTGTTTTGGGTAGTTCTTCTCATTAAATCATAACTATCATGATCCATAAGCAACAAAATTATCTCCCAGCATGAGAACACATCCCAACCCAAATCATGATGCACCACAATAGAATACATCGCCTTGTACAAATTCTAGAGATGTGAGGATATTTGTTTATGTAAGTCTAACCTTATGTGCTTTAAATGATTTTTGACATTAATCTTTCCACTAGAAAGGAATATCTTTAATTTTTAAATTTATCATCGATGATCCCAAATGTTAAAAGTCACATAATAACATCTGTAGTATCCAACTAAGCCAAGGAAACTGCATATCCTGAAGACATTCTTAAATGATTAACAATAGAAAATTTCTCCTATCATTTTTGGGCCAACAAAAACTACTTTTTTATAAATCACATGGACAAAGAAGTGTACCTATTGTACCCATAAATCACACTTTGATAACATAGCATATATATAATTATCCCATAAGATACCAAACATTATAGACAAGTGTTTCTCATGATCCTCTTTTGTCCTATAATGCACCAGTATATCATCAACAAAAACCACTATGAAGGAATCCAAAGATCTCTAAAAGGCTTGATTCATAAATTCCAAAAAGATGGTCGGTGCATTCATAAGACCAAAATTTATAAAGACATATTCAAAATGGTCATATATTCTTCCAAAAGTTGTCGTTAGAATATTATCTTTATGAACTCGAAATTTTTCATATCCCAAAGGGAAGTCAATTTTTGAGAACCACTGGTATCCCCTCAATTTATCAAAAATATCATCAATTTTTGGAATAGGATCCCAATTCTTTATCATAACTTGGTTAAGCTTACAATAATCTACACAAATTCTAGTAGTTTTATCTTCCTTCATCAAAAAACATAATCGTTGTTTCCCATGAAGATGTGCTAAGTTAGATGAACACTTTACTTCCCAACTATTAAAATAATATATAAATTTCATAAATTTTATTGGTGCCATTCAATAAGATGAAAGTGATATAGGACTGTCTCCCAGCAGAAGATCAATAATAAACTCTACTTCTCTTTTGGGTGGAAACCCTAATAAAATTTTAGGGAAAACATAGAGAAATTGATCAACAATAGTTATAAAATCTTCATTCTCAATATCATCCATAGATGTCAAAGTAAGAAATTCCAAATGATAAGAGATGGTTCCAAACACCAGTTCCAAAAGTCCCACTCTCATTACCTTTACACCCCAATCTCCCCTAAACAGATTATTGATTCAATCTAGAGTTGTGAAACTAGATTTCTAAGCATAAAACTATATTTAGGCCTTAAAAATGTCAACAAATCCATACCCAAATTCAATTCATAGAAATTTATCTCAAGAACAGATAAATCCTAAAGCGATCTATCCACATTGATAGTTATAGAAAAATATTTTCACATAAAGTTTTGACACACTCTTTAGATATGAAAAGTTTGTGGTTTTAAAACAAAATGACTAATATTAATAGAAAAACTCATATCATCAACAGAACGATAAGAAATAAATGAGTGGGTTAAGCCCGTATGAATCAAATATGTCATTAGGGTAGAATTAAAAATAATCATACCACTCATTGTAGAAAGACCATATTGATCATCCACAATTATTTTCTCACCTCCATATAACTGATTACTCAATATAATTTTTCTCTTTGTTACCGTGTAGATATTTATCTAGTTGAGGAGTCATGGTTTCCTAAGAATCACCTTGGCTAGCATTATTCTGATGATGATAATTATTCTTCTATACTCATCTCGTCAAAGCATGTGATTCCTGAGAAGCATGAGATGTGTCTCTAGGAAGTGACCTTGGATCAATATGACAATAGTGATGAAGATTTCATACTGAGTTGCAATTCTGACATGATCATGGTGGATTCATATAATCTCCCTTCATATGCTCAAAATAACCACACTAAAAACATTCAGTCTTACTTTTCAGTTGAGGAGGAAAGTTGACAGATCCCATAGTCCAATTTGGAGATATACCACCCCCTTGGGAATAAGTGTCTTTTATCCAATTATTACTAACATCGGAGTTCTAATCTATTTTTGTAGGAATAATCAATCTTCCTCCAACCATATTTCCCAAGATGTATAATTTCACTACTATCACTCTATTGGCCATATCTGTATGATCTATCATTCAAAGCACAATAAGCATTGAGCGAATAATCTGGTTTCAACCCCGACTCAAAATGTGTGTCTTCAAGGACACACCTGTAGAAACTTCTACTGCAAAGTGAACTGAATTCATGAATTTAACCACATAATCCGTTACTAAGAGAGTCTCATTCTATAAACTAAAAAGCCGATTATTATATATATTTTGAACGTGTGAGGATATAATTGTTTGTGGAACAATTCTTCAAAGTCCTCTCATGTTACACCTTGGTCCAATTTATCATGAAAATCTAATTCCCACCATTGGTGTTCCAAATCCCCCAGCATATACATTGCTAACTTTACTTTCAACTTTGTTGGTTTCTCATGGAAATTGAAGATTTAATTCATCCTATTCAACCAGAGTTTTAATTCTTCTATCTCAGAATCCCATCTTAGGATGGGTGGATTCTACTTTTGAAATTGAATTGAATGGTCCACTTGTCATGGTTCATCATTACTATTACCCTTATCCATGGCCTACAAATATTTTAATATTATTTGAACTAGTTTTTTGTTCACATGTAGCTCTGTGGAAACCACATTTTCAGCATCCTCTTCTAGTTGGTTTCTACGAAACCTACCTGGTGTCATTCACTATAACAAGTTTCTTAATAAATGATATCTACAAACACACAATATTCCACAAGGATGGGTGATTATATACATAGTATTATTTCCCCATTGACTTCCCAACTCATGCCACTAGGACAAAACTTGTTATCACATTTATATAAAATAGTTTAAAATAGTTTAAACAATTTATGTTAAAGCCAAAACATTTTTCCATGGAAAGAAGTCAAAAACGACTTTAAAATTTTCTCATCTCATTTGGAATACCAATTCCATGATTCCACACATCCACACATACATTCCTAGGTGAAATTTGGATCCTCATGTCCAGTGTCTCATCGATATACTAAGTTATCACAAGGTAACCAATATTAGGTGCCCTAATGGTATACACCCTTTCCATAGGGTCACGTCTAATGCTAATTAACTCACACTAACCACATATGTAAAATTAAAAATCAAACCATTCCACATAAAACCATTCTATATTTTAAACATTTCAACAAAAAATTTTCATGAATCAAAAAAATGTATAATTTTAAAATAATCATTTTAAATTTATCATTCACAATCTTTTTTCATAAACCATCCACTTTCCAAAATTTCCAAAAACTATCTCTAAAGAGGATTCCATAAAGAATCACACAAGGGTTTCATAATAATTTCAAGTAATAAATCAATTTAAAAACAATCCTTTAATTTTTAATCAATTGGAGTATAGTGACAAGACACCTACCACATAATGGTTGGTGAAAACGAAGAACGACACTATGATCCTCTAGATCTGGGCTTCGATATCATTTCCTTCAATAGATACAACCATAAAACATCAAAATTGCCATCAAGGAACATGGATACATCCACAAAAAATGATAATAAGGTTTCAATAAAGAGGAGGAGAAGATATCTCAGAATCAAAAGCCAAGAATAGAGACTTAACAGTGAATCTAGATCTCCAACTGGCATTGAATAACATAAAACATGCTTCTAAATCGAAGGGGATTGCCTCTCAAGCCTTGTAAGGAAAAGGAATTCAATATTTTGCAGTATTAGGAAATTAAAAGGTGTATGAGGAATTAATTTGGATAATATCCATGATTTCAAAATCTAGAACTGTATGGTGCACATGTAGGCTGCATAGTTAGTCAAACAGTGCGCTAACTGTGCACAAGCTATTGACTTAATGACATTAGGAACACACGGTTTCTCTTATGTACCTACATGGTTGGTCTGAACCATGTGTCAATCATGTAGTGCTACTATCCCTTTTTTCAAAGGTTATAGGGTTTTCTAGAAGTGGTACATAGTTCCTACTAACTATGCACAAATCGTGCACCTCCATAAATTTCTCTAAAACATTCCAAAACACCTTCAAATCTCCTAAAACATAACCCAGTCACAATATATACTTAAAAGGCATAAATAATTGGTCAAGTAACTCAAAAATATGGTGCTTTAGGTATGGATAAATAACAATAAATAAATAAAATGATAAGATAAATCATTTTTGAGGTGTGGTGGTATGGTAATTATAGCTAGGATTTCATGAAATCCATACAGACTCTTTGGTATGAAAATGTCTTCAGATCTTATCTGAAATGGGTGTATTGTTTCTCTTTTTCATATTGATGGTAAAAAATGAACATTTTTTACCATGGGGATACCATAGGCTAATGATGAATTTTGAGCATGTATGGTCGATACGATATGTGCGGTTTTTGAGTTACTTCCATCTATATTTTATATTATTGGAATGATAGATGTGCCATTTGTTTTGAAATCATAAACTGAGAGTGGTTTCCTCGAGTGTGACCTAGCATCATGACAACAAGGGGAATACTGGATGGTCTATTAATAGACTCATTCCCTATCCCCATTTATGAATATTTTTATGGTTATGGTTGTAGTTTGTTGTAGATATGGTTACAGATTATCCTAGAAAAGTAAATTGATGTAAAGGAATAACACATTGGATCCAGTAGCGACTATGTTGGTAAGGATTATCTTGTAAGGGACCTTATTTATAATTAGTTAATGGTTATTCTTGTTTTAAGTACTATACATTAATGTAATAGTCCATTCTAATTACATTGTCATAGATTTGAATTTTTGAAAATTAATTTACTCTGTTTGTTTATACTCATCTCGCTTATATTTTTTTTCAAACATTCATGATTGATTTAATAAATTTGTTAGACAACATTAGCTTGAATGATCATGATATTCACTAGAACTTGGAGTTAGTGGACACTTTTTCAATGATATACTAGGGTTGTCTTGTTTTCTTTATATTTTGATGCTTTCCATTTGAAATTATTTTTCCAATGGTGGTGGTCCTTATATTGTGATGTTACATAACATACAAGTTGTTTATGACATTTGTTGATCATGAATATTATATTATTAATTATTGGAATTTTAACTAATTAAACCTTTCACTACATATGAGGATAATGTATTCCATTTTTTAATTTGTATATATTATCAATTCTAGTTAACAAATTCCATCCTATTGATGGAAGGATCGGTAGTCTCATTAGAAATCCAGGAAAGAATCTTGGTGAAAATAAGTTGTGTTATGGTAATTTCACAATACAAAAACATAATTTAAATTACAGTACTAATATATCATGCTTGTTCTAATTTTTTATAAAAAATGATATGTAAATTATATATATATAATTTGGGGGAATTAAAAAGTGATCTTTTAATCAATGTTGATAAACATTAATTTAACTGTAAATTATAATTTTTTCTAGAACTAAACTATCATTTAATAAATTAAGAACAAATATTAGGCATAAAATAAATTTCTACCCTCATTCCACCTCCCTCAAATCATCCCTACCAAAGGAACCTCCGATGATCACTATTTCAAAATTTCATTTTTGGAATTGGAAATGATAGGGAAACAATCCTCAATATACCTTGACCATACATTCATTAATATCACAACCTATAATTCCATATGGGGATTTAAGACCAAAAGTATATAGCTAGACCATATAGTTTAAACCCAGTTTAACACTAAAGGTGACAACCATGTGCTTATTTGTCAACTCATTCACGTACTCGGGTCAATCACATGTCGCCCCCATGTTGTTCATAAAGTTAATTAAATTCCATGAAAGTGGAAAGAATCATAGGATAAACCATCACGTAATTACAAATGATTAATGGATGTTCATACGATTACTAGATTAGAGTTGATGATTCTCAGTTGGAAATAGTGGAGATTTCATTGGAGATATAATTAGAAAGATAAATATATTCTATATTTTTTTTATGTTTATAGGGTTATCATATTCAGATATTTTATTTAATGGAATTTAATGTTGCATATCATTTATATTAGAAATTTTGGGATATATATAGAGAGAAATGTCTCTCATTCAAATGGATTATGCTAAGAAAAATCTCAACAATCATCATGGGAAACCACCCAAAATGACATCCACAATCAATCCAACATAGTTCCATGTAACATATCTAAATTAACAAGTGAAATATAAAATATAAGGAATTATTCAAGCATATAAATCATGATTCAAAAATAAAAAAAAAATTCAGCAAGGCTGAAGTCGTCACTAATACAAAAATTTCTAAAAGTATGGTCATATAGGAACTGTTTCATCAAGACTCTGAAATTATAGCACGAATAGAGTAGTCACTACATATG
Source organism: Viscum album (assembly GCA_963277665.1). Lineage (NCBI taxonomy): Eukaryota > Viridiplantae > Streptophyta > Magnoliopsida > Santalales > Viscaceae > Viscum > Viscum album. The sequence continues at coordinate 60,340,714 of OY728158.1, forward strand.
GACATCATCAAATATGATAACATACCAGTATCTTCCACCACTGAACAAGAGAGACATTTTATCTACACAGCAAAATGAACAACTTCTACATGTACATACATAGTGTCCATGTAGAGATGAATACAACACTCTCTGTGATTTATCCAATGACCCCAACATGTAATATATTGTATGATGTGTTTCATAAAAATAGTAAACCACAAGAAAATGTATAGATAATAAGTATTAAATCGTCATAAAAAACTTATATATTACGTCCCAAGTGAAATTGAGTAGGGAATTGAAATCACATAGATCGCATTCAGTGTTCTCAATAAAGATATATTTGTTTTCATCACTGCTTGGAATTCATGTCATAAAATCATTCCAACTTCATCACATTATTGGTAAGATCAGTCATGCCCACCATCAAATAATACATCAGAATGTTATAATTCAAGAGGCTTCAGATGGATAGTAGAATATGATTACAATAGAGTTATTGATTCATTTTAAGATGAAATTGTTCTTATGAGTATTTTTACCCCCACAAAACCAGTAGTATTACACGGGACTAACAAAATCTTTACATAATACAATAATAAAAACAATTGTTGTTTTACGAATATGATTTTTATAGAGAAATCCTTGGAATATATGATTGGAAAGAGATTAATAATGATATTTTTAATGTTTCATTACAATGAAAATGTAGTGATTCTTTATAAAAAAGTGGAGGAATATGAAATTAGAAAAGGGGTCTACTTTTTTTTGATACAATGTAATGAATTTGAGGAATATGTAATATAAAAAGATATCTAGGTAGTCATGGATATTCATGTTGGGTTTCAGAGGAATTTCTAACATCTAAAATGAAGTGAAAGAAAAAATCTAAAATCCCATAAATCTTATAATCTATCTATACATTTGGAATGAATATAAATTAATAGCAAAAATGGTGTAACTTATAATAGCTGATTCGTCTTGTCAATGATTTTCACAAGAATTTGATCGTGATTATCTATAAATGTGCCGAATACTCCTTCATTTAGAGGTATACGTGGGCTGGATGAATCTCTAGATGGCCAAGAAGGATATCTCTCATATCCATCATCTACTAGAATCTTTAGTTAAAGGATAGAGAGAATTGATAGCTGGATACGGTTTGGGCTGAGGAGTTTCTATGACTGAGATTGACACACATATGAGGATCAAGCTTGTTTATATAGCCATCCAATGACCCTCATTAGACCTAAAACGCTCATCTATATTGATGAAACATTTCACAAATTCTCAAATGATACAACTTCTTGTAATGGAGGGATTTTGGAATAAAATTTGAGAGGTTGGGATGAGTGTCACGTACATAAAATGTACACCCAAACACAAGAAGTGGAAGCGGGTGATGAGGGAGAGAGGAGAACAGATACCCAAAAGGAGTCTCCCCCTAAAGGCTAGATGAATGAAGGTGGTTTATAAGGTAACTAGCAGTAAGGATAGAATTCCCATATAAATTAAAAGGCAACTGCATGTAGAATTAGTGGGCACAAGCAGTCTCTAGAATATAATGATGTTTATGCTCGACCAATCTATTCTGATAGGGTATATTAGGGTTGGATATCTAATGAATGATTTTTTATCCTTGAGAAACTATTGAGGGTATATGGATAAATATTCTCAACCCTTTTATGAGAGGATACATTTAATAGGTTTGGAGAACTAAGTGTTAATTTCATGGTTAATGATTTTGAAAACATCACACAACTCAGAACGATCACGAATGAGATATATCCATGTCATCCAAGAGTAATAATCAATAAAGGATACATAATAACTATACCCTAACTAGATAGGAACCCTGTATGGACCCCGTACATCAGAATGAATAAGGTCAAAATGATTCACAACATGAATTTTCAATTAAGGAACAAACAGCACCTGATGACATTTAGCAAACTAGCAGGATTCAAAATGGGTGGAAAGGTGTTGACTAAATTGGGGGGGAAAGATTATGTAAGATGGAATCAGTTGAATTAAAAAGGTCAAAATATAGGTTGAGGGAATTATCAATGGTGGATGAAAAATAAAGGGATGGTGGGGTATCGAACATGTACACACCATCACTAAGACGACCTCTACCAAGTTCCTGATTCGTCGACCGTTATTGAAAAACAACACTAGAAGACATAAAAGTAGAAAGATAATTGAAGTATTTTGTGGGTTTACTTATGGAGAGAAGATTAAAATTATTGTGTGGTACATGAGCTATTGAATACATGTGAATATATGGAGTCAATGAGCATGTGTTAAAACCCACAATAGGGATTCAAGATCTATTAGCAACAGTTTTTGTAAAGGAACCAATATACAGATGATAGGTAATAAGCATACATGAATCACCTATGAGATGTTAAGATCCACTAGAGTCAAGAATCCAAGTTGTCGGCTGATGATATACACACACAATAGGGACACTATTCTGAGAAATGGAGGCTGGAGAAGATAAAGGTGGAAAAAGAGTAAGAAACGATTGTATAAGTTCAACCTCATCCTTTAAGAGTGACATTTTGTGATAGATACTGGATAGTGGTGAGGATGAATTCATGCCTATGTATACATAGTGTGCAATGGAGGGGGGCTACCTCATTAGAGGAATGGTGGTGGGGCATAGGAAAATCACATAGGTGGGTTCACAGATGCGATAATGGATCGTGGTAGTGTCGTGTGTGAAGTCCAACTACTAAGGTGAGGGGTTTTCCTTATAGTAAAGTCGATGGTAGAAGGCATTGGAGTAGTTGTGCCGGTATTTCGGTGATTGGTGCATGAGGGAGATATGTTGGATAAGTGCCACCGACTGTCCTTCATTACTCAAGGGAGGCAGAGATCTGAATGAGGTGGGACAGATGCTCAGGGAGCCTGTCGGGAGAGGTGCTGCTGGATCTATTGTGAGGAGAGTAGTTAGTGAGGTGGACCATGAGTCCAAGATACTAGGGTAAAAAGTGGATCTACATAGGTTATATGGAAGGATTAGGTGAATAAATTAAGGTTTTTTCTCATAGGAGAGTCGGTTGGCTGGGGTAAGCCGCAGGAGGCTGGGTTGTCGCAGGAGGAGACTGGGCTACTGAGTGTAGTTGCACGCAGGGAGTCTGCCACACGGGAGAGAGGTATTGTGGTCGCCAAATATGGTTGGAGCTAGTTTCGAGCCTCAGTAAAGGAATAACATAGGAGGGTCATGGTAGGAAGAAGTTGGTCAGGCTGAGTAGAAGCCTAGATAGAGGGACTACCACAACAGAGTCATGAGGTAAGGTTGGTGGATGATCCGCACATGGAACTTTCAGAAAAATCACGGGGGGTCGATGAAGCACCGGGATAGCTACACTAGTCGAGCCACCATGGGTGGCAAGGATTCCATGGGATTAGCTTCCACATAGGCAAGAGATACTAATGAGCATTTAGTAGGGGACCACATAGGAAGGTGAGGCACATTGGAGGAGGAGTCGTGCACCAGAGGAAAAGCCAGGAAAACCATAAGAGGTAGGGCCAGTTTAATATGTATGTGGAGCCACTGCACAAGGCATCGTTAACTAGAGGAGGACCATCCGCATGAGTGTTCAGTGATTGGAGGTTCTAACATAGAGGGCCTCTGATAACAAAAGGTTGTCAGGGATTCCGAGCAGGAGGAGATGGGCTGACGGGGCTGGCAGGGCCGATCGTGGGGGACACCAGGATAACCGCACATGGGGAGGGTGAGGGGGGCTGGCTTGGAGGAGCATCGAGTGTAAGGTTATAGATGTAACATCACTTTGATACTATGTAAAATGGTGAAGTCTCCCTACCTAAATAAGAGGTGGATATATTCTCTTATAGATCGATGAAAAGAATTAAAAGTTAGAATAATCTTATGTGGGACTCAGAAATACCCTTTATCTGAAAATACAATTAACCAGGTTAAGCAATATATAAATATTGTATTTTTCATCAAGATATTAATACAATGAATCATGGAAATCTAATCCAGATCCTTAAATGTCATTTATTTCAAACAATGGATTTAGATAGATATGCAGTAACAAATGAATTTAATTTTTATGTGTAAACTATATGTAGAGGAACTTCTATTTAAATCCTTCACTCCCATAACTTCTTTTAATGGAATCCCAACCACATTTCTTTACTTCTCATCAGATCAGTGCGCTCAAACACCAGTAGGTTGTCTTAGTTTCAGCTGCAAGAAAATCATGAGTTCTTAAGAGTCTATAATTTAAGGGAAAACTAATTATTTTCAAAAAATCCCTTATTTAAAATTATTCCTATACATTATCTATAATTTATAAAGTTTTATTTTTTATTTGGTAAGGGCAGTTTTTGTTTTCAAAATGTTTATATTTTCAAAGTTCTATTTTATTATTTTAAAAAAAAATCAATTATATCTATGTTTTAATTTCAAAAACTCCTTTTAATGAGGTAATTTATTTATAAAAATGTTTTTAGACATTCAAAAAAAGAGTTTATTTTTTATGAAATTCAGATTTTTATTCCAAAAATATAAAAAAAATATCGAATCATTTTTTTGTTATAGTTTGATTTTAAAATCTTTATCTTAAAATGGAATTTGATTTTATAAAATTTATCATTTTATGAAACATGATATTTAACTAGTATAAATGTCATGCATATTGTTAGATAAGACCATAATCTATAATTCTTAACATTTCATGAATTTTAATACAAGAATTTTTTTAAATGAATTTATATTAATATATTTTAAATATATAAAAATAATTTTTAAATATGTATTTCTCCTATGTATTTTATAAAAACTGGGTTTTCCAATATTAAAGTTATAAAAATATTTTCTTATATTAAAATTATATATGAAATATTTTTAAAATATTTGTAATGGGTTATGAATGAGAAAATAAATATTCTAAAAAATGTTTTCTAAAAATTCTTCACTTGTATATCAAATGAGATGATGAGGAATGGGGAGTGAACAAATGACCTCAATAGGGCATTATCGAGCAAGTGATGTAGCTATGTTGTCACATGATTTTTATAATCTCAGTCAATTATCAAAATAATACATAATGAAATTATTATTTTTCGCAATGTTTTCAAAGGACAAATCAAATTGTTTTAAAAATAATATTTTTGAAATGAATTTGAAAAATGGTAACTATTTTTGAAAAATTATGAAAATTATATTATATATCAAATATATTTTTTGGATAGGAAATGTATTAATATGAATTTTTATATAAGTATTTATAAAAGTATTTTTCACTTATTTTAAAACCCCTTATTGGGAAATATTATGTTGACACCAAGTTGTAATTTTTTTTAATTGGTTTAGAACAAATTCCAAAGGTTATTGTTTTATATGAGGTAGTGCACATGAAGATAATTAGTTAATTGTATAAATTATTTAAAACTCTAATAAATTTTAAGAATATTACTAATTTTTCAAAACCTAGACCGGAAAGGATCCATGGTTATATTGTGTACTACATATTTTTTTAATTATCTTTTATAAAAAAATACCCAACATGTTTTTACTACTGAATTTGGATGTGCGGGTTTGGTTTGTGACATTGGATGCGGTAGTCTATATATACACTTGAATGATGTTATCATTTTTTAATAGATGAAAATGTAAGAAAATAGATGCTATACTATCTTTTAAAAATGATAAATGTGTCATAAATATCATATGTAAACATTAATTTCATCATTATAACAAGTCATGAGAAGCATTAATGGAAAATGAACTACATAAGTTCGCGAAGCGGTAGTCCACCACACACATAAATGGTTTTGTTTCCTATTTGATGGAAGATGATATTGGAATAGGTTATGTCATTAATATAAAATCCCAGTATATGGAAGATACTAAGGTTATTATTTTATCATGGTTTAAATAATAAACCATCTATAATGTGGGAAGGGATTATAGGAATTTATTCACTCAGGGTTTGGAAAAACCAAATTGTTTTTTAAATGTAAAAAAAACAATATATGTTCTATTTTATAAAAGTGGAGATAATTTATGAAATTTCTTAAAGTATTAAATTATTATAAATTAATTTTCTTTTTTCGAATATCTCCAAATTAAAATTATTCGATGATAAGATGATTATGAGTCAAAATATTCTCATCTGATAAAAATTGGACAAGCTTAGGTGATGTTTTCACCCTTACCATTTATTCACTCGTATTAAATCTTTTTTTACAATTAGCTTGATAACGAATTTTTTATCATTTAAGGGTCAATATAGTTTCTCTAAAAGTAAAATTGTACCATAAATGGACCATGGTTGATATTTTATGTCATATCTCAATCAATTGGATAAACATAGGATTTATTGGGGTTTTTATTTATTTAATAAAATATCATTTATTATTAAATAACATTAATTTAAATTTTGGATCTATTCATTTAATTTTAATTTTAAAAATAAAAAACTAAAATTCAATTCAATTATAATAAATTCAAAAAAAAATTATATGTCATTTTTATCTACACAAATAGTATAACATAATGTTCATTCCAATAATATTACTTTTAAGATTTTTAAAATAATTTATTTTATTGTTTTATCGTTGTTTCATAGACATTTAAGGTAATTATTTCATCACTAAAAATTAGAAATAAATTACCAGGATAAATAAAAAACATTTGTATTTAAAATTAATATTTATAACCAAACATACCTTTTTTTATCCTTATGTCAAAAATTTAAAGATAATAAAATAAAGAGATTGACATTTTTTTACTTTTCTTTACATGAAAAATTATAAAGGTAAAAATCATGGTCATATGGCTACAAAAGGCCATGTATTTGGATTTTATATGATTATGGAAGAAATATACTCATCCAAAAAATTAATGAAATCTACTTTTAATTTCTATTCTTTATCATATTTGTTTTACTCTTAATTAACTCATTTTACCTTTACCGTGGTAACAAAATTTACTATGATTGCTATTCAAAATGACTAAAAATAAAGGAACATATTTAAAAAATTTGGACTTTCTAATACCAAACATTAAATCCCCTTTTCATGATATAAAACACATAAGTGGCATAATTTAATTTCAAATTAATCTCACAAAACGTATTGAAAAACATTTTTTTTAGAAAAATTTCATTTTAAGTACAAAAATGTGTTTATACAAAAACAATAGAATTAATTAAAATAATTAGAATATGTTTAAAAAAATTAACTAATGAAATTTTAAAACTAATAAAAAATTTAATTTGACTTTATAAACACTTTAATATAAAATATTGTTTTCAAAAAAATCAGTATTTTTCACTATTCATTAAAAAAATAACTTCTTTGAAAAATATCAAAATTTCACTATAATATAATTTTTATATGATTATTTCAAATATTATATCCTTTTTATAAAATAAAGTTTCTAAATTTTTCATAATGTAATTATATTATTCACTCAAAAAAGCAATAAATACAATTTTTGAAAAAAACTTATTTTTGAAGAATAAAATGTCTTATAAAAGTTGAGTGTTTATTTCATAAGAATTAATCAGTACATTTTTATTTATTATGAAGATTATATATTTTTTATAATGAAGATAATCTTATTCATACTTGTCAATTCAATGGCTAGGTTATGATGGTCATATTTAAATAATAATATATTGTGGTTCATTTAAGTTTTGTGTTGTGTGTCAAACACATTGTTGAACGTAATGTCTTTTTAAAATCTTAGGATGTCACATATATCTACTCGATGCTAGTCACCAACCCCTGGCCTATTGGATTTAGTTTTTGGGTGGCACACTTGTCTTACCACCGACCCAGGAAGGGTCCTGGAGGTTTAGGTCATGTCAGACCCACTAGAGTATATCACAAGGATTGTCATACAATAATTCATATATTTAGGGGTGTATATTTACTATGAATCATGTACCTAGAATGATAAAATTCATACATTGTTACCTTACACAAGGCTTAAATTTTAGATAACCAGGGGTAGTTGGGTATCCTTCTAATCATGTGGTCAATTCGAGCACAACCATGACAATATTCAATGAAGATTAGGCGCTGGTAAAACCTCTGTATTTAATTAATGGATACTACTAAGAATAATTATAGCAAAAGGATAAAAAGGAATGAAGGATAAGAAAACACTTCAAGTGAAGGACTCTCCCTAAAACCTACATAAGCATCAAGACGTAACAAATAATTAACTTCATTCCTTCCCCCCCCCCCAACACTTATAACCACCTAAAGGAATATTCCACATACTCTCAGCAGGGCCCGACATAGTTTGTTGGGGGCTAGTGTAGGGACCCTTTTACCCCTCCAGGAATATACTTTACAGGTGGTGGTATTATATGTTTTATCACTACTCCTTCTAGAAGATCAGTCTTGTCCACAAGACTGAGTGTAGGGAATTGATTTCAGGGGTAATATTTAACCTCCCATGTGGAATCTTTTAGTTGGTTCCCTTCTATTGAATTAACCACACACCATTTTTTCATGTTTACTGGTGATATGGGACTTTGATAGGTTCTAGGTCATCGACAGAGTCTTCAAATTTTCTAGAAAGGTTGAACGAATAGTGGTGAGGTCTGAGAGCCTCTTTGATTTGGGAGACATGAAACACAAGACAGATGTGGGCTACAAAAGGCAATTCTAACTTATTGGCCACTGGGACAATCCACTTAGCACTTTGAAAGGATTGTAGAATCTAGAATCCATCTTTTGATTTATATGGGAAGAAATGGTGTATTGACGGTGAGGATATGGTTTTAAGTAGATGGGTTCCCCTTTATAGAAATATATTTCTCAATGATTATGATCAACCTATTTCATCATGGATTCTTAGGCATGGAACAAATGATGCTTAAGGTTATGGAGGGCCTCATCGTGGTCCAATACTGATTATGCTATGGCCTCAACAAGAACCTCTCTAGGGTGGAAGGAAAAAATTATAGGTTTTTTGTGCCCATATACAAACACAAATGGTGTGGAGTTAATAGAGGTATGTCAAGTGGTGTTGAAAAAAAATTAATCCCACGAGATCCAAAAATACCATTCATTTGGTTGGTCCTATGAAAAACAATAGATGTAGGTTTTTAAACATCGATCGATAAATTCTTTTTTGTCATCAATTTCCAAATGGTATGTGCAGATCATGTGTAGTTTTTTTCTCTTCAACTAGAAAATTTCAATCCATAAGTAGCTCATAAATAGAGGTTCATGATCGATAATAATACAAATGGGGATGCCATGGAGACTGAAGATTTATTGGAGTAAAAATTCAGCAACAGATTTAGCTTTGAAAGTGTTCTTGAGAGGGATAAAGTGAGAATATTTAGAAATTCAATAGACTAATACCAATATAACATCAAAGCCATCAGATTTTGGGAGGTTATTGATAAAATATATGGAATTATCCTCTCATATGGATATTAGATTTGTTACGAGAAGCATAAAACTGACCAATGATTGGGCGGAGTATTTGTAGCATTGATATATTTTGAATTTTTAGATATAGGACCAAGTCTGGTGGTTCATTCGTACCCAATAGATATTAACATATAATTATTTATAGGTGTGGTAGAAACCAGAATTACACCATTGAAGTAATTCATGAAACTCAGTGAGAAATTTTGGGATCCAAAGGAAATTTTCTGAGACTACTAACCAACCTTTATAGATTAAAGATCCCTATGATAAGGAGAAAGCGTTGGGTGTAGCACTTCCATAGAGAATTTTTATGTGAATGTTGCTGAGAAATGGGTCTATTTAGACATCTTCTACCAAGTCAGACTCCTCATGCCATGTTGGAAAGGACTTAGAAAGGTTAATCTCGTGGGGATCTTCTTTCTGAGAGAGGGTGTCGGTAGCGGATATGTATTTTCCCAGCTTATATTTGATGTCAAAGTGTTAATGTAGTAATTTTTTAAGTTAACATTTCTAATCAAGAATGGTAATTCACTACCATAAGAGGTACTATAGGCTCCTATGGTCAGAAAAAAATTAAAAGATATTCCCAATTAGTTGTTGTGGAAATACCAAGATCAATGAAGTATAAAATGACCCAGAGAAGTGTAAAAGGAAAAAAATGTATGAAGAATAAGATCATGGACACAGAGATTTATGTGTTTTGGAAAATGATTCCTACATTCATATAGAGGAATAATTTCACTATGAATCAGGATCAAATTTTACAGGGGGATTTCAGTGTTTCAAGAACACAAAAAACCCTATCCCAAAATGGGATAATATGGAGGATGAATAAATATCCAACAACCACACAATAAGTATGTTGTTTTATAGTGAAAGGAGGAAATAAGTCTACATCACTATAGTGTTTCGACCACCCAAGTCCAAAATCCTATAGTGGTAGGTAGCTGGAAGTCTGCATCTCAACAGTACTGTTGACTCCAAAGTCTACCCTATTATTGTAGTCATTCCAAAAGTCCAAAGAGTTGACCACCTTATGAATGGTATGGGCCATAATAATTTCAACCAACAACATCCAAATAGGATAGGGATACACTAATCCAACATAATTAGGGTATTTAATTCTGAATTGAAAGAACCAAATCCATGATTTCATTTCAGTAGGTGGATTTGGACAGTTTTCATGCAATTGGTGGGTTACTAAAATAAATCAATGGGTTGTTTTTTCTGTATTAGAGTAGCACCAACATTGTGGCCCAAGGCATCACATTTAACCTCAAAGGGTTTGGATAAGTCTGAAAGACTGACGATGAGAGCAGTGGCTAGTACCTATTTTAATTTTCCAAAGGCTTATTGTGTGGTGGTAGTCTAGTGGAATCCCTCCTTGTGAGTGAGAAGTGTGAGGGGCTAGTCATTACAACTATAATCGATGATGAATTTATTACAGTATCCTTTAAGGCCTAAGAAAATATGGATACCCTCGTCCATTCTTCTACAATTGTGGGCATCGATAATGGGGCACTGAAATGGGTCCCGGTATAGAGAGTAATGTTACTTTATGGTCATCTTGGTGATTTGAAGGGAGGCTATAGGGGGTGTTAAAAATAGACTAGAGGTTTTTGAAGTAGTTTTTTAATTTTTGGGATTGACTATTAGTGAGGAGAAGCTCTAGTTGAGAGGAATATTCAAAACTGCAAGGGAAGGTCAAGCCATGCAAAGAGAAAATATCTTGGTTTCAGTGAATGGTGTTGTGAAGGGTATGAGAGGTGTCCCTAGTTGTGAACTTCATTTTCAAGGACTATAGATTAATGTTGACTTCACCGAGGGTATAGATCCAAGCAATCCCTAAGATCAAAATCACCCCCTTGATGTCCAAGACATGGGAATTGATTAAACAGGTATAGGTGCCCATGTTGAATTGAAGGGTTAGCATAAACCATTTGACCACAACAAATGATCATTTCTTAACTTGACACATTTCTTTTTGGTGTCAAATACAGAGATACCGAGTATAGTAGTGAGCTTTGGAGAGATAAAATTTTGTGTGGTCCCACTGTCCAACAACACTAGAAGAGGGATGTCTCCCACCCAACCTTCCACCTTCATTAAAGTTAAGAGTTCATGGTCATGAGGTGTAAGTATAAGATCTAGGGTTTTCTATAACATGACAATCAAACAGCTCAATCGGGTCACCAGTATTCATGGAAACATCATTAGGTAGCGTTGTTGTCTCGTATATGTCAGGATGAATTTTGTCTTCAGTGAATATTAAGACACATGTTTTTTCATTTAGGAATTTCTACATGGGGGAATAAGGATTACCATAATGTAAATAGATATCATTATCATGATGTTTTTACCATTTCTATATAGATAAATAGTGTACCCCATGGAGCCCAATGAAAATATGACGAGGTTTCCCTGAACTAAATATAGTGCTATTGGGATTGATCCATTTATCATTGTGAAAGGGATAAAAAACTATTTGAAAAAAACCAAAGTGGGTACATGATTTCTAGATGATGCCATAGTGTCCAAACTAAATATGAGGACCACCACCCTGAAGAGAGAGACCCAAACCTTTGTGGACAACAAGTTAAACTTTTAAGGCTAATTAAATGGATTGTAGCCGTGTGTCAAGGTCTGTATATGTAACACCCTGAGATTTGGTGAATTATTATTTTTTAAAGTTAATTTAATTTTTTTGATATTTTTCATTTCATGCAACAATATAAATAGATAATTTTATATTAAATAATTTTGTTTATCTTGTGTTATACACAATACCATGTTAGTTGTGCACCACACACAACATAAATTTTATCTTTCTCCACATAGAACACCGAGGTTATATTGAGACTTGTCATATGTTACATGCAACACCGACTTGGTGTACGCAACATGTGACAGCTTTTGGAATAGTGGGTTCCCATGACCCAACTATTCAGTGCTTTTGATTACCATATTGTGTATATGGTTAGCTATACTTGATGTCGTCTTACCATTATAGTGAAAAATTTCTTGCGTCCATTATTGAAATGGTAAATTCCAAAGATTAGTCGTCATATCAAAATGTTATAACAGTTCTCAAACTATAATAAGAAGATCTAGATACTATGAAATTAATCTTAAATATATGTTCTATGGTCTAGATAAATTTTAATAATTAGACCCAGTATATGTTTTCCTATCAGGTATTGGGGGCTCACAAGCATTGAGATGTCTTCCCATTAAGTTTTCACTTGGTGATCTCTAGTAGTGATAGCATGAGGACTGACTCGCCAAAAGGAACACCACATGTTTTGGGTGTCATTAGATTTTCCTATCTAGGATCATGTGTAATGGTCTCCAGACTTGAGATCACTACCAATTTATGTCATTTGATTGTGTAATTTGAAGCAAGATGAAAACCATTGAAATGAAGTCGTGGTGAGGTAGTTTGTGATGGGTGCATTATTAGTGGCATGGCATTGGTTGAATGGTCAAGAAATGATTTTTCTCTTCTGGGTTATGGAAGTAATATATCTCAGGACATGTTGATAATGATGGAAATACATTTATAAGAACATGGTCATGGCAGTCAAGGGTAAATCTATCCAGTTAAATCAACAAACAATAAAGCAAGAAAAGGGTGATGACACATGAGTGTGTCCTACTTTATAAGATATTACAAATAGATTATATTACACAGTGCATGCTCATAGGTTGGTTGTCGCTGCTGTGATAATTCTTATCTCTTTAGGGGCCATGATGGGTTTCTAGATCCCGCTCTTGGTTTGTGAATACTATTCACTACTTTCGAGATAAGGGCCTAGAGGGTCACACATAATAGAGTATTCAAGAATTTTCCTTATTCAGTTGAATATGTGTTTTGGACATGGTGTGCCCCGCCACTAGGATCTAGGATTTATCCAAATAAAAATGATCACCAATGAAATAAATAAATTCATATTATTCGAGTTTAGAATAATGAGTATAGAATTTATTTGTTAAATGTATTTACAAGTTTTAAGTTAATACATGCAAAGTATTAATTGAAGAATATTAAATTATTCAAGGTTAAATTAATATTTATGGGAGCTATGAGTCGAGTTAATGAATCAATTATTATTATGTAATATATTTAATATAATACAAGTAAATGATAATAATATTTATGACTCAATTTTGTAGTCATGAAATGTCATTGATAGTGCATTAAGTATTCGGGGCCGATGAGGCTATACCAGGTATTTTAATTAATCACTATAAATAGAAGAGGAGGGGATTTTGCTAAGGAATATTCAGGGAACTTCTCTCTCTTATCTTCTCTCCCATGATCTAGAGATTGAGTCTCTGGATCCAAAGAGAATGGATCAAGAACACTCTCAGGCATCTCTTTCAAAGCGATGCGGTGATTGTTAGAGTGTCGAAGGCATCGTCACAATTTTTCCTAGCACCCGGATTATGATAAATGGCGCTCCTACAGATTTTTTGAAGCATGTGGGGATGATCTAGAGGAGTTCGATGTTTGTTTATTTGACCAGTGATTACCAATGATGAGCAGACAGTGTACGAGGCTTCAAAATTAAACCCGGTATGTTATGGTTAATTTTTTTTCTTAAAATAATTTACGTGTGGTCCTCATCTAAGATCGGGCTACTCTTCACTGACATTGACAAGTTTACATCAATCGTCAGTGGAAAAATTTTAAAATCCACCTGTTTGGGGCTTGCACTACATGCCAGGTTCCAACATGTGGTATCATAGCGACACATGTTGATTTAAAGCCAAAATAATTAAATTATTATAATAATAATCATCATTAAGGTTCATTGGAAAATACTATTCTGGTAACCGGATGTCCACCTAGTGATCATTTATAAAACAACTGGTTTAACACTGATTATAAACATCAGATGACCGCAGATGGGTCATCCAAAATCAGATTCAAATGCAGCCTGTGCTGATGGGACCGTAATAATTTCATCTTCATATTTCAATGAAAATTTAATTTTTTTGGCTTAAAATCAACACACGTTGCTCTAATACCACTTGTTGGAATCGGGCGTGCAACGGAAGCCCCAAACAGGTGGGTTTTAAAAAACTTCCATTGATGATTGACGTAAACTTGTTGGTGACGGTGAATAGAAGCTCGGTCTTATCCAAGGACTATGCGTGAAGTATTTATACACAAAAATAAATTGTAAAATACCTAGTTTAATTTAATTGGTCTTTAATTAAATTGATTATTTAATTTAATTTTTATTTTTAAAATTAAATTAATTAAACTGGACTAAACAGCGATATTTTTTGAATTAAAAATAGAGTGAAAATTTAATTCAATAAATAATGCCGTCAAAAATTTTAATGAAAGTTTAATTTTTATTCGGTATTTATTCGTTATATGCGAGTTTAATACATATGATGGTCATGATATGGAGACCGATGAATATTTGTATGGTGCATTTCATTTAATTATTTATTTAATTTATTTATGTAATCATTGAATGGTATTGTAATAATTATTTTAACTAAATAAAAGATGATTTTTGTGCCATCTAAAGTGTCATTATATATATAAGGTCATGTGCTCTCATTCTCATATTTGTATATATATACCCTGAGACGCCCTCGCATGCATGAGAGTATAGTTATATAATGACGAGACGATGTATGACACACTTTGCACCATGTTATGGTGATGCACCAAACTAGAGTTGGATGCATTGGATGGGAAGACATTGCTATTCAAGTTTCAAGCCAAATGATTAAAGGTATTGTCCCTAGGGTCTCAGTTGGTCCGTTATTTACTCAACGGATCAACCTTTATAACCATATCATGATCAGGTGTTCATTTTTTTTCATGGGTTGTTATTTTTGTGCATGTGTAGATTATGTGATCACATAGTATAATAATAAACAATCATGCAAGATAAAATGAACATGTGTTGCGATGAAATTTCTATTTTATGCATTAACATCCAAGAGTGTGATCACATAGTACATGCTTAAAAAAAATATAAAATGATTTCTTTCATCACAATAAAAATAATAAAACCCTCAAAAGATATATTAAGTCATAACAGCCTTTCATCATTCAAATATGGACAAAACCAGCTATTTGAGGTTCCAGTCATGGCATAGATGAGGGTACCTCTTACTACCAGGGAGTCCTTATAAGAAAGATGGGTTGAATTAACTAAAATTTTAGAAAATAAACAGTCATATATTTCTTGTTTTAATTTTAGAGGGAAGCATTGAGTAAATCATGTTCTGATTTTAGAAGTTGGGACTTCACTCAACAGATCAAGGAACCATAAGTTAAAGTGGTCATCTAGCCAAAATCCCACCTTGAACCCTCCAAGTAGTGGATTAGACATAGATTTTATACTATGAGGGGTGGTTCTGGGATACTTTCCAATAGAATAATCAAGCGACAGAGTATTATGATTCTAGCGCAGATAGTTTATAGAATCCGATAAAATAGTGGGGGACATTAAATGATTTAAGTAATTAATCAAAATGTCTAAATCGGTAATCTTGATAAAATTCACTAATCTTCCAAAATTCATCTTGTAGAAAAATGGAAAGTTATACCACAAGTTTAAAAAATATTGTATTATAATGGAAAAAATAAATTTCCGCACAGAAAAGAGTATCTAGGAATAGTACATGCACTTGCGCATAGTATTTTGGTATAGAAAACTCAGGGTTCCAGTTTCCCCAACACTATTAAACTACCTCAAGAAGTGAGGGTGAAACTGCTTACAGGAGACTAATGTACAAAGAATATGATGGTTATATCATTATGTTATCATCAAAGTACGATGTTAGTTGTGGTCGCTGCACCAGGACATGCATGATATAACATGATGTCTCATCTTTGAGATGTTTTCAACGAGAAAGCGAAGCAATGATATGAATAAGGCGAT
This sequence comes from Viscum album, assembly GCA_963277665.1. NCBI lineage: Eukaryota > Viridiplantae > Streptophyta > Magnoliopsida > Santalales > Viscaceae > Viscum > Viscum album. The sequence continues at coordinate 60,357,048 of OY728158.1, forward strand.
GTTGCACCGGCATGTGTAAATTAAAAGCTTGATCATGGTCTTTAAATGGATCCCTTTTTCATATCATTTTCACCACATTACTCAACTATCGTTTTATGTTATAAAACAAACAATAATAGAGTAAACACTTCATTACCTATCCAGGTAAAGTTTTCCAAGTGAATAAGAATAAAAGACAGTTTAGTTTTAATCCTTATGATGGATAAATTGAAAGACAATGTGAAAAGGTAAAATTCATTTAATTCCAATGACACATTCGCGACATCCTTCAATTAATGAGGTATTAACAATGATTACTTCCCTTGCATATTATAAAATAATAATATGGAAGTTTAAAACCAATTAACTGAATTAAAAATAAATTTACCGCTTCTACATCAGACATATTCATCAATGTAATGTTACCTTTTACTTCTTGAGTATTAAATTAAATGTTTTGGTGACATATGTGTATTCTAATACGGTAACCAAGTATGTATAGAAACATTACTAGAAGTCAGGTGTATTCTCCACATGGATGTGAAAGGGTGATACCTAGGCCAATGGTGATAAGTACACGACTTCTTATATTCCAAGTGAATGATTCATGTTGAACTATAATTGAGTATAACCACAAACATTAATCTCATGTGTCCTTGGACACAAGAAGACTTTATTTCAGGTTTTGTAATGAATGTGGTTTTTGGTAAACTCAATCACTAGTTCATTGATACATGAATCATAGGCAATGAGTGATGAATATAAATTTAAGTATTATACCCATCTATGACTAGATAATTCTTGGTCAATTAATACTAGAAGTGGACTTCATGAATATACCAAGTTTTGTATTTAGGCTCAACACAACTAAATACTTTTGGTATTATTAACAACTTAAGTTTGGAAAAAGAGCCTTTAGAAATAAAGGTATGTCACAAAGTTTTTAGAAATAGTTCAACAAGTAAGCATGAACTATTCCAAGTATAATCTATAGTTATATATACTTCATAAGATTCCTTTATGTTATTAATGAATCATAAAGTGAAGTACATGAATGGTCAAGAGATATGAGTTTCTTTGGGTTGGGATATAGAAGAATATCTCAACCAAGCATTCATCAATCGTGATAATGTAGCATAGAGTAATTCCTAAATGCACATTACCTTATCAACATCACGACATTGATGTTAATGAGGAAGATTGATGATGAAGTATTACATATCAACATTAATCAACAAAAATGTATCACGGAGAAATTCCTAAATTCATATGTTATACATCCAAATTTTGATGTAAGTAGTATCAATGTTACAACTTGCAGAAACATCCATTATATTTCATGAAATGATTTGGAAATAATGGTGATATCCCACAAAAATATGCCAACTATAATGACAAATGGATATCATACGATTCATAGTATGAATCCAATTCATTATTTCATAAGGACATGTGTTTGGATGAAAATTGTTTGTTTGGACATAAACAAACTTGCATCAAGACAAACACATTGTGAATTTAGTGTAATAATATCAATGGTTGCTTAAAATATTACAAAAATCCCTATCATAGAAAATATATTTTCAAGTTATAGACTATATTTCTATAAGAGGGTGCACATATCTATTAGAGATAGTGGGAGATATATTGACTAGTGTTTAGTCAATGATCAAAATGCACAAATAGTTGGCATTGGAGCTAGTTTCACAAGTGCATATGGAACAAAGTACATTCCAAAGACATATACTGTGTAGGAAGTCAAAACTATGGTGATGGTTTTTATTCACCATGGTCGGTGATCTATTATTCAATGTGAATAATATTTCCTACAAGTAAGAAGTATATGGAAATTAGCGAAAATTGATAAGACCAACTAAAATTCAATTAATGGATTCCATGTATCAATGTGCCAAGGAGATTATTATTTTTAATACCGTGGTGGGTATTTAAGTGAGTTGATACATGCATGAGAGCATAGTACCAATAATGCTTGATTGGTATGACCATGTCATTATATCTAAATCTGTTAGAATTTTACTTATCAGGGATAATTTTATGATAATATTATTTAGCATCAGATATCATGAACACCAATAATGGATGGCGTCTATATGATGCAACTAGAAATGGATGGTCACATCACAGAATGATAATAAAGGTTTCCAGTTATATAATTATATTTTAGAATTAAAGTAAAAAACCAGATCATAGAATATACATTTCCAACAACTGTTTTCCATGTGTCTAAAAGAGTATAGTGGGAGCACCAATGTTTTCCAAGAAGAAATATGTTTGGAAACATATGTAAAAAAACATTGGTCTCATATTTAGTTATGAGCAAAATGAAATTTACACTTTAGTGATTAACGTAAAGTAGCAACCTAAGTTCTAGGGAATAGGATATATTGAGGTAGATCTATAGTTTTCTTGGTCCTAGTCAATCGTACATATAGTTACATTGTATTGACAAATTAAATTTGGAACAATTCAAGAGATGAATTATTGCCTATGCCACAGGGAATAATCTATCCATGTTGACATGTTCAAAACATGGGAAGAGAAATATGTTGAGTTAAATCCATACTTCAAAGCGATGGATCAATCACATATGCCATGATATGTACAAGAACCGGTATTTCCAAGGTATATTTTATTGTAGGAAAATATCAATTACATCCTGGAGAACTATAAGTGATGTAGTCGTAACTATCTAATTGTACTTTAGTAAGTAAAAAAAGATATGTATCTAGTAAATGGAGAAGAAGAGTACTAGTTTTCAGGGGACATAAAGTAGTCTTCCATAGATAAATGTGATCTACTATCACAGATAGGCTAAAGACGATGAGCGAGTCAAGATCATATCATCCAATGGTAGTCATAACTATAAATATCGAGTACGTTACAGCTTCTAAGGCAACTAAAAAGTAGATAAACGCAATGATGTATTCCAGTTCTTAGAATCGTACCTAGTGAGAAAAGTATTATCATAATTATGATATTCTTACTAGCCAAGATGTCATGTTATGATAGTGTACAAGTGGTATATACTCGAGATACCATATCTTAAGAAGTTTTTTCTCAAGGAGATGAGGTTTTTATATTATAATTACCACATAATGGAACCATGGTAGGCCTATTAGCTAAATCCATTACTCAGAAGAAACATGATCTTCTAACAAGTTTAGTTAGTAAGTTGTCTATAGTGAAAATTGGAGTGTTGAAATAGTGGGTGCCCTAGACCTACCTATTCAGTTCTCTTGATTACCATATCATGTATATAGTTAGCTATAAATGATGTTGTATTACCATTGTTGTGTATAATTTTCTATGTCCACTATTGAAATGGTAATGTCCAAAGATTAATTGTCATATCAAAAGGCTATAGAAGTTCCTAGGATATAATGGAAACCTCTAGATACTATGAAATTAATCTAAAATATATGTTTTGTGGTCTAGATACATCTTACTGATTGGACATAGTAGATATTTGACTATTAGGTATTGGGGGCTCAAAACATTGAGACATCTTCTTATGAAGCTCGTACTTGGTGATCTCTAGTAGTGAGATCATGAGGACTGACCCGCCAATAGAAACACCACGTGTTTCGTGTGTCATTAGATGTTCTTATCTATGATCATGTGTAATGGTTTCTATACTTGAGATCATTACCAATGTATTTCATTTGATATCATACTTTGATTCAAGACTAAAATAATGGCAATGAAGTTGTGGCGTGGTAGTTTTTGTTGGGTGTGTTATTGGTTGCATGGCATTGGTTGAAGGGTCAATAAAGGATTTTTCTCTTCTGGGTTATGGAAGTAATATATCTCATGTCATGTTGATAAGGATGGAAGTACCTTTATAAGACTATGTCCATGTAAGTTGATGGTAAATCTTTCCAGTTAAATCAACAAACAATAAAGTAAGAAAAGGGCGATGACACATGAGTGCATCATGCTTTTTGAGATATTAATGACAAAGAGATTATATTACACAGTGCATGTCTTTAAATTGGTTGTCACTACTATGACAATCCTTATCTCATCAGGGGCCCTGATGGGTTGCTCGATCCCACTCTTGGCCTTTGAATATTATTCACCACTGTCGAGATAAGATCCTATATGGTCACACACTATAGCATATTCAAGAATCTTCCATATTCAGTTGAATAGGATTTTTAGACATGGTGGGCCCCGCCACTAGGGTCCGGGATTTGTCCGAAGAAAAATTATCACCAATGAAATAAATAAATTCATATTATTCGTGTTTAGAATAATGATTATTGAAATTATTTATTAAATGTATTTACAATTTTTAAGTAAATACCAGAAAAATATTAATTGAAGAATATTAAATTATTCAAGGTTCAATTAATATTTATGGGAGAGACGAGTCGAGTTAATGAATTAATTATTATCATGTAATATATTTAATATATCACAAGTAAATGATAATAATATTTATGACTCAGTTTAGTAGTGATAAAATGTCATTGATAGTGTGTTAAGTATTCGAGGCCGGCAAGGCTATACCGTGTATTTTAATTAAGCACTATAAATAGAAGAAGATGGTATTTTTTGAATAATATTAATGGTGATTATATCTCTTATCTTCTTTCCCATGATCTAGAGAGAGAGGCTCTAGATCCAATGAGCACGGATCAAGCACTCTCTCAGGCATCGCTTGCGAGGTGATGCGGTGACTGTTGGAGCATCGAAGCCATCGTCACAATTCGACGCTAGAACCCAAATTACGACGAACAGAGCTCCCGTGGATTTCTTGAAGAGCATTTGGGAAATCTAAAGGAGTTAAATGTCATATTATTTGATCATATATCACCAAAAATGATCAAACATCATGTGCGAATTTGAAATTAAACCAGGTTTTTTACGGTTTCTTTTTGTGCTTAAAATCCTTCACGCGTGGTCCTCAGCTAAGACCAGGCTGCTTTTCACTGATGTCAACATGTTTACGTCAATCATCGGTGGAAAAAATTATAAACCCACCTATTTAGGGGTTCTTTTTCATGCCTGATTGCAACAACAGCGACTTGGGGTATGTTACACGGAACACCGATGTTTCTACAATACATCAATTTTTTGTTATAATTATTTAAATAAGATATCACATTACTATTAAATTAACAGTTATGAATATTATTAAGTAATTTATGACAATATATGGTTTATAAAAACATAATATGAATTCATAGGTTACCAATTAATCATAAATGAATATGAAAAATGAATTCAATGTAGAGGGAAATATTATTATTTTTATGGTCACAAAGGTGGTTTACCATAATAAATTAAATTAAATGCCTTTAGTGGGTGATATTATTGTAATATATATGTTATATATTCAATAAAATATTTTTTAGACTCATAAGATATATTTTATAGACAGAAGATAAGAACAAACTAAATTTTATGTTCAGAATCCTATATTTTTATTATGACATTTTTACCGCCTTTTAATGGAAACCTAATTTTAAATACAATTTTAGGAACTTTTATGGATTTAATATGTTTAAATAAACTCTATATTTTGAATAAAACATAAAAATTAGGTTAGGATAATTTTTTTTATTTACCTATAAGGTTACATCTTTTAGTGAATAGTTAAAAATGATGTATTTTAATTCAAACCCGTTTTTTCATCTAATTTATTTGTAAGGTTAAATTATATTATAAGTTGGTTTAAAAGTTAATTAGATAATAATTTTATTAGTTAATAAAATTTAGGTCATTAATACTCACTTTACATGGAAATTTTATATAAAATTTTATCAAACTTTTGAATGTTTTTCTTTAAAATCCTGCATTGTCTACCCGACTACGATATTAATTTAAAAATAATTTCTTCCACTTCTGTGACTATAATTTAGAAAAATGGAATCCATATTTTTTATTATCTTAATTTATAATCTCTATTAAGTTCAACATTGTTTTTGAAAAAATAAATATAACTGAAAGTGATTAAAATTAATTACATCAGTTAAGAGAAAAATTAGGTTAATAAAGTAGTAAACCTTAGATTTAAGACCCAAAAGGACATAAAAACTTCTCCAACACCCTTTTTATGGTAATAATTTTTCCATTAACCTTACATTATTTTTTTTGTTTTTTATGACTTCTTTTTTGTTAAAACGTGGGTACACCTAACTTGTTTTCAAAAATTCCAAGTGTGTCCTTTTCCTTCCCTATAAAAGCCCATCACCTCTCCTCGTTCCTCACACCTCTAAAACCACTTATGTTCAGAAAATATATACCCAATAAAATTTCCAAAAATACTACCTTCCTATTATAATCCTTCCCTTTTTCATAAATACAACCACTGAAAACTTTTGGTACAAACAAATAGGAGTTACTTGGTTAAGAGGTAACGTCTTCTCTCAAGATCCTTTTTTTATATTCATTATCCACCACATACACTATATTTATACCATTAATGTATGAAAAAAACCAAAAATAATAGTATGTTTTTATGTTACGGGTTATACCAACACATACACACACCCCCGTCGAATGGATAACAAACATACTGTTTACATGTATGGCGAACTAATGCCTCACTAAACATTGATTGTTCATTTTTTATTTTCAGCCTATATTGGTGGAAATTATGATAGAAGATATATTTATATATTTAATATATTATATTTATTATTTTATTAATATTCTTTATTATGTTTAAAACACATATCTTATTACCTACTATTTTATGTAAATACGATAATTTCGTTTGAGGAAGTGTGGAGTACCGCTCCCTGAAGGTGATGTGATTCATTCACACACTACATGGAATGTATTAAGGATGGGTTTAGTTAAATTATATGATATATATAACATTATAATTTTAATTTTATTATATTATATATATATACATATATTTCATTTTCTTTGTTTCTTTCAATACGATAATAAAAATGGAAACAGTGTTCATGCATACTTACGGCTTACCATCTCCATGAATGGTGTATTACATTTTATAATTATTTATTGTAAAGAATATTATACACATATAATGGGTATAAATTATATTTTTATCATGTTTTATATTCTATAATCGTGATATAAATATAAGTACCAACGCTATAACAAATTAAGACACATGTGAAGAACAAAGCGAATTTTATCTGAAGTGAAACCATAACATGAGATAGTTAATAATAACATAATATAAGGTCATAATCAAACCATATATGGTATTACATATAATAATATATTTATTTAATATATTTAAAATAAATTCATATTTATTATACAGCTGGTTTGAATGAGTATGACGAGAGTGAAGACATGTGGTAAGGGGATTTCGTCTCACTTTTTATTTCTTTGAGATACATGATTTATTCACCACCCATTACTTTTCTATGGTGTGTATACTAACCATGGATGTATTAGATGATTATTATAATTAAATTTATGAGTATTTACATATCCATTCAATGATCTTAATTTCATGGGTTTTATGTTCCAAAATTTACCAAATCAGTAAAATAGTTTTGTCTCAATTTACCTTCTTAGAGAGTCATGTTTTGTTATGAGCCTAAATTCATTTTGAGGTGTATATAATTCCATTTTACATGATATTTCATGAATATATATATTTTAATAATATTATAAGCTTATTTTAATTTTCATTTCTTACATGGAGAGTATGATCCCAAGTTACCAAGTGATAAGAGTTTATTGAAACAATATCATAGCCTCTCAAGTTTATTTATATTTATGATTACTTTGATGAAATATTATAACCCATATCACAATACATTCATGAATTTTATTATCATCTGGTTATTCATGATATAATTATGTATTGGTACCATTTTATACTCTTTGGTACATAATATAGTTAAGAAATTGTTTTTAATAAATCCAAACATTACCCTCTATTCGGTTGAAAATCTATGTTCCTTCAAAACATGTTTTCTAAAAATGGCTTACAAGAATATTATACCATTATCCTATAATAATTGAAATTATTTATGTTACGCATGATCTTCTAGGTGATTATCTAGAGGTTCTACTCATATTCTTTCTATGAATGGGTTATTCATAATGTCATGATCTTTATGAAACTCATTTCTCTTTCATGGGTTATACTTTTATGAAACCCGTTTCTATTTCACCGGTAATTATTTTGATAAAATCCTTATGAAACCTATATCATTTTCCATTGGTTATGATATTATTATATGTTTATGATAACTATTTCATTTCATGGGTTAATATTTGATTTTTTATGATTTTATGTCACATGTATTTATGATTTCACTATGAGATGGGTGGGAACTATATCTCCCTCCAATGAATTGGGTAAATATTTATATCTCATGAGATAGACATGGCTAGAATAGTAAATGAACTCGGGTCTATAATACAGGGCTGAAATGGTGGTGTACCTAGTTCAGTAATGGAATTTTTATACTAAGATGGTATTGAAAGAAATGCCTTGACTACTATCGAAATCATTATATATTCTTATATGTCTACCAAAATTCCATGTTTCAATCATATGTTATGATTTCATGGATTGTGTTCTTTGTTTCCTTATGAATCATGTATTATGAACTGACAATCATCATGCCATGATTTCGGTTTATAATCTTCAATATGCAATGTATGATATTCTATTGTTAAGATCACATTCTCATAACCCTATGCTATTGTTTATTCTTACATGTATACCATTTTTACCCTTACTAAGAATTTTATATCACCCCTTTTAGGTTTACTTCCATAGGTTATAAAGAAATGTATTATTTCTGAAGTGTCTAAGAAGGGTTCTAGTAAAAAAGAACCTAGTGGAAGATGATGTAGCTCATTTATGTACTAGTATTTATGTTTCCATGTTTCCAAAGGCACTATAATAGTTTAGTATTTGGGTGTCTGTTTGTATAATGTTTAAGTATTCCACAAATGTTCTATAATGTTAATGTTTTAAAAGTGATGGTCACTATAGTATACAGACCAAATTCCATCTTTTGTTGTGAAAACTATGAATAAAGTAGAAGACATAATGGATCTCTGGTTGATGAGGAGAAGGGGATAAAAATTCAAAATGTGTACTCTTGAACAGAACCTTACCGGTAGTGGTTGGATAATTCCTCAAAAGGATTTTGGATATCAAGGCCTCTAAAACAGTCTATGAGCTCCTCCTTGAAAGTACGCTAATATATTCCTATCCGAACATCATGCATAAAGGTAAACCAATTGATTGCAATTTCTTTCTTTCTCAATTTTTAAAAGGAAACCTTCTTGAAGTTTTACGCTTAACTAATTCGAAATAATAATTTTGGTATTGTAATACAGCCTTGAATATCTAAGCCATCAAAAACTAGAATGTCAATGTAGATGTCGGGGACACTGTTGGGGTAAATGGTTGGTGGGGTGGGTGGGATTAATGGAGACCACTAGGGGTGATCAACGATGGGTGATTCTATTGCATGGGAGGCTGGCAAGTAAAAAATAGAGGAAGGAGGTACCTCATGATGTTGTGGAGTCTTCTCCCAGTGGCACACCATGGAAGAAATATTTTGTTGGAATTTGGTTAAGGACTATGCCTATGCCTGTCAGCATGATCATCCTACTCGATGTGTGCCTACTGTTGTGTGGTGAGTACATCAATGTTATAGGTTAAGGTTGATTTTTTTTTCAATTTTGAGGTTGATCATTCCAGATAATTGTTCAAACCCCTCTAGGAGAGAATGATTCTGAGTCTCCATTGACAGGACGTGGTAGGTCAGACCAATTGATTAAGACGAACCACTAAATTCCTATGTATTTGTATTAATGTATACTATAAAGGATAATTACAACAAATGGATAAATAGGTTAGAAAGTGGAGAAGAAAACACATTAGGTGGAGGAGTCTCCCTCAAACCTTTCCATGACCCGGGCCATAATAGACTAATAACTCTTTTTCATCTCTCACCCCCAACACTTATAACCACCCGAAGGAATCATCAACAAAATCTCCGCAGGGACCACCTTAGTTTTTTGGGGGCTGATATTGGGACCATTTGACCCCTCCTATAATATAATTTTTAGGTGGTGGTATTATGTGTTCTATAAAAAAATTCCATTCATTTGACAAGAAAATACATATAGACTATGATTTCATTATACTAAGGAAATTTATGGTCATGGTTAGTTGAGTGACATGTGATGTATTCAGCTACTTGTATGAGGGATATGTGATTTTCTCATCTGCAAAATGAATGAAATGTGATATATACATCGACTTGGTTGGTATTTTTTCATTGAATCATGAATATATGAGATGACCTATACTATATTTACATGTTTCATGTCTACTAGTCACTTGATGTCATAGGAAAAGGATTTATATTGGTATACATACTATGTATATGATGCATCTTATAAGGATCATGATCATATGGATATATGAGTAGTTTGATAGAGATCACATGAGCCCATTTTTTAGCTTGAGCAGCACTAACGTTTTACCAAAATCCACCATTTTCTTTCATTTATGGAATTAAGATTTTATATTTTATTTCAACATGAAAAAGACCAAAAGGGTGACATAATTATGAATTAATATAAAGAATAAATTTTGGAAAAGTTTCTATTCAAAAAATGAATAGAGTTTGACAAACCGTATCCAAAGGAGTTTGGACGGATTCACAAAGAGTTGTGAAGTTTTTTATGAAATCCATATTAGATTTTAATTCAAACGGGAGATTATATGAAATGCACTAAAATAGAGATATTATATTTCATGATATCCCCTAGGCTATAGCAAGCGATATGGGAATGCAAATTCTTCTACCATAGCATACGATTGGTATCAATCATAGTGCGTGATAGATGAGTGATATGTGATGTAAAGTGATAATCTATTGCCAAATAGTCAACATGGTTTCCTTAAGTTATGAATCAATGATTTGATTCGTTTATAGTTATACAAATGTATAATAAACATCAAAATTTTAAATTATTGTGAAACTCTAAAGGATATATGTTATTGTAACATATGTCAATTGTCAAGTGTTGGCAGCTGATGCCCGACTCCCTTTATTGAATGAAGGGAGACTACATTAAGGGATGTGATTCTCCTATTGGAGGCACACAACACTATCTAGCCTTAGTCATATCTCTCTTCATTCTAGTTCTTCTTCCATCACTTAGAAGGTTTTATAACACTTTAGTAGATTGTAGGATCCTCTCGTTACGGATGAAGATTCCAGTGGTGGGTGGAATCCTTGTGGAGGTGATAGTCGGTGGGTTGTTATTGGGTGATTACAATAAAGTAAACTCCTTTGAGCTTGATGTCATTGAATCTTGATACATTTTATGTACACATGTAATTTATGTTCTTCATTTTACATTATAGTTTTGTTGATGATAGTTTGGGCACTTTAAATGGGTTTCTTCTACTATGTCAGTCATATAATGATCCCCCAAATCCTATCAACATGTCCCTCACCCAAATATATAAGAACATCATATGTACTGTCTATGTTCGGCAAAACACTTCTTCAGTCTATCTCAATCAAGGTATTAGATGTCAAACTCATCATACGAGAGGAAAAATATCATCGTAGTTCAGCTCCAACCGATGACATGTTCAACAACATTCTCATTCACTCCCTGATTAGCTAGATATCAAGGATTGTGTATGAAAGGTATAAAAGTATGAATGTTCTCATTCTATGTATCTCACCAATATCAAGTAGTGGGGAATCTAAATATGATCCATTCATCCCTAGCATACCAAATACATAGTATATGATACTTCAAGTATTATACTTTGTTGGTCATTCAGTGCACAAAACCTATTTTGTGGCTCATGAGAATATTTCGTATCTCGATACAAGAATCGTACTCATTCTAAATTTATCATTTCATCATAAACTATGATATTTAAATATGAACATTAGTTTTGGGTAGTAAATTTTCAATATACTTTATGAAATATATATACATACATACACTTATCCAACTTGAAAGTAGGATAAAGTGGAGATTTCATTTTTGTAAAATATGATAAAATCTATATTATTGAACTCATAAAATAATACTTAACAAAACCAAACATAATAGTATGTCTAACATATCATATATGATAGACTATCAGATTAGTTTTATGTTTGTTAAAATTTCAGGGGTTTTGTTGCACTCGCTACTTCTATGTAATTATTATCGTGTATCTATGTGACCACCTGATAAAACTCCCTAACTAAACTCTTTGTGAACAACATCCATGAATAAATCAAGTTTGAATAATGATGAGATTGATAAATCATATTCCTAATGTTCAACTCCTTGAACATATTAAATATTCTTTACTCCACAACATCAAATGTTACGATGCCAACTATTTTTTATTACTTGGAACTATTTCAAAGTACATCATCATCATTCTTGGAACCCATTCCATCAAAATATTCCTTGAAATATTTTATAAACTAATGAAACTATATACATTAAATCTTTTCCAACAAATCCTAAACTCCAATATGATAAAGTGGAATTCACTCTGTTACAAGAACTAAATTTAACTCTTTAAATTTCTATTTACCCATATTCCCTAAACTATTTTAGGGATATTAAGTGAAATTCACTTTTATTTTGACTAGAAAAATATTTTATTTATTCACTTTTAGCTTCTCAATGTTCAAACATACATTGAATTGCTTCTTAGACACAATATTTGTAATACCCTGGTCCTGTACCATTGATCTATTTCCTAGACAAAGAGTTGTTGAGACCTTAGGCGCACCACCTCATATGCCAGAGACTGTAGACTAGCAGTGAGGCTATAGGTTGTTGCAATGGGGGAGACTATACTCTCATATCATACTGCATAATAATAATTGAATAATGAAACATCATCCAAAATAATAAATCAAATATTGAAAGGAAAATAAACCAAACATGGTATATCAAATATAATTGAAAAATCATACAACTATAATAATAAATCAGAGTATGAAGAAGCAATAAACATAACATGCTATATTAAATGTAAATGTGGAATCATATATTCATAATGACTCGTGATCATTTAGGCACACAACTACTGATCGCCCACTAGGTTGATCACAAATACAGACAAATGGAATAAAATTTCAAGGCTCTACTGTTATCCATGATCCATACCTCATCCATTTTCCAACTTCATCCAAAATAACCATCTAAACAATCAATCTCAAACCCCTTCCAAAACTAAACCAATTATTAGTGAAGGTTTTTGGGGTACCAAAGATTCATGGATTCCTGATAAGGGTGTGAGTAAAACTCAGTATTGCACCACCAACACGGTCTCACACATAACTATTAAATGTAGTGTTTGGACATGTGACATTCTCAAATTAACAAATAAATTAATTATATAAACGTAAATAAATAACCATTGTAAATTCTTAGGTTCTAATAGGACTTGGGATAGACTCGAACCTTTTTCGGCTAGTTTCGGAGTGTCTTTGAGCATTCCATGCAATCATATCAATCGATATCAGGCACATGGCTGCTTCCTAAGAGAAAGTCCTAGGAAATCTGGTAGTATTAGGCTTAATGGTTGATTCCTAAGACTATTTCACTAGGAAATAAATAGTCATCAGAAATCATCTTTGATTCCTAGGAAGTAATCCAGTAGTATGAAGCTCAATGGACATTGCATCCAACCCAAATCATCTTATATAATACATCTCGACAAGGTATGAAATCTACCTAAACTCTCTCAACATAAGTGGGTTCAGCCTCTCAATAACACAAACTAACATCGCCACTAACACCATATCTATCTCACATAGCTGATTTGGGTTTTAACGTGGCATCTGAAATCACCACTACACATTCTGAAACTAACCCTCTATAGGGTCATCTAATCACTAGGGTACCCTCTAGGGTCACCTAACTCACATCATAGAATGAACACTCACCTAGATTCCATTTCCCCATTCCCATATATAAGTTCAACACCCATCACTCATAGGGAATAGTGTCCCCTGGCACTGTAATGATCACAACACAACCTCATTGGCCTTATAAGTTAATCCTCACCGGCATTGATCCAAAGAGATGGATCAATTCCTACCTCACTTCCTAGATCATTTCAAGTCGATCCACTTACCAAACATATCCCGAGTATACCTAGGGAATACCCACCTTGGTATAAAAATCTCAATTAGGGAGTAACACTCCCCCCAATTTTATCAAAACTAGCCCCCGAGCTATAAGGCATCTCAAGGTTCTCACACGACCTACACAGGCCAATCATCTCAACCCAACACTCTCCTCTACAAGAAGGTGTAAAAGGATCCTACACTAGGGCCACTGTGTTGCAATTCATCTAATTCATACCCCTCAGGGTCCTATCATGTCAAGGAAAGCATATATATTCAAAGCATCACCCATTAGTGGTCGAGGCATCAATCCACTGCAGAAGGTCCCTCGTGGCCTTGGCACTTTGTTCAATAAATTCCTGGGAATTTCATTTAAATTAAACAATTTTTTTTAACTAAAATGATTAATCACCCATAATGGAGAGACCACACATATAATATTCCACATATATGTGAAAATGAAAATATCACGGGCATGTTCATGGGACCACCTACCTTATTTTGGAGTTATCCCCTTTTTAATTCATAGGATAGGAGCACTAGCTAAAGCTCATACATGTCCAATAGTCTATCATATATATTCATGAGGCTTCATCTCACATCATTACATTTAAATAAATTAATTGAAACAATTTATAATTAATTTCACAATTTAATTTAAATAGGAATAATGCCTAAAATTTCATTGGGCATCACCCGCTTGCTGGAACATCGAGAAATGGGGTAAGGTCCACTCTAAACATACACCTAGACCTAATCCATAAGAAATACCCAAAAAATACAATTTATTCAACAACAAAATTCATTCAATTTAAAAAAAACATTAAATAAATTCACATTGTGATGTACCTCAACTGCAACAGCAAGCAATCATCCTCACTGGATGTCCACTGTCCACCGCATGAAAAATCCCCATCATTATCATCCAATTCCACCATGCGTTGGTGGAATTAGTATTAAATCCTAAACTAAAAGTCCCAATAATTAGAGGGGTGTGAGGGGAAAATCAAAATGAAGAGGGAACGAATGAAACATACCTATGATGCCATGAAATTGTACCAAGATCCATCCCCTCTCAAGGGGGATTGAATAGAAAGAATGGGAGGGGGAGATCTGGTTAAATATCCTCTCCCTAACACCCCAAACCCCCTAAATCCGGAAGCACCCTCTATCAAAATAATATGGATTGGCCTTTTTCAAAAAAACACTCATCTCTACTTCGTGACATGAACTAGGAGGTTTACGGTGTGAACACCTCTAGGAATAGGGCCCTGAAAATCAGCCTGACATTTTCACAGTTTAAACCCTCGATTCTCTGTGTTAATATCTCAAGGAAGAGGCTCCTCTTATTGGGGAAAATCCCGATTTCATGCCGAAAATTTCAGGCCAAAAAATATCGTGAGAAACCTGATGAAATATAGAAGCAATATGAGCAGAATAAATCAATCAACAATCCAGATTTTTAACGTGGAAAAACCCTCTCATGCGGAGGATTAAAAACCATGGGGAAATTCTCAAAATATCCAATATGAATCTTAGAATACAGGAATTCAAGTAATTCCCAAACATGAATTACAAATGAGAGAGCGTAGAAAACCTGTGTGAAATCCACACCCCAATACACCTCTTCCTTCTCTCTGATAATAATCTCACTGATGCCATGTATCAGAAGATCAATCTATGACAAAACGTCACCCTTATGTCGACAAATCGTCACTACCTCAGAGATATTGACCCGAAGACATTTCATCCTCGCACCAACATGCGACACCCGAATGGTCTCTCCATTATGATGTATCACCAATCTGTAATCGGGACACGCCACCAGATCACCTCTATCAGGAAGACTTTCGATACGTGGATCAATCACTAATCATGTTGCTACTACTTCACAGTTGAATAACACCGAGACACTGCACATGCTACTGCCAACGAGGTAGCCACCTTCTTGCTCTCGGTGGACTACATCTTGAGAAGCTCTCCCTGTTCACCACCAGCAGCTTCCCCTTTTACAGGCTTCACTGTTTCCTTTTTAAAATATAGATAAGATATGAAATATAATATCTTAAATCTTTAAATCACCATGTATATACCATGTTAATATTTAAACACTTATCTCATCTAAATAGATAAGATATATCTCCCCATGAGATACCCATGCAGCCTTATCTGTGATATGATAAAAGATATCTAATATTCAAAAACATATCTTATCTCAAATCTGGAAACACCAAGATGCGGGCTGAATCTCAACAATCTCCCCCATCAACCCATCAATGGATATACCATCCAACAAACTTAGTTGGACCAAAAAACATATTGGTATCGTACCAACCACCATCCTCTGCAGAAAAATTATGACTCCCTTTTGCAACTCTGGCAGAAACCGGATTGCTCCCCCTGAAAAAGAAACTCAAACGCCAAAGTCTTCATCATACCCGTGTCTGCACCACAAATACGAGAATAAAAAATATCTGGTTCCCACAAAATCTTGATCGCCACAAAATATGGAGCACCTGGAGGAAAAACTTTCTCCCCCTGCCCAAAATCTCGAGCACCTAGCGCATCACCTTGATCTTCAAATTTTAATTCTTTCATCACCAGTCACACATTATGAAGAAAAGAATTAGGTGTAAGATCTTGAACACCTCCTTCAACCTACATTCCAAAACTTATTCTTCCTCACACATGCATCATCAATCCTATTCAAAGCTTCCAAAAAATTCTCACCAAAGATTGCAAGCCCAAACCATCACCCCTAATACAACTTGTTGGGGAGAATCCCAATTCCGGGCTGAAAATTGTTTGACAAAAAATATCGTGAGAAACCCGATGAAATATAGAAGCAATATGAGCAGAATAAATCAATCATCACGTAGAAATTTTAACGTGGAAAACCCTCCCATGAAGAGGATTAAAAACCACAGGGAAATTCCGAAAATATCCACTATGTATCAGAGAATACAAGAATTCCAGTAATTTCCAAACTTGAATTACAAATGAGAGAGCGTAGAAAACCAGTGTGAAATCCACACCCCGATATGCCTCTTCCTTCTCTCTAATAATAATCTCACGGACGCCATGTATCGGAAGATCAATCTGGGACAAAACTTCACCCTTCTGTCGACGAAACCTCGCTACCTCGGTGATCTTCACCCGAACACGTGTCAACCTCACACCAACTTGAGACACCCAAATGATCTTGCCGTCATGATGTACCGCCAATCTACAATCATGACACGCCACCTGATCACCTCTATCAGGAAAACTTTCGATGTGTGGCTAGATCATTAATCATGTTACTGCTACTTAACACTTGTAGAACACCGAGACGCCGCACATGCTACCACCAACGCAGTAGCCCCCTTCTTGCTCTCGATGGACTATAACTTGAGCATATCTCCCTGTTTTCCACCAGCAGCTTCCCCATTTATAGGCTTCATTGTTTCCTTTTTCAAATACAGATAAGATATGAAATATAATATCTTAAATATTCAAATCACCATGTATCTTCCATGTTAAGATTTAAACACGTATCCCATCTAAATAGATAAGATATATATCCCCATGAGATACCCATGCAACCTTATCTGTGATATGATAAAAGATATCTAATATTCAAAAACATATCTTATCTCAAATCCGGAAACACCATGATGAAGGATGAATCTCAACACCTCCCTCAGTCAAACCCCATTCACGGTTTGAACCATGGTTCACTACCCGAATGACTCAAATAAGGGTCCTTGAGCCCACACTTAAGGGTCTCATTCACGACAGGAATTCCCCAATCATGGCGTGAATACACTTTTTAAGGGTCCCTCCCTAAGATAAAAATTCTTCCATGCCATGAAGCCTCTTTTGTGGCTTATACTTCACCCCACTGCAAGCATTCAGGAATTGAAACATAGTTCACGATGTTAATTACTATAGACAACTAAATTTCATCACCTAGGTCACCCTGACCCTTCTCCAACTTCCACTCGAGCACCCAAATCACCATTTGGGCCTTGTTCCATGTCCAAATCCATCTCTAAGAGATGTTTCAGCTCTAAAAACTCTGATCTGAATCTCAAATATCAAAAATGACCCCTACTTCATAGCCAGAAAATTCAAATTCCTGTAAAATTTCACAACCTGAAAAAGTGATGATCATTACAGGCTCCCCACCATAACACTTCTCATCCCCAAAAAGTATCAATGAACATTATCCATAAATCATGACCCATCTCATTTGTTTATTCACGCTCAATTCACCTCATTCCTGGAACACCAATCATGATTTTTTTACACAATTCAAAACTTGAGGATTATTCATCAAAACCTGAGTTACCACTGGTAACAATCAGCAAAATTATAATACAATGCTCACCTGCACTCATCTATCTCAAGACACCAAGGTTTCATCAATTTATTCATAATTCATATTATGTATCTCCTCACCATAAGACTCATCTCATATGGGATGTTTCTGAGACATGGTGCTCCCCACCATTGGAATTTTCTACTAAAACACCTTACTAATAGCGAATGACCTCCTTGGTGCATTCTCCACATCACTGTACCCTTTACCAAAAAAACACAAAAACTTAATGCCACTCCTCATCTCAACTTCTAAAAATCAAATGAGTATCCACTGACCAAACAAAAGACTAGATATAATGGATTTTCCTCATAGATTTGGTTGATCCAAAAAACACACCTATTGTATCCAACACAATGTTCCCGATGCGATTTCTAATCTACCTCATCCAATTACACACGAAACCACTAGTCCAACCTTCTTTGACAGACCTTTTCCAAAAAATGATCAGTTTTACTCGTTGACATGCTATCAAACCCTACAATTTTGATTCTATGACTCTCAAAGGAACCCTGATTTTATACGCACACTTACATCGAAGTTCAAACCCAACATTCGGTGTAATTTCATGTTTAGATCCTCAACCAACCAAATTTTTCATCATGCTCCACTCATGAGTATCAACACAACCTCAATCTAACTCATTATTTGATCACAAATAAACCACCACGAGTGTGATGCTAATGTACGGACTTCATCTAACATCACATCTGAATCTCATATCTAGTATTCTCCACAAAACTATATATTTTCATATTTACCAACTCACTGACATCTAAACGCCATCTCGACCATGAAAAAATCTGTCACAGCCCACCCACAACCCTAATAACATGGTGATATACCTCTATGACGCATGTTATATCCGTCACCGCATGTATTGATTGGATGTAGCTGTCATGGTCATACTTGAGCACCAACGCGAAACATCATACAAATTTTTCTCAACTCACCAAAAAATCCATCCCCAACACTCACTAAATTTCATCCATAAAAAGTTTTATGCCCCTAATGGTGCACTGTAACACCCCAAACTTCTACAGTACGCTTCTCTTTGAATAATGTGATAGCGTGTGTTGTACGCAACACCGAGTTCTAACACACCATAACCAATCAAACTAGCCGTTATGAATAGTAATACCTACTTTTTGAAATTATATATATTTTATATTTCAAAATGGACTTCATTTTTGGATTCAGAATATCGAATTTAGCCTAAGGTGAAATTTTGGTACTTTTCGGATAACTTTAATATTTTGATGAATAGTGAAAATTACTAAATTTTAATTAAAAACAACTTTTTTAATCAAAATAATTAATAGTGATAAATTATAAATTTCAGAGGTTTTAAATTATATTTATAATATATTTTTACCATTTAATATAATTTTGGTCATTTTACATAATTTTACAATTAAACCGGACATAAACAAGTGTCAATCTTTTGATAGTTATTATCTCTTAAAAACACGCTTTTTGTTTTAACAACGGGAATTAATTTTAAATTAATTTCTGCCACTTATGTGTTTTGAATTTGGAAAAATGGATTCCATATTTGGAATCAGTATGTTAAAATTTTGTAAATCGGTAACATTTGTTTTTAGGCATTTTGAATAATTAATGCGGTAAATATTTTATTTACCATGGTTAAGGGTAAATCTGGTAAATAAGGGTTAAACAGATAATATTATAATAATACTAAATTACCTTAAAATGTGTCCTAAACTTAGTGGTTGATACATGTTCGACCATAGGCATCTTTGGGTCGATTTTGGGACCCCATGGTGCCACTTATAGGTGATAGGGACACTTTATTTTAATTAAGTTAAAATGAATACAAAAATGACACCAGAAGATATCTTTTAGAAAAACAATTTTTACATAGGGATATATATGTGGATTTTAGATTATAAATATTCATTAGAAAGATAAAAAGATTTCCTACATAATTATATTTTATTTATAATTTTTAGATATTAAATAATTTAATTTATTTATGACACAATGGTGATGCAGTAATTACTATAATAGTGAAAAATAAAAATAATTGATATTATAAATACCCAAATAAATATAATATGAAACTTTTCAGGCATTAAACTAATTTTATAGGATAATATAAAATATTAGGATGGATTAAATTGACTTTTTGCACAGTAATCAATCTGTTATGAGTTTCACAAAAATCAACTATTGAATAGTGTCAAAATTGACATAAAAGAGTTTTTTAAAAAAATATTATATTATTAATTGGTATTAAATTCCTAAAAATATAAGTCTCATCCAAGAGACTTATATCATGATAGGTGTCTCATTAATGGACCACTTGGGGGTATCTTGGATATATATAGTAAGTTTATTAACCATATTATATAAAAATACAAAGAGACATTTTAAAAGTGAAACTAATTAACTTAGAGTTAATACTTAAAGATAAGGTTAATATAAGTACCCAAACCTGTCTAAATTCTATTGTTTGAGTTGTTTTTGACCCCTACCAACCTTAAAATTTAAATAATCAACTTTTTATCTATTAGAAACCGAATATGAATTTATTATAAACTGATATTTCTAGCTTTTCCAAAGGTTCCCCTCACCCCTCTTATAAAAGGGAACTCCTCCTTATCTTTTCTTCAGACCTTCAAAGCCTTTGGTTCAGCCAAAATCTGCCCAAATACTCTCTCAAATTCCCTCAATACAACCTATAGGCCTTATTTTGATCATAAATCCAACCTAAGGATCCATTTTGATCAAATCAAAAGGAAGAACCCGAAGAAGAGGTAATGATTTCACCACCCTTTTCCAAGTTCTTTTCTTCTTCCACTTCTTCTTTCTTTGTTATTACAATTCTAAAATAATAACTCTAGTACAATATATATACTGTGATGTTATTATAAATATGGTACAACCATATTCAGTATTCTATCCACCCTTTGAATAACATGTCACCATACGTGCGTACGTACGGCTTACCGTCTCCACGTCGTGGTGTAATTGTTATTCAATATATTATTATTTGGATGGGTATAATAATGATGTGTAACTCATTTAAATAATAAATATAACATGTTAATGATTCTGTATATATGATATACCATCCATTTATCTATTATTTTAATATCAAAAAAATGATATTGTCGCTCCTGCGTACGTACGGACTACCGTCTCCACGAACGCGATGAGATTCATTCTCCATCGTATCCATTCAAGTATAATTATCATTTGATGATTTAAAAATGATTTTTAGGGACTTGATATCATTATGGATATTAATAAGATACAACCTATCCATAAAAAACATGGCTTATGTAACAAAAGATATAAAAGGAAACGAGTAAGCTAACACCCGAAACGACGATAATTCTAAGATATTATTAACAAATCAATGTTAAAAGATCATATATGATATCATATTAATATATATGATTCTTTTATAATTTAATAACAATTATTTCACCATTATACAGGAGGTTAACCTACCCCAACCAAGGAAAAGTACAAGGTAAGGGTTATTTCACAATCTCTTCATTATCCGAGGTTGTTTATACGTAATAATCTACTGGGATATCTTTATCATCCCCATCCATGATTCTTAAAAATGTATTTCAAATTTTTTTTAATATTTACTAGAATATGAGTTAAATTCATTTATACCCTTTTTGACTTTTATAAGTGGTTTATAAAGGAATCTTTCCATCTTTTTCAAAACAAGGTCCTTTTTAACCTTTTCGACAGAATTAAGGTAAGAATGTTTTTTTAACTTATACAGCGGGTGCGGCTATTTTCCGCCGTTATAAAATCATCAAAGCTTCCCTTACAAGCTTATAAAAATATTTTCAAAGAAAATGTTTTATTTTATATGGCTCTTAAATGATTTCAAAATAAAAAAGAGATATTTCTCTACAAAGAGTTTTGATTTCATCTATGTCAACATCCTTTGTTGGATTTTACGCTTATGTGAAGTTGATTTATTATGATACAAACTTATATGTTGTATTGAAGGTTTTGTGATATGTTTGACGGTGGATGTTCTATTTTTATACCATTCATGGTTTATGGTGAAACTATTGACATTTCATATGCTAGTTTTAATACGAATGTTTATGTTATGTTTAAACCTTTTCATATGGGAATGCATTGGACTTAATATGTGACGGGTGGAGCCCGCTATAGCTCCTCGATGCGTCGGTAGGTCTCATGAGACAAACTAGTGTCTTGGAACAAGGCCTTGAAAAAATGTTATTTGTAGTCTTGGCACGAGGCCTTGGCTATGTGGTTATGATAGTCTGCCATTATGAATTCCATCATTATGAAAGTGGTTATTGATTTTTCATGTGATTATTTGATTAGTAGAATATCCATGTGAATAAGTAAATGGAATTATTTAATTTTATTTATGCCATACTATGTTGAAAGTTCAAGTTTGAAAGGCTTTTTTTTAGTTATACATTGCCTTAAATGTTTATTCTTATTTATGAATGTTTCCGCTATATTGTTATCCTTAATGGTCATTTGAGCTCAACCCTTTTCTATGTTTTATTTTTTCACAGGAAGTGAAGAAGTAAATTATGAATGTCCTGCAGGGATATTATGAGGGGTTAATAGTGTGGACTATGGAGACAATATTTTGTTGTAGTAGTTTTTCACTTTATGATGTAATGTAAAACTTTATGAATATATCTATTGTTTCCAAGGCTACTAAACCAATCGGTCTTTCGAGATTTGATCTTTCTTGTGATCACGCCAATGTTATGTAATAATGCACTAACTCTAGGTAACTAGGGTCGGGACGTTACAATTGGTATCAGAGGAAGTTTAGTACAAACCTTGGAAGCTAGATTTAGATAAACTCTGATTAGAGCACGTAGACCTAAGATGAACTTTGAGGATTAGTATAGAAGAACTTCCTAGAATTTTGGTATTGTAGAGAATTTGTGATTTTTCCGAGCAATTCATCCCTGTCTGGATACGATCAGGTAGAGGCGGCTCTGGCACAGATGTACCTAGTGGTAAAACCTGAAAACACCGCTTTGAGCTAGACTCGAACGGGAACTGGTGCACGACAACGGGGCTTGCTGCACTCTTGGTTACGACACTCCTGGGGGATATGCTTAGGATAACTCTCATTTTCTTTACAAATAATTATGAAGGGTTTATGAGTATATACTTCCTCAAAGAAAACATTCTTATGATTATGGATTATATCCATAAATAGTTCAATTTATGTTAAGTATTTTATTAGTATGGGATTATGTATTTTGATTCATAAACTGATCTAGTTTATGCCATTGTTTAGAAATGGCACCTAGTGGAATAAATGGAAATAGTATCAATGCACGCACTCCATGTAGGGATTTCCCTCATGCTCAAGATAATTATAGTGGAGCTGGTGATTCAACTGGTGCCGATCAGCTAATCACCATACTGGGACAACTCACTCAGGTTATGAATAATAACCTTACCCATATGGAGCACCCTGATCCAAAGCGTGGAGGATCAATGTTAGATCGATTCATGAGGAAACAACCACCAAAGTTCAATGGGAGTACAAATTCCTTAGTAGTTGAGCAATGGATATTTTCCCTAGAAAAAATATTTCAGGCTTTGGGGAGTAGTGAAAGGGAAAAAGTTATCATGGCAGTTTACCACCTCATTGGAGATGCTGATCAATGGTGGTCATTGATTAAAAATACGAAGGAAGATGATGAAGTATCAAATATGGAATGGAGGGAGTTAAAAGATCTATTTTTAGAAAAATACTTTCCTCGCGACCATCGAGCAGATATGGAAAGGTAGTTTCTGAGTCTGAGACAAAAGGAGGATGAGAATGTCACAAAGTATGAGGCTAACTTTACAAGGTTAGCAAGGTATGCTGGAGATTATATACATAACCCAAGAAGTAAGATTGATTGTTTCTCTGATGGGTTAAAACCATTTCTCCGTCGAGCATTAGTCTCACAATCCTTTTCATCATACGAAGATATTGTCTCATGTGCTATCAAGACCGAAAATGAATTCTCTAAGTCTTATGACTTTAAAGAAAAGCAAGAGAAGAAGAGACCTGCTGATCAATTTGGGAATGGAAATAAGGGGAAGAAGGGAAAGGTTGAATATCCATCCTGTGGTAAATGCGGGAAGAAACAGCCTGGTACATGCTTGAAGGGAATGGGAGTCTGTTACAAGTGTGGTGAAAAAGGCCACCAAGCTCGTGATTGAAAGGGGAAGAAGGAAGCTACCAATGTTCAGTGCTACAATTGCAGGGAGATGGGACATTATGCAAATGAATTTCCTAAACGTCAGGAGAACATACCTCAGAAAAGGCCAAGGGATCAAGGCCAAGCTTATGTTAACACTACTGCTAAGGTAGAAGCTCCGAAAGACGTGGTGGTAGGTAATTTAATGGTTTCCTCAAGTTTAGCAAATGCATTATTTGATTCTGGATCATCGCATTGTTTCATATCATCCCAGTTTGGTAAGAAAATTAGATATTTCCAATTTGATTTAACAAGGGAGTTGTCAGTTAAAACTCCTAAGGGAAGTATCATTGCAACAAAGTTTTGTGAATCAGTCCCCATTAGAGCACATAAATGTTCTTTATCTGCTGATTTCATTGTCATACCTATGATTGAGTTTAATCCTCGGTATAGACTAGATTTCGGACTATGATGCGAAGATTTATTGTAAGAATAAAGAGGTTACTATTCTTGATGATAATGATAAGTAACACCTTATCTTTAGAGCAGAATTGTCACCACCTAATTCTTATTTAGATCCACCCCCAGTAGCTCACCTAAATTCAATTATTGGGGAGGAATAGAATGAAATAACTATGGGTGAGGAAAGGAATGTTCAAATAGAGTATGTACCTGTTGTAAAAGAATTTTTAGATGTATTTCCAGAAGATTTACCTGGACATCCTCCAGAACGAGAAGTTGAGTTTTCCATTGATTTAATTCCTAGATCAAGGCCTATATCGAAGACCCCTTATAGAATGGGCACTGTAGAGTTAGTAGAACTAAAGAAACAACTAGAGGAATTGTGTAATAAAGGATTTTCTAGACCTAGTGTTTCTCCATGGGGAGCCCCTGTTCTTTTTGTTAAAAAGAAAGATGGATCTATGAGGTTATGTATCGACTACAGGGAGATCAATGCTATAACAATAAAGAACAAGTATCCCCTACCTCTAATTGATGATTTATTTGACCAACTTCATGGAGCTCAATACTTTTCAAAGATTGACCTTCGATCTGGATACCATCAGTTCTGTGTGAAGAAGGAAGACATTGCGAAGACAGCATTTCGAACCAGGTACGGGCATTACGAGTTTACTATAATGCCTTTTGGATTGACTAATGCACCCTCTGTATTCATGGATCTAATGAATAGAGTTTTGAAGGAGTATCTCGATGAATTTTTGGTGGTATTAATTGATCATATCTTGGTATTCTCCAAAATCAACGAAGATCATGAAAATCACTTGCACATTATCTTGAAGACTCTGAGAAGGCATGAATTATATGGGATGTTTAGCAAGTGTGAATTCTGGCTTCAGGAGATTTCTTTTCTTGGCCATATTGTCTCTAAAGATGGATTCTCTATTGATCCTTCTAAGACCAAGGCAATCCAAGAATGGCCAGCACCTACGAGTATAACTGAGGTACGTAGTTTTATTGGTTTAGCAGGTTATAATCGATGTTTCATCCAGAATTTGGCCCGATTGGCTATCCCATTAACGAAGCTCACACGTAAAGGGGTTAAATTTGTTTGGACAAAAGAGTGTGAATAATGTTTTGAATAACTGAGGGGAATATTAGTCAATGCTCCTCTATTGACTCTACTATCGAGGAATGATGGGTTCGTTATTTATAGTGATGCATCGAAGAAAGGACTTGTTTGTGTCCTTATGTAGAATGATAGGGTTATTGCCTATGCATCATGACAGTTGAAAATTAATGAACAAAACTATCCTACTCATGATCTCAAGTTAGCAGCTGTGATCTTTGCTTTGAAGATATGGAGTCACTACCTCTATGGTGAAAAATGTGAGATTTATACTGATCACAAGAGTTTGAAGTATATTTTCTCACAAAAAGAACTCAACATGAGGCAAAGGAGATGGCTTGAATTACTCAAGGATTATGATTGCACAATACACTACCACCCGGGGAAGGCAAACAAGGTGGCAGATGCTTTGAGCAAAAAAGATCATGGAGTTTTGAACAATTTTAGAATTGAAAGGGATCCAATTTTCATGGATCTAGTGAAGATGGAGATGGGAATAACCAGGGAAGGTGAAACATCAATGCTTTTTCAAATGGTTTCCAAACCATCTTTACTAGAAAGGATTAAGAGTTCTCAGACCGATGATGAAGAATTTAAAAAGAATATTAAAGCTGTGAATGATGGGAGATTGAGATACTTTGTGTATGAAGATGGAATTTTGAAATTCGGGAAGAGACTTTGTGTTCCCGATATACCTGATCTAAAAAAGGGAATTACTGGATGATGCTCATAGTTCCAATTTCTCTATACACCCTGGGAGCACCAAAATGTATTGAGATTTGAAGGAACATTTTTGGTGGGACAACATGAAGAGGGAGATTGCTGATTTTGTGTCAAGATGTATGCTTTTTCAGCAAGTGAAAGCTGGAAGGAAACAGCCTGGAGGAGTCATGCAACCTCTTCCCATACCGGAGTGGAAATGGGACAATATTACGATGGACTTTGTCATGAGGCTACCAAAGACACTTAGAAGGAATGATGCAATATGGTTTATTGTTGATCGTCTTACCAAGTCAACAAATTTTCTTTCTATAAGAGAAGATCTACCCCTGGAACATCTAGCAAGACTATATATTAATGAAGTTTTGAGACTTCATGGAGTACCCCTATCGATTGTTTCTGATCGTGATCCCCGTTTTATTTCAAGATTTTGGAAAAGTCTTCAGAAATCCCTGGATACTGAACTTCATTTGACCACTGCTTACCACCCTCAGACAGACGGACAATCAGAATGGACTATTCAAACCTTATAAGACATGTTGAGATCTTGCTCACTTGACTTTCAGGGAATGTGGGATCAATATTTACCTCTCGTAGAATTTTCCTATAACAACAGCTTCCATTCGAGTATTTAGATGGAACCATATGAAACGTTATATGGAAAGAGATGACGTACACCAACCTGTTGGGATGACGTTGGTGAAAGAAAACTTGTAGGCCCAGAAATGGTGGAGGAAATGATGGAAAAGGTGAAGGTAATCCAAAATCACATCAAAGCAGCTCAAAGTAGGCAGAAGAGCTATGCCGATAATCGAAGGAAGGATTTGGAATTTCAAGTCGGTGATCATGTTTTTCTGAAGGTATATCCATGGAAGGGAGTCATACATTTTGGTAAGAAAGGTAAATTGAGTCCCAGGTACATCGGACCTTTCGAAATTCTAGAACGAATTAGGGCTGTATCTTACCGATTGGCAATGCCGCCAAGTCTCTCCAAAGTTCACGATGTGTTCCACGTATCTCTGTTGAGGAAATACATGCCTGACCCAATGCATGTACTCACCTATGAGGAATTAGAACTGGAACCTGATCTATCTTATTGTGAAGAGCCCATCAGGATTCTTGATACGAGAGAACAAGTACTGAGAAACCGGACGACACGTCTGGTAAAAGTTTTGTGGATAAACCATAAGATGGAAGACACAACGTGGGAACCCAAGGAACTTATGATGAAGAACCACCAGAGTCTTTTCATGTGATAAGTATTCTAGAAATTTGAAGAACAAAATTATTTGAAAGAGGGGAGAATGTAACACCCCAATCTTCTACGGTATGCTTCTCTTTGAATAATGTGATAGCGTGTGTTCTACGCAACACTGAGTTCTAACACACCATAACCAATCAAACTAGCTGTTATGAATAGTAATACCTACTTTTTGAAATTATATATATTTTATATTTCAAAATGGACTTCATTTTTGGATTCATAATATCGAATTTAGCCTAAGGTGAAATTTTGGTACTTTTCGGATAACTTTAATATTTTGATGAATAGTGAAACTTACTAAATTTTAATTAAAAACAACTTTTTTAATCAAAATAATTAATAGTGATAAATTATGAATTTGAGTGGTTTTAAATTATATTTAGAATATATTTTTACCATTTAATATAATGTTGTTCATTGGACATAATTTTACAATTAAACCGGACATAAACAAGTGTCAATCTTTTGATAGTTATTATCTCTTAAAAACACGCTTTTTGTTTTAACAACGGGAATTAATTTTAAATTAATTTCTGCCACTTATGTGTTTTGAATTTGGAAAAATGGATTCCATATTTGGAATCAGGATTTTTAAATTGTGTAAATAGGTAACATTTATTTTTAGGCAATTTGAATAATTACTGCGGTAAATATTTTATTTACTATGGTTAAGGGTAAATCTGGTAAATAAGGGTTAAAAAATAATATTATAAAAATACTAAATTACCCTAAAACGTGTCCTAACCATAGTGGTTGATACATGTTCGACTATAGTCATCTTGGGGTTGATTTTGGGACCCCATGGTGCCACTTGTAGGTGATAGGGACACTTTATTTTAATTAAGTTAAAATGAATACAAAAATGACACAAGCATATATCTTTTAGAAAAAAAATTTTTTACATAGGGTAATATATGTTGGATTTTCAATTATAAATATTAATTAGAAATATAAAAAAATTTCCCACATAATTATATTTTATTTATAATTTTTAGACATTAAATAATTTAATTTATTTGTGAAACAATGATGATGCAGTAATTACTATAATAGTGAAAAATCAAAATACTTGATATTATAAATACCCAAATAAATATAATATGAAACTTTTAATGAATTAAACTAATTTTATAGGATAATATGATATATTAGGATTGATTCAATTGAATTTGTTCAAAGTAATCAATCTGTTATGTGTTTCACAAAAATCAACTATTGAATAGTGTCAAAATTTACATAAGAGAGTTTTTAAAGAAAATATTATATTATTAATTGGTATTAAATTCCTAAAAATCTAAGTCTCGGCCAAGAGACTTATATCATGATAGTTATCTCATTAATGGACCACTTGGGGGTCTCTAAGATGTATATAGTAAGTTTATTAACCATATTATATAAAAATTCAAAGAGACATTGTAAAAGTGAAACTAATTAACTTAGAGTTAATACTTAAAGATAAGGTTAATATAATTACCCAAACCTGTCTAAATTCTATTGGTTGAGTTTTTTTCTACCCCTCCCCACCTTAAGATTTAAATAATCAACTTTGGAGCCATTATAAACCGAATATGAATTTATTATAAACTAATATTTCTAGCTTTTCCAAAGGTGCCCATCACCCCTCTTATAAAAGGGCACTCCTCCTTCTCTTTTTTTCAGACCATCAAAGCCTTTTGGTTCGGCCAAACTCTGCCTAAATACTCTCCCAACTTCCCTCACTACAACCTAGAGGCCTTAGTTTGATCAGAAATCCAACCTAACGAGCCCTTTTGATCAAATCAAAAGGAAGAACCCGAAGAAGAGGTAATTATTTCACCACCCGTTTCCAGGTTCCTTTCTTCTTCCACTTCTTCTTTCTTTGTTATTACCATTCTAAAATAATAACTCCAGTATCATATATATACCGTGATGTTATTATAAATATGGTACAACCATATTCAGTATTCTATCCACCCTTTGTATAA
This sequence comes from Viscum album, assembly GCA_963277665.1. NCBI lineage: Eukaryota > Viridiplantae > Streptophyta > Magnoliopsida > Santalales > Viscaceae > Viscum > Viscum album. Next base: position 60,387,219 of record OY728158.1, read on the forward strand.
CATGTCACCATACGTGCGTACGTACGGCTTACCATCTCCACGTCGTGGTGTAATTGTTATTCAATATATTATTATTTGGATGGGTATAATAATGATGTGTAACTCATTTAAATAATAAATATAAAATGTTAATGATTCTGTATATATGATATACCATCCATTTATATATTATTTTAATATCAAAAGAATGATATTTTCGCTCGTGCGTACGTACGGACTACTGTCTCCACGAACGCGATGAGATTCATTCTCCATCGTATCCATTAAAGTATAATTATCATTTGATGATTTAAAAATGATGTTTAAGGACTTTATATCATTCTAGATATTAATAATATACAACCTATCCATAACAAACATGTCTTATGTAACAAAACATATAAAAGAAAACGAGTAAGTTAACACCCGAAACGACGATAATTCTAAGATATTATTAACAAATCAATGTTAAACGATCATATATGATATCATATTAATATATATGATTCTTGTATAATTTAATAACAAATATTTCACCATTATACAGGAGCTTAACCTACCCCAACCAAGGAGAAGTACAAGGTAAGTGTTATTTCACAATCTCTTCATTATCTGAGGTTGTTTATACGTAATAATCTACTGGGATCTCTTTATCATCCACATCCATGTTTCTTAAAAATGTATTTCAAAACATTTTTACAATTTACTATAATATTAGTTAAATTCATTTATACCCTTTTTTACTTTTATAAGTTGTTTATAAAGGAATCTTTCCGTCGTTTTCAAAACAAGGTCCTTTTTAACCTTTTCGACAGAATTAAGGTAAGAATGTTTTTTAACTTATACGACGGGTGCGGCTATTTTCCGCCATTATAAAATCTTCAAAGCTTCCCTTACAAGCTTATAAGAATATTTTCAAAGAAAATGTTTTATTCTATATGGATCTTAAATTATTTCAAAATAAAAAGAGGTATTTCTCTAAAAAGAGTTTTGATTTCATCTATGTCAACATCCTTTGTTGGATTTTATGCTTATGTGAATTTGATTTATTATGATACAAACTTCTATGTTGTATTGAAGGTTTTGTGATATGTTTGACTGTGGATGTGCTATTTTTATACCATTCATGGTTTATGGTGAAAGTATTGACATTTCGTATGCTAGTTTTAATACGAATTTTTATGTTATGTTTAAACCTTTTCATATGGGAATGCATTGGACTTAATATGTGACGGGTGGAGCTGGCTATAGCTCCTCGATTCATCGGTAGGCCTCATGAGACAAACTAGTGTCTTGGCACAAGGCATTGACAAAATATTATTTGTAGTCTTGGCACGAGGCCTTGGCTATGTGGTTATGATAGTCTGGCATTATGCATTCCATCATTATGAAAGTGGTTATTGATTTGGCATGTGATTATTCGATTAGTAGAATATCCATGTGAATAAGTAAATGGAATTATTTCATTTTATTTATGCCATACTATATTGAAAGTTCAAGTTTGAAAGGCTTTTGTTTTAGTTATACATTGCCTTAAATGTTTATTCTTATTTATGAATGTTTCCGCTATATTGTTATCCTTACTGGGCATTTGAGCTCACCCCTTTTCTATGTTTTATTTTTCCCAGGAAGTTAAGAAGTAAATTATGAATGACCTGCAGGGATATTATGAGGGGTTAATAGTGTGGACTATGGAGACAATATGTTGTTGTAGTAGTTTTTCACTTTATGATGTAATGTAAAACTTTATGAATATATCTAGTTTTTCTAAGGCTACTAAACCAATCAGTCTTTCGAGATTTGATCTTTTTTGTGATCACTCCAATGTTATGTAATAATGCACCGACTCGAGGTAGCTTGGGTAGGGGCGTTACATGCACTCCCCACAATATGGGTTACATTACATTGCTCCATGAGCACAACCTCAAAATGATTCATCATCATGTGCGTCGCTCTATCAGAACCATGCCCACCCATCCCATCAATTCCTGACTAGGATTAACACGGATCAGCTATGCCGCAACACCCGATTCATTTCTTATGTCTCCACAACCACGAAGGTACATTTCCCCTTTTTTATCAAAACTCAGGGAAACCAAGCTTGTATTATTTTCATTGACTCTATCAGAGTGCGTAATAAAAAACAAATAACCAAACATCATCCACATTAATAAATCAGAGTATGCATAACCAATAAACACAACATTTTATATCATATTTAAGTGTGGAAACATAAAGTCATACAGACTCAAGATCATACTAGAACAAAACCACTAATCGTCCACTAGGATGATCACAAATACAATAAAAATGAAATAAAAGTTCAAGGCTCTACTGTTATCCCAGATCCAGACGTCATCTATCTAGTGACTCCATTCAAGCTATCTGGTTGAATGATCAATCTTGAGCCTTCGTGCAACCTGAATTTGTGATAAATGAAGACAATTTTGGTCCATAAGTGTCATGGTCATCCGAGCAAGGTCTGAGTAAAACTCAATAGGGCATTACCAACACGTCCCATAAAAAACCAGTAAATGTAGTGTATGTGCATGTGACATGCTCATATAAATAAATAAATAAATAGGAAAAATGTAAATAAATAACAAATGCCGATCCTTTTGTTCTAATGTGACATTAGGGATTAACCCAAACCTGATTCGGCCAGTTTCAGAGTGTCTCTGATCATGCCCTAAAATCAAGTCAAGCGATATTAGGACCATGGACGATTCTTCAGAGAATGTTCTAGGTAATATAGAAGTATCAGGTTTAGCAGTTGATTCCTTGGGGGTTAACCTAGTCAATCAATAGTTGTTGGTAATCATCGTTGATTATTAGTATGTAATCCTAGTATGTCCATAGTCATCAAGAATAAATTTGATCCCTAGGAGGTAATCCTAGGTGATCAATAGTCATCAGGCGTCATCACTAATTTTATTAAGTAGTGGGGTTTTATGTGTGTGTAAGTGTATGCCTAAGAGTATTGGGAAAGTTGTAGTGTCTAACTAACAAGGGAAACTTTTTCATTTCCTTTATTTGTTTGTTTTTGCTTTGTTATAGTATGTGGTAGATATTAATTGGGGGTGGTCTTCTCTCTATGGGATTTCCAGCTTTTCCTCTTTCTTCTGATAACTCATACTTCCTCTTTTTCTTTTTATATCCCTATTTACCTTGTTGTAATTCTTCTTCAGTTGAATGGAAATAAATTTTTTGTCCTATCTTCATCCTCTATTTCTATTATGCAATCATTATTTGGTAGATTCCTAACAATTTGGTACTTTGATTGAGAGAGAGTATGTGTGTGCTGATGTGTTGTGTTTGTTGTTGCAAACACCTTCAATCTTGGTAAATTGTTGAGAGAGACGATAGTTGGAGGATGATCGTAGAGAGATGAACTCAAGGGAAGCTGATTTTTTTGTACAAGGTTTTTTATTCTTTTCTCCCGTGACACATGATCTTCATCAGGACAACCACCATCGATGAGGTGTCCATGATTGCTACAGTGAATCGTGCTATTGGAATCCGTTGGAGTTGCTGGAGTGGTGAGACTGGACAACTGTTGAGGATGACTGACGCTAAGCACTCATTTGAATCTAAAAACCTCGTTTTCTTTTAAAAAAACCATTGTGTAGAATTTTACATTCTCTCCCCTACCTATTTTCTATTGTACACCGCAATTTAGAATCATTCGATGGGTGCACACATGCTGAAAGGTGACTAATACCGATAAGAGCAGTTGTGTGATAATCAGCACAAGCCGATTGTCAGTTGAGGATGCATCGACTGAGATAAATGTTCAAGGGTGTTGATCCCAGGATGAAAATTATAATTGAATAATCACTAGGCCAGTTGAAGATGGCTGATTCACTTAGCTATTGACTAAACGATGTAAGAATACTCTGCAATAGCTCAAGGACAGACTTCATTTATAGAATTTTTTCCAGAAGACAAAAAGAGATGAAGATTATATTGTGAGAGCTATTGAATGATCAGTAGGTATAATGGGAGTCAGTGCATGATTCAACCATGTTGTCAAATGTTGTAAATTTGGTTAGCGGTAAATTTGATTACCAGAAAGGTGTTGTTGTGAGTAGCGAGTACATCATAGCGTGTTTTTTTAGATGTAGATACAGGGATGTAGACACTAGCTATCATATGGAAAGTAATCCAACACCTGTTAACATGATTTTAGATGATGGATCGATGCATTCACAAGAGTTTGAGATATAGGATCTTCAAACACTAGTGGAACTCTTGGGCGGGCAACGTTCTGAGGAAAAACTTGTTCCTAGACTTTCGGTACCTTTGACTGTAAAAGTTGTGTGTCTGAGTGTGAATCCAGAAGGAAAACTGTGGAATGAGAGTGTTGATGTTCCTACGGAGATAGTTGGTCCAAATTATGGATATATTTCTGAATGTGATCAAGAACTGTTACTATTACTACTAAGATTGAATTCAAGCTTGGTGTTTTTTCTAGAGGTAGTGAGCATCCATCTTGGAGTGTGAAAAGTGCCAAAACCATTGTGGAGAACATCTTCACACTGGACCATAGTCTCTTAAAGGGGGTAGAGAGCTTGGAAGTAGACTGGTTTAGATAGTAAATGTTCGGTATGGAGCAGTTAAAATAGGATATGGCGGAATATTTCCTGGTGCATCCAATATAGGTAATTCATAATCATAATCATAGTGTGGACAAGTTCCTTCGAAGTGATGTTGCTTCTATTACCCTATTTGGTGATGTTAATGGGATTTTTCAGCGTAATCAAGGAACAAAAGTCCTTCTGAACAAGGTGTGGGATTGTTGTTGCATGTGCAGTGCACTGCAGAAGAGGATATTCCAACATTTTGTTTGGGATGGAGCTTTGTTGTTGTTATAACTGAGACTATAGAACATAAGGGTTGGCACAACATGATTAATCCAAAAATATGGACAGATGGAAACGACAACTTGAATAAAACATGGGGTAAATTTTCCCATGATACATCTTATGTTCCAAAGTCACAACATAAAGACGGTGTAGTCAAAACGAAGTTCAAAATATTTTTAAGTAATCTTGTAAATGATATGAATTTTTTTGGGTATGATTCTACAGTGCATGTACCATATCCTGTAGTTCCAAACGAGTTATAATTTTCATCCAAACTACCAAATTTTAGTTTAACATACTCTCTTTCCATAGTTCTGGAAATTTTAGAGGTGTGAGGAGGTCTAATTTAGCTCAGAGTTGGTGTTGGATGATGTTTAATGAGTTTTCAGACAAACCGAGAAAGTTTTTTTGGTTTACAAACTTTTAGTGATTGTGGTTATGTTAGAAGACATTCATGAGAACAAGTATAATATATTTGTGTGACTCACCTAGGAAATTTCTCTCTAGAATCCATTAAGTACAATGGAATGTGGGTTGCATTCCAGTTACTTCTTATGACAGTGAGTAATGAGACACATGCGTTGTTTGTTGGATGCACAAAGATATTATAACTTACCAAACGGGTGTGCGTTACTTTTTTGGAGATGGCTGAGGCATGTTGGGTGGTAGGTCTTCATGCTGGTATTCTCTATATATATTTTTGGATTGGGCCATGGCTTTGGAGTATCTTGGGAGGCTCGCTATTTTTTACTATACTAGATTTATTGGAAGCCATGTTGTAGGAAGCATGTTCTGGGTTACTGCAGTTCTTTTGTTTCAACCTATTTCACTACTTACACTAAAACTTGGTATATGTACCTCACATAAAGAATTTAAAAAATGATTTTTATCATGGGATAGCTCTCTCTTGGTTATCCAACAATTAAGTATAAATCATTTGGGCATCCAAATAACCCTAATGAAGTGGGAATTAAAGTTGAGGGGTTGGCTGAAAATTATGGTGAAATGAAGGTTTTTTGTGCTGCAGAGCAGCTGGAGATCACTGGTCTTGACTTTGGGGGCCAAATTGAGGATAAAAAGGATCAAGAACCACCACATCGGAATGAATTTCATCATGTTCCAAAACCAAGGGAAGTCAATGTTGTTGTTTTTTCACTTTTCCCACCACTAGATCCACCACCAAGTTGTTTCCATTCTAGTGCTACAATGGCTATGTTGGGTGGTCCGCCTTAGGGACAATATGGTTATTCAAGGTGGAGGTAATGTTAGGTAGTGGGGATGTCTATTCAAAAAATGAAGAGAGCCTGAAAAACCACATCCAATGGAGTTTGGATAGATTCACAAAGAGTTTCTATGTTTTTTTATGAAATCCATATGAGATTTTAATGCAAATGGGATATTGTATGATATTCACTAAAATAGGGATATCATATTTTATGATATCCCCTAGGCTAAAGAAATCGATATGAGAAAGAAAATGCTTCTATCATATCATATTATTTGTATCTATAATAGTGCATTATATGTGAGTGATATGCGATATCAAGTGCTTATCCACTGCCACATATTATACATAGTTTCCTTCAGTAATGAATCAATGAGTTGATTCATTTGTAGTTATAAAAATTTATAATAATCATTGAAATTTTAATCTATAATGAAACTCCAAAGGGTATATGTTATTGTAAAATATTTCAGTTGTCAAGTGCTTGAAGCAATGCTCAACTCCTTTCATTGAATGAAAGGTGCCTATATAAAGGGATTAGATTCTTCTATTAAGGGTACATGACACTTTTTATCCTCATTCAGTGATGCCCTGGACCTGGATTCCACTTAACAGGTGCCTCGAGCCCAGTGCACCACATGGCCTCAAACACATCTTCCCAAATGCAAGAGGATGTCGACTTGAATCATGGGCCTAGGGTGTGTTTCGGAGGAGAGTATTACCTCGTTACTAAAGTGTATCACAACATATGAATGTAAGCATAGATAAATAGTGGAAGCAATATAAGTAAATAGAAGTAACAATAGAAAAATAGATACCACAGTAACAATTACTGAAACAACTAGAATGAAATTCAACAACTGATGATGATATTTCATATCACTAGAAAACTAGAAAACATGGATACAAGATAGCAGGCATAATATGTTCCACAAAAGTATAAATAAATCAAAATACGATCCTAAGCATCCCGAGATCCAACTCGATCCTCTTCTATCATTTTATATCCTAAACAGCAAGTAATCAAGTGTTCGAAGACATATGCTTCCATTTGTCAACACCTTCATTCATGTAATCTATTATGGGTACCAAATAGTTCCTCGAGAGGGTGTTAGATAAATCTCAATGGACCACAACCAACAGTGTCTATAACACCAGACCAATGTAATAGAAATGTAACAGTGTGCAAGCATGCATATATAAGTAATGAATTAAATGTAACTAAATACCCAAGTACCTGATTCAGCCCTCAGCTATTGTATGAGCATGTAAACAATTCATTATTTGATTATTACCAGTTTATAAATAAGTCACATGTTAAAAATTGCAATGGTTCCATGTTGTTTTAAGGAAACCAGTAATGATATTTAATAGTGAATTCCCAAGGTAATAACAAAGATGACGTAGACCTCAAGGGTCTCCAACTCAGTAATAACTATATCCTAGCATGGGGTAATAGTGTAATACATGGAGAATATTCCATGAAATTCCACAAAGAGGTGCCTACTAAGTCCAAGGAGCTCATCCAAGGTAAAATAGAGCTAAGCAATGACTGGGCCAGATGGGATTTGAACATGGAACCTACTTTTCAATGCTGGATCCAAGGAGTGTATCCAAGGAATCCTGTAATGATATTAGAGGGATCCTATGGTGTCATGCCAGGCATCCAATGAATAGAAATGGACCAGGATCTAGATGGTCTCAACCTAAGAAATTTGTATCCTTGAATCAGAATGGGGTTCTTGAGTGCTCGTGGAATTCTCCGATCAGAATCCAAGGTGAGCTCGAGTTAGACCATTCCTATTTGATTATGAATTCATGTAATATTTAATTTGGTTCAAGCCTTTCCTTTCATTAGTGTGATAGGTTCAAGTAGCATGCAAACTTTTAATCAAGTCATTTGGTTTAATCCTTCCCTTTCATTAGTGTGATAAGGCCATGTAGTATAAAACCTTTTAATCAAGTCATTTAATTCATTTAAATCATATTCCATGTTCAAGGTTCATTCCTTTACTTTATATTAATATGTTAAGGGGTGCTACAGATATTTAACCTATTAATCATTCACAATTTAGTATAATTCATATACTTAGAATACATTCCAATTCACGTTTCACGTTTTATTATCAAATTGAAGCACTTACCTTGGGTGGCTAAAGTTGTGATCATACATGATACTTTCCATTATGAAATTATCATTATAAAAAATACATTTAATATAGAAACTCCTACTCTTAGGAAGGTTAATCCAAGGCACACCCGAATGGTGGATCAAATGCATCAAATACTAAAAACCCAATTATGGCATAACATCCTACATTGGATGGTTGGATTTATGGGAATAACCACTAACAATTAATCACATATTTGGAAAGATAATAACCATACGGTTCTAATGATTATAATAATGGCATAAAAATTTAACAACAACACCTGATGAAAACAGTGGGGCCCACACAACAATTCCAAAATCACAAACTTGAGGAATGAGTTATAGACCACCCACTTTATGCTTGTAAGAATATCCTCCTCCATTGTTGGCCCTTGATTTTTCTCAGATCAGAGTAGATCTAAGAAAAGGAGAAAAGCACATATACACTGATAACTAGTCCAGGAGAGATCAAATAATAGGAAAGGCTTAAATGCACTTGAGTACTTACCGTTGTGCATCCAACGTGATGAATGGAATCTCGAACGGATCTTGGATGAAGGAGATCTCTTGATTCCTACCTTAGATATTAAAAAAAACTACAAAATGTGAGCAATGGAGGAAAATCCTATATAAACTCAAATTAGAGAAGAAGGAAGGGGGATCTAATGAGATCATTAATGGAAAATAGGACAATTTACCTAGAAAATTAGCCTATGCATGGTTTGTCCGCACGGTTTGACAAACCACACACAAACCATGAACAATTACCTGGGAAGATGGAGAAATTGCATGATTGGCCCGCACGGTTGTGCCCCAACCATATGAGGTGGCTCTATCTAGAAAAAAACCATCTACATGGTTAGAAAAACCATGTTCCAACCATAAGATAACCTTGCGACTTGGATAGCTTCCTGAAAAATATGTGTTTCTGGATAAGAACAATCCCTAAACACCCTTGGGACCATTGCTAATTCTTTTGGAATCCATATTAGGTCCAAAGAAAATATTTAGACCGAAATTAAAAGGATCCATTCCTAAGTGAAAAATGGGTTCTTATAGTCTTCCCCCTTAAAAGAACCCTTCCCTGAGTTCACCTTCCAAGGGTGGTGAAAAACTATTTTATAAACATTCTAGACACTGAGCACATATGTTTTCTTCCCTCTCCCATGTCTCATCTTGTACTCGATCATGCTTCCATAGCACTCGTACTAGAGGGACAGACCAGCCTTAGGGAGCCTTTATGATCTGGAAAATGATGCGTACTAGATACTCCTCAATGGTAGCATTAGAATCCAATTCAACTTCCTCGGGATAAAATTTATGAGACAGATCAGCATGATACTGGAGAAAATGTCAGACGTGAAAGACATCATGCATGGTACAATACCTCTAAGGTAAAATCAACCTATAAGCTATCAGCCCAACTCTCTCTAGAATTTCAAAAGGCCCTATATAATGACCTGCCAATTCTCATTGGCTTGAGAGTTCAACGAGTCATTACTAGGCCTTAAGCGACATCCCCAAGTCACCAAAGGCCTACAATAAATGCCGAAGGGTTTCAAAATACTTGGGGGACGATTTACCCTCTAATATAAAACAACCCACAAATAGAGCAACTAGACAAAAATCTCCAAGAAACAACTATATGATGCATGATTTAAAAGCAAACAACTCAACCATCAATTTTATCAAAAACCAACCAAAAGTACCATAGTAAAAACCGACACTAAACATCAGAGTAGACAGTGGAAAGACAACTCAAAGAATACAAGACAACAACCCAACTTCCTGATCCACAAGCTCCAAGCTCCAACATCATGAACAATCCCAAGTACCGCAAAGCAGCACTCTAAACATGTGACACTTTACCTTTTCCAACGTCCGGGTATATGACATCTGCAAAAGCACCAACGTTCCAAATTAGGGGGGTGAGTAATGAAACTCAGTATGTTTTCCCCGATTACTTCCCAACCCATGCCTCTAGGATAAAACATGTTAGCACATTTATATAAAACAATTTGTATAAAACAATTCCAAAAACAGTTCACAATATAACAAGTTCCATGTCTAAGCCATTTTTTCCAACAAAACCATCTTTATCAAGAAAAGAAACCAAGAAATATTTCTAATCAAATTCACATTTCCACTTTGGCACATTCAACCCATTCCACAAATCTACACAACCAACCACGCATGCAACTTGGATCTCTCTAAACTCGCGAGTGGTGAGTTATCCTTCCACTAAGTCATCACATAGCGAACTACCTAGATGGGGGTACTTCACGACCTTATTCGTCCCAACCTCTTGATGGGGGGACTTCTCACCCTTATCCATCCCAAACTTCTGATGGGGGGACTTCTCACCCTTATCCATCCAAATGCACATGAACACATACCACAACCCATTAAAGTCCATGCCCAAAACCAACTGTGTTCAAAACCGTTCAATAAATCATCATCCTTTTATTAAAAACCATTTCTTTCAAGCAGAAAAACCATAGACAATTTAAAATCACCATTTAAATTTACTTCAACAACCAATTTCAAAAAACACACAATTTTTATCACCCATTACTAAAAATGGGTTTCAACCATTCATTCACAACAGATAAACAAACCATTTCAATCAAGGAAAACAAATTGAAACTAATCCTTCAAGTTCTAAGAAAAAGGAATCGAGAGTGAAGCCACCTACCTCAACAAAATGGGGGAAACCAAGCCACGGACGAAGAACACTCAAGAACACCAGGTCAGAACTCCAAAAACTCTCCTTAGATCTCTTCTCCTAACACAAACAAGACCAAATTTGTCATATTTGGCATCCACACCCTTGGATATATCCATAACGGGTGTAGATATAAGAAAAAAAGAGAAGAGGAGAAGTAGATCTATGTAGATCTAAGAAACCGATCAATAACGATCACATACCTTAAGAATCCGGATTAGATTCGCCAAGGGAAGCCTTCGGATCGCCTCTGGAACGCTTGGGAGAAGTCTTCTGACCTTCAAGGGAGAGAAATCATGAGTAAGGGCTGATTAGGAGTTTTAAACAAAGAAATTAGAGGAAAAATGTGTTAGATCCACAATTTTAGGATCTAACTTTATGTGACCGCACGGTTAGTCCGTATGGTTTAACAAACCGTGCACTAACCGTGCATTGGCTACTGCCTCGGCCACCCTTCTCGCCCGGTTAGTCCACACAGTTAGACAAACCATGCGCCGACCATGCGGAATCCACTACCTCCAAGACCCACTGTGCACGGTTTGGCCACATGGTTAGACAAACCTTGCGCCGACCGTGCGACTTCCCCTTTTCCTCAAAACATCATTCCATGTTCTCTCAACTCTCCCATCCAACACCCTTAACATTAAAACCATGAAAAGAATCAATAAAGGGTTACATACTAGAAAACAGGGGTACTGCATTCTCCCAACCATTGGCCTTTCCGTCCCCGGAATGTATAAAACCATTGCTTTCCTGAAAGGGTTCTGGCCACTGCTCTTTCATTTCTTTCTCGCGTTCCCACATCTCTTCCTGAATCTGACCATGCTACCATAAAACCCGAACTAGACCAATGATTTTTCCATTCAAGACTTTCTATTGCCTATCCACTATCCATACCGGGATATGTATCAATGAACCATCCGGCTCTAGGTCAATGTGATCACATCTGATCACATGGTCATGATCTGGTTGATACTTCTTTAACTGAGATACATGGAACACATTATGCATTGTACTGAACCATGGTGGTAATGCCAACCAATACGACACCTCTCCAACCCATTCCAGTATCTAAAAATGGCCTATATATCGAGGAGATAATTTTACCTACTTCCCAAAACGACGTTGTCCAAGCCTTGGAGAGATTCTCAAAAAGACATGATCACTCATGAAAAATGAAAACGGTCATCTGCGATGATCCGCATAAGATTTCTGACGACTCTGTGCTGTCTCCATCCTCTTTCTAATCAACTGGATCTTCTCTGTTGTTTCTTGGACAAGGGTTGGCCCAACTAGTGAAGTCTCACATGTTTCAACCCAACAAAGTGGAGAACGACAAGGACGCCCATACAATGCTTCAAATGGAGCCATGTGTGTCGAGGCCTGATAACTGTTATTGTATGAGAAGTCCACTAAGGTTATATGATCCTTCCATGAGCCAAGAAAATCCATTATAGAAGCCCACAACATGTCTTCCAACGTCTGTATCATCTACTCAGATTGACCATCCGTCTGAGGATGATACGTTGTACTCATAGTCAACTGAGTCCCAAGATCTTGTTGTAAGGATTTACAGAAACGAGATGTGATCCTCGGATCTCTATCTGAGATGATAGACACTAGTACTTCATGTCTCTTTACCACTTCCATATATATATTTTTGAAAGATCTTCCATCGTATGGGTTTCACGAATCAGGATTAAATGGGCCGACTTGGTTAGACGATCCACTATCACCCAAATGGCATTGTGTTTCCGGACTATTATTGGAAGACCTGTAACCAAATCCATTACTATCTACTCCTATTTCCACACTAGGATAGGTAAAGACTGTAACATACCAGCTGGTATCTGATGCTTTTCTTTAACCTACTGATAAGTTAAGCATCACGAGACGAATTCAGCCACTATACTTTTTATGCCGCTCCACCAAAATTTCACCTTTAATGCCTTATACATCTTCTGTGTACTTGGATGTACATCCCATCTTGAATGGTGGTAAGAATTAAGGAGTTGTTCCTGAAAAACTATCGGTACAACCATCCGATAACTGAAACATAAAACTAAACCCACTTCCAGTTTCTAGCCATCAATGGTCTCCCCACCATTGAGTTTTGAACTCATTATCAGACATTCCGCATCAAATGATTGTGCCTCTTTGACCTCTTTTACCAGGTTAGGAACAAGCATAGCTGAAAAGAAAACCGCAACATCACCTCGGTTTTCACATTCCACATGGATTTCAGCTAGGACCAACATCAACTACCATTCATCTGAAGCTGCTTTCGTCAACTGAGCATATGAATTTCTGCTTAATGCATTGGCCACCGAATTTCCCTTACCCGATGTATACATCAAGTCAAAGTCAAACATTTCAAGGTATTCCATCCATCTCCTCTGCCTCAGATTCAAAACTCATTGTGATAAAATGTGTTTCAAGATTTTGTGATCTGTAAACACAGTGAACTTCTCACCAAAGGGACAATGACACCAAGTCTTCAAGGCATGGACAACTACAGCTAACTCCAAATTGTGTGTTGGGTAATTCTTCTCATGCACCCTCAACTGTCTTGAACCATAAGCAACAATATGGTCTCCTTGCATGAGGACACAACCCAAACTTGTTCCCGAAGCGTCACAATACACCCTATACCCCTATCCTAATTCTGGAAAAATCAAGATGGGAGCTGATGTAAGGCTAAATGTGAACTCTTTAAAATATCTCTGACCTTCTTCAGTCCACTGAAATACACGGTTTTTCTTTGTCAAAGCTGTCATGGGAGAAGCTAGTCATGAAAATTTATGCACAAAGTGTCGGTAATAACCATCTAGACCAAGAAAACATCGTATTTAAAATACATTCTTTGGTGATTGCCAAGAAATAACAGCTTCTATCTTTTCTGGATCCATTGAAACACCTTTCTCAGAAATGACATTGCCCAAAAAACGTACTTCTTGTATCCAAAAATCGCACTTTGATAATTTGGAATACAACTGATGGTCCTTTAAGATTTCCAACACTGTCTCCAAGTGTTGCCCATGCTTAGCCCTTGTTTTTGAATACACCAATATGTCATCCACAAACACCACAACAAAAGAATCCAGATATGGTTGAAATATCAGATTCATCAAAGCCATAAAGACTGCTGGTGAATTCGTAAGACCAAAAGGCATGACTACATATTCGTAGTGGATATATCTGCTTCTGAATGTTGTCTTCGGAATATCCTCCTTCTGAACTTGCAACTGGTGATATCCTGACAGCAAGTCAATTTTAGAGAACCACTAAGCTCCCCTCAATTGATCAAAAAGTTCATCAATGCATGGAAGTGGATATCTATTCTTTATCGTAACTTGGTTATGTTTATGATAATCTACACATAGCCTCAAAGTTCCATCTGCTTTATTTACAAACAAAATTGGTGCTTCTCACGGAGACACGCTTGGCTAAATAAAACCTTTGCTTTCCATATCCTCTAACTACACCTTCAATTCTCGTAACTCTGTTGGTGCCATCCTATAAGATGGAAGTGAGATAGAACTGGTCCCCGGAAGGAGACCAATCGTAATCTCCACTTCTCTTACAGGTGGAAACCTTGATAATTTTTCAGGAAAAACATCAAGAAATTTCTCCACCATAGCTGGAAAACTGTTTTCCACGATCTCTTCTAATGATGCCAATTTCAACGCTTCTAATTGGTAAGAAATCATTCCCACCATCACTGACAACAAGCTCATTGAACCTTTCTTTACTATCCTTTCTCCTCTAATGAGATGGTCGATTCCATCCTCAATTGTAAAACTAACCATTCTCCTATAACAGTCGATGTGAGCCTTAAACCTTGTCCACCAATCCATACCCAGGATTACATCATAGACATCCATATCCATCATGGAGAATTCCCATTCCAGCTCAGCTCCATCAATAGTTGTAGCACATGCTCGACACACTAAGGCTTGACATTCTCTTTCACCAAGAGGAGTTTTCAGTTTCAACCCAGAAGGTATCATTTCCAGTTTTAAACATAGAAAGTCATAAACATGAGAAATAATGAAGGAGTGTGATGCACCATTATCAAACAACACTTGCATGCAGGTAGAATTCAAAATAATCGTACCTCTCACCATAGATGGTCCAGCCTGATCATCGACCATCATCTTCTCAGCTCCATACAATTTCTTCGTCTCTGCGCTTCTTTCCTTGTTTCCATGCTGATATTTCCCTAGTTGAGGGGTCATGGTATTCCTGGAGTCACCATAACAAGCTCTGTTCTGTTGGCGAGACTGATTTTTCTCTCCTCGCCCTGTCGAAGCATAAGATGCTTGTGACACTTGAGAAGTGTCACGAACACCTGACCGTGTAGCACTCTGACAATATCTCTAAAGATTCCCCATATTCTGCAATTGTGGCATGCTCTCGGTGGTGTTGTACATTCTCGTTTCATGTGATCAGTCGAACCACATTGAAAGCACCCTGCTTTACTCTGGGGTCATGGAGGAAGGTTGACTGATCCCGCTGTCTGGTTCTAATTCACACTCCCACCTTGGAATTAGGTGTCCCTCTTTCGCTTGTTCCCAGCAATGGAGTTCCCACCTGTTCCCATGGGTATCATCACACCTCCTCCTATCGATCCTGAGATATCACGTTCAGCAATCATTGCTCTGTTCACCATTTCTGTATAATCTGTAATACAGAGCACAACTATCTTCAAGCAAATCTCCTGTCGCAACCCTGATTCAACGATACGTGCCTTCAATGACGCACTTGCACAACTTCCGGTGCAAAGAGGACTAAATTCATGAATTTAGATACATATTCCGTGACAGAGAGATTCTCCTGATTCAGGATGAAAAAGTATGTTGTCCTCTAGGTCATGAATGTGTGAGGATAGAATTGTTTCTTGAACAACTCCTAAAATTCCTCCCAGCCTAGGCCTTGATCCACCTTAGCCTGCACCACTAGCTCCCACCACTGTCGTGCAATATCCTCCAACATGTACGTCGCTAAATTTACTTTTATTTCTGTTGGTGTGCCGATGAAATCGAAGATACGATTCATCCTACTCAGCCACACCTCCGCCCTTTCTGGTTCAGAATCACCCCGAAAGATGCGTGGATTATGCTTTTGGAACTGGACGGAATGGTCTACATGCCTTGACTCATCCCTCCGATTCCTTGTGTCCATAGCTTGGAATGCTTGAACGATACTCTGAACCAGCTCTTGGTTCACACATGGTTTAGGGGTAACCACATTCTCCGTAGCTTCTTCAGGTTGGTTTCTACGATGCCTAACGGGATCCATTTTCTATACAAACAATGCACGCCGTTAGTCTCACTTCCTAGCAACTGATGTCTTAGAATTTCAATTTCTATCACATCAACTATCACATCATTGTTTTCCATTCATTAAGCTTGTCCACATGTTCAATTATTTTTGAAAACATCCCACATACTTTTTTGAAAATCCAACCGTTTTCAAAATATACCAAATATCCACTTTTCAAAATCTTTCATTTGAAAATCAATTTCTGCATTTTTAAAAAAAATTCACTTTTCCCAAAATCATAAATCATTCTTAGCAATGAGATATTCCATCCTAGTAGGAATTCATTCCTCTAATACATGTCATGTTCATCTCATTGGGTAAACCCATTACAATGATATTTACAACATTCTAGAAGTGTATCAAAAAAACTTACATACCCAACACCCTGGTAACTTGAAGTTCAGCATAAACGGGTTAGTTATGTCCTTTTATGCTATACATTTCAAGTTCCGACAATCCTAATACTATCTAAGATGATCACCGAAGGAATAGAAAAGAAGTAATTTCAACTCCAGGACCATGAACATTGATGACCACTTGTTAGGAAAGGAACGAACATGTTGATACCATTTGTAATGACCCGCCAATTCTCATTGTCTTGAGAGTTCAATGAGTCATTACTAGGCCTTAAGAGACATCCCCAAGGCACCAATGGCTGGCAATAAATGCCGAAGGGTTTCAAAATACTTGGGGGACGATTTACCCTCAAACATAAAATAACCCACAAACAGAGCAACTAGAAAAACATCTCCAAGCAACCACTATATGATTCATGATTTAAAACCAAACAACCCAACCATCAATTTTATCAAAAACCAACCAAAAGTACCATAGTGAAAACAAAACTAAATATAAGAGTAAACCGCAGAAATACAACTCAAAGACTACAAGACAAAAACCCAACTCCATGCTCCACATGCTCCAAGCTCCAACATTATGGACCATCCCAAGTACCACGAAGAAGCGCTCTAAACATGTGACACTTTAACTTTTCCAACATCCCAGTATATGAAATCTACAAAACCACCAATGTTCCAAAGAAGGGGGTGAGTAATGAAACTCATTAGGTTTTCCCCGATGACTTCCCAACCCATGCCTCTAGGATAAAACATGTTAGCACATTTATATAAAAAAATTTGTATAAAACAATTCCAAAAACAGTTCACAATATAACAAGTTCCATGTCCAAGACTTTTTTCCAACAAAACCATCTTTCTCAAGAAAAGCAACCAAGAAATATTTCTAATCAAATTCATATTTCCACTTTGGCACATTTATCCCATTCCACAAATCCACACAACCAACCATGCATGCAACCTGGATCTCCCTATACTCGCGAGTGGTGATTTATCCTTCCACTAAGTCGTCACTTAGTGAACTACCTTGCTGGGGGTACTTCAAAACCTTATCTGTCCCAACTTATTGATGGGGGGACTTCTCTCCCTTATCCATCCCAACCTTTTGATGGGGGGACTTCCCACCCTTATCCATCCCAATGAACATGAACACATACCACAACCCATAGAAGTCCATTCCCAAAACCAAGTGTGTTCAAAACATTTCAATAAATCATCACCCTTTTATTGAAAACCATTTCATTAAAGCAGCAAAACTATATCCAATTTAAAATCAGAATTTTAAATTTACTTCAACAACCAATTTCCAAAAACACACAATTTTCATCACCCGCTACTAAAAAGGGGTTTCAACCATTCTTTCACAATAGATAAAAAACCATTTCAATCAAGGAAAACAAATTGAAACTAAGCATTCAAGTTCTAAAAAAGTGTAATCGAGAATGAATCCGCCTACCTCAACCAATTGGGCAAAACCATGCCACGGACGAAGAACACTTTAGAACACCAGGTCAAAACTCCAAAAACTCTCCTTAGATCTCTTCTCCTAACACAAACAAGACCAAACATGTCATATTTTGCATCCAAACCTTTAGATCTACCCATAACGGGTGTAGATCTAAGAAAATGATAGAAGAGGAGAAGAAGATCTAAGTAGATCTAAGAAACCATTGAAGAACGATCACATACCTTAAGAATCTGGCTTCGATTCGCCAAGGGAAGCCTTCAGATCACCTCCGGAATGCTTGGGAGAAGTCTTACAACCTTCAAGGGAGAGAAATCCCGAGTCAGGGCTACTTAGAAGGTTTAAACAAGGAAATTAGGGGCATAATGAGTTAGATCCACAATTTTAGGATCTAACTTTAAGTGACTTCACGGTTAGTCCACACCCTTTGACAAACCCTGTGCTAACTGTGCGTTGGCTACTGCCTCGGCCACCCTTCTCGCACGATTTGGCCGCATGGTTAGACAAATCGTGTGCCAACCGTGCGGAAGCCACTTCCTCCAAGACCCACTGCGCACGGTTTGGCCGCATGGTGAGAAAAATCGTGCATCGATCGTGGGACTTTCCCTTTGCCTAAAAACATCATTCCAAGTTCTCTCGACTCTCCCATCCAACACAATTAACTTTAAAACCATGAAAAGCATCAATAAAGGGTTACATACCAGAAACCGGGGGTACTACACTGTACATAATGAAGAAAAAACGTTCCCTGCTTCCATAACCATCTATGACCAAGCTTGGGTGATACCCAAAAAAAACAAGATCCCTAAACTCAACTCTATAGGTCAACGATGGTGATCGGTATAAGATTTTTTCTGGACTGGTCAATGTCAATATGATTTCTGATCAGCTAAACCTACTCTAAAGTCTCCTAAATGATACATGTACCTAGAAGGTCTACCTCAACTACCTCTAGCTAGCATAGGGGTGAACGACATATCCTACCATATAAGGCATCAAAAGGATACATCTGAATTATCTTCTAAATATATTATTATAGAATAAATTGATGAAAGGGATATGATTTCCCTAATAACTGTTGAAATGAATGACACATTATCCAATAATATCCTATAAAATTTTTATTTTTCATTCTAATTTTCCATCATTCTGAGGGTGAGAAGTTGTGCTTAGAATCACCTGTGTTCCCATAGACTTGTTAAAACCTTGTAGAATCGTGAAGTGAAATGAGAATCCCGATATAAAACGATAGTACATGGAACCCCGTGTAGTCATACAATCTCACCGAAATACAGTTTCCCATTTCATCAACTATGAAAGTCTTCCGAATAGGAATGAAGTGGAATTATTTTGTTATTCGGTCAATGACTACCCATATAGCATCACTACCCCTCATCGACCATGGTAAACTGACTATAAAATCCATGGAAACATCTTCCCATTTATATTTCGGGACTGGAAGTGGCTATAGCAAGCCTACAAGTCTCTGGTACTCCACCTTCACTTACTGAGAGGTGGAACAACTAGTGATAATGTCTTGTATCTAATGTTTCATCCCAGGACACCAATACTGGTGTCACATATCTTGATACATCTAGGAGATTCTTGGATGAATTCCCACTGAGAAGCGTGATACTCTTTCATCATCTTCTATCTCATGTTTATAAGTACCCAAACACATCCATGAATATGCAAAATGTTGTCTATATCCAAATACCAATCCAGAAGTGGGTTATCCCCTAATATACTCTCAGGGATTACCAAGCCTTCATAATCTAAAAACCATCTACCCTTCACCTTCATAAGGAGGGAATAGGTAACTGTCAATGATGAGAGGTAATAATACTCATGGCTATTATGGAACTCTAGATACAACTCAGAACATAGGGTCATTAAATTCCATTCATCACTGGCTTCCCATACGGAATATGTTTGAGTTTTCCGACTGAGAGCATTTTCAACAACATTTCCCTTCCTAGGCGTATTGGAAATCTCAAAATCAAAGGATTGTAGATATTCAAACCATCTACTCAAACTAAGGTTCATCTCACACTGAGAAAGGATAAATTTGAGGCTCTTGTGTTGGGTTTACACCACAAAGTGCACACCCAAAATATAGTGTCTCTATAAATGTAAGGAATGGACAACTAATGCTAGCTAAAGTTTGTGCATTATGTAATTTCTCTAATAAGGCCTCAACTATCGAGATCTATATGCAACAAATCTTTCTTCCCGCATCAGCACTGCTCCTAGGACAATTACTGATGCATCAAAAAAGATGGTATAACCTATTCCTAGATCTAGAAGAGTCGGAATAGGTGTTGATACAAGACTCCCTTTCATCTCATGAAAGGATTTCTC
Organism: Viscum album; assembly: GCA_963277665.1. Classification (NCBI taxonomy): domain Eukaryota; kingdom Viridiplantae; phylum Streptophyta; class Magnoliopsida; order Santalales; family Viscaceae; genus Viscum; species Viscum album. The sequence goes on from OY728158.1 coordinate 60,407,672, forward strand.
ACATGCTTCCAACCATATGAACTTCACACCCTTATTTGTAGGACTAGTAAGAGGTGGATCAAGATGTGAGAAGTCTTTTATGAAATGCCTGTAATATCTCTCCAAACCAAATAAACTCTATATATCAAACACCTTCTTGGGATGATACTAGAAAACTACAACACTAACCTTTTCTAGGTCAAAATATAATCCCAATTCTGATATTAAATGACCTAAGAAGTGGACTTTGTCAATCTATAAGTTTCACTTAGATAGCTTGTCATAAATTTTATGCTCTCTCATTGTACTCAAATCTATCTCAAGATGTTTGGCATGGTCTCTATGAGTGTGAGAATGCACCAAGATTTTGTCCACAACAACCATGACAAAAGAGTCATAATAGGTGTGAAAAAACTGATTCATCAAAGCCATTAAAATGGTGGGAACATTCGTATGACCGAAAAACATAACAAGGTATTCATATAGACCATACCATCTATCAAAAGTTGTACAAGGTATATCTAATGGCCTAACCCGCACCTAATGATAACCTGATCTTAGGTCGATCTTAGAGAAGACCTTTCCTCCTCGGAGCTGGTCGAAGAGAACATCTATTTGAGGTAGTGGATACTAATTCTTGACCATAAGCTCGTTCAACCATCTGTAATCCATGCATAGATGGAAGGTTCTATCCACCTTCTTAGAAAAAAGAACAGGCGAACTCCAAGAGGATGTATTGAGTCATTTAATACCATTGACCTATAAATCCTATAAATGTCACTTGAGCTCTTGAAGCTCAATTGGTTCTATCCTATATAGAGGAATGGACATTGGAGCTACCCCCAGAATAAGATCTATTGTAAACTCTACCTCTCTTCGAGGATGTAATCTAGAAAAAATGTTGGTAAATACATCCCTAAAATAATCCACTACTGGAGGGAAATTAACATTATACAAACCCTAATCCTTTATGAATATTTTTTCAATATAGGTGGCCACTCCTTTTATCACATGATGCTCTGGTCCCACTCTACTATCATGGACACTCACTCACCCTTATATAAAAAACTGCTACCCTATGGTGATGTAAACGATACCCTCTGACGGTAGCAGTCTACAAAATCATGATAGTGAACCAACCAGTCCATCCCAATAATGACATCGAAGCCTATCATAACAAGAACGAAGAGGTTCTATAAGAAATAATAACTACTTACCTCAAAGGGACAGTCCATATACTGGCGTATTCCATCTATTCGTACCCCTAATGGCGTATCTAGGGTCATTACACCATAGTAATATTGTATCTTTGGTTCGAGACCTTCCATGATTGATATAGAAAAAAAAGAGTTCAAATAACCCATATCAAATAATTCAGATACTATAGTAGACGCCATAAGAATAGTACCACGTACTGTAGATGGTCCCGGAGCCTAATCCTCGGGTATCGGCTATAGTGCATTCAACTAGCCAGATCCATGACTTTGTGAAATAGATAGACTACCACAATCATAACTACTCTGTTGGCAATGCTAGTGATCAGGGGTATGGATACCATGACCATGACCTCCTCCTCAGCCAGACCCATCGATGCTATTCTAACTCCCCATCGGACGCAGCATAAAATATCTTTCTCATGAAGATGGTCCTGATACATATCCTTTTCCACTCGAAACTGGTGGAAAGGTCCTACAGAAATGCTGAAGATGCCCCGTACGACCAGAAGCCTAGAACTCCAGTGGGTCTCTATCACACTGAGGCTTCGAATTCCACCATTTTCCAAAGTGATGACACTCTATAGAGATATCGAAATTCACACTCTGATTGTCATTTCCCTTAATATAAACCTCAAGAGAATGTTTCATGCTACCAAAATAACTATTGGACTGACACGATATTGGTCCTTTAAACCCAGTACAATTTCCATCCAACAGGTTCTACTCAGTGGAAATAGCCCGAATAACTATCTTAGAGAAGGTATGAAGGAGAAATACATGCACCTGTGTATGGATGGTATACTAGATCCCATCCTCAAAGAATCTAGCACATGAAATCTCTTCATCGGCTAAAAGTGGTGAAAATCATTGAAACTCCATGAAATGCCATGAATATTCCATAACTGACATAGAACCCTATTCAAGATGAATGAACTCTCTAGGTCTAGCATCTCTTTGTACTTGAGGAAATAACTCTTCATATAATGCAATTTTGAAATCAACCCATAACATTCCCTAATGATGACCAGTCTGGTTAATCACATCCCACCAATGCTTGTCCAAATCCCGAAGCATGTATGTGGCAAGATTGACCCTCCACCCTGAAGGAATCTCTATATTCTCAAAGATAGATAAGGTATATTCTATTAAAGACTTAGTAGCCTTTGGCCTTCCATCCTATGAGGATGTTTTTACTAGAACTCACGAGTTAGATCAACCATCATAGGTGCAATACATAGAGCACCATGCATGGATTGCATCAAACGAAATAAAGTATCACAAACATGGTCATCAATGCCCATATCAGGAACATTAGTCAATGCCTCGGGTGGCACTCCTAGAGTGATGACTAGTGGCTCAGGGCCCACCATGTTTGGAGCATGGTTGTCTCCACCCTCCTGGCATATGATACAAGGACATTGTGGTGCCATTGGTCTACAAATTGCAAACACATTCTTCAAAGAATGATTAAGTAGAAAGATAGTGTCACTGGAAAAAGATGATTGTAATAAAACTCACTACCCAAGGTATACTACCCCAATTACCTGCATAGACGGCTAGGTATCGGTAAGTACTCAAGTATAAGTGTCATTTCCTTTTACATTTAATTTCTCGGTTCACTCATATACCTTTCATAAACATGACAAGGTGGGATAAGGATGTGAAAGCAATTCATTTTATATTTCCTGATTCACTTTATAATGGATAGTCCTTTCTATTAAATTAGTTCCCATAAACCTATCACTAGAAATGAAAACCATTTATTTATAGTATAATGGTTCGACTCAATAAATTACTCATTCCAACCCATGAGGGCCCATACACCTCATTAATTGATACCGGAAATCACTAAATCATAACCAAAATTAATATATGTTCATGCAAACTATCACAGCATCACTCAACAATCATAGGCATATCAAGAAATGAAAAAATAGTGAAATTCACCTATATGGAAAGAAAAGAACATCCTTTGAGACCACTTTGTGATGTCCTAGACCTGGATTCCACTTAATGGGTGTCCCGTTCCTGGCGGGCCACATGGCCTCAAGTGCTTATCCTTGAACACCAGAGGTTGCTGACAAGTAGTGAGGGCCTAGGGTGTTTTCATTGGGATACTATACCCTCATTACAAAAGTTTATCATAGCATATGATTATAATTAGAGGTAAATAGTGGAATCAATATAAGTCAACAAAAGTCATAGTGGAAAAATAGAGACAATAGTAACAATGATTGAAACAACTAGAATAACATTCAACAACTGATGATGATATGTCATGTCACTAGAAATGAGGAAAACATGGATACAAGATAGCAATAATAACATGTTCTATAAAATTATAAAGAAATCAAAAAATTTCCCAAGCTTCCCGAGATCCAACTTGGTCCTCTGCTATCAATATCTATCCTATACAGCTAGAAATCAAGTGTTTGAAGCCATATGCTTCCCTTTATCAACACCTTCATTCATGAAATCTACTCCTGGTAGCAAACAACCTGGAGAGGGTGTGAGATAAATCTCAGTGGGCCACCACCAACGGTGTCTATATCATTGGGCCTATATAATGGAAATTTAACATTGTGCAAGCATGCATATATAAGTAAAGAATTATAGTGTAACTAAATACCCAAGTACCTAATTCACCCCTCATATGGTGTTAGAGAATGTAAAGAATTCATTATTTGATTATTACCAGTTTATAAATAAGTCACATGTTAGCAATTTCAAAGGTTCCAAGTCATAACAAGGAAATCAGTAATGATATTTAATAGTGAAGTCTCAATGTAATAACCAAGGAAATGTAGACCTCAAGGGTTTCCAACTTAGTAATAATTTTATCCTGGAATGGGGTAAGAGTGTAATTTAAGGATCATAGTCCAAGGTATTCCACAAAGAGGCACCTACCGAGTCCAAGGAGTTCATCCAAGGTAAAATAGGGCTAAGAAATGTATGGGCCTGATGGGCACTAACCATGGAACCTACCTGTTAATGCTGGATCCAAGGAGTGTATTAAAGGCATCCTATAATGACATTGAATTGATCTTATAGTGTCAAAATGATCATCCAATCAATATACAAGGATTGGGATCTAGGTGGTCTCAACCTAATTAATCTATATCGTTGAATTATAATGGGGTTCTTAAGTGCTCATGAAATGCTATGATCATAATCCAAGGTGAGCTCAAGTCAAGACAATTCTATTTGATTATGATGTCATTCAATATTTCATTTGGTTCAAGTATTTACTTTCATTATTGTGATATGGTCATGTGGCATGCAACCTTTTAATCAAGTCATTTGGTTCAGGCCTTGCCTTTCATTAGCGTGACAAGGCCAAGCATCATGAAACCTTTTAATCAAGTCGTTTAATCCATTTAAAGCATATTCCATGTTCAAGGTTCATTTTTATACCTTACATTAATGTGGTAAGGAGTGATAGAAATATGAAACCTATTAATCATTCACAATTATGGCCAAGTCATGTATTTAGTATACTTTCTAATTCACATTTCATATTTTATTTTCAAATTGAAGCACTTAACTAATGTGGGTCAGGTGGTGAGAATACATGGTACTTTCCATTATGAAATTATCCTTATAAACAAGTTGTTTAATATAGAAATTCTTACTCTTAGGAAGTTCAATCCAAGGAACACCCAAATGCTGGCTCAAATGTGTCAAATACTAAAAACACAATTATGGAATAATATCCTATATGGGGTGGTTGAATTTGTGTGTATAACCACCGACAATTAATAATATATTTGAAAATAGAATATCTGTATGGTTCTAATGATTATAAGCATGACATGTAAATTCAATAACAGCACCCAATAAAATTGGTGGGCCCACACAACAATTTCAAAATCAACGAACTTTAGGTATGATTTATATATTATCCACCTTAGGCTTGTATGACTCTCCTCCTCCATTGTTGGCCCTTGATTTGGCTCGGATTGGAGTATATCTAAGAAAAGGAGAAAAACTCTCATACCTTGTTGACTAGGTCAAATGAAAAAGATAAGAGGAAATTCTTAAATGGACTCGAGTACTTACCGTTGCACATCCAACATGACCAAAGAAAGCTCAAATAGATCTCGGATGAAGGAGATATCTTGATTTCTACCATAGATCTTCAAAAATATCAAAAATGAGAGCCAAGGAGGTAAATCCCGCATAAAATCAGTTTAGGGAAGGAGGGGGGTCTAATTAAACCATTAAGGGGAAAAACAATTTACCCAGAAAATTATCATGTGCATGGTTTGTTCACATGGTTTGACAAACCTTGCGCAATCCATGCACGGTTACCTGGGAAGAAGGAGTACTTTCACGGTTAGCCTGCATGGATTTATGCCAATCATGTAAGGTGGATCTGTCCAAAAAAACACTATCCACACTTTTAGGAAAATCTTGCACCAAACGTGTTCCAACCATGCAGCCTGGCTAGTTTCCCCATAAAGATGTGTTCTGGGACACGAACAATGCCCAAAGACCCATGGGACCATTGCTAATTCTTTTGGAATCCATATTAGTTACAAAGTAAAGATTTATACTAAAATTAAAAGGATCTATACATGAGTGAAAACTGGGTTCTTACATGGTCAGAGATCTCTTCTTCCTAGTTCTTTTTCTTTCATTGATAAGGTGCTAGCATGTCGTTAGAGATTGTGGGATCCTCTCCTTACGTATGAGGATTATATTGGTGGGTGTCATCCTTGTGGTGGCGATAGTTGGTTGGTTTTTTTGGGTGATTACGATAAATAAAACTCCTTCAATCTTGATGGAAATGTATCATGCTTCATTTGAGTTACACATGTAATTTATGTTCTTCGTTTTACATGTTAGATTTTTTATGATAATTCAGGCACTTTAAATGGGTTTCTTCTGCTACAACGGTCATATAATGATCCACCAAATCCTATCAACATTTCCCTCACCCAAATAGATAAGCACATCATATGTACTATCTATGTTCAGATGCACACTTTCTTGTTCTATCTCAATCAAGGGCTCAAATGTCAAACTCTTCATACTATAGTACAAATCTCATCTTAGTTCTCCAACCAACAACATGATCAACAACATACTCAATCACTCCCTGATTATCTAGGTCTCAAGGCATGCATATGAAAGGTATCAAAGTATGAATATTCTCATGAACGGTATCTCTCCAATATCATGCAGTGGGGACTCTAAATATGATCAATGAATCCCTGGAATACCAAAAACATAGTGTATGATACTTCAAGTAGTATACTTTGTGGGTCATCCAGTGCACAAAACCTGTTTTATGGATCGTGAGCATATTTTTTTATATCAATTCAAGATTCATACTCACGTTAAAATGAACATTTCATCATAAAATATGATATTTCATAAAAAACATTAGTTGTGTATAGTCAATTATCAATTCACTTTATAATATATATATATATATACATCTAACATGAAAGTATGATAAAGTAGAGATTGCCTTTTTTGTAAAATGTGATAAAATCTATATTCTTAAACTCCTTCAAGGACACTTAACAAAACCAAACATAAGATTCTATCTAACATATCATATATGATAGACTGTCAGATTAATTTTAGGTTTGTTAAACTTTTATGGGTTTTTTAAACTCACAACCTCTATGTAATTCTTATCACATATCTATGTGACCACCTGATAAAACTCCCTAACTAAACTCTTTAGTGAAAAACATACATGAATAAATCAAGTTTGAAAATTCATGATTTTGAGAAATCATATTACTAATGTTCATCTCCTTGAACATATTCAAACTTCTTTACTCCACAACATCAAATGTTACGATGCCAACTTTTTTTGACTACTTGGAACTCATTTAAAGTACATCGTTGTCATTCATGGAACCCATTCCATCAAACTATTCCTTAAAGTTTTTTTAAAAAAAATTAAACAATTTACATTACATCTTTACCAAAATATCTTATACTCCTATACAATAAAGTGTGATTCACTCTATTATAGGAAATAAATTTAACTATTTACATTTCTATTTACCGCTATTCACTAAACTCTTTTAGGGATATTAAGTTAAATTAACTTTGAATTTTTACTAGAAAAATATTTAATTTGTTTAATTTGAACTTCTAAATGTTTAAACATAATCCAACTAGCCTGTTAGACATAATATTTGTAGCACCGTAGTTCCGAACCATTGATTTGTGTCCTCGTCGAAGAGTTACTGAGACCTCAGGTGCACCAACTCATACAACAGTGACTGCCAACTAGTAGCAAGGGTCTAGGGTGTTATTGTGGGGAGACTATACTCTCATATAAAAGGGTTTAATAATAGTAAAATGACCAAACATCATTTATAATAATAAATAAATGAATCAAAAATCAATAAACACAACATGTTATATCAAATATAAATGAGGAATAGAAAAACCACATTAATAAATAAAAGTATGTAGAAGCAATAAACATAACATGCTATATCCAATGTAAGTGAGGAAGCATATAGTTATACAGACTCATGATCATTCCAGCACAAAATGACTGATCACCCACTAAGATGATCACAAATACAAAAAATTAAATAAAAGTGCAAGGCTCTATTTTTATCCTCGAGCCATACATCATCCATATTCTGACTTCATCCCTACTATCCAGATGATCAATAAATCTCAAAACCCTATCCAACCTGAACCTACGATCAGTGCAGACTATTAGGGTACTGAAGAGTTATGACCACCCGAGTAGGGTGTGAGTATAACTCAGTGTTGTACCACCAACGTGATCTCATACATAATCATTAAATGTAGTGTATGGGCATGTGGCATGCTCAATTGAAAAACTAAATTAATAATGTAAACATAAATAAATAACTATTTTTGATCCTTGGTTTCTAACATAACCCAGGGTCTACCCAAACCTATTTCGGTTAGTGTGGAAGTGTGTTTGAGAATGACATGCAATCATGTCAATCGATATCAGACCCATGGCCGATTCCTTAGAGAAATTCCTAGGAAATCCAGCAGTATTAGGCTCAATGGTCGATTCCTAAGGGTATTTCTGTAGGCAATAAATAGTCACTATGTGTCATATTTTATTCGTAGGAAGTAATCCAACATTATTAGGATCAATGGGCAGTGCATCCAACCCAAATCATCTCTTATAACCCATCTCTACATGGTCAGCAATCTGCCTTAACCCTCTCAACATAACAGGGGTCGGACTCTCAAGCACATGACCTAACATCATCACTAACACCATATCAATATCACACATTTGATTTGGGTTTTAATGTGTCATCTAAAATTATCACTACACATACCCACACTAACCCTCTATAGGGTCATCTAATCACTGGGTTACCCTTTGGGGTCCCCTAGGTCACATCATACCATGAACACTAACCTAGATTCCATTACCTCATTCCTGTCTATCAGGTCATCACCCATCACTCAGAGGGAATATAGTCCCCTGATACTATCACGATCACCACACATCCCCATTGGCCCCATAAGATAAGCCTCATCGGCATTGGCCCCAAAAGATGGTGCAATGCCCATCTCGCTTCCCAAAACATCTCAAGTCGGTCCACTCACCAAACCTATCCATAGTCTACATAGGACATACCCACCTAGGTACACACATCTCTAGAGGGGAGGAACACTCACCACACTATCATCACTACTATCCCACATGCTATAAAGAATCTTATGGTTCTCACATGACCTACATGGGTCAATCATCCCAACCCAACACTCTCCTCTATAAATAGGTGTCAAAGGCTACTACACTAGATCCATTATGTTAAAATTCATCTAATTCATAACCCTTTGGGTCCTATCCATTTCAGGTCAAATGTATATATTCAATTCCTTGCCTACTAGTGGTTGAGGCATCAAGCCAGTGCACAAGGTCCCTCATGGCCTTGGCGCTTTGTTCAATTCATTCGAAGAAATTTCATTTAAATTTAAAAAAATTAGTTACTTAAAATAGTTAATCTCCCATAGTGGTTAGACCATGAAGATAATATTCCATATATATAAGCAAATGAAAATATCATGGGCAAGTTCAAGGGACCACCTATCTCATTTTAGAGTTATCCCCTTTTTAATTCACAGCCCAACAGCACTAGCAGAAGCTCATACATTTCCATCCAACCATTGTACATCATCACGAGGATCTATCTCACATCATAACATTAAAATAAATTAATTTCAATAATTTATAATTAATTTACCAATTTAATTTAAATATGAATAATGCCAAAAATATCATTAGGCATCACCCGCTCGTTGAAACATCGAACAACAGGGTGTGGTCCACTCCCGACACACACCTAGACCTAATCCATAAAAAATACCCAACAACTACGCCTGATTCAATGGCCAAATACATCTAATTTAACTAAAACCCATAAATAAATTCACACAGCGATGTACCTCAACTGTAACAGCATGCTATCATCCTCACTGAACATCCACTATCCACTACACATGAATGAACCATCATTATTAGCCAATTAAACCATGAATTGGTGGAATTAGTATCAAACCCAAAACTAAAAGGCCCAAAAATTAGAGTGGTGTGGAGGGAAAGTCAAAATGAGGAGTGAAAAAAAGAAACATACCTCCGACTTCATGAAATCATACCAAGATCCAACCCCGCTAAAGGGGGTCGAAGAGGAAGCATGGAGGGGGGGAGTTGGTTGAATTGCCTCCCCCTAATGCCCCAAATTTTATGGTCTATTTACAATTAAGAGAGATGAATTTTGGTAAAGAAATATTTATTTCAACAGGAATAAATGTTACAAGTGACCCCTCTTACACACCTCCCTTTATTTCTCACACATGGAGATCTCCCGAATCTCTTTGGATACAATGTGCTCTCTTGGATCAAATTGGTATAATGAGCTCTCTTGGATAGAGTTAATGATCATTGAAGCTCTTATAACCCTCCTTAAAAAGTAATGGTGGGATGTTTCATGTTTGACACAACTCTCCCACCAATCCCCGCATCTACCATGGACTTATCCCATGGCTGACACCTACCTTAGTGGGTGGAGTTGGTGCACCAGCCACCGACCAAGGCCGTTGGAAAAGAACAAGATCCAACAATACCCCCCCTCCAGCTACAATTCGATGAATCATCTATAAAGGTATATCTTCTCTTGAGAAACCACCTTTGTTAGTGTATCCGCTATGTTATCCTTTGTGTGGATCTCCACAAGTCGCAACAGTTGTTGATCTGTCACTTCTCATATCCAATGATAGAAAATGTTGATATGATTCTTATTATCCTTCATGCTCTCCCTCATCAGTCAATAACAGGTAATCTAACACTGAATATTTTTTTTGATGGAATCCTTCCTTGTAAATATCATTTAACCAATGAAATGTTAGGTTCAGGAGGTACAACATAACCAATATCCTATGATGGTTCTGAAACTTCTTAAGGAGATGATTGAGTCTACCCCTGCTCAATATCCTCTTCCACTACCTCCTAGCCCACTGTCGATATGTCTTCCTTCACCATGTCCTCTTCATTGAGAGGTGGTGTTGGTACAAGTTTTGGATCAAGAATTGATTCCTAAACACATTCACTTTGAGTCATTCTTGGATTTTGAATTTTCCCTATCGTCTGGTTCTCTTGGAACACAATATATCTTCTTTTGATCACCTTCTTCTTGGTCAGCGTAGATAACCCTCTTTCACTAAAGTGGAAGTGTCTCCTATTCCACATATTGGATGATGTTTCTCCTTTCACTGTGTTGAGGTTGTATGTACATATCTTCACATGAGGTAAGTACAACGTACTACATATGTGTCCTCAAGAAATGATGATGGTTCCTTTTGTCATCTTCCATGCTCCATTACTGAAGATATTTTCATAGCCTTATCGATCAAAGACTATAAATGATGACATGTTGATTTAAAGGCTCGTAACATGCCGAACATCAACATTTGTCCTAACTTGGATATCACCCATGCCAATAATATCCTCTCATATAGTATTTCCCATCTTGACTGCACCAAATTAACTATCATGATAAGTCAAGAAAAACTCATGATGTAGAGTGATGTGGTATGATGCTATAGTATCAACCACCCATTATGTGTCTTGGCCTGATGTATGAAAGAATATATCTTATTCATCATTGGAACAAAGAACAACTTATCTGATGATACTCACATTCGCATCTTTATTTCCTCTTTTTTGATTTCTACTTTAACAATTTTCTTATAGAAACTTTAGAAAATTATATTTCATGTGTCCCTCAATGCCACAATGGTAGAATTTGTATAATGGTATCCTACCATCTGTGGAAATTCCTCTATTATTTATTCGACCTCTGTTTCCCACCCCTCAAATTCCTCCTTGTTGTCTCCCCCACTTCTCTGGATTAAGAGCATGTGTCTGGTTCTAACTCACATCCTTTCTTTGGGCATCCTTATTGAACAATGCATCCTTTACCATCACCATGGTATGTTTTCCTTCAGGCACTGAGTTGTTGAGTGAGATGAAAATAATATAACATCTATTAGGAAGTTTTCTGAAAAGTTGGTTCACCTAATATTCATTATCCAGAGTCTTACCTGGATCCACCAATTTGTTCACCAGGCTTTGGAACTCGCTGGTGTGTTCAACTACAGAGATTCCACTCTATAATCAATGATTCATAAACTGCTTCAACAAGAGGATCTTTTTAAAGTGGTATTTGACAAGTGTGTATTTTCAATCTTTATCCAAAGTTCTTATGTGTCAGTATCTTAAGAAAAATGGTGGTTAACGCTATGATCGATCCTTTGACAAATTTGAACGATCTTCTACTTATTTAGTTTTTTCCACTCTGCTTCCTTGGTGGCATTAAGGTTGACTCCCTCATTCTCAATGGGGTCAAAAATATCCTTATCATTGTGTAGATATTCCATTAAAGACATCTAAATTTAGTAGTTCAAATAATTCAATGTGATCATCCCTCTTGTGGATGACCCCTCTTTTGAATTTTAATTATGAAAAAGTTGGTGTAGAATCTGAAAAAATGGTGCTCACTTATTTGTATGGAATGGTTGGAAAAGGTGGAAATGACTCTTGGATCCTCGAAATCAGACACCAATTGATCAAGATGTGATCAATATAGTTTCATTGACCAATATCATAAGATGATGTGGTGATGTCATAGTGCTGACATGGCACATTGGAGTAGCTGTCAGAATTTCACTGGAAATTTCACTAGCTTTGAAACCATACCTTCTTCTCTGTTAAGGGGGTACTGTAGCACCTGAGTTTTGATCAAAATTTAACTAAGCCTATGAAGATCATTTTGGATTCTTTTTCAACTCTATTTTCACCATTGGAATCATCTCTCCATGAGCTTTCAGAATATTCCTTCAAAATAGGATTTTGGGAAACATGAATTTTCCAGTCATCAAAAAAACTCAACTGCTCACTACACATCACTAGAACCTACTCTAATACCAATTTTTGTGGTTCACTGACCACTAAGAGAGATGAATTTAGGGACAAAATATTTATTTCAACATGAATAAATGTTACAAGAGACCCCTCCCACACACCTACCTTTATTTCTCACACATGGATCTCTCCCAGCTCTCTTTAGATACAATGAGCTATCTTAGATCGAATAGATACAATGAGATCTCTTGGATAGATCTTGTGATTGTTGAATCTCTCGTGTCCCTCCTTAAATAGGCATGGTGGGAGGTGTCATGTTTGAAACAACTCTCCCACCAATCCCCCCACCTACCATGGACTTCTCCTATGGTGCCCCCTACCATGGTAGGTGGAGTTGGTGCACCAGCCACCTACCAAGAAATTTGGAAAATAACAAGTTCCAATACCAAAACCCCTAATACCAAATCACCCTCAATCTGGAAATGATAAATTTTCCTTTATCTAAAAAGACACTCAATTCTTGTTCATGACGTGAACCAAGAGGTTCATGGTGTGAACAACTCTGGGAAGAGGGCCCTAAAACACAACCTGACATTTTCCCAACATGAAATCTCAATTCATGGTGTTAATAGCTTGAGTAAGAGGCCCCTCCCTCTGTCAAACCACATTCATGGCATGAACCATGGGTCATAGCATGAATGAATCACGTAAGGTTCCTTTAACCCACACATAAGGGTCTCATTCACAGTGTGAATTCCCAAGTAACGACATGAATACCCTACATAAATGTCTTTACCTTAGCTAAAAATTCTTACATCCAATGAAGACTCTTTCATGACCTGTACTTCACCCCACTATAATCATTCATGACGTGAACCATTGTTCACAGCCTGAATTGCTGCAGACTGTTGAATTTCATCTCCTAGGTCACCCTAACCCTTTTCCAACTTCCACTCGAACACCCAAACCACCATATGGCCATCGTTCTATGTCCAAAACCATCTCTAGGGAACATTTCAGCTCTCAGAACTCTGATCTAAATCTCAAATCCCAAAAATGACCCCTACTCCAGATCCAAAAATTCATATTCCTCTTGAATTTCATAACCAGGAAAATGGATGATCATTACAACCTCCCCTCTACAATAATTCTCATCAACAAAAATTCTCAACAACCCTTAGTTATAAATCTTGACCCATCTCAATCATTTATTCATGATCAGTTCACCGTGTTCCCAGAATGCCAAATGATATTTTGTTGCATGATTCAAAACATGAGGTATAATATTCATCAAAACTCTAGTCACCACTCATAACAATCAGAAATATATCAAGATAACACTCTCCTATCTTGATACACCAAGGTTTCATCAATCAATTCATCGTCTGACTTATGTAGATCCTCACCATAAGACTCAAATCATACGTGCTGATTCTAAGGAATTGTGCTCCCCACCATCAGAATTTCCTACTAAAACACGTTACTTATAGAAAATGACCATCTTGGTATAGTTTTCGCATCACCGTACCCTATAACAAGAAAAAACCCTGCTCAAAACCCAGTTACACTCCTCATCTAAACTTCAAAAAATCATATGAGTCTCCACTGCCCAAGCACAATCCTAGATACAATGGATTTTCCTCATAGCTTCAACTGACCCACAAAATAGACTTGTCATATCCAACACGATGTGCCCAATGTAGTTTCCAACCCACCTCATCCAATTACACTCAAAACCATTGGTCGAGCCTTCTTTGAAGGACCTTTTCCTAAAAATGCTCAGTTGCACCCATCGACACACTATCAAACCACCCAATTGCAATGCCACGACACTCGAAGGCACTGTGAGATTATCTGAAAACATACATAGAAGCTCAAATCCAACATTCAATGTATTTTCACGATTATATCCTCAAACAACCAAGTTTTTTTTATTATCCACTCATGAGTATCAATGAATCCTTGATCCAACCCATTCTCGAATCATGCCAAAACCACCACAAGTGTGACGCAAACATACAAACTCCATCCAACATCGCATCTAAATCTCATATCAAGTATTTGTTTCTCTCGGAATTCGGGGATGACCTCATTGATGCGAGGTTCAAACGTTCCGATCGGTTTCTAAAGGGTTTGTTCGTAGAATCAGAAACATCCAATGATTCCACATCCATTTGGACCTGATTTACAAAGGTAAGCGCTCATCAGTTTGTGGAATGATAAGGCTCAGGAATTTTCATTGGTTGAGAGGATGGGAGGTCGGACTCATCACACATTTTTTAGGGGAATTATTGTCTACTCCGGGACTCTCTTTATAGATTTAAGTTATGTTCATGAATCCTTATTACATTACCAAGTATATAATGAGATTTTCCTTTAGATTTGACAATAAATGATCAAATATGTTGGAAATTTAGAGAATCTTTTATATGTATTCGAGGTTCTTCATTGATAGAGAATCATCTGTATTTATTAAAGATTCTTGGTCAATGGTATCCTTTGGAATATTTATATAAAAGTCTCTTGGTCATTAGGATGACCATGCTGGTTTCAAATCCACTCAGTGGGGCACTTGAAGTTTATTGTCATTCAGAAGGACATGGATTATTTCAGAGTTGGGATCGAACCCGAAGATGGGATACCTACGTATCCTTTGTTTAGAAAAGGAATCAGAACCCACGTAGTTAGAGTAAGGGAGTATGATGTTTATGATTGAAGGCTCAAAGAAGGATGTCCAAATTACATTTACACTCTAAGCTCACATGAGTTATGATCGATGTGAGAAACAAGAGGTATTGGTAAAAATTAGACAATTGTTCCATGATAGATGAAATCATAAAAAAATGTGGGGCTTATGTATGTATGACTGCCCAGATAAATAAAGATTTGGATTTACTTCAGGGAAGAAATCCAGGAGTAGGGTCTATAAAGGTATATGTGCTTTATGGTGATTTTTAATACTCTAACATGGGTTTTACTCCTGAAAAGGAGGCCTAAATTAGGAGAGGACTTATGATTGGGTTTTACTCCTAAAAAGGAATCCCAGATCAAAGGTAAATTAGGACTGGTTAAAAGAAAATAAGACTCGGGCTTACTCTTAAAAAGGTGGCCCAGTTTAAGAGATTTGAAAAATTAAGGGACTTGGGGCTTACTCTTAAGGAGGATGCCCAAATTTTAGACTGGGACTTATTCCTGAAAAGGAAGCCCAAGTTAAAGGAATAATGACTGGGACTTATTCCTCAAAAGGAAGCCGAGGTTAAAGGAATTATGACTGGGACTTATTCCTGAAAAGGAAGACCATGTTAAAGGAATATTGATTATGACTTATTCCTGAAAAGGATGCCCAGGTTAAAGGAATTATGACTGGGACTTATTCCTGAAAAGGAAGCCTAGGTTAAAGGAATTATGACTGGGACTTATTCCTGAAAAGGAAGCCCAGGTTAGAAGAATTATTACTGGGACTTATTCGTGAAAAGTAAGCCCAGGTTAAAGCAATTATGACTGGGACTTATTACTGAAAAGGAATACCAGGTTAAAGGAATTATGACAAGGACTTATTCCTGAAACGGAAGCCTAGGTTAAAGGAATTATGACTGGGACTTATTACTAAAAAGGAAGCCCAGGTTAAAGGAATTATGACTGGGACATATTCCTGAAAAGGAATCCTGGGTTAAATGAATTATGATTGGGACTTATTCCGGAAAAGGAAGCCCAAGTTAAAGGAATTATGACAGGGACTTATTCCTGAAAAGGAATCCTAGGTTAAAGGAATTATGACTGGGACTTATTCCTGAAAAGGAATCTCGGGTTAAAAGAATTATGACTGGGACTTATTCCTGAAAAGGAAGCCCAGGTTAAAGGAATTATGACTGGGACTTATTCCTGAAAAGGAAGACCTTGTTAAAGGAATTATGACTGGGACTTATTCCTAAAAATGAAGCCCAGGGTTGGATTCTCTCATCTTAAAGGATGAGGTTCAATGAATGAAATCTCAATCTTTAGTGACATAAATATGTGTAAATCACTATGTTTTGAGGGATATTCCACAGAATTCCTTTCAGGTAAAGAATTCAAATCAAGAAAACATGACATAAATGGATTTTAATAGTGTCTTGAAGACTAAATCTTGAATAGGAGAGGCAGAATGGCTTAAGAGGGGGAAAATGGGAAATAAGGGCACCCAAAAAGGCAAGGGCGCACAAGTCATGGCAGGCGTGCAGGTACTGCGTGGGCGCAGAAGTCTTGGTCACGCAGGTATATCAACATGACACGTTGGGTACTTGCGCGATGTTCAACTAGAAGGGTAATAATTGAGCGACTTTTGGTTAAGGCCTTTAGAATCCTCTTTAGGTTCTTCCAAGAGAGGGGTGCACAGGTTCTATTAAAGGAGTAAGTTGGCGCGCAAGTGTGCCCATTTCCCTTAAGGGTTGGCCACTTAGGCGTGCAAGTTTTGATGAGTTTCAACACTTAGGCCTTCCTCCCCCACTTTAGATCTTCCATTCTAGGTAAGAAATTACCTTAGAAGTGTTCTGGAATCTTTGAGAAGAGACTAGGGCACCGGGAGCTCAAATCTGAGTTTCTAGAAAACAATTCCTCCCTCATGGGGGGGGGGCACAGGGTCTATTTATAGGCAGGAGAAGACCTTGGGAGGTTATCACTTAGGTCGTGCAAGTGACTTGCTCGACCATAATGCGTCGCGCAAGTGGACTTGCGTGACTATGAAGAAACTTGCGCGACTTATGTGCAATCTTCTCCTTGTTCATCCCTTTGTCGATTTTTGATATTTTCTTCAAAGGATGAATCAATTTGTGATAAGTCATTTCTCTTTTACATTCCTTTGGACTCTGTGACGAAAAAGGAGCGTCAAAAAAATTCCCCCCTCAGATTTGCATCCGAAAAAATGAGGATGTGACTCTGAGGAAAAAAGAAGACATCCAAAGGAAAGGCGGCACACAAGTGTTCAATGCGCAACACTTGGCGCGCATGTTGGATGCGCGCAGGGCTGGAGCGCATTGGGTTTAGGCGCATAGATAGGCCTCTTGGCCTATAAATACATGGTCATTGGCCGCACATAGGATCTGATTCTGAATTCTTGAGCTCTCACCACACAAGTCATCTTCGCCGCACAAGTGTCTTCTTTCCACTGTTTCCTTGTCGTCGCACTGCTGTCTAGGTATTTGCACTTGCGCGATTTAGACATGCGTAGTAAAAACTAGCGTGGCACAAGAACACTTGTGCGCCTAGTTTAGACTTGTGCGCCTTAGTACCTTTGCCATTTTTTCAAATTTCATCACAATTTTTATGAAAAAATCAATCCATTTAATTAATTTATTCAACCTTTGTGCAGAATCAATGGCTCTTAGACCCAGAATAGTTGATGAACTGGAAAGCAAGAGGATAGATGATATGATGAACATCATTGGCCATGATTATTATACTATCAAAGATATAAGTCTTCTGAATTTGGCTAAGTATATTAAGAAATATCATTGTGACATCCCACAGAGCACTTATCTGCCTTTGTATGGCTATGGTCATCTGCAAGAAGTCACCATTCCAGAAGCAAAGAACTATCTTCTGTTTTCGTGGTTTCAGAATTACAACATCTTTGCTTTAGCAAATATCTCAGGTGGAGGAGTATTTCTAAATGTTGGAACAGTGGAGAAGGAATACATGATGCATCATATCCCTTGCACACCAGATATGAAAAATCATACACCTGAGATACAACCACATTTCCATCCTTCAATCATCTGAAATACTCAGATAGATCAATCCAAAGGCTTGAAGAGAAGTTGGGACTTCCGTCCTGGGGGAGGAGTGAAGCCAACATGGATGTGGGCATACATAGTGTGACAAACCTGTGTAGAGTTTGTCTAGGATTTAAAGAGAGCTGCAATATACGAAGCTGTCTGGGTTGGGCAAACATATGTTTACAGATATGATAACTTCATGCCAGAGATACTCAGCCACTGGAGCCCAGCAACTAATTCATTCCATCTGACTCATGGAGAAGTAGGTATCAGTTTGTGGGATGTTCAAAAGATCTCAGGGGCTCCAATTTTTGGCGATATGTATGATGAATTCATTCATCCCAAGGTGACTTGGAATGATTCAGAGAAGAATCCAGCTTTAGCTTGGGAATTATTTAAGATCTTACACAGGCTCAAGAGTTCAGAGAACTCATTAACTCATTCTAGAAAGGATATTAATCTGGAGGAATGGATGAATTTATTTCTTATTGAGAAGAAAGAGAGGGAGCCAAAGGAGAAGGATCCGAAAGAAAGTGGATCCAAGATAAAGAAATTGAAGGATAAGAGGCCCAAACGTCCTACCACCTACCCAAAACCTGAGGAGAGGGGTGCTCCTGGCACATTCTGGACAACTCTAGAAGCAGGAGAGTTCAAGAAGTCGGGATATGAAGTGAATCAAAGAATCCCAAAGAAGACTCGTCTGGCGGGCTTCTTGGCAATGTGGTTCACTGTTTATCTCTTGCCGGTCATGGAATCGAAGGGAGGAGTCAGGCCAGGGACCTTCGTCACTGCGGAAAAGTTGGCTGAGGAAAAAATGGTTGGGTTGGCTACCCCCATTTTAGAAAAGATTCACAGGAGTTTACTTCATGTATTCGTGGGTAAATATCCTTTAAGAATAGTGGGACCATTCCAAGTTTTGGGGGGATGGATCACCACTCACATCAGGACTTATAATGTACAGAATGGATTACAAATTCCTGGAAGTTCTTTCAGGCCGTCAATGCAAGAATTCTCTGGGGTTTATCCATTAGATGTTAATGCTTATGACATGAAAGTGAGGCTGAGCATTTTTAAGGAATTCAACTTCTTTCCCTATGGAAGTCTGCCAACCGGGCGGTTTGTTGATGATGGGAAAACCCATTTGTATTTGAGGGCATACAAGCTAGCTTGTAGGGATGGTGTGCTAGCTGCCAGGATTGACGGAGAAATCATATGCGA
This sequence comes from Viscum album, assembly GCA_963277665.1. NCBI lineage: Eukaryota > Viridiplantae > Streptophyta > Magnoliopsida > Santalales > Viscaceae > Viscum > Viscum album. The sequence goes on from OY728158.1 coordinate 60,427,237, forward strand.
GGGATATGCCCCATATAGATTTGCACGTCAACTCAAATGTCTACAACAGATTTCTGTATCTCCTCCGGTATATGTCAGGTTAGTGAAACATATGATGGTTTCTCGGCAACTATGGATGCTGATGTCAAGGGAGAAAACTGGGGCAGTATTTGATCTACCAGTTGAAAAAGCGGCACATAATTTGACTACATATTATGCCGAACATTGGATAGCATCATACCCCGAAGGGATATTGAATCACCCAGTTTATCAGGCGGGGAAAAGGAAGAGGACTATAGAGAAAGAAACCCTTCCTCATGAAGGTGATGCTTCCCCAACTGAAGTTGATTCGACAGACTCCTCTTCTAGAACTGATTCACTGGATTACCATGATGGGGATGATGAGGCACAACCAGTGGAAAAGTGGTTTCGTGCCCGATATAATCCTCCGGCCATAATTAAAAGACCCACTCCATCAACTCCTAGTGAGTTACTTCATTGTAGTAATTTAATCACTGCTACTTTATAAAGCAATCAGTCTTACTTTCTTATTCTCTATCTGTATTTGCAGGAGATGGGAAGAAATTGAAGTCAAAAATTGTAGGACCTTCCTCACAGCCTTCATATCTAAGACCATAGGCTATCTAGCTATAGCAGTGTTTATATTGTGGTACTGAGACCGCCTGGCTAGATTTGTGTGAGGGCCTACAACTCTCTAGAATAGGGAATGTTATGGATTCTACAAATATTCAATACGAGGACAACCCCAATGAAGTGTGGGCTTACATCAGAGAGCTGGAAATGCTCATATATGCCATTGATGAGTCTGTTCCTGTCACCAGGCAGGTGAAGGAAATGATCGATCGTGGTGCCAATGAGGGGGCTGGTGGTTCTGGAGATGAGGAGTGGCATGAGTATGTGGATCCTGAAGATGTAAGTTTTCTTTCCTTATTTTCTTTGCAACATGATTTCAGTCTAATATTTGTTACTAAATAAAGTTATTTTCTTCATCTTGAAGATTGAAATGAAAGGAACTGGGGTTCCTTCACCACAGTATAGCCCTGGTGGTACTGCCATCGGGGCTTCTTCTGATTCTCCTCGCGAACCAGGCGATATATCTCCAGGCCAGAAGGCCATGAATGAGGCGCTGGACATAGCCTTCCATTCGACAATTCAAGTGCCAATAAGGGAGACTACTGATACTCCCAAAAAACCAAAGAAGCAAAGGCAAAAAAGGAGGAAGTCCACAGCTAAAGGTTTCATTAGCAGCGGTAAGTCCTTCAAGTAATCATGAGTTTATACTCATGACCGCATGGTTACTCATATTTATGTGGATTACAGGGGCTTCGTCAATTTCCCCCCTGAGGGAAAGGATTGATCCTCCTTCAAAGACCACAGAGGGTACTGTGGAACAATCACAGATCCAGGATGACTTGGCTATTCCTAGAGAAGAGATAGCATCTATTCCCAGTATCCATCCTGTTGTTGTTGCAAGAAGAGAAGAACCTGTTTCTGGTAAGGCAACAATGCTTCATAAAAATGTTGAATGAAATAACGACTGACTTCCATTCTGTGATACTTCATGTTCAACTCCTGCATTAGATCTTCTGGCGAATGTTGCAACTGATGTTGTGATTATATCTGATGATGTTGTCTAGGGTTAGGGGTTGCAGGACATAAGTCATCAAGAAGATGCAACAAATGCTCCCACTGGTGAGACTAACCAGGATTCTAAAATATCATTGGATGAAATGATGAATCATGGCATGAATTTCGAAGAATTTTATGATCATGCTAAGTTGTCATGTGATTTAGAAGACCTTGGACGTGAGTGTTATCCTTCGCCCAGTAAATTTTTTTTAATTTACACTTCTAATCATGACAAAAAATAATATGCAGTTTCATCCGTAGAAGTTGTTGAACTGCCAATGCCTGAAGAGGGTGTGGACATTGATGTCAACCCTACCATTGTAGAAACATTAGCTCAAGTAGAGATAAACCCAGTAAACCCTCTTGAGACTCATCTTGAAGATCCTGTTGAGAGTGGGAAAGATGGGGAGGAGTCTTCTCAGGTTTCTGACCCACCGTCGGGTAAGGGATAACAATATTTGTGATTGTACTTAATTTGCAAGACAACTGATTATTTTGTTATCCTTTGAAGCTATCAAATATTTCAATTAATCATGCAGGGCTATCAACTGCAGTGGCTAGATCTGGAGGTGAGGCCTCAGCCTCTTCCCCAATGGGAATTAAAAGAGAAGAAGCACAAATCAGGGGGGAAAGATCTGAATAGGTCACTTCCTTAAGTGCATTATTCCCAGATTACATGCCCCCCTGTGATGATGATGTGGAGTCAGACCCAGAGATGCTTAAAGCATTCATCTTTTCATAACGCAAGGCATGGAACAACATATGGAAAATCATATCTAAGGTGACATTAGAAGAGCTATCATCGAAAATCCCTCGATTTTCATCCCAGTTTGTCATACTAGGACTTGGTGATTTTGGATATGAAAAGATCCATGCCACGGTAAAATAGATCTTTTTCAGGAGGGAGCAGGAGCAAAAGTGACCTGATGATTCGATCAGAGTGAAACTGGTAGTTAACGTCGGCGAATTTGAGGCTGCGGTATCCCAAGCTGAAGCTGATTATGCTGCCAAGATGAAGGAGCTAAAGCATAAAATCAAAGAAAAATACGTCCAGCAGGTGCAGCTCCAGCAATAATTAGATGTTGTTACTGGGGAACTTGATAGCTTAATAATTCATTGGAGGGAGCTCATATGAATGGTATGAAAGCCATTGCAGATGCCGAGAAGGCACTTCATCAAGCTGAGAAGAATGAAGTTGATCGAGTGCACGAGCTTCAAGTAGTTGCTGATGAAGCTCTGGATGTTGTACATCAAATGAAGACTTATGTTGACAGTCTTTTGTAAACTCTTGAAAAAGACAAGAGGCTCCAATTTGTGAATGTCCCTCTAATTCTTGTTCATCAATGAAGGGTACTTTTATCTTCAATCATTTTTACTTTCATTCTTTTGCTACCTGCTTTAAAATTACTTAAGCCAATGGGCCTAGTAAGCATTGTTTGATTTTTACTAGGATTAATATAAATAACCCTACAAACATTGAATCTTTTAATTTCTCAATATTACCTAAATCATACAATATGTATGTTTAGTGAGCTGGAACTTGACTTTTATTCATATTTCCTTTGTCTTTTGTGAGCAGTTTAAAGTCATGCATGTCGTACATAAAAAGGCTAATGTTTAAGGTCGAAATAGCTTTGACCGAAATGGATTAAAATTGACTCAATTCCTTGAAAATTCATCTGAAAACATAGTACCATTACTCAAGTATGAGGGAAAAGAAAAAAATGTAAACTATGACTTAAGAATATTTGAATATGAGGAATGATATGAAAAAGAGCTAAAAGGCATCAGAAGAAGTAGTTTCCAACAATAAAGTTACTATCATTTAATAAAACCATTAGGGGGTTGAATTATGTAGGGCCACCTAAGGGCATTGGCTGCATAGTAAAATAAATAGCATCTTTCGACTGACATGTCTGTTATGTAGACTGTTTATGCAAGGCCGACTATGGGCACGTGCTGCATAGTTAGGAAAAAGAACTCTAATAAATTTACTTTCCTAGTGCTAAAAGCCAGTGAAAGTTTATGGGGATTCAAATCTTCCAAAGTATAGAGTTTTCTGTATGGAAAGAGGTACTTGAATATGGAGAAGATATTTCCAAACAAGATTATCGAAGAACTGAATAGATATTACTCCTACGAAGGTTTGACCCAAACGTAAGGAAGGAGAATATAAACCATATAATTGAGTAATTTCAGATCATGAAAAAGGACATGGGACAAATATGCTAAGGATGGCTATTTTTGCAGATCCCAACATACTGTCATTTAAGACAAATAAGGACAAAAGAGGTATTTTTTCCCAAGAATGAAGTTACCACTATCCGAAAAACCCGTTAGGGGGTTGAATTATGCAGTGCCACCAAAGGGCATTGGCTTCATAGTCAAATAATAGTATCTTTTGGATGACATGTCTGTTATGTAGACTATTTATGCAAGGCCTCCTATGGGAACGTGCTGCATAGTCAGGAAAAAGAATTATCAAGAGTTTGAAATTTTTGTGACTAAACGTCATGAAAAGGGTTATGAAGATCTGAAAATATTTAAGGTTATGATTATGAAACATAAAGATGGGTATTGTTCAATGTATACAGAGATACACAGATCAATGCTAACCATAATCATGTTGTGTCTAGGTCTTGAATTGAAATGTTGGACTTCACTACGTATCCCATAAGGATGAGAATAAATCCATAAATAGTTCTTAAAATACAGTTTAACGTCGTGTGGGACAAAAGGATTAGAGATCTTAGTTTAGGGTCATAGAGATTGGACCATTGTAAGAAATACACAGTGTGTGTTTTCATGGGGACTTTTCAGCCAAGGGACTGAATGTGAAATTTGGGGTTAGTCCCAAAGACTTGGGGCTGGATTCGAGGGACACTCGAATGTTCCTACATATCCCATAAGGATAGGAATCAATCCATACATAGTTCTAGAAATACCCTTTGTACAAATTTGGTTCATACATATGAAGGGTGAAAGGGGACTTTAGTTCAATGATGGTTTAAACCAAGATAAAAGGTTTGGGCGTTTCCATGTATGCACATAGTCATTGAAATGAAACATGATTGAAAAATCAATGTAAATAATGATTCCCTCTAAGGTAAGGGTATCAAAAAAATATTGTAGTTTATTTTAATACTGGACAAATGTGTTTTATAGTTTAACGTCGTATAACCAGGATGAAAGTGAACCAATGTAAAGATATTGATTCTAGGGACAGTTTCACGAATTAACATCATATGAGATGGAGGTGAACCGATGTGAAAAGATTGATTTTGGGATTGATACTTGGGAGGTTGCCTACATACCCATCCTAGAAGGCAAGGATCAAAGTCCGCGTAGTTCAATTACAAAATGAATTAATGATCAAGTTGTTCTTGGGGACAACGACCTAAAAAATGATGTTGGGACTTACACATGGTTAGTATCCCAGAGAGAATGTTATGGTTGAGGTTTTCTCTAAGCTCAGGTGAGTCATACTCGGTGTGAGAAACAAGAGGTAGCAACAACCTTAACGATACATAGTTTAACGTCATATAGGTCGTATGAAGGGACTATGTAGTTTAAAGTCTTGCAGTTAGGACTATTGGTGCTGCACATTTAATGTCATGTAGCAGGGACAAAGTACGGTTTAATGTAATGTAAGACATATCAAGGACTTTCTGTACAGTTTAGCATCATGTAGTTAGGACGATGGGGACAATACAGTTTAACGTCATGCTGGATGGGAGGGGGACTATGAAATTTAATGTCATGTATTGAGGAAAAATTAGGGACTTTTTTTCACAGTTTAACATCATGTTGGAAGAAAGCGCGAAGAGTTTAGGGTCATATGCATGGACCATGGATGGTGCAGTTTAATGTCATGCTGGAAAGAATTGTAGTTTAAGGTCATACAAGACCTTTCATGATTATGTAGTTTAACGTCTTTCTGGACATAAGGGACTTGCAAATAGTTTAGGGTCATACGCATGGACCGTTGATGATGCAATTTAAGGTTATACAGGACCAAGTTGCAGTTTAAGGTCATACTGGACCATTTTGGAGACACAGTTTAACGTCATCTAGGAACAAGTTGCAGTTTAAGGTCATACTGGACCATTGCTGTGTAGTTTAACATCATATAGCAAGGAAAAGGGTGGTAATTTGCAGTTTATATAAAATACTTCTTCAAAAATATGGCATTGGTTGGAGTGGTGATGAGTTCTCCATCAATCGAGATTAATGAATAAGATCTATTGGAGTAGACCCTATGTATTGAATAAGGACCTTCCCATTTTGGCTCAAGTTTGGGAGGTTTCTTTCCTGGTATCATTGGAGTTCTGAGAACTAATACCAATTCTCCCTGAGTGAATGAACAAAGACGAACTTTTTTGTTAAAAGCTCATGCTATTTGATTCTGATAGACTTCCAAGTGGTGCAAAGTGCACAATCTTTTCTCATCTAACCATTCCAATTCATTCAATGGATTTTAAGATTTCTCATCTGTAGATGACTGATCGAAAATGGCTACTCTGAGTGAGGTTAATTGATCTTCAATTGGCAATACTACTTCTGTTCCATATACCAATGAATATGGAGTTGATTGCGTTGTAGTGCGGGTGGTAATCCGATAAGCCCATAAAGCATGAAAGAGTTTTTCAGGCCATGACTTCTTATCTTTATCCACCATCTTTTGCAGTATATTTGAAAGAGTCTTGTTGAAGGATTCTACCTGGCCATTGGCCACTGGATGATATTGAGATGAATGGTTGGATTTGATGTTGTATTCTTGATACAATTTCTTCACCTCAGATGAACAGAAGTTGGTGCCATTGTCCGTTAATATGGTATGAAGGACACCAAATCTGGTAATGATGTTATACTTAATGAAGCTAACAACACATTTAGAACTGACTTCCTTGAGAGGTATTGCCTCTTCCCATTTGGAAATTAAATCAGTAGCAGTAAGAATATAATTAAACTGCTTGGCCGTAGCCGAAGGTTAAGGTCCCACCACATCCATCCCCCTTGTGGAAAATGGCCATGAGTATTTAGCTTTATGAAGCAACTCTGGAGGTTGATGAATGATGTTGGCATGTACGTGGCATGAATGACACTTCTTTTTGAAATCAACACAATCTTGTATCATTGAAGGCCAAAAGTATCCATGTCTTCAAATTTGATCAGACAATCTATGTCCAGAATGGTGGGCACCACAGACTCCTATATGCACTTCTTTCATGACAGCCACTGTCTCGTCACCATCAATGCATCTGTAGAGAACTCCATCAAAACCACGTTTGTAGAGAATTTCCTCTAGGTGATTTGGGCTATCATAAAGATTAAAATTGACAACACGTCACCGGATTTGTTCTTTCTTGGCTCTATCAGATGGAAGTGTTCCATTTTGAATGTATTCCCTAATAGGTGACATCCATCCTGTAGTATGACCATACGGTTCAGGAATGGGACTAATTTCTTTAATTTCCTCTGTTCTGATTCATACATAAGGTGAAGTTGCACGACGGTGGGAAATACTAATGGTTGTCTCGTCCCAATTTGGATCTGCCAGAGCTGTGGCTATATTATCCAGCGCATCAGCTTGAGCATTTTGTGATCTTGGGACATAAGAAAATGTCAGTTCTGAAGGGAATTCCTCCATCAACTCTCTGAAGTAATCATACAAAGGGATTAGTTCTTCTTTTCTGATGGCATAATCCCCATTTACTTGTGTTATTACCAGGTCTGAATCACCCTTTACCTTTAAGTGAGTCACTTGTGCTTGAAGTGCTAATTCCAAGCCTGCAATAAGAGCTTGGTATTTGGCTTCATTATTGGTACCACCTTCCCAAAATAAGAAGGAATAAGGTAACACAACCTTTTCTAGAGAAATGAGCACAATTCCTAAGCCAACTTTGATGAATTTAAGATTTTCCATTTTCTTCCCTGTTGGACTTCTGGAAGCACCATCAAAATACATTTCCCATGCTTGAGGACTTTCTTGAATAGAGAAGACTTCCTCATCAGGGAGTTCAATATCTGAAGACGTGTCTTCCATTGAAGGGAGTTCAACCAGGAAAGCAGCCAGATCTTGGCCCTTTATCACCTTTTGGGACACATAATGAATGTCGAATTGATACAAAATAACTGCCCACCTTATTAGACGTCCTATAAGTATTGGACAACTAAGGATGAATTTGAGCGGGTTATTGCGAGATACCAATTGGACCTCATGGTGTTGCAGGTAGTGTCTCAATTTCTAAACTGCAAAGATTAATGCCAGGTAGCACTTCTCAATACTTGAATACTGTGTTTCTGCTTCCGGCATAGTTCGACTGATATAGTAGAGGCTGTTTTCATTCACAGCATCATTCTTTTGAGCAAGAAAGGAACCCAATGATCGCTCTAGAGCTATCACATAGAGGATAAGTGGTCTTCCTTCAACAGGTGGCATAAATACCGGTGGAATCAAGAGGTATTTCTTGAGAATATCGAATGGTTCTTGGAATTCTTCAGTTTACTGGTAAGTGACTCCCTTCTTCATCAATTTGGTAAAGGGTAAACTTTTTCCTGCAAAATTAGCAATGAAACGCCGAATATATGCTAAGTGTCCTTGAAGTCCTCTTAATTCATTCAAATTATTACAAGGTGACATACTGATGATTGACTTGGTCTTCTCAGGATCGACTTCAATACCACGATGGCATACAACAATGCCGAGAAATTTTCTTGAGGTTACCCCAAAAGCACATTTTAAGGGGATCATCTTCAAATTATTTTGTCGAAGCTTGTGGAATATGACTTCCAAATCTGCCAAGTGATTAGAACATTGTTTGGATTTAATCACCAAATCGTCCACATAGAATTCAAAAACTTCCCCAAGAAGGGTTTGAAGATACGATGCATGTTGTGCTGATATGTTGCACCTGCATTCTTTAAGCCAAAGGGCATTACCCAGTAACAAAACACGCCCTGAGGGGCTATGAAGGCTGTGGATTCCTCATCTTTTGGGTCCATTAGGATATGATTATAATCATAATATCCATCCATGAAGGAAAGTGCTTCACAGCCAGCTGTTACATCAATTAAAAGTTCTGTAATCAGAACTAGGAAATCATCTTTAGGACAATGCCGATTAAGATCTCTGAAATCGATGCAAACTCTAATTTGTCTGTTCTTATTCTTTACAGGGACAATATTATCCAACCACTTGGGATACTGAACTTATCTGATGAAGTTAGCTTTGATAAGCTTATCCACTTCAGCTTCAATTTTAGAAGCATAAGTTGGGTGTGTTTTTCTCATGGCTTGCTTAAATCCTCGATGTTCTTCTGGTAAACCCAAATGATGAGTAACAACATTAGGATCAATCCCGGGAATTTCTGTATAGTTCCAAGCAAAAATATCTCTATTTTTCATTAGAAAAGAAATATACATATCTTGCTCTTCAAGGGTCATGGACGCACTGATTAAAGTGGGGCGTGGATCTTTTTTTGTACCCAGATTTATTTCTCTGAGTTCATCAACAGTGGTAGAGATACCCTCTTCAAATGCTGGAGGAGCATCTCTGAGATCTTCCTCTTCTTCTTCTTCATGTGTTATTTCTTCCGTTTCAACTTGCATAGTATATGACAAAGCAGAATTTTCATGATCAGAAGAGATGTCAAAAATTGCACATTTTGAAGAGGAAGCTTCCATTTTTGACCCTATTGATGATGAAGAGTTTTCTTTGGGTAATAAAGAGGAAATGATGGATTGAGAATCGACATAATTATTCACCTCTAATGTTGTTATAACTCCTTCTTTCCTAATTGGCGAAGTATAGACTTGTTGGATTTCAGCAGATGAAATGAAGACATCACCATTTGTGCTTTCATTACTGCTTGGTGGGTTACCAATTTCTCCCATGTTGTCTCGCTCGATTGCCGTAACTGACATTACGGATCTTTTCATAAGAGTGTTTTGATTTGAGTATACCTTGTCAATTTGACTGATAGGAAACACATAATCTGTACTCACATGTGTAAATGGATTTACTAGAATCTTCTGCAAACCATATGGGGCATTAACTTTGGTAATTTCCTTTGTTGTGGATTTCTCCTTTCCCTTCATGTGATAGAATTCCACCTCAATGTATTGAGACTCACATGTCTTGAATGTGGCCTTATCACCATATAATGTTCTAACATGACCATAGAAATAGTATTTGAGACATTGATGGTATGATGAAGGGATAGCCGCATGCTGATGTAGCCAGGGTCTTCTAAGAAAGATGTTGAAAGTTGAGTCTTGTTCAACAATCATGAAATCTGAATTGGATACAAGATCTCCAAACTGAGTCCTGAGTGTAACTTCGCCCAGTGGTTCTTGTTCATTTTTATCATATCCTTGTAACATCATGGTAGAATGAGATAAATCAGATTCCGTGAGGCCCAATCGACGAAGTGTATGAATGGGCATGAGGTTGACTCCTGAACCATTGTCAATGAAATCTCTTCAGACGTCTACACCATTGACCTTGCCAGATAAATACAATGGTCTGATATGCCCATGTAAAACATCATCTTCATCTTTATCAGTAAAAGATATTATTTCACGGTATTCTGCAGAATTATTCTCTATGTGATAGACTTCAGCTGCAGCAATTTCAGTTTCAAACTCTTAAGGACTTGACAAAGCCTCGATGAGTGCTTCCTGAAGATCTTTTGAAAGATTCAAAGCATCCAGAATTGATAACTTGGCTGGTACTTGGGGCAAGTGTTTCAATATATCATACTTTTGATCCAGAGGATTGCATTTCCCAACATTAATATGTGGTTTAGCAGGTACCTTGGAAAAAGATGCTTTGGAAGTTGATGCATCTTGTATTGAGATAAGAGTTGGCATCATCCTTGGTTTTGGAAGATTAGATTGATTAGATCCATTTACTTGTTGAGAGGAAGAAGATGGAACATTCAATCGGTCTTCCAACATAACTGTGCCAGGATTGAATTTGCTATTGGTAGAAAAACTTGCTTGTTCTTGCTGAGCTCGCTGAAGAGCTCTACCACGAGTTTCTGCTGCGTATACAGTTCTAGAAGGGGTAGAATTGGAATAGTGGATTCCGAAAGATCCACGTCTTCCCCTGTATCCTGAACCTCTTGAACTTCCTATGATTCCCTTTTTTGCTACTAGGAATTCCAGATCATCAAAATTGAAACTGTGACTGTAATATGGATCTGTTAATTGAATCATATTAACAGAACCGATGATTAACTCTTCTTCTGATGAAGACTCTTCCTGATTAGCCTATTTAGGTTGTGCCGTTTGGTGGGGCGGTGCCCGTGGCTTTGAAGTAGATGGAATGAATTCTTCTAGAGTCAAAGACAACTTAGGCATTAACACATACTCATCTTCTTCTAATTCTTTTTTCTTCTTTGAATTATGTCGTTTCTTTGAGGACTTTCCCTCTGACAAAGAGGGTTTTGCCGCAACATTCATGGAAGAAGACACAATTGGTTTCTTTAATTGTGTTCGCAAAATAGAATGAGTTCGATTGATTGTCTTTCTGACCATACAATCATCATACTTCTGGGAATATTTTCTTTTGACTTCTTGCCATTTACCTTCCTCTTCTGGAACTGTAGCAGTAACACATGCTACCTGAGCTAAAGAACCTTTCAATCTGACTTGTCCTGAGTCGACCATATTTTGCAGGAGGTCTTTGAAGAAAAAACACTCCTGGATGGGATAACCCAACATTTGATTAAAGGGGAAATAATTGGAACGGTCTTCATCTCCTTCCTTGTTTGTCTTTTTAGGCCTTGGGAATTGAACCAGATTATTTTCCAGAGTCGAAATGAAGTAACCAGGAACATGTTCATTTCGGAAAGAGTATTATTTTCTCTTCAAATCCTAAAATTGTTTTCGTCTTTGATATCTTTGATCATCTGGACGAAACGGACTTTGTTGTTGGTGCTTAGGAGGTGGAGCCCTTCGAGAAGATGAAGGTTTTCAAGTAGAAACAGGTACAAGTGCTTGTTTAAGCATAACTGTAGTAGTTTCTACTTTACCCATTCTCCTTCCTGGAGCTGATGGAATTACACAAGATTTAGCCTTAGCCTGTATAAGGGAATCTTCAATCATCTGGGCCATTGAAGTAAGGTATCGAAACCCTCCTGTGTATTTCACAGGAATCAATGGTGTGCGTAATTCGTTACGCAGATTTGCCACACAAATTGGCAACAGTTCCTCTTGAGGGAGTGCTATGCTCAGGGAATATGTTAATCCCTTCCAGCGAGCAATGAAATCAGAGACTCTTTCATTCTCCCTTTGCTTACAGTTTGTAAGATCGAAAACTGTCGTCTTTGGCAATGTTGAGCTGAACAGAAGAAGGATTTTTTTTCGAAGATCCTCCCATCCGGTAATTGATCGGGATTGAAATCTTGTATACTAGACAAAGGCCGGTCCTTGCAAGGTCCGTACAAAGCATCTGAGTTTTACTTCTTCTTGCTGCTCCGGAGTTCCCATCATAGGATCACAACAAGACATGTAATGTATCAAATGTTGTTCAGGGTCGCCTGATCTATTGAATGTAGGGAATACAGGGTTTCCAAAACTGGATGGAGGAGAGATTGATTATTCCCATTAAGGGTAATCTTTCTTTTCTGGTTGAATCTGCATACGTTTCCCTTCTATAGTTTCTAACTGATATGTTAATGACTCAATGGTAGTTATTAACTTTTGATAATCATCTGGTTGAACTTGGACTTGAGTAGGTGCAATAAATGGAGCTTGGAAAGATGTGGTGGTTGGTGCTGCCACTAATGGTAGCACTGCCAACTGTTGTTGTTCTTGACCCATAGCATTAAACCTGTGAGGGTGTACTGATAAAGGAGGATATTCCTGATCCATCTCAGTATCCATAATAAATTCCTTTGGTAGACTGACTCCAGCACGCTTAAGATGAATACTACTCTGAAGTAGTTCTATATTCAACCTCCTTAATTCCTTAATTTCTTCCTCCTGCTGTGCAAACCTTTGCTCTAGTGAGAGCGATTGGCCTTCTCCAGAGGAAGGATATGTAACCTGATTATTTCCCATCCCTTTGTTGGACCCTTTTCGGAGAGGGGGAAGTGGGTTACTCAATGGATTACCTAGGTTATGAGTAATCCTTTTATTTCGTGTACGCACACCTTCTTCATTTGTATCGGTGCATACATCTTCTTGAGTAGGAACCTCTTCATCTGAGTCCCCTGAGTGAGCCTCATCTGGTGGATCAGCAACAACGACATTAATGACATTGATTGATTCATAATTCATCACATCCCGTCTATCAGCATTTCTGTGATATTGTCTTCTTCCATGTCTTTGATGATACATTGCCTTTTGTTGATTCAATCCCTCAGGAATTTCATGATGAACTATAATTTGGAGGGAATCTCCTTATAATTTGGCTCTTCATTCCTCTTGAGGCTTCTTACCCAATCGAGAAAAGATCGACGTTCTCTGAGGAGGGTATTGATGATTTGAAAAAGTCCCCAGTCTGGTGGACTGGGGCTGTTTCTACTGTTCCCGCTCAACTCCTCAGAACCTATTTGTTGATTCTGAGGGTTGGTTTAAAAGAGTCCCCATTATAGAATGCTGGGATGGCTCTTAACATGCTATGTCTGAGAATTTCTTAAAAGCTCTCTTGATCTTGAGAACCTTAGTCCAGAAATTAGCTGGATGCATTAACCTGTATCCGCTTTTATCACCTGGTTCAAAAGACCGTTGGATGATTTTCGACACTTCTGTCACTTGATGATGTGCTTTCTCCTAATGAGAGGCCCGTTTAATATTCTCGTTTGCTTGATACAGGATTAATTCAACAACTTGTTCTTTTTATTCTTGATTTTGAGAAGAACTAGTTGAATTTTGTTTTTTATCTAGCTCTTGATTACAAACAAATCCCATTGACTATGGCCGGTCACTGGCAACAACATTGCATGAGACCATTTTCGGCGGGCTTTGCTGACAGGAGAGCACTGTGAAATGTAGTGCTCCATGAACACCCCACCCTCTGACATGAATACCAGATGGGGAATTAGAAATTAACTGACACAATTTTCTTAGTGCTCCATGGCATGAACGTTGAAGGGCTCTCTGCTTCTTTTCAGCCTTCAGATATCTAGAGACTGATAGAGATGACAAATCAATCAGACATGGTAACCATTCTATTATCTTAAGATGATTTTAGTATTCACCATATCATAATACCATCTTATTCAATTGAAAAAGAGTTTTCCATATTTTGAGACGAATATCATGGATTCCATCTTCTGTCAACATCTTTGGAATGTCATACTGAGAGTCAGCCAGAGGCCAAAACATGATTGGTACTTCACCTTTTTCCAGTTGTTTTCTCATGTTCAGCATTTCCTCTTTATTATTAAATGAAGTTTCTTCTACCTGTTTTGACCAGAGTTGGTGTTTCCTTGTTGCTTCATCGGATTCAACAAGATTGGTAGAGAAATCATTGATCAAACTAGAAGATGCATGACTTAGGGTTGGTTTGGATAATGACCTACACCCTGGGCTATCTTCTGATTGAGAATGTATTTCACCTGATAGTGATGAAGCATCAGACATGACTGGTTTCGCATTTTCAAGTGCCTCAAGATAAGAGTGATGTCTTGGCACCACATTTTCCACTAGAGAATTTTCCGGGCAATGTGCATCACTAATGCAGAGAGGACTTTTACAGTGAAATTCATCATCATGGGGAGGACCACCATAATGGGTTACAACAAAAGATGAGATCTCTTGCTACTTGGTCTTCTGACCACAAAAAGGGTTCCTGTGGCTTTCATATGAAGATGAAACTTCAAGATTGACCGAATTGTCATGAAGAAATCCTTCATGAGGAAGTGTCTGTTGAAGACCTTCGGAATTAATGTTCCCATTATTAGGAAATATGTGAGTAGAATATTTAATTTCAACAAATAACTGTCTGAGGGCTTCATGAACTCCAGCATCGAGCAAGGCCTTGTTACAGATTGGACCTTGATCTCCTGACTGTGTTAGTCGGGTCTTTTTCTTAGACACCTTCTAACTCTCATTGGAAACCACTTTTTGACGAAAGTGGCTGCTCTGGGCAGGTGTATGTGCATGATCAGGAAAGATGGCTAGGTTATACTGATGATCTCTACTCAAATCAGGTGTATGTGCCTAACTTGGTTTTCTGTATGATATGGGGGAGTATGCCCCACAACCCTCCTAGATTGGAACAGATGTGTGTGTCTGTTCCGGAGTGAATTTTTGATGTGTCACTCCACTGGAAGGGATAGATTTATGTGTCTTTCTCTGAGATGCCGCTGAAGTTGTTATAATATCCTGGCAGGCATCCACAATATGAGCAGGGATTTGCTTCTACTCTTTCACCATTGATAGAATATTCTTGGTGACTTCAGCTGTCGGAACAGGAATATACATCCATTCCGGGCTTGGAGTAGGTGTATATGCCTGCTCATGTCCTCCTTTTCCTGTCAGTGAATCCTGACAGTACTCAAGTGTGGGGGAAGAGAGTTGATTCTGCCTCCTATTTGTTGTTGGGGATTTCCGACTAACTTCTCCAAACGCTACCAAGTGAGAATTTTGGTAGGATTGATTAATACTAGCAGGTTCATGTGCCTACTGATTGCACTTCTCCAAACGTGGTTGACGAGATCCATCATATGTAGTCAGACGAGCCTGCTGACTAGCTGATGATGTATAAACAGGTGTATGTTCTTGCCTATAGTACTCCGCCGGAATTGCCTGGCGGGATTGGCGTGATGCTGCCAGACGAGTTTGCTGGACAGAGGAATTAAAACGGGTAGGTGTATGTGCCCGCTCGTTTCTTGCCACCAGGTTAGGTTGGTGGACTCCGCCAGAGATGGAAGAGTTGAGAACCTGCTGACTTTTGACTGGATTCCACCTCTGGTGGTTCATCTTGCCTGCTTGGGTTCGACGAACCTGAGTCGAACACCTAGAGTTGGTACCCTCATCATGTTTATGGCGCACTACCGCACGAGTCTGACAGCGATTGTTGGTGGGAGCCTTTAGGAAGGACTCATGTCTTATTGAATTAAGGCCCTGGGGGAACTGCGCATTCACTTCCTCAGAATACGGGAGTGAATGGTGATTGCGTTCTGGGGATAACGACTCGAAACGGTTGGAGACGGTAGTCAGCACCGCCTGTTTCTTGATCATTGTTCATCATTGTCTGGATGACCGGTGTGAGTTGTTTGTTTGGAGGGCTTGTCAGGCAGCCTCCAGAGTTGGGATGGTACTGTGTTGACAGTACTCCTTAACCGGCGTATTTGATACCCAGCGTTGAAGATGCTGAGTAGGTGATTTCATCCTCAGAGCGGATAACGATCCAACAGGAATAACAGTAGTGTAATTTACAGCAGTAGTATTCATAGATGTGAATTTGAGAGCAGTCATTATGGAAATGCAGAAGATCTTGGAAAAGAGTGCATGTTTGATATAACAGGTGTAATCAAGATAAATTCAGCTACTACATCTTTTGGATGAGCACATATGTTATTGACTGTCTTGTTGGCCCTCTCATTGAGTTTAAATAGAGGCCTAACAAATAGGTAAAACATCATTTTAATTTGGTTAAGGATTCATGTCGGGTTCACCATTTTTGTTTCTCTCGGAATTCAGGGATGACCTCCTTGATGGGAGGTTCAAACGTTCCGATTGGTTTCTAATGGGTTTGTTTGTAGAATCGGAAACATCTAATGATTCCACATCCATTTGGACCTACTTTCCAAAGGTAGGTGCTCATTAGTTTGTGGACTGATAAGGCTTAGTAATTTGCATTGGTCGAGAGGATGGGAGGTCGGACTCATCACACCTTTTTGAGGGGAATTATTGTCTACTTCGGGACTCTCTTTATAGATTTAAGTTATGTTCATGAATCCTTATTACATTACCAAGTATAAAATGATCTTTTCCTTTAGATTTGAAAATCAATGATCAAATATGTAGGAAATTTATAGAATAAATTATATGTATTCGAGGTTCTTCATTGATATAGAATCATCTGTATTTATTAATGATTCTTGGTCAATGGTATCCTTCGGCATATTTATATAAAAGTATCTTGGTCATTATGATGACCATGCTGGTTTCAAAGCCACTCAGTGGGGCACTTGATGTTTATTGTCATTCATAAGGACATAGATTATTTTAGAGTTGGTATCGAACCCGCAAATGGGATACCTACGTATCCTTTGTTTAGAAAAGTAATTAGAACCCAAGTAGTTTGAGTAAGGATGTATGATGTTTATTATTGAATGCTCAAAGAAGGATGTCGAAATTACTTTTACACTCTAAGCTCACGTGAGTCATGCTCGATGTGATAAATAAGAGGTATTGGTAAAAATTAGAAAATTGTGCCATGAAAGATGCAATCATAAGAAATAATATGGGGCTTATGTACGTATGATTGCCCAGATAAATGAAGATTTGGATTTACTTCAGGGAAGAAATCCAAGAGCAGGGTCTATAAAGGTATATGTGCTTTATGGAGATTTTGAATACTCTAACTTGGGGCTTACTCCTGAAAAGGAGGCCTAAATTAGGAGAGGACTTATGATTGGGTTTTACTCCTAAAAATTAATCCCAGATCAATGGTAAATTAAGACTGGTTAAAAGAAAATAAGATTGGGGCTTACCCTTAAAAAGGAGCCCCAGTTTAAGAGATTTGAAAAATTAAGGGACTTGGGGCTTACTCCTAAGGAGGATGCCCAAATTTGAGACTGGGACTTATTCATGAAAATGAAGCCCAGGTTAAAGGAATTATGACTGGGACTTATTCCTAAAAAGGAAGCCCAGGTTAAAGGAATTATTACTGGGATGTAATCCTGAAAAGTAAGACCATGTTAAAGGAATTATTACTGGGACTTATTCCTAAAAAGGAAGCCCAGGTTAAAAGAATTATGAAAGGGACTTATTCCTGAAAAGGAAGCACAGGTTAAAGGATTTATGACTAGGACTTATTCCTGAAAAGGAAGCCCATGTAAAAGGAATTATGACTGGGACTTATTCCTGAAAAGGAAGTCCAGGTTAAATGAATTATGATTGTGACTTATTCTTGAAAAGGAATCCCAGGTTAAAGGAATTATGACTAGGACATATTCCTAAAATGGAAGCCCAGGTTAAAGGAATTATGACTGGGACTTATTCCTAAAAAGGAATCCCAGGTTAAAGAAATAATGAATGGGACTTATTCCTGAAAAGGAAGCCCAGGTTAAAGGAATTATGACTGGGACTTATTCCTGAAAAGGAAGCCCAGGTTAAAGGAATTATGACTGGGACTTATTCCTGAAAAGGACGCCCAGGTTAAAGGAATTATGACTAGGACTTATTCCTGAAAAGGAAGCCCAGGTTAAAGGAATTATGACTGAGACTTATTCCCGAAAATGAAGACCAGGTTAAAGGAATTATTACTGAGACTTATTCTTGAAAAGGAATCCCATGTTAAAGGAATTATGACTGGGACTTATTCTTGAAAAGGAAGACCAGGGTTGGATTCTCTCATCTTAAAGGATGAGGTTGAATGAATAAAATCTCAATCTTTAGTGACATAAACATGTGTAAATCACTATGTTTTGAGGGATATTCCATAGAATTCCTTTCAGATAAAGAAGTAAAATCAAGAAAACACACCATAAATGGCTTTGAAGAGTATCTTGAAGACTAAATCTTGAATAGGAGAGGTGGAATGTCTTAAGAGGGAAAAAATGGGCAAGAAGGGCACCCAAAAAGGCAGGGGCGCGCAAGTCATGGCAGGCGTGCAGGTACTACGTGGGCACGTAAGTCTTGGTCACATGGGTATATCTACACGACACTTTGGGTACTTGTGCGATGTTCAACCAGCAGGGTAATACATGAGCAACTTTTGGTTAAGGCCTTTAGAATCCTCTTGAGGTTCTTCCAGGAGAGGGGCGTGCAGGTTCTATTGAAGGCATATGTCAGCGCGCAAGTGTGGCCATTTCCCTTAAGGGATGTCCACTTAGGCATGCCAGTTTTGATGAGTTTCAACACTTAGGCCTTCCTCCCCCTCTTTAGATCTTCCGTTCGAGGTAAGAAATTACCTTAGAAGTGTTCCAGATGCTTTGAGAAGAGACTAGGGTGCCGAGAGCTCAAATCTGAGTTTCTGGAAAAAATTCCTCCGTCATGGGGGGGGGGGCACATGGTCTATTTATAGGTAGGAGAATACCCCTGGAAGTTATCACTTAGGTCACGCAAGTGACTTGCGTGACCATAATCTGTCGCGCAAGTGGACTTGCACGACTATGAAGAAACTTGTGCGACTTATGTGCAATATTCTCCTTGTTCATCCCTTTGTCGATTTTTGATATTTTCTTCAAAGGATGAATCAATTTTTGCTAAGTCATTTCCCTTTTACATTCCTTTGGACTCTGTGATGAAAAAATAGCATCAATAGTATTCTCCATAAAACTATATATAATTGGGTTTACCTTCTCACGAACATCCAAACACCACCTCGTCTATGAAACAACCATTCACATCTCACCCACAACCCTACTAACATGGGGTTGTACCACCAAGACACATGTTTTGTTCATCACTACATGTAATGATTGGATGTAGATATCATGCTCATACTTGAGTTCCAATGTGAACCATCAACACTAATTGTTCCTGACTCACCATAAAATTTATCCCCAACAATTTCTAAATTTTATCCATAAAAGGGTAATTACCCCAATGGTGCACTCCCCATCATATGGGTTACATTAAAATTCTCCATGAGCACAACCTCAAAAGGTTTCATCATCGTGCGTATTGATCCCTCAGAACCATGCCCACCCATCCTGTCAATACCTGAATCAAACCAACCCAGATCGGCTATGCCACCACAACTATTTCATTTCTTATGTCTCCACTACCAAAGAGGGATATTTACCCTTTTTATCAAAACAGAGGGAAACCAAGACCATATGATTTTCATTGACTTCATCATAGTTCACAATAATAGGAAAATAACCAAACATAATTCACATTAATAAATCATAGTACACGTAAGTAATAAATGCAACTTGTTATATCATATGTAAGTGAAGAAACATACAGTCATATAGACTGACAATCATGCTATAACACAACCACAAATCATCCACTAGGCTGATCAAAAATACAATAAAACAAAATAAAAGTGCACAGATATATAGTTATCTTTGAGCTTGAATTCATCTATCTCCTGATCCCATTCAAGCTATCTAGTTGATTAGATCAATCTTGATACTTTTCCCAACCTAAATACGTGATCACTAAATATTTTTTTGGTCCCTAATTTTCATGGTAGACCGAGAAGGGTGTGAGTACAACACAATAGTGCATTACCAATATGTCCCATACAAAACCAGTAAATGTGGTGTATGTTCGTGTGACATGCTCAGTTGAATAAATAAATAAATTAGGGAAACATAAAAAAAATAACAACTATTGGTCCTCAGGTTCTAACGTGACATCATGGATCAACCCAAAATCAGTTCGACCAGTGTCAAAGTGTCTCTAAGCATGTCATAAAATCATTTCAATCGATGTTAGGCTCATGGTCAATTTCAGGGAGAATGTTCTAGGTAATACTATAGTATCAGGTTTAGTGGTCGATTCCTAGGGGTGACCCTAGTCAATCAATAGTCATTGGGTGTCATCACTGATTCCTAGGAAGTAATCATAGGAAATCCATAGTATCACTGATTCTGTTAAGTAGTGGGTTTTTATGTTTATGCATGTTTATGCCTGAGATTACTGGGCATGTTTTAGTGTTTAACTACCGATGAAAAAGTTTTCATTTCCTTTATTCATTTGTTGGGGCTTGGTTGTAAAAGGTGGGATATATTAATTGGGGGTGTTCTTCCCCTGCTGTAATTATTATTCTGTCGAATGGAAATAGACAGTGTGTCCTATCTTCTTCCACTATTTCTATTGTGTGGTCATTATTAGGTAGAGTCCTAACAATTTGGTGCTTTAATTGAGAGAGATTTTGTGTATGCTACTGTGTCATGTTTTTTGTTGCATACGCATTCAATGTTAGTCTATTGTTGAGAGAAAAGATCATTGGAGGATGGTCATAGAGCAACAAACTCAGAGGAAGCTAATTTTGCTGTATTGGGTTTTTTCTTCTTTTATCATGTGAAACAGGATCATCATTGGGAAAATCACCATTTCAAAGGTGTCCATGGTTTCTGCAGTGAGTTGCGTTGTTGGAAGCTGTTGGAGTTTCTAGAGTAGTTAGACATGACAACTGTGGAGTATGACTGACGCTAAGCACTCATTCAACAAAGGAATGCTTGTCTGCTGTTAAAAAAAATCACCATGCAGAATTGTACATTCTCTATCCTACCTATTTTACCATATTTTATAAGTAGTCACAGGGGTGTGCATAGGATGAAAGGAGACTAATGTATATTAGAGTAGTTGTGTGATAATCAACGCATGATGATTGAAATTGGATAACACATAGGCTGAGATAAAAGTGAAAGTGTGCTGATCGCGGGATGAAAATTAGAACCGAACAATCACTATGTTGGTTTAAGATAAAAGATTCAATCAACTGCTGACTAAATAATATAGGAATATTCAGTAGTGGGTCATGGAAAGACTTCATTTATAGAATTTTTTTCCAAAAGACAAGCCGATATTAAGAGTATATTGTGTGAGATACTAAATGACCAGTATGTAAAATGGGAGAAGTTGTGTGAGTCAACCATATATTCAAAAGTTGTAAATTTGTTTAGTTTAGAATTTTATTACCAAAAACGTGTATTTGGGAGAAGAGATGATGTCATAGCATGTTTTTTTAGAAGTAGAGATAGGGATGAAGACACTAGTTATAAGATGGGTGATAATACAACACCTTTTCACATGATTTTAGATGATGGGTTGATGCATGCACAAGAATTTGAGATGTAGAAGCTTCAAACAACAGTGGAACTCTGGCAGGGCAACATTCTGAGGAGAAACTTATTTCTAGACTTTTGACAACTTTGACTATGAAATAATTTCATCCGAGCATGCATCCATTAGGAAAACTATGGAAAGAGGGAAATGATGTTCCTTTGAAAATAGTTGGTCCAAATTCTGACTATATTGCTAAAATTGAGTGAGGAACTATTATTGTTACTACTAATATTTAATTTGAGCTTGGTGTTTTTCCCGGAGGTAGTGAGCATCCAACTTGGAGAGCGAAGAGTACAGAAACCATTGTGGATATCATTTTCTCATTGGACCATAGTCTCCTAAAGGGTTTAGAGAGCTTGGAAGTAGACTGGTTTGGAAAAAAAGGTTCAGTAGGGATCAATTGAATCATGAGATGGATAAATCTAGCCTAGTTCATCCAATAGAGGTAATTATTAATAATATTCTTAGCTTGGACAAGTTCCTTAAAAGTGATGTTGTTGTTGTTCAACCATTTGGGTATGTTAGTGGGCTTGATCATCATAAACAAGGAACACAAATCCTTGCGAACAAGGTTTGGGCTTGTGGTGGCCTGCGTAGTGTACTGTAGAAGGGGATATTCCAATCTGTTGGTTGGGACAACATCTCTTTTATTTCCATAACTAATACTACAGAATGTAACGGTTGGAACAATGTGATTAATCTATAAAGACGGAGAGATGAAAACAACAACTTCAATGAAACATGGGTTAAATTGTCCCATGGTACATCTTTCATTCCATAGTGACAACATAAATATGGTTCAATGAAAAATAAGTTCAAATTATTTTTAATTAATCTTGTAAATGCTATGAAATTTGTTTGGGATGATTCTATGGTGGTTGTACCAGAGCCTGTAGTACCAAACGAGTTATAATTTTCATCCAAACTACCCAATATTAGTTTAGAATACTCTCTAACCATTTTTATTTAAATTTTAGAAGTGTGAGGAGGTCTATTTTAGCTCAGAGTTGGTTTTGGATGAGTTATAATGAGTTTCAGGACAATGGGAGAAAGTTATGTTGGTGTACGAACCTTTAGTGATGGTAGTTGTGTTGGAAACCTTTCTTGGGAACAAGTAGAATATATTTATGGGATTCACCTAGAAAATTTATCTATGGAATCCATAAAGTATAATGAAATTTGGGCCTCATTCTGGATACTTCTTATGATGGTGAGGAAAGATACGCTTATGTTGATTGTCAGATGCATCATGATATTGTAACTTACCAAATGGGTGTCTTTTACTTGTTTGGAGTTGGATGGGGTGGGTTGGGTGGTAGGTCTACTTACTAGTGTTCTCTTTTTTTATCAGTCCATGGTTCTGGAGTATCTTGTGTGACTCACACTATTGTTGACAGGACTAGATTTATTAGAAGTCGAGTTGTAGGAAATGTGTCTTGGGTTGCTACAATTATTTTGTTTGAGACTGTTTCTCTGTTTTCACTAAAGCTAGGAAGAAGGACCTCACATAAAGAATTTGAAAAATGTTTTTTTTATCATGGGATATATCTCTCTTTGTTACCAAATGATTAAGGCTAAATCGTTTGGTAGGTACCGTCCTTTAGCCTTAAGAGAGTAGTTTTTCCGGAATGACACAATAATTGCTCGATCAGCAGTTTTGATGGATATTTTAAAATACTAGCCACTTGTAATTGGTGATGGATTTTCTGTATGGAAGATTATATATAATTTTGGAATCCATATAAATCTAAATAAGTGGGAATTAAAGTTGAGAGGTTGGATGAAATTTATGTTGAAATGATGGTTTGTTGTGATGTAGAGAAACTGGAGTTCAACGTGCTTGATTTTGGGGACCGAATAGAGAAAAAAAGGATAAAGAACCACCATATCGGATGGAATTTTATCATGTTCTAGAACCAAGGTAAGGCTAGTTGTTTTTTTTACTTTGGGCACCCCTAGATCCACCACCATATGGATGTCATTCGATTTCTACAATGGCTATGGCGGGAGGTCCACCTTATGGATAATGTGGTTATTCAAGGGTGAGGTAATGTTAGGTATTGGGGCTACCTATGTATGTAGGTGTAAGCCTAAGAATATTAGGAAATTTGTAGTGAGTAACTACCATGGGGATCTTTTTCATTTCATTAATTAGTTTTTTGGGGGTTGGTTGTAGCAGGTGGGAGATATTAATTGGGGGTTGTAAAAGTAGGTTGGGGTAAAAAACATTTTTGAGGGAACTACAACTGGATGCTAGGAGCTGGTCCTTGGGAGGTCTCAGTTTTTCTTCTTTAGAGGGTAGTCTTCTCCTAGAGGGACTTCTATCTTCACCTCTTTCTTTTTTTACCTCTTTCCTCCTCTATTTCTCCCTCTCTTCTTATTTCCCCTATTGTAATTTTTATTCCATCGAATGGAAATATATGTTTTTTGTCCTATATTCTTCCCCTTTTTCTATTGTGAAACCATTATTAGGTATAATCCTAATAGATTCATAGGAAGAGATCCTATGCAATCATTGGTAGTAGGATCAAGGCCATATCCATGGAGAACATCCAAAGCATCCCATATATCTCAATACATATTGGTGGGTAGCATGTCCCACCAAAATACTCTAATAAATGAACCATGAAATATTAACCATGAAATATTAGCATATATTTCAAATAAATATGGATAAATATAATTTATTGATAAATATTATCATATATGTAATGAAGCACCGAGTCTAAGAAAACCATGAAATATTGTTATTTAAATATGATCATATAACCTAGCAGTTAAATTTGCAAGCATGAATAAGATTAACTACTTTATGAAAAATATATTAAGATCCTACTAAATATAAATATATTGATAAATTATTATTAAATAATCACTCAATTTTTATTAAATTCATTTTATTCTTCAAAAATAAATTTTACACAAAAATTTATTTTATTGATTTGTATCAGAAAATATTGATATTAATTTCTGGAAATTTTAGAAATTTTATTTAATAAAAAAATATCATTTTTTCGAATCAGCATGTCAAAATTAGCTTGTAATGAGTTTATAAGTTTTTTATGAAAAAAATGATTTACCAGGGAATAATAAAAAATATTTATTTTTATTGAAAACATTTTTTTTGTTTCATGAAATTAAAAAGTTATATTTTTTAAAAAAAATATTTCAAAGTAAAATATAAATTCAAAAATGTCATTTTCTTATTTTTAATTTCTATAATATTTTGTAACAACGATAAATAAAACATATGTTCAATTGTAAATACTTATTTGAAAAATAAATGATTTGTTTTTATCATTGTAATTTTCTTTTAATTTTTATGGATTAAATAATTAACTTAAATTTTTACACTACACCAATATAATATTTAGTCAAATAGTTAAAAATAAAATAAATTCTTTTAAAAATGTCAAAAGTGATTTAATTTGAATGAATTATCACATCCCACAAATTTTGTAAATAAATATAACATATTAGAGGGGTTTGAATGGATTATATTTGAATTTTATTATTTTCATGTTATTTTCAAATCAAATTAAAAAATTAGTTACAAAAAATACATTAATGTTATTTTATAATAAATAATATTTTATTAAATGATTTGAAATAAAAAAATCTTATCTTCGGAAAATTGATTGGTATATGTTTAAAAATATCAACTATGGTCCATTGATTGGCTCATTGTACTTTTATAGTAACTATATTGAACCCTAAAAAAACTTCGTTATCATGGTAATTGTCAAAAAAAGGTTGACGCGAGTTGAAACAAAGAGGTAAAGGTAAAAACATAATCTAAACTTGTTCAATTTTTATTGGATTTTAGGTTTTCGACTCATCCTCATCTTATATTATAAAAATTCAGTTAAAATATTATGTTAATATAAATTTGGAGTGGGTAAATCATGGAATACTTGATACTCGTGAAATATTTATCATTCTAAAAGATAATATATCATCTAAACTCTTAACCTTACATTCATTGAAAAATGATAATGCTTTTTGTGCGTGTGTGTGGATTTCCACTTCCACAAAGCGATGTGATTAATTTTTCTTATCCACATCACACAATATATATATATATAAGTGTATTTAAATAAATAGTATGATATTTATGATATAATCATCATTCTGAAAAGATAAAATAATAGTTACCATATTTCCATAATGATTTTTGAAAAATAGAAACATCACTCATGCGTATGTATGACCCACTGTCTCATTGATTGTAATGACTTAAGTTTTCATAATGATCTTTCATGGTTGGTTTTAAAATTATAATATATGTATAAAAATTATAAATATTCCATTATTATTATTCTAAATATGATGAATTAATGATATCATTAACCATAGTCAACCTACCGATGTCATTTTGGACAGATGAGTCGAATATCTTCAAAACATCTGATGAGAACTTAAGTAATTATATATAACATGGTAATAAATGAAATAAAATGAATAATAAACATTAAAAAGGTTCTAAAGTAAGTAAATAATTAAAATATGTTTATTATCCATGAAGATAAAGAACATACATGACGAGTATGACTCAAGGTAAGGGATCTCTCTGAACCACCCTTTTTCTTTGGGTTGTGAATTTTTTCTCTCTAACTCAAATTATCTATCTATTTAATGTTCTAAAAAGATTCTAAATTATATATATATTTCATTCACATATATACCTTGTTTATTCTACCTTTATTTGATGAGGTAATACATGTTTTATGTGTTGTAGAAAAATTTCGGGAGTCGCAATGATAGAATAGGTTTGGTGATAAGGAAAAGACAAGGGAAAAAATAACACATGACACAGATATTTACATGGTTCATAAAGTGATCCCTACATCCATGAAGAGGTTGAAATCTCACTATAGTCTAGAGAAAAAAATTACATTGATTTTTAGGGTGCTGAAGCACACATAAACTCTAAACCAAAATGTGCTAAAATAGAGATGAAGCACTATTCCACCAATTGTGAGAGAGTTCCTTGTGCTACAAGGAAAGGTGTATGGAAGTACACATATATATAGTGTCGTAGCCACCCAAGTCCAGAAGCTATAGTGGCCGGCATGTGAAAGTCTGTGGATCTACAATACCGGTGTCTCCAAAGTCCAACCTGCTATATTAATCATGTCAAAGTCTGCACTACTAGAGTGCCCTATCGGTGTCGGTTTTTGAACTCTGCTATAGTTGGTAAGTATTTCTATAGGGCCCCAAACATTTATTATGGGTCCTTCAGCCCCTGAACCCCTGAATAAGGGGCGCGTTTCCCCCTGTAACCCCCAACAAGCTCTCTGCAGAGCTCGACTTATGTTGTTTTGGCTCAGTGCATCGTATGGGATGAAAGTATTCAACCCAATCATCATCCAGAAATGATCGATCTACATAAATCCAACATTATGCTCATTTCTCAGATTTCATCTTGAGGAAATTTTCTTTGATTATGATATGAGACAATATCATGAAACTCATTTCTTTCCATGGTTAATTCTTTGGATTATTCCATATGATTAACTTCCTTTTGTGGAACACATAATTATGAACATGTTATGATGGGTGTTCTTAGATATTACTCCAATGCAATGGGTAATGATTTTGTCTCATGGGATGTTATGTATTGTATTAGTAATAAACCTAATACACTATGGGACGTCTTCCATCATGTGATGTTCTCTGGGAATTTAGCATTGACTTATGCATATGTCATGTTTTGTATTGCTTCCACATTTCCTATATTTTAATGATCATGTGATACTATTTTATTTATGTTATTATATTATGTGATTTCTCATGAGTCTTATCTTTTATGATATTAGGTTATATTTTTGACTTTTATGTCATACTTCCTTATTATGTTTATTCTCTTACTAGGATTTTTAGTTCACCACTTTTTGTCTCTATATTCCTAGGGTTATCTCATATAGTTTTAGAAGCTCAATGGGATTTAGAAAATCATTATGTAGATTAAAATAAAGAATTTTTATTTTCATGTTGATATTTTATGGACCTATTATTCCAAAAAAATTTGGTATTTCAGTTCGTATTTTTTATTTAATGGGTTTTTATGTTAAAATCATTAACAATATGTGTAAAAGGATTAGTTTTCTATAGAATAACACTCATACAATGATCATCAAAACTAGACCTAGAGCTATAATACATCTCAATGTTCTCACATGGCTTACATAGGCCAATCATCCCAACCCAACACTCTCCTCTACAAGGGGGTGTCTAAGGCTCCTACACTAAGGTTGCTATGTTATGGTCACTTTGTTTAATTCATACCCCTTAAGGTCCCGTCTATGTCAAGGCACAAATATATATTCAAGGATTCGTCCATTGGAAGTAGAGGTACCCATTACATAAGGTTGATCACCCATAGTGGCGAGACCACACATATCACATGCCACATATATATAATCAAATTCAAATGTCATGGGCATGTTCAAGGGACCACCTACACCATTCCAGAGTTATCCCCTTTTTAATTCATAGTCTATAAACTCTCGCCCAAGATCATCCACATCTAAATAACCATCGCCCATCACCAATAGGTCTTATCTCACACCATAACATTTAAATAAATCAATTACACCAATTTATAATTAATTTCAAAATTTAATTTAAATAGACATAACACGCAAAATATTACAAAGCACCACCTACTCACCAAAACCTCAAACAATGGGTTGTGTCCCACTCCTAACATGCACCATAACCTAATTCATAATAAATTCCCAAATAGTATGCCTGATTCAATGTAAAAAATTAAACTAATTTGACCAAAAACCGTAAATAAATCCATACATAGACGTACCTCTACAAAAACAATGTGTGATCTTCCTCACAGGATGTCCTCTATCCACCGTACAGGAATGCCTCTTCGTTATCGGCCGATTCCACCATGCGTTTGTGGAATTGTCTCCAAAACATAAACTGAAATGCCTAAAAGTATAGGGCTATGAAGGGAAAATCATAATGAAGAGAGAATAGAAGAAACATACCTTTTATGCCACAAAATCTCACCAAGATTCATACCCTGTCATGTGGGTTGAAGGGAAACCAAGGGAGGGGGAAGTTGGTTAAATAGAATCTCCATGATGCCCCAACACCTACAAATCCTAAAGTATCCTTGACCTGAAAAATATGGATTTTCTCTTGTCTAAAAACACACTCAACACTGGTTCACATGGATTTGGAAACACTGGGAGTCGCAGTGACAGAAAGGTTTGCAGATGAAGAAAAGAAATAACAAAATAAAAATATGAAGATGTACATGGACACAGTGATTTATGTAGTTTGAAAAATGATCCATACATCCATGTAGAGGCAGAAATTTCACATCAGGGGTAGAAGTAAAGGGTATAATCAGTGTTTTAGACACATAGAAACCCTAGCTCAAATGAGCTCATAAAGGAATAAAATTCAATTATTCCACCAACTATACTGTAAATCCACTGTTCTATAGTGTCATAGTCCCCCAACTCAAAATTTCTATAGTGATAGGTGGTTGGAAGTTTGTGGAGCTACAGTGATGTTGTCTCCAACTTCAAGCAAAAGATCGAGCTACACCATTCCAACACATAGCATTGGTTCACAACGTGAACCAAGAGGTTCAAAACGTGAGCACCTCAAGGCATAGGGACCTGAGACTCATCCCAAAACTTTTATGGAATAAACCCTCAATTCACAGAATGAATAGCTTGAGGCAGAGTCTCCACCCTCATTCAAGCTTCATTCATGGTGAGAACCTTGCTTCATGACTTGAATGACCCACGTAAGGGTCCTTGAGCCCACATATAAAGGTCTTATTCAAAGTGTGAATACATTGTGTAAAGGTACTTCCCTTGAACAAAAATTCTCCCATGACAAGAAGCCTCGTTCATCACCTATACTTTGCCTCAATGTAAGCATTCATGGGGTGAACTATTGTAGACTATAGAATTTCAACACCCAGGTCACCCTAACCCTTCCCCAACTTCCACCAGAGCACCAAAACCACTATCTGGGCCTTTTTCTATGTCCAAAACGTTCTCGTGAATATGTTCAACTCTCAGAACTCATATTTGAATCCCAATTCTCAAAAATATCACTACTCTAGAGTCAAAAATTCAAATTCCTCAGGAATTTCTTAACCCGAAAAGGGAGGTTCTTTACAATATTCTTCTCAAAATATCATGTTAAAATACACAAAATACTTTGTTATATGAAATAACACTTATTTATTTTTGGAAAGGATAATTAAAAAATAAAATATTGAATCCATATCATATATCACATTTTATGTGTATGGAACATTTTCTTGAAAAAAAGAATATTTTTCTTTAAAATATGTCACTGATGGTGGGATAATTTCAATTCATCATATTTTAAAAAACCTATAGATAAAACATTTTTATCCTAATTATCTTCTCAAGTATGTTATAGAATCCAATTAATCATAAATCATGTTTACTGGATCCATCATCAAATATTGTTTATAAAAACTCCTTACTAACAAACAATTTCACTTATCAAATAAAAGAAATGCGACAATTATACACATCTTTTACCTATATCCATCTAATCTAGAAAATAATTGAATCGTCATTTGAAATAAAACCACAATATTTATGAATACTTTCCTTGATTTTGGACTCCTATATATTTATAACACTAGTAAAACATACAATTAATATTATATACCCTTCAAAATAGAAAAATAGATATGTATAACACTGATACATGGAATGGAAATTCCATTGAGTTTCTTAAACCCCTTATAGTATCTCAAATAATTAAATCCTATGGAATAATTATTTTTTTCTTCTTGACAATTCTTTTAGGCTTCAATAACCTTTATTGGATACTGGAAGAAACATTGTTGTACTTTCCAAATAACTTTTCCTTTTCAATTTTAATTTTTACCCACTGGTATGACCGACATAGCACAAAAAATTATCAATTAATCTATTATCAATAGTTTGGAATTATTAGGAATACGTTTCATGAACTCATTCACATTTATGAAACATTTTTATCGATAAAAACATAATGAATTCCTTAACCAGAATAAGCCTCAAAGAAACCTCCAGTCTCATCAAATAATTGACATACCCAATAATATTATGTATATGAGTGGAGAATAAAATTATTTGGGTCATTTTAAATCCAATGCCTTTGAAACCTCATGTGAATCAGCCTATTATTCCCATGTGCATCTAGATTCAACATGTTGAACAATATCAACAGTTTGGTTACTCAGGATAGTGTTACTATAACACATAATTTTTTTTACTAAAGATCTTTTCTTAAGTTACCATTCATAGAAATTTCATACATGAAGATTATATTTTCTATAGGATTGATCTCAAAGTTATGTTTAATGATGATGATTTTTTTCATCTACAAATGTTTTTATCAAATGTTTTTTTACAATAATTTAATAAGGACTTTTATTAAATAAACTCTCACAAAAATGTTGATCCCTTTTAGGTTAACCATATTCCTCCAAATTGATTTTTTTTAATTCTATGAAAATCCACTTTATGGTGGAGTGGTAACCTCACAACCAACTGATCCAAATCGAACTCAAATACCAGTACAAAAACAAACCACAAGGGACATAAGGAAAGGTGTCCAAGGACAAACAAAATGAACATACAAAATCCAAAAACAAAATTGGAATTTGAAAATTGAAATCCCAAAAGGTTGAATCATTTTGAGAGTCGACCAAAAGTTGATCCCTTTGTAGGGAATTCAAAGGACCACAATATCGCTACCATCAAGCCCTACACGAAACATCATATGAGGTTGTACGACACCTAAAGACAACTCACCACCACCTTCCAATTTCTATCGTCATCACCATCAATATCAAAGAAACCTTCTCCAAAGGAATGAGTCCCCCTAACCACCATTGACACAGAACATTCCAACCCACACAAAACCAGTCGATGTATCCTAAAATCAAGAATAATATCAAAATTTCAGAGAAAAAAGTGGTTCCACCGGTCATCAATGTTGGAAAATATCACCACATCATCTGAAGGAAGAACCACTAAAATATCCATCAAATGTTTTCCCTAACATGATCCCAAGCCACTGAAAGGACCATTATGCAAGGCCAAAGGTGGTATCTCATATGAATGGTAGTGAATAAAGAGAATATGGGAAGAAAATTTGATTGAAAAGGAAATGAAAAAAAGGATAATTCAAATAAACCATCGGCATAAGAGAAAACTAAAAAAACTGGGCAACACTATGATGCATCCAAAAAAATGAATCCCCCTAGACATTGCCCCCCATTCTCTACCAAAACAAAAACTCACTAAAGCACTAGGTAAACACTAAAAATAGGGATATAGACCAATGCCACGTTGGGCAAGAAGTTTTGACACAAAGACCAAAATATACCACTAGAGATTCCACATGAAAAGATCTTTACAATTCCACCTCTAAGTATTTTCCACCAAACTAGGTCCAAAGTATTAATATGAATCCAGTTAATGTAAAAATCATAAAGTTACTTAGCCAAGAGGGAGAAAAGGGTGAACCAAGCAAGGAATGATGCGTAAGGAAAATGTTAAAGGAATCTAGTAGTGAACACACATCGAATAGAAAGAAGAATGATGCGATAAACACAAAAAACTAATCAATTTAGGTGAGGAATATCCCAATCATATCATATATGATTTTTGGATATTCGTGAAAAAAACCTTATCCAATCCATCAAGTGGATAAACTAAACAATATTCCTCCAGTAACCAAATATTATTAGGGTATCTCAGATAGGTGTAACCCATAGAAAGCACTAATAACAAGAACATAATCCTATTAGGGTCACCCATTACATGTATGTCTTATAGAAAATAATCTAGGAACACTCATATTTGGCATGACCAACCGAGACGAATGATCGGGGTCTTGAAAAGTGTTGTTTTATAAGGAATATAAAACTTAATATTTTGAAGAGGGATTTTATCTCACCATATTGTCTCATATTATTCTCATTACATATGTAAATATTTTTAATGATTTAGTTTAGAATCTTATTTCATCCCCCAAATCAATATGTTCAAACCATATTGATGTGTAATTATTTACACAGCTCACGACATGTGTTACTAACCCAAACCAAAAGACAATTATATTCACATATATTCAAATTAATCATATGTGTAAGGTAAATAAAACTCTTTAATTTAAATGTTTATAATTATATGAAATCAATAATCCTCACATGGTTAATCTAGTAGTCATAGATAGTCAATACTCAGTTTTCAAGAGCATTGAATAAGACTCCAAGTTAGTGGGAAGTTCGGCCCAAAATCTCTCCACCCAGGGATGTTTTACTCAGGATAGATTCTAATTCCATAATGACTCTAATAAATAATATGTATAAATCATAATTCACTATTTAATTCAATATCATAACTTAATACAACCCGAATTCAAGGTAGAAGAAAACTAAATCTATTATCATACCTAGCATACAACTCCTTATATGCATGTATGATAAAATTTAAAATTAGTTTAATAATTTAAACTAATGAATACACATACCAATTCATAATATAACAATTATATTCATTAATAAAGTAGGGGATAACTTTTAAATAAATTAGTAATTCAAATATTTAAAAATAAGATAAAAATTTATACACAATTCATTAATAAAACTAAAAATAAACAGTTTTTAATTTAGCTAACCTTATATAAATTCCATGATATTAAATATAAACACTTAATATTCATTCACTAATATGAACTATTTTATAATATTCATTATATATCATTTCACTTTAAATAAATGATACTAAATAAAATATAAACATTTTATATTTAAATTTATATTATGTAAACTATTTAAAAAATCTAAATATCATATACTTAACATTATTTAAACCTTAATCAAGTTGATCATAAAATATTATTTTAATTTAGTTTAAATAATTTTTCAAATAAGACCTTAATTTGAATAATTCAAATTAAGTATTATGAAAAATTCATAACATATATACTCTTATATTTTTTCCTTATTTTTGTAATATATAAACACTATATAAATTACCCATCAAATTTCCATATAAACATGTTATATCTAAATTAAAATTCATGTCATATAATTTAAAAGGTATTTTAATATTAACACTTAATGTTAAGGAATATTTATTAATAAATGTTTTATAAAAATTTAAATTAATTAATTATGAATTCATTATAATTAATTAATTTATAAACATTTATAAATTAATAAATATCCCAAAATATCTTTTATTATAATTTATAAAGAAAATTATAAATTATATAATTAAATTCATAATTGAATTTTAAGAAAACCCATTTTATCTTCAAATCGTATTGAATGATTTCAAAGGAATCGTAAAATAAGATTGATATGATACGACGCTAAACATTTTAAGTGTTATTAGTCATATTTTATGACCGATAGACTTATTGAGATGTTGGACCACTTTGGACTCTCCCAAAAGTATTTATCCTGACAAAGGCTTAGGCTTGAGTGGGAATGGCTTGCGCTTATAAAAAACCTACACACGACCCAGTTGCCACATCCCCAAGGGCATATTCATGATCAAACTAGTGCATGTGACTTGATCTGGTTTTTTCACGGTGGTATACAACCCCAACACAAATATATAGACAAACTTAATATCCTAATTCAATGGTATGCCTTTCACACCACTACCAAATTAGACCACGGTCTAGGTAAGGATTTTCACTTCCACAAAAATATCAAAACCATACATATAAGATGTATAACCCTTACATATTAGTAGTGTAACTCTTATGTATCAGTGAAAAAACCTTATGTATCAATAGTTTAGAATCTGCATCGATATCTCTAAGAAGATACGATGATTGGTTTTGAAACTATGACACAACACTCTCTAGAATATGATATCTCAAAGCCCTACGATATGAATGGTACAAAATTGAGGGATTTTTACTAAGTCATTGGTTACGATATCCCATATCATATGTCATGATTCAACTGTGCAGAACAAAATTCTTAATCAAATTTAACAGTGAGGGATACGACGGGAAATAAGGCTTCAAAACAATTCATTTTCATAATGATTTCACAAATAAAAAAACATGATAAAGTAGTGATACCACTGTTGGGTTTTAAAGAATATAAATACATGTGTAATATAAAACATAAAAAAATAAGAAATCTAATCCAATATCAATCATGCAAGAAATCAGAATCATGTGTACTGTAAAATGAATAAATTATGTACCTTTTACCGCATATGGTCGCAAAATTTGTATCCATATCATGTGCTTGATATATATCACATGAGAAGTCATCGAATGACATCCCCCCTATGGAGGAATCCATAGGTTGTGCTGAATCACTCGTTGTATGAGTGGTATTGTTCCACCCTCTATGGATTCCAGTGCCTTGTGGTGTAAAAGTGGTTGGATAAGAGAGATATGGGAAGGAGAGCATCTACCAAGGCTTGGGAAGGCTTGCATTAATCAACGTCTCATGGTAAATGATCCTTTATAAATCCTTTGAGAATGATCCCCTAGTAAACATACATTAACGTGCACATTATGAGTTAATGCATGTATCGGCCTTAACCCTGAGCTATGTTAACTCTCACATCCATTCCATATTATGAAATGCATAATAAATGATAGATTACATCTAATATAATCAATTGTTAACTGTTAACACTCCACTTCCTTATATGAATCATACCAATGTCAAATGAATCATACCATACGATCCATTATCATCATGATTCCTCCAATCATAAAATGTGAGTAAACAAGGTGGCATATACGATCTCTTATATCTTAAAATACGATTACCCTAAACACATAAATATAATCCATTTTTAATATGTATTTCATACTCTACGACACACCATATCGTACTATATAGTATCACATGTCTTTGGGACATTTTCCTTTCACAGTCCAAATATGTTGAGGTTGCTCTACTGAATCCTGAGAACTCATTTATAATAATTTAAAATGTGAACCAATTTGTTGCTAGTCCAACCCAGCCTATAAATGAAAAATGATGGGCCTGGCCCAGGGGAGTGATCCCTATTAAGAACCCCTACCTATAGCGTTCTGAGGCGGTGTACCTAGAATTTTTTATGGCCTAACCAAATAGGATAGAAAACACTACATGAAATTCACCGAATAGCAGCGGTTTTTTTTGTTATAGCGGCGGTCTAAACCACCACCTTATGTTTCTACGGTGGTTTCAAAAAACCACTTCTAAATTTGGTGTCAGCATTCAATACACAGTGGTTTCTTCAATTTAGTGGCAGTTTCTCGAAACAGTTATATTAAATATATTTAGCGGCGGTTGTTGTGGTTTTCGTAGTGGTTTGGCCTAGAAAAAAATGAAATATTTTTTAGAGGTGGTTTAAACTGCCTCTAAAGGTAGATTTATAATTAAAAAATGCTGCCAATTCTGTCACCCCAATACTAGTACCCTGAAAAAACAACATGTGAAAAATTCATATAACGCTTGGGATGGGGGTACATATAGAAATCAAAAGACACATACAATAAACATATATATATATATAGATATATCAACATGCACGCCCATATTATGAGATCATAACATGAGTACCAATTTACATCCACCATATTTACAACCACCACTAAATTCATAACATCATAAAAGAAATCTATGAGACACAATTTACATCCACATTTCTTTTCAAGTTGACATCATTGAACAATATCCAATCATCATACATAATCATAAGGGAAATTAGCTTCATGGCCAGCTATCCTAGAATTTGTCCAGGTAATCCTACGACATTATTCGTAGGGACACTATAGGAATCAAATGGGGAAACTATATTCTCTCCAGTCAGATACCATACATATGAACTTTTCATATTTTTCTCCATACTTTCATTGTTTCCATATTTTATGAACAAATAATTAGTATAAAAAGTTCAATTAATTTATTCATATTAAAATTTTTACCTATAACAGTCACCCTCCAGTATCCCCGTGAAGAACTAGAAGTGGCACCCTGCTTTCTCCTTGGCATTCTTATCATTTAATCAAATAAAATTAAGTTCAAAACATATATTTCAATAAAATATTCTGAAAAAAATTAAAAATGATAATATATTCACAATACTAAAAAACAAAATATACATAATAGTGATAATGAATAACTAAAAAAATTAAATAAGTGGTTTCTAAATGAATGCATAATTGTACATACAATAATTTTCTCTTTCAAACTTGTTGGTTTTCTTGATCCATTACCTCATCCACTTCATCCACCCTTTCTAGACTAATATTTTCAATATCATGATGGAAAAATAAGTCTACTTCTTACTATTGATGAGATTCTATGTCATAGGTCAAATCATTCTCTTCATCACCCATATCATACAAATCTCTTTGTTTTATGTGAGAAACTACACTCCACCTTTCATCCACAACATCATTCACATAATATACCATTTTTATTGGGATGATAATATATATGGATCTTGTAGTTCATGATCACCAACGTCCATCAAGAGAGAGAAGTTCACATAAGTAAATTTCAAGG
Organism: Viscum album; assembly: GCA_963277665.1. Lineage (NCBI taxonomy): Eukaryota > Viridiplantae > Streptophyta > Magnoliopsida > Santalales > Viscaceae > Viscum > Viscum album. The sequence continues at coordinate 60,464,357 of OY728158.1, forward strand.
AATATATTTTAACACCTCTGATAATATCGACCCATTTTCATTTGAATAAAATAAACAATAAATTCCCATGGTAGTTTAATTCGATAATATCAGTAAACTTTCCATAGTATCCCACTTAAAAAAATGTAAATATACCACTATTATGTGTTTTCAAACCCTCTTCTTGATCGACTGTATGAAATCTGATGCCATTCACATTATAAGATTCAAACTTTCTAACTTATTTTAGAGGACCTCAAGAAAGAAACATCAAAACTTTTGACAAATTTTCTCAATTATCAATATTCATGATCTAAAAAAGAGATATAAATTATTTGATTTAAAAAATATATGTGTCAACCTAATATCTATATTTATTACAATATTTATGAACGTACACGTCATTCAAACCATTCTACGATCTCTCTATTAATAGCTTTCATTATATCTTTCTCATTTCATGTTCAGCCTCTCATTTTCCACTTTGTTTGTATCCTAAAATCTTCAATAAATGGATCTGTAATTTTACTATTTAGTAGCACATATCTATGTGCCTATAATAAGTCAATTTCTATTAGTGTAACATTTGAGGTCCTCCCAAATGATTGGACAATAGCAATAAATATTTTTGATTTCACATGTATTTGAGATTGATTTGATGTGTCGTCAATACATCGAACTTGATTAAATCTTGTCTCAATATCATCCAAGCATCTAGAAAAAAAGGTAAGACACTCCTCTTCCAAATATCCTTTAGAAATACAGCCTCCAGGTTGATATTTATTTCTCACGTATGATTTCAAATACCCAAGATATCAGTGAAATAAAATAAAAAACAATAATTATGTATTTAATTAAGTTCTAATAATTTTTTACTTAATTGAAAAACATATAAATAAATTACCTCTTAATTGGATACATCCATCAATAATGTACGGGGCCTCCTAATTTAGCTTCCTCAACCAAATTCACAGTTAAATTCATCATGAGAGTAAAAAATGACTAAGGAAAGATCATATACATTCCACAAAATATCAATACAAATATATCCTATAGGCTGTAAAGCTCAAATGGATGTAGATATTTCTCACAATGTTGTCTAAAAAATGTGCAGAATTGGAGTACAACAACAGTAACCTTTTCAGGTAATATTGTACATAATGTCAATGGTAGTAACAGATGTAACAAAATATTTGAATCGTGACTTTTCAATCCATTTAAACTATGATGCTTCAAGTCAAAACACCTTTATATGTTACTTTAATACCCATCAGATACCTTCACATGCTTTAAAATTTTATGTAATGTATCTTTATCCCTATTTTTCATTGAAAAAATTATCAGAGCATACTTTTCATTCTCATCTGGAGAGAGATCACATTTTATGTTCATTGCTTGTAAGTCTTTCCAAGTATTGTTTTGATCCTTCAACTTTCCATGCTCTTTAAAAAATGTAAAGATCAAATTTTCAGAAACATTTTTCTCAATATGCATCACATCAAGATTATTCTGCAATAAATTAATGCCCAAATACGAAAGTTTTAAGAATATACTTTTTTCTTCCACCATTGCATGCCAATTTCACGTGACGATGTACTTCTAACTCATTTCCTAGTATCATTAAGATGACGAGACTTCCCAAATATTGTTTCAAAATTTCCAAGTTGTGATAATATTTTATAACCATTTAACAACTTTGGAGGTTTTCTACGATCAACAAAACCATTGAATTTTGACATGTTCAGCCGAAATCTAAGAGATGTATTGAGAAATATATCATAGAATATGAAGCACAATTTTCTACTCTAAGGTAGTTGTTTGGGCTCAAAATAAAAGTCACAAACCTGAAAAATTAAACCCCATATAAGTGTTAAACCCAAATAAATTCCCAAGTCTAGGGAAGTCACTAATGGTCCACATTAGAGCAGCATGAATTTTGAGCATTGTTTCAGAAGAAGCACCATATGTCTCAATACCGTTTCTCCATAACTCCTACAATTATTCAATTAAAGGCTGAAAGTATACATCAATATCATTTTTAGGAATTTTTTCAGGAATAATCATCCAAATAATAAAATAATTTTGTTCCATACACATCCACATAGGCGGATTTTAACGGATCAAAACGATTGTCCAAATGTTATAACTGGTACTCAAAGTCCCAAATGGTTTGAATCCATCAGCAACCAATATCAATTGAATATTCCCAGGATCAGATGAGAAATATAGATGTAATGAATCAAATTTATTTCATGATTGTGAATCTCATGGATGTTGCATTAACCCATCTTTTTTTATCTACAGAATTCCACTTCATTTGTTCGGTGGTTTTTGATGACATCAATAATCATTGCAATCGAGGATTTAAAAGAAAAGTAACACAAAACCTTTACAGGTGTGTTTCTTTTCTTCTTCTTCATGGTATTATGTCAATTCAAACTTCCAACATCACCCATTGACTACTATATAGAAGAAGAAAATTTTTTGCAATCCTGCCTACTTGAATTCTCTCACCAATAAATCATAAAATCATTGGGGAACACATGTATTTTTGTATAATTTACACCAAGCTTGTTAAAAACTTTTTTTATATCATAAAAAATACTCGAGGATGTTTTCTTCAAGAAATGAATCACACAACAATTCCAATATCATGGAAATTTCCTTTTTTGTAATTCCACATAGGCATTTGATATTGTACAACATTAGAAGAAAAGAAAGTTTTGAATAGTTCAAACATCCACTATACAACTCTTGATTTTCATCTATAGGAACCCGGTTCTTGTTTTTGAGGTATGGGTTTCTTCTTTTCATTTTTTCCTTAGTGTTTTTGAGAGAATATTGAAAATGGAGAATACCAAATTTTATTGCAACACATCGTGTACTTTGGCCGTGTGGGATGAGTACACAGGGCGTGTAGTCCTATCGGCGATGAAGGGCATAAAAAAACTGACTACACGCCATGTACTAGGTATTTACATGTCGTGTAAGAGGTCGACAGGTGAACAGTAAGGCGGTGGAGGCAGCTGCCAGCTGAGCGACAGTACACACCGTGTATTCCGGAATACACACTGTGTACTCATGTTGATAGATAAACAGTGCCGCGGCGGAAAGTAGCTGCCAAGGGAACAGATTAAAAATTAAAAGTACACATCGTGTACTTGAGAGTACATGCCCTATAGTCATGAAATTTCTCTTAAAATAGGTAGTAGTATCCTCATTAGAGAGAGGAGGTAGAACTGCCATTTGGAGATTGGGAGGACGACCGAACCTTGGGGGATCACCCGATCGCACACTGGGAATCCTATTCCACCTCCGTCGATGACGTTGGGATCTTACGCGTAAGCCCTCACCTCTCCTTGCGTTGTTCTTACCAATTCATCCTCTAAGGGAAGTTATTTATGTTTTAACGAGAATTATCTTATCCCAGATCAATGATGTTCTTGGAAGATTCGGGAGGCGCCATTCACATATACCGATCAGAGACGATCGAGGTAGGTGGTTTGGTGTTTATTTCCAACTGTTGAGTTTAATTTGTGTATCGTTGTGCTACGAACCCATGCATGGGGTGTCATATAGATGTGTCCTTTTCTGTAAGTTATCTAGAATTTCATAGATAGACTTTTGATTAGTAATCATTACAATGGAAATGAAACTGTTAGTTATAGTTACTTTGAGTACTTACTAGTTTACTACATTTAATTTTGCACAATACTGTTGCACATTTTCACTCACAGTTGGTCACTATCCTTTGGTGGGTTCCTAATAAGATTTATTTCTCACACCCTGTTTGGGTCATGTCTTCAGCCCAAAATGACTATATTTCTACATGTGTCGATAGGGGAAAGGGCCCCTATACAGGTACATGATTGTAGCAGAGGAGTAAGAGAGCATGGGACCGATCTTAGGCTTGCGATGCTGCTTCGTTCTGTCTACTCTACTTTGTTTTGTTTGGTTGTACCTTGTACTTTGAGTTGTATTGTGTTGTATCGTAGAGTATCCTATTCTGGCTACTTTCATAGAATAGTGACATGCTGCCTCTTTATATATATGACTACTGGTTCTCTTTAACTATAGTTGTCCATTTTATTTGTATGTTGTTTACTTCTTCCACTGTATTATGTTATATTTCCTTTCCACTATGATACACTTTGAAAAATGAGGGCATTGTTTCCACACTATCAGACCTAGCCCCTTGCTGCTAGTCGGCTGCATCTGGCGTTTGGGGAAATGTGTTTGAGCTCATGTGACCAACTGGGTTCGGGGCACCCGTTGAGTGGCTTCTGGATCTAGGGCATTACAAAGTGTTATCAGATGAGTTATTTTCTTTGACATATTATTTGGAGCCTTATTCAGGGATAGGATGGACATGGTAGTTGGTAATAAGCTATGCCCAGGAGTATCTAACCCATGTACAAGGAAAATTCAGTCTACCTCGTTATTGTAATTATTACTAGTTTTGCAATTTTGTAGTTAATTTGATTTTCACCATTGGGTGATGCACTTGTGATTGTGCTATTTATATGTTATACATGGGTTCTATTTAGTTGCAACCCTATGAGATGAGTGTATGTCATCTAATGCATAATTTATTCACATGTTAGAATCACATGCCATGCATAGTTTCCATGCCATGTAGGTGCATTAGAAATTGCATGTTGGTTTGATAGAAGTGGTGCTAGAAAATCATGTTGTTGTGATAGCTAATTTGATAAATACTTTCTATTTGATAGGGTATTTTGGTGTGATGTTTTGATAGAATTAATGCCAAAATTGGGTTCTTGAGGAGTATGGGCCCTCAATGACCAGAATTTGGCGGACCATTAACGTGTTTTCCTTGTTATAACATGTATAAGATTACAAGCTTTGATCCGCATGGAGTATGGTCCCTCACGGATCTGAATTTGGCAGGTAGGTGTTTTTTCTATGTTTTTTGGGTTCCGGAGTAGTTTCTAAAGATTAATGTTTGGAAAACCCAGTGTACACGCCGTGTAGTTCTATGGACACACGCCATGTGTTCTTCTGTTCGGGAAAAAAGGGAAAATATTTAAGTACACATTATGTACCCTAAGTACACGCCGTGTAGTCTCTTACCATGTCATAGGTCGTGTGGTCAGAGACACGGGATAGGGAATGGCTTGGGGAAACATGTCGTGTACCGGTTTTACCCACCGTGTAGTGTTGACCCCATGTCTACCCGTGTAACTAACAACACAGATAGATGAAACCTTAAGACATACACACCATGTCTATTTTGAACACGTCGTGTAGTCTGACCCAAGTACCCCGACTGTGTCACTAAAAACACGGGTCGGTGTTACCCTACCTTGTACACACCATGTGCCTTTGGGACACGCCGTGTAGTGTCAACTGTGTAAGCCGGCCGTGTAGCGAGAAACACGGGTCGGTCTGAGACTTCATTGTACACACCGTGTGGTTTTGAAACACGTTGTGTAGTGTGACCTGGGTACACAGGTCATGTCATGAACAACATGGGCCGATGAAAGCTTATAGATTACACATCGTGTGCCTGTGGGACACGCCGTGTAGTTTTGTCTTGGGCGAGCCATGTGGATTTGCCATGTAGAAGGACTCGGTCAGGGAATGAGGATTCAGGTAGACGTTGTGTAGTCAGAAATACACGCCGTGTATTTGGGGTGTTACACGACAAGTTTAAGTTGGAGTACATGCCCATATGGATGGCTTGTAAGAACATGTCGGGTAGTATTTACACACGTCGTGGAGACAAGTTTTGTGAATCTTGAATGATTTCTTTCTCCTATTCCCTTCTTGGTCTTTTAGTTATAGTCATTGATAATCTTGATCTAAGGTGTGTGTTTGACCTTGTAGAGTCATGCCATCGAGACGACCACCAGTTGTTCGCCAAGAGAGCGGTGACAATTTTACTCCAGATGTGGTAGGCCATGGGCTACCAATGGAACCTCCAGAACTGCCAGATGTGGCACCAGCCATTATACCGGACACATGCGCTGATGTTTAGTTCTATAAAGGCTTCATGCGGTTCATGCAGACCTTCCAAGGAGCACCATAGGCCACCACATCTATGGAAGAGCTGACACGTATCTTCCAGCATCAACATCCACCTACGTTTATAGGGGATGGCAGACCACTGGTTTCGGATTCATGGCTGGATTCGATGCAGACGATATTCGAGCATCTGGAGACACCTCTGGGGAGGAGGGTCAAGCTCACTACATACATACTACGTAATTCCTCCAAGAGATTGTGGGATGTTACCACCCAGTCTGAGCATCACCGAGACATGGCATGAGAATATTTTCATCCATATTTCTATGAATTCTTCTTCCCGAAGACGCTGAGGCCAGATCGAGCATGATAGTTCATGAATCTACAGCAGAGCACCATGTCAGGGGTGGATTATTCTGCTCGCTTCACTGAGCATCAAGTTTTTGCACCTGTTCTGGTGTGTGATGAGGCATTGAGAGCTAGATGCATTAAGGATGGTCTTCGGAGTGACATCCAAGTGATGATGAACATTTTCAGGTTTCCTACCCTGCATGCTATTGTAAACCTGGCACTGATTACTGAGGAAAACCTCTGGGAAGCTAGTGGTGTGGGCCAAGGCAGTTCGACACCAGTTTATGGTACTATTTCTACCAGTAAGAGGAAGAGGCATATGGACTTCTCTCATAGTGGAAGTACTAGATAGAAGAATACTTCAGGTAGCTAGGTCATGTGCTACTAGTGTGGTAAAGAGGGGCACAAGAGATCGTAGTGTCCACATGACCCAGTGGAGTGCCGAGTTTGTGGCATGATGGGTCATCTCTAGCATTTTTGTAGGGCGTTTCCACCAGTTTCTAGTGAGAGGGGTTATGTGCAGACTCTGCATGTGAGAGGAGGACCAGAATCTTCATACCAGTCAGGAAATTGGGAAATTCCAGGACGTGCAGGCAGAGATGGTGGTCATGGTTGTGGTAGCCAGACACCAGGATCTCAAGGGCAACAGGGTAGGTCAGCTCAGGCTAGCTAGGTTGTGTCACAGGGCCGCAACACTGGGCAGGCATATACAGTGTAATAGACCCAACAGAAGCAGGACCCCAGACCTTCTACTATCAGAGTTACTATTCTAGTAGCTTCTGTTATTTCTTCTGTACATTTTGATACGGGTGCTACACATATCTTAATATCTGTGCCCGTTGTGGAGTGATTTGGGCTCTGTGTTTCTTCTTCTTCTGATGTTATGATGCTAGATACTCTGTTAGGAACTAGAACAGCTGGTGTGTGTCAGGGCAGGGAGTGCCCCCTAGAGGTTGGTGATTGTCACTTTCTATGGGACCTCTATGTCTTAGAGATGATGACCTATGACGTCATTCATAGGATGGACTGGTTGGTACCCTTTTGAGCCTTTATAGATTGTTTTCATCGCAGGGTGAGTTTCACGTCACCAAAGGGTGGAGAGTTTCTATACAATGGAGAATGGGATGTCCATGCGAGCTGCGCTGGCCCCAAGCATCGTGGGTGAGGTGGAGTGACAGCCCAAATTGAATGTTTATATCTGGATGATCTAGGTACTTTTCAGAAGGATTTCCCTCTAGTAGTTGATCATTTCATGGATGTCTTCCCAGATGACTTTTCAGGTCTTCCTCTTGAGCAGGAGGTAGATTTCTCTATTGATCTTGTTCTAGGAGAAGCAATAGTGTCCATTCCTCCTTATAGGATTGCTACACCAGAGTAGTAGGAGCTCAGGAGGTAGTTAGAGGAGTTGTAGGCAAAGGGTATTATCTGACCCAGTACTTCTTCTTGGGGTTCGCTAGTCCTTTTTACGAAGAAGGCGTATGGTACCCTCAGACTCTATGTGGATTATCAGAAGCTAAACCAGTTGACGGTCAAGAAACGATATCCCATACCAAGGATTGATGATATTTTTTATCAACTTCTAGGATCATGAGTATTCTCAAAGATTGATTTTAGATCCGGATATCATCAGTTATGCGTTAGACCATCGAACATACCACTTACAGCTTTTTGGAGCAGATATGGTATATACGAGTACTTGGTCATGCCGTTCGGACTCAGGAACATGCCAACAGTTTTCGTGGATCCGATGAATCGTGTGTTCCATCCTTATCTGGATTCTTTTGTGGTAGCTTTCATGGATGATATCTTCGTGTACTTTCATACTCAACATGACCATGCCACCCATCTTGATATCATACTGATTACACTAAGATAGCATTAGCTATATGATAGGCTCTCAAAGTGCCACTTCTGGATGGACCAGATTCACTTCCTGGGTCATGTTATCTCAGAGGCAGGATTTGTAGTAGGCCCAGAGAAAATGAGAGCAGTATATTTCTGAGAGTAGACTAAGAATGTGTTTGAGATACAGATTTTCTTGGGGATGATTGGTTATTATAGGTGTTTTAAATAGAACTTCTCCTGATTAGCATCTCCTTTGATGGGTTTGACTAAGAAGCGTGTGAAGTTCATTTGGTCAGATGCTTGCGAGACAGCCTTTTAGAAGCTGAAGGGAAGGTTGACATCAGCACCAGTCCTGATACTTATAGAGTAAGGGAAGAGTTATAAAGTTTCTTGTGATGCATCAGGTATTAGGCTGGGAGAAGTATTGATGCAGGGTGATCGAGTTGTTGCGTACGGGTCTCGGCAGTTGAGTCCACATGAGAGGAATCACCCAATGCATGACCTTGAGTTGGCTGCAGTTGTTCATGCGTTGCGCTGTTGGAGAAATTATTTCTTGGGAGAGCATTCTGTGATTTTCACCAATCAAAAAAGTCTCAAATACATCTTTACTCAATGTGACTTGAACATGAGATAGTGAAGGTGGGTCGAATACATTCATTCCTTCAACATTGAGCTTGCCTATATAGCTGGTAAGGGTAATGCAGTAGCTGATGCACTGAGGAGGAAGACTCATACACAGGCAGTGTAGAAGGCCAGTGGTGAGTGGAAGCTTATGGATTTGTTCTCTGAGATTCATTTGGAGGTGCATGATAGTCTGGGGCAAAACTATCTTTCTTCCTCAGCTGTGAGTTATACCCTTCTGGATAAAGTGATGATAATATAGCTATCATATTCAGAAGGCCCAGTTCTACGAGAGTCGATGGCAAGTGAGGACCCTCCTCCTAGATGGATGATAGGCGATGATGAGGTACTGTGTGCCCATGACGAGTGTGGGTTACATGGGATATATGTGAGGAGATGATTTGGGAGTTTCATGCTTCATCTTGGGCAGTGCATCCCAGAGTTACCAAAATGTACCATGATATGAGACATCAGTATTGGTGGCTGGGTATGAAATGGGAAGTAGCATGTTTTGTTACGAGATGTTCCACCTGTCAGCAGGTGAAGGCAGAGCATCAGAGGCCAACTGGTCTGTTACATCAGTTACCCATTCCGGAGTGGAAATGGGATGATGTTGCGATAGGCTTCGTGACTAGGTTTTCGAGGTCACCTTGAGGTAGTGATGTCATGTGGGTTGTTATGGATAGACTTACAAAGGTAGCTCACTTTTTACCAATCAAGGAGACCTACAGTGTCGATGAGCTCAGGAAGTTGTAAGTTCAAGAAGCAGTACTCCTTCATGGGGTTCCTTGTTCTATCGTTTCAGATAGGGACTCCTGCTTTACGTCTCATTTCTAGCAGAGTTTTCAGAGGGCACTAGGAACACAGGTGCTTTTGAGCACAACTTACCACCCTCAGACCGATGGCCAGTTGGAGCATACGATATAGGTGCTAGAGTACATGCTGCGTGCATGCATCCTATACTTTAAGGGCTCTTGGGAGAAGCATATACCCCTGGTTGAGTTTGCCTATAATAACAGTTTTCAAGCATCTATTGAGATGGAACCTTGTGAGGCTTTATATGGTAGGTCATGACAATCACCCTTGTGCTGGTTAGAGGCAGGTGAGGCAGCTTTACTGGGACCACGTCTCATGTAGGAGTCTTTTGAGTAGGTATAGTTGATTCATAAGTAGATGGCTACTGCACAGTCAAGTCATAAATCTTATGTTGATTGCTGCAGACGACCCTTGGAGTTCATGGTCAGGGATCAGGTTTTCTTGTGTGTTTCACTAAGGTTGGGACATAGGTGGATCATGAGAATGGGTAAACTTTTTCTGAGGTATGTTGGGCCATTTGAGATTCTGGAGAGAGTCAGGTCGGTTTCCAACCGGTTGCAGTTACCACAACGGTACCATTCCATGCACGACATCTTCCATTTATCTCAGATGTGCTTCTATCATTCAGACCTATCCCACATTTTTCATTCCGAGGAGGTTGATCTTCAGGTCAATGCATCCTTTTAGGAGAATCTGATTCGTTTTGTTGATAGGAGCACGAAGGTTCTCTAAGGCTGGTCAGTTCCTCTCATTCGGGTGTTATGGCAGCATGGCTGAGTTGAGGATGAAATCTGGGAGTGGGAGACTGACATACGTGCTCAGTGGTCAGATTTGTTCACAGATATATCTTCACCACCCTTGGAAGGGAAATTCAAGAACAAATTTATTTAAGGGGAAAGTTTTTAAGAACCCGGTTCTTGTTTTTGAGGTACAAGTTTCTTCTTTTCCCTTTTCCTTACTGTTTTTGAGAGAATAAGAAAAATGGGGAAAATCCCAAATTTTATGGGTACACACCATGTACATTTCCACACGTAGTGTACATTGGCTGTGTGGGATGAGTACATAGGGCATGTAGGCCTGTCAGCGATGAAGGGTGTAAAAAAACCGACTACACGCTGTGTACTAGGTATTTAAACGTCATGTAAGGAGTCGGTAGGTGAACAGTAAGGAAACAGAGGCAGCTACCAGCTGAGTGACAGTACACGCCGCGTATTTAGGAATACATGTCGTGTACTCATGTAGACAGATGAACAGTGTCGCGGTGTAAAGTAGCCGCCAGGGGAACAATTTAAAAATGAAAATTACACGTCATGTAGTGATGAAATTTCTCTTAAAATAGGAAGTGGCATCCTCATTGGATAAAGGAGGAAGAACCGCCATTTGGAGCTCAAGAGGACGGTCAAACCTTGGATGATTACCTGATCGCACACTGGGAATCTGATTCCACCTTCGTCGATCATGTTTGGACTGTAGGGATAATCCCTCCCCTCTCCTTGCGTTGTTCTTACCAATTCTTCCTCTAAGGTAAGTTATTTACTTTTGAACGAGAATTCTCTTATCCTATATCTACATCATTATTGGACAATTAAAGAGGAGTCATTCACATATACCAATCAAAGATGATCTAGGTAGGTTGTATGGTGTTTATTTCCAACTGTTGAGTTTAATTTGGGTACTGTTGTACTACGAACCCATGCCTGGGGTGTCATATGGTTGTGGCCTTTGCTGAAATTTATCTAGAATTGAATAGATAAACTTTTGATCAGTTAAAACAGCTGTTTGGGATCACTGCTTGGATCCAAGACCACTCGGGGGTGCGTTCCTCTATTTAGCCGTTTGGCCAAGATACCTGTGGGTATACCGTGAATTTTAACATGCCTTAAATTGCCTTGGGGGGAATTGCATATAATCACTTGCTTATATGTTGGTATTGGACCAGTTACTTTTATAGCATGTGGGTAGTGTTCCTTTAGCCTGTGGGAAACTCTTATTATGCCCATAGGCAGTATACTTTGTGCCTATGGGAAACACCTCGTGCACCTGTGGGCAATATTCGATATTCCTATGGGGAGAAACCTATGGGTTTCGATTCTGATTACCAAAGGGTAAGGATTGTATGTCTGAGGACAGAGTTATTTAGAATATTCACTATGGTGTTTTTTATGTTGTACCTGCCAAGACGAAGAACAAGATTTGAGGTGATAAGTAATCATTAAAATTGAAATGAAACTGGTAGTGATAGTTACTTTGAGTACTTAATAGTTTACTGTATTTACTTTTGCACACTGTTGTTGCACATTTTCACTCACAGTTGGGCACGGGCCTTTGGTGGGTGCCTACTGGGATTTATTTCTCACACCCTGTTTGGGTCATGTCTTTAGACCAAAAAGACTATGTTGATGTAGGTGTCAATAGGGGAAAGGGTCCCTATACAAGTACATGATTGTAGAAGAGGAGTAGGAGAGCACGTGATCGAGCTTAGGCTTGCGATGCTGCTGCGTTCTGTTTACTCTTCTTTATTTTGTTTGGTTGTACCTTTTACTTTGAGTTGTATTGTGTTGTATTGAAGTGTAACTTATTCTAGATTCTTTCATATAATGTTGACATACTGAATCTTTATATATATGATTGTTGGTTCTCTTTTACTACAGTTGTCCATTTCAGTTGTATGTTGTTTACTTCTTCCGCTGTTTCATGTTATATTTCTTTTCCACTGCACTACACTTTGACAAATGAGGGCATAGTTTCCCCACTATCAAACCTGGGCTCTTTCTACTAGTCGGCAGCCTATGGAATTTGGGGAAATGGGATTGAGGTCTTGTGACCAACCGGGTTCGGGGCACCCGTTGAGTTTCTTATGGATCCGGGGCGTTACACCATCATCAACTAAACCATGAAAATTATTTTTCTCAATGATGTTTTATCTTACATTAGACTCCATAGAATCGTGAGGGGTATCTAATGATATGATACAATTTCGATCTGATATCCTATAGTCTCAGAAACATCACTTGTCATGTTGTTCTTTGTAGCGCCCTTAACTGGTTGTTCTGATAAGTTTTTATGTTGATGTTGGTGTCTTCCAATTATGAATGCATCATTTATAAGGGTTTTCATTTCATTTTCCATTATTGATGAAGATGGTAACTCATTATGTGGATTGATGTTAGTGCTCAACCTTTCTGTAATGTTCGATTCTCCATGCCAAACCCAATACAAATATTGAACAAGGAATTCCTTCAATATCAAGTGTTCATAAACTTCATATCTCTTCAACCATCTTCTAAATTTACATTTAGGAAATGAACATATTATTCTCCCTTCAACGTATTGATTGGAAATTGAAAAATCTAAAAACTTATCTAAACCCTTTGCATACCGAGGTGTGTTCCTCGGTAATGTGATCTGGCTTTTATCAATGTATATCACAATGTGCCTTCACAATATTAAAAAAATTAATACACATAACTATTAAAATATAGGGAAATAGATTCATATATACTAGTTTTAAAAAAGAATACATTAAATAATGTTTTCCTATATAAATACATATGGTAAATAACGATTTATTTTAAACGGTGACTCGTGAATCATCATTGCATGAAGGAAATAGTGACTCATGAACTACCATTGTAAATTTCTAAAGGATAATTAGTGAAAAACATTTCCAAACATTAGGTTTAAATTATAAATTAAAAAAAGTAAATAACTTTTAAACTAAAAGAACCTACTACAGTAAAAAATACAACTTGAAATCTTTGACCAAAACAAAGAACATGATACAAAAAGTATAAATCACTCAAAGATTATTATGATATATATAATGATAAACAGATGATAAAAATAAAAAATTAGATGAATAATCTTATGATAAAAAATAATACAACAAATTAAAACAAAAGTAAATCTATAACAACTAATGAATGAAGAAAGAGGAGCTCGATAGAGCTACTGCCATGATCTATACAGAAAAAACACAAATAGACTATGTGTAAAAAATAACTCACCCTTGATGTCCAATGGTGAGTAAAAAGACTCACCATTGAAAATTGGTGATGTGTCACTGAATTACACATTGTTGGGTTCTTCCAATAGTGCCTCGATTCACCCACCATTGGTATTTTCCAACGGTGACATGACTCAACCACTGTTGACATTTTTCAATGGTGAATTCTTAAGAAACCAATGGGGAAATGAACATATAACTTCCACTAATATAGGAACAAATTGGAACAATAGATGAGGTGAATAATAATAATAATAATAACTGGTGGATAAAATTATCCACTGTTAAAAAAAAATCTACTATTGTAGACACCACCAAATGATATATCGAACCATTAAAAAACTGATTACTGAAGAATATTGAGATCCACAAAAAAATAGGGTACATGGACTCTACAAATTGAGGATCCATAGGAACCAATGTTTGAATATGATTGATGGCCTAGGAAGAAGAATGAAATTAATATAGAGATGTGCGATATTTCAAAAGTTGGCATGGGAATAAAAAGGATCAAAATATCGAATGGTGGAAATAATTCAGATTTGGTGAACGAGGATTCGATCGTGTTTTTAAAATATGAACAGTGAACACAAATTGTAGTCCATCGTTGGTTTTGAGATAATATAGTCATGTGCTATATCAAACAATTGACATTAATCCTCAAATTGAATTGAAACACAATGCACACAAACAGAAACCATGTCCCAACGAGTGACCTAGCCCACCCATGCATCTAGTAGGCGTGCTCTATGGGCCTTATACATGGTATCGCATGAAATCTATGTGTATTATGCACACCAGATACACTAACCACCATACGGTCTATCTATGTAGGGATTTCCCACTCGGTTGACCAAATGGGTCTCCTATGTGGTAAAGAGATAGGCACTTGGATCACAAGGAAGGCTAGAAAAAATTATTTTACATTATAAAAAATTAAACATTAAGTAATAAAAAATATAAATATAAAGGTTATAAGATTTAACAAATAAAATTATGAAAACAACGACATTATTATTTTTAGAAAATGTAATTAAAAAAACTTGAGAATATTCTAAAAATATAATTTAAAATGTTATAATAAACTTGATAATTTAATAAGAGAATTTAATAAAATGTTTTTTGAGATTAATTGATCAAAAAAATAAAACTATTAAAGTATTTCAAACAAATTTAAATACTAAAAAACTTTCCCTTTTTTAAATTACATAATAAAAAATTTATTAAATTTTCAACAAAAATCTCCCCCTTTTTAAAATTTATAAAAAAGTATATTAAAAAATATTTTATAAAATTTCCTCCATTTTTAATCATAAATAACGGTAAAAGTAACAAAGTGTTACATTTTCATGAAGTAAATATTAAGTTATAGTATTAAATGATAGTAAAAATAAAACAGAGTAAGAGTTTAACAATGTACTTGTAAAACGTATGATCTAATAAGAAACTAATCATAGTGAATAGTATTATCAAAACAGAACATTTATATAAAACAAAAAAATCGATTTTCATTCTTTTTTAGATCAATTATAAAAAACGTTATGTTCAATGAAAAAATAAAACTAATTTCAATGGAAAGATAGATAACTCAATATTCTTCCAAAAGAAATGAACAATTTATTTTCTTTAAGGGTTTTGAAAACAAACTCCCCCTGAGTTTAATAATAAAAATATTATATTAAAATCAAAGAAATAAATCAATTTTTATTATCAAAATTAAATCAATTTTAGAATAAATTGAAAATTTAAATCAATTAAAAATTCCAAACAAATTTAAAGTAATAAAATATGAAAAACTAAATTATAAAAATCATAAGATATTTAGAAGAGTGTAAAAGACTTACCTAGATTAGTTGATGAAAATTTATTTCAAACAGACTAAAAAAAATTAAGAGTACATGAACTAATTGTTTAAATACTTATTTAAAACTTATATAGCATTATTTTATTTTAAATAAAAAATATGGGGTTACTCCCACTAAAATCATGAACCTGTAAATATGGATAAATCAATATTGTTAAAAATAATTTGTAGAAAAGTAAACATATAATCAGTATATTCATATGAAAATTTTAACTATGTGAACTGCAATAATTTCACATGCTAAAGAAAAAATAGATAGAAATTAATACACATTACATGAATCAAAAATAAAATGATTATTAAGAAGATATTAGTTATCTTCTATGCCAACATATAAAATTATAATATTATAGATAGTATGCATGCTAGTAAAGAAAAAGATTTATGTGGGAAAGGTGACCAGCTTAGGTCTAATAGTATTTGAGTAACATCCTTTCGGTACACATGTTGTCATAAATTCAGCAGAATTCACACAAGGACTTTTGACCACCCAAACAAATTTCAAACATCTATTTCATTTTAAATCTGAAGAAAATTTGTTAAAAAAAATAGTTCTTGTACAACCAAAATATTGGGTGAGGCTCATTGAGAATTAATTGGCATAATTACTTTTCATTATACATTTAAATAATGTTACAGTAGAAATACTTCCTTTTGAACATCTAACAAAATTACTCATATTCAAGTTAGGTGTAAAATTGTTATAACCATAACCTTTCTTGTTACTTTTTTTACTATTGACATCATTTTATCATATTGTTCTTTACCTTTTACAAAAGTATATAAATCCTCTTTAATATTAACAAAATCATTTTTCAAAACCATATTCTCTTTTTGAATGGTTTCTAAATCTCTATAAATCTTATAATTGGATCCACATCTGTGTTTCGTATCTTCTTATTTTCTTGCTTTAATTCCATACATTAATTTTATACTTTAGTCAAATCATCCACAACTAAATTAAATATTATTTCCTGGTCTTTATCATTTACTACAAAAATGTATTTAAGTCTTTCATTTTCATATTTCAGTTTCAAAATCTCAGAATCAAAATTCCTTTTATATTCTTCATTTTGGGAATCAACGATATTCACATTTTCACATTCCATTTTTAGTTTTTCATTTTCTTTGACTAACTTCTTATTTTTACATTTAAATTATCTATATTTTACAATCATTTTGAAACTACCATTTCTCAATTATTCATTATCTTTAAGAAATTTTTTAAATCTAGAATCTTCATAATTAGAATCATAATCGATATCTTTTTCATTTTCAGATATTGCATCATGATCAACATTAGTAGGAGTTATCAACTGGGTTAAAATAGAACCATTTACCTCACATGTAATACCCATCAGGGCAAGGTTACCTATTTCCTTTTCACTTCCAGAGGCACTGCTTGAGTTAGAATAGTCCAAGTAGTCTCATCCTCTAAACATGGCTTTTTTTCTTTCCTCCTTTTGTCTTTTTATTCTTAGAATGGTTGAGTTCGGGGAAATCGGATCTGATGTATTCTTTATTCATGCACTCATAACATGTTAGATTTGAAGCATGAGTATTCTTACTTGAATTACAATTCTTGTAATCTTTTTCAATCTTTATTCCAAACTATCTCTTTCCACTATTTCTTTTCATAAATTTGAAAAGTTTATACCTAAGTGAGCTATCTCCTTGTTACATTCATGGAACTCATAATCAAAGGCATTATAGGTATAAATTACATTAAATTTAAATGCAATACCTTTTCTTTCCATAGAATCAAAATCATCAATATTTTTTATCTCTAACTCATACTACAACTGATATCCTATGAGTTCATATAATGTATACTCCTTAAAGTTATTACTTTCAACGATGTCCACCTTCTTTGCATTCCATATTTTTGGAAGATATCGTAGGAATCTTTCTACTTGATCTATGTTATCCAAGAATTCTCCAAGAGCACTCAAATCACTAGTTATACTAGTGAATGAATGGAACATCTAGTTTACAGATTCTTCATCTCCTATCTTCAAGTCCTAATATTCTACTCAGATCATTCCTAACTTGGTTCTTTTATTATTTCTAGTTCCATAATGAGTCACTTGATGTATCCTTCATATATCATATGTTTTATTACAAGATGAAACATGGCTATATACACTTATACTTATAACATAGTATAAAATATTATTAACATCATAATTCAAAACAAATTTTACCATGTTATTTCCAACTAGAGTCTTCAGTTCAACCTTAGGTAGCTCATATGGCTTAGCCTTGATGGTCTAGTGATCCAAACTATACAGTTTCAAGTAGGCTTCCATTATGTATTTCCAGTATCCATCGTCACTCCCATCAAACAATGGGGGTTTCTGTGGTATTCAGCCATCATTGGCATTAACACCTTTAATCTTAAATGAAATATTTTATATTGTTACTTAGACTGTTAATTCTAGGATATAGGTTAGAACAGAGTTAAAAATAATAATAATTAGAAAGACTGACTTAACATAGAGAAGGTTTTTATACCGATTATTTGATATCAGAACCAAAGAGATATTTTCCTAACTATTATACCAATTTTTTGGTATTAGTTTAAAGAAAACAAAGACAAACCTATTAGATACCTACCCTATGATACTAATTTTTGGATCATTATTTATAGAAATTATGAATAGAGGGGGGTGAATAGTCATTTTAAAATTTAAAGAAAAAACAATCAAGTAGTGAGTAGATTTTTCATGAGATGAGTTGCTGTGAAAATAAAAAATAAAGAACACATGATTTATAGTGGTTTGGATCACAAAGATTCTAGGACACTCCTCAATCTCCTCTACTCCTCAATGAGACTAGTACCCACTAAGAAACTTTCTTTTAAAGGTGTGAGAACATTATTATAAACTATGTATTTTAAAAAACCTAGAGGGACAACCTATACTTTGATATAAGAGACCATCCTAGTATTTTTACCTGACTTTTGATCGGGATTCACATCCCTAACTTTCTTTTAAGAGTGTAATAACAAGAGAAATAGAAAGACTTTCTTTTGATGGGAAAATCATAAACTAGACACGAATAAATTATAAACAGAAAGAAATGGATTACACAAATAAAAAAATACAGGGAAAACATAATATGATTATAATGTTGAAGAAGATTAATCTCCATAATCATTGATCACTTAGAAGGAACAAATGTTGAAGTTTAAGTCATTTGGTGATCACAACTAAAGTGAATAAGTTGAAGAAGTTCATGAAAAATTGAGAACATCAAGAATATTGAAGATGAATCTCAAGTGGTCCACTAAAATGATATGTGCATGTATAAGGATCTCCTAGATCATTAAAACAAGATCCTATGAGAGAATTTTCATGTCCAATATTTACATGACACTTGTTAGTTCAAAACAATAGAAATATTATGACCATTACATTTGTTTGTTAAAGTCATATTAAAAACATAGAATTACAATAGAGCTTAATATTTCTTCATGAAATATTAAAATAAAAAAATAATATTTTAAGTATAATAATTGTAATCATTTTAAAATTATAAAATAATTGAAATAAAAAATAATTAATTTTGTTGAATAAATAGATAGCAAAAACTACAGTAAAACAAAGAATGATATGAATATCAAACTGCATGAATAAATAAACATAAAATAATGTTACAATTTATTTACATACTCTACAAATATATTTCAACATAAAATAATGAAACATTTAAATATAGAATTTATTTTAGTAAGATCAATTAAAAAATAAGAATTGAAATTTTCAAACATAATTTTTAACTAACGGTGACTCATGAACCACAACTAAAAACTGAGAGTGGTGACTCATGACTCACCACTGAAAAGAGAGAGCATTGGCTCATGACCTACCACTAGAAAAAAGAACATGCTACCATTGCAATTTTAAGAAAAAATAAAAAAACCAACCAAATAAATATTAATTTCATACTGATGTTAAATCAATGGGATTAAGATAATCAATAAAAAAATTGATACTGTTGGATTTCCAATTGTGACTCATGACTCGCCATTGCATGAAGCCAACAGTGACTCATGAACTACCATTCGAAATATCTAATAGTAACTTAGTGAAAAAAAATTCCAAATAATAGGATAAAATTACAAATGATAAAAAAATATGTAAACCACTTTTAAACTAAAAGAACATACTATAGCAAAAAAAGTGATACTTGAAAGCTATTACTAAAATAAAGAAGGGTCTAAAAAAACAAATCACTCGAAGATGATTATGATATATAGAATGATAAAAATTTGATAAAAATAAAAAGCAGATGAATAATATTCCTATAATAAATAAGAAAACAAATTAAAATTGAAGGAAATCTACAACAGCAAATGAATGAAGGAGGAGCTCGATGGAACTACTGCCAGTATCTATATAGAAAAAACACAAATAGTTAGTGGGTAAAAAATAACCCATTGTTGATGTCCAATAGTGAGTAAAAAGACCCACCCTTGAAAATTGGTGGTGGCTCACTGAGTCATCCACCGTTGGGTTCTTCCAATGGCGACTCGACTCACCCACAATTGGTATTTTTCAATGGTGACTCAACTCAACCACCATTGGTATTTTCCAATGGCGACTCATCGAGAAACCAGTAGATAAAAGAACGGAGAACATCCATTGATAAAGGAATAAACTAGAAGAATAGTAATGAAACAAAGAAGAAGAAAAAAATTAACTGGTGGATAAAATTATCCATTGTTGAATAGCGATGCTATTGTCGTAGACACCACCAGATGAGATGTCGAACCAATAGAAAACTGTTTGCTGGAGAATATTGAAAGCTGAAAACAAGTAGGGTAGAGGGACTCTATGAACTGAGGATCTAAAAGGAATAGAATATTGAAGACGACTAACGGTTGAGGAAGAATAATGAAATTCAAACAGAGAGGCATGAGATTTCAAAAGCGAGCACGAGAATAAAAATATTCAAAAGACAGAATGGTGGAGATAAAAACGATATGATATCCTAGGATTTGAAAGTTTTTTTTAATATGAATAGTGATCATGAATCGAATTCCCACATTGGTTTTGAGATAAGTAAATAATGTGGTATATCAAACAATTGGTGTTGTTCCTCAGTTTGAATTGAAACAAAACGCACATAGATACAGGCTACAGCCAAATGGGAAACCTAGCCCACCCATTCCCCTAGAAAGCATGATTTGTGGGCAATATAAATGGACCTTCATGTGATCTACATGAATTATGGAAACCAGATACACCAGCCTCCTTGTGGGCTATCTGTAGTGGGATTTCCCATGAGGTTGACCTAATGGGTCTCCAATGTGGTTGAGACCTAGCCACATGGCTCAAAAGGAAGGCCAAAAAATTTCTTTTACATTATAAAACAAATTAACTTTAAGTAATTAAAAAATTATTTAGAATCTTTATAAGATTTAACAAATAATATCATAAAAATATATACATGAATATTTTTAGAACTTGTAATTAAAAACACTTGGAAATATACTAAACTTGATAATTTAAATTTTTTTAATAAAATTCATAATTTAATAAGATAATTTATTAAAAAATTAATTGAGAATAATTTATCAAAACAAATAAAATTGATAAATTATTTAAAACAATTTAAATACAAACATGGGAATCACCTCTCAAGTCTTGGGAGAAAAAGGAATTTGAAATTTAGAAAGATTAGGATATTAAAAGGGGTTTCAAGAGTTAATTCATATTAGATCCATGATTTATGGATCTACAACTGCATGGTGTATGTTTAGGGCACATGGTTAGTCATACCATTCACTAACAGTGCACAATAAATAGTCTCAATCATAGTAGGCTTGCACGGTTTCTCCTAAGCACCTGCAAGGTTTGACCAAATTGTGCGCCCACCGTATGGTGATACTATCCCTTATTCCAAAGGTTTCATGGTTTTCTGAAGTTGTTTCACAATTTCTAATAACCATTGACAAACCGTACACCCTCATAAATGCCTCCCAAACATGCCAAACCCCCTCAGAACCACCCAAAAAAATATCTCGATCATTAGATATACTTAAAATACATAAAGAATGTTCCAAGAACCTAAAACTTGGGATGTTATGTTCTCCCCAAAATTGGTATTTCTATCCCTAGATAGTATAAAATCATATTTGTTCGGGAAGATTTTGGGCCACTGATTCAACATTTCATTTTCACGCACCCATGTTTCTTCCAAAATCCGACAATGTTTCCATAAAACCCACACTTGATCAATTATTTTACCATGAAATACTTTCTCTTGCCTATCCAAAATCTATATTGGCTCATGAATCAATGTAGAATTCAGAACTAGGTCAACGTGATCTCATCAAATAACATGGTTAGGATCATGGTGATACTTCTTCAACTGAGATACATGAAACGCATTGCACTGAACTTAATCTTGGTGATAAATCTAGCTGATATTCCACATCACCAACTCATTCAAGTATCTAAAAATGGACTACGTATTAATAATATATTTTACCTTAATTTTCAAAATGATGATGCCCAAACCTTGGAGATATTTTCAAGAACACATGATAACTCACCTCAAATGACAACAGTCCTTGATGATGATCTTCATATGATTTCTGGCGACACCAAGCCATCTCCATTCTCTTTTTGATCAAATGAATCTTCTCTATTGTGTATTACACAAGGATGGGTCCAATTAATGATGTCTCTCCTGTTTCAACTCAATAAAGTGTAGAATGACAAGAAAACTCATACAATGCTTTAAAGTGATCCATATATATCACGGTTGGGTAGCTTTTATTGTATGAGAAATACACTGATGGTAAATTTCATTCCCATGAGCCACCAAAATCCATCATATAAACCCAAAGCATGTCCTCCAATGTTTGGATTGTCCATTCAGACTTTCCATATGTTTGAGGATGATAAGTCGTACTCATTGTCAACTGCGGTTTAAAGGTTTGTTGTAAGGATTTCCAAAAACAAGATGTAAATTTGGGGTCTCTATCCAATACCATCAAGACTATAATATCATGCATCATTAAAATTTATCAAATGTATATTCTATACAATTCTTCCGCCAAATTAGTTTCAGAAATCATGATGAAGTGAGTTGACTTTATGAGTCGGTCCACTATCACCCATATGGAATTGTGTTTCCTAACCATCCTTAGTATACTTGTTACATAATCCATGGTCATATTCTCCCATTTCCACATGAGAATTGGTAAAAACTACAGCATATGTATTGTTTGATGGTGCTTTGCCTTTACCTACTGATAGGTGAGGCATCTCAAAACATACTATAATAGAGATATTTTCATACCAACCCACCAAAACTGTGATGTCAACACTTTATACATTTTATAAATCCTAGGGTGAACAACCCATCTATAATAGTGATATACACAAAGAATTTGTTCCTAAAAAACCAAAGGTCAAATATCCAATCTCTAAACCTCAAAACTGAACTCCCATCCAACTTTCATCCCTCAATGATCTTCCCACCATTGAGTTTTAACCTCATAGAAACACATTCAGAATAATATATTTGAGCCTATATAACTTTCTCAACAAAATCAGGGACAAATGAAAATGGAAAGAAAATTGTGACATCACCTTTGTCCAAGAAATATAGATGAATATCTGCTCTAATTAAAATTAATTTACACCAGTCCGAAGCCTCTTTATCCAATTGATTATATGAATTCATGCTCAATTCATCTAACAAAAAGTTTCCTTTATCTGGTGTGTATATCAAGTAGAATTCAAACATATGGAGATACTCCATCCATCGGCACTGTCTTAAATTAAAATATATTTGTGAGAAAATGGGTTTAAAACTATTATGATCTATAAACACTATGAACTTCTCACCAAATAGGTAATGATTCTATGTATTCAAAGCATGGACCACAATAAATAATTCCAAATCATGTGTTGGGTAGTTCTTATCATGAAACCATGACCTTTGTGATCCATATACAACAACATGATCTCCCTACATGAGAACACATCCCAATCCAGATCCTGGTGCATCACAATATACTACATTGCCCTGGCCAAATTTTGGAAACATGAGGACATGTGTTGATTTAAGTCTATCCTTATGTTCTTTAAAGGATTTTTGACATTCATAATTTCACTAAAATGGAACACATTTACTTTTCAAATATGTCATTAGTGATTCCAAATGTAAAGTCGAATAAAAATTCATTTAGTATCCCATTAATCCAAGGAAACGACATATCTCAAAGACATTATTCGATAGTTTTCAAGAGATAACTACTTATATCTTTTCTAGTCCTCTAGAAACTCTTTTTTTATAATTCGCATTGACAAGGAAACATACCTATTGTATCCATAAATTACACTTTGGTAACTTGGCATATATAAGATTCTACCACAAGATACCCAACACTATAGCCAAGTGTTTCTCATGATTCAATTTTTTTTCTAGAATACACCAGTATATCATCAAAAAATACCACTATAACGGAATTAAAATATCTATGAAATATTTGATTCATCAATTCCATAAAGACAACTGGTTCATTCATAAGACCAAAGGACATAACGGCATATTCAAAATGGCCATATCATCTTCTAAACATTATCTTTAGAATATCCTCTTTCTGAACACGCAATTCGTGATATCCAAAAATGTAAGTCAATTTTTGAGAACCACTAGGATTCCCACAATAGATCAAACATATCATCAATGTTTGTAAGAGGATATTGTTTCTTTATCGTAACATGGTTAAGCAATGAATAATCCACACAAAGTCAAAGAGTTTTATCTTCCTTCTTCAAAAAAAATAATCAGTGTTGCCCACGGAGATGTGCTCAGTTGGATGAAAAATTTACTTTCCAACTCTTCCAAATAATCCTTCAATTACCTCAATTATATTGTTACCAAATGATAAGATGAAAGTGAGATAGGACTGGTCCCAGACAGGAGATCAATCGTAAACTCCACTTCTTTTTTGGGTGGAAACCTTGAGAAAATGTCAGGGAAACGTCAGGAAATTAATCAAAAAATGTAATAAAATCTCCATTCCCAATATCATCCATAGATTCCAATGTAAAAAGTTCCAAATGATAAGAGATGGTTCCAACCACAAGTGCTAAAATTCATACTCTCTTTAGCTTTACACCCTAATCTCTCATAAATAGATTCTTGATGCCATCCAGAGATGTGAAACTAACTTTCTGTGCATAATAATATATGTAGGCCTTAGATGATGTTAACCAATCCATACCCAAAATCAATTCATATACATCAATCTCGAGCATAGATAAATCCCAAAGTAATCTAGCCCCATTGATAGTTATAGAATAAGCTTTTCACATAAAGGATTGACACTCTCTTTGTCTGAGTGGAGATTGTAGTTTTAAAATAGAAGGAATAATTTTAATAGACAAACTCGTTTCATCAACAGCATGAGAAGAAATAAACGAGTGGGGTGCACTCATATGATACAAAGATTCCATTAGTTTGGAATTCAAAATAATCGTATCTCTCACCATAGAAGGACCAATTTGATCATCCATGGTCACTTTCCTAGCTCCATACAATTTCTTACTCATTGTACTTTGCTCTTTGTCACCCTATTGATATTTCACTGATTTAGGAGTCATGGTGTTCCACGAATCACATTGGATTTATCTATTCTAATGATGATAATTATTCTGTTGCACTCATCCTGTTGAAGCATATGATGCTTGAGAAGCATAAGATGTGTCTCTAGTAGCTGACCACTGAGCACTACAACAATAGTGTTGATGATGTCCTATCTGATTGAAATTGTGACATGATCTAGGTGGTGTCATAAAATCTCACTTCATATGCTCAAATGAACAACACTAAAAACATTTGGTCTTACTTTTAGGTCAAGGAGGAAAGTTGATCGATCCCATGGTCTGATTTTGTGATATGCCACCCCCTTGGGAATAGGTGTCCCTCATCTGCTTGTTCCCAAATTTGGAGTTCTAACTTGTTCCTGTAGGAATAAACATGATTCCTCCAACTATATTTTCCAAGATGTCTCTTTCTACTATCGTTGCTCCATTGTCCATCTCTGTATGATCTGTTATACAAAGCATGAAAATATTTGAGTGAATGTCTGGTTTTAACCCCGGATCAAGATGTGTGACTTTAATGACACACTTGAAGCAACTTCTAGTGAAAAGAGAAATAAATTCATAAATTTAACTCCATACTCCATTACTGAGAGAGTATCCTGATTCAAACTGGAGAAGTATGTTATTTTATAAATTTTGAACATGTGAGGATAGAATTGTTTATTGAACAATTCTTCAAAATTATCCCATGCCATGCCTTGATCCAATTTATCCTAGACTGCTAATTCCCACCATTAGTGTTCCAAATACTCCAGCATATATTTTGTTAACTTGACCTTCAACTCTATTGGTGTCCCAATGAAATAGAGTATTCAATTCATCCTGTTCAAATAGTGTAAATAAAAAATATCTAATGACCAAGGATTTGACTGTGTTTTTAAAAGATGAACACTGAACATGAATTGCAGGCCCACATCGATTTTGAGATAATGTAGTCGTGCAGCATATCAAATAATTGGTGTTGATCCTGGGTTCGAATTGAAACACAATGAAAATAAACATAGTCCACGAATGAATGGGAAACCTAGCCCACCCAAGCCCCTATCGGAAATTCTCTATTGGTCTTATACATGGGCCGCATGCAATCTGCGTGCATTATAGAAACTAGATACACCAGCCTCCTTGTGGGCTGTCTATGGTATGATTTCCCACAGGGTTGACCCAATGGGTCTCCGATGTGGTTGGGAGCTAGCCACGTGGCTCACAAGGAAGGAAAAAAATTATTTTACCTTATAAAAAATGAACTTTAAGTAATTAAAAAAATATTTAGAAACATTATAATATTTAAAAAATAATATTATAAAAACAAATACATGATTATTTTTCAAACTTGTAATTAAAAACAGTAGAGAATATACTAAAATTGAGAATTTAAAAGGTTATCATAAACATTAAAATTTAATAAGATAATTTATTAAAACATTTATTGATAGTAATTTATCAAGACAAATAAAATTGTTAATGTATTTAAATAAAATTTAAATACTAACATGAGGATCACCTCTCAAGACTTGGGAGGAAAAGTAATTTGAATTTTAGAATGATTATGAAATTAAAACGGGTCCCGAGAATTAATTCAGATTAGATCCAGAATTTTTGGAACTACAACTTCATGGTGCATGGTTAGGGCACACAGTTAGTCAAACCATACGCTAACCATGCACAAGAAATATTCTCAATCACAGTAGTCTTTCAAAATTTGTCCTATGCACCTGTAAGGCTTGGCCAAACTGTGCACCAAATGTGTGGTGATACTATCCATTATTCCAAAGGTTTCACAGTTTTCTGAAGGTGGTGCATAGTTTCTACTAACCATTCGCAAACCGTACACCTCCATAAATGCCTCCAAAACATGTCAAAACCCCTCAGAACCTCCCAAAACATATCCCGATCATTAGATATACATAAAATACATAAATAAAGGTTCATGTTCCTGAAACTTGGGATGATAAATTCTACCCACAATTGGTATATCTGTCCTCATGAAGTAGAAAACCATAGTTTTTTTGGAAGATTTTGGTCCACTACTTCAACATTTCATTTTCACACACAAATGTTTCTTCCTGAATTTGACCATGTTTCTATAAAACTTTTACTTGACTAGTTATTTTCTTATGTAATACTTTTTGTTGCCTATCCATAATCTATAATAGCACATGAATCTATATAGAATCTGTCACTAAGTCCACATGATCCCATCGAATCACATGGTCAGGATTAAGGTGATACCTCTTCAACTAAGATACATGAAACACATTGAACTAAAGTAAATCTTGGTGGTAACTCCAGCTGATATTCCACCTCACCAACTCATTAAAGTATCTAAAAAGGGACTACATATCTTGAATATAGCTTGAATTACTTTCCAAAATGTTGATTCCCAAACTGTGGATAGATTCTCAAGATCACATGATCACTCACCTTAAACGACAATAGTCGTCAATAATGATATTCATATGATTTCAGGCGACGTTGATCTGTCTTCATTCTCTTTCTTATCAAATGAACCTCCTCTATTATGTCTTGAACAAGTTTGAGTCCAATTAATGAAGTATCACATGTTTCCACACAATAAAGTGTAGAATGAAAATGACACCCATACAATACTTTAAAAGGATCCATATGTATCGAGGTATAGTAATTTTTATTGTTTGAGAACTTCACTAATGGTAAATTCCCTTCCCATGAGCCACCAAAATCCATCACATAAAGCCTAAGAATGTCATTCAATGTTTATATTGTCCATTCAGACTTTCCATCTGTTTGAGGATATAAGTCATACTCATAGTCAATTGTGGTCCAAGGGTCTGTTGTAAGGATTTCCAAAAACAAGATGTAAATTTGGGGTCTCTATCCGATACTATCAAGACTAGAATATTGTGCATCAATACAATTTATCGAATGTATACTCTATACAATTCTTCCACTGAATTTGTTTCAAAAATCAGGATGAAGTGAGATAACTTTGTGAGTCAGTCCACTATCACCCATATGGAATCATGTTTCCTAACAATACTTGGTATACTTGTTACCAAATCCATGGTTATATTCTCCAATTTCCACATGGGAATTGTTAAAGACTGCAATATACCTATTTTTTGTTGGTGATCCGCCATTACCTTCTGATAGGTGAAGCATTTCGAAACATACTCTACTAGAGTTCTTTTCATGCCAACCCAACAGAACTATGCTTTCAATTATTTATACATTTTCTAAATCCTAGGTTTAATAGCCCATCTAGAATAGAGGTAGTCATAAAGAAGTTCTTCCTAATAAACCAAAGTTGCAAATATGAAATCTCTAAACCTCAAAACCGAACTCAAATCAAGCTTCCATCCCTTAATGATCTTCTCACCATTGAGTTTTAACCTCATATAAATACATTCATAATCAGATATCGAGGCCTTTATAACATTCTCAACAAAATAAAGAACTAATGAAACTGGAAATAAAACCGCAACATCCCCTTGGTTCGAGAAATATATATGCATATCCACTATAATTGACATTAGTTTCCACTAGTCTGAATCCTCTTTAGCCAATTGAGAATATGATTTCCTACTCAATGCATCCACCACAGAGTTCCCTTTATCCAGTGTGTATATCAAGTCGAATTCAAACATATGGAGATACTTCATTCATCATCACTGTCTTAAATTCAAATCTCTTTGGGAGAAAATGGGTTTCAAACTCTTATGATCCATAAACACGATGAATTTATCACAAAAGAGGTAATGATGTTAAGTCTTCAAGGAATGGACCACAATATCTATTTTAAAATCATGTGTTGGGTAGTTATTCTCATAAAACCAAAACTTTCATGATTCATAAGAGACAACATGATCTCCCTGCATGAGAACACATCCCAAACCAGATCTTGATGAATCACAATAGACTACATATCACTATACAGATTTAGAAAATGTAAGGATAGGTGTTGATTTAAGTCTAACCTTATGTTCTTCAAAGGATTTTTGGCATTCATCATTTCATTAGAATTGAACACCTTTCCTTGTAAAATCTGTCATTGGTGATTCCAAACATGAAAAGTCACATACAAAATGCTTGTAGTATCCTGCTAAGCCAAGGAAACTACATACTCGAGGACATTCTTTGACAGTTTCCAAGAGATAACTGCTTCTATATTTTCTAATCCTATAAAAAATACTTTTATAGAAATGACATGGACAAGGAAACATGCCTATTGTATCAATAAATTACACTTTGATAACATAGAATATAGATGATGCTCCCACAAGATACCCAACACTATAGCCAAGTGTTGCTCATGGTTATCTTGTGTCATAGAATACACTAGTATATCGTTAACAAACACAAATATGAAGGAATAAAAATATCTCTGAAACATTTGAATCATCAATTCCATAAATACAGATGGTAAATTTATAAGACCAAAAGACATAATGACTTATTCAAAATGGTCATATATGCTTCTGAAATTTGTCTTTAGAATATCCTCTTTCTGAACTCATAATTGGTGATATCCCAAATGTATGTCAATTTTTGAGAACCACTGGGATCCCCTCAATTGATCAAACATGTCATCAATGTTTGGAAGAGGATACTGATTCATTATCATAACTTGGTTAAGCTAACAATAATCCACACAAAATTTAAGAGTTTCATCTTCCTTCTTCACAAAAAAATCGGTGTTTCCCAAGGAAACATGCTCAGTCATATGAACACTTTACTTTCCAACTCTCCTAACCAATCCTTTAATTCCATCAATTCTGTTTGTGTCATCTGATAAGATGGAAGTGATATAGGAATTGTCCCTAGCATGAGATCAATCGTAAACTCCACTTTTAATTTGGGTGGAAACCCTGAGAAAATTTTAGGGAAAACGTTAGAAAATTGATCAACGATAGTTATAAAATCTCCATTCCCAATATCACCCATAGATATAAAATTAAGAATTTCCAAATGATAAGAGATAGTTCCAACCACTGGTGCTAAAAGTCCCACTTTCGTTCCCTTTACACCCCAATATCCCCTAAATAGATGCTCAATGCCAACTAGAGATGTGAAACTATCTTTTCGAGCATAATAGTATATATAGGCTTTAAATGATGTCAATCAATCCATACCCAAAATAAATTCATAGACATCTATCTCATGAATAGATAAATCCCAAAGCAATCTAGCCTCATTGATAAATATAGAATAATCTTTTCACATAACGTCTTGACACTCGATTTGGATAAGTTGAGTGATTAGTTTTAAAATAGAAGGAATCATATTAATAGATAAACCCATATCTTCAACAGCACAAGAAGCAATAAACAAGTGGGGAGAACCCATATGAAACAAAGATTGCATTGGGGTAGAATTCAAAATAATCATACCTCTCACCGTAGAAGGACCATATTGATCATCCACAGTCATTTTCTCATCTCCACACAATTACTTACTCGTTGTACCTTACTCTTTGTTACCCTACTGAGATTGCACTAGTTGAGGATTTATGGTTTTCCAAGAATCACCTTGGATCGCTCTATTTTGATGATGAGAATTATTTTTCTACACTCATCCCGTTCAAACATATGATTCTTGAGAAGAATTAGATGTGTCTCTAGCACCCAACCATAGAGCACTGTGACAATAGTGTTGAAGATTTCCTATCTGGTTTCAATTGTAACCTGATCTAGGTGGTGTCGTACAATCTCACTTCATATGCTCAAAATAATTACACTGAAAACCTTCAGGATTACTTTTCAGTCAAGGAGGAAAGCTGACTAATCCCATGGTCTAATTCTGAGATATACCACCCCCTAGGGAATAGGTTTCCCACATCCTCTTGTTCCCATCATTAGAGTTCTAATGTACTCCTGTAGGAGTAAACATGCTTCATCTAACCATATTTACCAATATGTCTCGTTCTGCTACTTTCACTCTATTGTTCATATCTGTATGATTTGTTATACAAATCACATCAATCTTCGAGCGAATATCTGGTTTCAACCCCGAATCAAAATGTGTGCATTCAAGGACACACTTTCCGTAACTTCTGGTGTAAAGCAAACTGGATTCATAAATTTAGCTGCATAATCTGTTAATGAAAGATTCGACCACTTCAAACTGAAGAAGTATGTTATTCTATAAATTCTGAACATGTGAGGATAGAATTATTTATTGAACAATTCTTCAAAATCCACTCATGCCATGCCTTGGTCTAATTTAGCCTGAACAGTTAATTCCCACCATTGGCGTGCCGAATACTCTATCATATACATTCCTAACTTTAATTTCAACTCTACTAGTGTCCCAAAAAAATCTAATATTCAATTCATCCTATTCAACTAGACTTTTTCTTTTTCTATCTCGTAATCCCCCTGAAAGATGGGTGGATTCTACTTTTGAAATTGAACTGAATGATCAACTTATCATGGTCCATCATTCCTATTACCCTTATCCATGGCCTTGAAATCCTAGAAAATGATTTGAACTACTTTTTTGTTCACCTGTGACTTAGTGGAAACCACATTTTCATCATCCTCTTCCGGTTGGTTTCTACGACACCTACCTGGTGTCATTCACTATAATGAGAAAAAACTCCATTTAATATAAATCATTAGAAAATTAAGTCTTATAAATTTAAATTTACCACATTTACACATATTACAACATAGCTTTCCTCAATTTAACCATTGGAAACATTTTAGCCATTTTTTAAAATACTCAAACCATGCCTTTCAAAATCAACCATTTTAACTTTTTTTTTTAAAAATTAACTTTTTGTCCATTTTTTGACCCATTTAACTCAAAATAAACAATGTAGTCCTACTAGAAAGTCCTTCCATCAATGATTGTCTTTAAAAACTCACCAGATAAACCCATGACATTGAGGAGACAAGTTTCCTTGAAGTGTCTTAAAACACTCATGTACCCAACTTCCTAGTAATTTGAAGTTCAACATAAAGAGATTGGCTATGCCTTTTATGCTCTACATTTCAAGTTCTCATAATCCTACTCCTCACTACTATCCCAAGAAATAGACTGATACTATTTCCAACTTTGGGATCAAACAAAACTAACATCATTTCTCCCTAAAATATATTTGGACTGACCAAGACTAATACCATTTGTAACATCCCACCCCTCACACGTTGGCTTTGGAAGAGGCGACGGTGGTACTAGGCCTTAGGTGACATCCCTAAGGCACCAAAGGATGGAAATAAATGTCAAGGTCGTTGAAAACATTTTGGGGATGATTTTTTCTTTGATAGATTAAAAATCCAAACCATAAAACAAGAATATCAATCTCTTAAATTATGAATGAGTATATAATACAACTCAACATAACCAAAACAATAACAATATCAGAGTACAAGAGAAAACCAGGAGACAGACTCAATGGAAACCAAAAGGACCAATAAAACTCAATGACACCAAAGTGACATCAACCTAGAAACTGCTAAATAGACACAGTATCCAACTCGACAAGCCATTCCCATGATATCAATAAGAATCACTAAATAATTGAGATACTATGTCTTTACCTGTGTCTCGATAGATGACATCTGCAAACATAAAACAGTGCCCTAGGAGGGGGAGATTCTAAACTCAATAGTATTTTTTCCAATCACTTCCCAACTCATGCCACTAGGACAAAAATTGTTAGCACATTTATATAAAATAGTTTAAAATAGTTAAAATAGTTTATATAAAAACCAAAATAGTTTTCTATGGAATGTAGTAAAGCTATACTTTAAAATTTTTCTTATCTCATTTGGAATACCCCTTCCATGGTTCCACACATCCACACATACATGTCCAGGTGACAGTTCCATCCTCATGATCTATCTCTTGTCGATCTACCAAGTCATCTCATGGTAATCAATATTAGGTGCCCCAATGGCACACACCCTTTCCATAGGGTCACATATAATGAAAATGAACTCACACCAACCATGTATTCCAAATTATAAATCAAACCATTTCACATAAAACCTTTTGTTATTTAAAAAATTTCAACAAACATTTTTCATGAATCAAAACAAATCCATAATTTTAAAATCATCATTTTAAATTTATCATTCATGAACATTTTCCATAAACCCTCTACTTCCCAAAATCACCAAATCCATCACTAAAGAGGTTTCCATAAAGAATCACATGTGGGTTTTACAATAATTTCAAGAAATAAAAACTGGGAACAACCGCGAAAGCGGCACACGATGCAAAGAAAAAAATTACATTAAATGACAAGCCTGGGGACTTGACCCCATGAATTTCCCCTCACCCCCCAAACCATTACCACCCTACCACCAACAGTGGGGCTAATTTCAAGAAATAAATCAATTTAAAACCAATCCTTCACGTTTTAATCAATTGGAGTCGAGAGAGAAGCCACATACCTCACAATGGTTGGTGAAAACAAAGAATGACGCTACAATATTCTAGATCTGGGATTGGATCTCTTTTCCCGAAATAGATTAAGACATAAAACATCACAATTACCAATAAGGAACATGGATCTATCCACAATGAATGAGAATAAGATTTTGAGAATGAGGAGGAGAAGAGATCTAAGAAGAACAACCAAGAACGGAGACTTACTAGTGAATCTAGATCTCCAACAGGCTTTGAATCGCCTAAAACTTACTCTCGAATCGAAGATCACATCTCAAGCCTTGGGAGTAAAATGAATTTGAGATTTAGGAAGATTAGGCTATTAAAAGGGGTCCCTGAAATTAATTTGGATTAGATCCAGATTTTTCGGATCTACAACTGCATGGTGCATGGTTAAGGAACACGGTAAGTCAAATCTTGCACTAACCGTGCATAATTTAGTCACAATGATAGTAGAAATTCATGGTTTCTCCTGAGCACTTGCAATATTTGGCCAAAAAGTGCGTCAATCGTGTGGTGTTATTGTCCATTCTGTTGAAGGTTGCACGGTTTTTTGGAAGTGGTGTATAGTTTCTACTAACCGTACAAAAATTGTGCACCTCGAAAAATGCCTCCAAAATGTAACAAAACTCATATGAACCTCCCAAAACATAACCCGGTCATTATATATACATACAAAGCATAAATAAATGGTCAGGAACCTCAAATTGGGGCTGCTACAATTAAGTAGAAATACCAATAAATAGATAAAATGATTGGGTAAATCATTATTGTGGTGTGATAGTATAGTTATTGTTCCTAGGATGTCATGAAATCCATATAGACTCATTGGCATGAAAATTTCTTGAGATATTATTAGAAACAGGTGTCTTACTTCTCTTATTCTGCTTGAGGGTCAGAAATGAATGTTGTTTAACGTGGGGATACCGTGGGATAATGATGACTTTTGATCATGGATGGTTGATATGATATGTGTGGTTTTTTGAGTTACTTTTATCTATATTTTATATTATTTGAATGATAGATGTACCATTTGTTGTGCAACAATCATCTGAGAGTGGTTTCCTTGAGCGTGAGCAAGCATCGAGACAACAGGGAGACCGATGGATGGTCTATTAGTAGTCTCATTCCTCATCCCCATTTATGAATATGGTTATGGTTATGGTTGAAATTTGTTGCAGATATGGTTATGCATTATCCTAGAAAATTGAATTGATGTCAAGGCATAAGACATTGGATCTAGCAGGGACCATGTTGATAAGGATTAGCTTGAAAGGGACCTTAATTATTATTATTGAATGGTTAGTCATGTTTTAAGTAGTATACATGAATGAAATAGGCCATTCTAATTACCTTGGCATAGCTATGACTTTTAGAAAATAAATTTACTGTGTTGGTTTATAATCATCCCGCTTACATTATTTTTCAAACATTTATGATTGATTTGATAAGGGTTTCAGACATTATCTTGGATGATTAGGATAACATTACTAATATAAATGATTTATAAAAAATTATATATATATATATATATATATAATTTCAGGGAATTAAAAAATGCTCTTTTTATCAATCTTGATAAACTTTAATTTAAATATAAATTGTCATTTATTCTAGAACGACACAATTTTTTAATAAATTAAGAACATATCTCAGACAAAAAATGAATTTCTCCCCTCATTTTTTCCCTCTCAAATCATCCCTTCCAATGGAACCACCGGTGATCATTGTTTCTGAAATTTCCATTTTGGACTTACACTTGTCAGGACAACAATCCTCAAGATACGTTGACCATGATTTCATTAACTTCACCACCTATAGTTCTAGAGGGGGCTTGACGACCAAAAGTCTTGAGAGACCATATAGTTTAAACGCTGTTTTGCACTAAAGGTGAAAACCACATTCCTAGCTGTCAACCAATTCACGCGCTCGGGTCAATGACATGTCACCCTCGTGAGGTGCATAAAGTTAATTATATTCCACAAAAGTGGCAAGACTCACTGGAAAACCCATTACGTAATTTCCAATGATCAATGGATGTCTATATGATTACTATATCTGAGTTGGTGAAACTAGTGGAGATTGAATTAGAGATATCATTAAAAAGATAAATATATTCCGTATTTTTTTATGTTTGTAGGGTTATAATATTGAGATATTTCATTTAATGGAATTTGGGATTGCATATCCTTTGTATTAGAAATTGTGGGTTATATCTAGATGGTCATGTCACTCATTCAAATGGCTTATACTAAGAACAAATCTCAACATTCATCATAAGAAACCACCCAAAATGACATCCAAAATCAATCCAACATAGTTCCATGTAATATATCTAAATGCACATGTGAAAAAGCATACATTAGGCATTTTTCATGAATATACATCATGATAACAAAATAACCGGAAATACCGCAAGGCAGAAGTTGTCACTAATACAAAAATATCTAAAAGTATTGTCATATAGGGACTATTTAATAAAGACTCCAAAATTATACCACAAACAGAGCAGCCACTACATCTAGCCACAATCTGATATGATAACATGCCAGCATCCGCCCCCAGACTTTTTATCTACACAACACAATGAACAGCATTCACATGTACGAACATAGTGTGCATGTAGAGATGAATACAATACTCCCTATGATTTCTCCAATGACACCAACATATACTGGTGTACATGAAATGTTTCATAGAGTAAAACACATGACAATGTATATATAATAAGCATAAAAACATTCATAAACAACTTATATTACGTGTCCTAGGTGAAATTGATTAGGGCATTGAAATCAAATCACATTCAATGTTCCTAACAAAGATACATTTTTTTTCATAACCACTTGGAATTGTTGTCATCAAATCGTTCCAACATCATCACATTGCTAGTAAGAACATTCAAGCCCACCATAAAATAAGACATCAAAATGTTAGAATTCAAGAGACTTCAGATGGACAGTAGAATAGGATTGCAATAAAAATAATTGCTGATGCATGTTAAGATGTCATTGTTCTTATGAGTAATTTTACCCCCACAAAACCGGTAGTAGTACATGGGACTAACAAAATCACTAGAGATTACAAAAATGAAAACATTGTTTGTTTTACAAATATGCTTTTTATAGAACAATCCTTGGAAGATATGAAGGTAGAGAGATGAAGAACGATGTTTTTAATGTTGAACTATAGTAATAATGTAGTGATACTTTGTAACAAAGTGGAAGAATATGCACTAGGAAAAGGGATCTAGGTGTTTGTGATACTTTGTACCGAAGTGGAGGAATATGTAATAGGAAAATAGATATAGGTAGTCATGGATGTTCTTGTTGGGTTTCGGAGGAATGTTTAACATCTAAAACTCAGTGAAAGAACAACTCCAAAATACCATAAATCTCCGAATCTATCTATACATTTGGAATGAATATAAATGAATAAAAACAACGGTGTACCTTACACTAGCCAATCCGACCTGTTAAATCTTATCACAATCGTTTGACCAAGATCATCAATAAACAGGTGAAAGACTCCCTCCAGAGGTATATGCGGGTTGGACGATTCATCGGATGATCGGGAAGGATCTCTCTCCTATCCACGGTCTTCTAGAATCATTAGTTAAAATATAGAGAGAATCAAGAGCTAGATATGGTTTTGGACAAGGAGTTTCTATAACTAATATTGACACACGTCTGAGGATCAAGCCTCTTTATATATCCATCCAAAGACCTTCATTGGACCTCAAATTCTCGGTTATATTGATGAAGCGTTTCACAAATTCTAAAACGTTACAACTTCTTGTAACGTTCAAATCAATTCCCATAATATCCATTAAACGTTTAAAATATTATTCTAGATAATCAAACTCCTTGAATCATCATATTATGATAATTGTAACTGACATATGATATCTAGTGTAAGAGATCGTGGATAAACCATTATCACAAAATGTCATAATGCCCATGCGAAGCACTACAGTGTGGTGACACTCAACGTGCCTTGGTGTATCCAAATACAAACAACGACATGCTTTAAAACACCATGTTGTGGTGGTACCTTTAGTGCACAATTTCATTAGTTCTGAATGAGGTGCCTTATGACTTTTATATAGGTCAAGTGATGCATTTTCATATTATCTCTTTTAACAATCCAATCCATAGTTTTTAAAAGTTCACAATTCAGTATGGTGAAAAGGACTCTTATGGATATGCCACTCAACACAGGCCTCTTAAAAATAAGGTGCATGCAATGAAAAATGTCATAATTAAATACACATAGATTTCAAAAATATTTTAAATTTATAAAAACATAAATCCATCTAAAATAATAGAAATTAAAGTACATATTAATCATATTAACCGAAGCATGAGGAAATAAACAACCATAGAAAACCAAAACATTAAAATCATCATCAATGGAAGTTTCATCATCAATGAAATCTCAATTGTCGGTGCATCCTTCATTTGACTCATATACCTATCAATCCTTCTCTTCGACATCATTCATCTCATCCAAAATTTGTACACATTATACAATATGATTAGAAAGAAGTTGAAATTTATAATTATGATTTTAATCTATAATAATATTTAGGTGCTAAAACCCTAGCTATAGTAGCATATGAACCCAATATTAAACCTTTAATACCCTTGTTATTAAATATTAGGTCATTATGAAAATCTTATCTCTTTTCAACCCTCTAAATCAGCCATTAATTTTTTTTCATCAATGTCTTAGAGTGTGATGAGATCAATGGTATCAAGGATTTAAAACTGATGCTTTAATGAATGATTATATTTAATATAGACCAAATCATTTATTGTTTGGACCAAATCATTTAAGTTTCATTTTTTCCCTCTTTTGGTTATGAAGTTGTTGTAAAATGAAATTATAAATGTTAAAAAGTTTGTAATAATAAATCAAATTTATATAAAAATGAAACATACAAGCTCAAATATGATCCAGTTTCTCTCACATCTCAATGCATTTTATGTGAGGTTAAGACCCTTTAATGTTTTTTTTTCAAATTTTGGGTATAGAACCAGTCATAGACCACCATTATGATGGAACCTTCTTTTTTCTCGGTTTAATCGCCAAATAATTTGGAAATAAATGCTCAACCACCTTGTATAATGTAATTTCATCCATGATTTTCTATTGGATCTCAATCCATTGAACCAACCTTTGAATGTATTTAATTAATCCATCTTGTATTTCGAAATCATGATAAAATTTTGAATTTGAATAAAAAAAATTAAGATGTAAGAAATTTCCTGCAACATGCAAAGGTCGATTAAGTTGAATCTTTAATCTACGGTCAATAATAAGTAAAAACTTTTTTGTACTACTCATCATTCATTAAAAAACTCTCATGATGCCTATTGTAACCTTATCCATGGATTCATAAATGTATATCTTCAATGTTTACTCTCTCCATCAAATAGTTTAAGAACTCGTACAAGTGGATTGGACACTTTAAGGCAACACAAAATAGAAGCTCAAAATGACAACATCAATAAAATTTTATAAACTTGTTTGCCGATGTTCACAAGATAATATAAAACTGGTTAATTTCTCCCAATATAAAATCCAAACAATGGACCACACATGGAATCCAATAATGTTTTGTGTACTTCTCAAATATTTTTTATAAAATATTTTTTTTTGAAATGATTGTGAAACAAACATAAAAAATATAAAAAAATGTATAAAATAAAATATTAATAATATGGATAGAAATAATATTCAAAACATTTGGATAGATATTATCAATGAAAACATGGACCACATTTTTCAGACCAAAAAATTCCACAAATTTACATAGCATTTTCAAAAATTTGTCCTTATTCTTACAAAATGATGGATCATCAATTGAATGAACTAACATAACTACTTCATGATAATTCACAAAGAAGTTAATCAACATCCTTTGTCTCTTGTCAATCCATCCATCAAAAATATTTTTGCAAACATTTTTTTTAATCTTGTTCATGTTCTTCCATCGTTGTCTTCTTGTGCCCCAATTCCTTTTTTAGTAAGTGAACTCTCACCATGTGATGGCTTGGTGAATTCATTCTTGAAAAAAATTCTCCAATCACTTCAATCATGAAGTGATAACTATCATATTTCACAACATTGAAATCTATTCTTGCATCATATATCCATCTTGATATTTGTGTCCATGTCCTTGCATTTCCTTCCCGTTTTCTTCAATTTTATATGCAACTATGATTGTTTTTTTTTCTTTCTTTTCTTACCATGACCAATTTCTTCTAGATCACGCATAAAGTAGGTATCCATTGACCAAATATTGCACACTAATTTAGTTGACAATTTTACTATATTGGTTTGAATTTGGGGTCTCTTTCCCTTCAGATTAATCTCTTCAATGTTTTCATCATTAGCATCTACATAATTGAGGTAACCTATATCTGAAAGTATATTTCGGTGATTATTTTCTTCATGTCCTTATATAACATCATACCTCCTCTTTTTGGCAATCCAAGAATTTCATAAAATTAGTAAAAAAAATTGTACCCTCCAACAAAACTACAAGTTACTGAATCATTGTCACTTGGATTTGCTTCATACACATTCTTCCACGTCGGGTCATTCCTTGCACTAATTAGAGTTGCACTAGCTGGTGTTTCAGAACATTCCTCACTCATTTTTGCACTACATAGCGGTGCAAGACAATGACATTAAATTGTAAAAAAAATTAAAATATAATCAAAATTGAACACAATTAAATGGAAAAAAATAGAAAAGTATATGGGTATATTTACTGTGGGGTTTGATGAAAACAACACTAGCAAGTGTTTGAGGGTGTTAACACCTCAGCGGGGGTCTCAACACCCGATCAAAGAGTAGGGGGTATGGAAGAAACACCACTTGAATGTAGGGGAGCTTAATTGGATGGACCAAAGATGTGTGGACTAGTCCCACATGGAACAAGTATAAAAATGCTTGGCCTCTTTAAAAATGCATTTAAAACGGATTCAGAAAATTGAGTCAGGTCCAGTTGGAATTTTAGGTGGAGCAGTCCATGAATCGGCCCTCATTTGTAATTAAGATTAAACACATATTTTTTTAAATAAAATAATTATTATTAAGTAATATTAAATATTAAACACATGATAGTTATTATGTAAATGTTAATTTATATATATATATATATCCATCACATAAATAAAAAATATATATATGTTTATCATAAAAATGATTCATTAAATTGAAATAACATTAAAATTCATAAAATTGAAACATGTACCTCACAATGATGTAGAATAATTAATTTATATATGAGAAAATAAGTGCAACAGATTACCCACACCGATGTGGGATGTGAATATTTATAATATCTAAAACTCCTAATACTCTCCCTCAAGCTGGGACATATATATTTATCATGCACACCTTGATACACAAATATTGGACATGTGATCGAGATATACCTTTTGTGAGAACATTTGCAAGTTGATCAGAGGTGTGAACATGGCTAGAGGTGATCTTCTTCACAAAGTATTCTCGAATGAAATGGAAATCAACTTCAATTAGCTTTATTATCTAATGAAAGACTGGATTTCTGAAAATCATGATGGCAACTGAATTGTCACCCCATATATGTGTCATTTTCTTAATAGTATACCCAATGTCCTATAGAATTTGTTAACCCCGACATAATCATACAACTCCCATAACCATCAATCTGCATTGTATGTTCATCGGCCACAATAATATTACATTCGGTTGAAGTCGAGTGACAGGACTGAAAAATACGTACATCCCCAATGATATTCTCTGAGGAACCAGAGTCAAGAACCCATGAGGTGGACCGTTGGGATAGATATGCTACTGGAGAATCTCCCTGAACAATAGTGGCATTTGATGATGTCATAATGTTTTAGAAGACCAAAATCATATGGTCGTTGAGTGCTCAATATGTAAGTTGAGAAGGTGTTGATGGTGAAAAAATGGTAGACTGGAGGTGCTAAGTCGTTACCCACTGCGATAAATCAT
This sequence comes from Viscum album, assembly GCA_963277665.1. NCBI lineage: Eukaryota > Viridiplantae > Streptophyta > Magnoliopsida > Santalales > Viscaceae > Viscum > Viscum album. The sequence goes on from OY728158.1 coordinate 60,505,848, forward strand.
GGCAGATGAAGTTGGGATAGTAGGTTCCGAAAATGCAAAGTCGGAACATATGTGTATCAATTAGGTCATTGAATAAAGAGTATCATGGATAGAAGAGGGTCATGATAGTGTAGTTTGGGGCGTCGCATAGGATGTGGCGATCGACTGGAGAAGACACGCCAAGATAATAGATGGGTTGGCGGGTTATTGCACAAGGAGTGGAAAAGCACAAGGATTTCATCTCCAAGGGGTGTCGTCTATACAGGGAGGGGAGATCGTAACTGGAGCCGACATGCAGAAGGGGCAGAAAAAGCAGATGGTACCCTCAGGATTTGTGTGGATTATCAGAAGATGAATGAGTTATGGTCAAGAACCAATATCCCTTCCTGAGGATTGATGATATCTTTGATCATCTTCGAGGAGCCCGAGTGTTCTCAATGATTTACTTGAGATCTGGTTACCATCATTTGTGAATTAAACCATCAGATATATCTCTTACGGCCTTTCAGAGTAGGTATGGTCTTTAGGAGTATGTGGTTATGCTGTTCCGTCTCACGAACGCACCTGTAGTCTTTATGGCACTGATGGACTGAGTGTTCCATCCGTACTTGAATTCTTTCATGGTAGTCTTCGTGGAAAATATCTTTGTGTATTATTACACTCGACACGACCATGATACCCATCTTGAGATCGTTCTGAGAAAACTGAGAGAGCATCAGTTATATTCTAATCACTCAAAATGCCACTTTTGGATGGACCAGATTCACTTCTTGGGTCATGTTATCTCAGAGACAAGAGTATCAGTAGACCCAAAAAAAGTGAGAGAAGTAGTTTTCTGGGAGCAACCGAAGAACGTCTTTGAGGTATGGAGTTTTCTAGATCTAGATGGATACTACAAACACTTCATAAATGACTTTTCATGCATAGCAGCACCACCGACAGGCCTGACTAAGAAGGGTGAAAAGTTCTTGTGGTCATATTCTTATGATTCATCCATTTAGGAGTTAAAAAGGAGGATGACTTCAGTACCGATTCGAGAATTTCTAGAGCTTGGAAAGGGCTATACTGTGTATTGTGATGCTTCAGGTATCAATTTGAGAGTTGTGATTATGCAGGGGGATGAGGTCGTTGCGCATGGGTCTCGATAGCTGAGGCCACATGAGTGGAACTACCCGACACACGGTCTCAAGTTAGCTGCTGTTGTTCATGCCTTACGCTGTTGGAGACATTATTTTCTGGGAGAACATTTTGTGGTTTTCACCAACCAAAAAACCTCAAGTATATCTTCACTCAGCGTGACCTGAATCTGAGATAGCGTAGGTGGGTTGAGTATCTTCAGTCTTTTGACTTCGAGCTTACCTATATGCCTGGGAAAGGCAACGTCGTGGATGATGTGTTGAGTAGAAGGACTCAGATACAGGTAGTTCAAGAGGCCAGTGGTGAGTGGAAGCTTATGGATCTATTCTCTAAGATGTATTTGGAGGTGTACGACATATAGGGGATAATGTTTCTTTCTTATGTAGCTATTACCTCTAATCTTCTTGACCGAGTGTGAATGATGTAGATACTAGATTTTGAAGGCCTAGTCCTTCGAGAAAGTGTGTCAGGAGAAGAATTTATTCTTGGATAGACCATAGGCGAGTATGTGATCTTGCATTTTCAAGGGAGCATATGGGTTCCAGCAGACATACATAGGGAGCTAATTCGGGACTTTCATTCCTCAGTTTGGGAAGTTCATCCTATTGTCACCAAGATGTATCGTGATCTACACTGCCAGTATTGGTGGCCTAGTATGAAAAGATATGTTGCTGGTTTCGTCATGAAGTGTTCCACCGGTCAGTAGGTAAAGGCGGAGCATCAATGACCAGCATGGATTTTCTAGAAGTTACCCATTCCTGAGTGGAAGTGGAATGATGTCGCGATGGATTTCATGATCGGTTTGTCGAGGTTGCCTCAAGGGAATGATGCAGTATGAGTTGTCATTGACAGACTCACGAATGTTTCTCACTTCTTACCGACCAAGGAGACCATCAGTGTTGATGAGCTAGAAAGTTTGTACATCCAGTATATTGTGCACTTACATGGAGTTACACACTCCATTGTTTCAGATGGAGATGCACTTTTTACTTATCAGGTCTGGTAGGGGCTTCAAGAGGCTTTGGGTACATAGATACTTTTGAGTACAGCTTACCATCCCCAGACAGATGGCCAATCCGAGTGGACGATTCAGGTGCTTGAGGATATTCATTGAGCATGAATCCTGGATTTTAGAGGTACTTTTGAGAAACACATACCTCTTGTAGAGTTTTCCTAGAAAAATAGTTTTCAAGAAACTATTTATATGGCACCTTATGAGGCCTTGTATGGTAGGCCATGCCGATCACCCTTATGTTGGCTGGAGGTAGGAGAGGTAGCTATACTGAGACCTTGTCTTGTTTATGAGACCACATAGCAAATAGAGTTGATTTAGAAGAGGATGGCTACCGCACAGTCTGGAAAAAAAATCTTATGTTGATCAACTGAGATGACCACTGGAGTTTGAGGTCGGGTATCAGGTTTTCCTACGTGTCACACCAAGGATGGGGCATAGAAGGGTTAAAAGATAGGGTAAGATTTATCTGAGGTACGTCGGGCTATTTGAGGTGTTGGAGAGAGTTGGGCCAGTTACCTATCGGTTGTAGTTACCTCAGAGGTTCTGGGCTATGAATGGAATCTTCCACGTTTCTCAGGTTCGATGTTACTTCTCAAACCTGTCTCGTGTCTTCCAACTCGAGGAGGTTGAGCTGGAAGTGGATACATCTTTTGAGTAGAATCCTATCCAAATTGTCGATCGATGTATGAAGGTTCTTCGGGGATGGTCTGTTCTTCTGGTATGAGTGCTATGGAAGCATGGACGAGTACAGGATGAGACTCGGGAGAGGGAAACCGATGTACAATCTCAGTGGCCGGAGTTGTTCGAGGTTTCTTCTTCTACGCCACTTTGCTGGGGAAATTTAGGGACAAATTTCATTAAGGGGGGAAGTTTTTAAGAACCTGGATCTTCTTTTCAGGTATGTTATCCATTTCTAGTCATTTTTTAGAAAAAGTATAACTTCTAGAAATTTTTGAAGTAAACGCCATGTACTTTATGAGTACACTCCATGTACTCAGTTGTGGCATGAAGACATGTGCTAGCCGTGTAATGGCCGCACACACGACCATGTGGGGGTGTCCTGGAGACTTCCTAAAGAAGAGTGCAAAAAGGAAATGTACACGCCATGTACCTACAAAGTACATGTCATGTAGTTTTTTTCATTAAATGTATCGGGGTTGCGTCTAATCGCCAGAAAGGCCTTCTTCTCGACATAGTTTGACCAAGAGGGCCCGTATGGCCGCGATCTTCCTCCAATAACCCAACCGAGAATAAGATTTCAAATTTGACTGTCGTTGATTGTGTTGGGATCATCTCATTAAGATCTTCCTATTTCTAGATCTCCATTTCCTGATTCCTCCTCATTCTCATGTTATCCTCAATTGAACGTTTTGAGAATTTTTGTAGATTTATGGTGTTCTTGGGTGATGAAAGGCATGATGTTCACTTATATCGATCCAACAACACTGAGGTAGGTGTTTTGTGCCTTTCTGTTCAATGTCTTTGAGTAATATGTGCAATTTTATCCAATACCCTTGAATGGGGTATTGCGAGTTTACCATTGTAACCCTATAAATTTCCTTCCATGCTTGTTTTCTTGAGTAGAGGTTAAATGAATGTGAATGGGTTTGATTTCTATGCTTTGGAAGTGTTTTCCCATGCATGTTCTGTTTATGACCATTTGGCCTTGTTTAGACAGTTAGGCCTCCTTGATGTTTTCCCATGCCTAGTACTATAGGATGGAGTGATTTTTTGATCTGACATGCTTGATATGTTGTAGACTATTTAGCCGAGTAGTTCTCGAGGTTTACTTTGGATGTATTGCATTGCTATGATCGTTTGACTTAATCCGGGCCGTTAGAACCTGGTGTAGTAGACTATAAGGGGAATTTACTGTGTAAGCTTCCTCAGAGAGTCTTCAACCACATTTGACTATAAATGGAATTGACCATGTGAGCTTCCTCAGAGAGTCTTTATCACTTGGAATATAAGTGGAATTGATTGAGAGTTCTTCCTCAGAGAGACTTTGTTATATCCTTGTAATTTGAACCAGAGGGGATAAGCTATGAATACTTCCCAGAGGGTTACCTGTTTGTGTATTTCCTTCTTGATTAGATGTTTATTTGATATAATAAATTTCTATGCTTTGAAACTGTAGGATTAGTTACTGCTGAGTACTTCCTTGTTTACTGCCTTCTTTTTTTTATTACATTCCATATATTCACTAACTATTAGGCACTGATCTTGTGGTGATTGCCTGCTGGGATTTTTTCGCACACTCTATTTGGGTCATTCCTTTGGGCCCAAATAGATTATATTGCTGTAGGTATAGATAAGTTCAAGTGCCCTTCTACTTCAGGTACATGAGTGCTGTGGATCTGGAGAGCATGAGACCAAGCTGAGGCTTGCGATGCTGAGGAGCTGTCATCTATCCTTTTGTACATTGGTTAAGAACTATTTCATTCTAGCATTTTTATTTGTTTGGATTCTTTCCTATACATATGTATCATGCATCATTAATATATGTATGTGTGCTCTAGTTTATTATTTCTAGTCTTCCGTTGTTTCCTTTTGTATGGATTATTACTGCTTCCACCGTTGTATATCTGTTTTACTTCCACTGTGTTACTCTACCAATGAGGGCATAGTTTCCCCACTATCACACCCAAATCCCTTGCTGCTAGTCAGCAAACTCTAGAGTTTGGGGAAATGCGCTTAAGGCCATGTGACTAACCGGGTACGGAGCACCTCTGGGCAGCCTCTTGAATCAGGATGTTACAATGAACAAGATCGAAAGGATTCACTACACGTGGTTCCTATCAAGGAGAATATGTTACACGATGATGTTTAGAAAACTTGCAGGATTCACTATGGAATGATAGGTGAGATTTGAATTGGGGACATATTTTATGGAGGATGGAAGTTGGTGGATGACCAAGATGGGAATGTAGGTCAAGAGAACGGGCTGAGGTAGATGATTAAGTGAGATATGGTGGGGTATCGAACATGTACACCGCATTCCGAAGATGACCTCGACCAAGCTCCTTATTCATCCTCTGCTCTTGAAAAACAACACCAGAAGAAGTAAAAGTAGTGACACAATTTAAATCCTTGGTGAGTTTGCTGATTGAGATAATATTAAAGGGACATTGAGGGATATGAGCATCTGAATCCAGGAGAATAGACGGGGTCAAGTGGCATGTGCCAAATCCAATTATGGGGATTTGTTGATCCATTTTAAATTGTAATTGTAGAGGCACTGGTGTACGGATGATTGGTAGTGAACATACCAGAGTCCCCTGTGAGATGTTATAAAGCACCAGAGTAGAATACATGTTGTGGGTTGTTGAGATACACATTTGGTAGAGATATTAGTCTGAGCAATGGAGGCTGGAGAAGAGGACAATGGCACAGTCGCCCGATAAAATTATATCCAAGCAATTTCTTCTACTGAGAGTGTCATTCTGTAACGGGTGCTGGATTAAGGGGAATAGATGTGAATCAGAGCCGATGACAAATCAAGTGATGGTGTCTTAGGTGGGCCTAAAGATGCATAGATGAAGTGTGGTTCTTGTAGGGAAGGGTCAGAATGCATTGCTGGAGGGTGTCACGAGTCGGGTGCGGACATAGGAACAAAAAGCTTCTGGGAGAGGCGTTCAGTCTTCAGATGGAGGGAGATGTGATTTTCGGGAAAATGTGGGAAATGGTGGCCGAAGTGGGAGGCTGACGGAGGGTAGTACAAATCAGAAGTGATGCTGGGAGCGTAGGGAGGGGCATCAGGTTAGGGCGCGACGGAGGGGCGATTCGGGGACAATGCCAGAGGGAGCTGCTAAAGTGAGCGACAGAGTCGAGAACGCTAGGATGACGCTTGAGGGAGCCATAGGGATGGGAGTCGCGGAAGGAAGGTGTTGGGAGGTGCATTGGGAAGATCTGAGAGGAGGGGGTGGCCACGTAGGGAAGACCTGCGGGAGGAGGGGTGTGGCCACGTAGGGCAGACCCATGGGAGGAGGGGGTGGCCATGTAGGTCAGACCCATGGGAAGAGGAGGGTGGCCGCGTAGGGCAGACCCGCGGGAGGAGGGGGGTGGCCGTGTAGGGAGGACCCCTGGGAGGAGGGGGCGCGTAGGGCAGTCCCCTGGGAGGAGGGGGTGGCTGCGTAGGGAATTCCCAAAGGGGGGGGGGGGGGGTGGCCGCGTCGGGCAGACCCGAGAAGGGTGGTGGGGGTAGGGGCTCCACGTAGAGCAGAGCCATGAGGAGAAAAAATATATCTAATGGGATTTTCCTCATGATACCTTGTAGAATGGGAAACTGCCTTAACTCATGGTGGGGTGAAGGCCTTATTTTATAGATTGAGAAAGAGGAATACATACCGAAGTATTCTGATGTGGAACTCAGAAATACCCAAAATAATAAGAGGGTTTAATAAAAACTTTTCACTACCAGTATTGCCTTGTACCTCTTCTTTTCGTAATGATCTTTTTTGACTCGGTATACCCACTTGTTTCTCAATGCTTTCTTTCTTATTGGCAGAGTTTTCAGCTCCCAAGTGTTGTTATCATGCAATGAGGAAATCTCCTCCTTTATAGCCATCTCCCACTTGCTTGACTCCTTCAACTGCATTGCCTCTTCAAAGAATTATGGTTCTCCAACATCAGTCAATAACAGATAATGAAAGGATAGTGAATACCTCTGTAGAGTCTTTCTCACCCTTGATGATCTCCTCAACTGCACTAGAGTAGTAGGTTCCATAAGTTCTGATTTCTCATGATCAGGTACACTTTCAAGCTCCACTTTCTCTTTTCACTCAGATTCAATGTTATCATTTTCATCATCAACTATATAGCGATCCTTGTATGTTACACCTTCATTGAATACCACGTTCTGGCTCTTGATGACCATATTCTTGAGATCATCACAAAAGCGGTAACCAAAATGCTTAGCACCATATCCAATAAAAAAGCATGGCTTGGACATAGAATCAATCTTGTCCCTTGAGTTAGAATCAATGTTTACAGAAGCCAAACTACCAAATACTCGATAATGTGAGAGTTTTAAATCATTACCAGACCAGTGCTCCTCGGTTAAATGTTCTCCCATTAGCACAGATGGACTTTTGTTGATCAGAAATGTTGCCATGTTCACTGCATCATCCCATAAGGTCTTGGGTAACCCTGAGTGTAACCTCATACACCAATCATGTTCATTCAAAGGTCTATTCATCCTTTCAGCTACACCATTCTATAGTGGTGTTCCTGGGATAGTCTTCTCCCATCGAATTCCATTATCAGAACAGAATTCTATGAACTCCTGACTTTCATACTCTCCACCGTTGTCAGACCTCAAGCATTTCAACATATCTCTTGACTCATTGTCCACCATAACATTCCACTTCTGAAACATCTTAAACACATAAGATTTACTTTTTAGAAAGTAAATCTATACATTCATTGTTGAGTCGTCGATGAATGTCACATAGTATTGTAACACTCTGAGAGAATGTACTGGTGCAGACCCCAAACATCTGTATGAACCAGGTCCAACTTCCCAGCCTTTTGTGTTCTCTCTCATTTGGAAAAAGACACTTTCTTTTTCTTTCCAAAGATACAATCTTCACATAGGTCAACATCCATTAACATTAACTTTGGTAGAAACCCTTTTTTCCATCACCTTCATCACCTTCTCACTCATGTGACCTAGTCTGTAGTGCCAGAATTCTGAATCTCTGATAGCTTTCAATGATGCAGTCAAGCCTATGCATGTTTTTATCATTTTGTACAGGGTTCCATTTTTTGATACCTGAGCTATGCCATAGATCATTTGGTGATCTTCCATACACCACAAGTGAATGTCGTACTCAACCCTGCATCATCAATTTATCCAATAGAAATAAGATTTCTTCTTAAGATAGAGATATACCTCACATTTTTTAAAACTAGTAGACTCTTACTGTTGGCCTTGATCCGTGTATCTCCTTTCCCCACAATCTGCAAGGGTTCATCATCAACAAGATTTACCTTGCCAAAATTTTTAGAAACATAATTTTTTAAAAATCCCTTATTTGATGTAGAATGGAAAGACGCCCCAGAGTCTAAAATCCACGACTCTATTGGGCTATCCACACTCAACAGTAGCACATCATCAGTTCCTTCAGTTTTCGTATTTGCTCCATTGGTTTCAGGTCCCTTCCGATTATCTATGCACTCTATTTTGACATGTCATTTCCTCTCGTAAGTCCAGCATGTATGACCAGCCCCCTTTGCTTTGTCTCAGATTTTCCCTCTTGACCTTGATCGCCCTCTATGATTGTCTCATTTCAGGTATCTTCCTCTTCCATCAACGTACAGATCAGAACCAGAGAATCTGCCTGATTGCCTTCTTCGCACATCCTCACTAAGGATTAGGTCACGTATATCTTTCAGATTCAGTTTAGTATTCCCCGAAGTACTACTCACAGCTGTTACAGTTGCTTCCCAACTATCAGGTAAAAAAGATAATAAGACCAGCACACATAACTCATCACCAAGATTAATTTTCACTGATTTCAATTGACTTACGTTGGTGTTGAACTCTTTTATGTGATCTGCCACAATTTTTACTTCAATAATTTTTAGGTTGAACAATCGCCACATGAAATGCACCTTGTTTTCTGTAGAAGGATTCCCGTACATATTCATGAGATCTTTCATCAGATTCACTGTCGATCTTCTCCTCTCTGATATTGAATGCCACATTTTTTTTCGAACGTAAGTCGCACAATTCCCAAAACCTTATAATCAGGAAACTCCCCCTATGAATGCTCCATGTACGTTGGCTTCATACCCAGAAGCCACAAGGGCATATTTTTTTGATAAAGATAATCCTCAATTTTCATCCTCCAGAAACTAAATTCAGTTCCATCGAAGCGATCAATCTTCACTTTTCCTTAATCCATATCTATTATTGGAGAATTTAAAACTTTCCCTTTGATACCAGTTGTTGTGGAAGCATCAAGAGTCTCAATGATAGAAACAAGATACGGAAATCAAATGTAGAAGAAATGAAAACACACAGAACACACAAATTTACTTGGTTCGGGAATAATCCTACCTCAATGGAGAGGCATAACATCACTATTATTTGAGAGTAATGATTACAGAAATTTCTAAAACAAATCCTAACCTGAAAAAAAGGCTACAAAATGAGGAAGACGATCCACTATTCTACACAGGAAGTTTGCATCGCTATAGTGAAAGGCGGTCACCCAAGTCAAAATTGCTATAGTGAAAGGCATTACACAAGCATTCAGACCAACCAGATTGGGCTACAGTAATCCAACATCACCCAGCAGTGTCTCGCTTAACAGTGGCTCGTGAGCAGTGCCTCATCAAGTAATGTATCATCTAACGGTATCTTGTGTACAGTGTATCAAACATCATCCAGTTTTTCCCTTTTAATATCTTTCCTTGATGTAAAACACATTTAATGACTTGTTTGAAAGGAAATGAGTCCAATTTAAAGCCCATAAATCCCATCTTTATATTCGAGTCTGAGAGCTTTTAATTGGTCAAAACGTGTGATCTTGACCAGATCCTCCTTTAATGGCAAATCAAAAACGTATCTAAACCCATGACTCTGTCTAGATCTTCCTCAAGATAAGATACCATTCTCCCTTATTCTTACTTATTGATTTCACTTGGTATGGGATGATCCGAATTCTTCTTCCCGTAGGAGTCGTCCGGTCAGGCTGCAGCTTGTGGTTCCTGTTTCCCTAGAGTTTTTCCTACTGTATTTGTTTTGATGCAACCAAAAAGTTCTGATTTATGGTTCTTCCAAGTAGGTTTTACTTTGTCTTTATTAGTTGTGTATCATGCGGGGTGAGTATAAAAATGTTTTCCTTGTGAAGATAGTTTAATTCAGATTTATAAAGATAATGGAACCGGTTTAATATCAATATATAGGGGCTTGGAAAATTTATGCATGATCTTTCTTTGTTATTTCTTTTTATTGATATTGTGATTTCAATGGGCTAACTACCCACTGGATATCATGTTCATTGTGGGTCCTTGTTTGTTCATGGGATGGTTTATGGAATGTATGTTGTTTTTTTCCCGTTGAACACATGTTTATGAAAATTGATGACCACATATATTCAGCTAATAAATGGATACCCTAAGATCCTCCAGATTCCATGATAACCCTTGAATTAAGAAGTGGAATTAAAGAAGGGATTCCTTGTTAAAACTTAAATATTTTTTTCTTTAGTTTGTGTGGTGATGTGGTTGTGGGATCAGCTGAGCAACGGGGGTTGGTTTTGTTGATATGGTAATCTGGGCGTGGTATGATTTTGCAGCAGGGAAGCAAAACCGGTTGTGTTGTAATGTGTTGTTGGATGTGGTTGTGAGCAGTGGGTTTGTTTTGGGTTGGTATGGTGGATTTGACAGGATAACATCGAAGAAGGACAGTAGTGTTTGGTATGAGTAATTCACCCAGAGTTTCTCCATGAGTAACATGAAAAAATCTTCCCCTGTATTGAGAGGTCATGGAACGATGTGTCGTTAATGTGAAGTGTGTTAATTTACTAAGACATTTCATTCCTTGGATGAATGTGAATTACTGTGACTATGTTTCTCATTGTGTGATGTGCTTAGGAGTTTCCTGAGTAGTGATGGAATGAATAAATGAATTGGTTAATATAGTTTTGGATGGCTTGGGTTGGTTTGGCTAATGGAATGGAAGTGGTTAATAGAATATCATGAATGGGATTAAACATAGAGAAAATGTGAAGCCACTTTTCAGGGCTCTTCACCTTCTGAAATGACTGTTTTAGGTACTAAATAATGCTTTTAGAGGGGGCCACAAAGGTGATAGTATTGTGAGTTGGTTTCTTGTTTGAGAACTCATAGGTATAGTATGGCTGTTTGGTATCCTATATGTATATACTTGTATTTTCCTTGTGATTTCTATATACACCCCACCTTAGTTGAGAATTATGTGCTGAACACCCTCATCGTCATGGGGGAGGATGTCTTTCCTAACATCCGGTGAGGATAAAGGATGGCTGGGTACCTGCCCTTTTCTGCTCTCTCTTCTAGGCAAGGTAGGTATGGAACAGGTTGTGATGGTTAGAGGTCTGTTAGTGTCTTATATGGTGGTTGTGATGACTCATGTGTCTTCGGTCAAGATGGTATGGCCCAGGTGTTTGCGGGAAAGGTGGTTTGTGTTTTCTCAAGTGTCTTTGAGATGCGATGTGATATGATTTCTCAGGAGTATTCAGGGTGAGATGTGATGTGTTGTGAGGCCCAGGTTTGTGTGTGTGGGATGTGTTGCGAGGCCCAGGTGTGTGCGGGTGGATTTTGATGTGTTTTATGGCTCAGGTATGTGCGGGCGGGATGTATTGTGGTATACAGAAGGGATGGGAGCGCCAGGGCATTTGACATTGGGAGATAGCGGTATACCAATGGGAAAGTTGTGCGAGGTACCCTATCATCGATGTGCTTTATATTATATTATTTGTTTTTCATTACTTGATGAGCATAACTTGGTGAGATTGGGGTGGTTAGTATACTTTTTAGGTATTATTTGGTTCTGTTGTTTTCTCATTGGCCCATTAGCATGCCTCTTTCACATGTACACATGAGACTTTAATATTCCTATGGAGTATACTTGTATGCTCACCCTATGTATATTAACTGTTTTTAGGTTTCCAAGAATATTTCACAGACTGTGCTGGACCTTACTAGCTCAAATCTTGACAGATGTCATGTCGCTGCATAGCTTTAGTTTTGGTATTTTACTTTGGAGACTTTTGTGTTGTAACAGTTCTATTTTTACACATGCATGTGGGGTGGTTTTTGGCATTCTTTTTTGTATTGTGTCATAGGGTTTCATTATGGATTGTTCCAGAAAAGTCGAGAGCAATGAAGCAAATAATGGATCACAGAAAATTAAAAGGAAAAAAAAGAACAACGAAAAAAGAATTTATGTGGTTTGAGAATAATCTATATGTCCACAGAGAGGCATAATATTCACTATAATTTTGAGAGAACAATTACAGAGTTTTTTTAGTAAGTAACCCTAGCCGAAAATGGGATACAAATAGAGAAGACGATGCACTGTTTTACCAACTGCACATGAAGTCTGCATCGCTATTGGGAAAAGTCGTCACCCAAGTCAAAAGTGCTATAGTGGCTGCCGGTTAGAAGACCAAAATGGATACAGTAAAGTTGACTGCAATGTCAGCACTGCTATAGTGATTTGTCGGTGTTGGTCGGTCGACTTTTCTATAGTGGTCAGAGATGCTACACTAATCCAACATGAATGATTCATCTTAACTCCCAATCTTGTTTATAAAAAATTAATGTTTCCCATATTGTGATATTTGTACACTCTTGGTGATAATCCCCAACCCGGGACCTAGTGGAGGCGGGACTCAGGGGTCATTATCTCTCTTTCTTCATTGGAAGTCTAAGAGGGGGTATCTTTAAAAGGAGGGGTTTGTGAGAGAGTGGTATCAAAGCTGATGGTGAGAGATAGAATGGATTTTGGAGTTATGAACAGTGATAATTGCATGGGATGTTATGACAACAGTTCCAGTTGACCATGGTGCATGACATAGGTCAGGGAGACCATCTAGGACACAAGATTTTAGGGCCCCCCATGATCCAGTGCACAGACTCTGAACTTATTGAAATACCAAGTAAGATAAGTATGATTGTAGGGTAGAGACCCAACAAAGGTACATGCATCATAATAACATGTGTTCTTGTTTGAATTGGGTTGTTCTGGGACGGTTAAAATGTTTAAAATAAATAAAGTGAATTTAAAAAAACCATAATAAAACTTCATACTTCTCGGACATAGGAAATTGTTGTTTACCTTTCAACTATGGCTTCTGGTCATCATCTACATGCGGCTTAGGCAATTGAGATCAGCAGTCTGATCTCGTTGATTATTGTAGGGTTGATCTGGCTGAGGAAGAGGATTAGTGGTAGAGGACTTTGTGTTCCTTCCAACAGAAGTCTTTGGGAAAGTACAAGGGTAGTGTTTCACATGTGGAGACAGAGAGCTGGTTAGAGGAACTAGAGATCGCCTTCAGTTTGTACTGAGCCCTAACGGGGTACTGGGACCCTTTCACAGTTAGTCAGATGTGGGGAGCTATGTGCCAGTGGTGGACTTTCTATCTGGAGGAGCAAAAGGAGGCAGACGTTTTGTGGGTCAACTTCTAGAAGGAGTTCCTATAAGAGTTCCTTTCAACGACCATGAAGGCTGAGAAGAGGTAGAAGATACTCTCCCTTCAGTAGGGGAGTATGTCACTATGGATGCTTGGGATCAAGTTCAAAAATCTACTTCATTTCCCCCCATATCTCTTTCCAGATGAAGAGACTCGTGCGAAACGTCTCGAGGATGAACTTTGTCCTTCTATCCAGTATGTCATTGCTCTTTTTACGTTTTCAACGTAACGAGAGGTGAAAAATAAGGCAAAGGTGATCAAGAAGATGCACTCGCGAGGATATATTTTGTGATAGGGGAGCCAGCAGAGTTGTCAGTGGTAGGTTACAGGCACCAGGACCTTCAGGGGTTTCGACCGACAGGGATTCAACCTCAATAGCTCCCTTTTCAACCTCCTAGTTCTTGTGGTTTTCATGATTTTACGGGGATATTTGAGCCATTTTGTTTTGGTTATGGGGTTCATGGTCATCGCCAAAACAAGTACCATGTGGTTCCCCGAGCTCAGTTTGGTGGAGGTTGGCGGGTTCAACGCTAGCCTCAGCAATAGTTATTATTATGTCAATTTCACCGATAGTGGCAACAGTATTTTGCTCCACCGAGGGGAGATGGATCATGAGGCCAACCCCAATATGTTACTCATGTTCAATGACCATGACCCGATTGTGTCCGTGGATGTGGTCGTTAGCAGGGAGGCAGATAAGCTAGGTGTGGTCAGTTGCACGCAGTAGAGGTAGCAGTTCCAGTGGGGCCGTAGATCATCAGAGGTACGATTATTTTGTTCATTATTCTTCTTTGTTCCTTGTTTTATTTGACAGTTCCATAATCTTTTGTTGCACCTGCTCTAGCCCATGCTTTGTGACTAGACATAGGGAGGCTATTCATGCCTATGGTGTTGAGTTCGCCAATCGAAGGCCAGACCAAGTTGTTTGATGTATGCCGAGGGTGTAGACTGATGATGGGACCACATCATTAATGTGGGTATCTCTTCTTACTATATATGTAACTATATTATGTCATTATCTGTATTGGATAGTTTTATTCTATACGTGTTGTTATCGAATCCTTCTGTAGAAGATTCGTGTTTTTGGATGTGGATGACCAATGTGTGGTTTTTGTTAGTGAGAAAGGTTGTCAAGTGGATAGTCGTTGTGTGGACCCTCTTCTTTCCTTGTTGGTTGAGATGTCAGTGGAATTAGTGGATGCTGAAATGGTAAAGGTTCTTAGGGTTTTTGGGGAGCTCCTAGATGTTTTCCCTGAAGAGGTTGTGACGCTGCCTCCTCGACATGATGTGGAATTCAGGATAGACTTATAGCCCGGGGCTTCTTTGATTTTGATGGATATTTATCAGATGACACTTTCAATGTTACGGGAATTGAGGATTCATATAGATAATCTGATGAATAAAGTTTTTATCCGGCCTAGTGTGTCGTTGTGGAGTGCTCTAGGGTTGTTCACAAAGAAGACGGATGGTAGTCTGAGTTTGTGTATAGACTACCAGAGGTAGAATCAGGTGACGGTCAAGAACCGCTACCCTCTTTCGAGGATAGACAATCTTTTTGACCAGCTAAGTGAGGCAAGTAGGTTTTCTATGAACGATATGGAGTATGAATATCACCAATAAAGTGTGAAGGAGGGTGATATCCCAAAAACTGCCTCCAGATGCAGGAATGGACACTTTGTGTTTATAGTCATGTCATTCAGTGTTACAAACACACCGTCTATGTTCATGGGACTTATAAAATCCATTTTCCATTATTTCCTGGACCAGTTCATCGTCGTATTCATCGATGACATCTTAGTCCACTTGAAGTTGAAGGAGGAGCACTCCGAGCATCTCAGAACTATCTTGCGGGTTCTTCGATGCCACCAAATCTATGAAAAGTTGTCCAAGTGTAAGTTTTGGACACGAGAGGTGCTATTACTTGAGCATGTGGTGTCACATAAGAGTGTGGCAGTAGACATGTCGTTGTTCGAAGCAGTTGTTTCCTAGGTATTACGAAAAAATGTGGCAGAAGTTCACACTTTCCTTTCTCTTGCAGACTGTTATCGAGGGTTTGTACCTGATTTCTCTCATGTTGTAGCATCGATGACGGCTCTGACTAGGATTGACAGAGATTTTGTGTGGAGTGAGCAGTGTTAGACAGCGTATGGTTACCTGAAGTGGAAGTTGTGCTTCAGTGCTGCAGTTTCCATAGGAAGGGGTGATGTTTGAGGTGTTTTGTGATGCTTTCCATCTGTGTTTGGGATGCATGTTGATGAAGCAGCGGTCAATAATATTTTATGGGTCTAGGCAGTTATGTCCCCATGAATTTAACTATGCCACCCACTATCTGAATTCAGCAGCAGTTGTGTGCGCACTGAAGTTGTGGTAGAATTATCTCATTGGGGAGCGCTTTGTGGTCTTTATGGATCACAAGAGTTTAAGGTATATCTTTTCCCACCATGACCTGGACCAACGACAGTAGAGGTGGATGAAGTTTCTTTCGGACTATGATTTTAAGATCTCTCACACCTCAGGAAAGAGAAATGTCGTGGTTGATGCATTGAGCAGAAAATCACAGAAGGAGGTTGTTTGGGAGTCTGCAGATTCTTAAAGAGCAGTGGAGTTGGAAACCTTGCACTTATATGCAAGAGTGGATGGTGGTAAAGGATGTTTGTTTTAGATGACGGTGCAATATTCTCTAATGCAATAGGTGGATGAGTCTTAGTGGGGAGACTCATAGGCATAGGTGATACACGATCGTGTTGGTCATGGTGATGCTCAAGAGGGATGGTCGGAGGATGATCAAAACCAAATGTTGTTTTGTGGAAAGTTGTTATGTTCCTGTAGCAATACGTGGTGGAGTCTTTCGTGAGTTTCATATCTCACCCATGGCATTACATCTAGGAGTCTCCAAGATGTACCATGTCTTGAGGATGTAGTATTGGTGGCCTAGGATGAAATGGGCAGTGGCAGAGTTCGTGGAAAAGTTCTTGGCTTGCCAGTAAGTAAAGGATGAGCATCATGTTCCTAGTTGTTTGTTGCAACCTTTGGATTCTCCCGAGTGAAAATGGGATGAAATATCAAGGGATTACGTCACAGGGTTACCCAAATCTCAGGGAGGTTCTGTTTCTATCTAGGTGATTGTGGGTTAATTGAAGAAATCGACACACTTCTTAGCAATTAAGGATTTGGATGCAGTGGATGTGTTGGACATTGGTGGATCTTGGGTATGACACCTGATCCTGATAGAGTTCACTTACAATAATTTTTATAACTCTTCAATTGCCATAGTTCTATTTGAATATTTGTACGGAAGTTCGTGTCATTCTCTGTTGTGATGAACAGAGATTAGGGAGACAGTTGTTCTTGGTCCCGATGTGGTGTAGGGCACGACCGGGAAGGTTCATCTTGTTCGTAAGAGGATGAAAGCAGTGAAAGACCAGTAGAAGTATTATATTGATCATAGGAGGAGGCCCTTGGAGTTCGTAGTTGTGGGAAATGTGTTCCTAAGGGTTTCTCCTCGACACGGGCAGCAGAGGTTTGGCATAGGGAGTAAGCTTCTTCCAGGGTTGTTAGACCCTTTGAGGTGTTGCGGCGAGTTGGAAATGTGGAATACCAGTTGGCATTTCCACTGCGGTTGGAGAGGATCCATGATGTCTTCCACATCTCGCAGCTTCATCAGTATCTTCACAATAACACTGATGTCATTGACTAGGGAGAGTTGGATATCGAGGACAACACGATGTTTTTGAAGCGACCAATAAAGATGCAGGATTGTTGATAGAAGGTATTACGTAGACAGACCATTCCTTTGGTTCGTGTGTTGTAGAAGCATGGTCTTCATGAGGAGATTACTTGGGATCAGGAGACACAAATGTGTGCCCAGTACACAGAGTTGTTTTGAGTTTCTCTTTGCTTTGTTTTTCTTTGTAATGTGATGCTTGAACCCTATATTATATGAGATGATCTGTTTTCATTGGTTTGTGATTTGTGTGGTGTGGTGTGTGATAGAGTCCTGGCATGCGAAAATGGGAGGATCTGATTCCTAATCGAGACTCCTTAACTGTGATGTGATTAAACCCATGCGGGCGAGTCAGTGCCACATAGAGCGGATAATATCTAGACATGGAGAACGGAATTCACTAATTCGTGTTTTTGGACGGTGCAGTTCATTGTGATTGTGTAGTGTGTTTTGTGGTTGTTCATATTGGCATGTCAAAACCTATGATGATAATGTATTTGGTTGGAAATATCAGAGGAGGTGTTCTTGGATATGAGATTTCCACTCAATCTCTTAAACAACATAGGGTGGTTTATTGTTAATATTGGTGTGTTAAGAAGTGTTTCAAGTTTAACGACATCCTTGAGAGGTTTCTCGAGGAGTGGTTGTTCGAACACTTCCTCTCTTTTAATTCTAGGTTGGTTTTGAATTATCGAGGGTGAGAATAGTTTGAGAGGTATCTCATGTAATGGTATGGACCCTTCCGGTCCATTACTTTGTGGGAATTTGGTGTTTGAGGTGTTCTGGGAGATCAAGGTGACTCATTTCAACACTTTGAAAAATTTCCTCAATTTTCCATGTTTTCCATTAATGAATCACTCTGGTGGTCGCTCGTTGGAAGTGTCTTGCTGGCAGAGGATCGGTTGCAGTGGCTCACTGGCGGTGGCTCACAGGCGGTCGCTTGCTGGTGGTGGCTCGTTGGTGGTTGCTCATCCAACAGTGCCTCGTCTTGAGGTGGTTCATCTAGCAGTGACTCGCTGACAGTGATAGGTGGTTCATCATGGTGGTCACTCATCTAGCGATGCCTCGCCTAATGGTTGCTCGCGAGTGGTGCCTCATTGAGCAGTGCCTCATGTACAATGTTTTCATCTTCTTCCAATTTTTCCATTTTAACATCTTCCCTTTATGTAAAATGTTTTTATTGATTTATTTGGAAGAATATGAGATTTATTCAAAGACCATAAATCCTATATTTATTTTCCTAAGAGTCTAGGGGATTTTAATTGGTCAAAATGCATGATCTTGGACAGATCCTCCTTTAATGGAAAATCAAAAACCTATCTAAACCCTTGACTCTGTTTAGATATTCCTGAACCCGAGATACCCTTACCCCTTGTTCTTCCTTCTTTCTTTCCCTTGGTATGGGATGCCCCAAATTCATTTTTCCATAGGAGACATGCAGTCAGGCTACAACTTTTGGTTCGTGTGTTTCCTTGTAGTTTTTCTTGCTGCATGCACGCCCCTGTCTTGGTGAAACAAGAAAGTTCCGAATACCTTTTCATCCAAGTAGGTTTCCCTTAATCGTTCTTAGTTGTGTATCATGCAGGGTGGGTATACAGATGTCTTTCTTGTGAAGATAGTATAATTCGAGTTTATAAATATAATTGAGCTGGTTTAAGTTCAATATACATAGGGCTGGGAAAAGTGACACATGATATTGCTTTGTTATTTGTTTTTATTGATATTGTGATTTGTATAGGCTAACTACCCACTGAAAACCGTGGACGTTGGGGGTCCTTGTTTGTGCATTGGATGGTTTATGGAATGCATTTTTGTTTCCCGTTTAACACATGTTTAAGAAAATTGTTAACCGCGTATATTCATCTAATAAATGGATGTCCCAGGATCTTCTAGTTTATGTGATAACCCCCAAATTAACAGGTGGAATTAAAGAAGGTATGCATTGTTAAAACATAAATATGTTTTTCTTTGATCTATGTGGTGATGTGGTTGTGGGAACGATTGTGCAAGGGGAGTTGGTTTTTTTGATATAGTAATCTGGGCATTGTATGATTATGTAGTAGGGAAGTGAAAATGGTTGTGTTGTAATGTGTTGTTGGATATAGTTGTGAGTTTGGGGATTTTTTGGGTTTCGTATGGTGGATTGGGAAGGTTGACTTGGAAGAAGGACAATAATGTTTGGTATGGGTAATTCACCTGACGCTTCTCTATGAGTAACACACAGAAATCTTCCCCCGTATCAGGAGGTCGTGGTATGATGTGTCTTTAATGTGAAGTGCATTAATTTACAAAAACATTTCATCCCCTGGAATAATTTAATGATTGTGACTATGTTTCTCATTGTGCATTGTGCTTAGTAGTTGTCCGAGTAGATATAGAATGAATAGATGAATTGTTTAATAGTGTTTTGGATGGTTTGGATTGGTTTGGATAATAGAACAAAAGTGGTTAATGGAATATCAAGAATGAGGTGTAAAATAGAAAGGAAATATGAAGCCACTTTTCAGGGCTCTTATCCTTCTGAAATGACTGTTGCAGATACTAATCAATGCATTTAGAGGTGGCAGCAAAGGTGATAGTGTTGTAAGTTGGTTGCTTGTTTGAGAAATCATAGGTTGGGCATTAGTGTTTTGTATCCTATATGTATATACTTATATTTTCTTTTTGATTTCAATACGCACCCCACCCAAGATGAGAAATACGTGTTGAACACCCCCCTCATCATGGGGGAGGGTGTATTTCCCATCATCTGGTGAGGAGTACATATGGCTGGTACCTGCTCTTTTCCACTCTCTCTTCTAGACAAGTTAGGTATGGTACGGGCTATGATGGTCGGAAGTCTGTTAGTGTCTTAGATGGTGTTTTTGGTGGATCAGGCATCTTCTAGGGAGATGTGATGTCCCAGGTGTTTGCGAGCGAGGTGGTATGTGTTTTCCATGGTGTCTTCAGGATGAGATGTGATGTGATTTCTCAAGTGTCTTCGAGATGAGATGTGGTGTGTTGTGAGCCCCAGGTGTGTGCAGGTGGGATGTTTTGTGAGGCTCATGTGTGTGTAGGAAGGTTGTGATGTGGTTGGTGGCTCAGGTGTTTGTGGGCGGGATTTGTTGTAATATAAGGAAGGGATGGGAGCGTTATGCCATTTGACGTTGGGAGAGAGTGACATACCATTGGTAAAGTGGTGTGGGAGTCCTATCATCGATGTGTTTTATATTATATTACTTGATTTACGTTACTTGGTGAGTGTGCCTTGGTAAGGTTGGGGTGGTTGGTATACCTTCTTAGGTGATGTTTGGTTCCTTTGTTTTCCCACGGGTGGGTTAATTCACATGCAATCTCTTTGTCCAGGACATCAAATGATAATGAGACACAAATTATGTAAATATCATATAGTCAACTCATATGTTCTTGATTCTCCAAGTACAGATTGAGGATAAATATTATTTAAGAAACATGAAAAATTGTAAAGCAATTGGGCTTGCTAGCATCTACATTGAAGTAGGAAAATATTCAGAAGAGTTGGAAATTAATTTTTAAATAGTGGGTTCCCTAAACTCAATTGTGAATTACTTTTGATTACCATATAGTGTATATAGTTTTCTATAAAGGAAGTTTTCTTACCATTATAGTGTAGAATATTTTTCATCCACTACTTAATAGTAATGTCCATGGATTAATTGTTGTATCAAAAGGTTATAGAAGGTCTCAGGCTATAATGAGAACATTGAGATACAATGACATTGATCATAAATATGTATTATGTTCAAGTTACATATTATTGACTGAACACAATATACGTTTCACTATCAAGCACTGGGAGCTCTTGAGCATTGAGGCTTCTTCTCATGAATTTCTCACCTGATGATATCTAGTAATGAGATCATGAGGACTGACCCGCCAATAGGAACACCACATGTTTCGGGGGTCATTGGTTATTTCCATCTATGAACATGTGCATTGGTCTCCTAAATTGAGATCACTACCAATGTATACTATTTTACTATGTACATTGATGCAAGGGAAAACCATGGTACTAAAATCGTGATGAGGTAGCTTGTGTTGGGTGCATCGTTGGTGGTATGACTTTTGTTGAATGATCAAGAAAGGTTTTGTCACTTTCGGGATAAATATGTTGTATATCTCAGGCCTGGTTGACCATGATGGTGTACCTTCATAAGTCTTTGGCCAAAGCAGCCGAAAGGTAAATCCATCTGGATAGATCAAAAAATAAAAAATTAAGGAAAGGACGATGACACAAATGTGCGTCCTGCTTTTTGAATTTAGAGACAAAAAGATTATAGTACATAGTCAGTGTTCGTAGGATGGTAGTCATTTCTATGATTATACTTATCTTTTTAGGGGCTATGATGGGTTTCTAGACTCCTCTCTTGGTCTGTGAATTTTATTCACTGCTTTCTAGATAAGGGCTAAGAGGTTCACATAGAATAGAATATTCAAGAATCCGTCATATTCTGTGGAATAGGTATATTGGGCATGGTGCTCCCCACCACAGGGTCCGAGTGTTGTCCAAGTTATCGATCACTGATAAATAAATAAATTCATAATTATTTAAATTATGAGTAATTGGATTCAATTTATTTAATGTATTTACATGTTATGTAAATATGAGAAAATATTAATCCAACGAATATTATTTTAATATTTAAGGGATAGTGAGTCGAGTTAAATGGATCGTTTTTATCACGTAATATTATATATATATATATATTACTGGTATGTGATAAAATAATAAATAATATTGAAGCATATTAGTTCATCATAATTATTTATTAAGTTGATGTTGAAATAAATGAGGGTCGAGGAACTCAACCAGGTATTTGGAAACTCCATTATAAATAGAGATGAGGCTCTATTTCTATAGAACTATTCATTCATTTATGAAATTAAAAACCAGAGCCTCTCTCTCATTCCTCTCTTTAGAGAGATAAACTCTTGATCTAAGAAGTTGGATCAAGATTTCCCTCATGCATCGAAGGCATTTCGATGCGGTGATCTTCGGGACGTCAAAGGCGTCGTCAGATCTCCACACTAGCACCAGAAATTCGACGATCGAAACTCCTGTGGGGTTTTGAAGCATGTGTGGATGATATAGAGGTTTCCTTCTATGGATCCTTTGAGCAACGATCTTCATCGACAAGTTTATGCCAAGCACAACTTCTAATATGAATAGGTATGTTTTTAGTTTTAATTTATGTGCTCTTTATAATTTATGCGAGATCCTTGGACCTTACTAGTGATCGAATCGTCGGTGTCGACAAGTTCCATCAACCTGTCGATCAAAATTTTTATATTCTTTGGCCCATCGGATTCTATTGTGGGCCCCATAACCTTTTAGTCGCATTAGAGTGAATCACGTAGATTTTCTGACCCAAATAAAATTAATTTTCCTAAAATTGAGTAGAAGGTTCGAAGGTGGTCTTAACTATTCAAATTGTGCGTCGCTCTCATTTTGAACAACAATGTTAAGGATATTTTATATTTTTCAAACAGATAAATCTTTGCAGTTTGAGTTTGGGTTTTAAAATTTTAATTTCTTCTCGAAATTTTTAGAAAAGAATATATGTGAAAATTATAATTTTTCAATTGTATAATTTGCATTATAAAATTTTACTTTTATGACAATTTTATTTTATTATTATAATAATATAATAATAAGAAATTATTATTACTAAAATAATAATTTAGTATTGTTATATTTGAAGGCTATTTATCCTTTGGAAAATTAGTTGATACTTTGAAAATTAAAGGTAAGAGACTTTGAAAATTAATAAAAAAAAGACTTGACATATAATGTGGAATTCCACACATAAAAAAATAGAAAAAAAGGAAAAGAATAAATTTTTTTAATAAAAAAAGGAATTCATAGGGGGTCCATGTGGACCCCCTATCTCCTTCCTCGGCAAGCTATATCGAATGTCACTACCTCCCTCCTCATAGCCGCAGCGCGCCACCTCGTGGGGTGGTTTCTTCCCCAACCAAGGCCAGCCAACCTCCCAGCGCAGCCCCTCCTACTGCGCTCCACCCAATCCCGCTACAGTAGATTCTTCTTTCTACCAGGCCAAAAAATTAAATTATTTCAATTATTTAATTAATTTAATTTAATTAAATAAACCTCAGGCTTATTTAATGCAATTTAATTTCTATCGCGCACTATTATACTTGCCTACTGGTCTTGAGTACCGAACCTTATATGTTTGCATTTATTTAATAAATTATATAACTGTGTGTGATTCCTGTAATTAATTAACTGACGGTCTATGCATCATCTATTTATGGTTAAAATGTATAAGGGTCTGCGTGCCGAATTTTACTTAATGTAGATTTATATTCTTAGTCCCCCTTGCCTACATGTGAGTATTTTTCGACTTCGACGAAGGCGATGAATGATGTAGACCCCACCAAGATGAGGAAGTGTACGCTGTCCAAGACGATGTAAAATGTGATGTGGACCCCTCCAAGATGAGGCGGTACTCCAGGACGTGACATGGACCCCGCCAAGATAAGGTGATACTTCAGATGCGAGACGGGGGTGAGCTCTATCAAGGGTCAAGGTACGACCCAGGTATGATGCCCCTAGGTTTTTTAGATGCTCAAGACTAGTTGGGTAGTAGTCTACCTTTATTCATTTATTTATTATTTTATGCATTTATAAACAGTGGGAGAAATATATAAAATAATGGATTATAAAATGCAGAAAAAAGTGACATATGTTTTTTCTATTAATGTTCAGTTGTGAGCGTGACAACATAGATGAAAAAGATTAATAGAAATGGATTACATTCATCTAGATAAAAAAAATAAAACCCTCAAAGAAATATTAAATCAATACCATCTTCCATAATGTTTGAAAAAAACAGGGTGTTTGGAGTGCCATCCATGCCATAGCTGAGGGTGCCTCTTACTACCGGGGAGTTCTTATGAGAGTAGTGAGTCGACTTAACTGAATTGTTAGTGAGGCTTATCCATAGGTAACTTGATATAATTTTAGAGGCAAGCGTTGAGTAAATCATGTAATGATTTTAGAAGTTGTGATTTCACTCAATAGATCAAGGAACTGCGAGTTAATGTGGTGGGTCAACTAAACGCCTTCCTTGAACTCTACGAGTAGTGGCGTAGCCATAGCTTATAGAAAATGAGGGGAGTTTCAGGGATCCTTGCCACTAGAATACACAAGAGATGGATCATTTCAATTATAGTACAAAGGGTTTCTAGAATTTTATAAAATAGTGGGAGAAATTTAATGATTAATTTAATTGGTAATGTCTAATTCGTTAATCAGAATAAAAGTATAATCTGTGAAAGTTTATTTTTGTAGAGAAATGGAAAGAAATATCACAAGTAAAACTATGATAAATATTAGATAAAGTTAATGTCCAAACTAGCACAAAATTTCAAGTGTAGTATAGGCACTTGTGCACATTACTACTATATCGGAAATTCAAGGTGGTTGTGTCCCTACCTGTCAAACCACCTCATTAAGTGAGGGTGAGAAATTGCTTACATGAGACACATTAATCGAGCATATGATTGTTCTGTCATAATAATATCATCAACGTCTGATGTTAGTTGTGGTCACTGTATTAGGACATGGATTATAAGAACATGTAGTCTCGTCTCCGAGAAGTTATCGAGGAGTAAGATATGCAATTTTTAATGTGATGGTTACACTGGCTTGTGTAAACATAAAAGATAGACTATGATCATTCATGACATCTCATTCTTACACCAAATTACTTCAGTTTCATTTACGAGTACAAATGAACAATATAAAGTAAGCACTTCATTACCTTTTGGTAAGATTCTATATGTAATAAAAATATTAGAGAAAGTACCGTCTTTAGTTTTTATGGCGAATAAATTGGGTGACAAAGTGAAAAGTCCAATATCAAGTGCAACTCCAAAGGCACATTCACAATGTATTTTAATGATGAGGTTGTTTATTTAGTAGGTGGTTATTTTCATCTCATACTATGAAATTAAAATTATAGAAGTTTAAAAATGCAATGAACTGAATTGAATAACCATGAACCTACTTTTACTTCAGTATATATATATTCATCATATTTATGTTTCTAACATACTTCTTGGGTATTGAATACAATATTCCAATAACATATGTTTATTTAAATACAGTAACCATGTATGTATAGAAACATTATAAGAAGTAATGTGTCTTGTCCAAGTAGTTCAGAAAGGGTGATTCCTAAGTCAGCAGTGTGAAACACATAACTTCGTATTTCCAAGTGAATGATTATAGGTTATTGAGTTTTTGAGTATAACCAAAAACATTTATCTCACGTGCCCTATGGACATAATGAGACATTATTCCATGTTTAGGACTGAATTTTGTTATTGGTGTCACATAATCATAAAATTGTTCAGTGGTACTTGAATCATAGGCAATAAGTGATGAATATAAAAATGTAAGACTTATTCCTAGTTGTGGAAAGATATATCTTTTTCAAGAAATACTAAAAGTGGATGTCAAAAATATACCTAGTATGGTATTTAGGCTCAGCACAGCTAAGCACTTTTGGTATATTCGACATATACAGTTAGGAAAAAAACCATTAGAAGTAAAGTTATGTCACAAAGCTTTTGAATTAGTTCAACAAGTGAGAATGAACTATTTCAAGGGAAAGCTAGTGGTAGAGATACTTCATAAAATTCCTTTAATTTTTTTAAGGAATATGTTGGTGAAGTATGAGTATGGTCGGAAGATATGAGTAGCTTCAGATTGGCATGTTAAATAATATATTGACCAAGAATTCATCGATCATTATAATGTAACATAGAGTAATTCCTAAACGCACATTACCTTATCTACATCATGACATTGATGTTAATATGAAGGATTGATGATGAGTCTTACATATTAACATTTATCAACAAAATATAGCAGGGAGAAATTCTTAAACGCACATTACCTTATCTACATCATGACATTGATGTTCATAAGGATGATCGATGATGTATCTTACATATTAACATTGACCAAAAAAATGTAGAGGGGAGAAATTCCTAAATGGAAATTACATTATCTACATCATGACATTGATGTTAATAAGGATGATCAATGAAGTGTCTTACATGTTAACACTAATCAACAAAATTTAACGTGGATCAATTCCTAATAGCACATTTTCTACCTCAATGTTATGATGTAAGTAGTATCAATGTTACAACCTACAGTAACTCCCATCAAATTTCAATATGTGATTTGAAAATAACAACATAAACCCATAACCAGTATTCCAACTAAAATGAAAAATGGATATCATATGAGTCAAAGTATGATGAAAATTCATTATGTCATGGGACATGTGTTAAAAATGCAAAGCATTTGTTATGAAAAAACAAACAAACATGCATCAAGCTAAACACATGGTGCATCTAAGTAAATATCCTAAAAGTTTCGTAGGATATCATGTCAATTCCTAAGATAGAAAAGATGTGGTCACGTGATAGACTACATTTCGATATAAGGGTACACATCTCTATTAGAAAAAGTGGGAGCTGGATTGACTTGGACATAGTCAATACTCAAGATGCACAAATGGATCACATAGGAAAAAGTTTAACAAGTTCATGTGTAAGAGGCTTGATCTTGTGACACAAACTACGTATGAAGGTTAAAAACCATGGTGATGGTTTAGAGTTCACCACGGCCGGTTATACATTATTCATTGTGAATAATAAACCCAAAAAGAAAGGAGTATATGTCAATAAGCTAAGATTGACAAGATTAAATAAAATTCAATAATGGATTCCATGTATCAAAGTGCAAAGGGGCTTATAAATTGAATATTTCGGTTGGTATTCAAGTAAATTGATACATGGGTGGTACAAGTGAAGTATCAATAAGGGTTTATTAGTTATACCAAGTCAGTATGCCTAAATTCATTAGAATTTTACTTGTCAAAGAAAACATCTAAAATCATTTAATTGGACATTGGATGTCAAGATCATCTTTTGTGGAAGGTGTCTATATGAGGCAACCAGAAAGGGATGATGACACCATTAGATGCTAATAAGAGTTTAAAGTTACTGAAATCCAATTCAGGATTACAGTAAGCAACATGATATTAGAGCATTCATTTGGAATGAATCTTTGTTATTTGTGTACTAAAGGTTAGTGGGAGGGCCAATGTTTTCCAAGAGAAATATTTTTGGCAATATATGGAAAACATATCTTGGTCTTACAGTTAGACAAGACGAGGTTAAAAGTAATTATCCAGTGATTGACTTAAATTAGAAACCTAAGTTCTCATGAACAAGGTCTGTGGTGATGGATCTAAAGGTTACATGGACCTATTCAATCATACATATAGTAACATGGTATTGAAAAATACAATTTGGACCAATTAATGTTTATAATTGTTGTCAATGTCACATGGCTTAATCTCTCCAAGATGGAATGTTCGGAAAATGGGAGGAGATTATAGTTCTGAATTGAGTTTCATACGCTTCAGTGATGGATCAATCATGTATTTCATGATATTTAAAAGAATTTATACTGTCAGGATATACTTTATAGTAGGAAAATATCAATTATATCTCATAGCATTGTAATTTAACCAGTCAGAACTATCATATTGTACTTCAACAAGTACAAATGATGTGTACCTCATATTTGGATAAGGTATACTAGTTTTGGTGGGACACAAACTAGTCATACTTATATGAATTGTATCTAATATGACATTTAGGAACAGGTGATGAGAAAGTTAAGCTCATAAAAGACAATGGTATCCATATCTATAAATATCGAGTACATTGCGGATTCTGAGGTAGCTATGAAGCAGATAAATGCAAATATTTGTTCCAGTTCTTGGAATCTAACCTAGTAAGTAATGTATTATCATAATGTAAATTATGATATTCTTACTAGCCAAGAAGACAAGTTATGATAGTGTAAAAAAGGGATATACTCAATAATACCATCTCCTGATATGTTTTACTCAAGGAGATGAGGTCGCATATAGAAGAATGACCACACGGTAGAAATGTGGAAAACCTAGCAGCTAAAGTCAATACTCAACTGAAACATGATATTAATCATGTGAGTAGCTAACAAGTGTTGTTAGAAAGTTTGATGTAGTGAAAGTGTGAGTGTTGAAATAGTGGGCACCCTAGACCCAACTATGTAGTATTTTTGATTACCATATTGTGTATACAATTAGGTATACATAATGTTTTCTTACTATTATAGTGTAGACTACTCTGCATCCACTACTTAATAATAATGTCCATGGATTAATTTCCATATCAAAAGGTTATAATAGGTCTCAAGCTATACTGAAAACCTTGAGATACAATGAAATTAATCTTAAATATGTCATATGGTCAAGTTACATCTTACTGACTGAACATAGTAGATGTTTGACTATTAGGTGTTAAGGGCTCATAAGCATTGAGACTTCTTCTCATGAAGTTCACACCTACTGATCTCTAGTAATGAGATCATGAGGACTGACCCGCCAATATGAACACCAAATGTTCTGAGTGTCATTGGTTGTTCTTATCTACGAACATGAGTATTGGTCTCCTAACATGATATCATTATCAATTTATACCATTTGATTACATACATTTTTGTAAGGAAAAAACCATGGTACTAAAATCGTGGTGAGATAGCTTGTGTTGTGTGCATCGTTGGTGGTATGACTTTGGTTGAATGATCGAAAAAGATTTTGACACTTCCGGGTAAAGAAAGTTGTATATCATATGTCCGGTTGATCATGATGGTTCTACCATTATAAGTCTATGTACAAAACAATTGAAAGGTAAATCTATCTGGATAGATCAACAAATAATAAATCCAGAAAAGGACGATGACTCATGTGTGCATCCTATTTTATGAGATATTTAATGACAAAGATATTATAGGATATAATCAATACTCGTAGGTTGGTAGTTGTTGTTATGAGTATCCTTATCTCATTAGGGGTCATGATAGGTTGCTAGAATCCACTCTTGGTCTATGGATTTTATTCACTGCTATCGAGATAAGGGCCTAGAGGGTCACACACAATAGCGTATTCAAGAATTTTCTCTATTCTGTGGAATAGGTATATTGGGAATGGTGGATCCCACCATAAGGTATGAGTGTTTTCCAAGTCATCAATCACTGATAAATACATAAATTCATAATTATTCAAATTATGAGTAATTGGATTGAATTTATATGATGTATTTACAAGTTAAGTAAATATGAGAAAATATTAATCGAATGAATATTATTTTAATATTCAATGTTCATTTAATATTAAGCGGGATAGCGAGTCGAGATAAATGTTTCGATTTTTATCACATAATATATTTTATATATATTATAGGTATGTGATTAAATAATAAATAATATTGATGTAGATTAGTTCATCATAAATATTTATTAAGTGGACGTTGAAATAAACAGGGGTTGGGGAACCCAACTGGGTATTTGGCAACTCCATTATAAATTGAGGTGAGTCTATATTTCCATGAAACTATTCATTCATTTATAAAAATAAAAACTATAGACTCTCTCTCCTCCCGCTCTCTAGAGATAGAAGCTCTCGATCCAAGAACTCAAATCAAGATTTCCCTCATGCATCGAAGGAAGTTTGATGTGGTGATCGTTGAGACGTCAAAGGCGTCGTCGGATCTCTCTACTAGAACCCGGAATTCAACGATCAATGTTCCTGCGTGTTTTTGAAGCGTTTGTGGATGATCTAGAGGGTTCCTACTGTGGATCATTCAAGAAACGATATTCATCAATAGGTTTCAATCGATTGCAGCTTAAAAACTAAATATGTTTGCTTTTAGTTTTAATTTATGTTCTCTTTATAATTTACACGAGATCCTTGGAACTTATCGGGCCTTGGATCATCTGCATTAACAAGTTCTGTCAACCCGTAAATCAAAAATTTTAAAATCCCCGCCCCACCGACATTCACTGTCGGCCCCAGAACCATTTAATTAATTGGATCACTATGTTATTTAATGATATTATGAAATATAAGAAAATTTACAATGAATATAGGAAGAGTTCTCTAGTACCCGTGTATAAAAATGAAGAATACATTTTAAGTAGTGGGAATTATAGAGACATCATGCTTAGGAGTCATACCAAGAGACTCTAGGAGATAGTGATTGAATAGAGGATTTTAAAGGAAAGTAAAGTTTCAGATAATCGATTTGGTTTTATCTCTGAACGTTACACAACTACAACAATCTATTTAATTAGAAATCTGATGAAGTATTATTGATAAAAAATTAAATATTTGCATACAATTTTCAACGATTTGAAAAGGGAATATTATAAAATTCCTAGAAATGTTTTATGGAAAACTCTTGAAAGAAAAGGGATGCGTGTGGAATATATCAAACTCTTCCAAGACATGTATAAAGGGAGTTTGAATTGAGTTATAACTTCAGTTTGTGGCACTATAGACTTCTCTCTCTCTTGATAGAACTGCACCAAGGTTCAGCTTTAAGCCCATTCTATTTTTCATTGTTCTCAGATGAAATTACTAAGCATAATCAAGATGAGACACCTAATTTCTTGTTTTTTGTGAATGATATAGTTCTCATTGCAGAATTCAAAGAGACTCAATTTAAAGTTAGAGATTTAGAGAGAGACTTTAGAATCAAAATGTATCTGTCTTTAAAAGGGATATGTAAATATGTATGAAATGTAATTTTTGAAAAAGACTGTCTAGTAATGTTATGGATATGAGATTGGGAGACCACTATTTCAAAATTTGATCATTTTCTATATTTGAGCTCATTTTTTCAATGTGAGATATTAATGCAGATGTCTCTCATAGGATTCAATCTGGATGGATAAAATGAATAAATATTTCTAGGGTGATTTGTGATCGTAAAATTCCTTTGAAATTAAAGGGGAAATTTTATAGGATTGTTATTGGACCAACTGTTCTATATAGTAGTGAGTGTTGGCCTCTGATGAGACATCTTGAATGAAAAATATGGTTAACAAAAATGAAAATGTTAAGATGGACATGTAGGCATCCTAAGATATATAAGATTTGGAATTAACACGTTTCAAAGAAAATTGGAGCGGTGTCGAGTGATGTGAAACTCAATGAGACTAGATTAAGATGGTTTGAACATGTTAGAAGAAGATTTAGGGATGCACTTGTTAATAGAGTAATCATGATGACAAATTGGTTTATTAAAAAGGGTTGAGGTGGTCCTAAAAGGACCCTTAAACAAATCATTAAAAATGATCTTGGTCTAAATGGTTTCAATGAAAATATGGTCTTCAATGGAGCTAATTGAAGACGTTTGATTCATGTTGTCGACCCCATTTAATTAGGTTTAAGGCATGTTTTTTGTTGTATAAACTGACTAGGTTGATGAATACATCACATATCATTCACCTTTATGGATGAGAAAGCCACTTGTGTTGGAAATGCACTAAAATAGGGATATCGTATTTTACGATATCCCCCAAGTCGTAGTCAGCGATATGGGCATAAAAATTCTTTTATCATAGAATATGACTAGTATCTATCATATTGTACGACAAATAAGAAACATGTGATGTTGGATGTTTATCCACAAACACATCTTCCACATGGTTTCCATCAGTTATGAATCAACAGGTTGATTCATTCCCAGTTTTATAATTGTATAATAATCCTTGAAGTGTTCAATGATTATGAGACTCCAATAGGTATGTGTTATTGTAATGTATGTCGGTTGTCAGGTGTTGGAAGTTGACACTCGACTACCTTTATTAAATGAAGAAAGCCTATATAAAGGGATGAGATTCCCTGGTTGGAGGCCTGGTACACAACATTGGCTATCCTAAGCTGAAGATCTCTTCTCTCCGATTCTCCTTTTTTCTACTTGGAGAAGTTTCTAGCACACCGTATGAGACTGCAAGGTCCTCTTATTACAAATGAGGATTATAGTGTTTGGTATCACCTTTATGGAAGGAAATTTTAGCGCTTATTACTAGGTGATTAAAATCAATCAATCCCATTCAAGCTCGATGGAGATGGAGCTTGTTGAATTTCAAGTATGCCTATAATTTATATTCTTCATTTTTCATATTGGTTCCGTTGATTATAAATTAGGCACTTTAAATGGGTTTTTTCTGATACATTGGTCATATGATGATCTACCAAAACTCGTCACTAATATCAAATACACTTTCATCAAATAATCAACATGTTCTATTATTGTATTTATAAAGAACATGTATATCGTAATCTGCTTGAGGCCATATCGTAGCGTATGACATGTCGTGGTTGAATGTCAGCTAATGGAGAAAGATCATTCCCGAATAGGATCTTCGAGTCAGACAGGCCAACTCGATGGGATCGTAAGATCATACGTGTTGGATGAGGAAGACAAGAGGATTCCAAAAAAATCTTGGCTGTTTAATTAGGTAAAAATCGAGAAAACCACACATATCATGAAGTCTATAGCAAACCGCATGAGATCCATTTTCCAATGCCTCTACTGAGGGGTGAACGATGTTCTCATGTTCAAGGAAGATGACAAAGATGCAAAAGGGAGCGCCTGTTGAAAGAAGACGATGATCTCTTTCTAAAAGAGGTTCTGTTTATTGTCAGTTTAGTCATGCATAGTCTCTTCACAACCCATGCATGACCTCTATTCTCAGCTACCCCCCTCATATTCAGTTATATTTCTCTCCCTTTTTTGTTTATTATAATTCTTTTTGGTTTCATGGGTGTCAGTTGGTTTTCTTTTTTTTTGCATTATATTATATTTATTTATTTATAATTTATTGCTTCATCCTTTTTATGTTCAAGTGGGTTAGACTATCCTCAATTTCTAACA
Organism: Viscum album; assembly: GCA_963277665.1. Taxonomy (NCBI): domain Eukaryota; kingdom Viridiplantae; phylum Streptophyta; class Magnoliopsida; order Santalales; family Viscaceae; genus Viscum; species Viscum album. The sequence goes on from OY728158.1 coordinate 60,538,726, forward strand.
ATTATTATTTATATAATAATATTTTAGTATATTTTATTGTTTTTACATGTCAAATGGATGTATAAAATATAAATGAAAACCAAAGGAAAGGGTTAGCATTGATCCTTATCACCAATTACGACAGATTATTCTCTCCTATCATAAAATATGATATAGCCTGAAATATTAAAATTTAATATTTCGACTAGAATTAATTGTAGTTTATAAGTTTTGAATAAAACATAAGTGATATGTATTGAAATAGAATATTTTCATGTCTAAATTAAATATGAGGTGTTCATATTTATATCTTAATTTTTGGAAAATAAATAAAATGTTTATTTATTTTTGTATTCCTTTTGAATATTCATGTTTAGAAAGTGTTTGTGAAATATGGATATTATGTATGTTTCAATTTATGTAATAAATTGTTTTTTATAAATTGTCAAGCCATGCATTAAATTCTTGGTACAACAACATAAGATTTAGTTTTCATCTACTGTAGACCACAACATGTAATTAAAGTTATGATTTGGAATTTAGTTATTGAATATAGTTTATACATATTAAGTGTTGAAGCTATGATGAATTGCATTTTATCATGGGTAAAGTGTCTATGAATAGAGGAACTATGGGTCTAACCTCCCTCTAGACTGGAGGCTTATGCCTTGTTTTAGAAAGGTGTGGATCATCTATCTATGGCTTCAGACTTACTCATGTGGAGATTATAAATATCATATAATTTTAAACAATTATATGAAAAGTTCATATACCTTATGCATAGGATGCATTCAAATATGTGTAAATAGGTTTGGTTATTCTTGGGTGAGTAACAAACAGTATGTTATGTAAAGAGTTGCACATTAATATGATGTGAAGATATTAATTCGATGGTTGGAATAGAAATTCCAAAATTAAATTGTAAAAAAGCATGTATACATAAAGAAATAAAACATGAGATAGTAAAGATTTCATATGATACAAAAATGAATTTATTATGCATGTCATGTATATTATATTAGTGAGATTTTGAAAGAAAACTCCTCAAATACTAAGTGTCATATTTCTTTCAAAGCAGAATTTGCCAAAACATCGATCATTCTGTACGGGTGACCTCAACCGTTAAGTACCCATGGATTATCTTCTATAAGGCAAACAAATAATAAGATGACTCTAACCATTATGTGCCTTTGTTGTAAAATATGGCATGATTCATGTTTAGAATTTTGAGAACACTTATAGGAATAACCTATAAAATAATCCTGTATTGGTATGTATGAAAGTGTTCTCAAAGAGAAGCATTCCAAGTATCTGAATGTGAATGTCAAAGAGATCAATTTCTTCAACTATGACTTGTGGTTATTAGATATCGGGTATGCATCACACATTTTTGATGATAAATAGAGACTGAGAGATAGGAGAAAATTGAAAAAATATGACGTAGATCTACGTGTTGGCAATGAAACAAGAGTTGATGCATTGAAAGTCACCACTTAATATATATGTATGCCTAATGGATTAGTTCTGGAATTGAAAGATGATTATTATGTAATCCCTTGATAAAAAGATATAAAACAAGATACTCACCCATAAATTTGTATTTGTTATAGATTATGGCATGCTTCATGTTTATCATTTTGAGATATCTTATAGGTATAACCAATAAAAGAATTCTATATTGATATATAATGTTGAAGAGTTCTCTCAAAGAGAAGCATTTTGAGCATCTGAATGAGAATGTTATAGAGATCAATTTCTCCCTAACTCATGGGTATTAGATACTGAATATAAATCACACATCTGTTTTGATAGGAATAGACTCCGAGATATAATATAATTAACAAAAAGAGAAGTAAATCTACATGTTAACAATGGAGAAAGAATTGTTTCGTTGAATATTTAACAATTATGATCTAAGTCAGCCTAGTGGATTAGTTCTGGAATTGAAAAACTGTTATTATGTTCCCACCATAAACAAAAATGTGATCTATGTATCTTGTTTAAACAATATGTTATTTTCGTTCATTATTGAAAACAAGATTTGTTCTAATCCATGAGATATATTATTTAATGCATGTGCACCTCATTGAAGTGTTCAACGAAGAACACTCCAACAGAAAGTAACTGGTGCCATGATTTGGTACCCAATATGACTTATGGATAATGTTTACTATTAAATGAAGAGTATCGAGATAGATAAATATAGGGACGATATCTCTCATATTGGTGTACCCTAGTTCTACGCAAAAAATTTTGAAGCTCTCTTCCTTCCCATAGCATTGTTCATTACACAATGAAGGCTCTAGCACCCCTTCAGCGTACATGAATCCTCATGATACAATCGTGGATCAAAGGTCAGTGTACCACCTCAGAGGAAATAAGCATTTGTTTGTTTCTTAGGTGATCTCAATCGAGTGTACAATGAAGAGTAAAAGATAGATTACTTAAAACAACAAGTACACTTTCGCATGTGGTGTTCTTCGGTTCCATGCATGTTTGGTTCATGGAGATACCTCGGGCATCATATGGGTTTGTTTCTGATGCAAATGATCATGAGATAATCCCCTAAAACCCTTCAATTATATAAAATTCATCTTCTTCGATGGATAAAAATGTCTCTTTCAATAATTAACAAACATATTTTACATAGCATGATTGGTTTTTCCCCACCCAACATTACGTTATATGATAACGTAATTTTGGGTGCTCCACCTTGACATTACGTTAAGCAGATAATGTAATCTCAAGTGAGTCCCTTAAGATACGCTTATGCAATAATGTATCTTGACGGACTCGACAATATGTTAAGAAGTTAACATAATGTAGAGTTGAAGGCACGACATACGTTATAGGATAACGTAAACCGCGTCACGCGCCACCAAAAATAGAGTATCATTTTCCCCAGCTTAACATTACATTGAGTGTCAACTTAATGCACAGTTCTCACACTTAATTACATTAAGTGTCAACATAATGTGGGGGAGTGGGTTCTTAAATGATGAATAGGATTTTTCCATTATATTCAAAGGGATAAGAAATTTGTCTGAAATCTTTTATCTTTTATCTTGAAAAATGATTTTTAATTTGTAGAAAAGAACATCATTAAAATATGAAATGAATTATTTCATGTTAAAATGAAAATAGTCCTTATAAAAATAATATCCATAGAAATTATATAATACTTTAACCTTAAAATCATCAAAAAAACATTAATAACTTCAACATTAAAGAATGTTTTAAACTTGAAAGTTATCTCATACCTCTCAAATTACATCCACAAAAAGTAGCATTCTTCTGAAATAATCGGTCATGTTAAACAAAGGGTTATATAAAACACAACCTAATAAATATTCTCCCAAAAATATAATTTTTTACCTTAAAATATTATCACTGAAAACAATAAAAGGAGTGTCTAATACTTTGAACTTATGATCAAAATTAAACTCATAAACTCGTGATGGTATAACTATTAACATAATCTCTCATAAAAACATCTTACTCTCCAAAGTTGTCTAAATCCTACTTTGATACTGATTATAAGGACCCAGTTTTAAACATCACATAATCTAGTGTCTTTAGATCATAATTCACTTTCTTGAATTTCCGAAGATCTTTTACGTTTAGAGTTTTAGTGAATTAGGTTATAATTCTTACATAACAAACCCATAAATTAAAAAGTGCACATTTCTACTCAATATCATTTTTTCCCACAAGAAGAAACTTTTAAAATGAATCATTTTCTTTTCATGAAAAATATTCATGAAATTCAAATTGACTTATTATTTGTTGCTACTCATCCTTAAACTGATACGGACCTCCCTTTTCTTAAACAATAGAGGCTCTGTTTTTAAGTCAAGTCTACCATTTACATAAGGTAAGACAGAGGAGAAACAGAAAAGAAGTACAATAGGAATCCTTTACTGTAACGACCCAAAGTATTTCAATAGAAAATTACCTTCTTATATCTATTTCATAAAAACACAAAATAATGAACTACTATGTGATAAGTGACCTTTAAACATAATTTTGTCACCCCTATGTTTGGAATTTTAAAAATATGACATACACGGTTGTGTTCAAGATAGTTTTTGGAGTCTAATGAAACAAAAATAATTTTTGGTGAATAGTAACCTACCCTTATGAATAGTCACCTAGCCTTATGAATAGTAAAATGAACCTTATGAATAGTAAATAAGAGTAACATTACCTATGAATAATAAAATAGAATTTAGACATCTTAGAATGTGACAATTTGACCTTAGTAAATGTTTTTGGTATTTTATAAGTCATAAATAATTAATTATAAATAATTAATTAATTTAAAAGAATATTTATTTTCCTGTAATTTATTCATAAATTATTTAATCAATGTCTAATAGTTTTTAGATAATTTTATAAGACCCTACATAATTTTTGAAGGAACTATAAATTCAGTTTTAATCTTAAAAACTGTTTTTTAAGTAAATTCTGATTTTAATTAGATATTAAATTAACAATATTTTGAAAATCATTTTTGAAAAATGGACTTAATTTTTGGATTCTACACATCGAAAAATGGTTGGGGTAATTTTTTGGGAATTTTCTGAGATACTTGAGTTTTTTGATGAATAGTGGAATTCGATAATTCACAATAAAAGCTAAATAATGTATTAATTGAGTCATCAATGATGTTATGCTGATGTAAGCCCGCTTGGTTCGGGATTACATTAAAAAATTACTATTATTGGTCTTTAAAGACTCACTATTTCTTGTCTTTGGTGAAATTAATAAACTAATAAATTTTATATTAAGAAAACCCCTCTCCCCTCCACTATAAAAGCCACCCTTCACTCCCTCTTTTCCTCACACCTCTCAAGATCCAAGACTTATCTAAACTATTCCCAAAAATCTTCCCTAGAACCTCCCCCACGTCCAAAAGATTCTGGTCTCATCAAAAGACCAATCCTATCTTCCTTAAGGAGGATCTCAAGAGAAAGATTCTAGAGGCAATTTCTCTCTCTTCTCCTTTAATTTCCTTTGAAGTTCAAGTTCCTTTCTTGATCTCTCCCTACCTATCTTCATTCAAACTATTTTTAACTCCATTATTATACATATAATGTAATATTATGATTCTAATGGTATATTATATCACCCCACACCCTTCCCTCTTCCTTTTTTTTATTAAAGAGAACGTTGTTCATGTGGTGATAATTTATCACCTTCAAAAACGACATGTTCTCTTCTTCCATTTCTACCTTCAATCTGGTCCTGAAAACATTTTTATGGTTGAAACAGAATATGTTATATGTATTATGTTCTATTTTATGTTCTCTAAATAACCTATGGCCATATTACTAAGTGAAAAGTTAAAATGAGTTCGTTGTGATCCAAAAACCGCTCAAATTAACCCAAATAATCTTCATTTAATTATTATCTAATGATTTGCCCACATGGATCTAATATAACTCATTATAAAATCATTCAAGATTCTGTAATATCATTAATTACATGTAATATCAGTTCTGGATGTATACCCATGATCTACCCAAACATCAATTTAAGAATACAAGTGAACCACTCAAGAAAACCATAAAAACGAACATCCCCAAACAAGGTTTTTAAACTCTATAAGTCATCCAAAGGAACATAATATGAAATAATGAAACCAGAATTAACCCTATTAATATATAAAAGTTTATGTAATTTCTAATTAATTAATATAATGTCATTATACAGGACATTAAAGAGAAGGAGGCATTCGAGTACAAGGTAAGGGGAAATCTCGAAACCAATTTTCTTCCTTCAGGTTCTCCCTCTTTCACTCCATTTTTGATGTGGTTACTCCTCAAAGATCATTTTTTCATCATTTACATTACTTTTATGGGATATAAATGTTTTTCACTGGGTTTTATGTCCATCAAAATGTTTTCCAAAAGAACTATTCTTTCAATATCTAACCTTTTACCTCTCATTCAAGGTTGATGGTTCTTGTATCAAGTATGTTGTTCCCTCTTTCTTTTGGGAACCCAAAGCTTATGAATGTGTTATTATGAGATGAAATCCATTACTTTCCATCGGTTATTTATGTACATGATTGATATGTGTTCTATGTGGAAAGCATGATAATGATAATGTTATGATGTGACGGGTGCGCCCGGAATTATATAGCACAATATGAATGTTTAAATGTGACGGGTGCGCCCGGAATTATATAGCGCTCCAATGAATTGGGTAAAGTGATTATTCTCATGAGTAAATGTGAAATGATGTGTGAAAATTATTCTAGCTTTTTTCACAAGCATGTGTGGTAGTTAACCACTAAGACATGATGTTTCATTTTCATGCATTTCCACATTTCAAGTTTATTATTTATGCTCCTCTCATGTTCATGATATATTTCCTATGTCATGATTATGCTCACCCCATGATATATTGTTCTTATATATCCTCTTACTGGGCTTTTATCTCACCCCTTTTGATGTATATCCTCAGGTGTCTACATGTACTACGGAGAGGACAAGTGCCACTAAGAAGCTAGTGAAGAAGAAATTAAATAAATGTTTATGCTTGATGTTGTACTTGTTATGTATTGTCCTAGTTTTCCCAAGACACTAAACCTATGGATCATGTTTGTGTAATACTATTATGTTGTTTATCTTTGAAATAATGTAATAGGAATGAAAGAAAATTCAGGGTTGCTATAGTTGGTATCAGAGGAAAAGGTTTTGTTAATTTGGGAATTAGGATTAGTAAACCCTAGAGAAAACCTCTAGCATAAGAATAAGTACAAACACATACACAAGAATATTTACCTAGGGATCCCATATGTTATGTTTTTGGTATAATTGTTTAAATGAATAAGTTATTCATGAATTGTTTACTTATGTTTTGTCCTAGCCTTTTCTATCTTAGAAAATGGTGGGAACCAGGAGAAGTCAGGCCAACAACTCTTGCGAAGGCCAATGCAACGATTGCCCGAACGACATCCCCAATGATTTTGGAGGTGGAGTTCAAAAATTCATGGTGATGATTACCCAATTATCTCGGGTTATAAATAATAACCATAATAATAGGGAACGTCCTCCTTCACGAAAAAGGGAGAAACTAGCTATCGAATGTTTTATGCGGCAACGACCACTGACGTTTTGTGGATCTTCTGATCCACTAGTTGCGGAATAGTGGGTCAACTCTATGGAGAAGATCTTTTCTATTCTTCACTGTTCTGAGATGGAGAAGGTGACTCTAGTCGTTTATAATCTAGATGGAGAAGCTGATCAATGGTGGGCTTTGATTAAGAACCCCAAGCCAAGGGATGAAATTGAAGAGATGGAATGGGAAGACTTTAAGATAATGTTTCTTAATAAGTACTTCCCATGAACTCTTCGCACGAAGATGGAGAGAGAATTCATAGAGCTCAAGAAAAAAGAAGGAGAATCTGTCACAACCTATGAAGAAGATTTCACAAGACTCGCAAGGTATGCTTCGGGTTTTGTTATCAACAATGATAGAAAAATTGATAGATTATTTAGTGGATTAAAACCACATCTTCGAAAGGCTCTTGCAATTCGAGACTTTGGGATTTATGAAGAAGTTGTTCGGTGTGCTCTAAAAGTGGAGATGGAGTTTGGAGAATGGTCCCATGGCTGTGGTGATAAGAAAAGAAAGATGGAGTTTCAGGCGGGTGGATCTAGTGATAAAGATGGAAAGAAAACACAATGACCCACATGCCAAAAATGTGGGAAGTTGCACCATGGGAACTTCCTCAAAGGTACGACGAAATGCATTAAGTGTGGGAAGGAAGGAAACCATGCTCACGAGTGTCGAAAAGACATTAAAAGGAAGGATAATGTAGCCGATGAAAGGAGAGAACCACTCATGGTTCAATGCTACAACTGTAGGGAGCTAGGGCACTATTCAAACCAGTGCACTAAACCTCGATCTCTCGAGGGTAATCAGCGCCAACAACCACCGAAACCAAAGGAACAAGGGAAGGCTTATTCCATCACTACTGCGGAGGTGGAACATGATAATGAAGTCGTACAAGGTACACTTCCTATTCAATCAAGAATTTCAAAAGTCTTATTTGATTATGGTTCTACGCATTCATTTATATCTTGAAAGTTTGCTAGAACTATAGAATCGAAGCCCCGAAACCTTGAAGTAGAGATATCTATAAAAACACCAAGTGGTGCAATCATTTCAACCCAAGTGTTTGACTCATCTCCTATTGACGTATGTGGGAAGATTCTTCCGGAAAATCTCGTAATACTTCCCTTGGTAGAATTTGACGCTATAATGGGAATGGATTGGCTCTCATTATATAGAACACATATCAACTATCAGGAAAAGGAAATATATTTTCATATTCCGAACCATCCCATGCTCCTCTACAAATGCAAGGAAGATCATGAATATCCTTTGAAAAATCATTCAATGGTGTGGGTGATGATTCCCTATGAAGAATCATACCTCACCCAAATGTTTGAGTGAAAGGAAAGTTGCAACCTTGAGGAAATGCCCATCGTAAGGGAATACAGCGATGTATTTCCCGAAGAGTTACCCGGAATTCCCCCGGATCATGAGGTAGAGTTATCAATTGAACTCATACCCGGAGCTACTCCTATCTCAAAGTGCCTCTATAGGATGGCTCCTATCGAACTGGAGGAGTTAAGGAAGCAGCTGTAAGAGCATCTAGACAAAGGGTTCATACGCCCTAGTGTATCACCTTGGGGTGCACCTGTGCTATTTGTAAAGAAGAAGGATGGAACCATGCGGTTGTGTATCGATTATCGGGAACTCGACAAGATCACCATAAAGAACAAGTATCCTCTCTCAAGGATAGATGACTTGTTAGATCAGTTAAGAGGAGCTCAATACTTCTCAATGGTGGATCTTCATTCTGGATATCATCAAGTAAAGGTGAAGAAGGAAGATATTCAGAAGACTGCCTTCCGTACAAGGTATGGGCACTATGATTTTTTGGTGATGCCCTTCGGACTTACTAATTCCCCTGAAATCTTCATGGATTTGATGAATAGAGTCTTTATAAATTACCTAGACAAATTTGTGGTAGTGTTTATCGATGATATTCTCATCTAATCCAAGAGAAAGGAGGAACATTAAGAACATCTAAGACTTGTGTTGGCGACATTGAGAAAGGAGAAGTTGTATGCCAAGTTCAGAAAGTGTGACTTTTGGATGAATCAAGTCACATTCTTGGGACATGTGATCACAAGCGAGGGAATTTCTATGGACCCTTCAATGACAAAGGCGATTGAAGAATGGCCCAGGCCCTCTAGTGTCACAAAAATCCGTAGTTTTCTTGGATTAGTTGGGTACTATCGACGTTTTGTGAGAAACTTCTCACGATTTTCAATCCCGCTAACTAAGTTAACAAGGAAAGGGGTAAAGTATGTATGGATGGAAAAATGTAAGGGAAGCTTTAAGGATCTAAAGAGAAGGCTGATCACTGCACCTGTACTCACACTACCGAAAAGTGGAGAAAGTTTTGTGATATACAGTGATGCTTCAAAGAAAGGCTTGGGTTGTGTACTCATGAAAAATGATAATGTGATAGCCTACGCCTCACGACAGTTGAAGATCCATGAGCAGAACTACCCGACGCATGATCTAGAGCTCTCAGCCGTGATTTTTGCCTTGAAAATCTGGCGGTACTACCTTTATGGTGAGAAGTGTGACATATACACTGACCACAAGAGCCTAATGTATATATTCACACAAAAGGAGATAAACATGCGTCAATGGAGATGGGTAGAGCTAATAATGGATTACAATTTCTCTATTCACTATCATCCTGGGAAGGCGAACAAGGTAGATGATGCTCTAAGTATAAAAGAACCTGCTACTCTATCCATGTTGGGGATTGAGAAAGACCCTATCTTCTTGGATATGCAAAGGATGGATTTGGGAATCATAATGGCAGGGGATACATCCTACCTTGCCCAAATGATTGTGCAACCATCCATCCAACAGAAGATTAAGGAAGCAGAAAGGGATGATGTGGATATAAAAAAGAGGGTGAATGTAGTAAAGGAATGGAAGCTGCAAGAGTTCCATATCGACGATGATGGTGTGATTCGGTTTGGAATGTGGCTTTGTGTGCCTTCATCACCCGGGATAAAGAAGGAGCTGTTGGATAATGCACATAGCTCAACTTTCTCTATCCATTCTAGAAGTACCAAGATGTATCGTGATCTCCGAGAACACTTCTGGTTGGATAACATGAAGAAGGAGATTGCAGAATATATATCAAGGTTCATGGTATGTCAGCAAGTTAAAGCTAAGCGGCAAAATTCCAAAGGTATGATGCATCCATTGCCTATGACCATGTGGAAATGGGAAAATGTTACTATGGACTTTGTCACGGGTCTCCCGAAAACGTCAAGAGGAAATAATGCGATATGGGTTGTGGTTGATCGACTCACCAAGACTGCCCATTTTATTACTATTCGGGAAGACCTCTCACATGAACAGCTTGCAAGGATATATGTGAAGGAAGTAGTGAGATTGCACGGTGTTCCACTCTCGATTGTCTCTGACCGTGATCCAAGGTTCACATCTAAATTCTGGAGCACTACTAGAAAAACAGGTATTTGCGACGGGGAATTTGCGACGGGATCCGGTCGCAAATGGCTTTTTGCGACGGGGGCCCGTCGCAAATAGCCCGTTGCTGAAAACGGCGTCGCAACAACACTTCTTTGCGACGGGCCCGTCGCTAAAGCCTTTTTTTTGCGACGGTCATTCTCCCCGTCGCAAATAGTATTCCGTATTTTTTAAAAAAACTTTTAAAATAGTTTTTGCGACGGGACCCATCGCAAATAACTTTTGCGATGGTACCGTCGCAAAAACTATTTTTTTTAAAAAATAAAAAACTATTAATAATACTAGTATTTGCGACGGGCATAGTATCCCGTCGCAAATACTATAAATAGTTTTTGCGACGGATCCCGTCGCAAATACTATAAAAAAAATAAAAATAATAAATTATTAATAAATTATTTTAATTAATATAATAATAGAATTATAATTCACAAATAAAAAAAATTAATTATTTTAATTAATATAATAATAATAGAATTATAATTCAAAAATAAAAAATAATAGAATATTAATAAATGATTTAATTAATATAATAATATTAGAATTATAAATGATAAATAAAAAATATATTAATAAGTTATTTTAATTAATATAAAAATAATAGAATTATTTTACATTCAAATATTAAAATAATTCAAGTATTACAAAAAATATAATTAAATTATAATATTATGAAATTTTAATATATATATATTTTTTAATATTATAAAATATAAATACTATTATTATTCATATTTATATTGTTATTTAAAAATATAATATTATTAATATTTTATAATGAGACAAAAACTAAGAATAGAAAAAAAACATATTTTGATTTCCCAAATTTTATAACATAAATACAAACTCTAATCTGAAGGAGCGGGGAGGTGGGGGATCTACAAATGGTGGTGGAGGAAACTCCATCCCTAAAGCATGAGTGAGTCGGCGCATGTACTCCATCTGCTCCCGATGCTGCTACTGCCACCGACTCGTCTGCTCCTCGTACAACTGCTGCTGGCGTCGACGCTCCTCCTCATGCTGCTGACGCATCTGCTCCTGATCCTGTCGGAGACTCTCTATCTGTGCAGTCTGAGATTGCAACTGATCCTCATACTGTGTAGTAGAAGAAGATGCACGAGCTCCTCTCGAGCTGGACGCCGACATCGTAGCACTACCATAATAATCTCCGGGAGTCAGTCGAGAGCTGATACCAACTACCCAGCCCTTCTCGAAGGCATACTGGGTGGCCTGCATCCATGCCGCCTCATCAAACTGATGGGCAGTGGTCTGATCTGTTGACTCGTCCTGACTCTCAGGCCGGGCCTGTGACGCTGCGGCCTCATATGACTCTTATAGTTGCAAATTAAAATTAAAATTGTGAATATATTATATTCAGTTAATTTTTAAACTTGAAAACAAATAATACTGACCACGATGTGATGCTGACGATCACCTCTGAGCTCCCCAATAGCAGGATCACTATACATCCTCCGATATACGTCGTACTCTGTAATATCGGGGTGCTCGATAGCCTATAAGAATAAAAAATAAACTGTTAATATTTATAGTTATATAAAATATTTATAAATAATGTACGTACCAGATTCTGTCTATGAGTACTGAAAGAACGACTCCCATCTCGATGAGTCACCTCCTGTCTCCCCCCCGATTCTGCCTCCCCATCGATGATCTCCTCTGAAAGGCACCACTCAACCAGTGCGCACATAATCCATCCCATACATGGGATGAAATATACTCTGGTCGGTGTGCTCTACATGACTCCTCAAAGTCTGACACTCCTGCTTTCTTCATCACAACTTTTCTTAAATTGTGCAAAAACTGACGAAGGCGATCACGCATGGCCACCTCCCATGCCTCGTGGATGGCGTCACGCATGGTATCCTCGATCGGATACCATAAACCCTACAAATAAATCAAAATATCAAGTTAGAAATGAAATAATTTTCAAAATAAAAATTATTTATTTACGTACGTACCAACCAATGGCCGAACATGGCCTGCTGCACATCAATGGGAATCTGCTCCCATGTGGTCCACGGCTGAGAGAAATAGTTGCGCAAAATAGCACTGCCCTGTCCGACTGCTATATGCGGAAAACAGAAAAAATAATAAACATTTATTATGTGAATAGATTAATGAAATCTTAGTCAAATCCACAGGTTATCACACCTCCGTGTGCGTGGATCAAACCCAAGACGTGGACGTCGCTCGGGGATGGGGTCAAGAATCATCAATCGTGCAAGACCGCGCCCCCTCCGCGTACTCCCTGGAGCGCCTGCAGGATGAGGGTCATCTGTCAGCAACGCATCCGCATCGAAAGTCAGGTCAGCATCCGCCAACTCACAAAATGTGGCCTCGTCCATCTGAAACAGAAAATGTTAATGTTAGCAAATAATTGATAATTACTATTATATATACATATATACATATATACATATTATGATTGTATATAAATACCATGGAATGCTATCAGTGTTCATCTTCATCATCATCTTCATATATGTCAATGTCATCTTCATATTCCTCCTCAACATCATCGATATCCATTCGAGTTACAGTTGCTTCATCTCTTACCATTTCAAATTCATATGTGACATCATTAACATCATCGTCATCACCGACTCTTAAATGTGGGGTGTCGTCATCGATACTCATGTCTCTTTGTAAAAAAGATTGATTTTGAGTACTCTCTTGAAAAACTTCAATTCCTTGCACATCAGTGAAAGCACATTCACTTGGACTAAACTGATTGTCTCGAATTTTGATTTTTATTATACTCCACCAATCAGTCAAGTCTCTTGATGTTGCACAGTACTTTGCATAATAAACTTGATATGCCTGTTGAGCCAATAAGAATGGTTCATTTACTGCGAGAACACTTTTACATTTAATATCGATGATTCCATGAGTCGGATGAACACGCACCCCTCTCTCTATATCCAACCACCGACATTTGAACATGGTTATGTAATGTTGTCCAAGATAACAGAGTTCAATGATTTCATCAAGTATGCCATAAAAGTCAACTTCATTTTCTCGATGATGAGATCCTCTCAAGCTAACTCCATTGTTCATTATTTTTTTCGATTCCCCATATGCATGTGTGTGGAATTGAAATCCATTCACCACATATGCATTATAAGTTTTAACAAGTTTGGAAGGTAGGTTACTCAATACACACAGCCATTTGTCAATTTTATCAGCATGTCGAGACATCTGAAAATTTGTGAAATAATTATCAATATAGTAAACTATACATTGAATGAGTTGCTAAAAGATAAAGAATTTATGTTACCAGTTTTTGAAACCACTGAGAGAAATTTTTCAGTCGACGTTCTTCGAGAGCAGCTGCTGTAATTTGTGGAATTTGTTTCTTGATATGATTATCATACAACCTATAAAAATGCAAGAGATGTTCTCCCAGTTTTTCAAACGTGTCAAACGTTCTCAATGCACATTTTCTGCAAGGGAATTTTATTTTGCCTTCTGAAACAAATTCTAAATTTGATGCCGCAAATGATAAAAAAATCTCCACACCCTCAACATATACTGGATTTAAACCAGAACTGTTTGGATTTCTACGTTGATTTATCCATATACGGTCACCTAATAATGATTGTTGACGACCTCGTTGTTCCATATTTCTCTATAAAATATAAAAGCATTACTGGTTTTGAATAATTTGTTAGAAAAAACACTCCAGTAAAGACTGAATATATTGAGAATAAAGCAAAACATGTTACAAATATTGATAATTTTAATATTATATTGATTTTTTATTATTTTAATAATACTAATATAATTTTTTCATAAACATTAATTATATAATAATAACATTATTACATTATTAGTATATTTTATTATTAATATTAAAATAACATAATTTTTTATATTATATACAATTCTCCTTTCATCTGTGTGTTTAACATTCTGTCTCCGCATGTAATATTTGCATTCACTTTCACCTCTCTATTGGCGAGTAGGTTGATAATTTTGAAAAAGAATGTGAATATTACACGTGGAGACAGAAAACACACAGATGAAAAGAGATTTGTATATAATATAGAAAATTATATTATTTTAATATTAATAATAAAATATACAAATAATGTACTAATGTTATTATTCGTAAATATTGGTAATTATTCCAAATTATTGGTAATTATTTCTAATTATTGGTAATTATTTCTAATTATTGGTAATTATTGGTAATTATTGGTAATTATTGGTAACTATTGGTAATTATTGGTAATTATTACTAATTATTGGTAATTATTACTAATTATTGGTAATTATTACTAATTATTGGTAATTATTACTAATTATTAGTAATTATTAATAATTATTGGAAATTATTACTAATTATTGGTAATTATTACTAATTATTGGTAATTATTACTAATTATTGGTAATTATTACTAATTATTGGTAATTATTACTAATTATTGGTAATTATTGGTAATTATTGGTAATTATTACTAATTATTACTAATTATTGGTAATTATTACTAATTATTACTAATTATTGGTAATTATTACTAATTATTGGTAATTATTACTAATTATTGGTAATTAATACTAATTATTGGTAATTAATACTAATTATTGGTAATTAATACTAATTATTGGTAATTAATACTAATTATTGGTAATTAATACTAATTATTGTTAATTATTACTAATTATTGGTAATTATTACTAATTATTGGTAATTATTACTAATTATTGGTAATTATTACTAATTATTGGTAATTATTACTAATTATTGGTAATTATTACTAATTATTACTAATTATTGGTAATTATTACCAATTATTGGTAATTATTACCAATTATTGGTAATTAATACCAATTATTGGTAATTAATACCAATTATTGGTAATTAATACCAATTATTGGTAATTATTGGTAATTATTACTAATTATTGGTAATTATTGGTAATTATTGGTAATTATTGGTAATTATTGGTAATTATTGGTAAATATTGTTAATTATTACTAATTATCGGTAATTATTACTAATTATTGGTAATTAATACTAATTATTGGTAATTAATACTACTTATTGGTAATTAATACTAATTATTGGTAATTAATAATAATTAATACTAATTATTGGTAATTATTACTAATTATTGGTAATTATTACTAATTATTGTTAATTAATACTAATTATTGGTAATTAATACTAATTATTCCTAATTATAATTAATTATTACTAATTATTACTAATTATTAGTAATTATTGTTAATTATTATTAATTATTACTAATTATTACTAATTATTAGTAATTATTACTAATTATTAGTAATTATTACTAATTATTAGTAATTATTACTAATTATTAGTAATTATTACTAATTATTAGTAATTATTACTAATTATTAGTAATTATTACTAATTATGAGTAATTATTACTAATTATTAATAATTATTACTAATTATTGGTAATTATTAATATTTATTATTAATTATTACTAATTATAGGGAATTATTAGTAATTATTACCAATTATTGGTAATTATTGGCAATTATTACTAATTATTGGCAATTATTACTAATTATTGGAAATTATTGGTAATTATTGGCAATTATTGTTAATTATTACTAATTATTGGTAATTATTGGCAATTATTGGTAATTATTGGCAATTATTGTTAATTATTGGTAAGTATTGTTAATTATTACTAATTATTGGTAATTATTGGTAATTATTACTAATTATTGGTAATTATTACTAATTATTACTAATTATTGGTAATTATTACGAATTATTACTAATTATTGGTAATTATTCCTAATTCTTACTAATTATTGGTAATTATTACTAATTATTGGTAATTAATACTAATTATTGGTAATTAATACTAATTATTGGTAATTAATACTAATTATTACTAATTATTGGTAATTATTGGCAATTATTACTAATTATTGGCAATTATTACTAATTATTGGTAATTATTGATAATTATTGGCAATTATTGTTAATTATTACTAATTATTGGTAATTATTGGCAATTATTGGTAATTATTGGCAATTATTGTTAATTATTGGTAAGTATTGTAAATTATTACTAATTATTGGTAATTATTGGTAATTATTACTAATTATAGGTAATTATTACTAATTATTACTAATTATTGGTAATTATTCCTAATTCTTACTAATTATTGGTAATTATTACTAATTATTGGTAATTAATACTAATTATAGGTAATTATTACTAATTATTGGTAATTAATACTAATTATTGGTAATTAATACTAATTATTTGTAATTAATACTAATTATTGGTAATTAATACTAATTATTACTATTTATTACTAATTATTGGTAATTATTCCTAATTTTTCCTAATTTTTCCTAATTTTTCCTAATTTTTCCTAATTTTTCCTAATTATTGCTAATTATTGGAAATTATTGGTAATTATTGGTAATTATTGGTAATTATTGGTAATTATTGGTAATTATTGGTAATTATTGGTAATTATTGGTAATTATTGGTAATTATTGGTAATTACTCCTAATTATTACTAATTATTCCTAATTATTCCTAATTATTACTAATTATTACTAATTATTCCTAATTATTCCTAATTATTACTAATTATTACTAATTATTACTAATTATTACTAATTATTACTAATTATTACTAATTATTACTAATTATTACTAATTATTACTAATTATTACTAATTATTACTAATTATTACTAATTATTCCTAATTATTACTAATTATTCCTAATTATTGGTAATTATTGGTAATTATTACTAATTATTACTAATTATTGGTAATTATTGGTAATTATTACTAATTATTACTAATTATTGTTAATTATTGGTAATTATTCCAAATTATTGGTAAGTATTACTAATTATTGGTAATTATTACTACTTATTGGTAATTATTACTAATTATTGGTAATTATTACTAATTATTGATAATTATTACTAATTATTACTAATTATTGGTAATTATTACTAATTATTACTAATTATTCTTAATTATTGATAATTATTGATAATTGTTCCTAATTATTAGTAATTAAATGAATAATTATCAATAATTAGGAATAATTACCAATAATTACAAATAATAACATTATTAATATATTTTATTATTAATATTAAAATAATATAATTTTCTAATTTATATACAATTCTCCTTTCATCTGTGCGTTTTCTATCTCCACATACAAATAATACATGTGAAGACACCAAACACACAGATCAAAAGAGAATTGTATATATATAAAAAATTATATTATTTTAATATTAATAATAAAATAGACTAAAAATGTAATAATGTTATTATTCCTAATTATTGGTATTTATTACTAATTATTAATATTTATTCTTAATTATTAAAAATTATTACTAATTATTCCTAATTACCATTAACTATGAACAATACTAATAATTTAAATTTATTAAGTAATAAAACAATGTAAACATAATTAAATTACAACTAATTAAGAATAATTGAAACTAATAAAAAATTAAAAATAAATATTAAATTAAAATGAACATAAATACCTTGAAAATTGATCTGCTCTGATCGTTCTCCAAAACATTAATATCAGCTCCGGAGAAAAAAATTAAACTGAAAAAAAACTGAACTCTAGAAATATAATTTTGAGAAAATGAGAAGATAGAGAATGAGAATGAAATGAAAAAACGGATGGGGGTATTTATAGGTTAGATTATTTGCGACGGGCCCATTTGCGACGGGTATCCCGTCGCAAATAGTATTATTTGCGACGGGTACCGTCGCAAATACCTTAGCCAACATTTATTACGGTCAACGGGTAAATAGTTATTTGCGACGGGTCCCGTCGCAAATAACCACCTGCCGACATACTATTTGCGACGGGTCCCGTCGCAAATAACCACCTGCCGACATACTATTTGCGACGGGGGAATATTCCCGTCGCAAATACCTTTTACCGCCGCCGGTTATTTGCGACGGGAATATTCCCCCGCCGCAAATAAGTTTCCCGTGATTTGGCGCGCAAACCGCGCCAGTCCTTTTGCGACGGGGAAAGCTGTCCCGTCGCAAAAGGCTACTTATTTGCGACGGGCAAATAACCCCGTCGCAAATAAGTTTTTAACAGGACTATTTGCGACGGGAATAAATCCCGTCGCAAATAACCCGTCGCAAATGCCCTTTTTTCCCATAGTGGAGGAGCCTTCAACATGCTTTGAGTACTGAATTAAATTTCAGCGCGGTCTATCACCCCCAAACCGATGGCCAGTCTGAAAGGACTATTCAGACACTCGAAGATATGCTAAGAGCATTCTCTCTAGAATTCAAAGGTGGATGAGATCAACACCTTCCATTGGTTGAGTTCTCATACAACAATAGCTTCCACTCGAGTATTCAGATGGCTCCGTATGAAGCTCTTTATGGGAAGCGATGTAGAACTCAAACCTGTTGGGATGAAGTTGGAGAACGGACGCTACTTGGTCCCGATCATGTTCAAGAGATGACAGAAAAGGTTCAAGTCATCCAGAAACACATCAAAGCTGCTCAAAGTCAGCAAAAGAGCTATGCTGACAACCGTCGAAGGGACTTGGAGATCGGCGTTGGAGATAAAGTCTTCCTTCGAATATCTCCATGGAAGAGAGTCATGAGATTCGGGAAGAAAGGGAAGCTAAGCCCAAGCTACATTGGCCCCTTTGAGATCCTTGATCGTATAGGAGCCGTGGCCTATCGTCTGGCACTTCCACCGAATATGGATCAAGTTCATGATGTGTTTCATGTATCACTACTGAGGAAGTACATACCAGACCCCTCACATGTAATAAACTCAGAGGTGGTACAACTGGATGATGATCTCTCCTATGAGGAGCAGCCGGTAAAAATTTTGGACCGAAGTGATAAGGTTCTACGCAACACGACAACCCGCATTATCAAAGTGTTGTGGAGGAACCATAAGTTTGAGGAAGCAACTTGGGAACCAGAAGAGGCAATGAAGGAGAAGTACCACACCTGTTTGTGTAAAGTAAAATTTCGGGGGTGAAATTTCTTAAGGGGGGAAGAATGTAACGACCCAAAGTATTTCAATAGAAAATTCCCTTCTTATATCTATGCCATAAAAACACAAAATAATGAACTATTAAGTGATAAGTGACCTTTAAACATAATTTTGTCACCCCTATGTTTGTAATTTTAAAAATCCGACATACACGGTTGTGTTCAAGATAGTTTTTGGAGTCTAATGAAACAAAAATAATTTTTGGTGAATAGTAACCTACCCTTATGAATAGTAACATACCCTTATGAATAGTAATATGACCCTTATGAATAGTAAATAAGAGTACCAATACCTATGAATAATAAAATAGAATTTAGACATCTTAGAATGTGACAATTTGACCTTAGTAAACGTTTTTGGTATTTTATAAGTCATAAATAATTAATTATAATTAATTAAATAATTTAAAAGAATATTTATTTTACTGTAATGTATTCATAAATTATTGAATCAATGTATAATAGTTGTTAGATAATTTTATAATACCCTACTTAATTTTTAAAAGAACTATAAATTCAGTTTTAATCTTAAAAACTGTTTTTTTAAGTAAATTATGATTTTAATTAAATATTAAATTAAGAATATTTAGAAAATCATTTTTGAAAAATGGACTTCATTTTTGGATTCTACAAGTTGAAAAATGGTTGGGGTAAATTTTTGGGAATTTTCTGAGATACTTGAGTTTTTGATGAATAGTGGAATCTGATAATTCGCAATAAAAGCTAAATAATGTATTAATTGAGTCATCGATGATGTTCTGCTGATGTTATCCCCCTTGGTTCGGGATTACATTATAAAATTACTATTCTTGGTCTTTCAAGACTCACTATTCCTTGTCTTTGGTGAAATTAATAAACTAATCAATTTTATATTAAGAAAACCCCTCTCCCCTCCACTATAAAATCCACCCTTCAATCCCTCTTTTCCTCACACCTCTCAAGCTCCAAGCCTTCTCTAAACTCTGCCCAAACACCTTCCCTAGCACCTCCCCCACGTCCAAAATCTTCTGGTCTCATCAAAAGACCAATCCTATCTTCCTTAAGGAGGATCTCAAGAGGAAGATTCTAGAGGTAATTTCTCTCTCTTCTCCTTTAATTTCCTTTCAAGTTTAAGTTCCTTTCTTGATATCTCCCTACCTATCTTCATTCAAACTGTTTTGTAACTCCATTATTATACATATACTGTAATCTTATGATTCTAATGGTATATTATATCACCCCACACCCTTCCCTCTTCCTTTTATTTTATTAAAGAGAACGTTTTTCATGTGGTGATAATTTATCACCTTCAAAAACGACATGTTCTCTTCTTCCATTTCTACCTTCAATCTGGTCATGAAACCATTTTTATGGTTGAAACAGAATATGTTATATGTATTATGTTCTATTTTATGTTCTGGAAATAACCTATGGCCATATTACCAAGTGAAAAGTTAAAATGAGTTCGTTGTGATCCAAAAACCGCTCAAATTAACCCAAATAATCTTCATTTAATTCTTATCTAATGATTCATCCAGATGGATCTAATATAACTCATTATAAAATCATTCAAGATTATGTAATATCATTAATTACATGTAATATCAGTTCTGGATGTTTACCCATGATCTACCCAAACATCAATTTAAGAATACAAGTGAACCACTCAAGAAAACCATAAAAACGAACATCCCGAAACAATGATTTTAAACTCTATAAGTCATCCAAAGGAACATAATATGAAATAATGAAACCAGAATGAACCCTATTAATGTATAAAAGGTTTTTTAATTTCTAATTAATGAATATAATGTCATTATACAGGACATTAAAGAGAAGTAGGCATTCGAGTACAAGGTAAGGGGAAATCTCGAAGCCAATTTTCTTCCTTCAGGTTCTCCCTCTTTCACTCCATTTTTGATGTGGTTACTCCTCAAAGATAATTTGTTCATCATTTAATTTACTGTTCTGGGATATACATGTTTGTCACTTGTTTTTATGTCCATCAAAATGTTTTCCAAAAGAACTCTTCTTTCAAGATCTCCCCTTTTACCTCTCATTCAAGGTTGATGGTTCTTGTATCAAGTATGTTGTTCCCTCTTTCTTTTGGGAACCCAAAGCTTATGAATGTGTTATTATGAGATGAAACCCATTCCTTTACATGGGTTATTTATTTAAATGTTTGATATGTGTTCTATGTGGCAAGCATGATAATGATAAAGTTATGATGTGACGGGTGCACCCGGAATTATACAGCGCAATATGAATGTTTAAATGTGACGGGTGCACCCGGAATTATATAGCACTCCAATGCATTGGGTAAAGTGATGAATCTCATGAGTAAATGTGAAATGATGTGTGAACATGATGCTAGCTTTGTTAACAAGAATGTGTGGTAGTTAACCACTAAGACATGATGTTTCATTTTTATGCATTGCCACATTTCAAGTTTATTATTTATGCTCCTCTCATGTTCATGATCTTTTTCCTATGTCATGATTATGCTCACCCCATGATATATTGTTCTTATATATCCTCTTACTGGGCTTTTAGCTCACCCCTTTTGATGTATATCCTCAGGTGGCTAGATGTACTAAGGAGAGGACAAGTGCCACTAATAAGCTAGTGAAGAAGAAATTAAATAAATGTTTATGCTTGATGTTGTACTTGTTATGTATTGTCCTAGATTTCCCAAGACACTAAACCTACGGATCCTCTATGTGTAATACTATTATGTTGTTTATCTTTGAAATGATGTAATATTAATGAAATAAAAGTCCAGGTTGCTATATTTACCCCATGGATTTCCCAGAAAAGCCCCAACCGAGCTAACTAAAAGAGAAAAAGTACCCCTGACAGATGTGGTCCCTCCTCCTTTTTATAACTAAAAAGATTCCTCTCTTCTAACTGCGTCCACCTGCTAAATACCTGAAGTACCCCTGAGTGCCTCCCCCCTAACCTCTCCACCTCTGTATCCTGTGGCCCACTTCCTCTCTAACTGCCTACTCCAGCTCAACATTACGTAGGCCACTTGCGCTCTCACCTGATGCCATGGGTTTCCTTTGAATGAAGTATACTACCCAATCAGCAGGATGGTACGAGCATCTATCATTGTCTTCCCCTAAAGAGTCAGTCTTGTCCTCAAAACTGAAAGTAGGGAATTGGTTTTGGAGGGTGAATTTGTCTCCCCAAGTGGCCTCTTCAGGTAGTTTTCCAGCCCACTGGATCAAGAATTGAGGGAGCCCAAAGTCATCCTGCAGCACTGTTCGGGTAGACAGAATTCAGTCTAGATGAGGCCAATTTACTGGGTCCCTGAGGCAGTAAGTAGGGAGCTGGACCTGCACAGGGTGATGTCCCACTGCTGGTTTCTATTGGGACAGTTGAAAAATGGGGTGTGTTAGAGCCATAGGAGGTAAATCGAATTAATAGGCGAAGGGGTCGATTTGTTTGGTAATGGATAAAGGTCTGTAATAATAGGGTTCCAATTTCTGATTGATTCGATGTCCCAAGGAATACTGTTTATGTGGTTAGAGTTTGAGGTACACTGCCTCACCCACTTTTAAAGTCATAGAATGACGATGGGGATCATCCTGGAACCTTATAAAGTCTTGGGACCGATGTAAATGCCTATGTAGTTGAGACAAGGCCTCATGGTGGTCAAGAAGCGTTGAAGCGACAACATCGGCTTTGAGATCAGACGGTCGAAAACTGAGGAGGGAGGGAGTCTTGCGACCATAAACCACCTCGAAATGTGTGGTGTTAATATAAATATGCCACATGGTATTGTAACAAAGTTCATCCCACATAATCTAGTAAGTTAAAGTCTTGGGCAGATCTCCCCCAAAACAACGAAGGTATGTTTCCAAGAAATGGTTAACCACCTCTGTTTGGCCGTCTGTTTGAGGATGGTAGGCAAAACAAAATTTGAGAGTAGTTCCTTGGAGGTGAAACAGCTCAGCCCAAATGTGACTGAGAAAATGTGGATCTCGGTCACTGATAATGGAATTGAGAATTCCATGTAAACGGATGACTTCCCACGCAAAAACAAAAATCCACTATTTTAGCTATAAAAGGAGGTTAGAGAGGGATAAAATGGGCGTACTTAGAGAGGAGATCCACAAACACCAAAATAACTTCATATCCATGGGACTTAGGGAGCCTCATAATGAAATCCATAGAAAGATCAGCCCAAACCATGGATGGGATGTCTGATGGTTGAACTAAACCAGCCGAGGAAAGGGTAGATTATTTTAATCATTGGATAATATCACACTGTTGGACAAAATGACGAACCCGTTTTTTCATGCCAACCAAATAAACATTTTCAGTTAACTGGTGGTAGGTGATATTATATCCATTGTCCCCCATGAGGGGTTGAATGGAACTCTGTGAGCAGCCTGGGTATCCAAGGCGAAGCCGCTGAAATTACTAGGCGACCCTTGTAGAGAAGGACCCCATGAGAATAGGAAAATCCAGCCTTAGTAGGCTACTGATTTTGTAAGGCAGAGATGATTTTGGTGAGATAAAGGGCATTGAGAACTCCCTCAGCAAGCATTGCAACAGCTGGCCAAACCGGAAAAGAATGTAACAACAAAAACTGGCTCATATAATGTTTTCTGGGAAAAGCATTGGCGACAGAATTCTGGCGACCAGGTTTGTATGAGATCTCAAACTGACAACCCAGATGTTTGGCTATCCAGCATTGTTGGTCAGCCATTGTAATAAGGTATTTCAAGCTATAGTGGTCTGAATAAACTGTAAAGGGGCAACCTAAAAGATAAGGGCGCCAGTGTTGGATGGCCAAAACCAAGGTCATGACCTCCTTTTTATAAGTTGACTTGGTCATTGTTTGAGGTAATAATGCCTTGATGAAAAAGGAAACAAGATGGCTATGCTGGAGAAGAATGACGCCCACCCTAGTATCGGAAGCATCACATTCGATGGAAAATAGACTGGAAAAATCCGGAAGTGTTAGGACTGATGCTATGGTGATCAGATGTTTTACCTGTTGGAAGGATTTTTGAGCTGCAGGTGTACAATGGAACCCTTATTTCTTTGTAAGGGCCCTGAGGGGCTGTTCCACCGATCCATAATTCGGAATAAATTTGCAGTAATAGCTAGTGAGGCCCAGAAAACTGCGGATGCCCCGAACAGAATGTGGTGTTGGCCAATCCAAAACGACTTGTATTTTAGCTGGATCCCTCAAAACAAAAGCACAAAAAATGACCTGGGCCAGGTATTCTATAGTGCCCTGGACAAAGTGAAATATTTTGTGATTGACACAGAAATGGCCAGTGGCAAAGACCTGAAAAACAGCCTCCAAATTTGATATATGTTTGGGCCGATCTAGGTTGTAAATAAGGATGTCATAAAAAAATGAGGACAAAAGCATCTAAAAAAGGATTAAATAGATCATTCATTTTCACTTGGAATGTTGAGGGAGCATTGGTGAGGATGAAAGACATAACCAAGAATTCATAGTGGTCGTTGTGTGTCTGAAACGATGTTTTCGCAATATCCCTCTCATGTATTCGGATTTGATGGTAGCCCAACTTGAGATACAGTTTGGAAAAATAAATTACCCCATGAAGCTCCTCCAAGAGTTCCTTGACTACCGGGATAGCAAATTTTTCGAGGAAGGTGACTTTATTTAGAGCACGATAATCAATACAAAACCGCCAGGAGCCATCCTTCTTTTGAACAAGGAGTACGGGGATGTAAAAAGAACTTGTACTATTTCTGATTAACTGTTGGTGGATCAATTGATGAACTTTTCCTTCAATTTCATTTTTCTGGATGTGGGGGTAGTGCAAAGGGAGAAGCGAAAATGGGTCTTGATGAGGTTGAAGGCAGATGGCATGGTCACGATGGTTGGGGCGAGGAAATACTATGGTTTCTGTAAAGACATGCTGAAAAGTGGTGAAACAACTTATACAATAGGATGTTGAGGGGGAGTTAATTCTAAAGCAGTGCTACCATATCGAGTTCCCAATATGAGGTGTTTGGTGCCCGAACTAATGGATCTGAGGGGGATATCAGACAATGGGAAGGTTGGCTGAGGGGTAGAGCAATCCCTGTAAATAGTGTGATGCTGGCCATCAGTATAGAATTGCATGGTCAGAGTCCTCCAATTAATATGCATATCTCCCAATGTACGAAGCCAATCAATGCCAAGGATGAGGTCCAAACTGCTGATGTCGAGTATATGGACCGTAAAGGAGGATGTGAAAGCACCCATTGTGAGGGGAAGATTGTATGAAATTCCTTGATACCAGAGTTTTTGGCCATCACTCAATTTGATACTTAGTCGTGTCGAAGTATGGATGGGAATTTTCAATAATTTGTCTAACCTGGGGGAGATGTAATTATGAGAAGATCCGCTGTCGATTAAAACCATAAGTGGAATCCGCACAATTTTAGATGCATATTTCATAGAGAAGCAGTCCGCAGGAAGAGGTATTGGGTCAGAGCAAGAGGAGGCTAAAATATGATATGATAACACAGTAAATTCTGCTTTAGTAGGTGGGTCTGGAGGACAGGGAGTGTTGGGAGAAATTGTTGGGTAGTCTTCATCGTCTCCCAATACAAGCACCTGTAATTTAGGATCAGGAAATTTATGCATAGATGAATACGAGAGACCTCAATGAAAACAAAGTCCCTTTTTACGACCCTCCTCCCGTTCTTGAGGGGATAACTATTTAACAGTGCAAGTATGGGGTGGATTCAAAGGGAGAGGAGGTGGGCGCCCACGACAAGTAAGAGGACTGATTGTAGGGATAGGGTGTGGTCGAGAGGAAGACGGGAAAGACGTTGATGGGTGGGTAGTGGATGGGGAAAATACAATATTACGGCAAGGAGAAGCAGGATTTCCCTTACAGAAAACAAATCATTGTGGCGCGCCACCAGCATGGCTTGGATTCACGTCAAAGGGTTTTGGATGCGTACCCAATCGCGAATGTATTCTTGGAACCCATTGAGAAAATAACCCACATATTTCTGATCTGATTACCGAGGGAGAAGAGAAACCAAATATTAGAATTTCTCTATATAATCAGTCACAAAGCCTAACTACTGAAGAGAAATGAGTTCTTCGTAAGGATTCGGAAATTGAAGGCCACTAAAACATTCCATAATTTCCTCTTTAAAGACTGACCAAGAGAGTTGAGGATGAACTTCAATTAAAATAGGAACCAATGAATCGAACAACCTTCCATAATCAACTGATCCAGCTGGATCTTCATATGTTCTGGTGTATGATGGACCCGAAAATATAATTTAGAATGAGATAGCTACCCCTGAGGATCAGCACCATCAAACAGAGGGAGATCAAGGTGGTGAGGTGTGGACAACTCAATGGTGGGTAACTGCGGATCCCCAAGTGTCGGTGGAAGATGAGGGTTGAGAGGGGGAGGATCATCTGTTGGCGCCAAAGTTGTAGCAGAATTGGTGGTGAGCTGAGCCAAGGGAGCGACATCTAGAATCAGATGTTTATCGAGTCGGCGTAGAATATAAGTAAGATAAGAGCAGTCTTCCTCTAGACCCAGAGAGTTATTGTTAACAGAAGTAGATAAAGAATTAAATTTCTCCATTACCGATTCCAAACGTTGCTCAACCAGGTCCTGGTGAGAATACTGGCACGTATCCATAGAAGAAGATAATAGGGGTTGTGCGACTGGTGGAGAAGAATGGCAGGCCAGACCAAGTTGATACAAACCTCCCTTTTCATAAACAATAGAGGCTCTGTTTTTAAGTAAAATCTTCCAATTACAGAAGCTAAGATATAGGGAAACAGAAAATATGTACAACATGAATCCTTTACCCCAGGGATTTCCAGCCCAAGCCCTAGCCGAGCTAAGTGAAAGTGAAAAAGTACCCCTGACAGATGTGGACCCTCTTCCTTTTTATAAAAAAAATATTCCTCTCCTCTAACATCCTACCCTTCTAAATACCTGAAGTACCCCTGAGTGCCTCCCCCCCTAACCACTCCAACTCAGCATCCTAGGGCCCACTTCCTCCCTCTCTAACTTCTTGCTTCAACTTAGCATTACGTGGGCCACTTGTTCCCTCACCTACTACCCAGGGTTTCCTTTTCCTGGAGTAGACTACCCAATCATCAGGATGGTACAAGCCTCTATCATTGTCGTCCCCTAAGGATTCACCTTTGTCCTCAAAACTGAAAGTAGGGAATTGGTTTTCGAGGTGAATTTGTCTTCCCAAGTGGACTCTTCAAGTGGTTTTCCAGCCCACTGGATCGGGAATTGAGGGAGGCGAAACTCATCCTACAGCAACGTTCAGGTGGACAGAATTTGGTCCAGATGAGGCCAATTTACTGGGTCACTGAGGAGGTTGGTAGGGAGATGGACCTGCATAGGGTGATGTCCCATTGCTGGTTTCAACATAGAAACCTGAAATATGGGGAGTATTCAGGCCGTAGGAGGTAAATCAAGTTGGTAAGCAATGGGGCCGATTTGTTTGGTAATGGAGAAAGGTCCGTAATAACAGGGTGTCAAATTTGGATTGATTCAATGTCCCATGGACTGCTGTTTAAGTGGTCAGAGCTTAAGTTAAACTGCCTCACCCACTTTGAAAGTCAAATAACAACGATGGGGATCATCCTGGCGCCTCATGAGGTCTGGGACCGAAGTAAATTCTTGTGCAGTTGAGCCAAGGCCTCCTGGCTGTCAAGAAGCGTTGTAGCGACAATTTCAACTTTGAGATCGGAGGGTAGAAAACTGAGGAGGGAGGGAGGATTGCGACCATAAACCACCTAGAAAGGTGTGGTGTTAATAGAACTATGCCACATGGTATTGTAACAAAGATCGGCCCATGAGATCCAGTAAGTCTATGTCTTGGGATGATCTCCCGCAAAACAGTGAAGGTATGTTTCCAAGAAATGGTTATCCACCTCCGTTTGGCCATTCGTTTGAGGATGGCAGGTGGAACTAAATATGAGAGTAGTGCCTTGGAGGTGAAACAACTCAGCCCAAAAGTGACTGAGAAAAAGAGTATTCCGGTCGCTGATAATGGAATTGAGAATTCCATGTAAAAAGATGAATTCCCGGGAAAAAACAAAAACCCATTGTTTTAGCTGTAAAAGGATACCCGATAAGGATGAAATGGGTGTACATGGAGAGGAAATCCACAACCACCAAAATAACTTCATAGCCATGGTAATTATGATCCCCGTAATGAAATCCATAGAAATATCAGCCCAAACCATGGATGGGATTTCCAATGGTTGAAGTAAAACAGCTGAGGAAAGGGTATAGTATTTAAATCATTGGAAAACATCACACTGCTAGAAAAAATATTGAACCCATTTTTTCATGCCAACCCAATAAACATTTTTTGCTAACTTGCGATAGGTGCTATAAAATACAGTGTCCCACCTGAGGGGTTGTATGGAACTGCGCGATCAGCCTGGGTATCCAATGTGAAGCCACTGAAATGATTAGGTGAACCTTGTAGAGAAGGACCCCATGAGAATAAAAAAAATCCATCTATAGTAGGAATCTAATTTTGTAAGTCCGAGATGATTTTGCTGAGATAAGGGTCAGTGAGAACTACCTTAGTATGCAATGGGGCAACTGGCCAAACTGGAGAAGAATGCAACATCAAAAATGGGCTCGTATACTATTTTCTAGTCAATGAATTGGTGGTAGAATTTTGGCAACCAGGTTTTTATAAGATCTCAAACTGATAACCCAGAAGATTAGATATCTAGCATTGTTAGTCAGCTATGGTAATACGATGCTGGAGGAGGTATTTCAAGCAACGGTGGTCTGAATAAACCGTAAAGGAGTATCCTAGAACATAAGGGCGCCAGTGTTGGATGGCCAAAACCAAGGTCATGAACTCTTTTTTGTAAGTTGACTTGGATAGTGTTTGAAGGGATTAGACCTTGCTAAAAAAGGCAACAGGCCGACTATGTTGGAGAAGAACGGAGCCCACCATAGTACCAGAAGAATCACATGTTAGGGAAAATGGACTGGAAAAATCCGGAAGTGTCAGGACTGGTGCTGTGGTGATCAAATGCTATAACTGTTGGAAGGCTTGTTAAGTTGTGGGTGTCCAATGGAACCCTTCTTTCTTAGTAAGGGAACATAGGGGTTATGCCACCGACCCATAATTGTGAATAAATTTTTGGTAATAGCTAGTGATGCCCAGAAAACCACGTACGCCCTGAAAAGAATGTGGTGCCATCCAATCCAACACGATTTGAATTTTAGCTGGATCCATCGAAATGCATGCACGGGAAATGACATGGCCCAGGTATTCAATAGTCACCTGGCCTAAGTGGAATTTTTTGAGATTGACACAGAAATGGCTAGTGGGTAAGACTTAAAAAATAGCCTGAAAATTTGATATATGAGTGGGCCAATCCGGGCTATAAAGAAGGATGTCATAAAAAATGAGGATAAAAGCACGCAAAAAGGATGAAAGAGACCATTCATTGTCACTTGGAATCTTGAGGGATCATTGGTGAGACCAAAAGACATAACCAAGAATTCATAGTGGCCTTTGTGTGTCCGAAATGATGTTTGTCAATATCCTCCTCACGCATCTGGATTTGATGGTACCCCAACTTGAGGTCCAGTTTGGAAAAATAAATTTCCCGATGAAGCTCATCCAATAGTTCCTTGACTACTGGAATATAAAATTTATCTGGGAAAATGACTTTATTTAGAGCGCGATAATCAATACAAAACCGCAAGGATCCATCTTTCTTTCGAACAATGAGTATAGGGATAGAAAAAGCACTTGTACTATTTCTGATTAACCCTTGATGGAGCAATTTTTGAAATTGTCTTTCAATTTCATTTTTCTTGATGTGGGGTAGCGCTAAGGGCAATCCAAAACCGGGCATTGATGTGGCTGAAGGCAGATGGCCTGGTCACGGTGGGTGGGGGGAGGAAGGCCTACAGTTTCTATAAAGACGTGATGAAAAGTGGGGAAAACATCCTGTAGATAATCTTGTTGAGGGGGAGTTAATGCTGAAGCAGTACTACTGTATCGAGTGCCCAATATGAGGCGTTTGGTTCCCGAACTAATTTCCACGAGGGGGATATTAAACAATGGGCAGGTTGGCCATGGGGTAGAGCGAACCCCATAAATAGTGTGATGTTGGCTATCAGTAGAGAATTGCATGGTCAGCGTCCTCCAATTAATATGCATATCTCCCAACATATGAAGCCAATCCATTCCAAGGATGAGGTCAAAACTTCCGATGTCAAGTATATGGACTGTAAGGGATGATGTGAAAGGACCCTTTTTGAGGGGTAGATTGATTGAAATTCCTTGTGGACAGAGTTTGTGGCCATCACCCAATTTGATACAGAGTCGTGTTGAAGTATAGATAGAAATATTCAACAATTTGGCCAACTTGGGGGATATGTAATTATGAGAAGATCTGCTATCGATTAAAACCATAAGTGGTACCTTGATGTACATGTATTTTTATTGTATTTTTATAATTTTCTACCGAAATTTTAATTAATTAGTTTAACCATTTTCTATATTTTTTGTTTATTTTTGTAGTTTTGCAGTAGTTTAGATATTTTGATAATTTTTAGTTAATTTATATACTTATATTAGTAATTTAATATTTTCATTAGTTATATTAATTTTATATATTATATTTAACACTATAATATTATTATTAGTTTCTCTAATGTTAGTTTATTTTATTTTATTAATTTATATATATATTTTAATTCTCTTTTTATAGTTTATTTGATTTCGTTATTTTGTTCCATTAATAAAAAAATATTTGTTATTATTTTATTATTATATTTAATAAATATTATATTTAATTACATGTTCATTAATATTTAATTGTTATTATTATTATTGTTTTTGTTTTTCTTGTTGTTTTTTAACCATGAGACTAATTGATTATGTTTAATTTTTAATTAGATTTAATTTGTGATTTTAATTTTTCTTTTGTTTTGACTTTTCTCCCACTTCTCTCCCAACCCACCCTCTTCCACGTCACCCCTCTAGCCATCTAATTTTATCTCTCCAATCACCCCTCCCCCTCCCCTCATCTCACGCCCCACCTCCCTATTTACCCGCCTCCCCTTTCTATCCACCTTTCCCACTCGCCCGCCTCTCTCTCTCACACACTTTCTCTCCAATACCCTCCCCAACCTCACGCCCCTCCCCTCTCCCTATTCATCCTCTACCCCCCATCCGTCCCTTCTCTCTCGACTAATACCCAGGACCCGCCACCCCTCCTCTTGGATTCCCAGCTGCCATTTCCCTCTACCTGCTCCCCTCACCCACTACCCATTTCCCCCATCGCCCTCCTCGCTATTCCTTGGACCCCAATATACCTCCGCCCCATCCTCTCCTCCCTATACCCGCCACCCCCTTAATCACCTAGTTCCCTTCTTGTCATCAGCTGATCCCCTCTCTTCTTAGGTTCTCACCAGCAAACCCAAGGCGAACCACGACGGCTAGTCTCCCCTCCGCTGACTAGAACAACATCCATCGGCCAGCCTCCTTCATTCTATGTGAGCAGTAGTGGTTTGAGTGCTTCATCGACGTTCAGTTTACTTCTGAATATCGGCGTTGTGCACCAAGAACAAATACAAATCCAATCATTTTGGTAGCTGCGTGATGATGTGGTTCGACGTTGCGGCAATTAGTGGATTAATGATTTTTATTTTGTGATTGTTGAAGACATCTCACAGTGACTAAAACAACTACATGAGCATAATGATATCTTTTATTTATTATTTTATGTGTCGTGTCTTCGCGATTGTTGAGTAATTTCATTTGTGTTTGAGTTGTGACAAATGTGACAGTGAAAGCATGTCTTTAATTTATTCTTATGTTTGATTACCTTTTGAATTAATTTCAATTGGTTGTTTATTTAATTAACTATATTTTCATTTAAATTAATTTTCATTTGGGCTCTGCACACATGATTTAGTGCCCGTTCATGTGATACATAATAAGTAATCATGAAGGGAAGTTCATCAGAGAAATTATTTATCTGAAATTCGATCAAGCGCGTGAACGAATTCTGAATAAATAAATATATTAATTTAAAAATTATTATTTTGTGTGTGCGCTTCTTCAAACTTGCGTGAGTGATTCTGAATAAGTGATCTCATGTGAGCGAACCCAACGCAGGTAGATACTTCGACTTTGTGAGAAACAGGTCGTCGTATTTCACCAAGTGGCTTAATACTATAATGACACACAAATTATTCGTTAGGACAGAGAACAGAATGATGGATAATTTGTGTAAACATTATAATAATGTTTAACATCAGAGAACAAGACCAAATAGTATTTTGATTAAATTTGGAATCGGTGATAATTGAATAAATAAATATTAAAATGTGAGAATTAAATAATTTACATTTCATGCACTTGAACAGACTTCACGACTCTGACACTTCCATCTCCGCCAGTTTATTCCATAGCTTAATTTAGTTCACTTAGATAGTTTTAGTCAATTTAAATAGTCATTTTTAAAATAGTCATTTAGTTTTTAGAACTTAGTTGTTAATCACATAATTAAAGCTTATCTTCCTGAACATTCCTCCAAGGGGACATTTCTATTGTCTACTCACATTTTATTTGTGGTTCGACCCTTCTTGCCACTTCTACAGTAGTTGGTAGGATAATAAATATTTAAAATTTGCACGCGTAGCGACATGTGTGCCAAATTTTTGGCACCATTTCCAGGTAGAATAGTAGAATTAGGAGTTCCATTAAAAGAGTGATTTAGGTCAATTTTTTTTAAAAAAAACTAAAAAAACAGTTTACTACTCTATGAATTTTTTATTACAGGGATTTTCAAGACACCCAAATGTTTGAAATGTTGTGGGATTCACCACTCAATTACCACTAGTACCTGCCCTATGTAGACCCAACTCAAGGTATGATGTATAATGATTCACCGCACATGAGCTATCTATGTAATCCAATTTATTTCAATGACCCTTATTCAAGTCCATGCTATGATACCTATGAGAATATTTATTCTTGCTATGAAACAAGTCCTTATATATTTATTGATCATTTTCAAAGTCAATGCATTCCTGAAAATTTAGAACTTGATAATTCATATCAAAGAAATGATTCAATAATTGAGCACATCTTGCATTGTGTTATCACTGAGACAAATCGGAGGTTTGAACTTCAAGATGAACGCAATCCAATGTTGCTTTCGTCAGCAAAAGATCAAGAAAATCAATTGAAGAATTTTGTAAATCAAATGAATCATATTTCTGAACTAGCTGATTCATTACCACTTGATGATCTAATTCAAAACAATTCTTTTAAGGAGAGTGTAATAGAGGTTCCATTTGAACAACATCCATGTCCCGAGTCTGATAATAAGAATGATCTTCCTTTCTATCATAAAATTGATGACTCCCCTCCATCATAAAGTAGTTATTCCAATCTAATCAAATTTCAATAATATTTGAGCTTAGTATTCCACCCTGTTGAACATAATGGTCCCTAGGAAAATGTAATTTATAGTCATTCTTCTGTGAATTCACAAACCATCCATCCCAAAGTAGAATGGAAATGATCAATGTCTATCAAATCAAACGTTTTGAGGATGAAGAGGACATTGAACTAGGAACATTCTTTACCATGATAGATTTAGGATTGAACCAAGAGACAATGGATTGCCACACTCAAGAGGACATCACTTCAAATGACATCGAATCACCTCTTTCTAAAAATCATTATGATTCCGAAATTTTTTATAAAATGGAGACATCTGATACTTTTTTGGAGTCAGATAATCAATCAGCATTGGTGGTAGAGAACACTCATAATTTTCTAGAAACAATTGAAGAATGGGATTTCTTTGAGGATCCTGAGTTTGCGGTGAAACATGTACTAATAGAGAAATATGATGAGGGCGGTATAGAAGATTTTTTTTAAAAATATTTCATTCTTGACATAATAGAGTCGTCTGCTCTAATTGATCCCGCACCACTTTCTCCATGCGTCGAGGTTAAAAACACTTCACTTTAAATACCCATATATGCTAAAAATATTTTTGACCTTGGCACAATCAATGAAACCATCAAGCATGAATTGAGTTGGAAACCAGTAGATTTCCCCGTGCTAGTGGTTGGGTGTGAAAATGAATTGGGGTACATAATCAACCCAGATAATTCATTCAAGGATGTGATGGATATAATCCAACCACTGAAGAAGTTTGGTAAATGCATCTTTTCACCTGTGCACATTCAAAGTGGTAATCTTCTTAATCTTTCCGCTAACGACTTTTTCCCAAAATTCAACTATTCGACGAGTCTTTCTTCAGGAGAGGAATATTCATTCCCTTATTATTTGGAATATTTTAATTTGATTCCACACATCCATTATTCTAACAAGATTCTGTTGAGATATTGTGCAGCTTGCAAGATAAACTCATCTTCAACGAATGGATTCCACACTTCTACTGAAAAAGAAGCAGATGCACGGTTTGCATTTCTGTTCGATCCTGGTGGAGTTTCAACAACGTCTGGATAAAGACGAAGTAAACATAGCTCTCAATGGGTGGCAACCCATCATTTGTTTGTTTTCATTTCACTAAATTTAATTTAATTTAATTTAGTTTTATTTTAAATAAAAGCCATGCATTTCCTGCAATATGTTTTCTCCTAGAACTGCAGTGGATTTAAATTCATCAAAAATATTTTTATCATCCACATTATTTTGATTATGGTGTGACTTCTTTGATATGATGCGTGCATATGTTGTCAACATATAGGTTTTACAGGTATACCATTTCTGGAGCTTCATCAGATACAAACAGCCTCTTCGCATCTATCTGCACTTACACAGGGAAGTGTTTTATGTTTTCCATATTTTATACTTCTAAAAACACCATGTAAACTAACAAAAAACAAAAAAAAAGAAAATTTTGAAAAATGAAAGAAAACTAACATTCCTGTCTTTGATGAACCCACATGAAAGCTGCTGTATTTTTTCGCGACACAGTCGTGAACATACCACTTGTGTCCCTAGGAAGTTTGAGCACCCGATTCTTGTTTTGAATTCTTTGATCCTTGATCTCATGACTTAGATGATTTCTGATATTATTTCATGCTTTAAAAATGTTTTTCAAAAACTTTTATATTTTTGAGACACTTATTTTCACTTATTCTCATCTGTGATGTCCAACATTATATTTCCATACCCATGAGGACTCTGATCCATTTTAAATCATCTCTTATTTATCTTTTTCTTGAGGGAATCTCAACCATGTTATGTCTTCTAGAACTTTCCATGTTTTTCCATCAAAGCGATAAGAATTTTGAAAGTTGCACTAAAACGATCAAGGCATCTGTTTGATATTTTAGCATCATTGACCCACTGACCCACCCATATATTTTCTCCATCGTGTAGCCCTTAGAATCCATGAAGAATCCTTTTTTAGGATAATCCCATAACTGATACCCTTCCCTACCCATTTCTTGAATTTCTGCATGATAATTTTCAATCTAAGTGTGGGGGAGAGATTTACTCATGGAGAGGGTTCTTTAGGGGAAGTGAGTCATTTGATGCACATGGATTGAAATTGTCTCATCCTTATCATCTGAGTTATTTTTCACAGTTGCCACATATATTACATATATATATATATATAGGAATATGTAATCTTTTTGGTTCCAAAAATGAGTACATTGGTGGTCATTACGCGGTAACCCTCAACTTTGGGGATACCTACAAAAGTGATGATTCATTACTCCAGGAACTAGGAAGTTTTCTATATGACCTACTTTCATTGAGATGTTATAGCATATACGCTACTTTTTTACCATTATTTGTTATTATTTTCTGACATTTATTTCATGGGGTTTTATAGTTGACTGTCAACTATTTTTCTTGACCATATTATTTGAGTGAGTTGTGTCTTAAAAAAAGAGAAAAATATTGGATTATCACATGCATGGAGATAAGGAATGTTTTAAGTGTGGGGAAGCGAGAGTTTGAGTTGACATTTGGATTGAAAAATATCATGCATTTATTTCAAGATTCAACTATCCTTTTTATCAAAAAGATATCAATTTGTTACCCACTGTCCTGCAACCTCAGAGACATTTGAACCTCATGTAAAGTCCTTGAGATTGGTGCATTCTTTTGATTTCCACTAGTGGAGATGTGAAATTAATGACATGCCTATGGTAAGCATGCATGTGTATGAGAATTGAGTAAAACATTGATAACATATTATGAGAGATGAGAGTGATGGAAAGGTAGGTCACATGATACATGAGTGCACGTACTTGTTTTGAAAAGAATGCATGTGAATGAAAAATTGTTCTTGAACATTGAAGTTTTAAATGAAGCATGATATTTTCTGAGTAAAAGAGATTGAAAAAATTTGAACTTTTAATTTTGATGTTTTGATTTGTCTATGGGTCCACTTGTGTTTTCCTTCCAATTGTTTTTCCCATAAGTGAAAAAGTTTAAGTGTGGGGGATTTTATGTGAATGTATTTTGATTGTATTTTTATATTTTTCTAACATAATTTTAATTAATTAGTTTAACCATTATTTATATTTTTAGCTTATTTTTGTAGGTTTGTATTAATTTAGATATTTTGATAATTTTTAGTGAATTTATATACTTATATAATTAATTTAGTATTTTTATTAGTTATATTAATTTTATATATTATATTTAACAATATAATACTATGATTAGTATCTCTAATGTTAGTTTATTTTATTTTATTAATTTTTATGTATATTTTAATTCTCTTTTTATATGATATTTTATATCATTATTTTGTTGCATTAATAAAATATTTTTTTCTATTAGTTTATTATTATATTTAAAAAATATTATATTTAATTACATGTTCATTAATATTTAATTGTTGTTATTATTATTATTATTATTTTAACCTTGAGACTAATTGATTATTTTTAATTTTTAAGTTTAAATTAGATTTAATTTTTGATGTTAATTTTTCTTTTGTTTTGACTTTTTCTCCCACTTTTCTCTCAACCTCCCCCTCTTCCAGATCACCCCTCTAGCCCCTCTCATTTTATCTGTCCAATCACCCATCCCCCTCCCCTCATATCATGCCCCACCTCCCTATTTACCCACCTCCCCTTTCTCTCTACCTTTCCCACTTGGCCGCCTCTCTCCCTAACACTCCCTCTCTCCAATCCCCTCCGAAACCTCACGCCCCTCCCCTCGCCCTATTCATCCTCTACCCCAGCCACCCCTTCTCTCTTGACTAATACCCAGGACCCGCCACCCCTCCTCTTGGATTTCCAGCCACCATTCCCCTCTACCCGCTCCCCTCACCCACTACCTATTTCCCCTATCTCC
Source organism: Viscum album (assembly GCA_963277665.1). Taxonomy (NCBI): domain Eukaryota; kingdom Viridiplantae; phylum Streptophyta; class Magnoliopsida; order Santalales; family Viscaceae; genus Viscum; species Viscum album. The sequence continues at coordinate 60,576,660 of OY728158.1, forward strand.
CCCTCAATATTCCCTGGACCCCAATATCCCGCCGCCCCATCCTCTCCTCCCTATACCCACCACCACCCTTAATCACCCACCTCCCTTATTATCACCCCCCGATCCCCTATCTTCTTAGGTTCTCACCAGCAAACCCCAAGGCGAACCACGACGGCCGGTCTCCCCTCTGCGGACCAGAACAACATCCGGCGACCAGCCTCATTCATTCTGTGTGAGAAGTAGTGGTTTGAGTGCTTTATCGACGTTCGGTTCACTTTTGAATATTGGCGGTGTGCATCAAGAACGAATACAAATCCAATCATTTTTGTATCTGTGCGATGATGTGGTTCGACATTGCGGCGATCAGCAGATTTAAGATTATTATTTTGCGATAATTGATGGCGTCTCGCGGTGACCACAACAATGACACGAGCATGGTGATATCTTTTATTTATTATTTTTTGTGTCGTGTCATCACGATGGTTTAGTAATTTCATTTGTGTTGGAGTTGTGAAAAATGTGACGGTGAAAGCATGTCATTAGTTTAATTCTATGTTTGATTTCCTTTTGAATTAATTTCAATTGGATGTTTATTTAATTTATTGTATCTACATTTAAATTAATTTTCATTTGGGCCTTGCACACATGCTTTGGTGACCGTTCGTGTGATACTTAATAAGTAATCATGAACGAAAGTTCAGCAAAGAATTTATTTATCTAGAATTCGATCAAGCACGCGAGCGAATTCTGAATAAATAAATATATTAATTGAAAAATTAATATTTTGTGTGTGTGATTCTTCAAACTTGTGTGAGTGATACTGAATAAATGATCTCATGTGAGCGAACCTGACGCAGGTAGATACTTCGACTTTGTGTGAAACAGGTCATCTTATTTCACCAAGTGATTAAATGCTATAATGACACGCAAACTATTCGTCAGGATAGAGAATGAAATGACGGATAATTTGTGTAAACATTAGAATACTGTCTAACATTAGAGAACGAGACCAGATATTATTTGGATTAAATTTGGAATCGGTGATAATTGAATAAATAAATACTCAAATGTGGAAAATAAATAATTGACATTGTATGCACTTAAACGGATGTTAGGACTCTGACACTTCCATCTCCACCAGTTTATTCCATAGCTTAATTTAGTTCACTTAGATAGTTTTAGTCAATTTAAATAGTCATTTTTAAAATAGTCATTTAGTTTTTAGAAATTAGTTGTTAATAACACAATTAAAGCTCATCTGGCTGAACATTCCTCCAAGATGACATTTCTAGTGTCTACTCACATTCTCTATGTGGTTCGACCCTGATTGCCACTTCTACAGTAGTTGGTAGGATAATAAATATTGAAAATTTTCATGTGTTGTGACATGTGTGCCATACCCCCACAATTGTAGCTGCGACATTCGTAGAGGAGTAGTCCGCATGAAGAGGTATTGGGTTAGAGCAAGAGGAGGCTAAATTGTGATATGATAACATAGTGCATTATTCTTCAGTAGGCAGGTCTAGAGGACATGGAGTGTCGGGAGAAATTGTTAGAGAATCTTCACCATCACCCAATACAAGCACCCATAATTTAGGATCCGGACATTTAAGCATAGATGAATACGGGAGACCACAACGAAAACAGAGGACCTTTTTACGCTGCTCCTCCCATTCTTGAGGGGACAACTATTTAATAGTGCGAGTATGGGGTGGATTCAAAGGGAGAGGAGGTGGGTTCCCAAGACAAGCAAGAGGACTGATTATAGGGACAGGGGGAGGTCGAGCAAAAGACTAGAAAGACATTGATGGGTGGGTAGGGGTAGGGGAAAATACAATATTACGGTGAGGAGAAGCAGGACTGTCCTTACAAAAAAAGTTCAATGTGGCCCACCACCCACCTGGCTTGGATGCACGTCAGAGGTTTTCAGATGCCTACACAATCGTGAATGTCTTCTTAGAACCCGTTGAGAAAATAACCCACATATTTCTTCTCCGGTTGCTGAGGGAGAAGGGATACCAAATATTCAAATTGCTCTATATAATCAGTCATGGAGCCTGACTACGGGAGAGTAGCGAGTTCATCGTAAGGATCCTGAAGTTGAAGGCCACTAAAACATTAGATATGTTCCTCCTTAAAGAGTGACCAAGAGAGTTGAGGAAGAACATCAATTAAAATAGAGAACCAATGAATCACACGACCTTCCATACCCAACTGAGATAACTGGATATTCATGTGTTCTGGTGTCTGATGGACCCGAAAGTATAATTTAGCACGAGATAGGTACCCTTGAGGATCAGAACCATAAAACAGAGGGAGATCAAGGTGGTGAGGTGTGGACAACAAAATGGTGGGTAACAGTGGATCCCCAAGCATTGGAGGATGCTGAGGGTTGAGAGGAGGATCAGCTATTGGTGTCAAAGTTGTAGCAGAATCGGTGGTGAGCTGAGCCAAGGGAGTGGCATCCAGAACCAGATGTTTATCGAGTCAACATAGAATAGAAGTAAGATAAGAGAGGTATTCCTCTTGACCAAGAGAGATATTGTTAACAGATGGAGATAAATAATTAAATTTATCTGTTACCAATTCCAAACTCTATTCAACCAGGTCCAGGTGAGATTGATGGCACGTGTCCATGGAAGAAGACAATAGGGGTTGGGCGACTGGTGGAGAAGAACGAGAGGCCAGACCATGTTGATACAAACCTCCCTTTTCTCAAACAATAGAGGCTCTATTTTTAAGTCATGTCTGCCAATTACATAAGCTATGCTAGAGGAAAAATAGAAAAGAAGTACAAAATTATTCCTTTACCCCAAGGATTTCCCACCCAAGCCCCATATGAGCTAACTAAAATAGAAAAAGTACCCCTGATAGATGTGGCCCCTCCTCTTTTTTATAACCAAAAATATTCCTCTCCTCTAACATACTCCCCCTACTAAATACCTGAAGTACCCCTAAGTACCTCCTCCCATAACCGCTCCACCTCAGCATCATGTGGCCCACTTCCTCCCTCTCTAATCACATGCTCCAGCTCAGCATTACGTGGTCCACTTGTGCCCTCACTTGCTGCCCTGGTTTTCCTTTTCCTGGAGTAGACTACCCACTCGGTTGGATGGTATGGGCCTCTATCATTGTCGTCCCCTAAAGATTCAGTCTTGTCCTACAAACTGAAAGTATAGAATTGGTTTTGGAGGGTGAATTTGTCTTCCCATGTGGCCTCTTCAGGTGGTTTACCAGCCCACTAGATCAAGAATTGAGGGAGCTGAAAGTCATCATGCAGCAGCGTTCGTGTAGATAGAATTTGGTCTAGATGAGGCCAATTTACTGGGTCCCCGAGGAGGTCGGTAGGGAGCTGGACCTATACAAGGTGATGTCCCACTTCTAGTTTCAACTAAGACACATGAAAGATGGGGTGTATTCAGGCTGTAGTAGGTAAATCGAGTCGGTAGGCAATGAGGATGATTTGTTTGGTAATGGAGAAAGGTACCTAATAATAGGGTGCCAATTTCTGATTGATTCGATGTCCCATAGACTGTTGTTTATGTGGTCAGAGCTTGAGGTATAATACCTCACCCACTTTGAAAGTCACAGAATGATGATAGGGATCAGCATGGAACCTCATGAGGTCTTGGGACTAAAGTAAATGCCTGTGTAGTTGAGCCAAGGACTCCTGGCAGTCAAGAAGCGTTGTATCGACAACATCGACTATGATATCAGAGGGTAGAAAACTAAGGAGGGAAGGAGGCTTGCGGCCATAAACCACCTCAAAAGTTTTGGTGTTAATAGAACTATTCCACATGGTATTGTAACAAAGTTCAGCCCACGAGATCCAGTGTGTACAAGTCTTGTCCTGATCTCCCGCAAAACAACGAAGGTATATTTCCAAGAAATGGTTAACCACCTCCGTTTGGCCGTCAGTTTGATGATGGTAGATGGAAAAAAAATTTGAGAGTAGTTCCTTGGAGGCGAAACAGATCATCCCAAAAGTGACTGAGAAAAAGAGGATCCCAGTCACTGACAATGGAATTGAGAATTACATGTAAACGGACGACTTCATGGGGAAAAACAAAAATTCATTGTTTTAGCTGTAAAAGGATACTTGAGAAGGATGAAATGGGTGTACTTAGAGAGGCGATCCACAACCACCAAAATAACTTCATAGCAATGGGACATCGGGGGCCTCGTAATGAAATCCATAGAAAGATTATCCCAAACCCGGGATGGGATGTCCAATGGTTGAAGTAAACCAGCCGAGGAAATGGTAGAATATTTAAATCATTGGAAAATATCACACTGCTGGACAAAATGATGAACCCATTTTTTTCATGACAACCTAATAAACATTTTTAGCTAACCGACGGTAAGTGCGATAATATCCAGTGGCCCCCTTGAGGGGTTGTGTGGAACTCCGTGAGCAGCCTGGGTATCTAAGGTGAAGCTGCTAAAATGACTAGGCAACCCTTGTAGAGAAGGACCCCATGATAATAGGAAAATCCATCCATAGTAGGCTGCTGATTTTGTAAGGCTAATATGATTTTGGTGAGATAAGGGCCAATGAGAACTCCCCTAGTAAGCATTGCGGTAGCTGGCCAAACTAGAGAAGAATGAAACATTAGAAACTGGCTCATATCCGGTTTTCTGGACAAAGAATTGGTGGCAGAATTCTGGCGACCAGGTTTGTATAAGATCTCAAATTGATATCCCAGAAGTTTGGCTATCCAACATTACTATTCATCCATGTTAATATGTTGTTGGAGGAAGTATTTCAAGTTAAAGTGGTCTGAATAAAATATAAAATATTATCCTAGAAGATAAGGGTGCAAGTGTTGGATGGAAAAAACCAAGGTCATGACCTCATTTTTGTATGTTGACTTGGTTAGTGTTTGAGGGGATAAGGCCTAGTTGAAAAAGGCAACATGCCGGCTATGCTGGAGAAGAATGGCGCCCACCCCATTACCAGAAGCATCACATTCGAGGGAAAATGGAATGGAAAAATACGGAAGTGTCAGTACTGGTGCTATGGTGATCAAATGCTTTAACTATTGGAAGGATTGTTGAGTTGTGGGTGTCCAATGGAACCCTAATTTTTTTTATGGGCACTGAGGTGTTGTACCACCGACCCATAATTCTGAATAAATTTGCAGTAATAGCCAGTTAGACCCAGAAAACCACGGATGCCACAAATAGAATGTGGTGCTGGACAATCCAATATAACATTTATTTTAGCTGAATCCATAGAAACGCCAGCATGGGAAATGACATAGCCGAGGTATTCAATAGTCCCCTGGCAGAAGTGACATTTTTTTTCAATGTCACAGAAATGGCCAATGGCTAAGACCTGAAAAACAGCCTGCAAATTTGATATATGTTTGGTGCAATCCGGGATGTAAATAAGGATGTCATAAAAAAAGGGGACAAAAGCATGAAAAAAAAGGATGAAAGAGATCATTAATTGTCGCCTGGAAAGTTGAGGGATCTTTGTTGAGGTCAAAATACATAACCAAGAATTCATAGTGGCCGTTGTGTAACCAGAAATCTATTTTCTCAATATCCACTTCACGCATCTGGATTTGATGGTATCCCAACTTGAGATCCAGTTTGGAAAAATTAATTTCTCTATGAAGCTCATCCAAGAGTTCCTCAGTTACCAGAATTGGAAATTTATCAGTGACAGTGACTTTATTTAGAGAACGATAATCAATACAAAACCGCCAGGAGCCATCCTTCTTTCGAACAAAGTGTACGAGGCTGGAAAAGGCACTTGTACTATTTCTGATTAACCATTGGTGGAGAAATTGTTGAACTTGTTTTTAAATTTTATTTTTCTTGATATGCGGGTAGCGCTAAGGGTGAATCGAAACCGGTCCTTGATGAAGTTGAAGGTGGATGGTGTGGTCATGATGGTTGGGGGGAGGAAGGCCTACCGTTTCTGTAATGACATGCTGAAAAGTGATGAAGACATTCTGTAGAGAAGCGTGTTAAGGGGGAGTTAATGCTGAAGCAATTCTACCATATCGAGTGCCCAATATGAGTCATTTAGTGCCCGAACTAATGGCCCTGATGGGCCTATCAGACAATCAGCAGGTTGGGCGAGGGGTAGAGTGAACCCCGTAAATAGTGTGATGCTGACCATCAGTAGAGATTTTCATGGTTAGGGTCTGCCAATTAATATGGATATCTCCCAATGTACGAAGGAAAGCCATGCCCAGGATGAGGTCCAAACTGCCGATGTTGAGTATATGGACCGTAAGGGAGGATGTGAAAGCACCCATTGTGGGGGGAAGATTGCTTGAAATGCCTTGAGACCAGAGTTTGTGGCTATCACCAAATTTGATACGGAGTTGTGTTGATGTATGGATGGGAATATTAAATAATTTGGCCAACTTGGGGGAGATGTAATTATGAGAAGATCCGCTATCGATTAAAACCATAAGTGGTATCCCCCCAATTATAGCTGTAACTTTCATAGAGGACCAGTCCACATGAAGAGGTATTGGGTCAGAGCAAGAGGAGGCTAAACTGTGATATGATAACAGAGTACATTTTGCTTCAATAGGTGGGTCCGGAGGATAGGGAGTGTCAGGAGAAATTGTCGGGGAGTCTTCATTGTCACCCAATACAAGCACCCATAATATAGGATGAGGACATTTATTCATATATGAATATGATAGACCACAGTGAAAATAGAGGCCTTTTTTATGGCACTCCTCCCATTCTTGAGGGGACAACTATTTAACAGTGCAGGTTAGGGGTGGATTCAAATGGATAGGAGGTGGGCGACCAAGATAAGAAAGACGACGGATTGTAGGGACATGGGGTGGTGAGAAGAAGACTGGAAAGACATTGATGGGCAGGTAGGGGTAGGGTAAAATACAATATTACGGCGAGGAGAAGCAGGACTGCCCTTACGAAAAACAAGTTCAATATGGTGTGCCACCCGCATGGCTTGGATGCACGTCAGAGGGTTTTGTATGCCTACCCAATCGCGAATGTCTTCTTGGAACCCTTTGAGAAAATAACCCACATATTTCTACTCCAGTTTCTGAGGGAGAAGGGAAACAAAATATTCCAATTGCTCTATATAATCAGTAACAGAGCCTGACTGCTGAAGATAAGCGAGTTCTTCATAAGGATTCTAAAGTTGAAGTCCAATAATACGTTCCATAATTTCCTCCTTAAAGATTGACCAAGAGAGTTGAGGAAGAAATTCAATTAAAATAGAGAACCAATGAATCATAAGACCTTCCAAACTCAACTGAGAGAGCTAGATCTTCATGTGTTCTGGTGTATGATGGACCCAAAAATATATATCAACATGAGATATCTACCCCTGAGGATTGACACCATCAAACAGTGGGAGATCAAGGTGGTGAGGTTTAGACAACCTAATGGTGGGTAACATCGGATCCCTAAGCATTGGAGGAAGATGAGGGTTGAGGGGAGGAGGGTCAGCTATTGGCGCCGAAGATGTATCATAATTGGTGGTGTGCTGAGACAAGGGAGCGGCGTCCAGAACATGATGTTTATCGAGTCGGCATAGAATAGAAGTAAGATAAGAGCGGTATTCCTCTTGATGCAGAGAGATATTGTTAACTAAATCGGATAAAGAATTAAATTGCTTCGTTACCAGTTCCAAAAATTGTTCAACCAGGTCCATGTGAGATTGTTGGAACATTTCCATGGAAGAAGACAACATGGGTTGTGTGATTGGTGGAGAAGAACGGTAGGCTGTACCAAGTTGATACAGACCTCCCTTTTCATAAATAATAGAGGATCTATTTTTAATTCATGTATGCCAATTACATAAGCTAAGACAGAGGATAAATAGAAAAGAAGTACAATAGGAATCTTTTACCCCAGGGATTTCTCGCCCATGCCCCAGCCGAGCTAACTGAAATAGAAAAATTACCCCTGACAGATGTTTCCCCTCCTCCTTTTTATAACCAAAATGTTTCCTCTCCTATAACCGCCACCCCCTGCTAAATAACTGAAGTACCCCTAAGTGACTCCCCCCCTAATAGCTCCACCTTTGCATCTTGTGGCCCACTTCCACCCCCTCCAACTGCCTGCTCCAGCTCTGCAATACATGGGCCACTTGCGCCCTCACCTGCTTCCCTGGGTTTCCTTAGCCTGGAGTAGACTACCCAATCAACAGGATGGTCTGAGCCTCTATCCCTATACATCTTGGAGAAATAATCCTACAAATCCTTATAAATCATGGAGAAATGATGGTGTATATAAACATTCAACCTATGAGAATTATCTAATAAATTGATTTTTATATGTGTAATATATAAAAAAAATTTATCATTCCAAATTTATGAACTACATCATCTTTTGAAAAAATCATTTCATTTTTTCATAAAAACAGATCGGTAACATGTATATCCCAGAAAATCTAAGATAATTATTAAGAAATTAAATTTATGTAATATTAAAGGAATATCCATACTGAAAATGGGGTGAAAGAAGGAAAACCCTAAGAAAGCGAGTTGGGTTTGAGAATTCCCCTTACCTTATATCTGAACGCATGATATTATTTTTTATAGTTTGAAATTTACGATGATGAAGTTTTGAGTTTTGGAAGATGTTCAAAATGATTTTCAATCACTGCTTTATGGAAAAAATGTTTTTTTGTTCAATGGTTATTATTTCTTATACCTATTTCACTCACATAGACTTAGAATTTTTGGATAATAATATATCACATGAGTTTCAAGTGTTTCAATGATTTTGTTTCTTGGTTGACTATAAAATATAAAGTGGGATATTGATAGGAATAAAAGGTGTTGGTTTATGTGTAAACAAAAATATAAGGTTTATAGGAACAAAGTTTTCTTTAGATGTTTAATTTTGTTGTCAATATGTAAATCAATAAGTTTAAGAAGGAATAATTCCTCATTTATTAAAATTTTTTATATGGTATTAATATCTCAAAAATACACCTTGATTTTTGAAGAATAAAACTAGTTTGAATTATAAAAATGGAGACTCCAACATATGCGGATTATGGATAGAATTTTCCAAAGAAATAAGTGTGGGTCAATCCGAAAAATATAAATGGATGGAATGATCTTAGAGAAATGGAATGAGGTGACAAAACGAAGGGTGGAACCAAATTATTTTCTAATTATATTCATGGTTATAACAGACATAATATGTTAGAAAAAAGAAAATAAGAAGAGTTGTGTGGAATGAGATGATCAGATAAAGTAATCAAACAGAGAGATGTACATTCACTATATCGAGTTTCCAAGTGAATACATTACATAGAGACTATTAGATGAAGAATGCGTATAGAGGGACTGGGAAGAAGTTTAAATTGACGTCACTTGATAGAGAAAATTTTATAAGTCCATCATATGAACATTTACAATATAATTAGATAGAGGGTTATAATAAAAGGAATCATACATAGGATTATGAATGTCAAAACAGTCGAAAAGAATGGGAATTACATTTATCCATTAGAAAAATAAGGATTACATCCAAAGCTATATGATTGGACCAATTGAGACATTTCCCATCGATAACTTTATGGAAAGACTACTATCCAAATATTTCCCACCCTAAAAATGGGAAATGATATAGTCAATGGACGAGAGAAACTCTAAACTATTGATCCATCAATTAACAATTCTCCAAAGGATGTGAGCCGATACAGTTCTGAAAGCATGGAAAAAAATGGTGGAATCACATTCTAACCACATCTTATTCAGAATCCTCTATCTAACATGATCCAAATAAGTGATTATCCCAAGCATCTCAGCTTCCAAAAGAAGATACAAGTCCACAAGACCCATAAGAATAACCATGTACATCACCAAGACTATTTTAGAAGACCAATCTATAACATAAGGGACCCAAGTTCCCTCTTGAGGAACCATCCGTACTGATCTTAATCCATACAATTAATGGAGGTTCCCAAAAACCTCCAATGTACCTATTTGAGGTTGGATGTTTCCTTTAATATTGATTCTCCTGAGAAAAAATAAGTCATGTATCGAGTTTTTAAAATAGACATTTCTATGGATTTTTACATTTCTCAGAATAGAAATAATTCTAGTAAGAGTGGTTTGTGGTTTGAATAAAACACCATGTTGAACACACATGTTCCTCACTAACCAAAGAGTATGGGCCAGTTCCGCAATAGAAACCTAGAGAAGTGGAAAAAGAAGAGGGGAAATTGAAAGACACAACTAACCTGTAATGAAATCCTTAATATAAGTTGTACATGTAATTTAGACTTCAATGATATCAAATCGGGCCTTCCATAGAGATGAGGCTGTGATGTAACTCAGGAAAAATTGATCCATATCTTCTTGATGATGATGACAATGAACATAGAATAAACATAAAAAAATTCCATTTTCTTTTAGATAATTATTAGTATGGAGTCTACCATGCACTAGCCTCCAAACCAAATTAAACTGAGAGGGAGGAATAATATTCCTGTTGAACTTCCCAATCCATTTTAATCCCAAAACAAGAGCAGTGTCATGAGGATAAAAGGGATTTGAATTTAGAATTGCAGATAAATTTGGATCCAAAATCCAGAAGTCGCAAATAGAAGAAAAGTAGTCCTTGTTAACAATCAGCTTAATATTATCTGGAACAAATTCTATATCATTGATTTGATCCATTATTTCAATATCATTATAAATGTTAGAATCACCATGGTTAATAGAATCCAAAAAAGGATAAAAAATCCAATTATTCTTCCAGAACAAAAGATATGAATCTTTAGAAATAATCCATCTTTCATTAAAGTCAATAAGAGAAAATTGGATTTGAGGGAAGTCAAAACTGAGGAATCGAAGTGGCTAATGATCCCATATTTGATCCTAATTTGGAGCCTAGATTTGAATAAAGAAATAGACTCCTAATTATCATTAACAAGATTCCAAAAATGGAAACTTGTAAAGCATTATTCCAAGGTTTTTGATTCCAAGGCCCCCATTCTCAAAGGGTTTTCTACAAGTGTTGCAAGGTTTATTGACCAATCTTATTTCCATAATGATATGAGTCCAAAAGATGTTTTTATTAGCCACATTAATCGATTTGAAAAGCTACGTTGACCATTTATAAACCATAAAAGAGTAGGAAAATTTAGAAATAATAATAGTATTAACCAAGAAAACATGACCTTCCATAGAGAGGGACTTTCATTTCCAAGAGGATAATTTCTTTCTGATCTGACTAATAATTCCAAAGAGGTAAAAAATGTTTACCCTTAACTACAATAATGACCTTTTCAACATTAAAGGGTTATAATTCGACTATTATGGTGAAAATTTTCTTATAAATGGTAAAGGGATGACATTAGTAGCCATTAATCATTACTATTTCCCCTTTTCATGTTTTTTATGAAATATTAAAAACCAGGGTAGCAGGTGAGGGCGTAAGAGTCCCATGTAATGCTGAGTTGGAGAAGGTGGTTATAGAGGGAGGAGGTGGGCCACAAGATGCTGAGGTGGAGTGGTTAGGGGAGGAGGCACTCAGGGGCACATCAGGTATTTTGCAGGGGAGGTGGTTAGAGGAGAGAAATATTTTTGGTTATAAAAAGGAGGGGTCACTTCTATCAGTGTTACTTTTTCTCTTTCAGTTATCTCGACTGGGGATTGGGTGGGAAATCACTGGGGTAAAATATTCTTATTGTACTTATATTCTATTTCTCATATGTATTAGCTTATGTAATTTTCATACTTGACTAAAAAACAAATCCTCTATTGTTTAAGAAAAGGGAGGTCTGTATCAACTCGGTCTAGCATGCCGTTCTTCTCCACCAGTCGCACAACCCCATTATCTTATTCCATGGAAACACACCAAAAATATTTTATGGACCTGGTTGAACATCGCTCAGAATCGATAACAGAGAAATTTAATTATTTATTTTCTTCTGTTAACAATATCTCTCTGGGTCAAGAGGAATGTCTCTCTTATCTTACTTCTATTCTACAACGTCTCAATAAACATATGGTTTTGGACACCGCTCCCTCAGCTCAGCTCACCACCGATTCTGCTACAACTTTGGTGCCAGCAGCTGATCCACCTCCTCTCGACCCTCATCTTCCTCCAATGCTTGGGGACCCACTATTACCCACCACTAGGTTGTCGACACCTCACCACCTTGATCTCCCTCTGTTTGATGGTGCCAATTCTCTTGGGTTTCTATCTCGTGGTTAATTATATTTTCGAGTCAATCATACAACAGAACATATAAAGATCTAGCTGGCTCAGTTAAGTATGGAAGGTTGTGTGATTCATTGGTTCTCTATTTTAATTGAAGTTCATCCTCATCTCTCTTTGTCACTCTTTTAGGAGGAACTTATAGAATGTTTTAGTGGCCTTTAACTTCAGAATCCTTACGAAGAACTCACTGCTCATCAGCAGTAAAGCTCTATGAATGATTATATATAGAAATTCAAATGTTTGGTTTCCCTTCTCCCTCGGCAACCGGAGAAACAATATTTGGGTTGTTTTCTCAACGACCACCAAGAAGATATTCACGATTGGGTATGCATCCAAAACCCTCTGACGCGCATCCAAGCCATGCAGGTGGTGCGCCACATTGAACTTGTTTTCATAAGGGTGGTCATGCTTCTCCTCACCATAATATTTTATTTTCCCCTTCCCCTACCTTCCCATAAATGTCTTTCCAATATTCTTCTCGACCACCCCATATCCCTACAATCAGTCATTTTTCTCGTCCTGGGTGCCCACCTCCTCTCCCATTGAATCCACCCCATACCCGCACTGTTAAACAGTTATCCCCTCAAGAATGGGAGGATCACCGTAAAAAGGGACATTGTTTTCATTGTGGTCTCCCGCATTAACCTATTCATAAATGTCCTGATCCTAAATTATGGGTGGTTTTATTGGGCGATGATGAAGACTCCCTAGCAACTTTTACCGACACTCCCTATCCTCCAGGCCTGCCTAGTGAAGCAGAATGTATTTTGTTATCATATCACAGTTTAGCCTCCTCTTGCTCTAACCCAGTACCTCTTCCTACGGACTGTCCCTCTATGAATGTCGCACCTACAATTGTGGGGATACCACATCTGGTTTTAATCATCCTCGGAGCTTCTCATAATTACATCTCCCCCAATTTGGCCAAATTATTAAATATTACCATCCATACTTTAACATAACTCTGTATCAAATTGGGTTATGGCCAAAAACTCTGGCCTCAAGGCATTTCATACAATCTTTACCTCACAATTGGTGCTTTCACATCCTCCCTTACGATCTATATACTCAACATCAGTAGGTTGGACCTCATCCTTGGCATGGATTGGCTTCGTACGTTGGGAGATATTCATATTAATTGGCGGACTTTGACCATGTAATTCATTATTGATGGCCAACATCACACTATTTATGGGGTTCTCTCTACCCCTCATCCAACCTACCCATTGTTTGATATCCCCCACATAGCCAATAGCTCGGTCACCAAATGCCTCATATTGGGCACTCGATATGGTAGCACTGCTTCAGCATTAACGCCCCCTCAGCACGCTTCTCTTCAGGATGCTGCCCTGGTCCATTTTTCCCACAATTTAAAACTTTTAAAATGAAATGTTTTCTTTTCATGAAAAAATATTCATGAATTTCAACTTGACTTCTTCTCTATTGCTACTCATCCTTAAACCCTATGAAAAATGTCAGGATTTTCTCTAACCCTAGGTCTCTTAGACCCAACACATACTTCCTTATGGGGTTCTATCCTAAAACTCATGAGTGATAAGAGAAACTGTTCATCCGAGCTTATATGTGAGCCACCATTCTTGATGGAATCTGATGTGGGACTTGGGTTTGTATCCAAAAATCAACCCCTCAACCCAAGGACCACACAGTTGGGCCTCTCCTTCAACAATAATATATCAAATTCAACCATCTTGCATCACCATTTTCTCTTCATCGAGACTCGCCGTCTGACCACCATTTATTAGGAAGACTTTCGACACAAGGCACCATGGATTCACATGCTTCAAATGAGCAACCACTATCGTTGCCAAACCAGTTTGGGGAATACTTCACCCTTCATCACACTTGGGTTGTACCACAGCTCTGATACCACTTGTTAGGATCAATTTCCTCTAGCTTTAGGTCGCCTAGACCCAACACATAGGTAATTTTGAGGTTCCATCCTAAAAACCATGAGTGATAGGAGGAATTTTTCATCCAAACTTATATGTGACACGTTATTCTTGGTGGAATCGGATGTGAGATTTGGGTTTATACCCTAAAAAAAACATTTTAAAAACATGGTATGAGCACAAAAACTCAGTGAGGGACATTAAATAAAAAGACAGAAATTATTTAGTCAATTTTAAAACCATGAGGTTTTTAAAAGTGGTTGCTTTTAACATAATAAACTATGAGTTTAAAAAATGATCACTTTGTTTCACATGAAATAAACACTCCTACCCAAATTATTTCATAAAACAATTTATAAGAAATCAAAAAGAAAAAACCATAAACATGATGGTTTCTTAGAAACCATGAGAACTCATGAAAACACTTAAAAACATCGATTTTTAACCAAAAAGGGAAAATCATTGCTTAAAAACAAATGATATTTAACTTAAATTTTGAAATCAAATGATTTTCATGAAAACTTGTATATGTATGGCCCTCACCATTATGTTCCTGTTGTAAAATACATCATGATTCAGGTTTATCATTTTGAGAACTCTTATAGGTATGACCTATAAGGCCTACACGTTATGAACCATAGTATTAAAATTAATTTTTCTCAATCTTAGAAATTTTATTTTATAAAATAGATTTCACATTTTCAATTAGTAGGTCCAAATTATGTAATGGGTTCCATTTAGTTTTAGGTATAAAACATTAATTAATTAGATAAAAATTAATTACCACAGTAAAAAAAATGATTAGTGTAAAATAAAAGGGTAAAAGAATTAAAACATGTTAAAACATGTATCTAAATGAATGGATGAGATATTATTGACCTTACCAGTGTGTCCAAATTATGTAATGAGGTCCATTTATTTTTAGGCATAAAAAATAAATTACTTAGATAAAAATTAGTCACCACGGTAAAAAGCAAAAATGATAAAAGTGTGAAATATAAGGTTAAACGATTTAAAACATGTTAAAAACATGTCTCCAAAAGAATATTTGAGATATAATCTACCTTAACTCATCCCCCTCTCCATTATTGTCCACTTAGGATCCACTTCACAAGTTCTCTCTTTATATTAATAAGTTATATTTACAAAAAAATCATTCCTTCAACATATAAAATATGTCTTTCATCTCCCCTTTGAGGTCACATTAAAAATTCAAATTCCTCTAAAAAAATTGTCCATTTTTCTTCCCATGGAATACACTTCCACAACCATACCTCACTGGTCATATGAAAATGGCTAACTCCTACATTTCCGAGAAGCCTCCAAATGAAAGCTCAAGTTCTCAACGTGAGTACTTATAACTCTCTTACCTCTATTTTTTATATCTTTCACATTCAAATATAATTTTCGCATTATTATATAATGAAATAAATATTAATAGTACAATGAATTTTATTATGCGTATGGAATAATAATTATCCACAAATTCTCTTTTCCCTTAGAAAAACAAAAACATCATTTGTGCGTACATGCAGACTGTCACCTCCGTGAAGCAACATGTTTCATTTTCCATAACTACCTCAAACAGCTTGTTCTAAAATAGTATTTAATGAATAAATATAAAATTTATAACATTTTTATGATTCTAAAAAGATAAATCATTTTCTGTCATTCTACCATTCTATGGAAAATAAAAACAACGTCTGTCTGTATGTGCGTGCAGACTACCACCTTCATAGAACGACATACTTTTTTAATCATCATCTTACATGGATGTTTCTAAGAATGAAATAAATAAATAATTATGATATTATTTTATAAATAATGTATTGTTTTTTTGTTCTATAAGGGTTATATTAATATTTAATGAGATATTTTTTGTGAAAACACTGGGAGTCACAAATGAAAGAATAGGTTTGTGGATGAAGAAAAGATAGAAGAAAGAATCAAAACAGACACAAAAATTTACATGGTTCAGGTAATGATTCCTATATACACGGAGAGATATAAATTTCACTAGTTTCGGGAGCACAATTACAGAGAGTATCTCAGAGTTTTCTAACATACAGAAACTCTATCCCGAAATGGGCTAATAAAGAAGATAAAGAATTATTCCACCAACCGCATAGAAATTCCATTGTATTGTAGTGAAAGGAAACTAGAAATCAGCATCGATACAGTGTCGCGACCACCAAAGTTCATGTTGTGGATGTGGTCAGTAGCTGGAAGTTTGTGGAGCTACAATACTGTTGTCTCCAAAGTCTGACCTGCTATAGCAGTTGTGTCAAAGTCCACACTGCTACAGTTCCCTGTCAATGTTGGTCTGTCAGCTCTACTATAGTTGGTCGGTGTTGCTACATTTTCCCCAAAAATTGGGTCGGGGCCCTTCGACCCCCGGAGAGCAGGGATGCATTGCCCCCTTCAACCCCCAACGAGCTCACCATAGAGCTTAACCCAAGGAGTTATGTCCTGATGCGCATTATTGGCTACAAGCATTCATCCCATCAACATCCAAAATAGATCAGGCTACACCAATCAATCATTTTTAACATAACAAATTTTGTTTGTAAAAAATTATCGAAACAAGTTCATCATTGATTCTGTCTTCACGAATCGTGACTAAAATTATCATAGAATGAAATTAGATTATTATAAACCGTTATAGAGAATCTATTCCAGTACCTTGGATCATCTAGGAATGATGAAATTGTTTGGGTGCTGCATCACAAAGGTAGTTGTTCTTTTCTGGTCAGTTTGGTAAGGGGTTTGGCAATTTTTTCGTACCCTTCAATAAGATTCTGATAATACCTAGTAAGACCCAAAAATCCCCAAACCCCTTTAAACTTTTGGGGACATGGCCAACCTAAAACACACTATTTTTTCAGATCCATAGATACCCCTTGGAAAGAAATAATGTCTCAGATGTTCCATCGATTGTTGAGAAAAAGAAAACACTTTTTCTTATTAACACAAAACTGATTCTCATGCAACGTATGGAACGCCATCTCCTGGTGATCCATATGATTGTGGATTGGATGGTTTTTAGAGCATTTATCAATCCAAATGGTGTTACTAGGTACTCATAATGTCCCTCATTAGTCCTAAATGCAGTTTTACTGACATCTCATGTTCTCACATGGAACTGATAGAAGCTATATTTTAAGTCGAGTTTGGAGAAAAATTGTGCTCCATGCAGCTCATCCAACAATTCCTCTATGACTGGAATTGGAAATCTATCAGGAACTATTAGCTTAGTAAACAATCAATAGTCAAGGAAAATTCTACAACTCCTGTCTTTTTTCCATAACATAATATTAGGATTGGCATATGTGTTGTCGTTGTTATGTTGGATAATCCCATTGGTCAAATTTTTTGTCACCTGCATCTCCACCTCATCTTAGAGGTGATAAGCCAATTTATATGGCTAAATGATTACCGAAGTTGCAGAATCCACTAATGTGATAGCGTGGTTAGTCATTCTGGTTGGAGGTACCCCTTTGGGTTCATCAAACACTATCTAGAATTCCCATAATTGGGTTTTCAGCAGTTTTTGGCCACCCATTTCGGTCCATGTCTCTTCTCCTTCTAGTAACACCAATTGGGTCTACAAAATCTAGCCCTCCAACAGCAGGATTTGAATCTGAACTTGTTGGTCGCGACCTGTAAAACTGTCATGTTTCTCATTTCCCCCTTGTAGTTTGAACTCTATTCCCTCCCATGTGAATTTCATGGTCCTCTGTCCCCAATTTGTTAAAAACATTTCTCAATCCCCTTACCCACCACATGCCAAACACCAAGTCTGGACCTTGAGTGTCAAACACATAAGCCTCTAATGTGAACAGGTAATTATCAAGAGTGACCGCAACTTGCCTACATGCCTCTTGTGATATGGCTAGATACTCATCCCCTAACCTTATTCCAAAATTCTTAGATGGGCTCATCACTAAATTTGTTATCTTTGTGAGTGATCTGGAGATGAAATTAGGACTGGCTCCGTTGTCCATTAAAACCACCACAGGTACCTCTTCTATGTACCCACAAAACTTCATCGATTTCTCTCCAGAAACACACCCATACTTAAAAATACAACCTGTTCGCCAGATTTACCATCGTGTTATCCAGTTTTCCCCACCTTTACTCTTGTACAAAATCTTTATCTCCCTTCTTCTCTTCCATGGGATCTTCATACTCCCAAACCAACACTATGAGGTGTTTATCCAAGCATATGTGCATGGGGTTGTATGGTTGGCCGTAGTGAAAACATAGCCCCTTATGCTTCTTGTCTTCCCATTCTAGTAGGCTGATTGCTTGAACCCCATTCCATCACTCTTCTCCTACTGCTCTCTTCATATCATCCTCTCTTCTAATTTGTTCTATGAAAATTCAGTTCACCATAAAATTCATCGTCCCAACACCAGTCCCACGTGTAACTTATTGCACCCTTATTATTTCACGATTTCCCTTGATAAAACCCTCCCCAATAAGTTCTCTCTCAATCTTCCTTGCCAAAACTAGCATCTTTAACTTGTTAGTTGGTTCGTGTGTTGAAATCTAGTTTACAATCCCAAAATGCAGCCCTCCCATGAACATGATCATGTACCATGGTTCAGTAAAGTCTAGAATCCTTAGTGTCACCTGCTCAAATTCCTCAATGTACTCATCTACTGATCCAGTTTGTCATAAGGTCTTCAAAAATCTCAATGGATCCCCCTTGGTAGATTTATCATTCATTTCCTTAACTATCATTTTGAACAATTCCCAAGATGAATTTATTGTATCTCTATACCTGGATATGAACCATTATAAGGTTGTCCCCTCCTTTCATATTTGCACATGATGTAAATTCATTTAATCATAAGTTTTATTTATCAGAAAAAATGTGCTGGCCTTAGCAATCCATCCGCAATTCATCGAAAGAAAAGGTAGTTACACCTTCCTCACAACCTATCACAGTCCCTCCATCAGAGAAGTTTCCTCTGGAATCTGTATGCTTAGACTCTCTGATCTTTGTACTACCCTGGTCATTGTTCCCTGGTTTTCCTGGGATGTTGTGGCACTGTTTTCCAACTTCCAAACCACTTTCCACCTAAACCTCAATCTCTTTGAGTCATTCCAACCTGTGTTACTCCATGTCCTGCATTCACAGGGCAACTCGATCCTCAGTTTACTGCCCCAAATCTTATGTCACTCGTTAAATATCATTTTGTACTTGCGTCAGCTTGTCCAAACCCTCTTGCATTGTAGTCAGTTTTCACTGAATGTATTCATGATATTTTCCGCTATTGCAACTCGACTATACATTCTTGTTTGCATCAAAGTTTCCCGTTGAGAAAAAGTCGATGCCTAAGTCGCTCGTGTCCAACTCCAAAGCCAAAATCGCCCAGTCACAGATGATTTTGTTTTCTTCCCCAGCAGAGTTTCCAAAATTATAGAATAATTTTGAGAAAAGGAGTGTATCATTCATTCATTAGAGTATTAGAAATATCTTCCCAAGAATACAAATAATTTATACTATAGTTATAGTTTGTAGAAAGGGAAAGAAAAAGGTAAGATAAACCTGGTAAATTCCACTTCTCTGGCTCAAGGATGCTGAAGATGGGTTGGCTCGATGGAAGGTTACTTTATTTCTAGACTGCTTCCGCCAGTCCCGAAATTCCAGATAGAAAAGTCTTCCCCTAGGAGGCCCCCCTTCTAGCTGAATATAAGTCACTATTTCTTCTAACAACCCAACTACCTCAGTAGTTTGTCAAGGTGGTCCCCCTCCCAATCGAAAATATTCCCCTCTTCTAATAGATCAAATGCCTCATAAACCTACCTTTCCTTTTTTACCCCTCTTTTGGTATGTAAAAATCATTGGAGAGCATGGGCTAACCAATGGGACTGCCTCCTTGTTACTAACAGTTGTTGCATGTTTACTAGTGTCTGTTAGTCTTACATGCAATATTCATGGTTTATCTCTCCTCATGCAATATTATAGAATTTTTTTCTTTACCTGTAGTTAGACCCTAGTTATTTGGCTGGGGCATTCAAGAGTCATTGATCATTTTTATCTAACGGCTCCCGTGAATCTAATTTCTGCTTTCCCGTTGTGTTTTTTTATCTCCCTTATAGTACGGTCTAGTTTTTACTAGGGAAACATGTTGTCTGGTATTGCGTTTCCCCCACAAGCCATTATGTGGTTATGATTGTGAACATTGTGTTTCATCTGAGTCATTCACGTGTTTCTCATCTTGCACTAATGTTTGGACCATATTCGCTTCACCTATTGTGATATCCAATGTGGCCCTTGGGGTTTGGCATTCCATTGTTCATTCTCCTTCTTCCCTGAGAGAGAAACCTCTGATTTTTGTGATTCTAACAAGAGAGAGAGAGAGAGAGAGAGCTCGAGTTTTTAGGAGAGAGGCCTTGTCTGAGGCTCCTGTTGTCCGCTGAAGGAGAACATGTCGTTCATTTCCATCGGTTCTCAGTGTATATTTCTTATGAAGAGGTGAAGACATCATATCATTTGGAGTGTGACGGTTTGCGCATGAAGGTTTCTGATGTGCAGAGATCTGTTCTAGCTGGTACTGGATCTTAGTGTAGAGATCCAACACTATAAGTGGTTTCTCTTTGGTTTCTTACTTATTTTTTTTTGAGATTCTGATGTATCCTTTTATTACTAGTGTGCATAGTGTGTGTCCATCCAGAAGGGTAAATCACTAACTCCACATGATGGATTTGAGGACCATCATCTGATTTAGCAAGGGTTCATCTCATTAGATAGCTTCACTGATTCTTTTACTATTTACCATGTCTCTTTTATTCCATTGCTTTTATTTTCGCAATAAAGATGTTAGGAGGTGGTGTTCTCGGCATGCAAATAGGTCCGATGCAGGCCAAAGCACGTTATATTCTTGTGTATATTTTCTTTTTTGTTTTCTGGTTTTAAAACATGCTCATATTAATCATAACATCATCATCGCTTGGGGATTTATAAATAAAACAATTTATCTAATCATGTTTGTAATCCACCAACTAAATCAATGGATATTGACTGTTGCATAAGGACTACCATGACAACGCAACCCCTAACAGATGAAGTGCATCATCCTATATTGGATAACTCATCTATCCATTTCACCTTAGATACCCACATTAACGATCCTACATTGTCCAATGTCTCACTCTTTCATGTATCATATTTAAAAACAACAAGATATATGATAAAAAAATCTAGTAAAAAATTATGAAAACAATATGACAATGTGTTTATCAAAATAAATAAATATCAAAAGCACATAGCCAAGTGATATATTTAGATGAGAATTGACATTCCACAATGCCAGAACATAATATAAATCACATTCCTATACTATAGTAGAATAATTTATAAAAAAAATTATTTGAAAATTTTTAAGGAAAAGAATTATAACCTGGGGGTTGAAAAATGCTATTGTTATCAATTATTTTAAACATAAATTGGAATTTATTCTAGAATGACTATCTCATGAAGAAGTTTCAAAGCTGGAAGGCACCAAGATAATGAAAAAAATCTTATCCAGGGCCATGGATGCCCATAGCCATATTGGAGGGTGCACAGGCTGCCAACACATAGGTGAATGGGTCCCACTATGGAACCATACCTACCCTCCAATATGGTCACTGGAACCCATTGTCAGGGAGAGAAATTTGGTTCAACAAGATAATTTGAACTTGTATACTAACATGTCAAGTGCTAACCTATTTTCTCATCCATCAAGGGATGGTATTAAGATTGATGTTAGATGGGAGTTGCAACTATTTTCTATAAGCATCCGCCATCACACTGGAAGTTTCCAATAGGTGCCTCTCCATCTCTGAAAATTTAATCTTCATGTACTCTTTGTGTTTCAAAATTGAATCCACCAAACCAAACAACTCGTTGAAGAATCTCTCAATATCATCCTCATTTTGTTTAATAGCTTCCTATTTCTTCATTTTAGAGAACCGCGTAAGAACAATAGAGAATTATCCATGCATAATTTTGGTTTTAGATCCAGAATACACTCTGCATTACCTGCAAACTCTCTACAACCTCACATTCCAGAGCATCCAAGTTATGAGACTCCATATCGACATTTTTTATCATCTTTCAAGATTCTATTTCATTCCTGGATATATAATACTCTATTTTCTTCTTCAATATGTTCATTTCAGCTTCCACCTACCCACAAGATATGTGTCGGGGTCTTGAATTGAAAAAATGCAGAAAATTATAATGCTTGAATTATCTCATTGATCCCAGCTATTTTGAATAAAAGAAACATCTTTCATCATAGTTCGTTTGGGAATTAAAAAATAGTTAAAAACATCATTTTACCACCCTAATGGGTATGAAAATATTAACTTGTGAAGTCTACACTTAAAAAAGGCAGTCCATTAAAAATTTACACATGATGTTTGCAGTGTCAAGATGTTACACCACACTTACCTCAGCAATGCAGGAGCGAAGTGTAGTGTTATGGTCCTTTTTGGACATGATCTTAACAACAAGCTCATAAGACTATTTCTGGAGAGAAATAATATCTTCCAGCATTTCCATAGAATTGGTCTTTATGTCATTGGGCATGGATTCAATTTCAGTCTTAAGTGTTAATTTGTAGTCAATGCCCAGAACTTCAACTAGTGTCGACCCCTTTGGATTCAGTGTGTATTGGAATCCTTTCACATGCATTAATCTGGTTGTTGCGTATGACAGGAAATAAACTCGATCAATTGAGTATTGAATTCAAATTTCATGACATAAAACAAATTAACTGCTACAGAATTTATCCGTAAACCATGGTTCAACAAACAAAACTGAGGTAGTGTAGTCATGGTAAGAGATCAATTCTTTTAATTTTTCATCATTGTCATTAAATTTGTGTGATAATCCCAGAAATGATTCTATATTCACAACCCATCCTTTGTTACATGAGTGATTCCAAAGACGGTCTCAGGTTGGAACTGCATTGTATTTTTATGGGTCTGGTGGGGAATTCCACAAGGATTCGTCCTTCCAAAAATCAAGAACAAGAAAATGAGAAAAAAAATATTTTCTTAACCTCTTGATTTCCAGATTTCATTCAATTGAAAGTTCCTCCAGCTCCTTGAGCATGTTCCTGAGAAGAGAATCAAGGTCCTAATTCTTCTCCTCCCATGCACTCCTTTCACCTTCAACTTCTTCCGCACCCCTACCCACAGCTTGCAACTACCTCTTCATCCTTTTAGAATCCCATAGATTCACTTTCTGCTCCTCTACCGACTTCTTCAATTCTTCATTCTCCTTGAAAATCATCCTTTTCTCTTACTCTTTCAATTTCAACTCCTCATCCTTCTATGCTAAAACCTTCTCCATCGCTGCAACATTGATAAAAAACTAGTCGATCATAGCATGGAACTTATTTACATCAACCTCCAGTACTACCCTCTCCTTCTACATCACCTACCATTGGATGGGATCAGATATTAAGGCCTCCAGTTTTTCCTAAATCTCCCCAACCCTCCTCTCCAACTCCTTCACATTCTCAAACATACTCAACTTCTATTGCTCCAGATTCCCGTAAATTTTATGGTCTAGGGAATTCACCGTCTCGTCGTCTCCCCTAATGTAGTGAAAGTAACTGTCGATGGCATACTAGAATAGGATGTCACCGTCAAAAGGCATCCTCAAAGTGGACAAAAATAAAAAATGATATTTGTACATAGAAATATGAATGAGATAGTGGATGAAAACTAGTAATAAGGGCCATGAATGAGGGGTTCCAGGGGCATGGAGAGCGGATTTGTTGAGCATTGTGGGGAAATTGAGGTGATTGAGGATGAAATGAAGGTCATCTTCAGGGTGAACGGAGGGAAAATCGAGCCAGCTAAGGACGAAGTGTAGGGTTTCGGTGATGTCTTTGGTGGAAGGAAGGGAGGACTTGAGTGAGAAAGGGATGGAGTGGGAAGAGAGGTAGTGTTTGATGGTGTGGATGGCGGTGAGGTGGTAGGAATGGTCAGGGATAGGGATAGCCATGCGGCTACTGCTGACAGAGGGGGATGAGGGGAGACTGCTGTAGAAACTGTCGTCAGGTTCACGGGAAGAGAAAATAGGTTGAATCGGTGGTGGTAGGTTACGCGGCACGAAGGAGTCTTTCAGAGGACGTCTTCCTCCTTTGGCTCCCCTCATCTCTAGTGATATTTGATAGATCTCACTCTTCTTGAACGCTCGCACGTTGTTTCTCAGGCCTCTCTCTCTTGATGGGTCTCGCTCTTCTTAAACGCTCGCACACCATTCCTCCTATGTTTGTTTTTTATGTATGGGATTACCACTGTTCAAGTTTTTCATTAGAAAAAAAATTGATGAATTAACACTTTTATCATTTTTTCAGTAAAATTTGATATCCCAAAACATATTTACTACACCCTTCCAAATAAGTATATCTATACCTAGAATATAAAAAAATATTATTATATCTTCGCTTTCTATATGACCTTTTTATGACACAAATAGATGAATGGGTGAAAAAATCAAAAAAATTAACCATTATCATATGATAAAAAACCCTAATAATCAAAATGTGGATATTTAGGTATATATAATTTTTTTTAAATATATTGAAAATATCAAAATATGTGTTTTGAATTTATTTCAACTTTTACACTAAACACTGACTCGTATGAAGTGACTATGAGAAACACATAAAACATGTTTTGTATAATAATTTGGCCTTAAATATTACAAAATCTTGGGATTTAATTCATGTTATGAGCCAGTTTGTGCTGTCATCCAACCTCAAACCCAACCCGGCCCGTCACATGGGCCAATGTGTATTCCTGATTCTAACGAGATTACAACTAGTGTTTGGGTATCACGAAACTCTTTTGATAATGTTTTAGCCCATAAAATAATTAATCAGTAACAGTCAATAATTATATACATCTAAATCAACATCCAGGTCACTTTGCACCCCTAAAATAGGTGACATAATGGGATTTTGGGACCTCCTTTTCTTTAGTGATGCCCTTTTGGCCAATCAGGGTTGGTGCCTCACGATTAAACCATCTTCTCTCTATGTGCAGATTCTTAGTGCAAAATATTTCCCCCACTCGGATTTTTATAACTCCTCTCTTGGCACTAGCCCTAGCTTTATATGGAGAAGTATTTGGGGATCAAAAATTTTACTTAAAAAATGATTTGGTTGAAGGATTGGAGACGGTACGAAAATTAACATTTGAACTGATCCCTGGTTGATTGATAAAGATGGTATGCAGGCTATTTCCCCAGCCTTTCCTGACTATGTGAATGTCACTGTTCGATGCTTGTTTGACGATCATGGGACTAGGTGGTATATAGATAAAATAAATTCATAGTTCAATGAAAGGTATAAAACGATGATTCTTAAAATCCCCAGTGTGATGGATGTAAGTAAATACAATTTATTTTGAAGAAAAGTCATTTCTAGATCTTATACGGTGAAGTCAGGATATAAGATCACTCTTGATGCTCTGTTCGAGGAAATGGAGGGGCTTTGAAAAATATCCAAGGCATCTAAATGTACCCCCTGAAAATACGCTATTTCTAGTGGTAGATTTTCAATGGTATCCTTTCTACCAAGGAATTACTCACTTTTTGCCATGTTACTAATGACAAGAATTGTCCCCTTTGCTTGGGTGTTCTGGAATCTCCTTTACATACGATCATCTGGTGCTCGGGGTGGAAGTGATATGGATCTCTTGGGGCTCTGCTTCAGATCTTATGCTGAATACAACACTGGACCTTCCAACACTGCTGATGTTGTGGTCTTCTTCATTCACTTCTAATAAAGTTTCCTCTTTGTGTATCGTGGGATAAACCATCCAGGTTAGATGAAATAAATTCATCTTTAATCACACAAAAAATCCTTCTCGAGTTCTGGATTGAATGAGATACCTCCTGGATTGACGTGTGGATTCAAGACTCTGATTAGCATGAGCCTTTTGGAACTCACACAGCTGTTTCTTGATGGTTCCCTCCCCCAGAAGGAATCCTTATGATTAATATTGATGCGTCTCTCTCAAAGGATTTATTTGTTGGAATTAGTCTTTTGGATTAGGACCATAATGGTCAAATCATTGCTACCAAACAGGAATCAAACCATGCTCTCTGGGAGCCCACTATTTCTGAAGCCTTTGATGTCCTTGTTAGGCTGACTTTGGAAAATGATTTTGGATGGGAAGATATTAACATTGAATTAGATTTTCTCGTCATCATCAATTCTATCATGTTTAATGATGGTAACCTATAATATTTTTACTTCCTCACCAGAAAAATCATTTTGCTCAGTCAACGCTTCACAACCTACTCCTTATCTTTCATCAAAAGATAAGGAGATGAAGCAGCCCATCAGTTTGACTCTTTCTTTATTTCTAGCATGAAACATATATGGCTTGATCATTTTCAATCATGGTTGCATGATGTTGTTACTGCTGATCTCCATGACTAATATATCATCTTTTTTTCCCAAAAAAAAAACAAGTATAGTTGGAAAAAATTCTGTAAGAAACATGGAGGGGTCAACTGAATGAACAAAACCTCCATGCATCACGTGGGTTGACACCTCATGCCACCACCACCAATACTCGTCCAAAAGGATCACTAGCACAAAGAACTTCCATATCCACCGCAGAGGAGGTTTTCTTTACCTTGTTCATACATAATAAGGTTTATATACACCTGAGTGTGTATGCATGGTGTTAGCTGAACTGCTCAACAGGAAACCACCAAAAAGATTTCATTCAATGACATTAAATGAAAAATTAACATAATAGTTTTCAAAATAACGAATTTAAACAATTTTGAAATGAAAACATGTTTTATTTATATAAGAGGCCCAACAATGTAAGTGTAATTAAAAAAGGTTAATACAAAATCAAATCACAATGGGAGAATCCCTAAGTATTGAGGTTGTTAGAGTCCTAGATCCTCGTACATTGATGATCAATCCATACAGAACGTTCTCATGCATGATCCACTAGAGAGGTTACAACAAATGTTTTAATAGTGCTCAAGTCACCATCATTCGTTTAGTTAATGTTGTAGTGTGGACTTGTCTGAGAGCCCGTGTCATTTCCCAACGGACCCAAATAGTGTACTAGTCCACAACAACCCACCAACCTCTTGCATGAAATCCCTTTTTATACAATCACAATTTTAATAATTGAAATCATGCTTGACCAACAACCATTTACAAGGTCTATTCAATATTAAACCATGAATTCACACCAAAACCCATGAAAAAAACCTTTTTCACCACCCACACAATTTATGAAACCCATTTGGAAATCAAATCAATTATAATAAAATTATGAAATAATGGTATGGCATGGAACCACCTATCTCTTGCTTGAAATCACCTAAACCTGGTTGGAAACCAAAAGTCGCACCAAGTGAAGGACCCAAGGAAGCAAGAACACACTAAAACTAGTAAGATCCAACCCATAAAATTAGATTGAACACAACATAGGTCAACCTAACTACTGTATAATTTAGAACACAAGAAATAAGAGAGAAGAGATTAAGGAGAGGGGAGAAGAGAAGAGAGGGGAAACTTACTTGATTTTTTATTGAATAATTCATGAAAAATCACCCAAAAATGGATCCCAAGGAAGTGGAAGAGGAGAGTGTGGTGCACCTTGTAACATCCCAGGTAAATAAAGAATAATACATTTTCATATTTATTAATATTTGTGAATTAAATATTATTTTACTTTAAATGGGTTTCTATGTTCGATAGTGTACCCGATACGCAACAAAGAGTTTCTTTGAAATCTTACGTTGCACACTAGTAATAAAATAATATTATTTTAAATGGTATTTAACATGTTTCCATTGTATTGGTGGTAATGAATAGAAATAACTAAAATATGATTAAATATGTTTGTAAAATGTTTTTACATTTATCCAATAAAGGAAAAAGACTTAAAATACGAAAAGAATTCAATTTTAGGCATATATACTCTAATTTTCACTAAAGGTGCACTTATCAACTTTTGATGGCGAACCATCATTAAATATAGTTTTGGTCACTCCTATACATTCTATTGAACCAAATAAAATTCTTCTTTAGAAACAGGACATCAAAATTTACTTTGTATAAATTTTTGGTATTTTTCCGATAAAGATCATTTTTTTAATGAATAGTAAAAAATGTTGTATTTTAATTCAAAACCTTTTTTTAGTATAATTTTTTAATATGATTAGATTATCTTTTTAAGTGTATTTAAAGTTAAATTAGAATATATTTTTACCATTTAATCCAATAGTGGTTGTTGGAATTAATTTCACTTTGAAATCGGACTTGAACTAGTGTCAATCTTTTGATACTTTTTGTTTCATAAAAACACGCTATTTGTTTTGACAGTGGGAATTAATTATTAAATTAATTAATTCAAAATATATGTTTTGAATTTTGTAAAATAGTCTTCATTTTTGAATTCGGAATATCAAATATATCTTAGGGTGAAGTTTTGGTATTTTTCTGAAAAACTTCAATTTTTCATGAATAGTGAAACCACTAAGTGGTACTTATAAATAACTGATTTTCCGTTTAATGAAATTTTACCACCTATGTGTTTTTAATTTCAAAAATCCAACATACATGGTTTTCATTAATAAGTAAAATGTGGTTCAATGAGATTAAAATAATTTTTTGGTGAATAGTAACTTATTAAGTTTTTAATCGCGATTAGAGGTAATTAATGCAATTTAAGGCAAAAATGATATTATAATAAAATGAAAATACCTATACACATGTCCTACCCTTATTTTATGTTTCATGGCCGACAAAGACAAGCCATGGGTCAACTTGGGGACCCCATGAAGCCACTTTGGTAGGAAAATGACATTAATATCTTTTTATTTAATGTTAAAGTAAAAATGACACAAACATGAGATGTTTTACTAAAACAATTTTTTACATGGGGATATACAAGTAAGATATTTGACTATAAATATTAATTGGAAAGATAAAAAGAGTTACTACATTATAGTATTTGTTTTATAATTTTTAGACATTAAATAAATTAAATTATTTATGACACCATGATGATGCAGCGATTACTTCATTATTTAGCGATTTAAATAAAATGGAAAGATAATGTAAAATATAAGACCTAAACATGTCAAAAACCTATTGTATGGGTGGATTTATAACCCTTATCACCTTATCCTAGAAACACATAAATTTGGGACACTTAAAATCTGAAACTCATTCTAAAATAAAGTAACATTTCCTTACTTTCCAAGAGTGCCCCTCCTCTCCTCTTATAAAAGCCCCCCACCTCTACCTCCTTACCCACACCTCTCAAGCCTTTGGATCGGCCAACCCCTGACCATTTTGTCTCTCCACATCCCTCTATTACTTCTAGAATCCTCACTTTGGGCATAAGTCTTCCCATGGAATCCTTTGAGCTCAAATAAAAAAGAGTTACCCGATTCAAAGGTTGTGTCTTCTCTTGTGTTCTTCTGTTTTATATTGCTTCTCCAACCCCCTAAACTCTTTTTATTCCTTTATTTTGTAACAACTCCAGTATCTTACATATACTAGTATGTTGTTATAATAAGGATTATAGCTACACATACACACAACTTCATCTAATGGTTAAAGAACATAATGTTTCTCTGGATGGTGAATTTCTGCCTCAAAAAACGATGATTGTTCAACGCTCATATAACACATTCAAAGGTGGCCATTAATATGTCAATATATTTATATATGATATATAATATGTTTATGTTTTACATAATATTCTGTATTTTTCATTTATGGCATACCTTTATGGTTTCCATTATGGGTAAATGTGATATCTTCATTTTAGGAAGTGCGGACTACCGCCCCCTCAAAGTGATTTGATTCGTTAATACCATATGTGGGAAGTATAAAGGATGGAGTTATGATATTATATATGATATTATACTGGAATTTTAATATAACTTTATATCATTATGATTCCATTCCATAAAATATGAAATAGAAATGGAAGTAGCGTTCATGCGT
Organism: Viscum album; assembly: GCA_963277665.1. Taxonomy (NCBI): domain Eukaryota; kingdom Viridiplantae; phylum Streptophyta; class Magnoliopsida; order Santalales; family Viscaceae; genus Viscum; species Viscum album. The sequence goes on from OY728158.1 coordinate 60,606,757, forward strand.
ACGTACGACATACCATCTCCATGAACGGTGCATTTCATTTCTTACCTCTAAATGATTATGTAATATTATAAATGCATGTATATACTAGATATATATTATATATATGGAATATACATCATGAATATCATTCTTGAGATAATGGATATTTGACTACATGAACAACTTGTAAATATAAGAAGTACACTTTTGACTGATGTACCAAATATCGACCAAACGACCATTATTATCCTAAATAATTACATAGTGTTCATGACAAGATAATAGGTGATATAAAAGGAATACTGAACTTGAAAAAGGTTCTTCAAAAAGTATAAATTAACTCAAGTTTATTATTCAGGAGGTTAAATAACGATCGAGTCAAGTCGGACCCGAGGTAAGGGACTTCGTCTCAATCTCCTTTCATTGAGGAATATTTTGTTTTATACACAAATTTCTTTTATACGGTGTATAAACCCCTTTGAATTTTAATTTTATACAAAAGGAATATTTTTCTACGAAGCATTTTACTAATCAACAAAAAGGAATGTTTCTTTTAACGTACGCGGTGACAACGACCTTTTCTGCTGCCGCAAGTATTATTTGATCTTTGGCTTCCTCAACAAGCCGTAATGTATTTAAAATAAAATAAATACCATATAGTCTTTTATGTATTTTGGTATTGAAAATGGTTTTGATAAAGGATTATATTATGTCAATATATTTAAATGATATATTGTGATTGAAATGTGGAAATTTTATCATTCCTTTATATTGGTTTAATGTGTTATAATTTTATAATGGTACTTCGACATTTGATGGGTAGTTACCTGATAAACCATATGACATGTGGCGCTGTGAATACCAGGATGGGTGGTTACGTTATAACCTCCAATGAATTGGGTATGGAAGTCGGCCGTATGTCTATTCCATTAAGTATGTATGGAAGTTGGCCAAATGGCTATTCCATTAATTGATATGTGTGGAAGTTGACCGTATGGTTATTCTACTTAAGTATGTTTATGTTCCAAGTTACCTTTATATGTTATGTGTTCTTTATATGGGTTTTAGGGTAATATTTTGGTTACAAAAGGGTATGTAATGATATTTTATTCAGTGAAGGGTTTTTACTACTTCATAAAGGTGAAGGTATTGCTTTGATAAAGTATACATGGTTTATTTGATGTTTGAAAAACTAACAGTTTTCATTCTTTGTGTATCCCTTACTGAACTTTTTATGCTCACCCCAAGTTTTTTTGAAATGTTTTTCATAGGACTTAATGTGGAATAGGGTCAAGGATGGGATCAAGGGAAAGTCATTCTACATAAAACATGGAACTAGACATGTTTCTTTTTAAGAGTTTTTTTTAATTCTATGGAAACTTAGTAGAAGTGTCTACTTTGTAATCTTTTGAGATGTAACAGTTATATCCCAATTCTCTAAAACTCTAAACCTGAAAAGATCCTCAATGTGAATTATTCATTTAATTCAATATTAAGTAATTTTTAAGGCTAGGGCCTTATAGTTGGTATCATAGGTCGGTTTAGACAACTTTAGGAGTTAGAAAATTGATAAATTATAAATTAATCTATGGTACGATTGAAATGATATAACATTTAAAGATTACCATGTTGCTTCGCCTAAGATATTTCTTTGCTAAGAATTTTTTTTCATAGAGGAAATAGAACAGCTTTTCTGGGAAGGCATACAGAGGGAAATGACCATTCAAATCAGTATCCTGAGATGGTCAGAATCAGAACTAAACAGTTTGTTGCAGTGATGGCTCAGTTGACTCAGGAGTTGAAAAGAAGATTGGTGAATGCTTCAGTTTTGGAACTTCCTTCTAGAAATGGTGAGTTTGTTATCTACAGTGATGCTTCATTGAAAGGACTTGTTTGTATCCTTATGCAGAATGATCAGGTAATTGCATATGCTTCATGTCAGTTGAAAACTTATGAGGTAAATTACCCTACACATGATTTGGAATTAGCTGTTGTTGTTTTTCCTCTAAAATTTTGGAGGCATCATTTGTATGGAGTAAAGTGTGAAATATATACTGATTACAAAAGTTTAAAGTATATATTCACTCAGAAATAATTGAACATGAGACAGAGGAGATGGATGGAATTAATCAAGGATTATGATTGTAAAATTCATTACCATACGGGAAAAGCAAATAAAGTGGCCGATGCTTTGAGTTGAAAAAGCAATGCTTCATTAACCATGCTACGTTTGGAACGAGATCCTTTAGTTTTTGATTTGATGAACTTGGGAATGGAAATTGTTTGTGCAGGAAGTTATTATGTTTTGTTTCATGTATCAGTGAGATCATCCCTATCAGACAAAATTAAGCAAGCACAGAGGGAAGACAGTGAGTTGTAGAAAAAGGTAGAGCTGGTTCAGAAGGGTAAGATGCCTGAATTCAACATTGATAATGATTGTGTTTTGAGGTTTGGGAAGAGGTTATGTGTCCCTGGTGATACATAGTTGAAGAATGAGTTATTATGTGAGGCTCATAGTTCCCCATTTTCAGTTCATCTTGGCAGTACTAAGATGTACAGAGATCTGCGGGAGTATTACTAGTGGGATGGAATGAAAAGAGATATTGCTGATTTTACTGTGAAGTGTTTGACTTGTCAGCAGGTTAAAGAAGAGCGGCAGTTACTGAAAGGGATGCTTCATACATTACCAGTGCCAGAGTGGAAATGAGAAAATATATCCATGGACTTTTTTGTGGGATTACCGAGGACATCTCGAGGTAATAATGCAATCTGGGTTATTGTTGATCGATTGACTAAATCTGGTCATTTCCTTCCTATTCGAGATACTTTCTCTCTAGATCAACTTTCTCGTTAGTATCTTAAAGAGATATTCAGGTTACATGGAGTTCCTCTCTCCATTGTATCTGATCGTGATCCCAGGTTTACTTCTAACTTTTGGAAAGGCCTTCAGAAGTCGTTGGGTACTGAATTAAATTTTAGTACATCCTTTCATCCGCAATCAGATGGGCTGTCAGAAAGAACAATTCAGACCTTAGAGGATATGCTATGAGCTTGCTCTATGGATTATCAGGGATGTTGGGACCAACATCTTTCTTTGGTTGAGTTTTCTTATAATAACAGTTTTCATTCCAGTATACAGATGGCACCATTTGAGGCATTATATGGGAAGCGGTGTCGAACTCCAGCTTTTTGGGATGAAGTGGGTGAAAGGAAGCTGATGGGACTAGAATTGGTAGAAGAGATGGCAGAAAAAGTTCAGTTGACTTAGAAACACATGAAAACAGCTCAGAGCAGACAGAAAAGTTATGCAAATGACCAGAGGAAGGATCTATCTTTCGAGGTAGGTGATCATATTTTTCTCAAAGTTTCACCATGGAAATGTGTGATGCGATTTGGTAAGAAAGGAAAGCTGAGTCCAAGGTTCATTGGACCATATGAAATTCTGGAGAAAGTTGGATCAGTTGCTTACCGAGTGTCTTTACCTCCGAGTTTATCTTAGGTACACAATGTTTTTCATGTTTCGATGTTGAGAAAGTATATGCCAGATCCATCTCATGTTTTGAGCCCAGTGGTAGTTCAGTTGGAAGAGAATCTCTCTTATGAAGAAAAACCAGTCCCGATTCTTGACCGAAGAGAGCAAGTGTTGCTAAATAAGGTAATTCACCAGGTAAAGGTTTTGTGGAAAAAACCATATGGTATAAGATGCAACGTGGAAATCTGAAAATGCTATGAGGGATAAATACCCCCAGTTATTTTGATAAGTGAATAAAATTGCGAGGACGCAATTCCCAAAAGGGGGGAAGGATGCAACATCCCAGGTAAATAAAGAATAATATATTTTCATATTTATTAATATTTATGAATTAAATATTAATTTTACTTTAAATGGGTTTCTATGTTCGATAGCGTACCCGATACGCAACAAAGAGTTTCTTTGAAATCTTACGTTGCACACTAGTAATAAAATAATATTATTTTAAATGTTATTTAACATGTAGCTGTTGTATTGGCGGTAATGAATAGAAATAACTCAAATATGATTATATATGTTTTTTAAATGTTTTTACCTTTATCCAATAAAGGATAAAGGCTTAAAATACCAAAAGAATTCAATTTTAGGCATATATACTCTAATTTTCACTAAAGGTCCACTTATCATCTTTTGATGGCGAACCATCATTAAATATAGTTTTGGTCACTCCTATAAATTCTATTGAACCAAATAAAATTATTCTTTAGAATCGGGACATCAAAATTTACTTTGTATAAATTTTTGGTATTTTTCCGATAAAGATCATTTTTTAATGAATAGTGAAAAATGTTGTATTTTAATTCAAAACCTCTTTTTAATATAATTTTTTAATATGATTAGATTATCTTTTGAATTGGTTTTAAAGTTAAATTAGAATATATTTTTACCATTTAATCCAATAGTGGTTGTTGGAATTAATTTCACTTTGAAATCGGATTTGAACTAGTGTCAATCTTTTGATACTTTTTGTTTCATAAAAACACGCTATTTGTTTTGACAGCGGGAATTAATTATTAAATTAATTAATTCAACTTATATGTTTTTAATTTTTTAAAATAGACATAATTTTTGAATTCGGAATATCAAATATACCTTAGGGTGATGTTTTGGTATTTTTCTGAAAAACTTCAATTTTTGATGAATAGTGAAACCACTAAGTGGTACTTATAAAAAACTGATTTTCCGTTTAAATGAAATTTTACCACCTATGTGTTTTGAATTTCACAAATATGACATACATGGTTTTCATTAAGAATTAAAATTTGGTTCAATGGGATTAAAATAATTTTTTTGGTGAATAGTAAATTATTAAGTTTTTAATCGCGATTAGAGGTAATTAGTGCAATTTAAGGAAAAAATGATATTATAATAAAATGAAAATACATAGACACTGGTCCTAGACTTATTGGATGTGTCATGACCGACCCATACAAACCATGGGTCAACTTGGGGACCCCATGGAGCCACTTTGGTAGGAAAATGAAATTAATATCTTTTTATTTAATGTTAAAGTAAAAAATGACACAAACATGAGATGTTTTACTAAAAAAAATTTCACATGGGGTTATAAAAGTCATATTTTTGACTATAAATATTAATTGGAAAGCTAACACGATTTAATACATCATAGTATTTTTTTTATAATTTTTAGACATTAAATAAATTAAATTATTTATGACACCATGATGATGCATTGATTACCTCATTATTTAACGATTTAAATAAAATGGAAAGATAATTTAAAATATAAGACCAACACATATAAAAAACCTATTGTATGGGTGGATTTCAAACCCTTATCACCTTATCCTCGAAACACATCAATGTGGGACCATTAGAATCCGAAACTCATTCTAAAATAAAGTAACATTTCCTTACTTTCCAAGAGTGCCCCTCCTCTCCTCTTATAAAAGGCCCCCACCTCTACCTCCTTACCCACACCTCTCAAGCCTTTGTCTCGGCCAACCCATGCCCATTTTATCTCTCCACATCCCTATATTACTCCTAGAAGCCTCACTTTGGGCAGAAGTCTTCCCAAGGAAGCCTTTGAGCTCAAATCAAAAGAGTTGCTCGATTCAAAGGTAGTGTCTTCTCTTGTGTTCTTTTGTTTTATTTTGCTTCTCCAACCCCCTAAACTCTTTTTATTCTTTTATTTTGTAACAACTACAGTATATTAAATATACTAGGATATTTTTATATTAAGGATTCTATCTACACATACACACACCTTCATCTAATGGTTAAAGAACATACTGTTTCTGTGGATGGTGAATTTCTGCCTCACGAAACGATGATTGTTCAACGCTCATATAACACCTTCAAATGTGGCCATTAAGATGTCACTATATTTATATATGATATATAATATGTTTATGTTTTACTTAAGATTCTGTATTTTTCATTTGTGGTATACCTTTATGGTTTCCATTATGGGTAATCACGATATCTTCATTTTAGGAAGTGCGGACTACCGCCCCCTCAAAGTGATTTGATTCGTTAATACCATATGTGGGAAGTATAAAGGATGGAGATATGATATTATATATTATATTATACTGGAATTATAATATACCTTTATATCATTATGATTCCATTCCATAAAATACGAAATAGAAATGGAAGTAGCGTTCATGCGTACGTACGGCTTACCCTCTCCATGAATGGTGCATTTCATTTCTTACCTCTAAATGATTATGTAATATTATAAATGCATGTATATAATGTACATATATTATATATATGGAATATAAATCATTAATATAATTCTTGAGATAATGGATATTTTACTACGTGAACAACTTGTAAATATAAGAAGTCCACTTTTGACTCAAGTACCAAATATCGACAAAACGACCATTATTATCCTAAATAATTACATAGTGTTAATGACAAGATAATAGGTGATATAAAAAGAATAATTAACATGAAAAAGGTTCTTAAGAAAGTATAAATTAACTCAAGTTTATTATTTAGGAGGTTAAAGAACGATCGAGTCAAGTTGGACCCGAGGTAAGGGACTTCATCTCAATCTCCTTTCATTGAGGCATATTTTGTTTTATACACAACTTTCTTTTATACGATGTATAAACCCTTTTGAATTTTACTTTTATACAAAATGAATCTTTTTCTATGAAGCGTTTTACTAAATGAAAAAAAGGAATGTTTCTTTTAACGTACGTGGTGACAACGACCTTTTCCACTGCCGTGAGTATTATTTGATCTTTGGCTTCCTCAACAAGCCGTAATGTTTTTAAAATAAAATAAATACCATATACTCTTTTATGTATTTTGGTATTGAAAATGGTTTTGATAAAGGATTCTATTATGTTAATATATTTAAATGATAAATTTTGATTTAAATGTGGAAATTTTATCATTCCTTTATATTGGTTTTATGTGTTATAATTTTATAATGGTACTTGGACATTTGACGGGTGGTTACGTGATAAACCATATGACGGGTGGTGCCGTGAATACCAGGACGGGTGGTTACGTTATAACCCTCAATTCATTGGGTATGGAAGTCGGCCGTATGGCTATTTTATTAAGTTTTTATGGATTTTGGCCGAATGGCTATTCCATTAAGTGATATGTGTGGAAGTTGACCGTATGGTTATTCCACTTAAGTATGTTTATGTCCCAAGTTACCTTTATATGTTATGTGTTATTTATATGAGTTTTATGGTAATATTTTGGTTACAAAAGGGTAAGTAATGATATTTTATTCAGTGAAGGGTTTTTAATACTTCATAAAGGTGAGGGTATTACTTTGATAAAGTATACATGGTTTATTTGATGTGTGAAAAACTAACAGTTTTCATTCTTTGTGTATCCCTTACTGAGCTTTTTATGCTCACCCCAAGTTTTTTTGAAATGTTTTTCACAGGACTTAATGTGGAAGAAGGTCAATGATGGGATCAAGGGAAAGTCATGCTATATAAAACATGGAACTAGACATGTTTCTTTTTAAGAGTTTTTTTATTCTATGGAAACTTAGTAGAAGTGTCTACTTTGTAATCTTTTGAGATGTAACAGTTATGTCCTAATTCTATAAAACTCTAAACCTGAAAAGATCCTCAATGAGAATTATTCATTTAATTCAATATTAAGTAATGTTTAAGGTTGGGTCCTTATACACCTAGGGTAGAGGGGGTTGAATGGGGTGAGAGAGGGGTGTCAAGGTATTAAAATTGAAGCTGGTAGAATTGGAATTCCCAAAACACTAATGTTTTGGCAGGCCACACAACTTGGTTGCACAGTTTGTTAGACTGTGTTCCAACTATGCGACACCCCTGTCCAAATGGAAAAAGGGTATTCACAGTTTCCTAGAGAGGAAGCATACCCGCGCGGCCTGGACAGTGCCACTGTTCTAGTCACACGATTTTCATTGGTTTTGCACCCATTTTCTACTAAACATGTTCTAACCATTCACCTACTTTTTTCCAATTTAAAATCATAATTTTTCTTGAAAAACACTTGAGTAATCCATAAAATAAAGTAAAGACCAAAAATGAAAGAGAAAAACTCAAAAGAACACCATGAATGCGACAATTATCACCACTCTGAAAACTTTTCGTCATCAGAAAGTAAAACTGAAGTCTGATGAGAAAATAAACGAGGATATTGCTCCTCCAACCATGATTTCTAGTCCCATGTCACATTCTCATCATTATCATTCTTCCAAAGGATTTTAACCAAAGGTATGAATTTCCTATGAAGAACTTTTACTTGGGAATTCATAATCTGCACTAGTTGCTCGAACATAGGAAAATTAGATTCCAGCTCCAGCTCTCCCTAGTTCAGACAATGAGATAAGTCCAGGTTATTCTTCTTCAATAGAAATACATGGAACACATCATGGATCAACATTAAATAGGGTGTTAAATCCAATCAGTATCTCACACCACCAATTCATTCAGTAATTTTAAAAGGTCCAACATACCTTAGCATAAGCTTCTCCTATTTTCCAAGCCGATGGTGACTCATGCAAGGTGTGACCTTTAGAAACACCTAGTCTCCTACTAAAAACTTCAAGGTTTGACATCACTGATAAACATAGAACTTACGGAGGTGTTACGCCGTTAACAACCACTACCCAATCTATTAGAAATTATCAGATGTCTCTTTCACAAGACTCGGTCCCAGTAGGGAGGCCTCACCCACTTTCATCTAGTACACAGATGACTAACATAGCCGACTATAATGTGCTTCAAAGGGATCCATTTTAATTGAGTATTCGTAACTATTATTATAATTAAATTACACTAATATCAAATGGTTATCCCACATGTCTCTGAAATAGAGCACACACCGACAAATCATATCTTCCAAAAGTTGTTTCGCTCACTTAATTTGACCATCCGTTTGAGGATGATATGCCATATTAATCTTGTATTGATATCCCATTTCCTTATGAAGGCCTTCCCAAAACTGAGAGGTAAAATGTGGATCCCTTTATGAAATAAAAGCTAACTACACACCATGAAGCCTTATAATTCTATAAACATTTAACCTGCCATATTCATCCACCTTGGTCGAATCCTTGATTAGAATGAAATGGGATGACTTGGTTATATGATCAATAACCAAACAAATTGTGTGAATTCACCAAGGTGTATGAGGGAAACCAACGATGAAGTACATAGAGACCTTATCCCACTTCTAGGTAGGAATGTAAAGTGGCTGAATCAAACCTAAGGGCCTATTGTGCTCATCTTTAATTTGATGACAAGTTCAACACTTGGATATGAACCCATCTATATCATGACTCATGTTTGGACACCAAAACTAGTGTTGTACATTTTAAATCCTATTAGTTGTCTCATGATGAGCAACCCACTAAAAATGGTGGTTATCCTGCATTACCACCTTATGTAAATATAAAAACACCACCAAATAGAGAATTACCTTAGATGACATCGACCAGCTTTCAAACTCCTCCCCACCATTTAGAAGCTGCATAGAGTAGTCACACAACTAATATTTAGGTTTATCTTCTTGAATAATCTCCAAAAGGGAGGGCATCAATTGGATTCTATCCAAGAATGTGTCTCCCCTATGCTTCTTGGATTCTAAGTGCATTTGAGAAAAAATCCCCATCAAATTCCATTTATAATCTGACTCCTTTACAGCTTGTATTGACATTTTCCGGCTTAGGGAATCCGTTACTACATGGTCATATTGCATCAATACACACCCAAAACTCATACCTAAAGCATCTCGGTAGACCATATATCCCTTTACAAATTCAGATAGGATTAAAATAGGGGTGGTGGTCAATTTTCGCTTGAGCTCCATAAAAGATTCCTAACATTCTGAGATCTATTCATACCTTACCCCTTTTTGGGAAAGAGTGGTCATGAGTGAAGAAGGTCAAGTAAAATATCTGAAAAACCATCTGTAATACCCTGTCAGTTCCAAGAATCTCTTGATCTAAAATTTGTGCCTTTATTTCTCCCATGACAAAACTACTATGATTTTCTGAGGGTCCACTAAAACCCCACATTCTGACATCACATGGCCCATAAACTTGACTTACTAGATTTAGAATGTTCACTTGGAGAGCTTGACATTGAGACAATGGTATCAATGAGTACCTATGAAAATCCTCAAGTGCTACCCATGCTCTTCCTCTATCTCAGAGTCAACCAGGATTTCATCCACAAACACCATGAAAAAATATTTTAGGTACTTATAGAACACCCAATTAATAAGAGCCATGGAAATCATCAGAGCATTTTTCAACCAAAATTGCATGATCAAATATTCAAAGTGTCCATACCTACTTTGAAAGACTTTCTTGGGAATGTAATCCACTCTAATAATGACTTGATGATACATAGAGTGTAAGTTAATCTCAGAAAACCATATTTCACCATTAAGTTGATCAAATAGGTCATCAATGTATGGTAAGGGATATTTATTCTTGATGGAGACCCTTTTCAATTTCCAATAGTCGATGCATAATCAGATTGAACCATCTGCATTTTTAGAAAATGGTACTGGGGAGACCCAAGGTGAGACACTCGAGTGAATAAATCATTTGGATTCCAAATCATCCAACTATATATTTAATTTCCTCAACTTGGTGTGGGTCATACGACATGAGAGAAGAGATATTGGATCTGTTTTTGGTGAAAAATCTATGGCGAACACCACATCACTCTTCGAGGGATACCCTGAGAAATCATCTAGAAACACCTTTAGAAACTCATGTAATATAGGTTTCAACCCATTGTCAGTACCTCTATTATCACCCTCTAACATAATATAAACAACATGGAAAATGAGTCTACCAATCGTTAGAAGTAGAGGTCTAAATCACCCTGATTGGGGATCTCATTCACCTTAGAAGACTTGAGTACACCCATCAGGTGCCATAAAAGTTACACACTGATTATAAAAACTGATATGCACCTTAGAATGCACCATCCAATCCTTGACCAAGATCACATAAAAAATATCGATTTTGAGAACCAAGAAGTCCCATTCAAATTCAAACTCTGATAGAGTGAGAGCACATGATGGACATCTGAAACCCTATTCCCTATTCTTTCCTAGTAGTGTAACCAACTCCATGGAATAAGGTATAAGCTTTGTTGGTAATTTCAGATGTTCCACAAAATGGAAATAAATAAAAGAATTATAAGCACCCGTTTCAAATAAAGCAATGACTATGGATGAAGTAATGAAAACAATACCTCAACTGTTGTGGGGCCTACATTTGATTCCACTGGAACCTACTACATAACATGAAGGCACCTCATATCTATATGGTCCTGAGAATGACTACCAACATATGGATATTCCTTAAGATGATTCTTACCAGAAGTAGATCCATCCCCAACACCATGAACATTAAACAGAGAGCCCACGGTTCTAGATGGTTCTGACTAGCTTTCGTTCCCCTAGAGGTTGAGGAACCTGCACCGCCCTAATATGGGAGTGTATTTATAAAAAAACACTATATGTTCCCCATAAGTCCACACTAGTGAAATTTCATAAGTGGATTTGAACAAGTGGTATTGTAACAAACTATAATTTTATAGTATGTATCTTCTTAAATAAATTCAATTTCTTCAATAGCTTACGTTACATAGAACACCAAGCTTAAAAAATGATTAAATATTATTATTTAATTATGATAGATATCACCTAGAAATTATAATGGAAAGAGTTAATGAGATTAACTAAATTATGAAAATATAGTTTACACATTGTTTATAAAATTAATTCATTAGTTTCTAATTATTTTTAAATGAAAATAAAAACAAATTGAACTTGAATGATGTGTTTTTATAAAAAAAAATATTTATGCCCATAATAGATTTTTATCTTAATAAATTAAATTATTCACTATTACTGAAAGATACTAATGAAATTTATATTTTATATATTCACTATTTTTTTTAATTCATACAAAAAGCTTTATAGTATTAGGATAAGAATAAATCTAATTTTAAGTATAAAAAACAATATATTTCTTAAGGAATTTTTTATGCCCTTTGATGATGTGCCTATTTTAAATATTTATTTTGATACTTTTATAAGTTTTATTTGAAAAAATGAAGTTCATGTTGGAGAGAGGAATATCAAAATTATCATAGGGTAAAATTTTGGTATTTTTCGAAGAAGTTTCATTTTTGATGAATAGTAAGAAATATTGAACTTTAATTGAAAACTGCATTTTTGTATAATTTATTTAAATAGTTAAATTATTTTTTAAATTGATTTTGAAGAATAATTAGATTAATTATAAATCAATAAAACCAATTTATGTCATTAGAACAAATTTCACATTGAAATTGGATGTAAAAACATTTCAAACATTTGAAATTCTCAGTTTACAAACCCATTTTTTCATTATGTCCATGGGATTATTTTTAAATCTAATTTTGTTAATTATATGAATTGAATTTGGTTAAAAAATTCCATATTTAGAATCAAAGGATACAAATTAGTTTTTAAGGTCATTTTAATTTTTATACGTATACAAGTTATTGTGGTAAAATCATTATTTACCATAGTATAGGTAAAATAATGAAAATGGTTAAAGTTAAAATGTAAAAGCTTAAACTACCTAAAAACAAATTCTAATGGATGTTTGAGGTATTATAGACCCTAACTAGACTCTAAAACATTAATAAATGATTTAATTCATTGAAATTAATTCTACCTCAATGTGGATGGCTTTAATTATAAAATATTCATTATTTAATCACTCAAACCCAGCTCTCCTCAAGTACAAATACTACCCATCATCACCCTATTTCGAATCACAAGACTTGTATCTCCTCAAATCTCTACCAAAACATCTATTACTTAGTATCATCACATCCAAGTGTTGTTGGTCACACCAAAAACCAAATCCAAGGTCTCAAGGGTCTCTCAACGTGGTTATATTAAAGAGAAGGTTAAAGAACACTACACTTAAGTGAAGCATGAGGTAAGGGTTTTCTCATCTCACTTTAAATTCTGTGAGATATAGGCCTTATTCATCACTTATTTTGTCTTTTGTGGTGTATAAAATACTCAGGAATATATTTTAAGTTTCTTATCCTTTAATTTATAGGGATTTTCATATCCGTTTGAGTATCTAACTTTTGTGGGGTTTATGGTTTCAAAGTTACCAAAGTGATAATAATTTTTTTTCACAATTTTTCTTTCTTTGAAATATTTTTTATATTATAAATCTATATTCTTTTATAAGGTGTATATAATTCTACATTGACATGTTATATAATGAATCTTCTTATTCTTATGGTATTAAAAGTTTAATTTATTGTTATTCCTTTATCGGGCTTATAATCAAATGTTTCAAAGTGGTATGAGACACTTTGGAATGTTTAAGGATTATTTTCCTCAATATTTTTTCAATGATATCATTAAAAGTATTTTCATCTATTTCATCATCCCTTGTTGAATCATGTACCTCATTGAGGTTTATCTCTTATGATACTATCTTCCATACTTTAGTAAATGGTTAGTGGTCAGTTTTATTGGAGAAGTATTAATATTCTATATGACTAGTTCTTCCGATAAAAAAAATTATTAATTTTTAAATCTATTTTATTTATTCATTTGAGGAATTAATTTTAATTATTAATTGATGGGTGAGGACATATATTACCCCTCAATGCATTGATAAGTCTCAAGAGACAAACTAGATTGAGTTTTGGATAAGGGATTACCCATTTATTTTCTGATGCCTTGGTAGAGGCCATGACGGTATGTTTCAGATGTTCTACATTATGCATTCCATCATTATGAGATTAGTTATTGATTTTCCATGTGATTATTCGGTTAGTAAAATTTCCATGGATAACTTTTCAAGCTCATTAGATTTTTTATATTTCATTATTCGATTATCTTTTATTCCAGTCATATTATTCTAATGTTATTGATTAAAGGACATGTGTTTCAATTACTTACCTTTCTATAATTGTTATTTATGATAGATTCCATTGTATACATATCTTTACTGAGCATATAAGCTCACATATTTCTTATGTTTTATTTTTCTCCAGGATACCGAGAAGTGTTTTACGATTGACTATGCGGGGATGATCTTAGAGAAAAATGGTGTTCTTAAATGAACCACTATGTTGTATTTTATAATTTCAATTGTAATGTATGATTCAAGTATGTATCTATTTTTACAAAATTACTACACCACTCGGTCTTTAGGGATGTGATTCCTTGTATAATATTCCAATGTAATAAAGTAAGGCACAGACTTCAGACTACTAGAGTCAGGGGCATTACAGTTCGTATTAGAGGATGTTTAGTACAAACCTTGAGAACTAGATTTAGGAAAACATAGATTAGGGAATATAAACCTATGAATAACATTAAGGATAAGACTAAGTATATTATAATATCCTATAGATTTGGTAATGACCATGGATACATAGGTTAAACCTAAAGACTCATTTATTGAGAAGAACATGTCATTATTTAGACATAATTTTCATAATATTATCTTACTCTAATTAGTATAGTTTGATGCTTACAGTTTACATTTTTTAGTCAGTGCTGGGAACCAGAATGAACTAAGTTATCATTGAGTGTTATAGACAATGTATGGTTGAGAAAACAAATGGGATAATGACTGAAAATAATAATAATGTGACTATGCTTAACCGGTAATCATGATATATGATTAATAACATGCACCTTAGTCGACTCTTAAAATCACCAAAGAAGAGAAGGATAAAGTTTTATAATAGATCAGGTTGTGGGTACCATAAAGGAAAGATGATTAAGTTAACTACATGTTGAGAATGTGAGAATAGACACCCAAGTGTATTTCTTATATTAATGAGAAGATGTTTAGGTGTGGAAAAGGATATAAATATAGTAATTGACATGAAAAAATGAAGAGTTTGGAATAATAGTTTCCTTAAGGGATTATTGATAATTGAATGTTTCAAATATGTAAAGTATGAGAATTATGCAAACCTATTTTCTAAGGGTAAAACCCATGAATATAATCAAAAATGTTATACATGTAATGTTTATACTATTGATGATGAAGAGACTACAAATGGAAAATGAAAAAATGAGTTATTAAGGAATAAGATGATGAAACATAGTAAACAGTTTAATAATGAAGTAGAATGATTAAAGTTGTAGTGTATTTTGATTAAATAATTATTTAATCAATAATTATTTGGTTATAAAAATCATGAGATATATAAGTATTATACTGCAGTACTTCTTCTCTAAGGATTTGAGAGAACATTTTCAATGGTATCAATAATGTGGAAAGTTATTCAAAGGAAATTTGATCATCTGAAAAACACATGATTAATGGAAGATATCCCTTAATATATTCATGATGTTAAGATAATAATGATAATGATATATTTATGGAATAATATTGGTGATTTTAAAAGTGGTTCGTGATTTGATGGTTTATGTTATCTTGTTTGGGATTACTGCATTTTTGGATTTAAGGAATATATTCAATAACCCAAGATATTATTTTTGGAATTATTCTTGTTTTCATTATGGTTTAAAGGTAATCATGGTATTTATATATTTGGTATGTGACAATTAGATCTACATTATGTTAAAAATATGATGATTTTAAAATTTAAGTGACCTTTTTTATAATTTTTTTATCTTTAAAATTAGACATTATTATCTTGAATTAGTCTTAAATTTATCTACTTATAGAATGGATTAAGTTGAACATTGGATATTATTTGTTGAGGTTAAATTAGTATTTATTATATTAGATATTGTGTTCAAACCATTTTGGTTTTTGTAAACATTTAAAGGCCAAAGGAATGAATTTTGGATCTTATGATCCATTAATGTGCTTCAGGCGTAAAAAAATCACCATGAACATTAATTTTTTGGTGTAAGGGATGAAGTAAATGTAGATTGAATAAAAACAAAAGGATGATATTATTCTTATGACATGAAAATTAATAAAGTAAGTATATTTTTCTCATGTGTTTATCTGAATATTAAAATAATCCCTCAACTCCAGGAAAAGAATTTAGAATAAAAAATGTTATTCATTTAATTTTCTTACTGGGGAATCATCAATGACCTCTTTAACCCATAACAGATTTGCAGTTTTTTAATGGTATCCTTTCTGAAAACTATGTTCTTTTTCACTCTCTATTAGAACTTGATAGTTTGATTTCTCTTCCATGTACCAGTTTTCACTTCACACTAATATTATCCTATTTGAAATCCAAATTTTTTGTTGTCCTTCTCATTTACATATCTCTCTTGTTAAGAGAATATTTTATTAACCCTATTTCCGATATGCATTGCCCATAAAGGAATTTTTAAGTATCAATATTTAATTTTCAAAGTGCAGTTTCAAATTGCAAGGATGAATTTTATTGAAAGAGGTGAGAATGTAACACCCTAATATTTTATACTATGCATATTCTTAAATAAAATTAATTTCTTTGATACCTAACATTACACAGAACAATGAGCTTTAAAAAAAGATTAAATATTATTATTTAATTGTGATAGTTATCACCTAGCCATTGGAATAGTGAGAATGAATGATATTAACTAAATTGTGAAAATATAGTTTAAATATGTTTATAAAATTAATTCCTTGGTTAAAAATTAATTATAAATGAAGATAAAAACCAATTGAACATAAAAGATGTGTTTTTATAAAAAACTATATTTATGCCCATAATGAAATTTTATCATAATAAATTAAATTAATCACTATTGTTGATATATATTAATTAAATTTATTTGTTATACATTCAATTAAATGTTTTTAAATTCATCAAAAAAGTTTTATAGTCCTAAGATAAGAATAAATCCAATTTTAAGCATAGAAAGCTATATATTTCTAAAAGCAATTTTCGACCTTTTTGATGGCTCACCTATTTTAAATATAATATTTGACACATTTATAAGTTTTATTCTAAAAAATAAAGTTCATTTTTTAATTTTTAATATCAAATTTATCTTAGGGAAAAAATTTGGTATTTTTTGGAGAAGTATCTTTTTTAAATGAATACTGAAAAATATTGAATTTTAATTGAAAACCATTTTTTCATCAAATTTATTTATTTAGTTAAATTATATTATATTGGTTTAAAGTATAATTAGATCAATTTTATACCAATGAAACCAATTTAGTTCATTGGAACCAATTTCACATTGAAATTGGATATAAAAAAATTTCAAACTTTTAAACTTTTCACTTTTAAAACCCACCTTTTAATTGTATTTGTGGGATTATTTTTAATTATAATTTTTCCAATTTTGTGAATTTAATTTGATAAAATGTATTATATATTTTGAATAATAGGGTCTAAATTAGGTTTTAATTTCATTTTCATTTTTATACATAAAAAATTGATCTTGGTAAAAAATTTATTTACCGCAATATAAGTAAAATAATGAAAAAGGTTAAAGTTAAAAGGTAAAAGCTTAAACTACCTAAAAATACAAATTTTAAGGGGTGGTTGAGGTATTTCTCGAACCTAAACAGTCTAAAAAACATTAATTAACAATATAATTCATTGAAATCAATTCCACCTTAATGTGGTTGACTTTAATTATAAAATATTTATTGTTTAATCACTTAAACCCTCCTCTCCTCAAGTATAAATATCACCCCTCACCACCCCATTTCAAATAAAAATCCTTATAACTCCTTAAATATCTACCAAAACATCTCCTCCTTACTCTCTCCAAATCCAAGTGATTCTAGTATCACCAAAAGACCAAATCCAAGGTCCTCAAGGGACTTTTAAGGAGGTCGTATTCAAGAAGAGGTTAAAGAATGTTATACTAAAGATAAGAGTGATATAAGAGTTTTCTCATCTCACTTTTACTTCTATGAGATATATGCTTTATTGAAAACTTATTTTTTATTGTGTGGTGTATATATTACCCATGAAAATATTTTAATTTCCTTATCCTTAAATTTATGGAGATTTATATATCCATTTGAGTATCTCTCTTTCATGGGGTTTACGGTTTCAAAGTTACCAAAATAGTAATGGATTTTTTTCATAATTTTCCTTCTATGAGATATTTGTTTTGTTATGAACCTATATTAATTTATGAGGTGTATATAGTGTTCTTTTGACATGTTATATCATGAATTTAATTATTCTCATGATATTCTAAGATTCATTTAATATTATTCCTTCATGGGGATTATAATTCATATTTTTCAAAGTCGTACAAGACACTTGGAATGTTTAAAGATTATTTTCCTCAAGAAAATTTCAATGATATCATTTAAATAATTTTCATCTATGTAAAAAAAACAGTTTTTTAATTTTTTACCTCATTTATGTTTATCTATTATGATACAATCTTCAATACTTTAGTAAATAGTTAATGGTTAGTTATACTGGGGAATTATTGATATTCTGTATGACTAGTTCTTCCAATATGGATAGTTATTAATTTTTTTTGGTTTATTTATTTATTTTAAGAATGCATTTGACTTTGTAATAAATGGAAATATCCCACTATATTCTCTAAATGCATCAATAGGTCTCATGAGACAAACTAGATTGGGTTTTAGCTGAGCGCTTACCCATTTATTTTTAGATTTCTTCACCGAGATCATGATGGTAAGTTTCAGATGTCTGGAAATATGCATTCCATCATTATGATATTAGTTATTGATTTACCATGTGATTATTTGGTTAGTATAATTTCCATGTATAATTTTTCAAGCTCATGAGATTTTTTATATGGAATTATTCGACCATCTTTTATTCTAGTCATATTATTCTTATGTTATTGATTAAATGACATGTGTTTTAGTTACATACATTTCCATAATTTTTATTTATGATATAATTAACTGTATCCATACCCTTACTAAGAATTTAAGCTCACCCCTTTCTTATGGTTTGTTTTCCCCAAGGATACCAGTAAGTGTTTTATTATTGACTATACAGGGATGATCTAGAACAATAATGGTGTTCTTAAAGGAATCATTATGTTGTGTTTTATAATTTCAATTGTAATATATATTACATGTATGTGTATAGTTTTCCAAAACTACTAAACTATCTGGTCCTTTGAGATGTGATTCCTTGTATAATATTTCAATTTAATAAAGTAAAGAACCGACTATGGGCTACTAGATTCCAGGGTGTTATCGTTCATATGTGTCTAGGGGCTCCACACTGATGACACACGACTAACCCACCACCAGTGGTTGTAGATAAAGGTGGTTAGGATAGGTAACCAGAACTACCAAATCCCTTCTAATCCTGCTCATTTTTCTTCCTTTTCAGGTTAGACGTGCCATGAATACCTTGGCCCACTGCTGAACCTAGTCCAGAGAAACCAGATTTACCAGTCTGATCAATCTCCATTGTCCTAGCCACACAGTTTGTACTGGTCTGGTGCATAGTTTCTATTAACCATGCACCAACTTTAAAACTTCTTATGTCCCCTGGAAATCATCATTTTTCTTTAAAAACACCCGAGTAAGCCATAAAATAAAGGTAATACCAAAATGAAAGAGAAAATACCTCAAAATAACACCACAAATGTGACAAATTCACTTTCTTTCATTTTGAGGATCTTTTCAGGTTTAGAGTTTTCAAGAATTAGGGAATAACTTTTACATAAATAACTCATACAATATATATATAACACTTCCTCTTAGTATCCTTTTTTCCCACAATAATTTTTTTTTAAAAAGAAACATTTTTTATTTTCATGAAAAATATCTACGATTTTTAACTTGACTTATTATTTGTTCCTAATCATCCTTAAAACCTATGATTTTTTTAAAACATGGGATGAGCACAAAATTCTTAGTAAGGTACATAAAAAGAATGAAATAATTTGTTATTCCATGAATGCTTATAAAAATTTGTCCTTTCTAAAAATAAATTTTTGGTTCAAAATAAACATTTTCTTACCCAAGAAATCTACTTATATTCCTGAAGCTTCACATAAAAAATTTCATAAGAAATATTAAATGAAAAAAAAACTCATAAAGGTTTATTTTCATTAATTAAAATCGCATGAAAACTTTTTCACAAAGTTATACTTTTCACCCATAAGAAGAAGAAAATATTTTTCACTAAACATATTCTCATTAGATTACCTTGTTAAATCATAATATTTCCATATAAAACCATAGAAAACATAAATAAATCTTATAGGTAACTTAAGATATCATTTTAATATCACTCATACATATAGAATAAAATTAACATTTACAAATGGAATAACCTTTATGGTTACCAATGGAACAACCTTTACAATTACAAATGGAATAACCTTCACGCTCAACTTATAATATAAATATTACGCAATGAATTGGAGGCTTATCACAGACCCACCCATAATTGGTTTATAATGGAATAACCCAACATCATAAATAATTCTTGAGAATCATAGCATAATCATAACACATAAAATCTTGCAGTTTTCAAAATATTATTTTCACTCATAAGAAAACATTTCAAGACATTGATATATCCATTTCCTTTAAAACTCAATTTTCAAAACTAAAATTACCAAAATAAAGGGAAAGGGTTTTTTGAAGAAAATAAAAAATATTATAAAATAATCCAAATATAAAATAATGGATACAGTAGAAAAAAAGCTGTTGACATTGTATACGATAAAATAAAACATTTATTTTGTCTTTTGTAAAGAAAGTCAAAACATTCTGTATAAAATACATAAAATACCTTTTTAAAACATTTAAAATAATTTAAAAAGAATAATAAATTTCCTTTATAATTCACTTATGTATACATAAATACATTAATAAAATAATTTTAAGAATATATACATGGAAGAGAAATATTTAGAAAATAAATCTTTAAACCCTTTAAAAAAGGGTTTTAAAGTAAAGTTTCAATCACATAAAACCATAAAATGATCACTTTTCGAAAACACTATAAAGAAATTAAAATATGGTCAAAAATGGAATTTATCTTCCATTTAAGAATAAATAATAATTTTTCCAAAATATTCAGAAGAATATGAACATGGAATAAAAATAGTTGTAAGGGAAACATTAAAATAGCGTTTTAAAAAGAAAGTGCCTTATCTTGAGTCTGAAACGCCACCCACATTCTTTATATTAATTAATAATAAAATTGTGTTAATTAATTAATTTTTTAATAATCCTTTTAAATTTTATTATTCTGTTTATTTTCAAGTTATAATCTATTACTTAAACATTTTAATTCATATCAAACGTTTTGATGATATTTGACGCATATGTCCAAAATGAATTCGGTTGGTTGACTATGGTCAAAGAGATTATTATTTAAAAATATTAAAAATAATAATCCTAAAATAATTATAATTTTTATAAATCAATTATACATTTAAAATAAATCATTAAATATGGTAATAAAAAATGAATTATGTTACAATCATAGAGACAGTAGAGCATACGTAGACATGATTAACTTTTTAATTTCTCAGCGATCATTATGAAAAGAATGTTAGTATTATTTTATATTTAAAGAATTGTCATAATATCAAAAATACCATATTATTTAATTATATATATATATATATCATCCATGCGATGTGATGATGAAAAATGAATCACACCACTTTGTAGAGGCGGTGGTCTACACGTACACAGAAATGACGTTATCATTTTTCATTGAAAGAAAATTTAAGAAAATATATTATATATTAATTATCTGGAATGATAAATATTTCATGAATATAATATATATACTTTAAATTCCTCATTATAACAATCTATGAGAGGCGGTGATGGGAAATAAATTACATCGGTTCGCAAAGCGGTAGTCCTCCGTACACACAAACGATGATTTCATTTCCCATTTGATGAAACAAGAGATGGATATAGATAGTTAACTAAACATAAAAAATATTAGTATATTTAATATACTGTTGGTATTATTTTATCATGTTTGAATAAGGTTTGAAGTAGGTAAAAGAAGAAATAAATAAAAAACTTTTACGATTTACTATACCTCTTCTTCAGACAACCTCTTAAGATTTACACCAAAAGATTTCCTAGGATGGTTTTATGATAAAAACAAGGCCTCTATAACATGGGGAGGGATGTTAAAGAATGAATTTGGGTAGGTATTTACCAAACCAAAAGGCCTTAAAAGTGTGATGAAATTAGGAGAGGAGGTTCCCTTTTATAAGGGAGGAGAATGAGAGTCTTTAAATTTCTTAATGTATTAAATTAATATAAATTATTTTTCATATTAAAATGAATAAAATTATATAATATTAAAATATAATATTAATATTATTTTAAATACTCTATTATAATAAAAATTATACAACATTAGAAGATGTTTTCATCCTTACTGTTTTATTTTAACCCGTGTTAACCCTTTTTGACAATTACCACGGTAACTGAGTTTTTACTCTTTATGGGTAAATATAGATTCTATAAAAGGAAAATTCGTAAATTAATAAACTATAGTTGATATTTTTAAAAATATAAAAATCTCTTGTATAATTATAATATTTTAAGCAATTTTTTATAATTTAAAAAAATATTATTTATTATAAAATAACATTAATGTCATTTTTGGAATTATACATTTAATCTGACTTTGAAAACAACATGAAAAAAAAATTAAAATAAACCCTATTAAATCTATATAACATGTTATATTTATCTAATATATTAATATAACCTAATAATTTGTTCAATTTTTATTACTTTTAATATTTTTAAAATTATTTATTTTATTATTCAATTAATTGAATAAATATTATGCCAGTGTTGCATAAGCAATTAGTGTAATTATATAATTAATAAAAATTATAAATAAATTATCATAATTAAAATAATTTCATTATTCTCAAATCAATCATTAATATTCATTCACAACATTCTTTTTTCCTTATGCGACACTTAATAGATTTTTAAAAGAAATAGAGTGACATTTTTCCTTTTTCATTACTCCACATATTATATAGGTCACTTTTATGAAAACGCATCCAATAAAAAATAAATATCAATAATAAGGTGATAAATATTGAAATAAATTCATCCAATAATATTGATGATGAATAATGGTTGTCTTATCAGATAGTTTTAACCTATGTTTACTGAATTTACACATTTAATGTGGTGACAGATTTTTATTATTTTTTCCATTCATTATGACCACAAATTAAATTGAAATTATTAAATAATATTAATTTCTCTGATTATAAATTTTTAATCAATTTTACCAAATTAAATCACTATGATTGGTAGAAATTCATTTTATAAATATCCCGTAAAGCGTGATTAAAAATAATTTTCCAAAAAAATGCCTTTCTAGATGTAAAAGTATTTTCATAACAAGATCATGAATAATGTTGATTCAGATGTAATTAATTATATTATTTCTAACTAAAATATACTTATATTAATATAGGATAAAATTTAAATGATTATGGAGCTTTTTCAATGAAAATTAATGATAGTTTTACAAAAATCAGTATTTTTCACTATTCACTGAAAAATCAATCATTCTAGAAAAATACTAAAATATAACCATAAGATAATTTTTATATGTTTATTTTAAAAATCATATCCATTTTATAAAATAAAATTTCTACAAGTTCCAGAAATTAGTTATAATATTTTCTCATAAAAAGCAATAAAAACCATTTTTTAAGAAAACACATTTTTGAAGAATAAAATGACTAATAAAATTTGAGTGATTATTTATTAATAATTTAACAATTCATTTATATTGACTATTAACTTTATATATATTTAACAAATCATTTAATGATATTAATTCCTATTAATTTAATGGTTAGGTTATAACAATCATATTTAAATAATAATATTTCATGGTTTGTTTATGATAAATGTTGCATGTCATATACACTATCAAACATAATTTTATTTTTTTAAAAACTTAGGGTGATACATTCTATGACATTTAATAAATTACATCCTCACAATTTTAACTTGGCCTTGGTAATCAATGGTTTGACATATGAAAATATCTTTGTTGAAATCCCACATCATAAAAATTGTTAATAAAACATTCTATTGAAAAGAGGGAAAATGAAATATAAAGTTCATATAGAAAAACACATAACTCGGTTTCTAAATAGGAGAATAATAGTGGGAATTGAAAATATGGACATGAAGAAAAAAATAATGTCCAAATAATCATGGAGAGTAATGGTGATCATTGACCATAATAAAGTGAATGATCAAGATAAAGTTAATGACCACAAAACCATAAAACAATGAGGTGTGAAAAAGACCATCGTTTCATCAAAAATGAATTTAATAATATAAAATTAACATTTCAATATCCTTTAGGTAGATTTGGGAAATTATTTTAACATCTATACCAAGTATATAAAGAAATACACTTCATTGACAAGTAAAATTTCATCCTTTAATCAATTTCCACCATAATCTCATCATTTTCTTCAAATGATGAGTATTTAATATCAATTTTTTATGCCTAAAGCACTAAAATCATATTATAACCAATCACATAATCCACAAAAGGATAATACGTTATTACTCCCATTTTTATACATTAAATAAATCCAAAATGGTTAGTACAAGATATGAAAATTATCCAAAAGAATAAACCTTCATAGGAAGAAATAAAACATTATTCTCTAAACACCCAAAGTAAAACTTTGATTAGTTGATAAATAACTAGCCTCAAAATTCATTAAAATATTCCCAGATAGGTTCGAAACCCAAAAATTTGAAGGATTTGATCACATATTATTTTGAGATTGATTTAACATTTATATCCAAACAACATTAGTCACTCATAAAGTCATATACCCAAAATTTAATATTACCTAATCATATAATATCCACTATATGATAATCATTTCTCTAAATAACTTGAATCAATATAAATCCATAGTAAAAAATGTATGCTTCCAAAATATAAATCAAACTTTATTCATAAAATAAAATCCTATAATATTCTATTTACCTTAATCATACAAGGTTTCCAAATTAGTGAACTTCTTCCAAAAGATCATTAATCACATAATCACCAAATCACTTTTTAATATCATGGTTATCTCCCTGATAAATCATATTTTTCCAAAGTCAATTTAATTTTTATCTATCAAATAACTCTAAAAAATAAATTCCATACTGACCAAGATATCATGTGTGCTTATGGTAGGTGTGTCACCCTTATCACCCTTAAATTGTGGGTTGAATCCCCATGGCCTTGTTAGATATGACATTTTTTCCTTTTTATTATATCAATATAATTCCTATAACATTCCCAAAAGCATAATGAACCTCCTAAAAAATTTCCTTAATCATCAAATCACTTTTTAACCTCTAAGATTTTCTATAATGGTAATTTTTCTAAAAAATAAATAATATTAGTTGATTATCATTTTCATAACATTAAGAACATATTATTCTAAAGCTTTATTTATCCCTTTATCATATATCCTTAAATGAGTGTCTCAAAAATTTATCACCTTTTTACTACACCACTTTTCAAATGTATCGATTTAATCTAACATATGTTTCCAAATTTTGAAAAAAACTAATATAGAATAATCTTTAAGAGTTTCGTGATTCTCATAATATTTAAAATATATTATAATTGATAAAATACCATTACATTATAATTCTAAAAACTTGATACATAAGCATATCCTGTATTTAACTTCCTTCTTAAACCTTTAACTATTATTTGTCATTTAATTCCTCAATACATTATTCCTACAAATCAAAGAAATGAAATATGTCCTCAAAATTTATCAATATTAATCCAATCATGTTTTATACTTAATAAAAAAGAAAAACAATTCATACCCTAAATCCAGAAATAGAGGTATTCTTTTATGTTGTTTATATTCTCTTTATATTTTGGTATGGAGTCCATTTCTCCAGAAAAGAGAAAGTTAAGTCCTTGGTGTTATTTACCTTATTGAATGAGATGGATGAGTTGAGATTTATAAATCAAATAAACTAGATTCCACAATTCATAGAAATTTTAGAGAAATGAAAAGTTTCTAGATATATCAAATACTTTCATGTAGGTTATTTGTATTTTCAAAAATATTTCAAGATCATTTTAAAAAGAACTTTCTAGGATAGAGATGATTAAATAATCTAGAAGGGATAATAAAATTTTATGAGATCCTTTGATTTCATCTTGAAAAACGATCATGTAATCTCCTAATCTTACGGGCCTTGTATTCTCTAAGCCTAATGGCCTTGTAAGGGTTCCCCCTCATCCCTTGAAAGGGGGGTTATCAAAAATCAATAAAAATTAAGGCCTTCGGGCCATTCGAGTAACCCCCCCCCAAAAAAAATCCTCAAAAATAACCTAAATAACTTTAACAAATGGAGAATGTTTTACCCTATAAGATTATCCCATAACTTTCAACTTAAATCCCAAAAAATGTAACTATATTCTTCTGAAATAATCCTTCATGTTAATCATAAGGGTTACATATACCTCAGACCAATAAAATACTTCACAAAATATCATTAATTACCTTAAAATTCTACCACTTGGAACCTCTAAAGGGGTTTATATGCCTTTAAAAATATGATAAAACTTAAACTTATGAACCCGTGATGATATCCATAACTCTTAATTTAACCTCACATAAAGGCATTATAATCTCCAAAGTTATAGAAACCTTTCCTTTCATACCAACTATAAGGACCCAACCTTAAACATTACATAATCATGAGTTTTTAGTCAAGGATTCAATTTATTTCATCTCAAGTAACTTTTCATGTTAATATTTTTAGATAATTAGGTCATAAATGTTACATAAAAACCCATGCAATACATGTTGGACACTTATTTTTAGTCTCTATTTTTCCCACATGACAAAACTTTAAAAAAACATGTTTTATTTTTATGGAAAATATTTATAATCTTAAACTTGACTTATTATTTGTTTCTAGTCATCCTTAAATACTATAAAAAAATTTAAAACATTGGATTAAAAAAAATATCAAAAAAAATATATATAAAAATAAATAAATTACTTGTCAATGAATACTTATAAATTTTTTTCCTTATTAAAAATTAAGTTTGGGTTTAAAATTAACATTTTCTTACCCAAGAAAACAAATTATCTACCCAAATATTCTCATAGAACATTTCATAAGAAATATTTAAGGAAAAATAAAACTCATATAGGTTTCATTTCAGGCATGAAAATATTATGAAAAAATTTCCACAAAGTTATAATTTTCACCCATAAGAAGTAATAAATACATTCCTTTTAAACATATGCTCATTAGATTACCTTGCAGAATTGCAAGATTTTTGTAAAACCATAACAAGCATAAATAAATCATGTAGGTTACTTGAGGAATAATTTTCACATTAGTCCTATATATAGAATAAACATCATGGTTACAAATAGAACAACCTTCACTGTTACGAATAGAATAACCTTCATAGTTACAAATGGAATAACCTTCACGGTCAACTTCCAATATAAATCATACCCAATGAATTGGAGAGATATCATGGACCCACACATTATTGTTTTATAACAGAACCACCGACCATAATAAACAATTTCTAATAAGAATTACAATTATAACACATAAAATATTGCAGTTTTCAAAATATTCTTTTCACCCATAAGATAAAATTTCCATGTATTGATATATCACTTTCCATTAAAACCCAATTTTCAAAAAATAAAATTCCTAGAAAAAAAGAAAAAGGTTTTTTTCTTTGAATAATAAAAGGAATATTATAAATAAATCAAAATATAAAATAATATTTATAGTGGTGTAAAAATATTTTGACACCATATACATTAAAATAAAACATTCCTTTTGTCTTTTGTAAAGAAAGTCATAACATTCTGTATAAAATACATTAAATGATTCCTTTTAAAAACCTTAAAATAAAGTCAAAAGAAATATAAAATTCCATTTATAATTCATTTATGTCCATATAAATAAATTGTTAAAAATAATTTTAACAATATGGACATGAAAGAGAAGGATTTAGAAAATAAATCTATAAAACTTTTAAAATATTGTTTTTAAAGAAAAGTGCTCCTCATGTAAAACCATGAAAATATTACTTTTTTAAAAAATTGTAAAGAAAATAACATATGTCAGAAAATTACCTTTATCATCCATTTATCCATGAATAAAAATTTTCTTGAAACCTTTATAATTACATGTACTTATAAGAAAAAGAGTTGGAAGGGAATCTTTAAAAGATGGGTTTTAAAATAAAGTCCCTTAACATGAGTATGAATCATCATATAAGTCATTTAAATTCACGAATAATAAACTTATATTAATTATTTACTTAATTAAGAACCATTTTCAATTTCATTATTCCTTTTATTTCTAATTTTTAGTCAATTACTTAATAAATTAAGTTCATATCAGAAGTTTTGATGATATTCATCTCATATGTCCAAAATGAATTTGATATGGTCAAAGAGGTCATTATTTCAAAATATATAGAATAATAATCATGAAATAATTATCAATTTTATACCAAAATTATACTTTCAAAACCAATCATGAAAGATGGTTTTGAAAAATGAACAATGTTACAATCATATAGACGATAGACCGTACATGCACATGAGTAACATTTCCATTTCTAAAAAATCATTATGGAAAGAAGGTAAGTCTTATTTTATCATTAAATAATTATAATAATATCATAAATATAATATAATTTATTTAAATAAACTTACATATATCATCCATGTGATGTGGTGATGAAAAATGGATTACATCGTTTCTGGGAGGTGGTAGTCCACACGTACGCATGAACGACTTTATCATTTTTCAGTGAATGAAATTTAAAAAAAAAGATTATATATTACTTCTAAAAAACAATAAATATTACATGAATATAATATATTTATATTAAATCCATCATTATAATTATTCTTGATAGGCGGTGTTGGAAAATTAATTACATCGATTCGCGAGGCGGTAGTCCCCCGTACACACGAACGGTGGTTTCATTTTTCATTTGATAAAAGATAAGATGGATATAGGTCATGAAATGAAAATGAAAATATATTATTATATGGAATATATTGAGTTTATTATTCAATCATGTTTTAATAATGTTTGAAGGAGGTGAATTAGAAATAAAACAAGCATGCTTTATTAAGAACTATACCTTTTTTCCGGAAAAACTCTTAAGGTTTACACCAAAACCATTCCTAGGATGGGTTTTGGATAAAAAATGACTCTATTGAATGGGGACTTATGTAAGGAAGGTATTTGGGTAGGTATTGTGCAAAATAAAAGGCAATTTAAGTGTGAATAAAAGATGATAGGAGGTTCCTTTTTATAAGCGAGGGGAGGGGAACTCTCAGAATTTCACAAAGTATTAAATTAATATAAATTAATTTTCCTACTAAAATGGATAAAAAATGATAAGATTCAAAAATAAGATTATTTTTATTTTAAATACTCTGATAAAATAAAAATTGGGTTATTTTAGGTGATGTTTCACCCCTATTGTTTTTTTAACCCATGTTAACCCTTTTTTGACAATTTCAGCGGTAATGATGTTTTTACTCTTTTAGGGAAAATATAGTAATTATAAAAGGAAAATTAGTACATTAATGGAACATATTTAATATTTTTAAACATATGATAATAACTTGTATGAATATATATTTTTTATGAATTTTAAATCATTTAATAATATATTATTTATTATAAAATGACATTAATGTCATTTTTTTGAACTATTCATTTAATCTGACTTTGATAACAACATGAAAACACATAAATTATAATATAATCAATTAAAACCTGTATAAAAATTTATATTTATCCATTAAATTATCATAACAAAAAAACTCATTCAATTTATATTAATTTTAATATTTTTAAAATCATTTATTTTATTTTTTTATTAGTTGAATAAATATTTTGTCAGCGTTGCATAAGAAATTAAGGTAATTATATAATCAATAAAAATTATAAATAAATTACAATCATGAAAATTATTTTATTATTATAAAAATAATAATTAATATTCATTTAAAACTTTCTTTTGTACCTATGTGAACATATAAGATATTATTAAAAGAAAGGGAGTGACATTTTTTCTTTTTTCTTTAATTAACATATTATATAGTTCGATTTCATGTAAAAGTGTACCATAAAAAAATAAATATAGAGACTAAGGTAATAAGGGTATAAATTAATTCATACAATAATATTTATGTTGAATATAACCTCATCACTTAGTTTTAACCTAAGTTAACTCGAATTATCCTATTACAGTGCTGACAAATTTTTACCATTTTTACTATTCATTATGATAAATAAATAAATTGACCTTATTAAATAATATTAATTGTGTTGATTATAAATATATAATATATTTTATCAAATTAAACCTATATAATTTTCAGAAATTCATTTTATAGGTATCTTGCAATGCGTGATGAAAAACTGTTTTCCAAAAAAATGTCTTTTTAAGTCTAAAAGTATTTTTATAAAAAAATCACATATAATGATAATTAATATGTAATTAATTATATTAGTTATAAATAAAGGATAATTATATTAATTTAGGATTAAACTAAAAATATTATGGGGCTTTTTGAATGAAAAAATGACTGTTTTATAAAAATTGGTGTTTTACACCATTTACTAAAAAATCAATCATTTCAGAAAAATCCAAAAATTTTAGCATAAGATTATTTTTATATTATAATTTCAAAAATGATATTATTTTTATTAAATAAAATTTCCACAAGTTCCAGAAATCAATTATAATATTTTCTCATAAAAAGGAATAAAAACCATTTTTTAAGAAAACATATTTTTGAAGAATAAAATGACTTTAGTAAAATTTGAGTGATTATTTACTAAGAATTTATAAATAATATTATATTGAGTAGGAAATTTATTTATATTTCATTAATACTTTTATCATATTTATACCCTCAATTTTAATGATTAGTTTATAATGGTCATATTTAAATAATAATATTCCAGGGTTAGTTTAGGCTCAGTGTTGCGTGTCGTATATGCTTAATTTCTTATGTGTTATTGGAGTCTCAAAATAGTGATCTTACCCTTAAAAATGACTCAAATTTATTTATAGCAAATGACAAACACATAACACATGTGTTATCATCGTTCAATTTTTTTACATGCATTGTGATGCATTTGGTGAGCACAACACACATGTTTTGTACATTATTTGAGGATAAATAATTTATTATTTATAAAGTGTGCACATAAATAGTTATGTATTTCATCTTTTAGAATAATTGAAAACTAATATAAAAAAACAAATTTTATTTATTAATTATGTCTTTTTTCATGCATTATAGTGCGTGTTAGAACCACATAACATGTGTTGTATGTTTACTTTTACGGGATTTGAACTGGTTTCATGTTTTGTGAGTCTCTAAACGTAGTTTATTCCATTGATAATGTCATTAACACCGGTTATGGCTAATTCAAATTATATAACAAAATTCATTCTCATGTCAAGCATTTTTTCGGACATGACCTAACACAACTGGGACCCTACCTTATGCCACTGATTGAGGATGGGTAGGTGTCACCTCATATCCACCTTCAATAAATCATGGGTGGAAAACTAGTATTGAGTATATAAGCATGCAAATGAGAGACATTACCCTCATAATATAAACATAACATGAAATAATCAAACTATATATCTTCATCTCAAAATGAGTACATCAATGGATGACAAGAATGTTGAAACAACACAAAAAGAAAATAAAAACAACAATTTCCCAATGAAAACTACAATTAAAATACAAGGATGGGGAAAAATAATGCCATAAAATTCTATCAACCTCCAAAAATAATATTCACATATGAGGAACCCAACACCACCACCAACGACATCCTCTAAGAAAAACACAATAAAGACACTCAATTTTTTCTATAAGAGAGAATGCACAAAGAACTCAGTATGATCATCCCAAAGTAATATACTCCAACATTTCAACATGAATAAAACATGTTTTTACACTCAATACAGTGTAAATCAACAAAGAACATGAGCCTATCCCATTCCCAGATAAGGTCACCAACCTAGATCCATCTAATGTTCTCCATTAGAAACTACTAAAAAAATCACTATTTAGAACACTTATAAGAATGATCAATTAAACAACACAATCCTATAAGGCTAGTTACTGTGTAACTCACCATAAATAATCACTCACAAAAAAAGGTGTGTGTGTGTAGCACCACCAGCGAACCACACCAAGAGGGCCCCTGTTAATCACTATAATATATCCAATCAAATGGTCTAGATCCATATTACCAACCTCAAACTTGGATATCATATGATAATAAGTTGACCAAGTTAGAATCAAAACAAAGCATCAAAATCCATGCTTGATGAATATTGGGATGCACGAGAGATCAATACATAAGATGAATTCTTTCATATCAATGTGAGTAAAGCCACACTTCCAAATAATATGAAATTCAATAACCTCACAAATTTATTTTCCACCACCACCATTCATCACGAACAACCACATTGACGATTGAACTTCATCATGACTTGATAATTAGATCACACCCACCACCTAGGAATCCCCAACATATAGTACGATCAATACTCATAGAAATACAAACCCCATTATAAAAAAAGCCTATAAAATGGATCAAACCCACATTTATTCATCCTTAAATCAAAAAATGATCAAAATCCTACCACCATGTCTATCCATGGAATTAAACCCATCACTTGAACATCCTTGGATCAACTATCTATTATCATCTCATAAAAAATCATTATAAATCCAAAATTCACCCTCATCGTTTTCATCAACATCATCATCAACATCATCATTGATATCATGATCAATGTTATCATCAAAACCATCACTGATACAATCATAAAAACCATCATCATTTATATCATGTTTGACACAAGAAAACCACAAATATCACCCCACACTACAAGGGGATAACTCACATATGATATTGATATAACATCCATGGATAAGAAACCACATTCTTATCCCAATATCATTGATATATCATAAATGTTAAAGGTAAACACCTTGATAAAAGGCTAATGAAAAATGCATGGAAAGGAAAGCTCAATACTCATCCTTCCAGCAAGAGTAGATAATTCACAATGATCACATTAACCAATATACCAAGGTATCCATGTTTTTCACAGTGTTTAACATGGATATTAATATGTACCAATAAATAAAGAAAAATGTACTAACCTCGACCTAAACATTAGGGGTGTCCATGGGTTAGGTTGGGTCGGGTTGGGGGATTTTTTGGACTCGACCCAATCACATGGGGACGGGTCAGGTCGGGTTGGGTTGGAGATGTTTTTCCATTCGGACCCGACCCAACCCAACCCATCTTAGATCGGGTTGGGTCGGGTCAGGTTGATCGGGTTATGATAAAAAATCATCTGCCACTTATTTAGGATCTCGGGGCTCACGGGTTGATCAATTTTAGGACAAAAATAAAATCGACCCAGGGTATGTACTTGCTGCATCTTCCTCGCCTTTCCACACCAGGGAATGCTGAAAGCTTCCCTTCAAGGAATCGACCAAAAAAAATCTAGCCGGCGGCGTGATCAACTCACATTTCCTGTAAGTAGTTGTCTCATCGAGGCGAGAAGAGGTTAAAGGCGATTCTAGTTGGGTGATAAGGATGGGGTGATGCCAGAAGATCTGGGGCCACAGTTGCAGCAGAGGGGGTAGATGCATGTGCGGTGGAGATAATAGAGGGGGAAGACACCAACGAGGGTACGGGAGACATGGAATGATCTTTTTCTTGGGAGATCCTCAAATTTCTAATCTTTGAATGGATAATCGGCCAATATCCCTTTGGTTTGTTTCTTTTTCTTTAGTTATCTTAGTAGAATCGAATGAAATCCAGTTATATTGTTAGGTTTGTTGAATCTAATGTTGCTTCTTGTTGATCTGGCGTCGTTGTTTCATTGATATCTTCACGGCTCGATTCTTCTGAAACTGTTATATGATTTCCTAAGAAAATCCATGGAAGATTCACTCATCTTCATGATTAATCCGGTATTCATATAATGGGGGAATATGTCATAAACTCCATGGATTTTGTAGGTAATGTAGAAGACAGTGGTGAGGGAGAGGGCATTGGGTCGAGTCAAGAGGTGGGAGGGAGAGGCGGCAACAATGGTGAAGGGCAGGTGAGTCGAAGCTATCGGGTTGGTTGGGTCGGGTTGGGTCAATTTTTCCCCGACCCATGACCCGACCCAACCCGACCATGTTTTGACACAACCTGACCCTACCCGTGGTATAAATGTTTTAACGCGACCCAACCCGGCCGGGTCGAGTCGGGTTGGTCGGGTCGGGTTGGGTCTGGACACCCCTACTAATCATGATTCATACCATGATAAACACTTGGGTAATCACAAAAAACCACTTGCATTCACATCAAATATCCTAGATATGAACGAAATATACAATCAAGACCACAAGGGAGGAATCAACATGCCAACCACATGTCACATCATAACATAACTAGGGAATTAAAATTATATAGATATGACTTAAATCCATGATACATGTGATTTATTTATACCTATATCTTAGTTTATGATATAAGTATGCCACATGGTAGGACATAGAATACACCATGGCATGTTTTGTGCCTTATGGGTATATCATTTGATGCAATATATTGATATCTTATATCACTATCTTGGACTATCATAATACATGAAAAGGGAATTCCATAGTCATTTTAAATTATATATTATGATTCATATATAACTTATGATTTAATTTGGAAATGAAATGTTAATTTTTTACTTTCAAATCATTCCCAAACAAGTTATCATTGATTAAACTAAACATATAATTAGATGAAATATTGGGAGAGTGATTTTGAAAAAGAATATAAAGGATTGTAACAAAATTAATTTACTCAAAATGTACGAGTAAATGTATGGAAACTCAAGGGGAGTTCCTAAGGGTTTATAAAAGTTTTCTATTCTATGATAATGGTGGAGTTACTCCCTTCCTTGTTGAACCTATATTTTCTTTATGATCAAAATCACTAAAAGTGTTTAGAAACTCTGTTTTTATGAGTTTATTCTAGTCATATTGTTTAAAAATATTCAAAGGGAGTTATTAGAACAAGGTAAGGCATCATGAGGAGCATGTATGACTCTTTCCTAGACACTCACTTCATGAAAACACTAGCTACTAGGTAGAAGACCACCGACTAGTTGGTAGGATAAAAAAACCACCCAGAACACTGTCAAGCCCACTGGATACTCGATATAGTTTGGATAGGACCACTGAGATACAAAAATTCTATGGCTAGCCAGAGGCATCAAACAACTATCTAGTGGCTTCGATTCATAACATTCAAAGAGTATTAGTTTCTTGGTTTAAAAGCTTTGATTCGTCTCATTAAAGGCTTAACATGACTCGAGGCTCCTCCGACACCCGTAAAGGAAATAAATAAACAACAAGGGAGGTTTGGATCTATTCTATGGCACCTATGACAATCGATTTCCACAAAAATATTATTTTTCAATCCAAAATGATTTTTTTCAAGAGATCCCCCAAAAAAATTTCATTCTCCAATGGTAAACATGCTTCAACTTCTATAATCCAGTTTTTATTGCCTATTTTATTTATGATTTTTTTATTCAATATTATAATTATTAAAGGATGTTTTTCTATCATATCCCCCATCTCTCTTCATCATTCAAATTCTTTATAAATCTTCAAGAGAGAGTTCAGTGCATTATAAATGGTTTGTAAAAACTAACCATTATCTTATTCATCTTCTTCTTTAACTGATCACCAAAATTAAATTGGGGGTTATTGGTTATTGGTTTCCATTAAAACTAAGGGTATTCTTATTTGGTTTTTGGATTCTATTAAAACCAATGGATTCCTTTCTTCTTCTTTGGTTTTTGGTTTCTGTTAAAATCGATAGAGAAATATAAGCCTCTCAAGCCTTCTTGAGTGGAGGAGATGTAGGGGATAATTCTTGAGCTATTGATGAAATCCTCTAAAAAATTATTCTATTTTAATTTTTTGAATTTATTTTTTTTCTATTCTTAAGGTTGTAATTTCAACTAAACTTTCTTTACTTTTATTTTTTTACATGAATTAATTTTTTTGAGATAATTGATTTTATTTTATAGTATAGTTTTAAAAAATATTAAAGTAAATTTATCCCCTATTTCCATTTTACTCCAACCTATATTTGTTATCAAAGGATGAATCTTGAATTTATTTTTTTTCTTTATTTTCAACTTATTCAAAAATTAATTATTTTTCAAAATCTTTTACCATTTTTTCATGAATTTTTTTAAATGGAATATTTTCAAACACTCATAGTGCACCTAAATGGAAATATGTGGGTTGTGTGCCTTATTTTGATGGTTACAACTATAGTTATTGAAAGGATCATATTTAAACCTTTATTATATATATTGGTTACCCCGTATGGAAAATTAACATACATGGTTATATTCTTACTAATGAAAAAGAAGAAAAATAGACACCCTATGATATTTTTTTCATTTGAATCAGATGGTAAGGATATGAATGTCTTTTTTTGTGGATTAGATCAGAATGAATTTAATCATTTATCTAATTTTAAAAATGATCATGAAATCTGGAAACTCTTAGAAGTTACTAATGAAGGAACAAATAAATTTAAAGATACATGTATTGGATCAGACACTCATGGTCCATTAATTTTTAAATATCTAGTGCTTGGGGTGACCTGGATGCCATCAGTGAGTCAGGAGGGCATTAGTGACTGTGTCGAGGTGTCACCATGGTGTCGCCTATCGGTTCCACC
This sequence comes from Viscum album, assembly GCA_963277665.1. NCBI lineage: Eukaryota > Viridiplantae > Streptophyta > Magnoliopsida > Santalales > Viscaceae > Viscum > Viscum album. The sequence continues at coordinate 60,643,536 of OY728158.1, forward strand.
AAACGGTCTCACTGATCAGTGTCGCACCTGAATGATTCCACCATGGAGGGTCAGGGTTCATTCAACTATTTTTCCCATAACACCTCTTTTATGTTCTATTACCTATTTTAAAGTGTTTTAAGGACATTTAATCCAATAAATGGTATCTTAAATCCTCTAATGGTGTAACGACCCCATGTCACACCTTTGCTGCATTTCCAGTTTACCCCTCTTAGGTGTTTTTTCTATTTAAAGGATATCCATCAACTCATAGCCATCTGCGAGTCTATCTTCACCATCTTATAGTAGAATTATTAAATCCAAATTAATTCCATCATGTGTACCTTCCCAAATACGTGGTGAAATACCAATATTTCTTTTAAGCGGTATGAGATTTCATATCCCGTAATTCCAAGATCTGGCCTTTTATCACATGAAGATTTTCTCCTTCTTCCATTGTTCCTTTCTTTTCTTTGGTGAACTTGGAGTCCCACTTTCAGAGATGAATCATGCAACCATGTTGGATCCCTTCTCACTCAGTCTTGGAGTCCTTGGAGTTTATCCTCTGCAAGTCGCACAACCCCAGTTCTTAGCGTGAGGAGAAAACTTTGATCATTGATCATCCAAGTAGGGTTCTCCTTCATATCTCTTTACTGTGTATCATGCGGGGTGGGTATGATAATTTTTCCTCAGGACGTGGATGAAACCAAACATTAATGAAGATAATAAATGGTTTTTAAAGAATGAAGGTTTTTTTTGACGATGATGTTTCGGTAATATTTTATCTTCATTTATATGTTGTGAATTGTATTGGATTACGATCAATAAAAATAGTTGTCGTTGGTGGTCCTTTCTTATGAACTAATGATCCTATGTTTTTCTGGTTGATCATGCGATTGAATGGATATAAGATGGAAACTAAGTAATCACCTAAACTCGGTTGATTAAATGGATTCCCAATGAACAAGAATCCTTGTGTGATCACCCCAGTTAAACAAACATAAATAAGGAACTTAATTAATGGTGTGGTTAAATCTGAAAACCATCCTTGCTCTATTCTGGTTATATGTGTGGTGGCTCTGTTTGATGCCGTGTGGGGCGACTTGGATGGTAATGGAACCTCTTGTTGAAGGCATGTTTTTTTGTGAATCTGAGGCCATGTGGATCCATATAATGGGGATTGTTTTGGTTCTATTAATTCAAGGGATCTCACATATCCCTTTTTTCCATAACTTTACAAGAGAACTGGGTGTGAATGCTTAAAATCATGCTTGGTTGGTTTGTTCCCATTGTTGTTTTTGGATTTAGGCTATGCCTGATTAGTTTCCCAGCAGTGAAGAATTATTTTAAATGGAATCATTTAAAAATGGTAACATGAATGGGTACAATGGGAGATTTGTTTTTTAAAAATGGGTTGTGTTATGGTTGTGGTTGTTGTGTGTTCATGCATGTAAGAATAGTAATGAGGGTGGTTGTGCTTTGGTTGTGTATAGGCAAGTTTTCTGTTTCGAAATCATTAGGTTGGGATGAGTGTTTGTTTAATTATATGTATAAATTTAGTTCTAGTTCTTTTTATTCGCATCCCACACATGTGGAGCACTCCATTCCAAACACCCCCATTTCATCGGGGAGGGTGTATTTTCCAACATTCTTATGAGTGGATGATTATTAGCTTCTTTCTTCTCCCTCTCCTAGGTAGCCTAAGATTCTTCGGTTAGGCTGTGACGACATAAGGTTCATTACGGCCCAATATTCTTCGGGCAAGGTGTGTTATGGTGGTCGGCCTAGGTGTGTGGGAGAAGGTTTGATTCCCAAGAATCATCGGGATGAGGCCCATGCGTCTTCGTGTGTGACAACAGTTGTTATGGAATAGGTGTCTTCGAGCGTGGTAGTGGTTGTTGTGGCGTAGGTGTCTGCGGGCGGGGATGTGTGCGGTTGTGGTGGACCATGTGTCTGCGGGCGAGATGCGTGGTTGTGATAGCCCATAAGGTTTTTGTTGCGGTGGAAGTGGGACTGCAACGAAACTTTTGGGGGAGGTTTGATGCGTAGGTTGTCCTAAATGAACAATGGGAAAGCGGTGAGGGGAACCCAAACATAGAGGTGTTATTACTATTACTTTACTCGACTTGTGTTATTTGGGGAGTGTTCCTTGGTGTGGTTGGGTGGATAGTTTCCATGCTAGGTGCTTTGGTTATCATTATTTTCTCATAGGGAATTAGAATTCATCCCCACTTATGCACAAGTGATTTTGGTTTTCCCTACAGAGTATACCTGTATACTCAGCCTACGTATATGAAACTGCTTTCAGGTTTCCAGGAGGACTTTAAGGATCATGAAGGACCTTACTAGCTTGGATGTCAGGACAATTGTTATTGCTAATTTTCATTTCTTTTGGTACTTTCCTATGGATTTTTCTTGTATTTTTTTTTGCATTTTACAATGATCATGCATATGGGAATGGATTGTTGGGATTAGTTTCTTTTTTGGATTTTGGAGTTGTTTGAGATTTTCCATATTATCTCTTTATATTTTTCTATAAAATGAGTAATTCCTTCCACATTACATTTTATTATATACCCTTGGTGCTAGTCTCCACTATGGGGACTACTGAAGGTGGGGCTAGGGGGTCATTATCTCTCATTTAACTTGAAGAAGGAAGGGTTTGGCAGTCTGTTGTTCCTTCCCTCATCTCGGGGAAGTCGGGTCATGACAGAATGGTATCAGAGGTGATGGTTGAGAGATAGGATGAAGTTTGGGTTTGGAACAGTGAGGACTGCATGGGATGGTAGGGAAACAACGTTAGGTAATCCAGGTGAATGAAATAGGGTAGGGAAGACCGACTAGGACATGAGATTTTAGCCCCCCCTATGATCTGATGCAAGGAATCTGGACCTTCCAAACGGCCAAGTGAAGATACACTAATTGTAGGGTAGTGACCCTAGGAAAGGTACATGCATCATAATGACTTGTGTTCTTCTGTTTTCTGGGTTTTTGTGTGTTGAAAATGAATAAAATGTTTAAGAAAAACATAAAATAGATCTTATATACAACTTGAGCTTAGAAATATCCTTATTTACCTTAAAATTATGGAACCCTGATGATGAACATGAGTAATGAGGGCGATCAAGGCCTAGAAGGATGATTTGGATGATTATTAGAGGGTTGATCGAGAGGAGGAGGATGACCAGTGGAAGAAGACTCTTTGTTCATTTTAGCATCAGACCCTCGGGAAGTACGAGGGAAGCATCTCGGACATAGAGATAGAGATATGGATCAAGGAACTAGTGATATCCTTCAACTTGATTTGGGCTCCGACTAAGTAATGGGTTCTTCTGGCTATAACCCAGATGTGGGGATCAGTGATTCAGTGGTGGATGCTCTATCTCAGGGAGAAGAAAGAGGATGATGTTTCTTGGACCGACTTTGAGAAGGAGTTTTGTGAAGAATTCCTCTCTTCCACAATGAAGGATGAGAATAGGTAGGAGCTACTCTCCGTTCAATAAGGGAGCATGCCTGTAAGGGATTTGGGGATCAAGTTCAAGTATCTCCTTCACATCACTTCAGACCTCTTCCCAAATGAGGTATTGCGGGAAAGGCACTTAGAGGAGGCACTATAACCTTCCTTGTAGTATGTTGTTAATCCCTTCACTCTACCGATGTACTTGGAGGTTTAGAATAAGGATGAATTGGTGGAGAGGATGCTAAGGCGAGAAGGTTTTCCTTGACATCGGAGCTGGTTGAGCTCGTCAAAGGGGAAGTCCATTAACAGTAGGACTCTAGCCTTAGGATCTTCCAGGTTTTGGCTGACGGCGAGTAGGAGTCAGTAGTTTTGGTTTTGATCTCCCAATCCTCTCCTTTTCACTATGGGCCTTGGACCAAGATTCATTATCTTTGGTAGCTGTGGTATCCTTTGGTGACACTCTTGAAAGGTGGTGACTCTTCCCCCTCAACGTGATGTTGAGTTTAGGATAGATTTGCAACCTGGTTCCCATCAAATATCAATGGCTCCCTATCGGATGGAGCTTTCTGAGTTGCGGGAGTTACCGATCCAGGATGAAGACCTGATGAAGAAGGGTTTCATCTAACTGAGCATGTCACCATGAGGTGCCCCAATATTGTTTGAAAAGATGGCAGGTGATGGTCTCAGGCTGTGCATAGACTACTGGAGGCTGGATCAGGTATTGGTCAAGAACCGTTACCCCTTCCCAAGGATCAAAGACCTTTTTGACCAGTTTAAGGGAGCATGTTGGTTCTCTATGATCAACCAGCGATCGGGATATTACCATTTTAGGGTGAAAGAGGGTGATATCTCGAAGACTACTTTAACGTACAGATATGGGCACTTTGAGTTCATGGTCATGTCATTCGGCATTACGAATGCACCGGCTGTGTTCATTGGGCTCATGATCTCTGTATTACGAGAATATCTAGACCGGTTCATAGTTGTGTTTATTGAGGACATCTTGAACTACTCATGATTAGAGGATGATCATGCCGCTCATCTGAGGATGGTTTTGGAAGTCCTCCGACACCAACAGCACTACAAGAAGCTATCCAAGTGCATGTTCTAAACATAAGAGGTGAAATTCCGTGGGAACATGGTGTCCCAGCAAGGAATAGTAGTGGACCCATCAATGGTTGAAGTGGTTGTTTCTTGAAAATCACCCTAGAACGTGGGAGAGGTTTGTAGTTTCCTTGGACTGGTAGGAAACTACTGAAGGTTTGTGCCTGAGTTCTCTCGAGTTGCAACACCTTTGAAATCCTTGACCAAGAAAGACCAGGCTTTCATTTAGAGTGAGAATTGCCATATAAATTTCAGTTACCTGAAAGGGAAGATGATCAGTTACCCAATGCAGAGGTTTCCAGAGGAAGGGGTAACATTTGAAGTATTCTTTGATGCCTCTGGGAAGGTTTGGGATGTGTGCTGATGCAGTAGTGAGGAGTGATATCTTATGGGTCTTGGCAGTTATGTACTCAAGAATGTAAATATGCCACCAATGATTTGGTGCTTGCAGTGGTTGTGTTCGCACTGAATTTGCGACGGCATTACCTCATCAGGGAGCACTTCTTGGTCTTCACATATCACAATAGTTTGAGGTATGTCTTCTCCTAGTTATACTTGAACTTGCTAAACCAGAGGTGAATAGAGTTTCTTTAGGACTATGACTTCGAGACCTCTTACACTAATGTTAAGGGGAATGTGGTGGAAAATTACTTGAGCATAATGTCACAGAAGGATGTGGTTCAAGTGTCAGTAGATGCTTGTAATGAAATAGATGAGTTGGCTGATTTACATCTAAGCATGAGAGTGGAGGATAGTAGAGGTTTTCTCTTCCCAATAATGGTGTAGTCTTCCTTGGCACGACAAGCGGAGGAGTCTTAGTGGGTGGAATTATAGGCTTATGTAATGCATGATCATGTTATCTAGGGAAATGATCCAGAAGGATGGTCAAAAGATAGTCAGAATTAGATTATTTTCTATGGGATTTTGTTTGTCCCATAGTCGATGTGTGAGAGAGTTATCAGTGAGTTCCATAACTCACCCCTGGTGGTACACCCATGAGTTTACAAGATGTATTGGGGATTAAGGGGTTAGCTTTGGTAGACCAAGGTGAAGTAGGAAGTGGTGAAGTTTGTGGCAAAGTGCCTCGTGTTTCAGCAGGTGAAGACTGAGCATCGCGTCCTAGGAGGTCTCTTACAACCTTTAGATGTACTCGAGTAGAAGTGGGACGACATATCAATGGACTTCGTCATGAGACTAACAAGGGTTCAAGGAGGCTGTGATGCTATCTAGGTAGTGGTGGAACGATTGAAGAAATCATCTCACTTCCTAGAAATCAAGGATTCGAGTGTGGTGGATGCCGTTGCACAGAAATACGTGGGTGAAGTAGTGTGGTTAAATGGAGTTCCAAGGTCTATAGTCTCATATCAGGATGCATAGTTTATCTCATGAGTTTGGAGGGGATTGTAGTGTTCTTTTAGCACCCAGATTTTCCTTAGAATTGCTTTCCACCCCCAAAAAGATGGGCAGATAGAGTAGACCATCCAGATGATGAAATATATTCTATGGGCATGTGTATTGGACTTTGGGGGATCATGGGTACGAAAATTTCCTCTGGTGGAGTTTTCCTACAATAATAGATATCACTGTACCATTATCACAGCTCTGTTTGAAGCCTTGTATGGAAGACCGCATCGTTCACCCATGTGCTGGACAAATATTGGGGAAGTAGGTATTCGTAGCCCATAGGTAGTGCTGAGCACAACGGAGAAAATTCATCTTGTTCTTAAGAGGATGAAGGCGGCTTAGAACCGATAGAAATCATATGTTGATCATAGGAGGATACCCTTGGAGTTCTAGGTTTGGGACAACATGTTCTTAAAGGTCTCTCCATGGGATGGGCAGTGAAGGTTTGGTAGGGGGAGTACGTTTTCTCCCAGCTACGTTAGAACCTTCGAGGTGTTGTGGGGAGTTGGCTGAGTGGCATATCAGCTGGTGCTACTACCGCCACTACAGAGGGTCCATGATTTATTCCATTTGTCTCAGATCCATCGATATCTAAATGATGACTCACACATCCTCGAATGGGGAGAGATGGATATCGAGGATGATGTGACGTTCGTAGAAAGACCAGTAAGGATTGACGATAATGAGTAGAAGGTGCTTTGTGGATGAACCATTCCCTTGGTTCGTGTGTTTTAGTGCAATGGTGGCCTCGAGGAGAGCATCTAGGAATGGGAGGCACAAATGCGTGCCCAGTACCCAAAGTTATTTTGAGTTTTGTTTTCTGTTGTTTTATACTTGACTATGATGTAATTCTTGACCTCGTTTGATATGGGATGAGCTGTTTCCCTTGTTATCGGAATGTGTGTAAAAATTCCTGACCATGGGGGGGGGGACCTGATCCCTAATCGAGACGCATTAAGGTGGATGCAATTAAACCTGTGTGGGTGAGTCAGTATCTCCCAAAGCGGATAGTATCTTGACATTTTGGAAGGGACTCGCTAATCTATATGTCTCGATGGTGTGAACTTTATGTGTTTGTGTTGTTACGTGGGGGAGAAGAGAGGTGGTGTATTCATGGTTGTTCAGAAGATAGATAATGGAGAGGTGTTCCTAGATATAGAGGTTTGTTCCAGCTTTCAAACAACTCTAGGGTGGTTTTGTTCCGGAGAGGTATCTTACGAGGTGGTTTTTCAGACCCCTCTCTTTTTGTTAGGTTTAGTCATGATTCTCAAGGATGAGAATAGTTTGTGAGGTATCTGATGTAATGGAGTAGACCCTCATGATCCATTACTTTGTCAAATTCTGGTTCCTGGGGAGATCTAGATGCCATGGGTGAGTAAGGAGGGTGTTGGTGTTAGTGGTAGGGTGTCACCATGGTGTCACCTATTGGTGCTGTCGATCGGTCTCATCGATCGGTGCCTCACTCGAACGGTGCCACCGTGGAGTGTCAGTGTTCATTCCCCTAGTTTTCTCAAAATGCCTCTTTTAATTTTTATTACATATTTTAATGTGGTTTAAGGCCGTTTAATCCCATAAATGGTATCTTAAATCCTCTAATGGCGGAGTGACCTCGTGTCACACCTTTGCTGCATTTCTAGTTTAGCCCCTCTTATGTGTTTTCTCTATTTAAAGGATAACCATAAACTCACATCCGTCCGTGGGTCTATCTTCAAAATCCTTGAGTTGAATTATTAAATATAAATTAATTCCATCATGTGTAAATTCCCAACCACATGGTGAAACCACGATATGTCTTTTATGTGGTTTGATATTTCATATCCCGTAACTCTAGGATCTGGACTTTTATCACAGAAAGATTTTTCTTCCTCTTCCTTGGTCCCTTTCTTTTCCTTGGTTCACTTGGAGTCCCTCTTTTGGAGATGAATCGTACACCCATGTTAGAGCCCTTCCCGCACAGCCTTGGAGTCATTATAGTTCTTCCTCTGCATGTCGTGCAACCCTAGTTCTTGGCGTGAGGAGAAAACATCAATCGTTGATCATCCAAGTAGGGGTTTCCTTCATCTATCTTTACTATGTATCATGCGGGGAGGGTATGATAATGTTTCCTCCAGACGTGGATGAATCCAAACCTTAACAATTATAGTAAATTATTTCTAATGAATGAAGGGGTATGATTGATGATGATGTTGATGTACTCTATTATCTTCGTCTATATGTTGTGAATTGTATGGGATTGCACCCAATGAAAATAGTGTCCATTGGTGGTCCTTTCTTGTGCACTAATGATCTTCTATTTTTCTGGTTAATCCTATCATTAAATGGATGTAACATGGAAACTAATTAATCACCCAAACTCGATTGATTAAATGGATTCCCAATGAACAAGAATCCTTGTGTGATCACCCCAGTTAAATAAATAAGAAGAAAAAACCTAATGAATGGTATGGTTAAATATGAAAAGCATCATTGATCTGTTCTAGTGATATGTATGGTGGCACTATTTGATTCCATGTGGGGAGACGTGGATGGGAATAGAACCTCTAGTTGAAGGGTTGTTGGTTTGTGAATCTAAGGCCATGTGGAGCCATATTTTGGGGCTAGGTTTGGTTCTATTACTTTGAAGTATCTCATTGATCCCTTTTGTTATTGTAACATTATAAGAGAATTGGGTGTGAATGCTTAAAAGCATGCTTGGCGATTTTGTTTTAGTTGTTGTATTTGGCTTGTGGATATGCCCGATTAGTTTCTCGGTCGTGAAGAATTATTTTAAATGTAATCACTTTAACATTGTTACAAGAATGGTTATAATGGGGAATTTGTTTTCTAGAAATGGGTTGTTCTCTAGTTGTGGTTGTTGTCAGTTTGTTCATGTAGGAATAATAATGAGGGAGGTTGTGCTATGGTTGTGTATGGGATGGTTGTCTATTTCAGAACCCTTAGATTGGTATGAGTGTTTGTTTAATTTTATGTATAAATTTAGTTCTAGTGTTTCTTATTCACAACCCATCCATGTTGAGCACTCTATGTCCACTACTAGAAATGGATGTTTTCCAAGCACTTTTATCCCAATAGTTTACAAAAACCATTGGGAAAGGGAGGCTATACCAACGGTTTAACAAAACCATTGGTATAGGCCTGTTTGTATGAGCCTTTACCAACGGTTCTAGAGAACCGTTGGGAAAACGTTTTCTTAAAGGAGGATTTACCAACAATTATTTAGAAAAGATGGGAAAATCTTGTTTTTATGGGATCTTACCAATGATTCTATATAAACCGTTGGGATAGGCACTCTTTCCCAATAGTTTTTAAAAACTGTTGGGAAAAGTTTTCTCCAACTACCAGCCCCTAATCATTTTCGAACTGAACTGAATGTGCAGTAGCAGGCCATCCTCACTCGACTTACACCATCCAAACTACTAAATCTCCAATAGATCCATCTCAAATCAGGTATTTTCTTCTTTCTACACTTAAAATATTTAAGTGTTACCTTATTAATATTATTATTATTCATCTAATATTTTAGTTTTTTGTTTTGATTTTGATGTGTATCTCTTTTTTTATGTTTTGATTTAAACTGAATTTTCTATTTTGATTTAACCTGGATTTTCTCCATCCATAGGATCCATTTAATTAATTAAATCTTTAACCCTCCATCGGAGGTGAAACATCTTAGATTCTTTGCGGCTGGATTCCATATTTTCTAAGTATGTTTTTTTATTATTTTTCTTCATCTTGTAATTAATTGTTACTTACGAATCCATTTATCGGTGTTTATTAATTTTTAACAAAGTTTCTATGAATGTTTTCCTTGAAATTCCTTGTGAAATATCATTTAATCATATTCTCATTGAATTTAACAAGTCATGAATTTGATGACTATAATTTTGACATCTTTCAAATTTTTAAGAATTATTCAATTCCATGACTATTTAGATTTATTTTCAAAGAATATTTATATAATGAATTGGTGAAATTGAGAAATTGTCATAGTTTTTTATTCAAAGAATGAAATAAACTGATTTGAATGAAATGAGTTGAACTATTTAATGTTTTCTAAGTAGTTTCAAATGATTGAATCTGTGAAATGACAATGAAATATCTTGGAATGAGGGGGGGGGGGGTAGGGGTTGTCCGGGGGGTGAGGTCGACTATTTGGGGGGGGGGGTTGTCTGGGGTGGGGGGGGGGATGTCTTGGGTGAGGGGGGGATGTCCGGGGGTTGGGGGATATTTGGGGGGGGTGTCTGCTGTGGTGGGGGGGGGGTATGAGGGGTTGAGGGGCTGTCCGGGGTGAGGGGGGATGTTTGGGGGCTCTGGGGATGTTCGGGTGGTGCATGGGGCTGGACGGGGGGGGGGGGGGTGTTCGGGGGGTGGGGGAGCTGTCCGGCTGGGTGTGGGGGGTTGTCCGAGGTGTTGGGGGGATGTCCAGGGTGGGGGGGGGGGGGTGGGGGCTGTCCGGCGGGTGGGGGAGCACTCCGGCCGGGGGTGGGGTGGGGGGTGTCCAGGGTGGGGTGCTGTCCAGGGTGGAGGGGGGGGGGGGCTGTCCGGGTAAGGGGGGCTGTCTGGGGGGTGGTTGGGCTGTCCGGGTGGTGCAAGGGGCTGTCTGGGTGGTGCAGGAGGCTGTCCGGGGGTTGGGGGGGTTTCCAGGGGTGGGGGCCGTCTGAGGGGGGGGGGCTGTTTTGGGCGGGTGCTGTTCGAGGGGTGGGGGGATGTCTGGGGGTTGGGGGGGGGATTTCCGGGGTGAGGGGCTGTCTGGGGGGTGGGGGGCTGTCTGGGGTGGGGGGGTGTTTGGGGGTGGGGGCTGTACGGGGTGAGGGGGGATGTCCGGGAAGTGGGGGTTCTGTCTGGGGGGAGTGGAGGAATGTCGGGGGGTGAGGTGGTGGGGGTGCTTTCTGAGGCATGGTGTGGCCGGTACCACTCAAAGTGTGTCACTTTTATTTGAAATGGACCAGGTATTAAGTGAAAACAACAACTGACATATGGAAAACCGATCAAACTCATTCAGATTGTGTTGATACTTTAAGAAAATTATACATTGTTCATTTCTGACGGGTACGAGTCATCTCCACCTCAATCTGAGACATGGTGTGGCCGATATCACTCAAAGTGTCTAACTTTGGTTTGAAATGGACAACATTTTAGGTGAAAACAAAAACTGACATACGAAAAATAGACCAAATGTATTTGGATCGTGTTTATACGTTAGGAAAATGATTCAATGTTCATTTGAGATGTGTACAAGACAACCGTGCTGCAATCCAAGTCACATTGTGGCTGGTATCACTCTAAATGTCTCTATTTTGTTTAAAATGGACTCCATTTTAAGTAAAAACAACTGGCATAAGGAGAACTTACCAAAAATATTTGGATTGTCTTGATACTTTAAGAAAATAATCCATTGGTCATCCATGAAGTATAAGAGGAGACGACACATCATTCAGACGCATGGTTTGCACGACACAACTGAATATGTTTTTTAGGTGTTTGACATGCTTGAAAAGCATGCGTGGGGTGGTCAAAACTGGCTGAATGACCTCGGAATTCCATGAAATTGGACGAAAAAAAGGGTGGGTGAATTGTGAAATGGTCGGATAGGCGTCACGTCAATCAGATGTGTCGTGTGACCGTAGTGGCTGAAAACACACTCCGCGTGTCGTAAATGGCCAAAAAAAGCTTTCAACTGTCAAATTCATGCCGAATGACATCAGAATAACTTTAATTCACATGAAACACCCTAATTATTATTTGTGAGGTGTATGAGGGGATGTAATGTCATTATGACACATGGTTTGCATGTCACAGCCGAATATGTGTTTTTATGAGCTTGGCGCGTGGAGTGGTCAAAACTGGCCGAACGACCTCAAAATTCCATTAAATCTGATGACAACAAGGGGTCGGTGAATTGTGAAATGGTCGGCCAGAAGACACGTCAATCGAAGGTGTCATGTGTTCGCGGTGGCTGAAAGCTCACTATGCGCGTCGTAAATGGCCAAAACAAGTGTTTTACGGTCAAATACATACCCAACGACATCATAATGACTTGAAATCATATGAAAACACCCTAATTATTATTCATGAGGATTACTAAAAGACAACACGTCATTAGGAGGCATCGCACAACTAAATATGTGTTTTTAGGTGTTTGGCGTGCTTGAAAAGCATGCGTGGGGTGGTTAAAACCATCCGAACAACCTCAGAAAACCATTAATTCGGACGAAAACAAAGAGTGGGTGAACTGTGAAATGTTCGGCCAAACGACATTTCAATCAGAGGTGTCGTGTGACCGCGATGGCTGAAAATTCGCTCCGCGTGTCGTAAATGGGCAAAACATGCGTTTAACGGTCAAATGCATACCGAACGACATCGTAATGACTTGAAATCAAACAAAACAGCCTAATTTTTATTTGTGAAATGTATGAGGATATGGAAAATCATTTGGATGCATGGTTTGTGCGATAAGACTGAATATGTGTTTTTAGGTGTTTGGCCACTTGAAAAGCGTGTGTGGGGTGGTCAAAATAGGGCAAATGACTTCAGAATGCCATGAAATTAGATGAAAATAAAGGGTGGTTGAATTGTGAATGGTCAGCCATAAGACACGTCCATCAGAGGTGTCGTGTGACTGCAGTGGCCGAAACTGCACTTCGCGTGTCGTAAATGGCCAAAACATTCTTTTAACAGGGAAATCAGAATGACTTGAAATCACCCGAAAACACCCTAATTATTATTCGTGAGGTGAATGAGGAGACAGAATGTCATTTGGACATGCGGTTTGCATGTCACAGCTGAATATGTGTTTTTAGGTGTTTGGAGCGCTTGAAAAGCATGCGTGGGGTGGCCAAAACTGGCCGAATGACATCAGAATGCCATGAAATCGGATGACAACAAAGGGTGGGTGAATTGTGAAATGGTTGTCCAGATGACACATCAATGAGAGTTTTCGTGTGACCGTGGTGGCCAAAAACTCACTCTACGTGTCGTAAATGGCCAAAACATGTGTTTTACGGTCAAATACATACCCAACGACATCAGAATTACTTGAAATCACACGAAAACACCCTAATTATTATTCGCGAGGTGTACGAAAAGATGACACGTCATTCGGATGTGTGACACAATTGAATATGTGTTTTTTAGGTGTTTGGCGCTCTTGAAAAGCATGTGTGGGGAGGTCAAAACCAGCCAAACGACCTCAGAATGCCATAAAATTGGATGAAAACAATGGGTGGGTGAACTGTGAAATGGTTGGCCAGACGACATGTCAATCAGAGGTGTCGTGTGACCGCGATGGCCAAAAATGCACTCTGCATGTTGTAAATGGCCAAAACATGCGTTTAATGGTCAAATACATACTGAAAGACATCATAATGACTTGAAATCACATAAAAACACCCTAATTTTTATTCATGTGGTGTACGAGGAGACGATACTTCATTCAGACCCGTGGTTTGCGTGACACGACAGAATATGTGTTTTTAGGTGTTTGGCGCACTTGAGAAGCGTGTGTGGGGTGGTCAAAACCGGCCGAACAACCTCAGAATGCCATGAAATCATACGACAATAAAGGGTGGGCGAATTGTGAAATGGTCGGCCATACGACATGTCAATCAGAGGTGTCGTGTGACCGTGGTGGCCGAAACCGCACTTCGCGTGTCGTAAATAGCCAATACATGCTTTTACCGGTCAAATTCATACCAAACAACATCATAATGACATGAAATCACACGAAAACACCCTAATTATTATTTTTTGAGGTTTATGAGGAGACAACACATCATTAGGACGTGTGGTTTACGCGACATGGTTGAATATGTGTTTTTAGGTGTTTGGTGCGCTTGAAAAGCATGCATGGGGTGGTCAAAACCAGCCTAACGACCTCAGAATGCCATCAAATCAGACGAAAACAAAGGGTGGTTGAATTGTTAAATGGTCGACTAAACGACACATCAATCGGAGGTGTCATGTGACCGTAGTGGCCGAAAATGCACTCTGCGTGTTGTAAATGGCCAAAACATGTTTTTTACGGTCAAATACATACCCAATGGCATTAGAATGACTTGAAATTACACGAAAACACCCTAATTATTATTTGCGAGGTGAAAGAAAATACGACACATCATTCGGACACACAGTTTGCGCGGAACGACTGAACATGTCTTTTTAGGTGTTTGGATTGCTTGAAAAGCATGCGTGGGGTGGTCAAAACCACCCGAACGACCTCAGAATGCCATGATATCGTATGAAAAAAATGGTGGGTGAATAGTAAAATGGTCAGCCATACAACACGTCAATCAGAGGTGTTGTGTAACCACAATGGACGAAAATGCACTCCACGTGTCGTAAATGACCAAAACATGCATTTAACGGTCAAATTCATACTGAACGACATTAGAATGACTTGAAATCAAACGAATATGTGTTTTTAGGTGTTTGGCGCACTTGAAAAGCATGCATGGGGTGGTCAAAACTGGCTGAACAACCTCTAAATTCCATGAAATAAGACAAAAATAAAGGGTGGGTGAATTGATAAATGGTCGGCCATACGACATGTCAATTGGAGGTGTTGTGTGACCGCGGTGGCTGAAAACAAACTCCGCATGTTGTAAATGGACAAAACATGCGTTTAACGGTCAAATGCATACCGAACGACATCATAATGACTTGAAATCACATGAAAACACCCTTATTATTATCCTTGAGGTGTATGAAAAGACAACACATCATTCAGATGTGTGGTTTGCGCAACACGGCTGAATATGTGTTTTTTAGGTGTTTGGTGCGCATGAAAATCATGCGTGGGGTGGTCAAAACTAGCCAAACGACCATAGAATTCCATGAAATTGGACCACAAAAAAGGGTTGGTGAATTTTGAAATGTTCTGGCAGACATCACGTCAATTGGAGGTGGCGTGTGACCGCGGTGTTTGAAAACACACTCCACGTGTCGTAAATGACCAAAACATGCATTTTACAGTCAAATACATATCTAATGATATCAGAATGACTTGAAATCACACAAAAACACCCTAATTATTATTCGTGAGGTGTATAAAAAGACAAAACCTCATTCAGATGCGCGGTTTTCATGGAATGGTTGAATATGTGTTTTTTAGGTGTTTGGCGCGCTTGAAAAGTATGCATGGGGTGGTCAAAATCGGTCGAACGACCTCAGAGTACCTTGAAATCGGACGACCCCCCAAACAACCCCCCTTACCCTGGACAACCCCACCCCCCGGACAACCCCCCACCCCGACAGCGCCCCACTCACCCCGGACAGCCCCCACCCCTCAGACAGCCCCTGCACCACCCAGATAGACGTCCCACCCCCCAAACAGCCCCACGCACGACTCGGACCACACCCACCCCCTGACATCCCCCACTCAATTATTTAGTTCTAATATGTAAGTCCTAATCCTATTCATCTATTTTATTTATTTTCTATTTTGATTTGGTCTAAAATAGATCCCTCTCTCTTTACCCAGGATATGAACTCCTTCCTCTCTATAGATCCATCTGAAGTCAATCAATTTTTTTAGTTCTACACTCCAAATCGGTAAGGATTCACTTAGTTTTAATATTTTTCATCTATTATTGTTTGTTTCTCTTTTGATTTGACTTAAACCAGGTGGTGCCGTGTGTGGCATGACATACCCAATAATTGCAGTTTGATTTTTTTTTTCTATTTTAATTCTACAATTCAAGTGTAATGATTATATTAATCAACTTGATTTGAATTAATCATAGCCACTCCTTTTATATAGTTAGTGAATCATATCGAGGCACGGTGCGGCCAGGACCACTCAAAATGTCTCACTTTTATTTGAAATGGATATGATTTTAGTGAAAATAATAACTTGCATATAGACTACTGACCAAACACTTTCATATTGTATTAATACTTTAGTAAAATGATCCATGGGTCATATGTGATGTCTACGAGTCAACCCCACCTCAATCCAAGGCACAGTGTTGCTGGTACCACTCAAAGTGTCTCACTTTTATTTGAAATGGATAACATTTTAAGTGAAAACGTCAACTGACATATGGAAAACAAACTAAACGCATTCAAATTGGGTTGATACTTTAGAAAAACTATCCATGGATCATTTATGACATGTTCAAGTCAACCCTGTCTCAATCTGAGGTACAATGTGACCGGTATCACTCAAAGTGTCCCACTTTTGTTTGAAATGGACAACATTTAAACTGAAAACAACAACTGGCAAATGGTAAACCGACCAAACACATTCAGATTATGTTAATACTTTAGGAAAATGATCCATTGGTCATTTTTTATGTGTATGAGTCAACCCCGCCTCATTCCGAGGTATGGTATGGCTGGTACCACTCAAAATGTATCACTTTTATTTGAAATAGACAGGATTTTATGTGAAAACAACAACTTGCATACGGAGAAATGACTATATTATTTCAGATTGTCTTGATACATTAGGACAATGATCCATAGGTCATTTGTGACGTGTTAGAGTGAACATCGCCTTAATCTGAGGCACGGGGTGGCCGGTATCACTCTAAGTGTCTCTCTTTTGTTTAAAATGGACAACATTTTAAGTCAAAACAACTGGCATACGGAAAACTGAACAAACAAATTCAAATTGTGGTGATACTTTATCAAAACAATACATGAGTAATTTGTGATGTGTACGAGTTAACCTCGCCTCCGTCCACGGCACGATGTGACTACTATCACTCAATGTTTCTATCTTTTATTTGAAATGGAGAGCATTTTAGTGAAATCAACAACTGGCATACGAAAAAATGATCAAACACATTCAATTTGTGTTTATACATTAGGAAAAAAATCCATGGGTCATTTGTGAATGGTATGAGTCAACCCCACCTCAACCTGAGGCATGGTGTGGCTGGTACCACTCAAAGTGTCTCACATTTATTTGAAATGGTCTGGATTTTAAGTGAAAACAACAATTGGAATACATAAAACTGACCAAACTCATTAGGATTGTAATGATACTTTAGCAAAATGATCCATGGATCATTTTTGAAGGGTATGAGTCATCCCCACCTCAATATGAGGCATGGTGTGACCGGTATCACTCAAAGTGTCTCACTTTTGTTTGAAATGGACAACATTTTAAGTGAAAACCACAAAAGGAATATGGAAAACCGACCAAACACATTAGGATTGTGTTGATACTTTAGGAAAACGAATCATGGATCATTTGTGATGTGTACGAGTCAACCACGCCTCAATCCGAGGTGAGGTGTGGCTGGTACCCCTCAAAATGTCTCACTTTTGTTTAAAATAGACAACATTTTATGTCAAAAAAACTGACATACAGAAAACCAACCAAAAATATTCAAATTGTGTTGATACATTATCACAATGATCCTTGAGTCTTTTCTGATTTGTACGAGTCAACCATGCCTCAATCTGAGGCACGGTGTGACTGGTATCACTCAAAGTGTCTCTTTTTTTTGAAATGGATATCATTTTATGTGAAATCAACAACTGGCATATGAAGAACTGATCAAACACATTCGGATTGTGTTGATACATTAGGATAATGATCCATGGGTCATTTGTGACGTGTAAGAGTTAACCCTGCCTCAATCCAAGGAACAGTGTGATGGCACCACTCAAAGTTTCTCACTTTTGTTTGAAATAGACATGATTTTAAGTGAAAACAACAATTGACATACGGGAAACCAACCAAACACAATCGGATTATGTTGAAACTTTAGCACAATGATCCATGGATCATTTGTGATGGGTACGAGTAACCCCACCTCAATCTGAGGCATGGTGTGACTAGTATAACTCAACTTGTCTCACTTTTGTTAGAAATGGACAACATTTTTAGTGAAAACAACAACTGGCATAGGGAAAATCTTCACAAGGCTACACAAAGGTTCTTGAAATTAAGAGATAAATAATAAAATATGGTCTATTGGTCATACATTATTAGAAGAAAATATTCATAGGGCATATATTAAAAAATAGTGGGTCATAGTATATATAGAAATACATGAATTATATTAGTAATGAGTCTCGACATCCCATCATAAACATGCACCAACCCTCATATTCTAATTATCAATCACGGTTTGTTCATTCTATACAATAGCATACAAAAAATAAATATCATATAGTGATTTCATATAAAACCTATGAACACTCAAGAATACCATATAAAAAATTGGTCAACAAGGATACACATATATTCTTGAAAAATAAGTTTCAAAGTCTCATAAAAATACCCCAATGGTGAGGAATACATATAGTGACACCATATCCCCGTGGATCACCACAACCCCATCCTCAAATAGTGGGTTCTAGGACCAAACCAAAGTCCCTTTGGGAACCCAATAGCAAAGAATTAATTTAATATTTATACCCACTACCCAATATGGGGATTTATCTCCCATCACACCAAGGAGAGTAAATTACAATTAGCCACATACCCCCTTATTCTAATTGAAAAGTCTTTGAAAACATGTAGGCTATTCCAGTAACCCATCTCAAATGACGAGATTGGCCAATGTTTCCCACTAACACATCATGAACCATATATACATGGATATATAATCATTAGAGGAATATAAACATCCCATGTGCTTCCTATAACTCAACCTAGGTCTAAGAAGAACTTCCATTGTCTATCTTATGGGTATCATGATCCTTGTCTACTCTACACAAGTTTTTCTGTTGGTTTTAAGATACTCAACCCAAGACCATGACTCAAATCCCATGTGCTTCCTATACTATGTAGGTTTTTTCTCTCATGTGTATTGGTTTTGTGGTTTAAGTGAGGGATGAATTACAAATTTTGAATACACTTAGGTGTGTTGGTGTTGTGGTTTTAGTTAAGAATGAATTCTAAATTTGGAATACACTTATGGGTGTTATTACATTTCCTATGACATGCATGCCTTTTCTATTATGGGTGTTATTTTATTTGAATTTCTAAATTCATAAATTCTGGAATGAATTCTAAATTTTGAATACTTTGGATGGGGATTTTGTATTGGTGTTGTTTCACGTCTGGAGAGGGGGAGGTGTGTTGCTGTGGAGATGTGTTGTTTTATGTCTGCAGAGGGTAGAGGGGCCTACTGCTGTGGAGTTGAGAAAATGTATACCAACGGTTTTCAAAACCGTTGGTATAGATTCTATAATATAACTATACCATCGGTTTTGTTATAACCGTTGGTATAGGTTTATACCAGTGGTTATAATAAAATGGATGGTATAACCTTATGGCTTTCCATATCCCCTCTATACCGAAAATTGTAAACCGTTGGTATAAGTGCAACACATATATACCAATGGTTTCAGAAACCGTTGGTATATGTTATAATTTAACACACATATGCCAACAGTTTGTAGCCAACTGTTGATATACCTTCTTTTTGGACACCTATACCAAAAATTTTCATAGAACCGTTGGTATAGGACTATTGTCACGGCTTACTTGGCCACGGTTGAAGGAACCATTGGTATACTATATTCCAACGATTTCTAGAACATTAACAATGGTAGTTAACTATTGCTAAAGTGTAAAATTCCATTAGTGGTTGAACACACCCATTTCATGGGGGAGGGTGTTTTTTCCAACATTCTAAGGAGTGGATGGTTATTATCTCTTTTATTCTCCCTCTCCCAGGTAGCCTAAGATTATTTGGGTAGGCTGTGATGGCCTAATGTTCATTATGACCCAAGAATCTTCGATCAGGGTGTGTTGTGGTGGTTGGCCCAAGTGTGTGCGTGAAGGTCTGTTTTCCAAGCGTCTTCGGAATGATGCCCAGGTGTCTTCGGGAATGACAACTGTTGTTTTGGCATAAGTGTCTTCGAGCATGGATGTGGTTGTTGTGGCCTAGGTGTCTGTGGGAGGGGATGTTTGTGGTTGTGGTGGCCCAGGTGTCTGCGGGCGGGATGCATGGTTGTGATAGACCATAAGGTTGTTTTTGGGGTGGTAGTGGGACTGCAGTGGAACTTGTGGGAGAGGTTTTATGCATAGGATGTTCTAAATGACTAGTGGGAAAGCGGTGCGGGGTACCCCAATGTCGAGGTGTTACTACTATTGCTTTACTCGACTTGCGTTATTTGGGGAGTGTGCCTTGGTGAGGCTGGGTGGATAATTTCCTTGATAGGTGCTTTGGTTATCTTTATTTTTCTCATGGGGCATTATAATGCCTCCCCAATTGTGTATGAGAGCTTTTGGTTTTCCCTAATGAGTATACTTGTATACTCACCCTACATATATGAAACTACATTCAAGTTTCTAGAAGACTTTGAGGATCATTCCAGACCTTAATAGCTTGGACATCGGGACAGTTGTCATTGCTGCTTTTCTTTTCTTTTGGTACATTCCTATGGAGTTTTATTGTATATTTTTTTTGTAGCATTTTACTTTGAACATGCATATGGGAATTGATTGTTGGTATTTCTTTATTTTTCATCTTTTGGAGTTGTTTGGGATTTACCATCTTATCTCTCGATATTTTTATATAAAATGGGTAATGCCTTCCATATTACATGGGATTATATACCCTTAGTGATAGTTTCACTATAAGGACTATTGAAGGTGGTACTCAAGGGTCATTATCTTTCTTTCAACTTGAATAAGTAAGTGTATGGTAGTTTGTTATCGCTTCCCTCATCTTGGTGAAGGAGGGTTGTGACAATACAAGACTTAATGTGTTTTGATAATATTTTGAATGATTTACTATATATAAAAATGAATCTCTTACAAGAAGGTTTACAATTTTTACTAACATTTTTAATGGAAGGAAATCTCTTGGTGATGTTCTTACTATAGAAATTATACTATATAAAATAATTTGGGATTTTCCTAGTTCTTGGGAACCCAAGGTGATGGAAATCCAAGAATTAAAGGACATAAAAAGAATGTCGGTAGAGGAGATAACTGGATCTCTCATGACTTCTAAGTTCACAATGAAGGGACAAGTCAAAAATGATTATAAAGAAGTCATGGTGAAAAAGATAATTACCTTCTAATAAATTAATGATGACTATTACAATGATGACAAAATGGCTCATCTAGCTAAGAATATGAATAATGTATTTACAAGAAATAAATCCTACCAACATTCTAAAAATGTGGATGATCAAAGTAAATAATAATTAACGTGATTTGAATGCAAAAAATAAGGGACACATAAGGCTAGAATTCCCCTTGATCAAAAAAGAAAAATATGGATAATAAAAATAAAAGAAAAAAATCCTTCAAGGTTTCAACCCGGAGTGTAAGTGATCATTTCCATTCCTCAAGAAATGAAATACCCATGTGTCTAATGGATGATGTCAAGGTTATTAATGAAGTAAAATATAACCCCTCTTCTTCTTCCTCCTAAAATTATTCTCCCTCCTCTTATTCTTACAATCACGTAAGTTAAAAATATCTAAAATATGATTGTGATCAACTTGGAGATGGTTTTTGAAAATTAAATTTAATATATAAATAAATCAAAAAGGCGTATCATCAAGAACTTAAAGAAAAGTATTGAATCACAATTAAAAAAAGAAAATTATAAAAAAAATTGAATAATCAATCCAATGTGAATGAGTTATAATCAACTATCAAGGATCTCAAATAATCCATAGAAAAATTCACCCAATGAGAATATAATATAAATAGAATATTAGGTTTAAAATTATATGAAAATAATAATATGTGAATTAGTTTTTTAATAATGTTTGTGCTTCAAAAAAAATACTTTTGTAAAAAGCATTTCTCAAAACAGATTTTGTAATAATTTTCAAAAATAAAAAAATCTAATTTATGGATGTAATTTCAAAAACAATCCCATATATCATCCAAAAAATCGCATTGAAAACAAATTTGGGTGCCAAAATCTCTCTAATATAACATTTGTAGATCGAAAATATGGGTACAAAAAGCTTAATTTCTTAATTTTTAAGGAAAAATTTCTAAAGAGTAAATCCCCAAAAAGAACATGGTATATGGATTGTGGATATTCTCAACACATGTGTGGCGACCCCTATAAATTTAATACGCTTGAAAAAATCAGTGTAGGATACATTACTTTAAGTGAAAATTCAAGAAGTAAAATCGTTGGTATTGGTAAAATTAGTTTTCTCAATTATATGATTATAAATGATGTTTTATTAATTGATGGTTTAAAATAAAATTTTCTAAGTATTATCGAATTATGTGATGATGGTTTTAAAATATATTTATAACATAATTATTATAATGTTATTATCACCAAAGAAAAACATTTGTTTACCACTTTTTTATTTTCAAAATATTTATATTACCAATTTAAAATTTCTTTCTTATGAAAATTTTAAATGTATAAGGATTAAAGAGAGAGAGACTTGGATTTGGAAAATAAGCCTTGATCACTGTAGCACACACAAACTCATTTGAGATTTACCAAATCATAATTTCAAAAATATAACATTGTTTGTAAACCATTCAAACTTGGTAAGAAAAACAAAACTTATTTTAAACCTAAAAAAAGAACTATTATCCTCTAAATCCCTTAATCTTTTTCATATTGATATTTTTAGAATAAATCAAGCCAAAATTATAAAAGGAAAATAATATTAATTTTTTATTATCAATGATTATACAAGAATCACTTGGGACTTTTTCTTAGCACACAAAAATGAGCCTTATAAAGTATTTATAAGATTTACCAAGAAGGTAAAAATTGAAAGAGGAAAAAATCATTTAAATTCATATACATCATAGGGGAGAGATTGATAAAAAAATATTTTGATGAAATTTGTGCTTAATAAGGTTATAATCATACTTTTCTACTCCTACAACACCTCAACAAAATAAGTTTGTTGAAAGATGAAATTAAACTATTCAAGAAATATAAAGAGCCATATTTAAGTATTTTAAACTCCCATAATACTTTTAGATGAGGCAGTCAAAACAAATTGTTTTATCATAAACCACGTTTTCATAAAACCAATCCTCAAAAATACCCTTTATGAACATTGGAAAAATAAAATTTCAAAAGTTGTATTTTTTCAAAGTGTTTGGATGTAAATGTTATATTTTGAACACTAATGACATACTAGGAAAATTTATTCTAAAATTCAATGAATTAATATTCTTGGGTACTCAAACTCAAGAAAATACTACCGAAACATCAATTAAATAACCAAAACCATTTAATAATCCATTCATACCACATTTTATGAAAATATTCATAAACATTCATCCCAATTCAAAGATGTTATGGATAAACTCAATCCTTTGACTTTGAATGATACACTTTAATCTAAAAGCATATTAATGATGACTCTAATTCTAGTCCTTTACTTAAAGATTTAAAAAATCCAAAGACCTTCCCTTGGAAAATATTATTGGTTATTTTCAAGCTGGTAATCATACTAGAAGTTCTATCTTAAATGATGTTGAGAATAAATATTTTATTTCTTTTCAAGAACCTTAAAGACCTTGATGATGCTATTAATAATGAAAATTGGTTTTTTTCTATGCACAAAGAGATAAAAAAATTCCAATGAAATAATGTTTGGACTCCTATTGAAATACCTAATGATCCTCATGTTATTGTTATAAAATGGTTTTTTTTAGAAATAAATTATATTAGGAAGATAACATAACACATAACAATGCTAGAATCATAGCCAAATACTATAATCAACAATAAGGGATTGATTATGATGGAACCTTTACACCCATTTCTCGATTAGAATCCATTAGAATATTTTTATAATTCAATGCCCATAAAAATTTCAATCTTTTTCAAATGGATGTTAAAGGTTCTCTTCTAAATGGTTTTATTTCTAAAAATGATTTTGTGGAACAACCACCTGGTTTTGAAAATAAAAATTTACCAAATTCCATTTTCAATTTAACCAAATCATTATATGGTTTAAAACAATCCCTTAAATCTTGGTATGAAATATTAACAAGTTTTATTTTCTCAAATGATTTTAAAATTGGAATAGTGGATTCAACATTATCTTTAAAAATGTTTCAAATGATATTTTAATTATTCAAATATATATATATGACATAATTTTTGGATATAGAAATGAATATCATTGTAATTATTTTTAAAATATAATAAGAAAAATAATTTGAAATGAGTTTTATGGGTGATTTAAAATTATTTATTTGTTTTCAAATCTCTCAAAATGAGGAAAACACTTTTTTATTCTAAATAAAATACACTAATGAACTTTCAAAGTGTTTCAACACGGATCATGCTAAGGAAATAAGAAAACTTATGACTACATAATGTAGTTAAATGTTGGATGAATCTTATAAATCAGTTGATAACAAGATTTATAGAGGTATGATTGAGAATCTTCTTTAACTGACTGGGAACTGACTATACATTATATTTAGTGTTTTTCATTGAACTCATTTTTAATCTAATCATAATGAATCTCATTTAAAATCTCTTAAATGTATTTTTCGTTTTTTATAAGTTTCTAATAATCATGGTTTATTTTATCCTAAATGAAAATCTTTTAATCTTTCATGTTTTTTAAAGACCAATTTTAGAGGATGCCAACTATATTGAAAAAGTACACGTGAGATTTGTCACCTTCTTATAAATTTCTTAATCTCTTGGAGAAGTAAAAAAGAAAAATTTATTTTCTCTTTCTACAACTGAAGCATAATATATATCCACATGAATTTGTTTCATCCAAATTATATGGATGAAACAAAATCTTTTAAATTTTGGGATAATATTTCTTCATATTCCAATTAAATGTAATAGTTCTAGCACCACAAGCTTCTCTAGAAATCCCATTCAGTATGAACACACTGAGAACATTAATATTAGATATCACTTTTTAAGAGACGACTTTCAAAAGGGAGATATCATGTTAGAATAGATTAGAATAGATCTTAAATTATCTGATATCTTCACAAAACCCCTTTCTTTATAACATTTTAATTTTATTAAGGGGTAATTAGGAATGGTGTTCTTTTAATTATTTTTATTATCTCTTCTTTTCTAGGTTTTCTCTTTTCAAATATTGAATGCTTTTGAAAATATATTTTTTTCATTAATCATATTTTTTAACTATTTTGAAATCATGTTTTTATGATCTTTTTTATTATCTTATCCATGTTTTATATATTACCTATCTAACCCTTTTGGTTTATAATAATTTTTTTATCACAATGGGAGAGAAAAGACTAATGTATTTGGGAGAGAAAAGTAAAATTTCAAATAAAAATAAAAAATAATTTTTGATTCAATGTAGTAAAGCCGCATCATCAAAAAAAAGTATGGTTCATAAAAGGAAGGGTTATATCACAAAGAGGATGATATCTTTAAAATAAAATGGTTTCAAAGGAAGAGAAATATTTTAATTCAAGGAGGAGACATATGCTTTCAAAAAAATGGTATTTATGAATATTTTTTCTTTTAACTCTACTTATTTTTTCTTATTTATACACCTCCTTATATTTTATTTTTATTTTTAATATTAAATGAGTGTTTTCAATCATAAAAGAGGTCATATTGTTGAACCTATTTTGTTTTTATGATCATAATCTATAAAAGTGTTTCTAACATTTATTTTTTGATTGTAGTTTAGTAATATTTTTTAAACATATTCAAAGTGATACACTAGAGAAAATGAAGTCATAAATAGTAGAATGAAGGACTCTTTACTAAAAGTTCACTACCAAGCATCACCGACTACTTTGTCAAAGACCACCGACCGACTGGTAGAATAAAAAAAATCACTTATAACACTATCAAGCACATTGACTATGAGACAGAGTTTGGAAAAATCTATTCATCTACAACAATTAAAACTACTAACCAGTGGCATCAGATGACTAGTAGGAAACTTAGATCCAAAATAGTTAAATAGAATTAATTACATTGTCTAAAAGCTTTGATTCGACCCATTAAATTCTTGACATGACCCAAGGATCATCTAATACCTATAAAAGGTTATAAATAAACATCAAGGGAGGCTTGGATCTCATCTATAACACATAAGATAAGAAATTTCTACCAAATGATTCTTGATCAATCTATGAAAAACATCTGAAATAGATCTCAAAGAAAACTTTCATTCCCCAATGTCAAACATGCTTCAACTTCTACAATCCAATTTCTATTTCTTATATTATTTAAGCCTATTTATTTTAATTCATTGTTGAAATTATTAAAGGCTCTTATTATACCTTATCTCTCTCTATGTCTCCCTCTCTCCCTCTCTCCATCTTTAATATTCTTTTAAATCATCAATATAGTGTTGAGTGCTTTATAAAGGGTTTATAAAAAATAAATATATTCTTCTTCTTCTTCTTTAGGTGATCACCACCATTAAAGTGAGGGTTCTTAGTTCTTAGTTTCCATTAAAACCAAGGGTCTTCTTCTTTTCTTATTGGTTTCTTATAAAACCAAGGGATTAATTTCTTCTTATTTGGTTATTTTTCTATTAAAACTATGTAAGAAATATATCCCACCTAATCCTTCTTGAGGGAAGGAGATTTAGGGGCTCATTCTTGAGCTAATTTTGAACCCCTTTATAAAAGTACACTGTTTTAATTTCAATAATTTCTTTTTTATATGCTTAGAATTTTTATTTCTACTATACTCTCTTAATATTGATTATTTTTTACTTGAATCAATTGATTTAATGATAAACACTTATATTTTATAGAATCATTTTAAAATTGTTTTTAAATTTAATTTACCTTCCCCTATTTTCATTTTAATTTAACCTATAACTTTCTTTTGATTCTCCCTCTCCCTGAGGCTCTCTTACTCATACTTTCCTTTACTCTGAGAGATAGTAGAATATAATGGGATTAAGGAGGGTCATTCTCATATAATGAGTAATTCATTTCAGCTTTTGGATATTTCATATAGGAGGTAGTCCTTTGATTACCTATTAGTGCTCTTCATCAATCATATTTTGGAAGAAAGTAGTAGAGGTATCTTCAATGTAAGTTACACAAGAAAGATCCTTGTTTATAGTTTTAAATGGTTTTAGGTTTCATTTATGGTATATCATGGGAATTTGGATTTCTTGTTGTTTCTCTTACGTTTATTAAGTGTTAATCGATCATTAGAAACCCAAAATGGTATCATAACAATCCGTGTCTCAAATGATTTTCAAAATAATATTTTAAACAAAGAACAATAGATATCATATTATATATCATTAAAAATGATTAAAATTTTGAACTATGGTTGGCCTTATGACATAAGATGTTGACGGTTGTGATATGGTCATGTCATATGATATATGATATTATAGGTGACAAAACAACATGTTCAATTGGTTTTCCATTATATCATAGTGTATGATGTATGATATCCTATGAGATGATATCACTATTTCATAAGATTAAAATAAATCATCACAACACCTTTGTGATGCGATTAATATTGTAAAAGAGGGCATTCCTATACTGAAGGATGATATCACAACCAACTATTATCTATCATAAAAAATAATATATGATGAAGTCAATAAAAAAGTATGATATACTGGACATCATTAAATATGATATCATTTAAGATTTTTTTCTAACTTTTATACAATGTAATGATTTAAATTATTTATAAATTGTTTATAAATTATAGATAAAGTTATTCTAATAAATTTATTGAATTAATAAAAGTGTCTGTAAATTAATTAATTATAAATTGTTGATAACTAATTATTATGTGTTTTTGAAGCATTTAATAAATAAATATTCCATAATATTAAATGTTAATATTAAATACCTTTTGAAATTATATATTATGACTTATAATTTGGATATAAATGTTTTATATAGAAATTATAAGTGTGATTTATAAAATGTTTATAAATTAAAAAAATAAGTCAAAATATAAAAGAGTTTACATTATATTATGAATAGTTCATAATTTATATTTAATTTGAATTGTTCAACTTAAAAGGCCTTATTTGATAAATTATGTAAACCATATCAAAAAAAGTTTTGATTATTTATATGGTCAGGGATTAAATAATATTAATTATGTAATATTTTTAATTTTTATATAATATATGAATAGTTCATATGTATAATTTTTATATTTATATTATCTTATATATAAGTAAAATGTTATATAAATGGATAATATGAAGAAGTTCAGGTTATAAGTAAATGTAATGTGTTTATATTTATTGAATAATGGAACATCTATAATGAATGATAAAATTAAAGTGTTTATAATTATTTTTTATATGAATTGTTCATAAACATTTATCTTATATATAAATATATAAATGGTTCATTTACTTAATTTAACCCTTTATTGATTATTCATAGATATAAATTGTTTATTTTATGAATGGTTGTATGCTTTAATTTAACTTTTTAAATTTCTTCTAAAAATTGTTATACATGCATATAAAGAGTTATACGTGTGAGGATGCCACCGTATTGGGTATCAATATCTATATAGATAGATTCAAGAGGATTCTTGGACATAGTCTCAATACTTATATTGGTAGAATTCCAAAGGGGTGTTTTACCAGTGTTACATGACACAAATCTTATGAAGAGTTGGGATCCTTATAAAAAGATAGCAATGATGGATAAAATTCCCTATAAATACTCTATAGGTATTATCATGTATATCATGTCTTATACTTGACCTAGTGTTGTATATTCTCTATGAATAACAAGTAGAGGTTTCACAGATGTAGGTTTCCAATATGAAAAAGATGGCATGGAATCACAATTTGGATTTGTGGTTTGTCTAAATTGTAGAGTTATCTCTTGGAAGAGTTCCATGAAATCCACTATAGCTAACTAGAAAATAGAGTTAGAGTAAATAACTACATAATATGTTGTAAAGGAAACAATTTTGATCATAAATTTTTTTACAAAACTTTGAGTGGTTCATAGCAATGACAATGAAACTGATCATTAATGTTACAACAATGGAGTTATTTTTTGGGATAAGGAACCACTGTCTCACCAAATGGCCAGAAACATCATTCAAAAATACTATATCATATGGGATATCATTGATAGGAGTGATGTAATGATTAGTCTGGTGGATACAGATGAAAATGTAATAGATTCATTAACAAAGTCATTATCACATTAGAAACAAGAGGGTCACATAGAGTCTCTTTGTATATGATACTAAAGAGATTTATGTAACAATTTTATAATGTATCATGTTATTATAATAAATAAAATCCTAATTTATCATTTATTCATGTGTAGAAATTTACTTTAATAGTTGAATGATAATATCCCCACAAAGTATGACTTTGAGTTATCCCTAATCGATGATCGTTACAGAGTACTATGAATTGTGATGATATGTTATGGTTAACATGAATAGAATCTTGTACTCAATGAAAAGAGGTTTGTTTTAGATACAAAGAATAGATTCAAGGGTTAATATGTAGAGACTTATAAATTGGATTACCATGGAATGTTATATATTCATCGATATTCTTAGAGATGTGTATTTATTATAATTCCTTCTTACTTGATGTCAGAGAGATATCTGACATGAAAATTTTCATACTTTGATCCATTTATTATGTAAGACATTGTGACATGGATAATTGGGGAGTGATTGGGTATATTGATGATCATGTCATCAGTTAGAGTACAACCATGATAGTATTTATCCGCATAAAGGACAATTAAATATATATAGACCATGATTGAATTAGACTAAGAGAATGAATGGAAATTCTTAGTTGAGTCACATATGATGTGTTCTGGTACATTGATAAGTTATATTCCACAAAAACAATTTCATATCTTAGTGGTCATTTTTAGTGGTGATTTACTAAACCGATGCTAAAACAATTGTGAGAATTTAGTGGTGTTCAAAACAAAATGTCGCTAATTTTAACCATTTATTAAAAATACAAAATTTATCCCTCGATCCCACCATTCTCCCCCAAATCCTCTCCCCATATCCCCTGAGCACCCCTTGAGAACCCCCTGACCCCTTGTCACTGTGCTTCCCCCCTTGTTGATTGATCCATTCCTTTCCCCCTCACCGATGCTAGCCACCACTGCTTCCCCCTTACCCCCAAGCCCCCTGAGTTCGAGTGATCATCTATTGTTTGGCCTCCAATAACCCTCTACCATCCTCCATTCACCAGCCCTTAATTTGAGTAATGTTTTTTGTGTTTCTTCAGTGATTTGTGGTTAGTATCACCATCCAAACACCTCCCTTGATCTGTTTACTGGTTATTTTTAATTTTTTTCTTACGTTGGGATTTTCATTGGAGATTCTAGAGGAGTATGGTGGAATCACCCAATTCTATTGGGGCTTCTTTTCATCCATAGTAGAGGATATCCTAGTGTAGTGTTTTTTGGTCATGTCTTCTCATGTCATAAAGGTATGATGTCCATGTGAATTTTTTAAGGTTTTATTTGTTTTGGTTTTAATTTATCTATGGTGTACATGTGGTTTTAATGGTCGATTTATCTCTATTTTTGTTCATCCAATTTTGTACATTTTTATAATTCATACTTGCGCTATACGTGCAAACAAAATTAAAAAAATTTAAATTTTATGATGTTTATAGTTTTTTTTCTATTGGGGACACACAATATTTATCATTGGATGATCTCAAGATAATTATTCCACTAGATAATGAACTTTTTCATTTAAAACCTTCTTGGAATTATGTGAGGTATCAACTCTAATTTAAACGTGTTTTGAATATTTGACATGAATAGTTTTTTTATTTAAAACATTGACATTATGCACTATAAATTTTTTATTAAGAATTTTTATCTTTATTCTATATTCATATTCAATTCTAATCGCTTCAATATTCTTTGAATTATAGAGAATACTGTTTTCTAAATTAAACCCACCATGTTTTATACATCAAGAATATATCCCATAGACTTTAGTGGGATGATTTATGGAACATTTTATGAATTGATACCATCCTCTCTCATATAAATTATATTTTTTTCGTTATGTTAGAGGGAGAATAAAGTGAAAATTGAGAAAAAAATATAAAATAAATAGAGTCACATATTGAAAATCCATTTTTTAGTACGTATTATTGATAAATATAAAGGGGACATTGTTGAACCAACTTTGTTTTGTCTTATGTTTTTTTTCAATAAGGATCTAAGTTATTAAGGTAATATGAATGATGTCACTATATTGATGAATAATATATTGGAAGGATATTGGAGGTTACCAAGAATGTTGAGATGAATCATGGAGTTCCATAAAAAGGTATTTTGATATGTAATGAATTGTTATTATTTTTGAGGTTTATTTTTTTTACCTTGTGACTTATAAGTGATTCAAGTCAGTATTGACACATATTGCATTGAAATATATTTTGAAATAAGTGTTTCAAATGGATTTTCAAAGATCTATTCAGATGTTTCAAAATGTGTTTTTGAATGTTTATTATGTTTCCAAGGGTAATAATTGCATGAATAATACCCCTTTGGGAAAATAAATTTGGAAAGGAGATTAATTTCAATTTGAGGCAGTGGGTAATTACTAAGAAACATATAAATGTGATTATTGATGTGATGATATTCTATCTCCATTTTTAGTACTCTTACACAAAGTTAAATAATTCTATGTATAATAAATTTAGGAATAAAATTTATTATTTACAATTTATTCTTCAGTAATATTTAGGGAATAATTTATATTGAGACAATGATAGTGAGGAATGAAACCTATAGTATTCTATTGTAGATGTATAAAGGATATCAATTCATCCTTTATTCACTACATGTGTGAGACAACACTACAATTTGGAGTTTTAGGAAACCTTGATGATTTATAGATAACGAGGTAGTATATTGGATTATTCAACAGCGTCTCCAACATCAAATTTGAAGATTTTCATGACATAAAATTTGTATACATGGTATGGGATAATGACCCCATAAGAAATTTAACCCTTTGGAATCTATATCCAATACCTTGGGGTGTGACTATAAGACTGCATCATAACCTAGAGAGATGTTTTTGTGTGATTAAAGTACGATATTATCTCATTAAGATCATGAGAGTTATCCACAATTGTTTAATGATTATTTTTTTCTTTGATTAAATTTGTTTCACCATGTAAAACTTATCTTTATTTTGAAAATGAATTGTAAATGGATTGATTATTTTATTTAATATCTCTTAAAAATATAAATTTATTTTCTTATTTTTTTCAAACTAGAATATATGGTTTATTATATATTTGAAAAATTGGTGCTTGAAACCAGTTGAATTACTTTAAAAATGGTTGTCTTGACTTTAAAATTGATTTTATGGAAATAGTTAGATTTCTAAATTGGTTTTCAATGTTTGGTTTTATAAATAACTTTCAATGAACATTTGAAATGAGTTTTATTAATGATTTTATGATTTTTATCTTACTTCCATTTTACATAATACCATCCATGAATAATTTTCTTTTTTTAAATTGAATTTTTTAGTACTTATATTACTTTTCTTATAAATACTTAGGTTGTTTTTCTTTTCACTTCCATCTATCTCTTTTCTTACTTACTAATACTTATGTTTTTAAATTTTTTTATTAAAGAGTAGGAACATTGTGATATATATGGATAAAATATGGATAACATTACCTAGGAACACACCTTAGTATGCTAAGAGTTTGGAAGAGTTTTTAGATTTTTCAATTTCCAATCGACCCATTGATGGTAGAATAATATGTTCATGTCCTATATGTAAATTTATAATATGGTTTAATATACATGAAGTTTATTAACACTTGACATTGAAGCAATTCCCTGCTCAATATTTGTGTTGGATTTGGCGTGAAGAATCTAACGTTATGGAAAGTTTGAGCACTAATGTCAATCAATAGAATGATCTCCCAACTTTATTGACAATGCCCAATGAAATACAAACCCTTATAAATGATTCTTTATATATTTCATGGAAAATACATAAACATGAAGACATATCATAATAGTTAGTTGAGAGTGCTAAAAATAGTAACTTGACAAGTGATGTTTTTGGGACTATAGGACAACAAGATGAAGATTGTAAAATATAACTAGATACTCCTCTTACTTATATAAATAATAATGTATGAAAGATATTAAATGAGCTGAAAAATGTGATTCATGATTTATTTGATGATGAAAATCAAGAGTTATATGGTGGATGTTTGAAATATTCAAAGCAATCTTTTCTACTGAAGTTGTATCATATCAAATGCCTATACATAATTACAAATAAGGTTACGTTTATAATATTGGAATTGTTTGTGATTCGTTTCCTAAATCTAATATCTCTAAGTCTTTTTATGATACAAAAAAAGTTGTTAATAAACATGGTCTGAATTACACAAAAATACAAGCATGTCCCAATGATTCTATGCTTTATTGGGGAGAGTATTTAAGGAGACATGACTGTAAAAAAATTTCTTCTTCTAGATGGAATTAAACGAGTTATCTTAGAAGTCTAAATGAAGATACTTTTATGAATAATAATAAAAATAACACACCTGAAAAGGTTTTTCATTACTTTCCTTTGAAACATCAATTACAAAGATTATTCACGTTGTCAAAAATTGAGGAGCACAAAAAGTGGCATTCTATAGATAAGAAAAATGATGTGTTAATGCGACATACATGAGATTAAAAATAATGGAATACATTTGATTCATTACATCCATATTTCTCATCAGATCCTAAGAATATGGGATTTGGATTGGATGATGATGGATTCAACCCATTTGGGACTTTTAGAACTAGTTATAGCATTTTTCTGGTTGTTTTGATCCATTATAATATTCCTCTATAAATGTGTATGAAACAAATCTATTTTATCATTTCAATGATTATTCCTAGAAAAAATTCCTAGAAATTTTATTGATGTATACATGAATCTCTAATTGAAGAATTATAGGTGTTATGGATAAAAAGTGTTGAGACATATGATGCATCTTCTAAAACAATGTTCAAATTGTAAGTTTCTCTAATGTGGACCATTAATGACTTCCATAGACTTGGAAAATTATCTAGTTAGAACAGTTACACAGGTTTGGATTATCCTATTTGTAACTTTGATTATGAGCCTGAATGACTACCTTACAGTAAAAAATGAAACTTCTTGTGTCATTGAAGTTTTTTCGATGCATCTCATAGACTTCGGATAAAAAAGTATATAATCAATGGTAATATTTATTATAGACCACCTCCAAAGTTGTTGAGATGTTCTGAAATATTTACACAACAAGGAAATGTTGAACAAAATTTGGGAAAGAGCACCATTTTAATGATAGTGGGAAATGAGTTCCATAGTGAATCATCAAGTGAAATTGAAAAAATGGAAGAAAAAAACGTATATTTTTCAAACATCCATATTGGGAATTTAATTTATTGCAGCATATTAAGAATAATTCTTATGAAAATTTGATCCTTAAATTACTAAATTAGCATGGAAAATCAAAGGACCATCCCAATGCTCAGAAGGACTTACAAATAATGAACATAGTGCATGATATATATCTATATGAGAATGTAATGTATGCTCTAATTTTTTTTTGAAATGAAAAATAGTGATAAAGATACCTTCCTTTGAATTTTAAAACACGTGAAGGTATTTTATGGGTATTAAAGTAACATCTCGAGCTATTTTGACTTAATGTATCATAGGTTACATGGATTGAAAAGTCATGATTCACATATTTTTTTACAATATTTACCACCATTGGCATTGCATACATTATTACTTGAAAAGGATATAGCTATTTTACTCCAATTGTTCATATTATTCAGACAACTATGTGAAAAAAACTCTAAAAACATATGAGCTTGAAAATATTTACAAGATATTTTTATTGTTACTTTTTGTAATAGAGATAATCGTTCCTCTATTATATTTTTCTGTTATGATGCATTTAACTGTGTATTTGGCAGAGGAAACTAAATTAGAAGGCCCCGCAAATTATCTATGTAAATTTCAAATTGAGAGTTACCCTATTTATGTGTTTTCATATTAATTAAACAATTATTGTCACTTCATTAATTAGATAATTTTGTTTTATTTATTTTATTTTACAAATATCTTGATCATTTAAAATTATACCTGAAAAATAAAGATCAACATGAAGGATTTATTTTTGAAGACAATTTAGCATAAGAGTGTTTTAACTTTTTTTCTAGACACTTGGATGATATTCAGACAAGATTTAATCATGTTGGAAATATTTATGACACATCAAATCAATATTAATTATATGGGAAATAAAAAATAATTCATGCTATTGGATGACCATTTGGGAGGATCTCAAATGTTACACTGATATAAATGAAATTATTACATGCATATATATATGTGCTGCTGAATAGTGAAATTATAGATCCATTTATTGTACAACTCAGAATACAAACAAAAAGACGAATGAGAGGAGGAATAAACATTATAAAGATAAAAAAATATATTAATAAAGATCTTGTAGAATGGTTTGCAAGTTGTGTAAGTTCATAATATATTACAATCAATAAAAATATTAGATTGACACATATATTTTGTAAATCTAATAATGTATATTAATTTTTTTAGATTATGAATACTAATACTCAGGATGAGTTATCAGAAGATTTGAAGTTTCTGGATTGAGGTCCTCTAAAACAAGCTAGAAAGTTCGACACTTACAATTTGAATGGTTTTAAATTTCATACTATCGATCAGTAAGAGGGTTTGAAAACACAAAATAACAGTATATTTATTGTTTTTGAACTGGATACTATGGAAATTTGACTGATTTTATCAAATTAAACTATCATGGGAATTTTTCAGTTGTTTTATTCAAATGCAAGTGGGTCGATTTTACCAAGGTATAAAAATATATTCCTTGCAATTTAATTTAGTGAACTTCTCTCACTTGATTAATGTAGGTGACTGTGAATTACATGATCCATATATCTTATGATCACATGAAAAAATTGTATATTATGTGGATGATGTCATAGATGAACGGTGGAGTGTAGTAGTTCACATAAAACAAAGAGAGTTGTATGATATGAATGATGAAGTTAAAGATTTAACCTCTTACATTGAATCCCATAATCAGAAAGAAACAAACTTATTTTTCCATCATAAAAGTGAAAATATTAGTCTTGTAAGGGTTGATGAAGTAGATGAAGTAATTATGGTGTAAGACAATGACATGATTGAAGGAAATAATAATTGTATGTGTAGTCATCCTTTAATTAATCAACCACTTATCTTATATGTATTTCCATTCATTATCATATCTATTTATATTTTGTTTTTTAGTACTATTCATATGTTATCATTTCTATTTTTTTATCTTTGATTTTTTTGAAATATATCTTCTGAAGTTCATTTTATTAGATTAAATAATAGGAATTCCATGGAAGAAGCATTTCACTAATCCCATTTGACTCCCATTTGACATTCTCTTGGAAAAACTGGTAGATGATGAATGATCAATCTACTTCCCTACAACATATAAGACAACCTATGTCTTCCCCCTTGCACCATCTATCACACCCTTTATCCCATAAGTGTCTGGAAAACCCTTTGTCAGCGTCCCATCATCATCTGAGATAACACCTCCCCATTCAGTAGTGAGGGAGTAGGTCATCACTCCTGTTTCTTCACAAGGATATTAGAGGGTGATATTTAGGAGTACAAATTTTAATGTGAATAAAGTTATTGAACATTTTTTATACTAGTAACTATTTTTTAATAAAATATGAAAATAATGAAACTATATAGGAAAATATGAACAGTTTAGATGTATGGAATCTGAATAGACTGAAGATAGTTATCCCAATTGACTGTTATGGGGTCCCTACAGATGATGCTCTAAGATTATTTGGCCACATTCTAGGCTTGCTAGAGGCGGATCCAGTTACCCCTCTGATTAACTATGATGATTGGAGGCCTGTGCCTCAATCTTGAAAAAATTATGTCTTTGATTCATAGATAAAGATGATTTTAATACATTATGGTGTAATTGAATGTCATTATGTTATTAAAATTAAATATTTTAAAAATTAATCCCTCTATATAGATGTTATCCCACTTTACTAATGTGGATCTTATAGAATGAAAATGTACATTGAAAAATATGGGTAAGAAATAGAAGTATTTTAATTGGATATTATGGAATTAATTCAATGATATTTCATTGAGCACTCAACAACTATATAACAAGGTGCAAAAGTGGGTACCTAGAGAGAAATGAAATGTTTTTGTTGATAGTCATTATCATGAGAAACACATGGTATTAAAAAATATATTATTATATTAATATCACTTTACATATATACATTAATATGATAAAGATAAGACATTACATACATTACTATTAAATTACATGGTATTTATTTTAGGATGTTTTAAGAAAAAATGTATCAATTCAAGCTAAAAAAATCATTACATACACTGCCGAGTCAAATATTTTTTCCAGAAACAGATCGAATATAGTAATATTTTAATTAGTTTAAATATTTATAAGATAAAATTATATATTTCATATATTAAATTGTTGATTTATATTTGTTTAATACAGTCAAATAATTTAGGGCACCACGTCTCATGAATAGAACTGTGGTTGGATGTTTATACAAAATATGATGGGATTTAGGTTAATGAGCCTACCAAAGAATTTAGGGTATGAATTCCATTTTCATTTTAATAACTTATTTTCAGTTGTCACTATGTTAATATAAATTTCCTCAAATATGAATGATATATAATTTATTGCTAAAAATAAAATAACTAAGGGGTGCCAATCCTTCACAATCCTTCTCGGTATCCTAGGATGATCCATTTGGTCAAGTAACTGGGAAGGAGCATCCTGGTTGAGTTCATGGGATGAATTTGGGATAATCACCATAGGAGGTCTTTGGTAGGACACTGAGGATTGAAACAACATCTGCTCTTGGTATTAGTTACTCTATACCTTGAGATGCTCAGAGGATGTTTGTTACAATGTAAAAAAAATTCAATAACACAGGGATCATATAAAGATATAGGGAGCTCATATAAAGATGAAAGATTCAAAGGTCATCGCTTTTCAAAAATAATTTGTTGAATTAGATAAGAAGATGATTGGATCTGTCCCTAGTGATATTGCATTGATGGATTGTAGTGAACAGGTAAATAACACAACATCAAAATCATTTAGTACAAAAACATTTATTGGTTTTAAGTTTAAATTTAAATACAAAACTCTAATTAATTTTTAAAAAAATTGTCATGTAGGTGTTGGTAGCAGGAAGTGGAGATGGGGATAGAGAGGGTGTTGGTCAATGTTCATCAGGTAGCAATTAGGGTTCACACTGGATTAAGAGATAATGTTTAACTAAACCGATGACAGACTAACACTAATATGGTGATTCCACCTGATCATGGTGGAATTCACCTAGGATCTTGGGGATTCCTCTTATTTTGTTCCATAGTGTTTGTAGTATTGGTTTTTAATGGATTTTATTGGCTTCTTGATTTATAGTGATTATGTATTGTGTTATTTTGGCAATGAATTTTGGTTGAGTTGTTCATAAGTAATTTTTTGGAGTTAATTGGATAAATAAATCTTGCCTAAATTTTCGATAGGTGGTGTCAACTCACCGAGTGATTATTTGGTTCTGCCTGTATGATTACAACCTTCATTTTTACTAAAGTAATAATGAAACCTTTTTATATTTTAAAGATATAAATGAATGAGTTTTAATGATATTTTTATACAATCGGTTAAATGTTTTCTAAGGGTCTTGTTTGACACTGTACAAAAACACATCCTTTTTTTATTATATTTTAAAATCTCATTATTTTTTTATTTTTAGTGAATCTTTTACAAGTTTGGATCCATGTTGGAGAATTAACACTAGTATGCCTTAGTTTAATACCATGTGTGGGTTGTGTATAACTTATTTGAATTTTTTTAATGAGTTTACTACTTCCTTCATTGATGTCTTCATAGGATGTCTTAGGAATTTAATAACCACTTGAATGTTCTTAATTGATTATATATTTTAATTTATTCCTGGACTAGTCTATTAATTTTTACATGCTAGTAAACCATGTTGTTTACCTTAATCCTTATATGATATCATAGTTTGGTATGGTGAACATGGATATGATTTTAAATATATTTATTGATTTTTTGGTTGTTCCATCCTAGGGATATAGATTCTATAGATGAGTTTTTTTAATGTGATATATAGTGGAGAATTAAATTGTTTCTATATATTCCAAATTCTTATTTTGTGACTGTCTAAACTACCACTATTTAAGGTTGACATTTGTTTAGCGGTGGTTTCCCATGCCCAAAAATGGAAAGGATATAGCAGTGGACACCGCTAAAACCAAAAAAACACCATTAAATAAACATTCTTTAACATTTCCTAGAAATCACCGCTAAATGGACAAAACCGACGTGAGTTGTACTCCAATGAATACGTTAGCATCGATTTTTGAAACTTTTCATAGAACAATATGGCAGCAGTTTAAACCACCACCAACTCAAAAAAATCCACCACTATCAGGTGATTTTGTTTTAGTTTGTTATGTAATCACCCACCAAATGAATGAAATGTGATTTAATCACCCTATAAATGAATTATATGTGATTTATTTATCAAATAGGTCAATTTATTTGGAGAATTAAGAAAAAATGTGTTGGCCTATAATAGATTGAAAAGTTCCATGTCTAGTGGTCACTCAATTTCATGGGAAAAGGGATTATATAGGTATACACATGATGTATATGATACATCATGTGTTCGAAATGTTCATATAGATATATGATTAGGTTTTATTGATATCAAATCAAGCACTTTAGTAGATTGAGTAATAGTGATTTTTTGGTTAAAGAGCTCTCTTTGAT
Organism: Viscum album; assembly: GCA_963277665.1. NCBI lineage: Eukaryota > Viridiplantae > Streptophyta > Magnoliopsida > Santalales > Viscaceae > Viscum > Viscum album. Next base: position 60,683,284 of record OY728158.1, read on the forward strand.
TACATCTATAAAATATGGATTTCGTATTTTTCGTCATTTCTATTAAGGTATACATGGTCACAGAGTTGGGTATTGGGATAAGGATTAAGTTTTTTACATAGTTTTTGTTCCAAAATAAAGAGATCATGATAAACTCTATCTATAAAATTTTGTATGGATTTATAATGAATTATAAAGTTTAGCACAATGTCTATATGATCTTTTAGTGAAAATGGGAGATTGTTTGAAGTGAACTAAAACAATATACATAGGATTTATTTAGCTTAAGGACACTTTTTCTTGAATGTATCATCAAGAATTATCCCAAGGATATGCTGGTGAAAACATAGCTTGGTTTCATGTAATGAAACCTACCCACAAGGGTTTCTTTAGTTGGAACTGGCACTTCACTCGCACATAGTTTTCTTCAGTTATAAAATAATGGGTTGTTTCATTCATAGATTTGATTTTTCATTGATATTTTTAATTAATGTTATACCTAGTGAGTTTTAACATATCAAGATATGACTAACCCTATTCATTTAACAAAAAACACCGAGCATGACCTATATTGAGGTAATAAGTTCCCTCATTAGTGGTGGATAAAGATCATCAGTTTCATGAAAATATTATTGAAACTCTCTTACCCCTGAAACAAATTTCATCACTAGGTGGTGGAGATAACACCACTTCTATGTTTTGGGATCCTTGTCATATGATCGTGGATACAAGGCCGATGTATCCCCTATGAGACAAGAGGTTTTCATCTTCTTCTCAGGTGATCATCATCAAAATAACTCCATCAAGATAGAGGCTATCACCACTACATTATGGGTAAATTTTTCTTCATTTTACATACATGTTGATATCATTGAGGACAGATAAGGTGAATATGGTTTTGTTTCTATTATCAAGATCAGAAGATTATTTACTCAAACCCACCAATCAAGGCCTTGATCATTCAACCGGGTTGGTTCTTCAAAAGTAGGGTGCCCATGGATTATCTTCTGTAAGGCATGGTGGAAATAGCCAACCCTAAAAGTTAGGTAATCAAATTCCATTGTGAACATTGGGTGAAACTTAGCTGAGAAAACCTAATAGTTAGGATACCAAAGGAATGGAGTTGGGTTTGTCCATACGATGGATCCATGTATAGAGTTGTTTACTCAACTATCCAAGAATCATAATTTTTATGATTGGGATGATTCCTTAAATAAATAATCAGCGAGAGTAACATAAAATCAGACTCATTTCATAGTGAAATATGGATCTTGGATCACTAAATAGATGTGATATTTGGATTCATCATTTTTAGGGGGATTAAATTTATTAAAAATTCTTAATGAAATGATATAATGCATGATAATAACCGATATATATTTTTTTGTAATATACAATGGATTATTTTATGATAATCATATTAATATCCATTATAGGTTTGATCTATAGAACCATTCAAATTTGGTATCTAAGGATGATAAGTAATCTCAAAGTGAAGCATTCTGAGCATTTGAGTGTAAATGTTATAGAGCTCAATTTTACTAACTATGGCTCTTGGGTATTAGGTACCAAGTGTGAATTACATATTTTTACTGAAAAAAAACACAAGATAAAATTTAATTTAAATTGGTGAAATAGATCTTTGTGTTGGTAATGGAGAAAAAGTTGCTGAATTAGAAGTCAATACATATGATCTGATTCTACAAAGTGGATTAATACTAGAACTAGAGAACTATTATAATGTTACCTCCATAAAAAAGAATTTTATTTTTGTATCTTGTGTTTCAAGATGATATTTTCATTCATTTTTAAGAATAATAATTTATTTATATATTATAATGAAATGTTTTATGGAATCAGGAATATAATAAAAGATTTATATATTATAGATATGGATAATAATTTCTACAATTTTCAGAATAAGAAGTTCATGGTTGATTCTAATATCACCTACCTTTGGCATTATCTCCTTGTACATATAAAGGAGAAACACATCAAAAAAATTCCATAAATGTGGATTTTTGGAACTATTAAATTAAAAATACATTGAAAAATTTGAATCTTTTTTATTATGCAAGATTGTAAAATCATCTTGTTGGTGAAAAAGTGAAATCACTAGTGGACTATTATATGTCATATATAGTGATGTATGTAGACCAATGTGTAATCAAGCATGTGGTGATTGTTGGAAATTGGTAACCATTATGGATGACTATAGTGGGTATTGAAATATGTTTATAAAGAGAAATAAGCATGAAACTTTTTAAAAGTTTAAAAGAGTTTTAAAATGAATTATAAAATCAACTGGGAAAGAGTATTAAGCTTTTTGATCAGATCAGGGTGGTTAATACTTAAGCTATAAATTCACTGATCATTTGAGTGATTGTGGAATTTTTTAAAAACTCATTCCTCCTAAAACACCATGGAGGAATTGTGTATCTAGGAGGTGTAATATTACTTTGTTATAAATGATTTGATCGATGATGATTCAGTGTGACCTTCCTATTTCATTTTAGGATTATTATCTAGAGGTTTCTTCATTTCTAATAAAGTGTGTTCAATATAAAGTAGTCATAAAGACACCATATGAAATATAAAATAACAAATGTATCATTATTTATTTTATAAATATTTGGGGATGTAATGAATTTATATAACATTTGGATTTTGATATGATTTATTCAGACTCTGAAAAATGTTTTCTTTTTTTGTTATACCATAAAAACTAAGGAATATTATTTTTATAATCTCACTAAGAAAAAAGTGCTTGTGGGATAGTTTTCAACATTCCATGAGAATGAATTTATTGATATAAGATTCAGTGAGATGAAAGTTGAACTTAGATAAGTTCAAAACCAAAAATCAAGAAGTGTTCCTAAGGTGAAGGTTGAGTTAGTCCCATAAAGATTTGTTAAAGAACCAACTCAAATTACACAAGAACCTCAATGGTTTGGTAGGATTCATAAAGAGATCATGAGATATGGATTCATTTTTTCTAATTATGATGAGTTAATGGTTATGGGATATGAACCACCCACCTACCAAGAGGCCATAGAGAGTTCTGATTTTGAGAAATGGTTAAAATCCTTGGAATCTTAAACGAATTTCATGCACACTAACCAAGTTTGGAACTTGATGGATGTAGCTTAAGGGGTGAGACCGATAGGGTGAATGTGGTCCTTTCACATGAAAAGAAACACAAATGGTAAATTTTATACCTATAAATAATTCTTGGTTGAGAAAGGTTACAATAAAATTCATGGTATTGGATATGATGAAACTTTTTCACATGTAGTGATGATAAAGTCCATTCAGATATTTCTTAGTATAATATCTTTTATTGTAAAATATATCAGATATATTTTAAAATTTCCTTACTTAATAGGGATTTAGTTTAGGATGTGTATATGATACAACCCAAAGTTTTGAGGTCCCACATGATACTTATATGGTATTCAAGTTGCAATGGTCCATTTGTGGATTGAATCATGTTTCTCAGAGATGGAACATCTAGTTTGATGCTACAATCAGAGTATGGTTTGATAAAAAATATGGATGATTTCTGTACAGAAAAGAATTGTTTGGTTTCATAAAAAAATGATGATCTCTATGAATAAAAATGTATTAGTAAGAGTTTTTTAGTATTTATGATATTGTATGTAGATGACATAATTCTTATTAGAAATAATATCTTGAATCTTCACTCCATGAAGATATAGTTGGGTAAGTGTTTCTCAATGAAAGGAATGGGTGAAGCTACCTATATACCGAATATAAAGATAAATATAGATAGATCTAATAGGTAGTTTGGAATTAGTCAAGACACATATGTTGGTAAAGTCATAAATAAGTTTAGTATATATAACTCCAAGAAGGTGTCTTTATTGGTGTTACATGGAAAAAATCTTATAAAGATTTAGGATCCTTATGAAGAGTTTTAAAGGATAGATACAATTCCTTAAGTTCCCCTCACAGGTTCTATCATGTATGTTATGTCGTGTACTCGACCTAATGTTGTATATGATCATAACATTACTTATAGATATCAATCCAATCAGGGTGATGGTAACTAGATTGTTTTAAAGAACATTCTTAAATACTTGATAATGAAAAGGGATATGTTCTTGATCTTTAAAGGAGAGGATGAGCTCTGTGTAAAGGGTTACATAGATGGAATTATCTAATTTGATAGAGATTATATGGAATCTCAATCTGGTTTTGTGATTTTCCTAAATAGTGAATCTATCAGTTGGTACACTTTCAAACAAGCCACCACAGTGGACTCAACTGCAGAGACATAATACATCACTTAATTAGATGCTATAAAGGAATCTATTTGGATAAAAAAGTTCCATATTTTAATTAGATGTGGTTCCTAACATCATGAATGAAATCAAATAGAATTGCGACAATAATGAAGCAGTTGATCAAGCTAAGGAAATCCGATCACACCAAAGGAGAAAACACATTGAAGGCATAAATGTTTGGATATGTTGGGTGGATATAGATAAAAATTCAATGGATCCAACAAGGAAAATATTGGTGAAACATAACCATGAGGGTAATATAGAGTCTCTTTATATATGATATTAGATATTTTGATTCAATGGTTTCATAATATATCATGTTATTATAATAAAGTCAATATTAATTTATCATTCATCCATATCTACTACAATTTACATTACATCAACCATAGAACGATAATATCTCCTCAATGTACAACTTTGAGTTGTCCTAAATCGATGATCATCATATATTATTATGGTTTGTGATTATATGTTAAGATTAGAATGAATATAATCTTGTACTCATTATGTAACACCCCGTAACTAGTTACCCATAGTCGGTGAATTATTACATAACATTGGCATGATCATAAGGGATCAAATCCCAAAAGACTGATCAGTTTAGTAGCCTTGTAAGTACTAGATACATACATAAGTTTTATATTACATTATGAGATGAAAAAACAACAACATTGTTTCGCCTTTTAACATAGTCATATCCCTTATCCTATTCTTAGAGGTTAATCATAATATATTACTTTGCATCCTAGGAAAAATAAAACATAGAAACGGGTGAGCTCTGATGCTCTGCAAGGATAACAATATAGGAGAAACTATTATAAATAATCATAAACATTTATGGAAATGTATATGACATAAACACAATCATTTTAAAATTAAACATCATAATAATATGGAAAATATAAATCAAAAAATTCCATTTACTTATTCACATAGATATTCTACTAGTTGAATAATCACAAGTAATATCAATAGCCAATTTCATAATGATGAAATGCACAATGTCAGACATCATAACTACATATATAAGGCCTCGTGTCCGGACTACAAATAAGATTTTGTCAAGTCCTTATTCCAAGATATTAGTTTGTCTCATTATACCTACCGATGCATTGAGGAGCTATAACGGGCTCCACCCGTCACATACTATGTTCAATGCATTCCTCATATGAAAAGGTTGAAACATAATATAAACATTCATATTAAAACTAGCATACGAAATGTTAATAATTTAACCATAAACCATGAATGGTATAAAAATTACACATCCACAGTAAAACATATCACAAAACCTTCAATACAATATGGAATATTGTATCATAATAAATCAACTTCCAACAAGTGTAAAATCCATAAAAGGATGTTGACATAGATGAAATAAAAACTATTTGAGAAAAATATCACTTTATATTTTGAAATAATTTAAAAGTCACATACCTATAAAAGAAAAAATTTATTTTGAAAATATTATTATAATATTGTAAGGAAAGATTTGAAGATTTTAATATTCTGTAAAATATACGTACTCACCGTATAAGTTAGAAAAACATTATTTCCTTAGTTTTGTTGAAAAGGTCGTAGAGGACCTTGTTTGGAAAAAGACGGAATGATTCCTTTATAAAATTTTTATAAAAAGTAAAACAAGGGTATAAATTAATTTAACCCATAGTCTAGGAAATAGTAAAAATGTTTTGAAATACATTTTTATGAAACACAGATGTGGATGATAAAGAGGTACCAGTAGATACTCACGTATAAACAACCTCAGATAATGAAGAGATTGTAGAATTATCCCTTAATTTTTACTTTTCCTTGATTGAGGGTATGTTAACCTCATGTATAATTGTGAAATCATTGTTATTAAATTATACAAGAACCACATACATAAATATTATATCATATATTATCTTCTAATATTGCTTTGTTAATAATATTTCAGTTGTATCATTGTTTCAGGTGTTAACTGATTCGTTTTCCTTTAAATGTTTTTTATGAAAGTCATGTTTGATATGGATAGGATGTATTTAATTTATATACATAATTATATTAGTTATTAAAAATTATTTTTTAATTATAAAATGAAATTTATTCTTGAATGGTTACAATGGGGAATGAATCTAATTGTGCTCGTGGAGACAGTAATCCATACGTACGCATGAGCAAAAATATAATTCTATTAATGTTGAAATCATATGTAATTAGATGGTATATCATATATAAATAATAATTAACATGTTATATTTATTATTTACATCAATTATACTCATTATTATACCCATCCAAATAATGAAGTGTTTGAATAACAAACTACACCACGACGTGGAGACGGTAAGCCGTACATACGCATGTATGGTGAATTGTCATTCATAGGATGGATAGAATAATGAATATGGTTGTACCATATTTAGAATAATATAATAGTATTTATAAGGTATTGGAGTTATTATTTTGGTATGGAAGAAACAAATAAAGTGGAAGTGGAAGAAGAAATGAACTTTAGAAGAGGTGGTGAAATTATTACCTCTTGTTCGGGTGTTTCCTTTTGAGTTGATCAAAAGGGCTCCTTAGGTTGTCTTTCTGATCAATTTATGGAATATAGGTCAAATTTATGGTAGTTTTAAGGATATTTGAGTAGGGTTTGACCGATCCAAATGGATTGGAGGTGTGAATTTGAGAGAAGGGAGAGTACCCTTTTATAAGACAGGTGAGGGTCACTTTAGGAAAATCTTGAAATATTATTTTATTATACAATAATATTCGGTTTATAATGGCTCCAAAAGAATTTTTTTCTATGATAAGATGGGTATGGGTCGAAAACCTCTAAAAAAATAGGCTTTAGACAGGTTTAGGTCACCATATTAACCGTATCTTTTATATTTAACTCTCAGTTAAAGAGTTTAACTTTTACCATGCATTCTTGTATTATTATAATAAATGGTTAATAACCTTACTATAAAATCCAAGAAAACCCCAAGTGGTTCATTATTGATATATCATACCTTATATAAGTCATTTGGCCAAAAATTATATTTTTATGAATATTATATCAATTAATAATAGAGTATTTTTTTAAAAACTCATTTATGTAAATTTTGGTACTATTTAGTATTTGGATTTTTTGAAAGTCATAACAACTTTATCACTTCAAAAGGAATTTATTTAATCAATAATAACATGTCACATTAACCCATAAAATTCTTGGAATACATCAAAAGTCTCAGTTTAAAATTATATTAATATTTATAATATCATTTATTTTAATCTTTCAATAATAAGGTAATTACCGCATCATCATTATGTCATAAATAAATTTAATTATTTAATGTCTTAAAATTATAAATAAAATACCTTTATGTAGGAAATATTTTTATTTTTCTAATAAATTTTTATAGTCTAATTTATCTTATGTATATACCTACATAAAAAATGTTTTAGTTGTGAATATTTGAATTTAAAACTTTTAACTCTTCTTTAAATAAAATAATAATAAATGTTCTAATCTAAACCATGTGGATCAAAAAGGATCATATTTTTTTCCCAAAGGTTGAATTTGGTCGATATAAACTTATCTAATAGAATTACGACATGTGTTAGGGTTATTATAATATCATTTTTACCATTAATTACCCTATTTCCTTTTATCCATGGTAAATAAAATCCAAAACTTACTATTCACCAAAAAATATTTTCATTCTATTGAACCAAATTTTACGTAATGATGTCGACCATGTATCTCAGATTTTTAAAATTTAATTCACAGAAGCGGTAAAATTACGTTTTATGCAAATTTGCTAACGTGCCTAGAAGGTGGGTAAAAGACGTTAAAAAATCAATAAAATTTTATACGTCTAATTTTATTATAAAATGTTTTAAATGAATTAAATGGAACTAATATAGGTATTATGAATCTATTTTTACATAAAATAAATTTAAACAAAATAAATAATTATTTAAATAAAAAGTACGTTTTAAACAATAACGCACTATTTTGATTATTCATCAAAAATTTAATTTTTTCGAAAAAATACAAAAAGTTCTCCCTAAGATAAATTTGATATTTCAAATCCAAAAATGAAGTGCAATTTAAAAAATTAAATTTATAAAATTTTAAAAAGTGGGTATTACTGTTCATAATGACTAGTTTGACTGGTCGTGATGTGCTAGATCTTGAAGTTCCATACAACAAAATCTATTTCATTATTCAAAGAGAAGAGTAATGTGGATGCTTTGGGTGTTACCAATTACAAAGGGTTAACTATTAAAAATTTAGGTGATACCAATGGTTTCAAACCATTAGTATAGGTAGGAAAAGCATTAGTACATCATATACCAATGGTTTTCCAAACAATTGGTTATTATGGTGTGGGTATAGGCCTATACCAATGATTATTCATCAACCATTGGTATATGACCCTGAAAAATGCAGTATACCAACAGTTTGTGTACAACCATTGGTACAAATATACACAAATGGGCTCTCAACCATTGGTATATTTCATTGATACAAACATTACCAATGGTTTTTAACTATTGGTATAGAGTTTTACAATGGTTTTAATAAACCATGGTATACATATTCTCTTCAACACTATTCCAGCAGTTCTAAACTATTGGTATAGGGTTTTTCAAGAATTTAGAACAATATTCAACAACACCCCATTCCTCTGCATACAAGACCTACATACAACACTTATAGAAAACATCCAATATCTATCATCTCCATTTGGATAAATGATCACATAATCATATTATGAATCAGTGAATGTTATAAACATTGGCCCCATTGGTGATCTAGAATATGAAACTGATATAGAAGAACAATATGCAAAATAATTCTTTAAAAAAATATTATATACTAAATCTTTTATTGAATGTGTGCATGCATTCTATTAGAGAAGAACCTAGAGTTTTGAGGCTCCCCCCAAATTCTCTATTACTACCACAAAAATGGGAATCAACAAAAAAAGAAAAATGTGTAATCATATCCCATCTGGTACTTAATTAATTGAATCCATTAATTTTAATGTAATTATTCCCCAAATATAATGTATAAATAAATGATTTTAGTATACTTAATGCTGAACTACTCAAATAAAATATTTCTGATGAGCACACTCTTCACTTGGAGACTCGTAATTCTCCTTATGAAGTATTTACCCAACATTAAGAAGATATTGAAAAAATATGGGGAGAATCCAATCATCAGAAAAAAATTATATATTAAATATTTATTCAACCTATATGATGAATAGGTATTTTTAGGAGTTATATCTACTATAACATTAGCAGTAACCTTATCAAGAAAGTTTCCACAAGATTAAATATGTTGTTTATCAAAAATACACATGAAAAAATAAATCATATAAGGATATACTCACTTCTTTATCTTAGATATCCAACTAACTAACCATCCCATAAAATCATATAAAGTCTATTGAGTCTATATAACTTAAATGAAAGAAATAGAGGGCCAATATTCACCAATTATACCAGAGAAAAACAATACACTAAATTGTTATAAATGACTCACAATCTACCCGACATCAAGAATCAATTTGTCTGCACTGTAATGGAATTGGGAACCTAGAATAGAATTTGGCACACTCTATATCATGATGTAGTCCCATGATTTGATCCACTTAATAATTAGAATAATCTTGGTTTAGATTCTTTCAGAAAATATTGGATGTAATAGACTTTTTTTCATACACCAATTTACTAACAAGATCAGTCACGTGGTGGTAAGAACTCTATCAGTGATTCCATTATCAGTTTATCTGAAAATTGAGAAATAGGGTGGGTGTTTGAGAAAAGGGTGTCTTAATATGGTCTCATGGGTGGTGTGGGAATGATAATTAGGGTGTGGTTGGTGTGGGTATGAGATCTTGAGTGAAGAAGAGTGTGGGTGTGACAAGGCATGAAAGGGCATGATAGTAGCATGAAAATGTGAAAACATGACAAGGAAAGGTATGTGAATATGAAATTATAGAACATTAGAACTTAAAGGCATGGTAAAACACCAGGTAGGTCACTTGACCACTCCATCTATATTTAAACTCTCCATATTCTCTTAAAAAGATTCACATAATTTTGTTTGAAAAAACATCAGTTCCAATATCTTCTTAAAACCATGGATACAACCATGCCCATTATAACCCATACTATATCAAATAAGTATTTTGAAAAACTAATAACATGAGCATGAATAATATATCTTATGGTTAATTTCTATTCCCATATTATTGAAACCATCACAAAATTAATAACAATTCTTTAAAACAATGATATGGTGCTTCTATGAAAATAAAAAATCCAAAGACTAATTATTTTCACAACTTCAACCATATAATTTATTAATTTTATGGTTAAAATTAATTCAAATCTCTAAATATATACCAAACCAACCAAAGGAATATTTCACTATATTTCTTCACATTTCTAAAAATTCATCAAAAATTGGTTGGATGCGGCTTGGGAGGTCATCTATAAAGGGTAATCCAAGATTAATTTTCCATGATTTTTAGAATTCATACTAAAGTGTTTTTTCATATCTTACACATGGTATGTCTGTTATAGACCCCCTAAAGATGTACATTTTTATATATGTAAATTTATCACTAGAGACACATTATAAAATTTTATAAGTGGATAAGGGCACGGTTAGGTTATGGGTGTGAAGGGGTGAGGTTGGGAATTTGGTGGGAAATTGAGAGAGGGTGAGAATTAAGGTAACTATGAATGATTAATGAGGGATGGTAGGTATGAAATTGGTGAAAAGGGGAGCATTTTAGGTCATGGTAGAAATTTAGGGTTATAGGATGGGAATCGAGGGACTTGATCTTTAGGTAGTGGGTTCTTTGGTATGGAAAATGGGAGACATGTGCGAGAATTAAGGTTGGGTTGGATAGTGTGGGGAGGGAATGGATTTAAATTAAGAAGGGTAATTAGGTTGGTTTCAATCTGGTTTAAAGGAGGAAAAAGGTAATGCTTGACTTTCTTTACCTTGGAATTTCATCAAATGGGTTGTATGCAACCCAAGTTGATCCTTCTGCATGAACTCCATAACAAATTCTTGCATCCTAGACTAAACCGTTTGTACAGAGTACTCCATTTCTAGAATGTAGCATACAACAACCTCCCCTTTACAATTATAGTACAAACATCTACAAAAAATTCAAAAAAAAACTAATGTAGACAATATATACAATACCGCACAAGAAATAAAAACACCTGAAAATACCCTACAAACATCTCCAAAAACACTACAGAATAAAGATGAATAAAAAACATGGAAATAGAGGAAGGTGAGGGTTATGTTGTTGACTTCGGGATTCTAGAGTATCTAGAGAACTAGGAACAATGGCCTTATGAAAGTTATTACATGATCATGTATAGATTTTCATCTTTGCACCATATGCCATGCGGGGGACCTTGGCTCCCTCTTGAAACATTGGGATTTATCCCCTCTTTAAGGAATCTTCTGACTAGTAGTAGGCTTACCTCCCCCCCAAGGTGACATTTTTAATTTATAGAAATCTATGTGAATAGATGTTATATATAGGTAATCTAGTCATTTCAAGGTGCTGTTTTTGAGATACTAGAGGGAATATGGTCATTTCAATTGATTCATTAAATCTATGATAACAAACATACAAAATATCACACATATATTCAGTTATAGAAAATCATCAAACATCAAATGTCATTAATATCAGTAAAAAATATAACAGATCAATCCATCCCTCAACACTATGACTATCATCACCGTCATCATCAACCTCATCCTCATCCTCATACCCATACTCATCCCCATCATCATCCTCGGCCTCACCCTCACCCTCTTCCTCAACCTTATCCTCTCCCTCATCCTCTACCTCATCCTCCACCTCAGCCTTGCCCTCATCCTCAACCTCATCCTTTTCCTCGCCATCATCCTCTCCATCACCATCACCATAACCATTGACATCACCGTCACTATCTCAAAGAATGAAATCTCTCGAACACCACTATAACTACTACCTGATTCACTATATAATGAATTCATCAACAACATATATTCAACATAATCCGCGATGATCTCTGGTGGATGTGATGAACTTAAAACTATCATCAGTTTTATAAACTCAGTGTTTCCCCTTTTAGTTCATTCTTATAACTGTGTGAACCCTTTTTTTGGCTTGTTATGCCCATGCCTTAACTTTTTCTAACTTTGTGGTACTACAACCGATACCTGAAGTGGGCCAATACCTCATCAAAACTATACTCTTCTTAGGTCAGTAATATACTCTTCCATGGTGTTCATCTCCCAAAACCTGATGTAAGTGATCTTTTAACCCAAAATTGTCAGGTTCATGGGAATCAAGGGCCTCTAAAGAATCATGTTACAAATATAAATATATTATTAAATTAAAAAATATATATTAAAATTTTAAATCAATAAATTAAAACTTACAATCTGCAGCTATGTCGGTTCTTTAACCATAATTCCATCTTTTTTTCTTTATACTCGAGAAAAACAGTTTTACATGAGGCACATATCCTTCAATATTAAATACCTCCCTTTACAATGGGATTAAATTTAGGAAAACATAATTGAAAATAGGTTACTAATAATTAATTTCATAAATAAAATTATACCAAAAATTTGGAAATCGAATGAACTATGGAGGAATATTAAAAACTGCAAGTCCTAAAGAAAAATTATAAATTACTGTCGTACCTACTTCCTCTCATGATCTGAAATCATAGAATGCCCCAAAGTGTGGAGGTATTTTTTAGCATCAATATTTTATTTATTTTTTGTGGATGATACCGAAATAAAATTCAATAATACAAAATAAAATATTAATACAAAACATTAATAATTTCATTTAAAAACCCCAAATGTGATTAATACATTAAACTTGGTACTCATCTAATCAGTAATAATTTTCTAATAATTTTTTATTAGAAAATAATCAAAGAAATGTATCACATATAAGTCTATGACAACCCTAGAATGAAATCCAATATATAAATCATACTTATAGTCTCTCTAAAGCTCACCTAATTCCATTAGGCGTGTTGGTCGCACACCATCACCATAGGGAAAATTAAAACAAATCTAGCACCAAACTATTAATTCATATAAATATAATAATAACATAACATTAAATACAACATATTTTCTTACCCATATATGTGCACAAGAATTATCCTTAACTTCATTTGGCAAGTGTCTCATGAGAGCAGGCTAACATGAATGATGTCGGATTATTTGGAAAGCATCGCAAAAAAACTCCGACATTACTACCCTATTTTTTTATCATTTGGTTGTCATCATTATAGTACACCATAAACTACGTGTGATTGTTCCACACCACACACATACTTGTACACTCATTCCACCTATCAGTAGATATATCTGTTATAAAAGAAAACGAAATATTATTTTAATACATGTTATAATGAAAATAAATTATGGTAAAAACAATTTATTAGGGTTATATAAATATACTTGTGGCAGTCTGATCAGTGGGTGCCACTAGATCTGCAAACAGTGATGGAACATCACCCTATATAGGTGGAGTGGGTCCTAGTATATGCTTCACGGGCACAAACTGTGTTGGAGTAGGAGTTGAAGAAGAAGGAATGTAGAAGCTCAAAGAGAAGGAAGTATAAGGAAAAAATGTCATGGATGACTATCCAAATGAATGATATGGATGAGGAGGGGGAATCATCATCAGATATGGTAAAGATGGGTGAGGAGGATCAGATGTAAAGGCTTGTGAAAAAATGGCAGGCCTAAATATCCTGTGTTTCCCAAACAACACTATGATATCAGAATGTGTGGTAGATGGTACATCAGTGGCAGGGGCATGGTCTAATCTGGTATTCCGACTAGAGCTCCTAGCTCTCACACCACCCCCCTCACACCACTATCCTAATCACTGGTACCACTACTACATTTCTCTTTGAATAACTGGTGCCTAGGTGTTGGATCTTTCATAAAAGTTTCAAACAAAATTAAACACCTGAAATTAACCAAAGTAGATTTTTTTATTATGAAACACTTTTAATGAGAAGTGAGAACCTGCAAAGTAAATACCTATCAAATATTAAATAAAACAACTTACTTTTCAAATAAAAGCTTAATTCGATTGGAATATATCTCCAAAAATAATTTCCATGCCCGAGAACTTACCCGATAGTCTGTATCATCATTTAAAATATCTTGAAAATGGCATGCCAAATAATCCAAAGATTTCATGTATTACTCTTTGTTAATCATACCCTTGTTGAATCCTCTGATCAATATATGGTCATGCTTATCAATCCACTAACATTTCTCCTTAGAAGTATCCACATAGAGAAATATTCCCATTATTTCATCACCATCATCACACGTTGCAAAAAGATGTATAACATCCTCCAACACCTCTTCACCCGAGTGAATGAGTAACTCCCCACTCTGGTCCTGAAATTCAGAATCCTATCATTGGGGGTCATCAGGGAACTCCTCCCCTTGAAGATTCCTAGGAGGTAGAGTATGCTCCTTCACTAGGTGCACATCCTCTAGCCGAGATTTGATCTCTCCCTGCTGATCTATGGTTAATATATCTATATCACATTGAGGAGGAACCAAAGCATCTGATGTACCATCAGGATATAGAATTCATTTTGCTGAGGACCCATACCCACCTAAATAGCAACCCTCCATGTCACCTAACACTGATTGGACCTTATATTCATTGGTATTACCTCACTTTTGGGATGACCAAGTCTCCATCAGTCTAGGTAGTTATGAGTAGTATTTACATCCCTTTGGTTTCTGCTTCTTGGAAACAATTAAACTCCTGGAGTCCTTGTTTTCCTTATTTACTTTCTTCCTCCTTGTTCTGTGCAGGCCTTTACCACACCCTCTAACTGCATTGTCATCTGAGGGTTGTCTTTCTCCATCTAAATCAACATCTGAGGGACTACAGGAAGTCCCTTCATTGACACTGACATTGTCAATGTGATTACTGAAATTGAGACTAGGTAAATTATTTCCTAGTTTGGTCCCCTGGGTGAAAACATTCTGATTAAAGGCACAGTGGATGTCCTTTAGATCAATGGAGTTGCTTCTCTCAATAAGTATCCCTCTATAAACATTAAATCCACCATCCCTGACACGATCATAATGCTCAAGAACTTGACCAGACCGTAAGCCTATTTCCTTGATTATCTCCATGAAGTTGGGGACACCAAAGAACTGGACTCACCCTGGGCCACCACTAAAAGTCTAGGAATGTCCATATCACATTTTAAACTTGAGAATATGTCTTCAAACCTTGGATCATTATGAATAAACTTTGGGTTACCACTGATATGTCCCTTGATGAAGTCACACACAAGAGGAACCCGATTTAGAGGGGGAATAATGGGGGAAAAGTATCCAGCGTGGCCAAAGTTACACCAGATGAAAAATGGGCACCCCCCACAGACGCCCCTAAATCATGATCCTTCGATTCAGGGAGGAATAGATGAGCTTCTAGAAGAAGGGGGGTGAAAGTAGTTGAAAGGTCTGTAATACCAAAAGAACAGAATGTCTTAGGAGCTGAGCTACTAGAAAATCGATAGTCAAATTTGATGTGGCCTAGATGAGAGCATGAACTAAAATAGTCGAACCAAATTTCGAAGACCACTGGTTGTTGGTAACCTAATTCTTCTCCAACCTATAGCCAAAATAATTCTCCCAGAGGCTTTAAAACATCCACTTCCACCCAAATTCATGGAGCAATCAGATGACATAAGGCACGAGAGTGCTCATCGAAGGCAAGGAATCTCCCGACGATGTTTCCCAACATTTGAAGAATAGAATTATTTTGGAAGGGAATAGGGAGGTTTGTAAGAATTACCCAAATCTATGTATAAGGGATTTTTTTATTCCAATGGAACTCATAGCTCCATCTGATAAGGAATTAGCGAGAGCCATCACAAGAACGCATACCTTTGGACCACATGAAAGCCAGATCATCAGCGCATCCAAAGTGAATAAGAAAGTGGAAAGGATTCAAGAACCCAACCATGAAACAATTTTTAACACCCCAAGCTTCAACGGTACGCTTCTCTTTGAAAAATGCAATAACTTGGGTTGTATGCAACTTCGAGATTCTAACACATCGTGACCAATCAAACTAGCCGTTGTGAATAGTAATACCCAATTTTTGAAATTTTATCAATTTTATATTTTAAAATGGAATTCATTTTTGTGTTCGTAATATTGAAATTATATTAGGGTGATTTTTTTTATTTTTCTGAAAACATTCAGTTTTTGATGAATAGTGAAAAATACTGAATTTTAATTAAAAACAAATTTTTAATCAAAATAATTTATAGTGACAGATTATAATATTGAGTGGTTTTGAAGTATAATTAGATTATATTTCTTCCATTTAATATAATGGTGGTCATTGGAAATAATTTCACATTTAAACATGAAATAAGCAGCTGTTAATCATTTGATAGTTATTATTTCTTAAAAACATGCTTTTTATTTTGAAAACGGGAATTCATTTTAAATTAATTTCTGCGACTTATATGTTTTTTATTTAGAAAAATGGATTCCATATTTGTAATCTAGAGCTCTAAATTGTTTAAATAGCTAACTTTTATTTGTAGATATTAGGAATAATTACTTCAATAAATATTTTATTTACCGTTGTTAAAGGGCTAAATCGAGTAAATATGGTTAAAAAATAATATTATAACAATATTAAATTACCCTAACACGTTTCATAACCCTATTATATGATACATGGACAACCATGGTCACCCTTGGGTCGATTTTGGGATCCCATGGAGCCACGTGGAAGTGATAATGACATTATATATTAAATAATTTAAAGTAGAGACAAAAATAACAAAAGCAAATATCTTTTAGTAAAACAATTTTTATATGAGATTATATAATTTATATTTTCAACTATAAATATTCATTAGAAATAGAGAAAGATTTCCTACCTCAGGATATTTTATTTATAAATTTTAGAAATAAAATAAATATATTTATTTACGACACAATGGTGATGTAGTATATTCCTTATTAATGAATGAGTCAAATAAATGGTTTTATAGATGTTAAAGTTAATATAATTTGAAAGTTTTGATGACATATACGAATTATATAGGTTAATGTGACATGTTAATATTTCTTAGATGGTTTTTTTTGAATTAATAATGCTGTTATGAATTTAGCAACAACAAAATACAAAATAGTGTCAAAATTGACATAAAAGTGTTTTTAAAACAAATATTATATTATTAATTTATATTCTATTTTTCAAAATATATGGTTCAGAAAAAAGACTTATATAATGATATGTGTATCATTAATGAACCAATTTGGGTTCCCTTGGAAGTATATAGTATGTTTATTAACCATATAATATAAAACTACAAAGACACATGGTAAATGTCAAACTATTTAACTAAGAGTTAACTCTAAAAGATAACATTAATATAGTGACACAAACCTGTATAAAACCTATTGGTTGAGTGCTTTTCGACCCATTACCACCTTATCCTTTAAATAATCTATTTTTTATCCATTATAAACTGAAAATGATTTTATTATGAAATTATATTTCTAGCTTTTCCTAAGGTGCCCCTTACCCCTCTTATAAAAGGGACCTACCCCTTCTCTCTAATTCGTACCTTAAAAGCCATTTTTCTCGGCCAACCCCTGCCCAAATACCCTTTCAACTGTCCTCCCTTCATCTTATAGAAATTAATTTTGTCAAAAATACAACTTAAAGATCCCTTTTGATCAAATCAAAAAAAAGAACCCGAAGTAGAGGTAAATATTTCCTAACCTATTTCAAGTTCCTTTTTCTTCCACATCCTCTTTATTTGTTATTTCCATTCTAATATAATAACTCCAGTATATTATATATACTATGATGTTATTATAAATATGGTATAACCATATTCATTATTTAATCCATCCCCTGAATGACATGTCACAATACGTGCGTACGTACAACTTACCATATCCACATCATGGTGTAATTGTTATTCAATAAATTATTATTTGGATGGATATAATAATGATATTTAATTGATGTAAATAATAAATATAACATGATTATGATTCTTTATATTTGATATATGATCCAATTATATTTTATTTTAATATCAAAAGAATGATATTGTCGCTCGTGCGTACGTACGGATTGCCATCTCCAAACGTGATGAGATTCATTCCCCATTATATCCTTTCAATACTAATTTTCATTCGATGATTAAAACAATGTTTAAAGACTTAATATCATTCTTGATATGAATATAATACATCCCATACCTAACAAATATGACTCACATAATAATAAATATAAAGAAAAACGAATCTGTTAACACCCGAAATGTAGATAATACTAAGATATTATTAACAAAGCAATGTTAAAAGATCATATATGATATCATATTAATGTATATGATTATTGTATAATTTGATAACTATTATTTCACCATTATATAGGAGGTTAACCTACCCTTGACCAATTAAACATACAAGTTAAGGGTTTATTCTACAATCTGTTCATTATCCGAGGTTGTTTATACATAATTATCTACAGGGACCTCTTTATCATCCACATCCTTGTTTCTTAAAAATGTATTTCAAAACATTTTTACAATTTTATATACTATGGGTTAATGTTATTTATACCATTGTTTGACTTTTATAAGATGTTTATAAAGGAATCTTTCTATCGTTTTCCAAACAAGGCACTTTTTGACATTTTCAACAAAATTATGGTAAGAATGTTTTTTAAATTATAAGGCGGGTGCAACTATTTTCTGCTGTTATAGCATCATCTAAGATTCCCTTAAAATATTATAAAAATATTTTCAAAATAAATGTTTTCTTTATAATTATGTGACTCTTAAATGGTTTCAAAATAAAATAGATATTTCTCTAAAAAATGTTTTGATTTCATCTATGTCAACATCTTTTGATGGATTTTATGTTTATTTGAAATTGATTTATTATGATACAAAACTTCCATATCATATTGAAGGTTTTATGATATTTTTTAATGTGGATGTTCTATTTTTATAAAATTCATGGTTTATGGTTAATGTATTGACATTTCATATGCTAGTTTTAATACGAATGTTTATGTAATATTTCAACCTTTTCATATGTGGAATGTACTGGACTTAGTAAGTGATGGGTGGAGCCCGCTATAGCTTCTCGATGCATCGGTAGGTCTCATGAGATAACTAGAAGTGGAATTGGATGAGGCCTTTCCCATTTTGATATATGGTTTTGGATGTGGCCTAAATCATTTTTTGACATCATGGTAGAGGACTACACAAAATGTTTCAGAATGTCGGTCATTATATGTTCCCACATTATGAAAATAATATTGATGGTTTATGTGGTCATTAACCTAGTATAATAACCATGATTATGTTTTATTATGGCATTATTTACTCTGCCCATATTCCTGCCATAATAGTATTCATGTTTATTGGTAAAGGCATGCAATTTTCAATTATTAACCATGCTTAATATTTATGTTATCTTCTGCTATATTTCTTACCCTTAATGAGCATTTGAGATCACCCCTTTATTATGTTTCATTTTCACAGGATATGAAGAATTTAGATATGAGTGACTTGGAGGCAAAATAAAAAAGGCTTGGATGTTTCTAATGGAATAAATTCATGTTTTACTTCTTTTCAAGTTGTAATGTTTAACTTATGTATGAATATTGTTTCCAATAATACTAAACTGATTGGTCTTTCGAGACATGATTTCCTTATGATCATTCCAATGTTATGCAATAACGCACCGAATTTGGGTATCTAGGTTCGGGGCGTTACAGTTGGTATCAAAGGATGTTTAGTACAAACCATGGAAACTAGATTTAGATAAATCCTGATTAGATCACATATCCCTAAGATATACTTTGATAATTAGTATAGAATAACTTTCTAGAATTTTAGTATTGTAGAGATTTTGTGAGTTTTCTAAGAAATAAATCCCTGTTTGTATATGAGAAAGCAGAGGTGGCTCTAGAACATATGCACCTAGGGGTAAAACCTGAAAACACCTCTTTGAGCTAGACTCGAACGAGAACTGGTACATGACAACATGCCTTGCTGCACTCTTGGTTACGACACTACTAGGGGATATGCTTAGGATAATTCTCATTTTCTTTAAAAACCATTATGAAGGGTTTACGAGTATATAATTTCTCAAATAAAACATTTTTTTTATGATTATGGATTATATCCATAAACTTTTCATTTTATGTTAAGTGTTTTACAGTTTTGGATTTATGTATTGTGATTCATAAACTAATATAGTGTATGCCATTGTTTAGAAATGGTGCCTAGTGAAAGGAATGGAAAACGTATCAATGCACGCACTCCATGTAGGTATTTCCCTCCTGCTCATGATAATTATAGTGGAGCTAGTGATACAAGTGGTGCTGATCATATTATCAACATAATGGGGAAACTCACGTAGGTTATGAATAATAACCTTACCCATATAGAGCACCTTTATCCAAAACATGGAGGATCAATGTTAGACCAATTCCTGAGGCAAACAACCACAAAATATCAATGGGGTTAAAGATCCACTAGTAGATGAGTAATGGATAAATTCCTTAGAGAAAATGTTACATGCCTTGGTGAGTAGCAAAATGGAAAAAGTTGTCATGGTAGTTCAACACCTCACTGGAGATGCTGATCAATGGTGGTCATTGATTCAAAACAAAAAGGCATATGATGAAGTATCAAATATGGAATGGAGGGATTTTAATGAAATTTTCATAGAAAAATACTTTCTTCATGACAATCTAGCGGATATGGAAAGACAATTTCTGAGTCTGAGGAAAAAGGGGGATGAGAATGTCACAAAGTATAAAGATAACATTACAAGGTTAGCGACTCATGCTGAAGATTATATACATAACCCAAGAATAATGATTGACAGTTTCTTTTATGGGTTAAAACCATTTCTCCATCAAGAATTAGTATCACAATCCTTCTCATCATTCGAAGATACTGTCTCATGGCTATCAAGACAAAAAATTAATTCTCTAAGTCTTATGACTTTAAAGGAAAGCAAGAGAAGAAGAGATATGTTGAACACTCTGGTAAAGGGAATAAGGAAATAGGTAATAAGGGAGGAATTGAATTTCCACCCTATGATAATTGTGGAAGGAAGCACCCTGGTGCCTGTCTAAAAGGAAAAAAGAGTATGCTACAAATGTGGAAAGAAAGGCCGTCTCACTGGTGATTGTAAGGGAAAGAAATATGGTACCAATGTTTAATGCTACAATTGCAGGGATATGGGACATTATGAAAATGAATGTCCTAAGATTCAGGGAATCATACCTCAGAAAAGGACAATGGATCAAGGCCAAGATTATGCGATCACTACTGCTGAGGTTGAAGCCCCGAAAGACGTGGTGGAAGGTAATTTAATGGTTTCTTCATGTTTATCCAATGCCTTATTTAATTCTGGATCATTGCATTGTTTCATATCTTCCCAGTTTTCTAAGAAAACTAGATATTTCCAATTTGATTTAACAAGGGAGTTTTTTTTGTAAAAACTCCTAAGGGAAGTATGATTTCTACAATGTTTTGTGAATCAGTTCCCATTAGGGAATATAAATGTTCTTTATCTGCTGATCTCATCGTCATACCCAGGATTGAATTTGATATAATCCTCAGTATGGATTGGCTTTTGGACCATGATGCAAAAATTTATTGTAAGAAGAAGGAGGTTATTATTTTTTATGACGATTATAAAGAACACCTTATCTTTAGAGCAGAATCATCACCGCAAAATTCTTATCTAGATCCACCCCTAGTAGCTCAAATAAATTCAATTATTAAGGAGGATGAGAAAGAAATAACTGTGGGTGAGGAAAATAATGTTAAAATAGATGATGTACCTATTGTGCGAGAATATGTTGATGTATTTTCAAAGGATTTACCTGGACATCCTCAAGAATGAGAAATTGAGTTTTCTATTGATTTAATTCCTAGTTCAAGGCCCATATTGAAGACCCCTTATAGAATATACACTGTGGAATTAGTGGAACTAAAGAAACTACTATAGGATTTGAGTAATAAGGGATTTCTTCACCCTAGTGTTTCTCCATGGGAATCCCCTGTCCTTTTTGTTAATAAGAAATATGGATCTATGAGGTTGTGCATTTACTATAGGGGGATTAATTTTATAACAATAAAGAACAAGTATCCCCTACCTCTCTTTGATTATTTATTCGACCAACTTCAGGGAGCTCAGTATTTTTCAATGATTTACCTTCGATATGTATATCATCAGTTGTGTGTGAAGAAGGAAGACATTCCAAAAATAGCATTTTGAACCTGGTGTGGGCATTATGATTTTATAGTAATGCCTTTTGGATTGACTAATGAACCCTATGTTTTCATGGATCTAATGAATATAGTTCTCAAGGAATATCTTGATGACTTTGTAGGGGTATTTATTGATGATATATTGGTATACTCCAAAATCTATGAAGATCGTGAAAATCACTTGCGCATTATTCTAAAGACTCTTAGAAGAAATGAATTATATGGGTAGTTTAGCAAGTGTGAATTCTGGATTCAAGAGATTTCTTTTCTTGGCCATATTGTTTCTATGGATGGAATCTCTTTTGAACCTTCTAAGAAAAGAGTAATCCAAGAATGGCCAGCACCGACTAGTATAATTGAGGTATGCGGTTTTATTGGTTTAGAAGGTTATTATCGGCGTTTTGTCCAGAATTTTTCCCGATTGGCTAACCCATTAACCAAGCTAACATGTAAAGGGGTTAAATTTATTTGGAAAAAAGAGATTAAAGAATTTTTTGAAGAACTGAAGAGAAGATTAGTCAATGCTTCTATATTGAATCTACCATTGGGGAATGATGGGTTTGTTATTTATATTGATGTATCAAAGAAAGGAATTGGTTGTGTACTTATGTAGAATGATAGGGTTGTTGCCTATGCATCACGACAACTAAAAAATCATGAGAAAGACTATCTTACTCATGATCTTGAGTTAGCAGCTGTAATATTTTCCTTGAATTTATGGAGACATCATCTCTATGGTGAAAAATGTGAGATATATACTGATCACAAGAGTTTGAAGTATATTTTCTCACAGAAAGAACTCAACATGAGGCAAAGACTATGGCTTGAACTACTCAAGGATTATGATTGCATGATACACTACCATCCGGGGAAGGTAAATAATGTGGTAGATGGTTTGATCAGAAAATATCATGGAGTTTTGATGAAGATGAGAGTTGAAAGGGATCCTATTGTCATGGATCTAGTAAAGATGGATATGGGAATAACCATGGAAGGTGGATCATCAATAATTTTTCAAATAGTTACCAAACCATCTTTATTAGAAAGGATAAAAAGTATTCAAACTGATGATGGGGTGTTTCAAAAGAAGATTAAAGCTATGAATGATGGCAGATTGTGTGACTTTGTGTATGAAGATGTAATTTTGAAATTTGGGAAGATACTTTGTGTTCCTGATATACCTGATCTAAAAAGGGAATTGTTGGATGATGCTCATAGTTCCAATTTATCTATACACCCTGGTATCACCAAGATGTATATGGATTTGAATGAAACTTTTTGGTGGGACAACATGAAGAGGAGGATTGATGATTTTGTGTCATGATGTATGGTTTGTCAACAAGTGAAAGCTATAAGGCAACAACGTGGAGGATTTATGAAACCTCTTCCCATAACTGAGTGGAAATGGGATAATATTACAATGAAATTTGTCATGGGACTTTCAAATAATCCTAGAAGGAACGATGCAATATGGGTAATTGTTGATCATCTTACCAATTCATCACATTTTCTTGCTATAAGAGAAGATTTACAACTTGAATGTCTAGAAATAATAAATATTAATGAAGTTGTGAGACATTATAGAGTACCCCTATCGATTGTTTTTTATCGTGATCAACGTTTTACATCAAGATTCTGGAAAAGTATTCAGAAAGCCCTAGATACTGAACTTCATTTGAGAACTGTCTACTACCCCAAACTAATGGACAATCAGAACGGACTATTCAAACGTCAGAAGATATATTGAGATCATGCTGACTTGACTTTAAAGGTATATGGGATTAATATTTACCTCTAGTAGAATTTTCCTATAACAATAGCTTCCATTAAAGTATTCAGATGACGCCATATGAAGCGTTATATGGAAAGAGATGTCACACACGAACCTGTGGGGATGATGATGGTGAAAGAAAACTCATAGGCCCATAACTTGTGGAAGAAATGACCGAAAAGCTGAAGGTAATCCATACCCACATCAAAGCATCTCAATGTAGGCAGAAGAGCCAGGATGATAACCAAAGAAGGATTTGGAATTTCAGGTAGAAGACCATGATTTATTGAAGGTTTCTACATGGAAGGGTGTTATACATTTCGGTAATAAGTGAAAATTAAGTCTCAAGTACATCATACCTTTCGAAATTCTAGAACAAATTGGTACTGTAGCCTACCGGTTGGCAATGCCGCCAAGTCTCTCCAAAGTTCACGATGTGTTCCATGTATCACTGTTGAGAAAATACATGCCTGACCCAACACATGTACTCACCTATGAGGAATTTGATCTTGAACCCGATCTGTTTTATTGTGAAGAGCCTGTCAACCTTCTTGATACAAGAGAACAAGTGCTGAGAAATCGTACGAATTGTCTGGTAAAAGTTCTATGGAGAAACCATAAGATGGAAGAGGCAACGTGGGAACCCAAGAAACTTATAACGAAGAAAAACCCGAATCATTTTATGCAGTAATATTCTAGAAATTTTTAGGACAAATTTATTTGAGGTAGGGGAGAATTTAACACACCAAGCTTCCACGATACGCTTCTTTTTTGAATAATGCAATAACTTGCATTGTACACAACTTCGAGATTCTAACACATCACGACCAATCAAACTAGCCATTATGAATAGTTTTACCCACATTTTGAAATTTTAGCTATTTTATCTTTCAAAATGGACTTTATTTTTGGGTTCGGAATAATGAAATTAGCATAGGGTGAATTTTTGGTAATTTTTTGAAAACATTCAGTTTTTGATGAATAGTGAAAAATATTAAATTTTAATTAAAAACAACTTTTTTAATCAAAAAAATTAATAGTGATAAAATATACTATTAATTTGTTTTTAAATATAATTATATTATATTTAGACCATTTAATCCAATGTTGTTCATTAGACGTAACTTCACATTAAACTGAACATAAGCAAGTGTCAATCTTTGGATAATTATTATTTCTTAAAAAAACTTTTTTTTGTTTTTACAATGGGAATTAACTTTAAATTAATTTATTCCACTTCTATGTTTTGAATTTATAAAAATATATTCCATATTTGGAATCTGGAGGTCCAAATTGTGTTAATATGTAATTTTTATTTTTAGACATTAGGAATATTTACCGTGGTTAAAGGGGTTAATCCGGTATATAATGTTAAAAAATAATATTATAATAATATTAAATTACCCTAATATGTGTCCTAACACTATTGGATGATACATGAACAAACATGGGTATCCTTGGGTGGATTTGGGGACCCCATGGAGCCACTTGGAAGTGATAATGACATTAAATATTAAATAATTGAAAGTAGAGACAAAAAAAACAAAAGCAAATATCTTTTAGTAAAACAATTTTTATATGAGGTTATATAATTTTTCTATTCGACTATAAATAGTAATTAGAAATCTAAAATGATTTCCTACCTCAGTATATTTTATTTATAATATTTATACATAAAATAAATATATTTATTTATGACACAATGATGATCCAGTATTTTCCATATTAATGAAAGAATCAAATAAATGGTATTATATATGTCAAAATAAATATAATTTTAACATTTTGATGCTATCCACGAATTGTATAGGTTAATGTGACATGTTAGGATTGATTAGATGAATTCTTTTCGATGTAATAATGCTGTTATGAGTTTAGCAAAAAAAATATCAAATAGTGTCAAAATTGACATAAAAGAGTTTTAAAAAAATATATTATATTATTAATTTATATTCTATTCCTAAAAAAATATGGTTCATAAAAAAGACTTATATAATTATATTTTAATCATTAATGAACCACTTGGGGTTCTCTTGGAAGTATATAGTATATTTATTAACCATATAATATAAAAATACAAAGAGACATGGTAAATGTCAAACTATTTAACTAATAGTTAAATCTAAAAGATATGGTTAATATAGTGACACAAACATATCTAAAACATATTGGTTGAGTGTTTTTCTACCCATAACCACCTTATACTTTAAATAATACATTTTAATCCATTAAAAACCTAAAATTATTTTGTTATAAAATAATATTTCTAGTTTTTCCTACGGTGCCCCTCACCCCTCTTATAAAAGGGAACTCACCCTTCACTCTAATTCACACCTTCAAAGCCATTTGGCTCGGCCAAAACCTACCCAAATACCATCTCAATTGTAATCCATTAATTATAGAGGCCTTACTTTAGTCAGAAATCCAACCTAGGGAGCCCTTTTGATCAAATCCAAAGGAATAACCCGAAGAAAATGTAAATATTTCCTCACCTCTTTCAAGTTCCTTTCTTCTTCCACATCTTCTTTCATTGTTATTTCCATTATAAAATAATAAATCCAGTATATTATATATACTATGATGTCATTATAAAATGTTACAACCATATTCATTATTCTATCCATCCATTGAATGACATGTCACCATACGTGTGTATGTACGGCTTACCATCCCCACGTCGTGGTGTAATTGTTATTCAATACATTATTATTTGGATGGGTATAATAATGACATGTAATTGATGTAAATAATAAATATAACATGATAATAGTTCTTTATATATTATATACCATTCATTTATATATTATTTTAATATCAAAAGAATGATATTGTCGCTCGTACATACTTACTAATTACCGTCTCCACGAACGTTATGTGATTCATTCCCCATCATATACATTCAAGAATAATTTTTATTTGATGATTAAAAATAATTTATAAAGATTTAATATAATTATAGATATGAATAAGATACATCCCATCTATAACAAATATGACTCACATAACAATGAATATAAAGGAAAACAAATCCGTTAACACCTGAAACGACGATAATACTAAGAAATTATTAACAATGAAATGTCAAAAGATCATATTTGATATCATATTAATGTATATGATTCTTATATAATTTAATAACAATTATTTCACCATTATAAATGAGGTTAACCTACCCTCTACCAAGGAAAAGTACAAGGTAAGGGTTAATTCTAAAATCTCTTCATTATCCGAGGTTATTTATACGTAATTATCTACAGGGACCTCTTTATCATCCACATCCATGTTTCTTAAAAATGAATTTCAAAAAATTCTTACTATTTTATAGAATATGGGTTAAAGTCATTTATACCCTTGTTTGACTTTTATAATATGTTTATAAAAAAATATTTCCATCGTTTTCCAAATAAGGTACTTTTCGAACTTTTCAACAATATTAAGGTAAGAATGTTTTTTAACTTATACGGAGGGTGTGACTATTTTCTGCCATTATAACATCATTGAAGCTTCCCTTACAGGATTATAAGAATATTTTCAAAATAAATGTTTTCTTTTATAATTATTTGACTCTTAAATTATTTCAAAATAGAAAAATATATTTCTCTAAAAAAGGTTTTGATTTCATCTACGTCAACATACTTTGATAAATTTTATGTTTATTTGAAGTTGATTTATTATGATACAAAACATTCATATTGTATTGAAGGATTTTTCATATGTTTGACTATGAATATTCTATTTTTATACCATTCATGGTTTATGTTTAATGTATTGACATTTTGAATGCTAGTTTTAATACGAATGTTTATACTATATTTCAACCTTTTCATATGAGGAATTTATCGGACTTATTAAGTGATGGGTGTAGCCCACTATATCTCCTAGATGAATCGGTAGGTATCATGAGACAACTATAAGTGGAATTGGCCAAGGCCTTTCCCAATTTGATATATGGTTTTGGCCGAGGCCTTAATCATTTTTAGACATTTTGGCCAAGGCCTTGATAGAATGTTTTAGAATGTCCAGCATTATGCATTGCCTCATTATAAAAACAACATTGATGGTTCATGTTGTCATTCAACTAGTATAATACATATGATTATGTTTTATTATGGCATTATTTACTCAGATCATATTTCTACCATAAAAGTATTCATGTTTATTGGTAAAGTCATGTGCTTTTCAATTATTCACCATGCTTAATATTTATGTTATCTCTTGTTGTATTAAATGTCCTTACTAAGCATTTGAGGTAACACCATTATTATGTTTCATTTTCCTAGGATATGAAGAAGTTAGTTATGAGGGAATTGCAGGCAAAATCTAGGAGTCTTGTATGTTTCTAATGGAATAAATTCTTGTTGTAATTCTTTTCAAGTTGTAATGTTGATCTTATGTATGAATCTTGTTTCTAATAATACTAAACTGATCGGTGTTTTGAGACATGATTTCCTTATGATCATGAAAATGTTATTTAATAATGCACCGACTCTGGGTAACTAGGGTCGGGGCGTTATAAAAATTTTCAGGGACTAGGTTCTATTTTCGAATCGGTCGAACCAGTCGAGGGATGGCTGGCGACAACCAAATCGGGTGATGAGGGATAGTCTGTGGAGTGACGAAGCCTTCGAGAACTCCTAGAGATAAATCAGAAGCAACGAAGAACCATTATAGAAAAAAGGGACTTTTGGTCTAATGATAATATTATGGAAATTGGGGAGAGAGGATAGATTGGTGAAAAGGGATAACATCGGTGAGGAGAAGGGGGAAGATGGGGTAACCATCACCACTGCTCGAAGGGCGAGCACCAGACCTAGGGTTCCATGTGGGAGTGCCATTCCATGCAGTAATTTTTAAAATTAAAATCAATCACACGAAATTATATTTTATTGATATATATATATATATATGTATGTATATTTTAAATAAAATACTCATAATAGGCGCTAATGGATGAATTCCCCTCTCAGTCATTTAGCGATTGTTGTCCATCATCCTTTTTCTTCACAACTCTTCAATAGGTTTCAGTTCTTACTTTTGAAAAAAAATATGGAAGTAATTAAAAAATGATAACTAATCTAAAACCCAAAAAACAAAAAATATGTGACATAACTTATTTATCTTAGGTCATTTGGTTCATATTTTTGGGATGGGTAATTTAGCTATTTTTTGGTTAGGTCATTATTTTCATTTGTTTTGGTTTTCATATCAATATGCTTAAAATGTATAATTCCATTCCTCTTGTTTTTTATTTTAGTCTAATTATTTTAGTTGTGTTTGGTTTCATATGTTTGAATATAGTTTAATTCAATATTAAAAAATACAACTCAAATAAAACTACAACTAATAAATATTAAAAATTCACATTAAGGTCAAGTTAGATACAAAATATTTATAATCAATATTAAATAAGTGTAAATAGTACCAACATTAAAAACCTATGTTTAGTTAAACCAAAAGAATTGAGAACACGGATGGATGATTCTATATATTCCCACCACAACTTTGGGTTCACAGTCAACTCTCACAATTGAGAAATTGGAGTCATCATAAGTAATAAATGGATTGGGGCCAATGGTAGTAGAGATGGTGTCAATTAAATCATCCCCATCATCAAGAACATGTCTTGGAATTACTTCAATAATGAAACCAAGTATAGTTCTAAGATGATATTTTACATAAAAACTCATTTCTTCATTGATACCAATACATATGGTTCATCGGTATCAATAGTGTGAGTCATGTCAATAACATGAATTCCATAATAGTCAATAAATGTGCCCAGCCTCATAATTGTATCAAATTAATGGAATTTAATCATAGTGACTCGATCATGGGAGTAATAATCCAATATTATTATTTTTTCAATGAATCCATAATAATCTAAATTTTCAAATTGAGGTCTTATCCGATGCACTGGCATGACAGTCTGTTGTGGCTGTTAACATAACACCATCTTGTTTTTCTCTATTGTTCTTTTCTAATTCAGTGAAAATAAATCTCTACCCACCGTTCAAAATTGATTTTCATTCATAAACCACGATATTAGGACCAAAATCCAAATATCTTATTTCCTCAGAGGAAGATTCTATAGGAAAACTCATTACCTGAAATATAAAAAATATTAAATATAATTAAATATTGATTTTATTAATTTATTACAACAATATTTCTACCATCAATTTCAACCAAGCCAAAAACTCTTTACTTTGAAAAGTATCTCTCCTTCTCAAATATAAAGAATTATGTTTTCTATTTATAATTTCTTTATTTTTTAGATAAAAATTGAAATAGTTTAAAAGATATGTAAAATTACATAAGATATGATATGATATACATGTTCAATTTACTTACTTGATGTAATCATCGAACAAATCACAGTTGAACATCAATGTGTGGTGTTCCATCTCTCACTCTTCAAGGAATAATGTCATCAATGTATACAAACCATGAATTCATCCTATTTTAATAAATAATGAAAAAATGGGTTTAATTTTCTCAGAATGTTCTTCTTTATTTCTCATTGGCCTGTTCATTATTGTAGTAAGATCAGACAAATACATTGAGCAGAAATCCATACATTCTTGAGCCAAGTAAACCTTCATGATAGAAACTTCGGGATGATTCTTATTCAGGACATTCAATGTGTATATATTTCTTTCAGTTGGATACATCCAATGAAAATAAATAGGTCCTCTGATAAGTATTTGGTTGAAAGAGATGGAAAATTAGATATAACATGCATGTGAAAAATTCTGGAGGAAATATTTTCTCTAACTCACACAAAATTAATGGTGTCACTACAAATTTTTTTTGAAATAATTACTTGAAAAAAGTCATAGAACAAAGATATATTAAAAAAATGGCACAACCGAATAACTAGAACCCTTACATTATTGGACAAAAGATGATTGATTTCTATTAAAATCAACTCATGAAGAAGGATGTCATAATCACAAGTCTTCAACAATTTCATCTTTAGCTCTATTATATTGACCCATTTTAATATATTTCTTGAATAGACATCAGGAACATTAATAGTCTCTAGTACTTCCAGAAATTGATTTTTTTCTGCAGGTGTCATCATATAAGAAAGACACAAAACATTCCATTTATTTTCACTGATTCAAATAGAATACAATATTGGTCTGATCCCTCAATCCACCAAGTCACACTGAGATCATAAATCATCTTTTGTCTTTCCCTTGACATTTAGAATAATTGAAAGAAACATTTCACATATATTCTTTTCAATTTTCATTATTTCTATGTAATGACATTACAAATTGGTTGACCAATAATGAAACTCAAATAAGATAGTATTCTTCTTCCAATTGTAACAGGTTTCATTGGAAACATGTTTCCTCTTTCTAGATTTTATTTGACCCTTACCAAATGAAGAAAATGGAATCTTACAATTCATTATGCATATCATTTCCAAACATACACTGAGATGGATCATCAGTATCCATGGTATTGTCAAATCTTCAACGATTATTTTTATATGGATAATCCATTGGAAATAATTGTTGATGTATAAAAAAACTAAAACTACAGTGATATATCAGTCTTCAGGATCATATATATTTTTATAAAAACAGTACATGATAGTTTTCCCTTCATGCTACATCCAAAAATTATTGTATAAGAAGGGAAATCATTGATCTTCCACATAATCGCAACATGCATATGAAATATTTCTTTCAAACATACATCATATGTGTGCACACCCACATCCCAAAGAAGTTTCAACTCTTTTATTAAAGGTTTCATGTATACATCTATATCATTTCTAGGATCAGAATGTTCAAATACGAGTACACTCATTAAAGTGAAAGGGTTTTTCATACATAACCATGGGGGATGGTTATAAATGTGTATGAAAATCGGCCATGTGCTATGTGAAGTAAGAATATGCCCAAATATATTAAAACTCTAACATGAAAGACCCAGACTCACATTATGCATTTAAGCTACGAAATCAGGAAATCTAATATCAAATCCCTTCCATGACAATCCATCTACAAGGTGAAAAAACTCATCATTATTCTTCTTTATCTCGCTATCAGGCCATCACATTTTTATTGATATTTCATCAAACATGAAAATATTTTAGAGTTTGGGGATCAATGGAAAGTGCTAAATTACTTTCAGTGGAACATGAGATGGCGTTCCATCATATTTTTTCTTCCAATGGGATGTTTCACATTTTATAAAATCTTTTCATTATCTAGATTCCTCCCATAATAAGCTGTAATCTTATAGGAAAGCATGATTTTTTTTGAAAATCCATGTTTTTAAACTAACTTTCATGCCATATAGTGGTTTGAGAGAATATATGCATCATATGGAAGTAAGTAATTCAATAATTTGATAATGTAATAGATAAAAGTATTATAAATCCCATACATGGTTTTCCCATGAAACAATCAGATTAAAAATTCCATCTTTTTCATTTTTCCACATTGTCGATATGTTGGAGTCGTTGCAACATCATTCAATTTTTTCACCATGTCAATATCATCATTTTCATTAGACACATCATGTGTGATCATATCAAAGTCATATTGGGTCGAAATCCTTTCCTTCTCATGATATTGAATAAATAGAAACTGATCATATAAGAAATTATCTAATCCAGTCCTCTCATTTGGATCATCAACATTTTGAGATTCAATTTTCTCCCCATTGTGATACCATACATAGTAGTTTGTTTAAAAACCATATTTTGTTATATAGTAGCTAACTTCTTCACAGCTCAACCAATGTCTTCTAACAAAATTATAACATGGGGAGAGTATGTGACATCTATCTGAAGATTTTTCAAATGAAAAATCTAAAAATATCTCCAAATTGTTTTGAAAATATCTTGATATCTGATTAGTGTCATACATCCAACTTCTATACATTCTATAAAAAAAAATTATAAGTCATTTCATGAAATAATTTCAATATTACTGAAGTTTAATAAAAAATATATTTATGTAAATGATAATTTTTCACATTATATGAAAACATAACTGACACACTACTCTATATGAGAATCATAATATGAAATAAAAAAAATACTCTATATATAACAAAATTATATAAATATAAAACCATGATATTTAATTCAATTATAAATATATTACTATGATAATGGTTGGTTTTTGTTATTTTATTTGTATTGGTTTGGTGCATTACCATTATGGTTTTATTAATTATTCTTCAACTTAGTTCATTTTTTTTCATTATGATAGAGTTTATTTTTTTAGGTCACATTTAGTCCAATTTTATTTAGTTTAGTTCAGTTTGATGAATTTTAGTGTTTTTTGGGTCTACTCGAGTCTACTTGGATCAAATCAAGTCATTTCAATTCAATTCAATTGGGTCGGTCATGTTAGTTTGGTTATGATATAGATAGGATTTGTCAGATCAATTGGGTTTTAGT
Organism: Viscum album; assembly: GCA_963277665.1. Lineage (NCBI taxonomy): Eukaryota > Viridiplantae > Streptophyta > Magnoliopsida > Santalales > Viscaceae > Viscum > Viscum album. The sequence continues at coordinate 60,717,143 of OY728158.1, forward strand.
ATAAAGGGTTGATAGGTTCAGTTCATTTATTTTCAACACAAGTTAGGTTGGTTTGTTACAATTTAGTTTTCTTATGATCTCATCAATTCATTTCAATTTAGTTTATATAGTGGGTTATCATAAAGGAATGAATTGGGAGATTATGTGAAATATAGTGGCTGTTATGGAAAATTATTATATAAACACCATATTAGTGGATGAATTAATTATATCCTAGCTATAAAACATCCCTTATTATCACTATATTTCATCTAAATCATTTCAAAATAAAACCCAAAATGTAATAACATGTATAAAAAATAATATTATCAAGATTTAAAAAGTATTATAGAGCACAAAAAATTAAATCTTTATTCAAATAATAATATATCATTTATATATCATTAAATACTTTGTTAGTCATTACTACATCACCCCAAAACATCTTCCACCAACTACTACCACCACATTATAATGACTCATGTCATATGTTATACTTATATCCCTTTTCCATTTTTTTTATTAATGATCCATGTTTTTTTGGGTTTGTCCCCCTGGTTAGAAAATGAATGTTTGTAAAGAGTTTTCACTCTATTTCAAATGTGAAGTTCCTATATTTGATATTTATATATTTGGGATTAGAATTTGAAGAGTTGATGTAGGATCATTTGAATCCAAACTACTTTAAAAACATTGGATTATCTTGTTCTTTATTATCCAAAAAAGACTATTCACACATTAAATTCACTAATTGTTTAATCAAGATAGAATTTCCAAACACCACATTATTTTACCTCTCAAGGTGATATAAGACCCAATTTGGGGTAGGAACCCTCTTTGAGTTCTAATTACAATTATAGTCATTCCCCATGACTTAACATAATTATGTAACACAACTAGAATAAAGATTTATCAAAACTGAATTATATTTTATGTTTCTAAGGAGTATCACTTACTCATACATAAACTCGTATTCCATATTGACTTAATTGCTTATCACAGAAACCAAATTTCCCTATATGACCATCATACAAAGAAAAAATTAATATAAGTTTATAGAAAATTTAATGGACCATCCACCCCAAAAAATATAGATAAAACCCTTCCATTATAATGGTATTAATCTCCCTAAATATCTTAGAATAATAAGGGAAGATTAAAACCCACAAACATTTGTAAATTTTTACGATAAAAAAAGATGACATGATAATATGTAACAAAATGAATACTCAAGGAAAGAATTATAAATATGAGACCCAATCTATAGATGGATTAATAAAAAAACAATATTCAAGAGAGGTACAAAAAATGAATAATAAGGGTAGAGGGATACTTGTGTGGATCCTATATTTTACAGGAAAAAATAGAGAGTAGGAGGATGAAGTGTTTCTTTAAATGAGTTTTTTCTTTTCATTAAAAAATTATCATCAAGATACCATATACATAATACACATCCACTCGGTACCTAATGCTATACTTAGGAGAACCCCTCTATTCAACCCCCCATTGAGTTCCCAGTGACCCAATGGCTATTTTATTTTCACTACACACACAACATGGAACCAATATTTGTCTATAATTATAAATAACATTTGAGATAACTGAAATATTATAAAAACACCTCCAAATAAATCATAGAGCACTGAAATTATAGATGAAAAAAACAAAAAACAACCCTATCTTTAAATCAATGAAAATGTAAAAGGAAACATAAATCAAGCCATAACATATAACTTAGTTATAGCTTATCGATTTGAAGTGGAAGAACAAAAATGACTTGAATATGGATCCCAGGTTCAGAATAATGGTTCGTATGCTTGTTATAATATGGGAGATGTCATTTAGGGGAAATAAAATCACAAAACAAAAAATAAATCAATGCATAAAATTATATCTAAGTTAGAACTTACAGATTTGATGTGGAAGAACAAAAAATGGCTTGAATCAAGCACATATCAACTGTTGGGAAGAAGGGTTTGCTGGCTGGGGAAGAGGGGATCTCTAGATTAGGGAAACATGAAGGTAGAGGGATTTTGTAGGCATGTAGTGTTTTTGGGAAAAAACATACCAACAGTTTTAAAAAACCATTGGGATACATTAATTAAATGGACCATATCCCAATGGTTTGAATAAACCATTGGTATAGGGTCGTCCTATCCCAATGGTTTTATACAACCATTGGGAAACTTATCTATAAATATCCCTATACCAATGGTTTTTTTAATCGTTGGTATAGGTGCATTGACATAGATGGTATTTAAAATAGTGGCTGTATATGAGACACAGAGAATAGAAGACTTATTACTTGGGCTGACACACCAAGTTTATCCCATATAATTTAATAGAAATTATTATACTTATGGGTGTATGGTTATAATAAATAATTTTTTAACTAAGGCTGGTGATATACCTAGCACGAGAAAATTCATACTTCGATACCTTTCTTATTCAAGTCATTCTGATTTAGATAATCAGGGGGTGATTGTGTATGTTTCTAATCATGTCGTCAATTGGAGCATGACCAAGATGATATTTTCTCACTCTTATGATGAGTAAAAACATATATCCCTTGATTGAATTAGACTGAGGAAATTCATGGTCATGCTTAGTTGAGTCACATGAAAGGTGTTTAACTACTCAGATGAGGGGTGTATGATGCACTCATCTATTAAATGAAAGACATGTGATGTATTCATTGACCTGATCAATCTTTCTTGGAGAATCAAGAGAGAAGAGATGGACTATACTAGATTAACATTGTTTCATGTCTAGTGGCCACTCGATGTCATGGGAAAAGGGAAAATATAGAAATAAATATGATATAAATCTTGTTGTGGACGTGTTTTTATAGTGATATGAGTATGATTGATCGAGATCACACCAGACCCCTTAGTAGCTTGAGTGTATCTGATTTGTTTCTAGAGTTTATTATTTTCTTATATATATGAAATATGTATTTCATATTTATTGTCACTAATACTAAGATATGCAGGGTCACATTGTTAGGTATTTGGATGAGGATTAATTTTTGTACAAAGAGTTTATTCCAAAATAATGATAGATTAATAAAATCATATCCCAAAAATGTTTTGGATGAATTAACAAAGAGTTGTGAAGTTTTTCATAAAGACCTTATAGATTGTAGTGTAATTGGGAGATTATCCAATATTCACAAAAACATATACATATTACTTAAGGATACATTACTGTAACCATATCCTTAATATGAATCATGAGATTACATTGGTGCTATCACAATATGGTTTTCATGCGATGCAACCTGAGATTAAGTTTTACCCGACATAATATAGGCATAGTGCATGGATAATACGCAGTACTACTGCATGGTTCCTTCGATTACTAATCCATGTGATGGATTATTTAATTCATGCACACCTTCATTGCAGTGTTCAATGACGAAAATTCCAATGAGAAGTAACAGGTGTCATGAGTTGGCACTCGATTAAGCATATAGTCAACACTATTCATTAAATGAAGGGAATTTAGAGATATATATATATATGAATTTGAAACCTCTTATTGATGTATCCTGGTTCCATGAAAAGGCTATTGAAACTCCCTTCCATTTTATAGCACCATTAATTAAACAGTTAAGGTGCTAGAACCCCTTTGGTATACAAGAATCCTCATGATACAATTTCAGACCCAAAGGTTGGTATACCACCTCAGAGGAAAGAATCATTAATTTTATACTTATGTGATCTAAATCAGTGTAAAAAAAAGAGTAAAAGATGGACTAATCAGCACTTCTGGTACATTTATTCCCATGGTGATCTTCATTTCCATGCACATTTGATTCATAATGATTGATGGGATCATATGAGTTTGTTTCTGCTTCTATTGACCATGGGATGATACCCTAAAACCCTCAACAACCTACCTTTGTCATTGTAATATTAAACATATAGATGAGAAACACATCCACAGAATCTATAAATATGCATTTTTAGAACCATTTGATTATGAATCTTTGATAACTACAAATCTTGTTTATTTGTAAAAATGACTAAATCACATTTTAGTAAATAAAGTGAAAGGGATAGTGGACTATTAAATCTCATAAAAATTCATGTATATGGACCAATTATTACAAAATAATGTGGTAATTTGGTACTTCATAACCTTTACCAATAATTTTAATTGGGATGGTTATGTGTTTCTACTGAGATATAAGTATAGTAATTTTGAAAAGTTCAAAGATTTTCATAATAAAATATAGAATAAATTGAGAAAAATTAATAAATTTTTCAATCAGATCAGGGCGGTGAATACTCAAGCCAGTGGAATAGTGTGTTTAGGGGGAGTAATCACACTCTGCTGGACATGTTTTCATCAATGATAAATCAGTGTGACCTTCTTATTTCATTATAGGGATATGCTCAAAAAACTATTTCATTCTTACTTAATCATGATCTATTTAAAACAATCATAAAGAAAGTATAAGAGATGTGGCATGGGAAACATCCCAATATGTATTTTATATGGATTTTGGGGTGTGAAGCATATGTAATATATTATGATTTCAATAAACTCATATCTAAATAATAGAAAGTCATAGTTATTGGTTATCCCAAAGAGAAAACATGATATCACTTTTAAAATCCTAGTGAACACAAAGTGTTTGTGGTCCGATATAGTTTTTTACATGAGAAAAATCAAATAAGTCAAGGATTCAGTGGGATTTTCACTTTCATAATCTCAAGACCAAAAAATAGGAAGTGTTCCTTAGATGTAAGTTGAGTTGGTTCTACAAATACTTATGGAAGAAGAATTGACTCAAGTTGTACAAGATATTTTTAGGATTGGTGGGATTCATTAGGGGACTAATATATATTGTTTTTTTAGAAAATGATAATGAATTAATGTCCATAGCTGATGAAACCATTAACTACTAATAGATCACTGAGACATATAATTATGAGAAATGGTTAAAAGACATGGAATATAAAATGGACTCTATATACACTAACCATGTTTGGAACTTGGTGGATACACCTAAAGGGATGAGACCCATAGGATGAAATTAGGTTTTACACAAGAAAACTAACATGTATAGTAGAGTGTATTCCTATAAAGAATACCTGGTTATAGACAGTTACACATAAATTCATAATATTGACCATAAAGAGACATTTTAAATAGATGCGATTATAAAGTCCATTACTATATTGTTTTTCATAGTAGTTCATTATAATTATGAAATGCATAAAATGGATTCCAAAATCACTTTCCTTAATGGGAAATTAGTCAAGGACATGTATATGATAAATCCCGAATGTTTTGAAACACCAAATGAGTATGTTAAGGTTTTCATGTTGCAATAGTCAAATTATGAATTAATGAAATCTTCTCAGATTTAAAATATTTTTTTATGATGAAATAAAAGATTTTGGTTTCATCAAGAACATATGTGATTCTTTTACATAAAAACTAAATTATTGGAAGTGTGGTGTCATTTGTAATATTTTACGTGGATGAAATACTACTTATCAAAAATGATGTCCCTAATTTATACATTGCAAATATGTGGTTGCATAAATGATTCTCAATGAAATACAAGGGTGAAGAGAACTACATACTAGATATAAATATCTCTATATATAGATGTAAGAGGTTTCTTGGGCCAAGTTAGAACACACATATTGGTAAAGCGATAATACGATTTAACAAAGAGAACTTCAAAAAGGGGTCTTTACTAATGTTACATGACATGAATCATTGGAAGATTCAAGATACTTCTAAATAGTTAGAAAATATGGATAGGATTACTTACGCATCCTTAATAGGATTTATCAAGTATGTCATACCATGTAATCAACCTAATATCACTTTTGATTTGATCATAACTAGTAGATACCATTAAAATTCCTGTGAGAGTCTCTAGAATTCAAACCAACATCATCCAAACGTATTGGACTACACCATTCCAATATATTCTTACATCATATACTGTGAATGATGTTATTTAGACTAATAGTTTCATCATAGAACTTAGTTTAGTACCTAGAATTGAGGGAGAAATTGACCTTTATAATGGTATGTGCCTTCCTGACATGTTACATTATCTTTTGGGTAGTTGGAGGCATTCAGAGGAGGTCTAGAAGGATCAGTAGAGATGGATCTGTAGAGTTATGAAACTAGTGGTTCACAATGTGAATTGGAGGTTTAATTCTTTTATAGTCTTCCAATTACACATCTTTTATGCAGTCAAGGGGGCAGCCTATGAAATGGATTCACATTATGAAAGGTGTATCCACAACATGTAATTAAGTTAGGTCAAGGTAGCATTAATTTTGATGAAAGTTGGAATTTTGGAAAACACGTGGATTACACACCCTTAATGGGTTACATGATGTGAAAGGGGTGAGTTATATGTTTTTAAATCATTTTATTCAGTCAATTTTTATTCATTCGGTTGTACTCATTTCTTGCTCATTTTGGGGACAACCCTGGGTGATTTTGGAGAATCTTCCAACCCTTCTTCCCTTATTTTAATCCTTGGGTTTTGATGGATGCACGTTGGAAATTCTTTTTGAGTTATCCTCTCTTTACCATGGTTTTCCTTCCTTTATTATTCAGAGATCTGCTATGGTGGTTTGGTTTTACTTTGGGGTGTGTATGAGTTGTGTTTTGTCAACCCTTAGGTTGATCTATGAGTTCCTTTTGCGATAGGGGTTTTTGGGTATTTTATTCTTCATCTTATGGTATACATCGATATTAGAAAGTTTCCTTGAGGTTGGGGATCCTCATTCTCACCATTTTATGTTCTATTTGTGGGATTTTTATGCTTTTTCTTACCATTGGGTGGATTTTAAGGGTCAGCATAATCATATAATTAATTGGAATAGTTGAATTGATGGAAATAGAGAGTTTTCACATGATTTGATACTTTAATATATGTTTTTGAGGATATTATGCATGGCGGTTTCCAATTGTGAAAATAACTGCTGTTGGGAGCCTTGTTTGCACTATAGTTGTTATACTGTAATGACCCCTGATGTGTTGTTGTGTGATATCACCCCAAATAAAAGGGTAAGGGATGCATATTTGGATAATAACATGCTTTCCCATGATTTTTTGGTTTTGTGTGATAATAACCATGCTAAATAATGAAAATATGTGATAATTTCCCTGAATAATTGTGGAAACTGGTTTGTGATGGTGTTGTGTATGCTTGTGCTTACTGTCTTTTCCTATGTGGTTTGGGATGTTGTACAGTTAGGGAGGTGACTGACTGGGCCATGTGCTGTCTGGGGATGTGATGTGAAGGTTTTTTAGAATGGATGCAATGTGGCGTGTAAATTTGTGATTTGGTTATGGTGAAAAGTGGTGTGATGCGTGGTGGAAATGATGTGTGGTGGTAACGTGCGGTTGTTGCGTGCAATGATTGTGATGTGAAATGTGGTTATGTCATAGTGGTTGTGCTGTGTGGAAGTTATGGTTGTGTGATGGATGAGATGTGTATTTTTTTTATGGTTAGATGGCTTGGGTGATATGATGTGTCGATGACGGTGGATGTGTTGTGTTATGGAAGTGGTTGTGTGATTTGGGTCAGTTGTAGCAAAACATGGTTGAGATAGTTGCCCAGTTATCTAGGGGATGAATTGTGATGATAAACAAAAAATAGGATGGTAAATAAAAAAAGTGTACTAGAAAAAAATTTATGTTAAATGAATAAAATTGAATTGAATTTAATGAATGGGTAGTGTACTATGAAATAAAATGAAAAACGAACAAATGTGGTCAAACCTGCAACTGAAAGTGGGAAATATTATGTGTTTTATTTGGTGGCTTCGTGGTGTTACATATATTGGTGGAAGTAGTTAAGACTATTGGTGTGTGGTACTTGGTGGTAATGTGATGTGTGCTAGTGTTTTTGATGTGACACCATAGGTTGGGTATTGTGTGCTATCTATATATCATGTATTTTTATGTTATTTTATACTCACGCCACCCGAGTTGGATAACCTTACCAACACTCAGAGGTGTTGAGTTCTAGGTGTTTACCTAATATATAGGATGGTAGTGATACATATGGTTGGCTACCCCCTCCCCCTTCTCTTCCATCAGTATTAGTGATACGTGTTGGTGTTGAAGATTTCCCAGTGGTGATATATGGTCCACGTGTTTGCGAGCATGATGTGGTGTGATGTGATGCGTCAGACCAGGTGTCTATGGGTGAGACATGATGTTGTGTGATGTGATGTGTTGGCATACGTGTCTATGAGAGAGATGTGATGTGGTGTGTTGTGATATGTGGTGGGGGTCATGCATAGTAGGAGGAGAGCACAAGTTTGATTGTAAGAACCCAAATCTTCCTTTCAGGTATGTTTTCTTTTTTCTGGTCGTTTTTGAGAAAAAGAGGAGTTTCTAGAAATTTTTTAAGTACACGCCATGTACTTTTTGAGTACACACCATGTACTCAGTTACTGCTGGTAGACAGGTGCTGGCCATGTAGCGGCCATGCGCACGACTGTGTGTGGTGACATGGAGACCACCTAATGTGGGGGCCAATAAAGGTAAGTACACATTGTGTACATAAAAAGTACACGCCATGTACTTTCTTTTTTTATTAAAAGGACTGGGGTCACATCTTATTGACATAATCACCTTCTTCTCCACCAAACTCGACCGAGAGTGTCCGTACGATACAGATCTTCGTCGAGCCCCCTATTGAGCATCCGTTCTTCGAATCGAACTCCGTCGGTTGTGTTGGAATAACATCGGTGATTTCTTTCTTCTTCTTAAACGCCTTCTTCTGATTCTTCCTCTTTCTCATGTTATATTATGTTGAGAGTTTTTAGAATTTTTGTAGATCTATGATGTTCTTGGGTGATTCAATGTCTGATGTTCATGTATAATGATCCTACAACGTCGAGGTAGGTGGTTTGTGCATTTCCGTTGAAAGTATTTGAGTTATATGTGCAAATGTGCCAATACCCTTGAACGGGTTATTGTGTGTTTCCTATTTTAGCCCTGTTGACTGCCTGCTATGCTTGTATGCTTTAATTGAGGTTAATTGAATGTGAATATGGTTGATTGATATGCATTGGAAGTGGTTTCCCATGCATGTTTTCATGTTTTGACCATTTGGTCTTGTTTTCCTATTAGGCAGTTTACTTACCATTCCTATTATTGTTAGGATAAAGTGATTGTTCATCTTCCATGTTGTTATGCTATAGATTGATATCCAAGTAGTTCATGAGGGTTACTTTGGCTGATACATGTTACTATGCTTGCTTGACATACACAAGGCTGTGAGAACCCAGTGTAGTAGACCTTAGAGAGAATGAATGTAAGGGATTATCAAGAGAGTCTGTTTACTTTTACGATACGAGACCACAAGGGGAATCGACATAAGTACTTTTTCAGAGTGTCTGTAGTTCCTTGACATGGGCCACATGGGGAATGTGATGTAAGTGCTTCCCTAGAGCACCATTAGTTACCGATACAAGACTATAGGAGGTATTAATGGAGAGTGCTTCCTCATAGAGTCTATTCTAGAGCTGAACTAGAGGGGTGAGACTGTTTGTGCTGCCCAGAGGGTTGCTTGTGCTCCTAGGTAGGAATAAAGGGGATAGACATTGAGTAATTAATAGAGGGTTACCTTTTGTGTTTAGTAGTTTGCTTGTGATATTAGGAAGGACTAGATGGGATAGGCCGTGAGTACTTCCCAGAGGGTTACCTATTTGGGCTTACCTACTTCGATTAGTTGTTGCTTGATATATGAACTGTTACATTGAAATTGTGGATTGGTTACTGCTGAGTACTTCCTCGTTTACTAATTTCTTTACTCATTTCATACCATATATATACTGACTGTTAGGTAAAAATATTGTGGTGGTTGCCTACATGTATTTAGACTCACACCCTATTTGGTCCATGCTTTTGGGCCCAAACAGATTATATTGCTGCAGGTATAGATATGGGCAAGAACCCTTCTACTTGAAGTACTTGACTGCTATGGAGTTGGAGAGCATGGGACCAAGCTGAGGGTTACGATGGTGAGGTGTTGGTTATCTGTTTTCTTTTGTACTTGGGTTTATTACTATTTTTAATTCCATCATTGCGATTTTTTTGGATTATTTCCTAGACATATGTATCATGCATCATTTTTATATATGTGCTCTAGCTGTTTATTTCTTCAGTCTTCCGCTGTTTCTTGTTGTTTGACATTACTATTTCTTCCACTATTATATATTTGTTTACTTCCACTGTGTTACTCTGCCAATGAGGGCATAGTTTCCCCACTATCACAACCAAGGCCCTCACTGCTAGTCGACAGCCTCTGGAATTCGAGGAAATGTGCTTGAGGCCATGTGACCAACCGGGTTCGGGGTGCCTCTAGGCAGCTTCTGAAATAGGGATGTTACAAAATGGTATCAGAGGAATTATTTTCTCTTGACTTATTTTTTAGATCTTATATCCAGGGATATGATGGAATAGGTACTTGGTAAAAAGATGTGCCCAAGGGTAGCTAACCTATGTTCAGGGAAAATCCAATCTACCTCGTTATTGAAAATTTTATAGTTTTTCAAATTTACAGTTGATTTTATTTAACTATTGGGTGAATCACATGTTTTTTACTATTATTTTTGATATTATTAAGGTTCTATTTCTATTGCAACCTGATGAGATGAGGGTATTCCATCACATGCATCATATAATAACTTGATGGAAATTACATGTCATGCATTCTTTCCATTCCATTTAGGGTGAAATAGCGATTGCATGTTGTTGTGATAGATGTTGTGTTAGATATGCATGTTGTTGTGATAGATACCTTTATAAAATTTCCCGTTGTTTGATAGGGTATTGAATGATGTATGGTTTTGATTGAATGGCCTCCAATACTTGGTTCTTGAGGTGTTATGGAACCTCATGGATCAGAATTTGGTGGATCATTGATCTATTATGCTTGTTTATGATGTGTGTAAGATGAAATGCATTGATTCGTGGGGAGTATGGGCCCTCATGGATCGGAATTTGAAACTTTAATGTTTTTTAGTGTTTTTCTAGGTTCTGGAGTTGTTTCTGGGGCTTATTGTGTAAAAAACCTAAAATACATGGCGTCTAATGATGAATGAAAGACATGTGTTCTTCTATTTTGGAAGAAACTGTTTTTCTTAAGTACACGCTGTGTACTATATGTACACACCGTGTAGTCTTTAACCATGTCACTAGCTGTGTGGTAAGAGACAGAGGGTTGGGAAATCCTTGGGGGAACACGTCGTGTACTATTTTTACATGCCATGTTGTGTAGGCCATGTGTCCACCCGTATGACTAACGATATAGAGGGATAGAAACATAAGCAATACACGCCGTGTCAGTCTTGAAAATGCCATGTAGTATAATCCCTGGAATCCGGCCATGAAACTAACAACATGGGTTGGTGGAAATCCTTTGGTACACCCTGTGTCTGTCTGGAACATGCCGTGTAGTGTGATCCATGTATCCGGCCATGTCACTAACAACACGGGCCTGTGAAGCTCATCTAGTACACGCCGTTTCTGGCACATACATGCCATGTAGTATTGTATGAGGAGAACTATGAGGCTTAGCTGTGTATGTGAACTTGGATAAGGGAAGGGGAATCAAGTACACGCCGTGTGTAAAGATAAAACACCGTGTATGGGGTGTTACACGACCTAGGTTGGCAGAAGTACACACCCATGTGAATGTATTATAGGAACATGCCATGTAGTTTAGTATACACACCGTGTATCGTTGTTTTGAAAAACTTGAATGTTTTCTTTCTCCTATTCCCTCCATTTCTTCTAGTTTTCGGTCATTGATAATCTTGATCTAAGGTGTGCCCTTGACCTTGAATTGTCATACCATCGAGACTTCCTCTAGTTGTATGCTAGTTATAGGGCAATAATTAGACACCAGACATGAATTATCAAGGACTACCTGCAGATCTTCCAGTTGTGCCAGTCTTGCCACCAGTCATCATTCCAGACACAGGTGCTGATGCACAGTTCTGAGAGTGCTTTATGAGGTTCATCCAGACCTTTCGATGAGTACTGCTTCTTGCCCCTTCTATGGCAGAGTTGATGCAGGTTTTCCAGTAGTAGCATCCTCCCACCTTCACAGGGGAAGAAGGACCTCAGGCTACAAAGTCATGGTTAGAATCTATACTTTCTATCTTTGAGCATCTGAAGACACCTCTGGAGAGGAGGATGATTCTCGCTACGTACATGCTTCAGGATTTCACCAAGAGATGGTGGGATGTGATATTCCATGTGGGATGCCAGCAGGTTATGGCATGAGATGAGTTCCAGAGTGTCTTCTATGACTACTTTTACCCAGAGACTTTGAGGGCCGATCTAGCCTAAGAGTTTATGAGTCTTGAGTAGGGTACTCTTTCTATTATGGATTATTATTCTCTCTTCACAAAGATGTAGTGCTTTACGCCCATCCTAGGAGGTGATGAGTTATTCCTGGAAAGGAATTTTGAGGATGGTCTGAGGCACAACAGTCGATCTTAGGTGAATATATCTAAGTTGACTTCCATCCTTTCAATTTTCCACCAGGCGCTGATCACAGAGCTTAATTTGAGGGATTATGGAGTTGTGAACTAGGGAAGTTTGACATCTGGAGTTAGTGTCTATCCTAATGAAAGTAAGAAGTGCCACATGGGGTCTTCGTGCAGTGATCCAAGGTTGTGAGGCACTTCTTCTGGTAGCCATGTGCTGTGGTACCAGTGTGGAAAGAGTGGGAATACGAGGCCACATTGCCTGAGAGACCCATTGGAGTACCTATCTTATCGAAATATGGGAGATCTTCATCATTTCTATTAGATCTTTTCACTAGAATCTGGTGTTAAGGGTTCTTGTATGACTCCTCTTTCAGGAGCAGCACCAACAGTTTCTCACCAGTATGGGAACTGGAGGTCTTTCGACCGTTCAGTCTGAGGTGGAGGTCGTGGCTGTGGTAGTCAGTAAATAGTCTTTCAACAACATCAGGGTGGATTAGCTCAGAGTGGTTAGGTAGGGTCATAGGGCTGCGATGCAGGTCACACTTTTTCAGTGGAGAAAACCCTACCGGAGTAGGATCTCAGACCCTCCACAGTTCGAGGTACGATCGTAGTTGCCTCAGTTTTATCTTCTTCTCTTTTTTATATCAGGGCTTCCCATAGCTTTATATCTGTTGCTATTGTGGAGAGCCTTGGGTTCTGTATCTTTTCTTCTGCTGATATCTTGACGCTAGAAACTCTGTTGGGGACTAGAACGACTAGTGTGTGACAATGTAAGGAGTGACCTCTAGAGGTTGGTGGGTGCCACTATTTATGGGACCTCTATTTCGTAGATATTAAAGGATATGATTTCAATCTTGGAATGGACTTGTTAGTTCTATACTAGGTAGTTGTCGATTTCTATCATCGTAGGGTGAGTATCACATCACCAGAGGGCATATCGTTTCTTCATAAGGGTGAATGGGATGTCTAAGTGAGCAGAGCGAGACCCGATCATCATGGGTTGAGAGGAGTTACAGCCCAGATTTCTAGTCTTTATCTTGATGACCATGGGACTTCACAGATAGATTTTCCTCTAGTGGTGGATCATTTCAGGGATGTATTTCCAGAGGAATTTTCAGGTTTTCCTCTAGAGTGAGATGTAGACTTTTATATTGATCTTGTACTAGGAGTGGCCCTGATGACCATTCCTCCTTATAGGATGGCAACACCAGAGTTACATGAGCTCAAGAAACAGTTGGAGGAGTTATAGGCAAAGGGTTTCATCTGACCAAGTACTTCTCCTTGCGGTTCACCAATTCTGTTTGCGAAGAAGGAAGACGACACCCTCTATATTTGTGTGGATTATTAGATTTTGAATCAGTTGACAGTCAAAAACAGATATCCCTTACTGAGGATTGATGATCTCTTTGATCAGATTTGAGGATCTCGGGTGTTCTCGAAGATTGACTTGAGATCTGGTTACCCTTAGTTGCGTGTTAGACCATCTGATATACCTCTTATATCATTTTGGAGCATGTATAGTCTATACGATTATGTAGTTATTCCATTCGGTCTCATGAATGCGCCTACAGTTTTTATGGCACTGATGAACCGAGGGTTCCATCCATACTTGGGATTCCTTCGCGGTGGTCTTAGTAAACGATATATTCATGTACTATCACACTCGACATTCCCATGCTACCCTTCTTGAGATCATTTTTAGTAAACTGAGAGAGAATCATTTATATTCTAAGCTCTCAAAATGTAACTTTTGGATAAACCGGATTCACTTCTTGGGTGATGTTATCTCAGAGATAGGAGTGTCAGTAGACCTAGAGAAAGTGAGAGAAGTAGTTTCCTGGGAGTATCCAAAGAACATATTTGATGAGTGGAGTTTTATTAGGATGGATGGATAATATAGAAATTTCATATAGGACTTTTCACACTTCAAAACACCACTGATGGGTCTGACTAAGAAGGGTTCAATGTTCTTGTGCTCAGATTCTTGTGAGTCAGCCTTTCAGGAGCTGAAAGGGAGGTTGACATCAGTATCGATACTACTATTTCCAGATCCAGGCAAGAGATATACTATGTACTGTGATTCACCAAGTATCGGGCATGGACCAATGATTATGTAAGTGGAAGGATCCATGGCGTATGAGTCTTAGTTGTTGAGGCAACATGAGAGGAATTACCCAACACACAATCTTGAGTTGGCTGCAGTTGTTTATGCCTTACACTTTTGGAGACATTATCTTTTGGGGGAGCATTTTTTGGTTTTCACCAACCACCAATGTATGATGTATATCATCACTCAGCGTGACTTGAATTTGAGACAGCTAAGGTGGGTTGAGTACCTTCAGTATTTTGACATTGAGCTTGCCTATACGCCTAGAAAAAGAAATGCAGTGGCTGATGTGCTGAGCAGGAGGACTCAGATACAGGCAGTTTAGGAGGCCAGTAGTGTGTGGCAGCTTATGGCTATGTTCTTTGAGATGCATTTTGAGGCACACAATAGATAGGGGAAAATGTTTCTTTCTTCTATAGCTATTGCATCTACTCTTCTTGATCGAGTGTGAATGAGGAAGCTATCAGATTCTGAAGGCCTGGTCCTACAGGAAAGCATTTCAGGAGATGACCCTATTCATGGATAGACCATAGGTGGGGATGAGATCTTGCATTTTCATGGGCGCATATGGGTGTCCACAGACATACATGCAGAGCTAATGTAGGACTTTCACTCCTTAGTTTGGGCAGTTCATCTTGGTGTCACCATGATTTATTGTGATCTACACTATCAGTATTGGTGGCCAGGTATGAAAAGAGATTTTGCTGGTTTCATGATGAGGTGTTCCACCTATCAGTAGGTGAAGGTGGAACATCAGCGACCAGTAGGGATTTTGCAGTAGTTACCCATTCCCAAGTGGAAATGGAATGATGTCGCAATGGACTTCATTATAGGTTTGTCATGTTTGCCTCGACAGAATGATGATGTTTGGTTTTCCATTAATAGACTCACAAAAGTTTCTCACTTCATGCCGATAAAGGATAATTTTAGTGTTGATGAGCTAGGATGGTTGCACATCTGGGAGATTGTACATTTTCATGGAGTTCCACACACCATTGTCTTAGATAGGGACACCCATTTTACTTCTCAGGTATGGAAGGGGATTCAGAAGGCATTGGGTACATAGGTTCTTTTCGGTACAACTTACCATCCCCAGACATATGGCCAGTCCAACCATATGATTTAGGGGATTGAGGACACGATTCGAGCATGGATTCTGGATTTTGGAGGGTTTTGGGAGAAGCACATACCTCTTGTGGAGTTTTCCTACAATAATAGTTTTCAAGAAACTATTCAGATGACACCTTATGAGGCTTTGTATTGTAGGCCATGCTGATGACCCTTATGGTGGCTGGAGGTAGGAGAGGCAGCTATACTAGGACCTAGTCTTGTCCAGGAGACCACAAAGAAGATGGAGTTGATTTCGAAAAGGATGGATACTACATAGTCTCAACAGAAGTCTTATACTGATAAGCGAAGATGACCTCTGGAGTTCGAGGTCAGGGATCAGGTTTTCCTGCGTGTCACACTGAGGTTGGGGAACATGAGGATTAGAAGATAGGGTAAGATTTCACTAAGGTACGTCGGGCTGTTTGAGCTGTATGAGAGAGTTGCGCCGATTGCCTATCGGTTACAATTACCTCATAGGTACTGGGATATGCATGATTTCTTCCACATTTCTCAGCTCCGACTTTACTTCTTTGACCCATCTCTTGTTTTTCGATCTGAGGTGGTTGAGTTAGAGGTGGAAAATTCATCCTATCTAGATTTTTGATCCCAGTACGAAGGTTCTCCATGGACGGTCTATTCCTCTGGTACGAGTGCTATGGAAGCACGAGTGAGTACAAGAAGAGACTTATGAGAGGGAGACCGATGTACGATGTCAGTGGCCAAATATTTTCTAGGATTATTCTTCTACGCTTCCTTTCTAGGGATATTTGGGGATGAATTTTATTAAGGGTGGAAGTTTGTAAGTACCCAAATCCTCTTTTCAGGTATGTTTTCTTTTTTTTTTTGTGGTTTTTTTTGAGAAAAATAATAGTTTCTAGAAATTTCTTAAGTAAAAACCATGTAATTTATGAGTACATGTCGTGTACTCGGTTACCACTAGTAGCTGGGTGCTAGCTGTGTAGCGTCCATGCACACGGTCATGTGTGGTGACCTGGAGACCACTAAATGCGAGGGTCGATGAAGGCAAGTACATGCTCTGTACTTATAAAGTACACACATTGTACTTTTTTTCATTAAATAGACTGGGGTCATGTCTTATCGAAAAAAATACCTTCTTCTCCACCTAACTCAACTGAGAGAATTCGAACAATGCAAATCTTAACCGAGCCCTTGATCGAGTGTCTGTTCTCCGAATTGAACTCTGTTGGTTATGTTGGAATCGCATTGGTGAGTCCTCTCTTCTTCTTGAACACTTTCTTCTGATTCCTCCTCTTTCTCAAGTTATCTTCAATTGATAATTTTTAGAGTTTTTGTATATTTAGGGTGTTCTTGGGTGATTCATGGCCTGAGGTTCACGTATAACGATCCTACAACGCCATGGTATGTGGTTTGTGACTTTTCATTGAAATTATTTGAGTTATATGTGCAAATGTGCCAATACCCTTGAGCGGGGTATTGCGTGTTTACTGTTTTAACCCTATTGATTACCTGCTATGCTTGTATTCTTGAGTAGAGGTTAATTGAATGAGAATAGGGTTAATTGCAATGCTTTGGAAGTGGTTTCCCAGGCATGTTTTCCTATTTTTACCATTTGGTCTTGTTTTCCTATCAGAATATTTACTTACCATGCTTAGTATTGTTAGGATGGAGTGATTGTGCATCTGCCATTTTGTTATGCTATTGATTTCTAGCCACGTATTTCATGAGGATTACCTTGGCCGATATGCTTTACTATGCTTACTTGACTTACACATGGTTGTGAGAACCTAGTGTAGTAGACTACAGGGAGAATGGACGTAAGGGATTCTCCAGAGATTTTGTTTACTTTTACGATGTGATACCACAAGGGGAATCGACGTAAGTCCCTCCTAAGAGTGTATGTAGTTCCTCAACACGGGCCACAGGGGGAAGGTGGCATAAGTGCTTCCCCAGAGCACCTTTAGTTACGGATACGAGACTATAGAAGGAATTTACGGTGAGTGCTTCCTTAGAGATTCTATTCTAGAGCTGAACCAGAGGGTTGAGACTGTGTGTGCTTCCTAGAGGGTTACTTGTTCTGCTAGGTAGGACCAGAGGGGATAGACCGTGGGTACATTCCAGAGGGTTACCTTTTGTGTTTAGCTGTTTGCTTGTGCTAAGAGGTAGGACCAGAGGGGATAGGCCATGGGTACTTCCCAGAGGGTTAACTATTTTTGTTTACTTGCTTTGATTAGCTATTGATTGATATATGAATTGAATGCATTGAAATTGTGGATTGGTTACCGCTGATTACCTCCTTGTTTACTACTTCCTTTACTCATTACCTTCCATATATTCACTGACTGTTGGGCTCAAATCTTGTGGTGGTTTCGTACTGGGATTCAGTCTCACACCATGTTTGGGCCATGCTTTTGGGACCAAACATATTTTATTTCTACAGGTATAGATAAGGGTAGGTGCCCTTCTACTTCAGGTACATGACTGCTGTGGAGCTGGAGAGCATGAGACCAAGCTGAGGCTTACGATGCTGAGGATATGTTTATCTATTTTATTTTTTACTATTGTTTAGTATTTTTTTGTATTCAAGCATTGATATTTGTTGGGATGCATTCCCGGACATATGTATCATGCATCATTTTTATATATGTGCTCCAACTGTTTATTTATTCAGTCTTCCGCTATTTCTTGTTATTTGACATTACTATTGCTTACTCTATTGTATATTTTTTTACTTTCACTGTGTTACTCTGCCAATGAGTGAATAGTTTCCCCACTATCACACCCAAGGCCCTCGCTACTAGTCGGCAGCCTCTGGTGTTTGGAGAAATGCATTTTAGGCCATGTGACCAACTGAGTATGGGGCGTCTCTGGGCAGCTTCCAGAATTAGGACGTTACATTGATTTCCTTCACATTCATGATACCCTACAACTATGGTTCTGGATTTGATGTGATGTGATGTGTGGACCAGGTTTCTGTGGGTGATATGTGATGTTATGTATGGTCGAGGTTTCTGTGGGTGAAATGTGATGTGATGTGATGTTATATTCATGGAAGAGATACAGGTACAATACATTAAACATTGGGGAATGCAAGTGATAAATTAGTGGGAAAGTGGTATTGGGGGGCCTTGATTTATTATGATCTCAATGATAAATTATTATATTAGATGCATGATTTGGTGAGTGAGTCATGACGAGACTAGGTTTGGTTAGACTACCTGTATAGGTTCTTATTGGTTTTGTTATTTGTTTACATGTACTTTAGCATGATATTTTTACATTTGCACTTGAGTCCATGGATATTTACATACTGAGTATACCTGTTCTAATCACCCTACACATATAAACTATTTTTAGGTTTTTTGGATCACTTTGGAGATCGATTTGGACACTACTAGTTGGGTTTGAGCTTTTATTGAGTCGCTTCCATAAATTTGTCTTTTAGTATACTATTTGAGACTTTTATATGTATCAGTTCTACTTTATTCATGCATTGTGGGATGATTTTTAGTTTACCTTTATATTTTACACTGGAGTTATTTGGTGATTATTTATCCTATCTCCCGATCTTTTTTATTTATAGAGGGCAATTCCTCCAATACTATGATATTTTTATACCCTCAGGGCTAGTCACCAACCATGGGCTTATTAGGGGTAGGAATCAATGGTCATCATCTATCTCTCCTCATTGCGGTATCTTTGGTGGGAGGGGGTCATGAAAAAGTGGTATCATAGTCTTTTTATGAGATATATGATGATGTTTAGAGTCAGTCATTGATAGGTTTGTGTCGATTGGTATGGAAACAATGGAAGATGATCTTGGTGTGTGACATATGCTAGTAAAACTGGTTAGGACACGAGATTTTAGGGTCCCCCATGATTTGGTGAACAGACTCAGATATTATTTAATAACCAAGTGAGTGGGGCCAATTTTTAGGGTAGAGACAAAGGAGAGTTACATGCAACATGAAGACTCATGTTCATGTATGAATTGGGTGTTTTGGGAAAATAAAATGAATAAATAAATAACTGTTGATAAAATTACATTCTACTAGGCTGATGGTGTTATCCTTTATTTTATGAACGGATCACTCACATCATTCACGAGTTTCTTAGGAATTTGAAGTTCAACAGGATGATCCAATTAATCATTAGAAGTTTGACCCGATTGAGGAGGATGAGGCAAGAAAGTGGGATTTTTGTTCCTTTCAGCAGTAGGGTTTGGGTAAGTATGAGGGGGAGAGTATCTGATCTAGATTTGGAGCACTGGATAGAGGATCTCGAGATCTATTTTGGTATGATCTGAGTGCGAGCTATGTTTTGGGTATCGTTAGTAGTTAGTCAAATGTTGGGAGTCATGCATTAGTGGTGTATGTTGTTTTTGGTGATCCTAAGGAGGTATATGTGTTGTGGATAGACTTTCAAAAGTAGTTTTGGCTAGAGTTTCTATCATCGACAATGAGGGAATCCAAGAGGTTGGAGATTCTATCCCTCCAGTAGGGGAGTATGAGTGTACGATAGCTTGATATTATGTTCAAGGACATGCATCACTTTGCTCTATATGTTTTTCCAGATGAGGAATCTTGAGCATGATGTATGGATGAGGCTTTGGGCCCAGTGATCATGTATGCAATCACTTTATTTACCCTCCAGATGTATATATTGGTATATAAAAAACATGAGGTTATCAAGAATATTCTCTCCATAGGATTTGAACCTCATCAGGGTGGCTAGTAGTGCATTTTGAGGATCAAAGCTTTGGGCAGTGAGTCATGGGTGTTCAGGCAGTCAGGGTTCCGTTTAGTGGAGAATCGGTCTCTTTAGTTTCCTTCTTGACTATTAGTTACATGTGGTTTTTGATCACCTACTGGGGGTTTTAAATTTTTTATTTATACCTACAGGAGATATAGGAACCACTAAGATCATATTCTAACTAATTAAGGAGGTTAATTTCAGATGGTTGGTCTGGCCACTTTTCAGTATTAACAATTGCCTCTGAAGAAATATCAGTAGTAGGGATCGTAGGTTGTTGTTCAATAGCTAAGAGTAGATGTATTTGGTAAATATTAGCCTCATGATAGTCCCCATATATAGGGACCTAGGCTAGATAATGTCTATGGAGGATGGCATTTGAGAGGTATACATACAAGGCATGGTCAGATGCATGTGTTAAAGGCAACAATGCCAAGAGATTTGAGAGTAGTTTGAGGTATGATCAATTTATTGTCTACCATTGTGTGTGCATTTTTTTATATAGAATCCTCAAAATCCTTTCCCACAAATTATTTAGTGTATATGTTGGGGGACTAGATGTGGAGAGACTTACAGTTCCCCTAGTGTTATATAAACTGAATGGAGGTTAGACTTCTTTATTTGATGTGTGTTGGGGAAGTAGACTGATGATGGAGCAACAAAAATCAGTAGGGAACTTATTCTTATTATAGATACAATCATATAATATTATCCTTGGTATGGATTATTTTATTTTATGTGTGTAGTAACTAACTAGTTTTTGAGAATATTTTCATTTTCTAATGTGGAGGGACAGCGAGTGGAATTCATTGGTGAGTGAGGTTATCTGTTGGGTGTTAGGCAAGTAGAGCCAATTTTTTCATAATTGGATGAGATTTTGGTATAATCTTAGGCTGGGGGTGTTTCAAAGGTTATGAAAGATTTTCTAGATGTTTTCCAAGATGAGGTTATGGAACTCCCTCCTCAATGGGATGTTGATTTTGGGATAGAGTTGCATCTAGGAATGTCTTCAATTTCCATTTCTCCCTATCAGATAGAGACCATAGAGTTGTGTGAGTTGAGGCTATAGGGGAATGATATGATGAAGAGGGGTTTTATGTGAACTATTGTTCCACTGTGGGGTGATCCGGAGTTTTTTTACAAGAAGGAAGATAGTAATATAAGGTTGTGTATAGACTATAGAAGGTTGAATTAGGAAATGATCAAGAAATGTTACCCTATTCTGATGATCGATGACCCATTCAACAAGTTGAGAGGATATATCTAGTTCTCTAATATCAATCTATTGTATGGATATTACTAGTTTAGGGTAAAGGATTAGGATGATCAGAAGACTACATTCAGATGCCAGTATGGGGACTTCGAGTTTATAGTCATGTCATTTGGTGTTACAAATGCATCAACCATTTTCATGGATATTAGAAACTTCGTGTTCCATGAGTTCTTGTACTAGTTCACCATTTTATCTATCGATGATATATTGGTCTACTTGAAGTTAAATGAGCATCATTTAAAGCATCTCAGAGTTGTTTTTTAGGTCCTTTGACACCACCATATTTATGGGAAGTTGTCAAAGTATGGGTTTTGGATGTGAGAGGTACGTTTCCTTGAACATGTTGTATCACAGTAGGGTTTTTCCGTGGACACATCGATGGTTGAGTTAGTTTTTTCTTGGGAAAACCCATGAATGTGGTATAGTTCCATAATTTCTTTGGTCTCTCAAGCTATTATCATAGGTTCATACCTAATTTATCTTGAGTTGTAACCCCATTAATAGCATTAACAAGGAAATAATAGGATTATGTGTTGAATTATTAATGAAAAACATTGTTCGGTTACCTGAAGGAGAATTTGGTTAGTTCCCCAGTGCTTCAGTTTCCTAAGGAGGGTGTGTTGTTTGAAGTTTTCTGTGTAGCATCCCATCTAGGCTTGAGACGTGAGTTGATGCAGTAGATAACTTTTATCTCTTATGGGTCTAGGAATTTATATACCCATGAGTGTAACTATTCCAACCATGACCTGGAGTTGACATTAGTTGTGTTTACGCTAAATTTTAGGTGGAATTAATTCATTTTCAAGCAGTTTGTGGTTTTTATAGACCACAAGATCCTAAGATTTGTTTTCTCTCAGAAGGATCTAAATCTACACCAACAGAGGTGGATGAAGATTCTTCAGGATAATGATTTTTAGATCTCTTTCACCACATGGAAGGGTAATTTAGTTTCTGATGCATTAAGTCATAAGTCCCAAGAAGACGGGGCTCGGGATTCTTCGGTTGTTTGGAAAGAAATAGAGGAGCTCGTGGTAATACATCTTAATGTTGGGGAGAGAAGTGGATGATGTTGTATTCATATAATGACCATGGATTTGTCTTTGATGCAGTATGTGGAAGTGTATCAGTGGGGAGACTCAGAGAAATAGGAGATCCACGGTCATGTTGGCCATGGTTACGCTTCTAAGGGATGATCAGTGGAAGATTGAAACTTGGTGTTGTTCTAAGGGAGGTTATTTATTCCACATGTGATGCACAAGGGAGTTATCCATAAGTTTCATATCACACATTTAGTGGTACAACATGGTGTGATAAATATGTATTGTGGATTGAGGAGACATATTTGGTGGTTAGGGATGAAATGGTTAGTATTGGAGTTTGTGGTAAAATATCTTGTTTGTTAGTGGGTGAAAGTAGAGAACCCCATTCCAGAAGTTTTGTTGTAGTCCATATATGTACCTTAGTAGAAATGGGAGAAAATATCAATGGATTTCATCACAGGGTTTCCCCAAGCTCTGGGAGGATGTAGTGTAGTTTGGGTAATAGTAGGCTGACTAATGAAACCAGCTCACTTCCTAGCGATTCATGAGTCAAGTGTCATGAAATTTTTGGTGAGGTGACACATGGATGATGTGGTTAGGATTTATGGGGTACCAAGGAACATCATCTCTGATTAGGATCTTCATTTTACCTCATTATTCTATAGGGGGTTTCAACATTTTTTTTCTCTTAAATATACCTTAGCACTACATTCCACCCTCAAATAGATGAGCAGACAAAGTGAACCATCCAAACACTGAAGGATATGTTACGGTCATGTGTCTTGTAATTTAGTGGATATTGGGTATAACACATGACTTTGGTTTAGTTTTCATACAATAATATCTATCACCAATCCATTGGTATGAATCTATTTGAGGCATTGTACAAAATATTGTGTTGTTCTTCATTATGCTGGATAGAGGTTGGTTAGTTGATAGTTCCTAGTTCCGATGTGGTGTAGAGAATGACTGAGAAGATCCAATTTATTTGTGAGTGAATGAGGGTGGTGAAATAATTTCATAAGGTCTATGATTATTATAGTAGGATTCCCATGGAGTTTGAGGTTGGAGACTCTGGTATCTTGAGAGTTTCTCCCCGGTACGGGCTATAGAGGTTTGGAATATGGTAAGCTTTATCCTACGTTTGTTGGCCCCTTTATGGTGTTGGGGCGAGTTGGTGAGGTAGAATATAATTTGGAATTTCCACCTTAGTTGGGGAGGATCTATGATGTCTTCCATGTGTCTCAACTTGTTCAGTATCTTCATGAAAACTCCCACATTATTTATTAGGGAGATTTGGATATCGAGGATGACATGATGTTCATGGAGCATCCAGTAGAGATCTAGGATCGTCTAGAGATGGTTTATTGCAGGTGTACACTTACCCTGGTTCATGTGTCATGGAGGTATGGGGGCTTGGATGAGAGTACTTGGAAGAGAGAGATGCAGATGCTTTCCCAATACCAAGAGTTGTTTCGACCCTTGCTTTGTTCTATTCTGTTTTGGATGATGTGATTTTTGGATCTTGTTATGTTATGACATATGCTATTTTCCATGATGAGTTCTTAATGATAATGTTTACTACATATGAAAAGGGGAATACATGAATCTTAATTAAGATTCTTTATACTATGATGCAAATAAAATTGTGTAGGTGACATAGTGTATTCTAAATCAGATAATATCTTGACATTAAAGGTGAAATTTCATAATTCTTGTGTTTTGAATAGTTTTGTGTTTGTATTGGAAGATGTTGGTTTGGTCTGTGTGGCGATTGTGTGATGGTTGTGTGGAAATATGGTGGTTTTGGCTGGTATCAGATGGTGTAGTGTTGTGCCCAGTGAGAGGTGGTGATTTGGAAGTGCAATGTTTTTAGTGGGTGTTTTAGTTGGTGTGTTTATATGGTGGTAGCATTCAGGAGTAACAAGATCCTTGAAAGGTATCTTATGGGGTGGTAATTTGGACCCCTTTATTTTCCCATGTTTAGTTTTGATTCTCGAGGACAAGAATCATTTGAGAGGTATCTAAGGTGATGGTATGTACCATCCGTGACCATTACTTTACTGTTTGGGTAGTTGGAGGCATCCATAGGGGGTCTAAAGGGCTTAGTGGAGATGGAACTGCTGAGTGATACAACAAGTGGTTCACGATGTGAACCAGATTTATGATGTGAATTGAAGGTGCATGGATTGTATAGATACTCAGTTTTACAACTTTTATGTGGGAGGGGGGGGTTGAAATGTATTAACACCATAAAAGGTGAATTCACAACATGTAATTAAATCAGGCTGAGGTGATGTGAATTTTGGTGGAAGTTGTAATTTTGGAAAACCCATGGATTACACATCGTGAAAGGGTTTCATGATGTGAAAGGGTGGGTTATAGGTTTTTAAATTCTTTTTAGCCTATTTTTATTCATTCATCCATACCCCTTTCTCTCTCATTCCCAAGTTAACCCTATGAGATTTTAGAGGATCTTCTAACCCTTAATCCCTTACTTCTATTATTAGGTTTGGATGGATTCCCATTGGATATTTGTGGTGAGTTATCCTCTCATTCTCATGGTTTTCCTTCTGTTATTCTATAGAGATCTGATGCGATGGTGTGGTTTTGGTTTTGGGTGTGTATGGGTTGTGTTTTGACAACGCTTTAGTGTGTCATAGGTTAATCCATGAGTTCCTTGTACGGTGGTGGTTTCTAGGTATTTTATTCTTTTCTCTATGGTGCATATGATATTAGAAAGCTTCCTTGAGGTAGGGGATCATTGTTCTCACCCTTTAACAATCTATGATTGGGATTTGTATGTTTTTCTTACCTTTCTGTGGATAGTAAGGGTTAGTGTAGTCATATAATTAATTTTTATAGTTGATTTGATGGTAACGGGTATTTGCCTCATGCTTTATTGCTTTGATATGTATATTTATGATATTATTCATGTCTGTTTCCAATTCTGAAAATAATGACTGTTGTAAGACTTATTTTCACAGTAGTTGTTATTCTGCAATAACCCTTTTTGTGTTGTTGTGTAACCACACCCTAAATAAATGGGTAACAAATATATATTTAGATAATAAACTGGTTGCCCCTAGATTTTTTGGTTTGAGTGATAATTCTCATACTAAATATAGAAGATATGTTATGATACCCTTGAATAATTGTGGATACTGGTTTGTGATACTATTGTGTATTCTTGTGCTTGTTGTGTTGTCCTACGTGGTATGAGCTATTGTATGGTGATGGAGGTGAATTATTGGGCCTTGTAGTGTGTGGGGATATGATATGATGGTTGGTTATCATGGATGCGATGTGGGAGTTTTTGTGATGTGGTGTGCATAGTTGTGATGTGGTTATGGTGTGTTGTGTCATGATGTACGGTGGTGATGATATGTGGTGGTAATGTGTGGTTGTTTCATATGATGGTTATGTTGTGAGACATGGTTGTGGCACTGTGGTTCTGGTGTGTGACTGTTTGGGTTGTGTGATGGATGAGATGTGTGGTTTTTATGGTGAGATAGTTTGGATGATGTGACGCAACAATGATGCTGAATGGGTGGTGTTCTAGCAGTGGTTGTGTGATTTGGGCTAGTTGTAGACTGGCATGGTTGAGATAGTTTCCCGGTAAGAAAAGGGATAGATTGTGATAATTAAGAAAACAAAATATGCAGGTAAATAAACAAGGTGTATTGGAAATAGATATGTGATAAATGTAATAAACTGAATTGAATGAATGAATGAGTACTGTAATGTGAAATTAAATGGATAACTAACACATGCAGTGAAACATGTAATTGAATGTTGGAAATTTTGTGTGTCTTATGTGGCGGTTATGGGGTGTTGCATATAACGGTGTAAAAAATTGAGATAGTTTATGTGTTATATGTTATGGCGATGTGGTGTGCACTGGTAATGTTTATGTGAACACATAGTTTGAGTATTGTGTGCTATCTATATATCATTTATGTTTATGTTATTTTATACTCACCCCACCCGAGTTGGATAACCTTACCAACGCTCAGTGGTGATGAGTTCCAGGTGTCTTCCTAAAATCTAGGATGTTAGTGATAGAGAAGGCTGGCTAACCCCTCTCCCACACTCTTCCTTCAGTAGTAGTGCTATGGGTTTGTGTTAGAGATTTCCCATTGGTGATGTGTGGCCTATGTGTTGGTAGGTGTGATGTGGTGTGATGTGTTGGTTCATGTGTCAATAGTTGACACATGGTGTGGTGTGATGTGATGTGTTGGGCCAAGTGTCTACAAGAAAAACATGATGTAGTGTGATGTAATATGTAGTGGGGGTCATGCATGGTATAAAGAAGACACGAGGTTGATGTATTTCATGTTCACGATAACCTACTTATCTGGTTCTAAATGCGAGGTGATGTGAAGTTTGGATTAGGTGTCTACAGGCAGGCTGTATGTGATGTTATGTGTGGCCTAGGTGTCTACAGGCGGGATATGATTTTATTTGATATATGCCGAATGGATGGTAGCATAGGATGTTTGACATTGAGGTGTAAGAGTAGAAAATTAATGGGGAAGTGGCAGTGGGATGCCTTGATTTGTTATGATCTCAATGATATATTTTTATATTTGATGTGCGATTTGGTGAGAGATCCATGGTGAGGTTGAGTTTGGTTTCATGAACTGTATATGTTCTTATTGGTACTACCATTTTTTCAATGGCACTTTAGCATGATATTTCCACATGTGTAGTTGAGGCCTTGGATATGTCCCTACCGAGTATAACTGTTATGCTCACACTACATACATAAACTATTTTCCATCTTTACAAGAGGACTTTGGGGACCGAGTTGGACATTACTAGCTGGGTTGGATATGATATTGAGTCACTTCCATAATTTTTTATACTATTGGAGACTTTTATATCTATTATTTCTGATTTATTCATGCATTGTGTCATGGGTTTTGGTTTACCTTTATAGTGTATCCAAGAGTTTTTTGGTGATTATTTATCCTATATAACAATCTTGTTTAATTTATAGAGGTTAATGCCTCACATGCTCTGATATTTTATACCCTTGGTACTAGTCTTCTACCTGATGATTACTAGAGGTAGTATTTAGGGTTCATCATCCCTCTCTCCTCATTGTAGTATCTTTGATAGGATGGGGTCATGACAACCTTTATGTGACAATAATAAAGATATTGGTCGGGAAAAGGAACCTCTATCTCATAAAAGGACAAAACACATCCTTCAAAAGTTCCATCTCATTTAACACATCATTGAGAGGGTCGATGTCAAGATCTATTTGGTATCTATAAAGACGAATATAGTGGATCTATTGATGAAACTGTTACTGTAGAAAAAGAATAAATGTCATGTCGAACCTCCTAGAATAAGATAATTAAAAATTTGGATGTAGTGGTTGTAAAATGAATCATGATTTTATAATAAAATCTATCATTGTTTATCATTCACTCATGCATTGAAATTAATATTACATGAATTGTGGAATGATAATATTACCTCAAAGTAAAAATTTTAATTTTCTCTAATCAATGATCATCAAAGACTATTTTAGGTTGTGATGATATGTTTATATTAGTGTGAGTAAAAGACTTGTAAGGTAATAATTAGAGATTTATTATTTTTATTGACCTGTAGTGACCTAAATTTTTATTATTTGAACCTTTAGAATATTTCAAATAGTATTTTCGAGATGGTTTTTTTTGAGTCAGTGTGAAGCTTCAAGCATCACAAATCCTCAATAATAATATACTTAAACTAATAAAATATTTTTAGTTTAGAAAAACCTGTCAATGAATTATTAGAGTTTCTACTAATAGAAACCATAGATTGAAAATCTAAGACTGAGAATTAGTTTGGAATGAATGTTTTTCCCTAAGAGCAGTGTAATTTTCATTTGAACTAGGGTTTCAAATGGCATGCTTCTGTGGGTGTATTAATGAATAAATTTAATCGAATTAATCAATAAATTATTTAATTGATTATTAGATCGTTTGACATAGAGATTCCCAATTTAATTTTCTCCAACATATCTCACTAAGGCTAGATGCTATAAAACATAGATTAAGAGAGAGGGGATATAAGGACATCAAGAAAAATTTAGAGAATTCACAGGACAAAAGAATTCAATTTTTATTAGAAATTATCAACAACAACTATCACAGATGTGTTGTTCATATACAATCGATCTAATCTTGAGATAAGTCTTTGTTATTTCTATATCACTATGTATTCACGATTTTGATCATGAACTAATTATTCTTGAATTTATTTATTAATTTTCGGGCTATTTTAATTATCTTCTTTTGTTTTTTGTCTAGAATTTATGACCCTAAAATACTTTCTTTATGTTCTATAGATTTTTCCCCAATAATTAGTGATTCAGATTCATAACTATCTCCATTTAATTTAACTTATGATTTTCCCTTGATTTCTCCTCCCATTCTTCACATGTTCATTTCCAAGATTTGTTATGGCTGGAGATTCAAAAAATCTTGGTTTGGATCAACATGTGATCAAATTTTGAGACCTCGATAAATTGATTTAGGTCCAATAGTGAAGATTGTGGCATGTGAGAGGATCATCAGGCAACAGTGGACCCCTGGAGATGTGCTGGTGCATGGTCCTGAAGAGAAGCAACGAACCATGTTTCAAGGATTTATGCATAGAAATTGCATTCTCTATTTCTGATGAGATATGGTTGGAGATTAAACATTGGAGGCATGGAATTTAGGGATGAGGCATTTAAAAAATCTCAGGGTTCAATCAGAGGTGACAACAGATAAGATTCGAGCATGCAACAAATTATGGGAGAAGAACACACATCATGTACTTCTCTAGCGGTGAAATTAGAGTTTCTAAAATATTATAAATATCACATGATGTGTTGAGTGGATTCAAATACCATGTAGTGGGAAAAATTTGTGGACCACCCACCATGTGTTCATGGTGGAACATCGTGTAGTCAGAGACTACATGACTTGTTTGGATGGTAGTATATGCTAAGCTCCCCTATGAACATCACAGGTCGTGTACCAACTTGGACACATCGTGTACCTCAACATGATAGATACTTGTGTATTCGAGATGCACTTAAAGTTCCCAACTGATCCCATATTCCATTTACATCATCTAGTGTAGTTTGAATCCACATGTCTTTAGGAGGGAAGTACATGATGAGGATTCCCTATAAGGGCTACACACCATTTACCTCAATGTACATGCCTTGTAATTTTCTAGCCTTAGTGATTTTTTCTATCTCATTTCTTAAAAATTTGATTAGGGTGTGAATGTGGTCTATATTGAGAATTTTTCTACATAGAACATGATGGTGAACTTATCTTCAAAATCATAGGTGAGACATGAAATGTTATAATCATATAATCTCATTAGCTTTATAGGGTTGATTATTGGGATCAAGCAGGGTGATCAAAGCATTCTTGGGGCTGGTAATCCCCTAGAAGCAAGTTTATGTTAGGTTTCAAGTCTCCCATAGTAAAAATAGGTTTAAGTACTCCCCGGTATACTTAAATTGTAAGTCCTATATTTATAGGAAAATTACTCCCTCATCTAAGAGCTCAGACGAAGTGTGGGTCCTCTACTAGGGTTGGTTACTCCCTCAACCGATACTTATCCTATGGCAAGAATTTGGTCAACCATGAAACTATTAGAGTTTGGAACTCCCCCATATAATCGGGGCCCAAATGCTATAACAATTGAGTTGGGTACTCCCTTATTAGATACACATCAATTTATGAGGTGCGAGTCCTAAATTACAATTTCTGAGAGGTGATGTGTGTTTTCTCATACCTGGGTAGTTATGATAACAAGGGTTAATACTTCCTTGACCAACATCTATCCTTGACCAGGGTGTGGGTTTACCTATATATTTCTCAAAAAATAACACACAAATGGTGTATAGAAAGACATGGTACTCCCTTGGCTGGCATGTATTCTTCAGTGAGGATAAGGTCATCCTACATGGGTTCCAGTGGCGATGTGGAAGGTTGGGAAGATCAGATTATTAGAGGATTTTGACTCATCAAGAACCCCTTTGTTTCTTATGAGATGTGATATACAATTGTTCAATAGAATTCAGACTTTGTGGTCTTTTCAATACTCCAAGAATCCCTAGTTTCCCGATAGATTTTACCTTCAAGTATTGGAGTTGAATGATCTAGGAATTATTTGCATCTTTGATACTTCTAGATATTTAGCATGTCTAGATAATTTTCTGGTCTTATTCCCCATTATTTTCTCTACCAATGTTTGAGATAACTTGTTTCTTGATTTTCATTTTTGGTTTTAGGGTATTCATGTTTATAATCACCCATGCATGAGTGTTATTCTCATAAGAATGTTAGTGGTCAGTTAATTTATTTTATCCCATGTGGTGGTAAGACCTTCAGATGAGATAAGGATTTGGGATCATAGGCTTGGTGATACTTTCATAGATTGAACACATGTTTCTATTAAGGCCTTAATTCTAGATGAACTAGAGCCGATAACAGTGATGATGAAGAAGGGTGTTCTTGTCATGAATAGTTGTGTATCGAGATTTTTTAGAGATCCAACATCCATAAATGAAGAAAATACATGAGAATGAGGGTTGTTTCTATATGATGTTGTTTTGTGAGGTTATTTATTATGGAGAACCAACTTTTTATTTTTAAAGGGAAAAGAATTTAATGGTAGGTAGTATTTATCAACCAATATTTTTATTATTGGAACCTTTAGAATATTCTGATAGTGGTTTTGAGATGGGTCTCTGATTTATTGCGAAGTTTTGACCCATATAGAGCCAAATAATAATATATTAAAAAATATATATTATTTTTAGACTGTGAAAAAGTGTTAGTGAATTATAAGTTTTTTCTTCTGATCCAGTCCTTAATTAGAAAATCTAAGGCTATATTTTCATCCAAAAGAAGGGTTTTAACCTAGTAGTAGTGTAATTTTCATTTACGTCTGGGTTTCCAAGGTCAGGCTGTCATGAGTGGATTTATTAATCAATTTAATTTTTATAATTAATTAATCAATTGACTGATTATTAGATAATTCGATGTATAGATTACCTATTTAACTATCTCTAAACTCCCATTCTAGGGTTGACTACCATTATCCCTAGTTTGAGATGGACAGAGGGAGAGAAAGAGAGAGAAGGAAATCAAGGGAGATCTACAGAACTGAGGAACACGATTCTTCATAAAAAAATTTCAATGATAGCCGATGTGGATGATTTCTTCAAAAAATATTAATCTAAGCTTGAGGTCGAAATTTTTTATTTCTATATATATTTGTCTTCATAATTTTTATAATGAATTAATTATTTTTGAATTGAATTCACAATTGCATGGCCCTGTATATTATCTACTTTTTTTTGGTATGGAATTTATGATCTTCTGCGACCTTATTTTTGTTCGAAATATTTTACTCCTAGTAATTGGTAGTTGGGCTTTGTAACGATCAATGTTGACTTCTAACTATAATTTTTCCTTGATATAACTTATCGTTCATTGGGTGTTCATTACTGGCTATCTCCATGGTCGATGGGTTGACAAATATTGACAAAGATAAACATGCGGTCAAATTTTGGAACAATGAGTGATTGATTTGGACATGACATCTAAGATCAAGGCATGCAAGAGAAGCATTGGGTGACGATGGACCCCTTAAGGAGTGATGGTGATGGATCCTGAAGAGGAGTGATGAACTATATGCCAAGGATTCATGTGTAGTGATTGTGAAATCTGTTTCTGGTGATAGATGAATGGATATAAACATTTAGAGGCACGAAATACATGGATTATGCATTTGGTGAATATTTAATCTTGATTGGAGGTGTCACCAGTGAAGATCTGATCTATCATGAATGTGGTTTTATTTTGAGGTATTTTCTATTTAATTTTGGACTTATATTTATTACATGGTTTTACCAGGTGTTTTTGAAAAAAATGGCAGTTTTTGGACCCAATAGTAGGTGGTGCATGGTTGGTTCATAGTTAGTCAAAATCGTGCACCCACCAAATGGAAACCGTGAGCCCTGGACAGAGGCTGTGTCTAGGTTTCATGGCCTACAACATGAGCGTATGGGATAACCATGCTCCTAGGACAATGGATATTTCAATGGTGCATAGACCAAGAACACGAGTGTTATTCCCCACTAGGAAAACCATGTGACCTCTTTTCCTTTTAGACAGAGGAACCATGTTGCTGGTGCACTTTCTAATAGACCGTACAACCAAACCGTGCGACCTACAATATTTTGAAAAATGTTGTAATTAATATTCTACCCTACCCAATTTAAACCCAAAATCCCCCTTGGCTTTCACCATTCAACCTCCCCAACCCTGGTGTGTCTCCCCCTCTTCTTCCTCTCCCTTGGGCTCTATTTCATAGGCGATTTGGCCTTGGATATTTACGAAATCATCAAGTAAGCCTCTCCTTTCCTCTTCTATTCCTTATTCTTGTTCCATTACTTATTCTTTATTGGGTTATATCTTCTCAAGTGAATTAGTTGACCTAAAGTGGGTTCAACATTGTTCTTTTGAAGTAGATATTGATGGTTTTGGTGTGATCTTTCCTTTATAGGGTCTCTACTTGGTGCGGTTACAGGTTTCAACATGTTTCCAGATGTTTCCAAGAAATCAGTTGGTGGTTCTTCTCTTTGATGTTGTTTGATTATTTTAGTATGCTTTATATGGTTCTTAAGTGAGTTCATTGAATTTTTTTGGTGGTTAAAGTCATGTTTTAAAAGGGTTTTGGTGTGAATAAGGGTTAAATAAAGATTTTCCTATAAAACTAGTTTTTTTCATGTGTGTTTCTAATGTTAGAAGTGTGTGTGTGTAAGAAGTGATTCATGTGAAATAAGGGATGAAATTAATCATAAGTTAATCCTAGGTATCTAGGTGGGTAGACTAGGTCTAGTAGATTAGGCGAGTTCGAAGGGCCTCAGCTTGGTCTCCCTAACAAGATTGACGTAACAACACTCACTAAACATATATGATATGGAGGATGGAGGATTCAGTAAGGTCATATTTCCAGGGATATGGTTTGATCATTGAGATTATGAGTATCCTAGGACCCAACTAACCCCATTGACATATGGATTTCCCATTGTAATCATGATATTCTATCATTCAACTTGATATTGTTTTTACTTTTCTTTATAATTTTCAAAGAATATTTTATTAAAACTATATCCTTGTTTTTTCATAAAAAATACAATGGTAATTTTTCTCATGATTTTAATGCATGGAATATCTTTGAGTGGTATCCTATTTGGCATTGGATTACACCATACACACACCCTCAGGTGTATTTGTACCTTATTATGTTTAACCCAGGTAAAGGAAAGGTTCCCTGTGGTGGTGACGATGGTTCTATTTGTTAGTGGTTCCTCTTTTGGTAAGCATTGGTAGCGGTGGAATGAGGGTGTTGACCCTCTTATTACAAGGAGGCTTGGTGGTTTAGTTGGATCCCTTTTCCTTTTTGGTATTTTGGTATTTGGTTGTAAATTATAAAATGTTTAACTCTTGAAGTAGCACAATATTGTGATCTATTGAAAATTAGTTATTGTTATGATGTGATATATCAGTATTATGGGTTGTTTATAGTGGATTTATAAAGACCAAATCATTCCCCCATCTGATGCTTGATTCCCATGAACTAGTTTACAGTCTGTAGGGATCAGAAATTTCCTTCGAGCCTTATCATGGGCTCAGTTGAGTGTTGGTTTGGATGGAATCACAGCTTGGTTAGTGACACGAGCATGCTTCAAATTCTAGGAAAAGTACATGACCACACAACTTTTGGTTTATAAGAACACACGTCGTGTACTTATATGGATATACCACAATATTTTTGGAAGATTTTAATTATCACACAACCTGTTCAGTGGATTAACACACCATGTATTAGTCAACATCCATAGACCACACACCGTGTGTACACAGAGGTATTTTGTGTAGTAGGAGACTATATGACTTGGCTAGATGATAGTACACACCATGTACCATTCTGAGCATCACACACCATGTACCTGACGATGAAACTAACCCATGAATTCGAGATACACACCGAGTTACCAATTGGTCCCACATGCCATGTACATTGTAGTGCGCATCATGTTGGTTTAATTCACACAACATGTGAAGAGTAGTATATAATGAGTATTTCCTATAGGGGATACACAACATGTACCCACATCGTGTGCCCCTAAGGTACATGTCATGTACATTTCCTTCCATGGTGGTTTTTTGTATCTCCTAGATAAAGACTTGGATTTTGTCACATGATTAGTCCATACTATGTGTTTTTCTATGTAAAACATGATGGTGTGCTTCTCTTCAGCATCAGAGGTGAGATGTGAGGAATTTTGAGCATATTATTCTACATATCTCAGTAAGGCCTATGTTAAGGATCATGCAGGGCGATCAAAGTGTTCTTATGGTTGGTACTCCCTAGTGGAAAGCTTATTCCAGGGCATGAGTCTCACATATAACAGATAAGGTTATTATTCCCCCATATATTTGGGCTATAGGTCATCCATTAATGGGATCAGTGCTCCCCCTCTTAGTGTTTTGGAAATTCTAGGATTCACAATGACATAAAATCTTTACAGATGAAGAATAAATAGAAACAAAAGAAGATGAATATGAATATGAAAAATTATGCAAAGATTTATGTGGTTAAAGAAATGATCCATACATCCTCAAAAAGGTAGAAAAATTCATTATAATCAGGAGTATAATTATATGGTTTTTTAGAGTTTCTCTCACACACACAGAAACCCAAGCTAAAATGAACTAATAATGAAGATGAAACACTATGACACCAACTAAATAGTATGTTCACTGTGCTATAGTGACTGATGGATGGAAGTATGCACTGATATAATGCTACGGCCACCCAAGTCCAAGTTAAAGCAATGTCGGTGGGAAGAAGTCCACAAAGCTATAGTGACTTGCAACATGTTACTCTAGTAAGTCTGCACTGCTACAGTTCCCTATCAGTTTCTTCAGTCAGCTCTTCTAGAGTTGGTTAGAGATACTAAAGTTCCCCAAAATTTGGGTTGGGAGGATTCATCCCCTAGACCTGAGAAGTAGGGGCATGTTTCCCCATTGAACCCCTAATGAGCTCACAGTGGAGCTCAACTTGTGATAGTTACAGTTTGGTGTGTAGTATGGGACACTATCATTTAGCCCAACATCATCCAAACAGACCGGGCTACACCAATCGAACACTAAGAGATCATATGAGGTGTGGGTTCTCCACTGGGGTTAGTTAATCCCTTGAAAAATACATATCATTTGGCGAGGAATGGGTTCCCCACATGACATGTAGAGTTCCATATACTCAAGGCACAGGTCTCTGCCCATGAAGTTGGGTACTCCCTCATTTTATTCGCATCACTCGATGAGGTGCGAGTCCTCCATTACAATTTGTAAGAGATGACATGGATTTTATCATAGATGGGTTGTTATAATAGTAGTGTTTAATATTCAATTTAATGATATATATCTTTAGGGTGTGGGTTCCCCTATAGATTTCTCGAATGATAAAACAAAAATAGTGGATGATAAGACGTGGTACAACCTTGTACATCACGCATGCTTTAGTAAAAATCAGATCCTCTTACAGTTTACAATATAATGTGGAAGGTTGAACAAATCATATTCATCAAAGGTTTTGACACAATGGGAACTCCTTGGTTTTCTTTAATATGTGGCATAAAATTGGGCCATTTACTTTGGTCATTATGAGATTTTCGGTACTCTGAGAATTGATAATTTCTTGAGACACGACCTTCAAGAATTGGATTTGAAATGGCTTGGATTTCATTACATCATGACACTTTTATTGATTGAGAATATTTAGATCCTTTTCTCATCATAATCCATGTTTCTTTCCTCTATTGGAGTTTAAGGTTACTAGTTTCTTTCCATTAATTTATGGTTTTAGATCATCCAGCCATGTATCTTTATACTCACCCATTCACGGGCGTTGTGTCCACATGTGTTATGTTTTTTCAGACAATACATGGTTCATAGGTGGAATTAGTGGACATGAGCCTATATTTCTTGTTCGGAGTTAATGTTTGGAGAGTCTTGGCAACACAAGGTTGAGCATGGTGGTTTATGTTGGTGGTTGTGACTACTCTGGTTAGGGATCGATCGAGGAATACACATAATGAGGATGATCTTCCCAGAGTCTTGTGTCTGTCAGATTCAAAGGTGTATTGATGTAAAATTCCTTTAGTATTTAACTATGTGGTATTGTGAAAGTATTTGAATTCTCATGTATGTGTTGCATACAATTAAGTTATATATATTCTGCTATTTTTGTTGGTTATTTTATTCATTTTAGATATATGATTTTTTCAGGTGGATATAGGCTAGTGACTCTCACATTGTGTGATATACTGTAAGGACTCAATCATAAACATCACATAATATTGTGTCTTTGGACTAGAATTCACTTTCTTTCATTCATGAAGATATTCTATGTATATAATTTTAGATAATTGAGTAATAATTATTATATAAAAAACTCATAAATGACAAAGTGTAAAAATTCTACTCAATATCCATTTTTACCACAATATAAAACGTTTAGAATGTAACACATTTTTTATTCTTGAAAAAACTCCATGAATTTTAACTTGACTTATTTATTTTTACCCATACTTAAACCCTATGAAAAACATTTTAAAAACATTACATGAGCACAAAATCTAATTAAGGTACATGAAAAATAAAGAAAGAAACACATTAATCCATTTTAAAAACATGATATCATAAAAGAGTTTTCCGTTAACATAATAAAATTTCATTTTAAAAAATAATCATTTACTTACACCTGAAATCAGAACTCCTTCCCAAATTATTTTATATATCAATTTATAATAAATAAAAAATGAAAAATTTTAAACATGAGGGTTTCTTAGAAAACACAAGAACCCATAAAAAATTCTTAAAAACACATATTTTTACCCAAAAGTGAATAACTATTTATTTAAAAAAACGATGTATATCTTTCCTTTTGAAATAAAATTAAATATATGAAAACATATAAAAAATCATAGAAAAGTCCTGAAGGTTTCTTTAGATATCATTTTTATAGAACCCTTACAACTGAAATAACCATATAGCTGACTTCCAACATGATTCACCAAAGAATAAAATCATTACCCAATACATTGGTGTTCTATTTGGGAACACCCATCGTATAAGATATATTGGGATCACTAGTCATCATGAGATATATCAAGGTCACCATTCATCATAAATGATGTATAAGGACCATATCATGAATAAAACATTTTATGTTTTCATCTTTTCATTATAAAACCATTGATTTTTTTAAACCCATATGAAAAACACCTTCAGATATTAAAATACATTTTCTGTTCAAAACCCATTTTCAATGCTAAAATAACCATAAGGATGGGAAAGAGGGTTTTTCTATGTAGAAAATATGAAATATTATAAATGAAGATGGAAGTCAAATAATTTTTACGGAGTTAGAAAAATTCATTATTGTCGTATACATTAAAATAGAACATTCATTTTGTATTTTGTAAAGAAAGTAAAAAATATTCCATAAATTGATTAATTTTAAAAACCTTTATAATAAAGTAAAAATAGATATAATGAATATTTTATAATTATTTTATTCCCATATAAATACACTATAATATATTTTTAAAAATATGGACTTAAAAGAAAACGAGTTGGAAGAGAAACATTAAAAGAATATTTTTAAAAGAAACTCCCTTACCTAGAGTCTAACTTGTCATGTATGTTGTTTATATTAATGAATAAAAAAACTATTTTAATTATTTACATTATTAAGATATTTTTTTCATGATTTTTATAAATTTTATCATGTTTTAATCAATTAATTAATCAACTATGTTCACATTATATGTTTTGATGATATTCAGATCTTATGTACAAAATGAATTTAGTTCGTTGACTATGGTAGAATAATTTGTTATTAAATCATCAAAAGAAGAATAAAAATGACATAATTATCATTTTTATATATCAATTAAAATTTTATAACCAATCATGAAATATGGTTATGAAAAACAGATTATATTACAATTATGGAGACGGTAGGCCATGTTGGAGTTGGCGGCCAAAAACCAACTACTTTGTATGTTATTCATTAATAAATACCCTATCACATATGGATTGTTCTTCTACATGGAAATGTATGTGATAATGACCTAATGATACCTATTGTAATAAAGGGTCATATTAGATCCCTGCTATGATGAGAACCCGGAAGTGATATAACACTGTTCTTGAATATATTTTCTATATACAGATGATGTTATTTGAGGGACAGAAATAATACAGGACATTAGGGAAAAGGAATCATAAAAATTTGTGGCATATTCTCATGGTGTGCGCCCTTGGTAATATCTAAGAGGATATTCTGAGAAGGAGACTTGCTAACAGGAAATACACATTTCATAGTGTCATTGGATGTTTCTATCTACGGACATGTGTATTAGTCCTTAGACATTAAGATTATTATTAATGGGTATTACAACTCACTCACTTAGATGTATTGATGAAAACTATGATGGAACACTATTCAAAACATGGTAGGATATGTTGGGTGCATCATGATTAATACTAAATTAATAGATAATGCATGAAGGGTTTTTCCCTTCTGTTCTATAACAGAAGAATATATCTCCTGAACTTTGATGGAATTTATATAGTCTAAATAAATCAATTTCCATGGTAATGAATGGGAGTGTTCAATTTTAGAAAGTAAAAAAATGAATAATCGAGCATATGGGTTGATGGAACTTGCATGTAACCCGCTTGATTTGAGATATCGAGACAAAGAGATTACATTACACAACAAGCATTCGTAAGAGGTGACACATCATTGCAGCATTAACTTCATTCTCTATGGGTGCCTTTGTGTGTTTCTAGATGCTAACCATGGACTTTAGGTAGGCTCTGCCTAATCCCACTGAGAAAGAGGCCTATAGGGTCACACACTATGTGTGACCAAGTATCTCAGTTAAATATTAATTTAACAAATTGAATAAAGATTATTCCAGGTTATGGTTTAATAATTATTCATGGATGCCTGATCATATTTATTTCACCACTAGTTATTCGAGATAATATATTGTGGGAGAATTTATATATTTATTATCGTGTAATTTAGTGATCTTTATTTGAGAAATAAATAGCTATTATTAATGGTCTAATAAATGTGGTCGAGGAAATAAATAAAATGAACAAAATTACACACTGTGTATATTAATATACATGTCATTTAATATTTATAGGAATTTGTGTGAAATAATATTATTTATTTAATTAAATAATATTAGGTGTAATTCGATGGGTGCATTTCAAGTAATAAAGATTGTCAACTGTTATTATTAGACATGGTGTCTTACTAAGAATAAAATGAAATGAATAAATTATTTCGGGTAATTAATTCATTTTATTATTCTAAATAATTAAAATCCCAATTATATAATTCTCATTAGCCTAGCCATTTTTGGGGTTGTGCATAATGGATCTAGAGAAAGCTCTGAAGTCAAGAGATAATTCTTTTCTTCCAAGAATTCTCTCAAGGTACGAGAGAGATCCTCCTCCACCGGATCAATGAGAGCGCTTTGCAACCTGTTCTCAGATCGATCAAAGGAGGACATTGTAAAAAAATGATCTTCTACACTAGCACCCAGATATCCCTTCAGTAATGTACAAAGATACGTGGAGCACATGTGGATCACCGCTAGATGAATCCTATTCTTGGATTCTATGACGCAAAGATGGATCACATCAGATCATGACCGAAAACCTCAACAGGGAGAGAATTCCCTAATGGTAATTCATGACTTTTAATTAAATTATTTATATCCAACATATGATGATTCTATCTATAGTCATGGGACTCCCTTCATTTCTTTCATTAATCATTCTATTTTGAATATCTAACATTTTATTATCTCGATGGATCTCATATTGATTGTTTTTAATGGAATAATTAATGTTGGGAACACCAACCAATGTGCTTCCACTACGCCCAGAACATAAACGCGGTATCAAAGGGGCCATGTCGTTGATTATAATTATTTAGTTTTGTGTTGGTGATTTACACATTTAATAATTTAGTTGTTTCAATTAAATTTAATCATTCTATAAATCTGAATCTCGAGATCTATTCCTCTTATTATGTATCTAGTTAACCTTACAAAAACAATTTTTCTTTTAATTTTGATTAAAATAAAATAGAGGTTCTCATACAGAGGTGCCAAAGCTTCCTGGGATCAAAACACTAGAACACCGCGTGTATTCGGTAGTACATGCCATGTAGTATAGGTTTCATGCATCGGGATGTCCCGCCGAACAATGATGTGTCATTGGATTCTATCTAAGTCATTAAGAATCCGTGTGTCGACCAGGAACAGGTGGAACACGGTTTCTAGATTACATGCTGCATGGCCCACTGAACATGGCGTGTAGTCCCTTCAAGTTAGGTTTGGACTGTGTATCCCGTACATGACTTAACCGGATAGTAACAGTGTAACTCGGATACTACACGGTGTGCATCCCACTGAACATGCCATGTACTCTGAAGATTTCCCAAGTACATATACATGACATGTCCCTGGGTGTGTACTTCAGATAGACAGTGAACAAAATTACTCTCCATGTAGTGGGAACTACACATCGTGTACTCATCCAAATTATGTAGATTTATTAAAATTTATTATTTTATTATACAAACCCTTGAGATTTGTACCATAGTTCAGGCTAAAAGATGAGGCACAATAAGTGATAGGTGTTTTAAATATATGTTTTTAATTTAACATCCACGTAAGGTTCATTTCGACTAATTAGGTAGTTATGAACGAGAATTTACTGGGTTTCCTCCAAGGTAAATGTTACATAAAAAGATAATTTTAAATGAATTTATTTTTTTAAAATTATGATGAATGAGAATCTCAAGGAAATTCAGAAAAATGGTTCAATAAAAAAGGATTGATTAATTAAAGATAATTAATTGATTCGAGCATGAGTTATATTAAAAAAAACTATTAAATAATTGAATGCTAGTTTTATTTATACATAAATATCATTGCATGTGTGAATGATCATGAGCTAGGCCAAGACCTTTGTATGTGAATGGTTTCTTTTAATTAATTTATTTAAATTAAATTTTTTTTCTTGCAATACTTCTACTCATTAATATGTAGGGAATCCATTCCAAAGGTTTCTTTTATGTAAATACCCAATTTACCTCTCACCTGCGAGTGAGATAAAAGCATATGTAATGGATGGAGCTCCCAAGCCAGTGGATTCAGCTCAAGTTTGGAGCAAAGGTGAAACCAATCCAAGGAGATACAAAGGTGGACATGTGGAAAACTATAAACACGAACCCAAAAGGTTCATGGTCTTTCTCCCCTAGGTCTTGGGTATGTTTATTAACTGCTAGATAAACTAAACAATAGAAAAAGGACATGATCATACCATTTATTTTATTTTTGTCAGTTTCATGGTTTATTTATTGTGGGTGTGTTGTCACGATCACATAATTAATAAATTAAAAAATCATGCAATATAGAACTAAAATAAGACCGTCTTATGCATAAATATTTTCTTAGACATTTTTAATCAATTAATTATATCCCAATTAATATTAACAATCATGTGATCAAAGACAATAAAATAAAAATTTACGTATAAGGATAAAATCTTGAGAATAAAATATTAAGTCGATATCTCCTTCCATAATCTTTGTTAGAATCGAACCATAGTTCAAAGAGCTTGACCAACCCTATTTGGGGTTCTTTCAATTATCTGGGAAATAAAATTCAAGGTTTTTGGTTGTATTGGCTTGGTTCACATCAAGGTATGACTACCACAATAGGACTTTGTCTGACCAAGAGTCAAAGGTTGAGGAAATCCAAAATAAGAGGATTTCATGATTAGGGAGTCTACTCAGCGGATCAAGGAGCAGTGAGTTAATGCAGTTGGCATTTAGAATGTCTAACTAAAAACCATAAAGTTTCAAGACCAATCCTAGTTGGGGTAATGTGAAGGTAAATATGGATCCTTTCCACTAGAATATTCAGGCAATAAAATATTTCGAATTCAATGGTGAGGGCTATTGGATTTTGATAAAATAGTGGCAGAATAATAAGTATTAAATTATTTATTTGTCTCAGTTTTATCATGATAAAGTTCTAAACCATGAATTCAGACATATCATTGCAAACCATACTTGAGAAGAAAAAACTTCTCACCGCCACCAATTTTTAGGAGTGGAAGAGGCGTTTATGTGTCATCCTTTTCTAAAAGAGGAAATTGTCTGTGCT
Source organism: Viscum album (assembly GCA_963277665.1). Lineage (NCBI taxonomy): Eukaryota > Viridiplantae > Streptophyta > Magnoliopsida > Santalales > Viscaceae > Viscum > Viscum album. The sequence goes on from OY728158.1 coordinate 60,760,239, forward strand.
AGAGGAGCCTATTCTAGTTGTTCCTGGAAAATATTCCAGTAATGAAGAACTATCTCTCTACATGAAACATTTGGATGATTCCACATATGTCCAATGTTTCATGCTATCAGCCATATCTAATGATCTTTTTAAGTAACATGAAGACATGGACACATATAGCATGATGTCTCACCTTTAGGATATCTATAAAGAAAAGGCAAGGAAAAAGAGATACAAGATCTCCAATGCTTTGATTACAAATAATATTGGAGAGCATCTTAGTGATTAAGCTTCCAGATGTGTTGCATACAGATCTCATCCTATCATCGTTGCCGAAGACCTTCTCTAGATTTATTGTCAACTATAACATAAGAAACAATGAGAAGAGTATATCAGAACATCAGATCATAATTTACTAGGTAGATAAGGACATGGGTAATGAGAAACATGCAGTCCTTATGATGAATATAAAAATGAAGGACAAGGAAAATGGGACAAGGATTCGTAAATGGTTTGAAGCCCCTGAGCACCGTCCCTTCAAGAAGGGGAAGATCTAGAGGCCGGGTAAGGAACAAGAGGTGGTATGTTTTTCTTGTGGAAAGCCATGCCACTAGAAGTGGAACTGTACCTAAAAGCATGGGGATGCTAAAGGTGTGTTCTTTATCAAGTGTAATATTTCCCTTTCTATACATTGGGTATTAGATAAAACTTTTAGGGATAACATCTATTTTAAAATATAGGAACCAATTTTATTTAGTAATATTTCCATAGGAGAGGTGGATCTTCGAGCTGCCAATGGCGTGAGGCTAGCTACATTGGACATTGGCGAATACCATCTCTCATTTCCAACTGGAATGATTTTAGTTTTACATAACTGTTATTATGTGCATAGTGTTACAAAAAACATAATTTTTATATCATGTTTGGATATGGATGTATTTATTTACAAGTTTGGAAATAAGGGATGCTTATTTTATAAGAACAATTTATTTTATGGTATGTCCCATTTAAATAATGGTTTGTATGTATTAAATTACAAACACCTAGTTTTGGAAACTGATAACAAAACAAACTCACAAGACTTATACAACACCCGGTTGTGGCATCACCGTCATGGTCATGTAAATGAGAAGTGCATGAAAAACTATGCCAAGATGGTTATTTAGACTCTACTAAGATAAAACCACTTGATAGATGTCACACTTGTTTAGAAGGTAATAAGAACAAGCCGCATTTCATTGGATAAGGATAAAGGGACACAAATCTTCTAGGATTGGTGTACACATATGTGTGTGGACCATTTCTAGTATAATCTAGAGGTGGATATTCTTACTTCATTACTTCTACTGAAGATTTGTATAGATATGGATATTCCTACTTAATGAGGTATAAGTCAGATTCCTTAGAGAAATTTAAGGAATTCAAGAATGAATTAGAGAATAATCTTGGTTAGAAGATAAATAAACATCCATCGGATCGTGGTGGAGAATATACGAACCAAGAGTTCATCGATATTCTATGAGGTTCTGGGATTCTATCTCATCTCATTCATCCTTATACACCATATTGAAATGGTGCTAGTGAAAGGAGGAACCGCACCATGTTGGACATAGTGAGGTCGATGATGAGTCATGCAGATCTTCCATTATCCTTTTGGGGATATGCATTAAGAACTATAACATAAACAATAAAATAATTACTAACTAAGGAAGAAAATAGAATTTACTATTAGTTATGGAATGTAAAGAAACCCATTTCGTCACACACACATGTATGGGGATACGAAGAGTTTTTAAGGCCTTATCAAGCAACAAACTAACACCCAAGGGCACTATGTGTATCTTTATAGGATATCCCAAGGAAACTAAAAGATATTACCTATATAACCCTTCAGACAGGAAATTATTGTTACAGATCACTAATCTTTATTGAGAGAGAGAACATCCTCAAAAAGAATTTTGGTAGAATGATTTACTTAGACAAATTTGATTCTCAAGATACACATGATTTGGTACTAAAACTAGTTCCATAAGTCCTTGTGGAAGAGGTTCCAGAAACACAAGTACTACGTAGGAGCTCAAGGGAGGTAAGAGAACCAGAGAGATTTGGTTTCCTAGTCACCAAGGATGTTGAATCATTATTGTTGTACAATGATGAACCACTCTCCTACAAGGAAGTAGTAGAAAGCTTAGAAGCTGCAAGATGGATAAAAGCTATGAATTTTGAGATCGATTCCATGTATCAGAACCAAGTCTGGGTTCTCGTCGATGATCCAATTGATATAAAGCCTGTTGGATGAAAATGAGTATTCAATAGAAAATTGGACATGGAAGGTAAAGTTAGCACCTATAAAGCAAGGATAGTGGATAAATGATTCTTACCACATCAATTAATTGACTATTATGAAACCTTCATGCTAGTTTTCCTGTTTAGATCCAGAAGAATAATACTTTACCTAACGGCTTACCATGACTATGAGATTTGGCATGTGGATTTCAAAACAACATTCCTTAATGGTAACATCTAGGAAGATGTCTATATGACACAAACAAAAGGGTTTGTGAAAGCATGTGAATCCAAAAGGGTTTTCAAGTTGTAAAAATCCATTTATGGATTAAAGAAAGCATCCAGGTCGTGGAACATTCGATTTGATGAAGCCATAAAGGAATTTGGTTTCATTAAGAATGAATGTGAGCCATGTTTTTATAAGAGGTTTAATGGGAATGCAATAATTATACTATTAGTATATGTTGATTAAAATATTACTTATTGGAAATTATGTACCAGTCTTATAGTTAGTTAAGGACTACTTGAACAAGTTTTTCTTCATGAAGGACTTGGGTGAAGCAGCATACATTCTAGGGATGAAGATCATTCACGATACATTCAAGAGGATTTTTGGACTATTTTAGGGCACATACATTGACCAGATACTAAAGAGATTTATTAGGGAACCATCCAAGAGTGGATTGGTTCTAGTGTCACATAACCTACATCTTTATAAGAAAATGTGTCATAAAAAACAGAAGAAAGATATAATGAGTAAGATATGATACGCTTCAGTTATAAGATCCATCATGTATGCCATGTTATATACCAGGATTGATTTTTCCTATGCACTGAGCATGGTAGGAAGATATAAATAAGATTCAAGAGAATAGTATTGGATTTCTGTTACGAATATCCTTAAGTATCTTAGAAGAACTAAGGATATGTTCATAGTGTATGGAGGAGACGAGGAGCTTGTCATCAGAGGGTATGCTGATGCTGGTTTTCAGACAGATCAGAACGATATGAAGTCGCAATATTGATATGTTTTCGGTCTCAATGGACCAGTTGTGAGATGGGAGTGTACAAAGAAACCATTTTTTCTGATTCAACAATAGAGTTTGAAAATATAGCAGCTTATGATACATCCATAAAATCCATCTGGATTCAGAAATTTATCCAGGATATTGATGTGGTGCCTAGCAGTAAAGATCCTATCACATTGTATTGTGATAATACTGTAGCAGTGGCTCTTGAAAAAGAATCGAGGCCACATCAACAAACATAGATTATACTCTGAATGTATCACCTCTTGAGTGATTTCTATCAAAGGGGTGAATTTGAAGTTAGGAGAGTGTCCACAGAAGAGAACGTAGAGAACCCCATGACTAAAGTCTTATACAGTAGAATCATGAATATCATGTGAGAGATAGCGGGTTAAAGGTTGTTAGCAGCTGGATCTAGTCCAAATGGGAGTCTGTTAGAGTTGGTGGCATAGACCCAACTACTTTGTAAATTATTAATTAATAAATACCTTATCAATTCTTGATTGTTCTTCTGCGTGACAATGTCGGTGATAATGTCCTAAGGATAGTTGTTTCATTAAAGGGTCATAGTATATCCCTACTATGACGAGAACCTGGAAGTGCCATAACACTGTTCATAAATATATGTTCTATGGCCGGATGATGTGTTTTGAGGGACACAAATAATACAGGCCATTAGGGGTGAGGTATCATAAAAATTTGAGGCATCTTCTCATGTTATGTGCCCTTGGTAATATCCAGGAGGATATAATGAGAACGAGACTCGAGAGTAGGAAATCCACATTTCATAGTGTCATTGGATGTTCATATCTGCTGATGTGTGTATTAGTCCTTAGACCTTAAGATTATTATTAATGTGTAATACAAATCAGGCACTTAGATTATTGACAAAAACGGTGATGACACACTGTTTGCAGTGAGGTAGGATATGTTGGGTACATCAAGATTAATACTACATTAATAGATAATGTGAGAAAGGATTAGACCCTTATATTCCATAATGGAAGTAGATGTCTCAGTCCCATTGATGGAATTGATATAGTCTAAATAAATCTATGGCCATGGTATGGAATGGGCAAGTTTAATTCTAGAAATTCAAAGAAAGAATAATTGAGCACATGATTTGATGGCACTAGAATGAAATCTACTTGATTCGAGATATCGAGACAAATGGATTACATTACACCGTAAAAATTCATAGGAGGTGACATGTCATTGCAGCGTTAACTTCTTTCTCTTTGGGTGCCTTGACGTGTTGGTAGATGCTAACTTGGTACTTTAGGCAGGATCCACCTAATGCCATAGAGAATGAGGCCTAGAGGGTCACATACTATGTGTGTCCAAGTATCTCTGTTAAATATTAATTTAATAATTTTAATAAATATTATTCCCGATCGTGGTTTAATAATTATCCAAGGATGTCTAATCATATTTATTTTGACACTAGTTATTTAAGAGAATATATAGTGTGTCAAATAATATATTTATTATCAAGTAATGCAGTGATATTTATTTGAGAAATAAATAGCCATTATTCAAGGTCTAATAAATGTGGTGGAGGAAATAATGAAAATATAAAAACTAATGTACATGAAATATATATTAATATACACGGTGTGTAATTTTTCTAGGGATTTGTGAGAAATAATATTATTTATTTAATTAACTAATATTAGGATAAATTATTTGGGTTAATGTCAAGTGATCATAATAGTCAACTATTATTATCAGACATGGGGTCTTACAAAGAATTAAATGAAATGAATAAATGCTTCCAGGTAATTAATTCATTTTATTATTCTATGTAATTAAAATCCCAATTATATAATTCTCATTAGCCAAGACATTTTTGGGGTTGTGCACAACGGATCTAGATAAATCTCTCAATCTAAGAGATAATTATATTCTTCAAAGAACACTGTCAAGGTACGAGAGAGATCTTCCTCCACCAGATCAAGGAGAGCACTTTACAAGCAGCTCTCAAGGCGATCGAGGGCGGACATTACAAGCAAAGGCTCTTTCGTGCTAGCACCTGGAGATCCCTTCGGCAACATCCAAAGATACGTGGATCATATGTGGATCATCAATAGAGTAATCCTACACATGGATTCTATGATAAATTGATAGATCACATCATATCGTGACCGGAAACATCAATGTATAGAAAATTCCATCAAGGTAATTCTTGTCTTTTGATTAAATTAATAATAAACAACATATGATAATACTATCAATGGTTCTGAGACTCCAATAAATTATTATATTTTTCATTATATAATGAAGGTCAAAAATTTTATTATCATGATGGATCTTGGATTGATCGTTGTTAACTAAAAAATTAATGTTGGGAACACCAACTAATACGCTTCCATTGCACCCAGAACCTATAGGTCGTACATACGCATAAATAATGTTTCTATTTTTCAAATATCATTATAGAAAAAACATAAGTATTATTTTATATTTACATAAGTATAATTATATTATAGACAAGACATTATTTCTTTAAATACACTTATATATATCATCCATGTGATGTAGCGATGGAAAATAAATCATATCGCTTTATGGAGGTGGTAGACCACAGGTACGCACAGACGACGTTATCATTTTTCAATGGATAGAAAGGTAAGAAATTAGATAATATATTATATTTTAATAATTATAAATATGTCATAAATATCATATATAGATATCGATTCTATCATTATAATCAATTACGAGTGGAATTAATGAAAAATGAATTACATCGGTTTGCGAGATTGTAGTCCATTTTAAACGTGAATGACAATTTCATTTCCCATTTGATTGAAGATGAGATAGATATATGTCATTTAATTAACATAAAAACATATAATTATATAAAATATTCTGGTGTTATTATTTCATCATGTTTGAAAAAGATTTTAATGAGTTAGAATAAGAAATAAAACGAAAATTCTTAGTTAAGAACTATAATTCTTCCTGGGACAACATCATTCTTTTTACACCTTAATCCATATAAAGTTAGTAATATGTTGAAAATAAGACGTATAAATTGCTGGTAGAGATTATAGGAATATATTATGTCATATAGTTTCTGAAAAAAATGGGGTTTTAAGTGTGAAAAGAACAGGAGAAGAGGTGTCCTTTTATAAGAGGGGGGAATTCTTGGGATTTCTTAAAGTGTTAAATTAATATCAAATAATTTTTACGTTAAAATGGAATAAAATTGATATTATTAAAATATAATATAATAACGAGTTAAATCCTCCAATATAATAAAAATTTTACAAGTTTAGGTGATGTTCTCACCCATATCCTTTTTAACCCATATTAGCCCCTTTTGACAATTATCATGATAACTAACTATTTACTCTTTATGGGTTGATATAGTTACTTTAAAAAAAATTGGACCATAAATGGATCATGATTGATATTTTAATACCTAACTAAATCTGTTTTCCAAACATACTATTTTTTGGAGTTTTTAATCATATAATAAAATCTTATTTATTATAAAATAAAATTAATGTCAATTTTGGAACTATTCATTTAATTTGACTTTTAAAAGTACAAGAAAATAATGGAATTATAATATAATTCATTAAAAACATTATAATATGTAATTTTAATATAAAAAAACCACGGTAAAAAATTAATTAATTCAAATAATATTACATTATCATTTTTAAAATCATTTATCTTATTTTTATTTTAATTGAAAAAATATTTTATCAGTGTTGCTTAAACATTTAAGGTAATTATTTCATCACTAAAGATTAGAAATAAATTACCATTATAAATAAAAATATTTTATATTTCCAATGAATATTTATAATCTAACATACTATCTTTTTATCCTTTTTTAAAAAAATTTAAGATAATAACACAAAGAGAATAACATTTTTTACTTTTCTTTACATAAAATATGATAAAGGTAAAAATCATGGTCATATAGAAACTAAAGGGAATATATTAAAATTTTGTATGATTATGGATGAAATATATTTATCCAATAAAATTATGTCACGTTTTAGGGTTTCTTTATACTCTTTATCAAATTATTTTTACTCTTAATTAACTCATTTTACCTTTACAGTGGTAACAAAATTTATCATGATTACTATTAATAATGATTAAAAATAAAAGGTAAATATTTAATGAATTTGTACCTACTGATTAAAAAATATGGAATCCATTTTTGATTATTCAAAACAAATAATTTTTCAAATTTAATTTCAATTTAAACTTGAAAAATTTGATGAAAAACAATGTTTTTTCTAGAAAAATGTCATTTTAAGTGAAAAAATGTTTTTATATGAAATTAAATTATTAAATTCATTCCTATAATTAGATTATGTTTAATAAAAATTAAATAATTTAATTATAAAACTAATCCAAAATAAAAATTTGTCTTTATAAATAATTTAATATAAAATACAATTTTTTAATAAAAATCTATATTTTTCACTATTAATTAAAAAATCAAACATTCATAAAAACATCAAAATTTCACCATAAAATATTTTTATATAATTATTTTAAAAATTATATCATTTTAATTAAATAAAATTTCTAAAAGTTTTATAAATTAATTATAATATTCTTTCACAAAAGTAATAAATATCATTTTTGAAGAAAATATATTTTTGAAGAATAAAATGTCTTTTATAAAAATTGAATGTGTTGGATTGGTTTAGCTCAATCCATTTGAATGATTTTGGGATGAATTATTATAGCCCATATTGAACACGAATCCATAACTCTCATGGGTCAAGCTAACTGGAGACACCGATAGGGAATTATAGGAATGTATACTTTAGAAATAGTGGTACTATAGCTCCATAGACTTATAGCCACTAAACACTATAATAGTTTGGACTTGGGTGACTGTGGAAATATATGAAAATAGTATTTATATGTTGTTTTTGGAATAATTCATCATCTTATTTTTAACTAATTTCGAGCTAGGGTTATGTGTGCTTGAAACTCTTAAAATATTCTTGTAATTGTGCTCCCGAATCATAGTGAAACTACTTCTCTCTGTAGATGTAGGGATCATTTCTTGAACCATGTAAATAATTATATCCATATTCATCATCTTATTTTTTTTATGTCTATATTTTGTTCATATGTAAACCAATTTATCGTTATGACTTCCTTGACATTGTCACAATAAAATGCTTATTTCATAATAATTAATCAATACATTTGTATTGATTAGTACCTTTATATATATATATTTATATATATTAATGTGGTTTATCCTATTCATATCTATTAATTCAATGGTTATGTTATAAAATCCATATTTAAATAAACATATTTTGTGGTTCGTTTAGTCTTGGTATTGCATGTTTTAAATGTTATTTAACATAATGTCCTTTTAAAATATCAGGGTGTTACATTCTACTCCCTCTAAAAAATCATATGCTCATAGTTTGAACATGATCACAATAATCAAAGTTTTTCATATGAAAATACCTTTTTTGAATTCTCACATCATAAAAAGGGTAAATAAAAATTATTTTTGAAAATAGGGAAAGAGTTAATATTCTTCCTTGATAAGTATAATTTCATACTTTACTCCATTTCCACCACAATCTCATATTTTTATCCAAATGATGAGTATTAAAGATGAATTTTTTATGACTAAAGCACTAAAATTAACTTCCATTAGATCATATACTTCCACAAAAGGATAAAGAGTTATTTCATCGGTCTTTAGACATTAAAAAAAATAGTTAGAACAAGGTAAGATAATTCCAAAAAATAATAAACCCGCATCTGATGAAATACAGCTTTATTCTCAAAATCCACAACAATAACCCCTAAATTTCAAATTAGTTCATTTTATCAATAAATAATCTTAAAATTATTCAAAATTTTCTTTAAACAAGTTTGAAAAAAATAAAGAATTCATGTCAAAATATCTTCCTATATTAATCTAATATTTTTCTCTAATTAACATTAGTGACTCACAAAGTCATATACCCAAATTGTATATTCCTTAGTCATTTAATCATTAAAATATTATAATCGTTTCCATAAATAACATGAATCGTCATATTGCTTCCAAAAGATAATCTAACCTTTATTCCTCAAATAAAATCTCATCTTATCCAAAAATATTTCCATTTACCTTTATCATATAAGGTTTTAAAAATAGTAAACTTATGAAATAACACAAACCAATTAATTACCAAATCACCTTATTAATCTCATAGTTATCTATACGAGAAAACATTTTCTCTCAACATCATCTTAATATATATTTTCCAAGTTGTTTATGTAATGTCATAGTAACTAGGACATCACGTAAGCCAGTGGTAGGAATTTCACCCTTATCACCCTTTGGTTGAGGGTTTAAGCCCCAAAACCTGACCAGATGTGACAAGTGTTCCATTTTACTAAAACTATAATAATATAATTTCTATAACATCCCCAAAAAATATGATGAACATCTTTAAATATATCCTTAATCATAAAATCACTTTTTAACCTCTAAGGTTTTCTATATAGCTCATTTTCCAAAAAATAAAATAATATTAATTTAATATCATTTACTTAACATCAATCACATTTTATCCAAAAGGTTTATTTATCCCTTTATCAGATGTCCTTAAATGATTTTCTCCAAAAATTGTCAATTTTGTTTACACCACTTTTCAAAGATATCAATTCTAACATATGTTTCCAATATTTTGAAGCAAAATATTTTATAGAATAACCCTTAAGTGTTTCATGATTCTCATAATATTTAGAATATATTATAATATCATTGATAAACACACCATTCACTCAACATTATCCTTAAACATTTAACTATACATTGTCTTATTATTATTTAATAATTAATTAATAAAAATAAATGATATGAAGTATGTACTTATGATTAGTCAATATCAACTAAATATTGTTTCATACTTAGGACAGAATAGAATAATTCATAGCTTAAATCCAATCATTAGAGTCTTATTTTGTGCTGTTGATATCACCTTTATCTTCCAACATGAAGACTATATCTCCAAAAAAGAAATAATCAAGTCCATGTTGGTATTTTCCATTCTGAATAAGATGGATGAGTTGAGACTTTGAAATCAAGTAAAAAAATAGAATTATTCATATAAACTTTGATTAATTTAAAAGGTGAAGATAGATAAAATAGTTTTTTACAAGTGACATGGATGTTCAAAAATATTTCAAAATAATTTGAGCAGGCGTTTTCCATAATAATGATGATTAAATAATCTAAGAGGGATATGAATTTTGGGTGAGATATTTTGCCTTTCATCTTGATAAATGATCTTAAATCTGTAGAAAAGAACATCATTAAAGTATAAAATGAATTATTTCTTTTTAAAAAGAAAATCTTACTTGTAAATACAAAACCCACATAAATTATATGATACTTTAACTTAAAATCATCAAAAATATCATAAATAACCTCAAAATTAAAGAAAGTTTTAACATTAAATTTTATCTGATACCTTTGAGATTACATGACAAAAAATTAATATAATTCTTCTAAAATAATCCTTAATTTAAACCCAAAATTTTACATAAACCTCCACCTAATAAAATGTCTCCCAAAAACATCATTAGTCACCTTAAAATCTCACCACTTAAAACCAAAAAATGGGTGTCTAAAACATTGAAATTTTGATCAAATGTAAACCCATAAAACCATGATAGTATCCATAAATCTGATATATCCTCTCATGAAAACATCCTAATCTCAAAAGTTTTCTAAACTCTTCTCTGATACCATCTATAAGGACCTAATTTTAAACATCACATAATCTAGTGTATTTGAACCAGAATTCACTTTCTTGCATTCATAAAAAAAGTTAGGTCTATATTTTTAGATAAGTATGTCATAATTCTTATAAAAAACCCATAAATTAATAATTGTAAACTTTTACTCGATAACCATTTTCCCATAATATAATACTTTTAAAATGAAACACATTTTATTTTCACGAAAAATATTCATGACTTTAAACTTGAATTCTTCTTTATTTCTACCCATCCATTAACCATGTGAAAAAACATTTTAAGAATGTGGGATGAGTACAAAATCTCAGTAAGGGAGATGAAATAATAATAAATAAACTATTTATTCTATATTAAAAACATGAGATCATAAACAATGTTTTCCTTTAACATAATAAACTTTGATTAAAAATAATAATAATTTAGCTACACATGAAATCTGCGCTCATACCCAAATTATTTTATAAAAACACATTATAAAAAATAAAAAATAAAAAATCATAAACATGATGATTTCTTGGAAAACATGATAACCCATGAAAAAACTTTCTAAAAAATAATAGTTTTTAACCAAAAAGAAAATCCTTGCTTAAATACAAATTATATTTAGCTTAAATTTTGAAATAAAAAAACTTCCATAGAAAACAATAGAAAATCAAATAATATTCATGTAGGTGATTTGGGATAACATATTCATATAACCCTTATATAATCATTACAATTAGAATAACCATACGGTCAACTTCCAATATAATTCTTCAGAGAACATAATAACTACCCAATATATTGGAATGTTATTTGAGTGAACCCATAATATATGGTATATTGGGATCAACTATCAAAATGAGTTACACAGTTCTCATAAATCATCGTAAATGAGGTATAATGACCATATCATGAATAAAACATTTTAAGAATGTACATTTTCATCATAAAACCTTTAGAAAACTCTTTTGAACTCATTCAGAAAACACTTACAAATATTGAAATATATTTTATTTTAATAAAATATTTTCAAAACTAAAATACCCATAAGGAAAAAAATATTTTTTTAGAAGACAAGAAATATTGTAAATGAATCCAAAAAACGAATAATAGTTATGACGGTGGGAAAAGTCATTATTTCCATATACATTAAAATAGATCATTCCTATTGTATTTTGTAAATAAAGTAAAAAAATTCCATGATAAGATTCGCTTTGAAAAATTTTTAAAGAAAGAAAAAATTGACAAAAAATATCCCTTATAATTTTTTTATTTTCTTATAAATAGATTAATATGATATTTTTAAAAATTTGCAAAATGGAAGAAAAATAGTTGGAAAAGAGGGATTTTTAAAAATTATTTTACCTCGAGTCTGACTCATCACATACATTATTTATATTCATAAATAATAAACATATATTAATTATTTAACAAACTAAGAACTTTTTCTGTGTTTATTTATTTATTTTAACATGTTATAGTCAATCACTTAATAAATTAAGTTCACATCGTATGTTTTAACGATATTCAGCTCATATGTCCAAAATTATTTCAATAGGTTGACTATGGTAAACAAGGACATTATTAAATCATCTAAAAATAATAATAATGAAATATTTATAATTTTTATACATCATTTATAATTTTAGAACAAATCATAAAATATGGTTATGAAATACAAACTACGTTAGAATCACGAAGACAATAGGTCATACATACGCATGAGTAACGTTTCTAATTTTCAAAGATCATTAAGGAAAAGTAAATTTTTTTTATCTTTTTATAATAATAATTATATAAAAAATATAATATTATTTTTTTAAATACACTTATATATATCATCAATGTGATGTGGTTATGGAAAGTGAATCACATCACTTCATGGAGGAGGTAGACCACATGTACCCACGAACGACATTATCATTTTTCAATGGATGGAAAGGTAAGAAAATAAATGATATATTATATGTTTATAATTAATAATAGGAAAATAATATCATATAAAAATATTATTTCTATAATTATTACCATCTATGGGAGGAGGTTCTGGAAAATGAATTACATCAGTCCACGAAGCGGTAGTCCACCCTACACGTGGACAAATTTGTTTCCCATTTGATGGAAGAGGATATTGATATAGGTTATATCATTAAAATAAAATCTTAGTATATTGAATATAATGTTATTATTATTTAATCGTGGTTTAATAATATTTTAATGAATTAGAATAAGAAATAAAGTGAAAATGCTTGGTTAATAACTACACATCTTCTTGGGAAAACCTCCTTTGTTTTATAACTTAAGACCTATAACGTTGGAATTATGCCCCAAATAAGACCTATAGAAATTTTTTTGGGATTATATTAAATTATTTAGTAAGGGTTTGGATGAACCAAATGGTTTTTTATGTGCGGAAAAAACATGAAAGGTGCTCATTTATAAGAGAGGGGGGACATTCTTGAAATTTCTTAAACTATTAAATTAATATAAATTAATTTCTAGGTTAAAATGAATCCACATTGATATGACTCGAATATAATATAATTAATAGTCTAAATATTCTCTTAAAATTAAAATTTGGCATGTTTAGGTGATTTTTTCACCCTTATCATTTTGTTTTAACTCATATTAACCCTTTTTGACAATTACTATGATAAAAATGTTTTTACTATTTAGGGGGAAATATAGTTAATATAAAAGGAAAAATAGACCATAAATGAGCCATGGTTGTTATTTTATACCATATATAAATTAGTTGGACGAACATAGTATTTTTTTGAGTTATCAATCATTTCATAAAATATCTTTTGTTATAAAATAACATTAACGACAATTTTGAAACTATTCATTTAATTTGACTTTTAAAACTACAATACAATAATGGAATTAGATTATATGGAATTAAAACCTCTAAAATATGTCATTTTTATCAAAACAATCAGTCAACACAACAATTCATTAAATTTATATTACTTTTAACATTTTTAAAATTACTTATTTTATTTTTCTATTATTTGAATAAATACTGTATTGGTGCAACACAAAAATTTAAGGTAATTATTTCATCACTAAAAATATAAAATAAATTATCCTGATAAATAAAAATAATTTATAATTAAAATGAATATTAATAACTAAAAATATCTTATTTTAATCCCTATTTCAAATATATAAAGGTAATAAAACAAAGAGAATGCCATTTTTTACTTTTCTTTACATTAAATATTATAAAGTTAAGAATAATGATCATATGATAAAAGGTCACGTATTTGAATTTTGTTTGATTATGGATTATATATAACAATTTTATAAAATTAAGGCAAGTGTTAGGGTTACTTTATTGTCTTTATCATATTATTTTTACCCTTAATTAACACATTTTACCATTACTGTGGTAATAAAACTTACTATGATTACAATTCATAATGACTAAATATAAAAAGGGAATATTTACGAAATTTGGAAACTATAATTAAAAATGTTGAATCCATTTTTCAATATTAAATACACTGATGTGGAAGAATTTAATTTAAAATTAAACTCATAAAATGTGATGAAAAAGAGTTTTTTCATAAAAATGTCATTTTAAGTACAAAAATGTTTTTATAATAAATTCAAGTATAAAATTAATCCATATAATTTTATTATTTCTAAAAAAATGAACTAATAAAAATTTAAAACTAATATGAAATATAATTTTACTTTATCAATACTTTAAAAGAAAATATAGTTTTCAATAAAATTTTGTATTATTCACTATTCATTCAAAAATCAAAATTTTTAGAAAAAAATTTAAATTTCACCATAAAATAATTTTGACATAATAATTTAAAAAATTATACCATTTTATGAAATAAAATTTGAAAAAGTTTTAGAGATTAATTATAATATTCGCTCACAAAAGCAAAAAATACCATTTTCAAAGAAAACATATTTTTCAAGAATAAAATATTTTTTCTAAATAATTGAGTGTTTATTTCCAAATAATTAATCAGTAAATTTTTATTGATTAGTATATTGATATGTATTTAATAATTTGGTTAATCGTATTTATTCCCATTGATTCATCAATTAGATTATAACGATCATATTTAAATAATAATATCTTGTGGTCCGTTTAAGTTTGGTCTTGCGTGTTGTACATGTTATTGAGAATAATTTATTTTTAAAATATTATGATATTACATATGTCTACTCGATACTTTTCACCAACCACTGGCCTATTAGAGGTGGGCTCTAGGTGGCACACTAGGCTTACCTCTGACCCAGACCGGGCCCCGGTGGTTTGGGTCATGTCAAACCCACTAGAGTATATCACATGGAATGTCATACAATCATTGATATATTTAGGGGTGTATGTTTACTATGAATAATGTACCTAGAATGATAAACTTCATAATTTGATACTTTTCTAAGACAAGGATTAAATATTATCTTACAAGGGGTAGTTAGGTATCCCGGTAATCATGTCGTAGGTTAGAGAACAACTAAGAAGACATTTGATGATCATGAGCCACTAGTAAAACTTTTTTATTTTTATTAATGGATACTACCAAGAATAATTATAGTATAAGGATAAAAAAGTGGTAAAAAGGAGAAGAAAACACTTCAGGTGGAGGTTTCTCCATCAAACCTACCCAAGCCCCAGGTCATAATAGACTAATAACTCCATGCCTTCACTCAATTCCCCCAACACTTATAACCACCCAAATTAATATTCAAAAAACTCCCAACATGGGAAACCATAGTTTTTTGGGGGTGGGTGTTGGGACCCTTTAACCCCTCTTGGAATATACTTTTCAGGAGGTGATATTTTGGTTTCTATCATTTCTCCCTTCCATAAGATTAGGCTTGTCCACAAGACTATGTGTAGGGAATTTATTATAGAGGTAAAATTCATCCTCCCAAGTTCAGTTTTTCAATGGTCACCCATTCCACTAAATTACCTCTATGGAAAAAAAACACCATTTTATTGAGTGGAGCGGTGAGACAAGACTTTTACAGGTTATGGAGTAGTGGTTGAGACTTAAAAATTTCTATGAAGGCCGGACGATTAGTGGTACGGTCCAAGAGCCTTTTTTATTTGGTAAACACGAAACATAAGATGTATGTGGGTTATATGAGATATTTTTTACTTATAGGACATCCGATCAATCTGCTGTATCACTTTGAATGGGCTATAGAATTTGGAAACCAACTTTTGATTTATACAGGATGTGGCAGTGCGTTGATAATGAAGATGAAGTTTTAAGTAGATGGGGCCCCTTCATTGAAAGAGATTTCTCAACACTTACGATCATCCAGTTGATTCATGGATTTTTGGGAATGGGGAAATGACGTTTATGATGCCTAAGGGACTCATCGTGTCCAATAATTCTTGTAATATGGCCTTGAAATGAACCTCACTAGGGAGGAAGAGAAAAATTGTAGGTTGTTTCTACCTATAAACAAACTAAAATGGTGTGGAGTTGATATCGAATTAATAGGTGTTTTTTTTGGTTTCTATGCATTGATTGATCACTTATGTTTGGCCATCCATTTGTAGATGGTATGTAGAGATCATTTGTATTTTTTTCCCTTCAACCAGGAAATTTCACTTTATAAGTGGCTCATAAAAAGAGGGCATTGATCATTGAAAATGGACTTGGGGATGCCATAGAGTCAGATGATTTGTTAGAGAAAAACATCAGCCACACATTTAGCTATGAAAGGGATATTGAGAGAGATAATGTGGAAATATTTATAGAGTCTTTTGACTACTACCAGGATGAAATCAAATCATTTGTATTTCGGGAGGCCAGTGATAAAATCATTGGAAAGATCCTTCTATATGGATATTGGAATTCGTTAGGGCAACCCAAACTCTCTAGTGAAATGGTGGAGTATTTGTATCATTGACCGATTTGATATTGTTTGACATAGTACATGATTTGGTGACACAATCCTTCCCAATAGAGATTGACAACCAATTTTCATTAGGTGCGGTAAAAACTAGAATGACCCATTGAGGCAATTTATGAAACACAATGAGTAATTTTGGGATCCATAGGGAATTTTATGAGAATAAAAACCTGACTTTATAGAGAATTATGCACTGTGATAAGGAGAAATCACTAGGAATGGGGTTTATGGATAACAATTATTGGAGAAATTTTCAATAACAGGGTCTATTTGGAAATCATCTACCAAGTCGGACCCATCGGTCTAGGTTGGAAAGTAATAGAAAAGGTGAATATTAATGAGGTCCCCTTTACGATAGAGGATGTCAATAGTGTATTTGGTTTGGACCAAGTTATATTTGATGTTAAAGTGGTAGCACAATAATTTGGCAAGTCAACATTACAGATCAAGAGTTTTAATTAATTACTTTAGGAGATATTGTAGGATCCTCTAGTTAGAAAAAAATATAAAGGCTTACCCAATAATTATGGTCTCCAATGATGACTGGAGAACACCAGCGCCATGATTTTATTTTCATAGGTGGATTTATATAGATATAGGGAAGTTAGCACCTTACTGAAAAAAACAGGGAATTTTTTCATGAGGATAACATCAACATTGTGGTCTGAGAAATCACATTAAACCTTATAGTGTTTGGATAAGTCTAGAATAGAGAGTATGGGAGTAGTCATTAGTTTCTGTTTCAATTTTTCAAAGTCATGTTGTGTGGTGATAGTCTATTGGAATCCCTCCTTGCGAGTGAGAAGCATGAGGGGTCGGGCAATGCTACCGTAACCACTGATTAATTTTCAATAGTATCCTATAAGGCCTAAGAAACCATGGATTCCCGTACATGTGATATGTGTCGGCCAATCCATGACAACATTGAATTTAGCAGGACCCATGGGCATGCCTACATAAGAGATTATTTGGCCTCGATAGCCAATTTCTTGATGGGTGAAAGAACATTTTTTTTGATTGGAAAAGGAATGACCATAATGTAAAATCTAAAAAAAGTTCAAATGTAGTACATGGAAGTGTCACTTCTAGCTATAAAAGAGGATATCATGAAACAAAATGAGGACATATTACCAGAGAAGAGGCCAAAAAAAAATATTCATTAATTCATAAAAGGTTAAAGGGGAATTGGTGAGATCAAAAGGCATGGAAAATAATTCATAGTTACAAGTATTGAAGGAATTCTTTTCTATAATCCTCATCCCACACATAGATTAGGTGGTATCCTAAATTAAGGTTGAGTTTAGAGAAATAAGCAGTTCCATGTAATTCATCCAATAATTATTCAACGACCATAATTGGGAATTTATATGGTATAGTTACCTTGTTGAGGTTCCAATAGTAAACACACATGTTCCACAATAAATTTTTATTTTGAACTAGTAATACAAGACTAGAATAAGAACTTGTTCTTGGTCTGATGGTACCTTCTTAAAGTATTTATTGGACCTGATTTTCAATTTAATTCCTCTATAATTGCAGGTACCAATAAGGGAGTATTGAAATACATCCCTCACTAGGTATTAGTGTGGCTTTATGTTCAGGTGGGTGATGTGGAGGGAGGACATGGTGATGTTAAAAAATTACTGGAGGTTTCTGAAGAGGTTTCGTAATTCCTACGATTGAGCAGTGGTGAGGATAGGCTCTAGCTAAGTGGAATAGTCAGTTCTGCAAGGGCTGGTCCAGCCGTGGAAGGAGGAAATAGCTTGTTTTCTGTGAATAGAACCATGAAGGGTATGAGAGGTGTCCCTAGTTGTGAAATTCATAATCATGTACTAACAACTAATGTTGATGTCACCGAGGGTATGAGTCCAAGAAATCCCTAAGATCAAATCCAACCCTACAATGTCCAAGACATGGGAATTGTTTGAATTGGTATAGGTTCCCATGATTAACTGTAAGGGTTGGAATAAAACATGAGACTACAACTGATGATCATTTCCCAACATGAAACATTTCTTTTGGGTGTCTGAGATAGAGATACCAAACAGAGTAGTGATATTTGGAGAGATAAAATTGTGTGTGGCCCCACTGTCCAACAGTACTAGAAGGGGGATGTCACCGACCCGGACTTCCACCATCAATGAAGTTAAGGGATCATGACCATGTGTGTGGAATTAAGTACTAGTTACATGGTTTTCTAGAACATGACAATCAACATGTTTAAATGGGTCGCCAGTATTCTAGAAAACAACATCAGGAAGTGTTGTTGTCTAATCTATGTCATGATGAATTTTTTATTAAGTGAATAGTAGGAAATGAATTTTTGAATCTATACATTTATTTATTGGGGTTATATTCATTATCATAGTGGAAAAAATCCAATTATTATGATATTTTTCCCATTTATGGATAGATATATGGTGTACCCCACAACCCCCAAGGGAACTCTGATGAGGTGACCTCGGACAAGATGCGTTGCTGCTGGGATCCAACTGTTTATTGTAAGGAAAGGGAAGAGAAACCTTCTGCAAAAGATTGGATTAGGTAATAGATTAATAGAAGCTTCCATAGAGACCAAAATACATATGAGGACTTCCACAATGGAGAGAGAGACCCAAAACTTTTTGGATAACATGTTTGACTTATCAGGCTAATCACATGACCTATGGTCATGTTTCATGGTTGTGTATATGGACCCAATTTCGGATTTCATCCCACTAACGATGAAGAAATTAGTGGATATATTGTTTCCATAATTGGAGAGGGATAATAGAGACCAAATATTAAAAGTGCATACACTTTTACAGAACATTCTCGGTGGAGGTCAACTAATTCTTCATAAAGATTTTGGATATTGAGGCCGCTAAAATGCTTCATGAGTACCTACTTAAAAGTAGGCCAAAGAATGCCTGATCTAAATTCATTCATAAAGGTAAACCAATTTATTACAACACCTTATATGCCCAATTGTTCAAAAGAAACTTCTTTGAGTCTAGTGTTTGATTTATTCAAAAGAATAATTATTCTCTTGTAACCTATCCTGGAGTTTTTGAGACATCAAAATCTCGCAAGTCAACGTGGTGACAAGGGACCCTTTGTTAGGGTAAAAACATGTAGGGGTGGGTGGGATTAAAAGAGACCACTTGGGGTCATCAATGGTGGGATATTCTATTTCACAAGAGGATTATAAATCATAAATAGGGAAGATGTTACCTTATAATTTTGTGGAGTCACATCCTATTGGCACATCAAATATTTTTCTAGAATTTATTGTAGGCTAGTGCGTCTCTCTGACACGTGCGATTGTCCTATTCAATTCATTCCTACTACTGTGTGATGATTTCATCAATTACTAAGGTTAAGGTCAAATTTTTCTATCAATTTTGAGGTTGATAATTCTAAGGTGTTGTTCAACATCCTCTATGATAGACTGATTCCAAGTATTCATTGATAGGGCATGATAGGTCAAACCAATTAATTAATATGAGCCACCATAAAAATGTATGTATTTTTATTAATATATATTATTAATAAAAACTATAATAGATGGATAAAAATGTGTGAAGAAGGAGAATAAAATACTTTTCGTGGAGGAATCTCCCTAAAACCTTCCCAAGCCCTAGGTCGTAACAAACTAATAACTCTCTACCTTCTCCACCCAAACATTTATAACCAATCGAAGGAATCTTTAACAAACTCCCAATAGGGCCCACATCAGTTTTTGTGGGAAGGTGTTGGGACCCTTTTAGCCCTCTTGGAATATACTTTTTAGGTGGAAAAATTATGTGTTCTATAAATATTTTGCCATTCGTATGAAAAGAAAAGACATCTGGCCCATGATTGAATTTGATTGAGTAAATGCATGGTCATGGTTAGTTGAGAGACATGTGATGTATTCAACTACTTGGATGAGGTATATGTGATGTGATCATCTTCTAAATGACTGAATTGTGATATATACACCGACCTCATTGGTCTTTTTTTGGAAAATCATGAACTATGAGATTCCCTATACTAGATTGTCATGTTTCATGTCTAGTGGTCACACGATGTCATGGAAAAAGGGATTATATATGTATACATATGATATATATGATACATCTTGTGATGTAAATGATCATGTAAAGATATGACTATGTTTGATTGAGATCACTCCAAACCATTTTGTATCTTGAGTAGAACTGATGTTTAACCAGAAGCCGATATTTTCTTACATTTATGGAATTTATATTTCCTATTTTTTTCAACACAAAAATGATCCACAGGGTGACATAGTTATTCCTTCGGATAAATATTAAATTTTTGACAAGGTGTCTGTTCAAAAAATGAAGTGAGTTTGATAAATTTTATCCAAAGGTGTTTGTATGGATTCACAAAGAGTTTTAATGTTTTTCATGAAGTCTTTATTGGATTTTAGTATAAATGGGAGATTGTAGAAAATGCACTAAAATAGGGATATTTCATTTTATGATATCCCCTAGGCTATAGAAAGAAATATGGGAATAAAAATTCTTCTTCCATAAAATATGATTTGTATCTATTATAGTGCATGATAGATAATCAATATGTGATATAGAGTGTTTATCCACCACTACATCTTCCACATGGTTTACTTTGTTATTAATTAGAAATTTGATTCATTTACAGTTATAAAAATGAATAATAACCATTGAAGTGTTCAAATATTATGAAACTCCAAAGGGTATATGTTATTGTAATATATATCGGTTGTCAAGTGTTGGAATCTGATGGTTGAATCCCTTTATTGAATGAATGGAACCTATATAAAGGGACGGAATTGTCTTGTTGGATGTATATGAAACTATCTATCCTAGGTTGGATATCTGTTATTCATAGTTCTTTTTTCTTCATTGAGAAGGTTCTAACACACCATAAGAGATTGCATGATGCTTTTATTATGAATGAGGATTCTAGTGGTGGGTATAATCCTTTTGGTGGTGATAGATAGTTAGTTTTTTTTGGGTGATTAAAATCAAGAAAACTCCTTAGAGCTTGATGGTGATGGATCTTATTTCTTTGGATGTAAACATGTAATTTATATTATTTATTTTACATGTTAGTTATGTTGATGATAGTTCAGGCACATTAAATGGGCTTCTTCCACTACATTGGTCATATAACGATCCACTAAATCCTATCAACATGTCCCTCACCCAAATAGATAATCACATCATATGTACTATCTAAGTGAAGCCACATGCTTCATCATCTATATCAATCAAGGGATCATATGTCAAAATAATCATACGAGAGGATAAATCACATCTTAGTTGAGGTCCAACTGAAGACATGATCAACAAAACACTCAATCACACCCTGATTAGGTAGGTTTTAAGGGTTTAATATGAAAGTTATCAAAGTATTAAGGTCCTATTTCTAGGTATCCTTCCAACCCCATGTAGTGGGGACCCTAAATATAATACATGCAACCATAACAAACCAAAGATATAGTGTATGACACTCTAAGTGGTATACTTTGTGGGTTATCCAGTCCAGAAAACCCATTTTGCGGATCATGAGAATATTTCTTATCTTTATACAAGAATTATACTCACCCTAGTCTTAAAATTTCACCATAAACTATTATATTTCATAATGAACGGCAGTTGTAGGTAGTTAAAAATGAATTCACTTTATGAAATAAAAAAACACACACACAAACATGCAACCAAGTTGAATGTATGATAAAGTGGTTATTGCCTTTTTCTATACAGCATGATAAATTCTATATTGTTAAATTCATTCAATAATAATTAACAAAACAAAACATAATAGTTTGTTTAACATATCATATATTATTGACCCTTATATCAATCTTATGTTTTTTGAACTTTTAGGGGTTTTGTTAAACTCGTTACATCTCTATGTAATTATTATCACATATCTATATGAACACCTGATAAAAATATATAACTAAACTCTTTAGTAAGAAAAATACCTGAATAAATCATGTTTTAATAATCATGAGATTGAAAAATCATAATACTAATGTTCAACTCCCAAAACATATTCAATCTTTTTTACTCCAGAACATAAAATGTTACAATGTGAACTTTTTTTTCAGCTTGAAACTCTTGTTAATTATATAATCATCTTTCTTAGAACTCATTCCATTAAACTATTCCTTAAAATATTTTGGAAACTAAAGAAACTATTTACATTACATAGTTACCAATATATCCTAAACTCTTATAAGATAAAGTGACATTCACTTTGTTACAATAAATAAATGTAACTCTTTACATTTCTATTTACCGCTATTACAAAAATTATTTTATTGATATTAAGTGAAATTGACTTTTAATTTTGACTAGAATGATATTTTATTTGTTCACTTTGAACTTCTGAAAGTTCAAACATACCTCAAATAGATTCTTAGACACAATATTTCCAACACCGTGGCCCTAAATCACTGATTTGTATCCTATATGAAGAGCTATCGAGACCTCAGGCACATCTCCTCATACATTAAAGACAATAATATCATATCAGAGTTCATAATAATTGGTGAATAACCAAACATAATCCACAATAATAAATCAGAGTACACAAAAGAAATACACACAACATTTTATATCAAATATAAATGAGGATGCATATAGCCACAATACTAAATTAGAGTGTATAGAAGAAATAAACATAACATGCTATATAAAATGTAAATGAGGAAGTATACATTCATACAGACTCACAGTCATTCTAGCACACGACGACTGATTTCCCACTGGGCTGATCAGAAATACAAAAAAATAAAAAATGTGCATGGATCTACTTCTATCATCAAGCCATACCTCATCCATATTCTAAATCCATTCAAAATTATCAATCTCAAAATCCTACCCAAGCCGAAACAGTGATAAGTGAATACTGTCAGGGTACTAAAAATTCATGTCCACCCAAGTAGGGTGTGAGTACAAATCAGTATGACACCGGAAATGCAGTGTCATACATAACCAGAAAATTCAGTTCATGTAAATGTGACATGCACAACTGAATAGATAAATTAACTATGTAAATGTAAATGAATAACCATTGTTGATTATTGAGTTCTATCATGACATAAGATCGACCAAAAAATATTTTTCCTAGTTTCAGAGTGTCACTGAGCATGTAATACAGTCATATTAATTGATATTCGAACCATGATCGATTCATAGGAAAAATTCGTAGGAAATATAGTAGTATCATAATCAATGTTCGATTTATAAGGTTATGTACCTTGGAAAACAATAGTCATCAGGTTTCATCATTGATTACTAGGAAGTAATCCAGTAGTATCAGGCTCAATGGATAGTGTGTCCCAACCAAATCATATCTTATAACACATCTCAACGGGGCCAACCATCATCCTGAACCCACTGAACAAAACAAGGTTATCCCTCTCAAGAACACAACCTAACATAGTCTCTAACACAATATTATGCTGACATAGTTGATTCAGATTCTAAGGTGGTACCCTAAATCATCACTACACATTCCCACACTAACTATATAGATGGTTATCTAATCACTAGGGAACCCTCTAGATTCCCTTAAGTCACATCATATCACAAAAATCCATTGGAATTACATTTCCCCATTCTTGTATCTCAGGTCAACACCTGTCACTCAGATGGAATAACGTCCCTCAACACTATCATGATCACAATACAACCTCACTGGACTTATAAGATAAACCACACTAGCATCGATTCTAAGAGATGTCACAATGCCCCTATCACATCCTAGATAATCTCAAGTCAATACTCTCACCCAACCCATCCATAGACTACCTAGGGAATACCCGCCTAGGTACTCACATATCAATGGGGGAGGAACACTTTCCCGATTATCATCACAAATAGCCCCAAGGCTATAAGGAATTTCAAGGTTCTCACATGACCTACATGGGAAAATCATCCCAACCCAACACTCTACTCTAAAATAAGGTTTCAAATGCTCATACACTAGGGACAATATGTTATTATTAGTTTAATTCATACCCTCAGGGTCCTATCCATTCAAGGAAAACATATATATTCAAAGCCTTTCCCACCAGAAACCAAGGAATCAAGCCAGTGCATAAGATCACTCATGGCCTAGGCACTTTGTTCAATTTATTCATGGGCATTTCATTTAAATTAAAATATTTTATTTAATTAAAATGGTTAACCACCCATATTGTATAGACCACACATATCATATTACACATATATAAGAAAATAAAAATATCATGGGAATGTTCAAGGGACCACTTACCTCATTCAAGAGTTATTCCCTTTTTCATTCACAGCCCGAAAATACTCACCCAAGCTCGTACACTTACAACCAATCATTGCCTATTATTTTGAGGCCCTATCTCACACCATAACATTTAAATAAATTAATCAATAAAAATTATATTTAATTACAGAATTTAATTTAAATATGAATAATGTCTAAAATCTAACTAGGTATCACCCACTGACCAGAACATCGAGCAACGAGGTGCGGTCCACTCCCAGCATGCACTTGGACCCAAGCCACATGAAATCCTTAATATCTACACCTGATTCAATGGAAAAATGAATAAAATTTGACCAAAAAAATTAAATAAATTCATACATTGACATACCTCAACCGCAATTGAGTTTGATCATCCTCACGGTACTTCCACTATCTACTACACATGAAAGCCCCACAGTTATCAGCTGATTCCACCATGATTCGATGGAATTGGTATCAAACCCTAAACTAAATGGCTACAAAATTAGAGGGTTCCGAAGGGAAAATCAAGATGAAGTGGTCATGAAATAAACTTACCATGAAACTTCAAAATTTCCCCATGATGCATCCCATAAAAAGGGGGATCAAAGAGGATGAAAGGGAGGGAGAGATCTGGTCTAATCATCTCTCCTCGATTCCCCAAACCTGCTAAATCCCAAAGCACCCTCGACCTGGAAAATATGGATTGGACTTTTTCTAAAAACACATTCATCTCTAGTTCACAACATGAAATAGGAGGTTGATGGAAAGAACAACTCCAGGTAGAGGGCCCTAAAACACAACCCAACATTTTCACAAAGTGAACCCTCAATTAACTATGTGAATAGCTCAAGGAATAGGCCCATTCCTTAGTCAAACCTCATTCATGGTGTGAACCATGCTTCTTGGAATTATTGACTCACATAAGGGTCCTTGATCCCACATGTAAGGGTCCCATTCATTGTGTGAATTCCACAATCATGGCATGAATACCCTACATATGGGTCCTTTCCATAGCTAAAAATTATTCCTTTTCGCAAAGTCTCTTTCATAGTTTGTACTTAACCTCGATGCAAGAATTCATGGTGTGAACCATAGTTCATAGTGTGAATAACATTTGACTGCTATATTTTATCACCAATATCACCATGACCCTTCTCCAATTTCTACTCAAGCACACCAACCTCTATCCAGTCCTCATTACATGTCTAAAACCATATTCTAGAGATGTTTCACCTCTCAGAAATCTGATCTGAATCTCAAATATCAAACAACCCCTACATCAGAGAAAAAAAATAAAAATTACTCTTAAATTGCATAACATGAAAAGGGAGGATCTTTACAACCTCCCCACCATAAAACTTATCTTATGTGAAAATTCTCAACAACACTTATACATAAATCTTGACCCATATTGGTTGTTCATTCTGCTCAATTTACCGTGTTTTATCTCAGAATGCCAAATGAGATTCTGTCTCATGGTTCAAAACATGAGGCATACTATTTATAAAAACATGATTCACCACTCATAAACATAACCAAAATACCAAGACAATTATCACCTGCACTCATCTATCTTGAGAAATCAAGGTTTTATCAGTCGGTTTATCATCCAGTTTAGGGCACTCCTCACCATAAGACTCAGCTCATGTGGTCTGATTCTGAGGCATGATTCTCCCCACCATCAAAATATCCTACCAAAACACATTAATAATAGACAACAACCTACTCAATGTAGTAACCACATCATCACACCATATACAAAAAAAACACCAGTCAGAACGTAGTGCCACTCCTCATCCCATCTTTAAATAATCAGAAGAGCCTCCACTACCCAAGATCAATCCCATATATAGAGGATTTTCCTCATTACATCAACTGATCCAAAAAAACACCAATCATTTTCAACATGATGTTTCTAATGCATTTTCTAACCTACCACATCCAATTACATACAAAAACACTAGTTATACCTTCTTTGACCGACCATTTACCGAAAACTCCATGTCACACCCTTCAACATGCTATCAAACAACCCAATCATGATACCACAAATCTCGAAGGGAACCCAAGATTATCCACAAAACTATACCGAAGTTCAAACCCAAAATTTGGTGTAATTTCACGGTTAGATCCTCAACCAACCAAATATGTCCACATGATCCACTCATGAGTATTGACGGAACCTCTATCAGATTCATTATTGGATCAAGACAAAACCACCTCAAGTATGTTGCCAATGCACATGATCTGTCCAACATCTCACCTAAATTTCATATCTAGTATTCTAGACGGAACTAGATATAATGGTATTTAACTACTAACCAACATCCAAACACCACCTCGACCATACAATGACTGATCTCATCGCATCCACAGCCCTACTAACATGGTGTTATACCTCCATGACTCATTCTCTATTGTTCACTGCACATAATGACTAAATATGGTTTTCATGCTAATAATCAAGAAAAAATATGATATTCTAACCCTAACCATTCCCTAATCACTAGAAACATCATCCCCAATGCTCATTAAATTTCATCCATAATAAGGGTCACACCCCCTATGGTGCTCTCCCCACCTTGTGGGTTACTTTGCACTACTTCAAGAGAACAACCTGAAAAGGTTCCATCATTACACATGTCACTCCTCCAAAACCATTCCCACCCATCCCGTCAATACCTAACTAGGATCAAACCGGATTGTATAGTAAATGAAACTAATTTATTTTTGATTTCCCCACTACCACAGAGATATATTTACCTTTTTTTAATCATAACACAAGTCAACTAATACCATATGCATTGATAGACTCCATCATTCCTTAGCTTGGATATAGAAACTCCTCAACATATAATTCAAACAACATTTCATCTTACTATTCTAAACTACCTTGATCTCATCCAAAACCAATATGGGTACGCCCATGTACCACCCAATCGCACAACCTGACTCGTGATCCCATGAGTCACACACCTTTAAATCTAGGCTTACATTCCTAAAACACCAACAATGCTCCTCATAAATTTCCTTCTCATATAACTGGAAGTAACCTCAATGATCCTCTTCAAAATCAATCATTTCATCAATGTCATGGTCTAATATATGATTAAATTCTATCCCGGGCATCATTCACAAAACTAAAAGTGCCTACCCATGCTCTGTACACCCTAGATCCAACCATCTAGGATCATAATCTAAAGTCTCCTTGAAAACCATACCCAAAATCATCAAGTCCAAGCATCCTCCTGGTCCTGCTCTATAAATCTAAACCTTGATACCAATATCAATAGGACTCATGGTGTTTTTCTCAAGAAAAATAAAGGCATCTATATGCCTATACCACATACCCAGTAGCACCTTCATGGACCTATCTCATAACCTAAAGAATCTACCCATGATTATTATCTTTAAGGCACCCATAAGTAGAGGCTAATCTCTCTCTCAGGTTACCCTCATACATCTTGCTCGGATCATCAATATCTTGAGATGATTCAGGAAGAACCAAGATTTCCCACCTAAATCATTGGTCATATCTCACATAAATATCAAATCATAGGCAACACCACTTTATTCCTGTCACAAAAGTCACATGATACCTTATGTACCACAATAGACTACAAGATATTATACATATTAGAAACCACATACCAAGTCATCAGCCTATTAAGGAATTAAACCTCATTAGGAATTTTCATACAAGACTACCCCTCAAGGACCCTGATCTCATATAGGTACACATATATGTACAATAAAATCATTCCATGATGATCCATGCCGAATAACCCCAAGTCATATGGCTTGATTAAGCATAATACCACCAAAAATCTATATAGGAAAACACCATAGAGGTTGTTACTGACGATTTAGCTAACAAAACTCATTTCTCTCAGAACTAGTATTACAATCACCCACAATGGATTGATCATTAGGGAATAAAATTCCTATAATTACCCACTAGGGTCATTATACATCTTTTAAAAAGAGGGATAACATAACCATAATCAAGGAAAATACTTCTAAATAATCTACATGAACTATCATTAGAAGAAACATATACTATGGTCTAGCTTAATAGAATGTCACCAAAAAGTTATACGGGAAAACCTCATATAAATTTTCATTGAAAATCTAAACAATTAAGCCATCTACAATTAGTGATATCAATCTATAAAAGCACAAATATATCATGTGAATCCTATGTGATGAATATGATGCATGGACACCATCCTATTGAAAATGGTCCAAGATCTAAAACTAATAAATCATAAATCTGAAAACCCATGTATGTCACATGAGATGAAATCCTAAAATCATGAAAGCATAAACCAAGAACAATAATATCATATCCTTGGTAACATGAACTTCCCATCGCAAAGGTGTTCATGATTCACTAGTACGCTGTTCATCACAAACTCTGACACATTCATATATTACATGTCTATAATATCCTTAAATAGTAATAAAAAATAAAACTCTAATACAATCTATGATATCAATAACATAAAATATCTAATAATACATTGTAACACCTCGATCTTAGACCACTTATCAGTGTCTTGGATTGAGAGAAATTGAGGACACATGCGCGCCTCCCTATATTCCAGAGGTTTCTTACTAGTAGATGGGGTCTAGGGTGTCACCATGGGGAGACTATACACCCATATCACAGTTCACAATGATAGGAAAATAACCAAACATCATCCATAATGATAAATAAGAGTATGTGGAATCACTAAATGCAACATTATACATCACATGTAATTAAAAAAACATACAATCATAGAGACTCACGGTCATGCTATCACACAACATCGAATCGTACAATGGGCATATCACAAATACAAAAAAATGAAATAAAAGTTCAAGGATATATTTTTATCCCCAAGAAATACTTCATCTATATCCTAACTCTATTCAACCTATCCATCTAAATGGTCAATCTCAATCCTTTTCCAACCTAAATCTACGATCAACGTAGACTATATTAGTCTCTAAGTGTCATGGTTACTTGAGTAGGGTGTAAGTACAACTTAATATGGAAGTACTGATGCATCCCATATATAACTAGTAAATGTAATGTTTTTGTATATGACATGATAAAATGAATAAATATATAAATTGTGAAAACATAAATAAATAACCATTGTTGTTCCTTTGGATCTAACATTACACTGGGGATCAACCCAATCCTAATTTTACCAATGTCATAGTGTCTCTGAGCATGGAATAAAATTCTCTCAATTGATACTAGGCCCATGGATGATTTCTAGGATCAAGTAACATGTAATCCAGTAGTATCAAGTTTAACAGATGATTCTTAGGGGGGTGACCCTATTCAATCTATAGTTTTCGGGCATCATCACCCATTCTTAGAAACTAATTTTCATGACACGATCTTCTTCGTGCCATGAAACAAGTCATCTAACCCCATGGGACTTCTGTAATATGTTGGTTTCCTTCCTAGCACACCATATGATATTACTCACTAGGGTCTCTTATCAGACTAATGACTATCCCCATAGGCCAACATCAGTTCTTTCAGTGTGTTTTTCCTTCACTCACACACATCCTGAGAATCTTCTCCGGAGTTCACACATCTTGATCACTACTATAGGAAAATCATGCTTAACTATGAATTTCTAATCGGGCTGTCTCCTAAAAATAAAGGTGCACTTGGTTGACATGGTTAGTAACATATATCCTTTTTAAGATTCAATTTTCTAGGGGTTTTATAGTAATCCTAGGAAATATATAGTCATCAATAATAAAGTTTATCCCATGGAGGTAATCCTAGGTGACCAATAGTCATCATGAATCATCACTAATTACTAGGAGGTGATCCTAGGAAATAAACAGTAGCAAGCTCAAGGCCAGATCTATAGAGAATATCTAAAGCATCCCTTATATCTCAAAAAATATTGGTGGGTAGTGCATCCCACCCAAATCCTCTTACAACATATATTGAATGGGTTAAATATCTACCCATAATCTTCCCACATAACAAGGGTCTAACTGACACATGCCTGTAATGGGGCGTGGGAAAAGCAAATTTATTTTCCTAATGCAGCATAGTGACTGACCAGGGTTGTCTCACTTCATGAGCATTTGTAGTCGGTTCAATCACTGATTATAGTTCACCTATTCTAATTATTTTTGTTTGTTTTTATAATTTACTAAAAATGATGGTTTTATGGGTTTTAAAAAATAGTGAAATTAAAATAATGAAATGAAAACTTCAAATCTAAATGTAGGTGTAGATGCAGACATAATGAAATTAGGGAAGAAAGGTCTTGGTCCTAGGGTTGGATAAAATGAGTTCACTCATTATTTATTTATTGTTTAAATTCAATTTAATAATTCATTTTATGAAACCTCATTAATGAATTATTTTCCTTTGATTTATTAATAATGTGATTTTAGCATGCATCCAGCACACCAAACCACACCTCCTCCAGTAATCAAGTAGGGTAACAACTCAACTGAGAATGTTATTCCTACAAGACTCGGCTCCACCGTATGCTGTTTCATCCCTTATAACAACCAAAAATCCACCGTATAAAGGGGTTTCCTAAGAGAAGAGAGGGAAAATGATTACTCAATGAAAATAAATGGATTTGGAAATTGTGTCGTGGTGGACGACCACCACACTTGTGCAATATTCCCGTCACCACCACAAATAAATTTAAAACATTTAAAATTCAAGTGTAATAATAAAGAACACTGTGAATCCTCCACTGGGACCAATCCTTGAGTCAGTCACTTTCCATGGTGATGTACATAGAGATCACAATGGAATGATGGATGAGAGATATTGTGATTGAGATTAAGATTAGAAGAGAAATGTGGTGAAAGAAGAAAGGGAAACAGTTTAATATAAATGACTTTAATTCATTATATGAGAAAAGAAATAAAAAATAAACATAATATAAAGAATGAATAAATATCTAAATGACCCTTGGAATCCTGTCATTTGTTCCCCCAGATGGTGTTGGGATGGATTGGAATGATTTGAGAGGTTGGGAGCTTCTCTCTTTTTATAGTCATATTTATGTCCTCCAAATGTTGTCGCGCTTTTATCCCATTAATTGGCCTCTAAACACATGGACCCCTTCATGAAAGTTGTACATTAATGTGTTTTTCGTCTACCCTCCAAATTTCAGCTCATGTTGCCCTAGGTTGGAGGATATATGTTTTTTTCATTGTCAGTTTTTTTTTCTGGATGAAGCATCCATGCAGCTTCCTTTAAGAATATGTTTTTCAATGGCTACCTTATTTTATTCAAAAACCCATGTAATTTATTTTTGAACGCCTATTTGAGTATTATTTCATCCAAAACATTGATCACATCATCTGTATGGGCATTTATCAAAATGTTCTTCCGTTACGTAGGTGGGGTCCACGCTGTTCGCCTGAAAAACTCTTCAACTTCATTGATTTTTTACTACCTCTATATGATTGATTCAGCCCCTGGTCCAAAAGACAAAAATGAAGGAAATAAAATATGGATTCGGAGAAAATTTTAATCAGAAAATTTGGAGTTATATTTTTCAGGAAATGACCAAAATACCCTTGATGTAAAAATCTATCAAAAAACCAGAATTAAGAACTTTTCACAAATTTGCTCATTTTTATTCTATAATCCAAATTTCCCATTATTTTAATAAAACATTTAATTTGATGTGTTTTATCATTTAAAAACATAAAAAATCATTATTATTATATTAAAAATATGCACATAAATTTTCTCTGTCAATTACCCCCACACTTATACCATGGTTGCCCTCAAGCATAAAATCTCAACATGGAATTCAGAGGACGCCAATATTACCAATATTAAAATTTCAAAGTAATAAAATCAAACAATTTTCAATGTCAAATAAAATATTCAAAAATCCACATAAAATAAGAATTTAATTTCGTAATTATTAATGAAATAATTAATTCATATATTTTACTTTTCCCCATTGAAAAAAATGATTGAACTTCTTCTTTCATTCATTAAAGCTTCTCAATTAATTATTATTAGACATGCTACGTCATGATTTACCACACATTTGAATTTTAACTCTCATCTCTCATGATACAATTCATGTAGAGTTATTCTCATATCATGAGATCATTCAATTTATATATAAGTTTGTAAAATAACTAATTTCTCCCAGTTTTAAATACAAAAGGCCCATAAAATCATGAAAACTTTTCAATAAAGGTTCAAATGACTCTGAGGCTTAAGGTTGGTAGGATTTGATGTTTTAAAAATTAAATCTCAAAGAGGATGTTTATCTCTCATGTAAAATGCATGATATCAAAAAGTGTAATCAAATTATCCTCTTCAAAGTAGCAACACAAACTTCCCCCAAAACTCAAAGTAAGGTCATGATCGAAGTAAAGAATAATGAATGATTAATGCACCCTCTTGATTTTTTTTATTTAGTTTTTTTAGTTTTTATTTTTTTTGAAAGTTATGATTAGATAAAAACTCACATACATAAATTAACCACATATGATAAGATGACTGTCGGTCTGGAAAATGGTGATTTTTGGTTTTACCAAATCAAAACCCATTTTTCTTATTTTTTGGTTCTTTTTGTAATTTAAAAACAAAATCAAGAGGGGGAAATAATGAATTGAAATGAATGATTCCACAACATTTTAAAATTCCCACAATAGCACCCCACACCTTTCCCTTACAATGTATAACATCCATTCCACCATGACTCCCTTCTCCCCCATAATTCTTTTTTTAAAATATCATGCAATTACCAAGAGTAGGGTAGGAATGGATAAAAATGGCTTGAATCATGGATCATCCCTATAAAGGTCATTCATAGTCTCTATTTTCTAAAATAAGGATTGATGTAAAAGAGGTAATTAAGGATAAAGGATTTTCAAATATTACTTAATCATTTTAAATATGATTTTGCATAGTCATAGTTTTGACAAGTTCAGATGCAAGTTCTGGTCAGTGACATGTCCCAAGATCACTCGAGAAATATGCTCAGGAATAAATAGGAAGTACTTGGTCTAGAAATACTCTTGGGAATGAGACATATTATATTAGAAAATCACTCATGGATTGATTAATAATAATAAAAACAAATTCACATGAATTTCAGAAATTCAAATTATGAAAAATGGTAGGGAAATTTCATTTACATAAATCAAATATTTCCATTAAATCACGAGTCATCATTTAAATATCCATGTATCACTTTAAACATTCAATTTTACATTTTATTTATTCAATATCATTAACATTGTAATCTAAAACATATCATCATAAGATTTCTAAGAAACTCATGTATCCTAGATAAGTCAAGTAAATTAATAATTCAAGTGTGGACAAGCAATTTTATCATTAATGTTCAAAACCTATTTTGGACCAAAAGAATGTAAGGATTATATAAAATTAAACATTAAAAATGAACTCCCTTTTGAAATAAAGCTTCAGTCATATTCCTTTATCTGAGGCTTCCGTTTCCCATATATGAACCTACAAAAGTGAATTACTCACGTAAGAAAAAGGATCATGTCATTAAAGCTCAAAAAGATAAGAGAGAGTGGTCCCCATTCTAGAATTATTCCTAATACTAAATTTGTAATTTAAATTCCTAATATTTAAAATTAAGGTACTAAAAATACAGTAAAAGATAAATCTTGGTATGATCTCTCAAGTGGGAACTGGAATCTTTTACAACCCTTAGAGGGTAGTACCAGCTATTATCCAAAATCAGAGGGTGGATGAAGCTTTTTTGATTTTAACCACCACATGTGGCTTTTACCAGCGTCCACATATGTGTTTTTATTGAGGAGGACTCCATGGATATAGTACAACAAATCCCCCCCTTTGTATTGGGGTATAGATTACATGGCAGGGGTCAGATAAATTATAAATCATCATCTTAATTGGTTGCTACTTGTGAAACCTTCTTCTTCTCTTATTTGAATCCATATAATGAATCTCAAATGTCATTAGGGAGCATCAAGTGTTCCTAAAAAGGTGAAAATTATATTTCATCTTCTTTTAAGGCAATGTAAGGATGGATCAAATATAAAAATTTAAAATTATAATGAGTTATGCTCAAATCAGATTGAATGAAATCAGAAAAGGTAGAGTTCATGGAAGGACCATTTCTCTGAGTTGGTTCTGGTTCAATAACTTCTTCAGTTGAAAGTGACACATAGAGTTGATTATCACTAGATATAGTTAAATAGTTGGTCTCCTCTATCATGACTTCATATTCCACCAATTGGGTGGGATCTTCTTTCAGTGGTGCTGGTTATTCTTCATTGGAAATCTTGGAGAGATCAAGCAGCTCCTTACATTCATTCCTGAATTTATCCAATTCTTGTTGATCTACAACATTTGGCTCATCAGGAAAGTCATCCTCATTTTCATATATCTTGGGTATAATTGGTTGAGCGAGGATGAATGAGTCTTTAGGTACACCTAAATTTACCTCCTATAGTTCTTCAATGATGAGTTGTGAAATTTCTTCCACCGCTATCTCAGGTTCTTGATCTAGCTCAGCGTCGGGTTGCTCCATCCTTGCACGAACATAGTCAAATTATCATTCCATTTTCCTCCCCAATTCATCCAGATTATTACTAATCCTTTCAACCTGATCATTTAGATCACGATAATCAATTTCTGGTTCTTTATATTGCACCTGCGAGTAATCTTTCCATGTATAAAAATTTGAATTTGAATACATCATGAAAAAAATAATTTTTTTAATGATTTTTCTTAATGAAAAAAATAGAATATTTAAAAAAATGTGAATTTTTAAAAAGTGATCGAAATAACTATATATCTCCCTGGAAACGGTGCTAGTTTTGACGCACACCTATCGCGGGGAGTGATAAAAGCAAATTTATTTTCTTAATACAACACAGTGACTGACCAGGGTCACCTCACTTGAGGAGCGTTTGTAGTCGGTTCAGTCACTAATTCTAGTTCACCTATTCTAATTATTTTTGTTTGTTTTTATAATTTACTAAAATATATGGTTTTAGGGATTTTGAAAATTAGTGAAATTAAAATAATGAAATTAAAACTTTAAATCTAAATATAGATGCATATGCAGACAAAATGAAATTAGGGAAGAAAGGTCTCGGTCCTTGGGTTGGATAACACGAGTTCATTAATTAATTATTTATTGTTTAAATTCAGTTTAATAATTCATTTTATGAAACCTCATTAACAAATTAATTTCCTTTCATTTATTAAGTGTGTGGTTTTAGTATGCATCCGACACACCAAACCACACCTCCTCTAGTAATCAAGTTGGGTAACACCTCAACCGAGAATGTTATTCCTACAAGACCCGGATCCACCATATGTTGTATCATCCCTTATAACAACCCCAAATCCACCGTATGAAGGTTTTTCCTAAGATAAGAGAGGGAAAATGATTAATCAATGAAAAGAAATGGATTTGGAAATAGTGTCGTCGTGGATGACCACCGCACCCGTGCAATATTTCCATCACCACCAAAAATAAATTTAAAACATATATAATTTAAGTGCAATAATAAAGAACACTTGGAAACCTCCCCCAGGCCCAATCCACATGTTTTTCACTTGACATGGTGAAGTTCATAGAGATAACAATGTAAATATGGAAGAGAGAGATTGAGATTGAGATTAAGATTAGAAGAGAAAATGGGTGAAAGAAGAAAGGGAAACACTTGGATATAAACTATATTAATTCAATACATGAGAAAATAAAATAAAAATATATATTAAAATCTAAATGGCCCTTGGCCTCCTCTCTTTGGTTCCCCCAGATGGTGTTGGCATGGATTGGAATGATTTTATAGGTAGGGAGCTCCTCTCTTTTTATAGGCATATTTCTATCCTCTGAATGTTGATGAGTTTTTACCCAATAATTGGAGGCTTCACACATGGAACCCTTCATGAAAGTTGTACATTATAATTTTTCAGTATACCCTACAATTTTAAGATCATTTGGACACCGGTTGTATGAGTTATGATTTTTCATTGTCGGTTTTTGTTTCTAGATGAATCATCCAGACAGCTTCCTTTTAGAATATATTGTTCAATGGCCGCCTTAGTGGATTCAAAGCACCGTGTAATTTTTTTTCTTTATTAATATTTGAGTATTATTTAATCCCAAAGTAGAGTCACTTAATTTGGATGAGTGTAGTGAGAAATGTGCTTCCGTTATGTGGTGGGGTCCACGCTCTTCGTCCGAATAAATCTTAAACTTTATTGATTTTTTTACAGCCTCTAGATGATTGATTTATCCCCTTGTCCAGAAGAAAAAAATAAAGGAAATAAAATAAAGATTCTAAAAAAAAATTGAATCAAAAATTTGGAATTATATTTTTCAGGAAATGAACAAAATACCATTGACTTAAAAATCTATCAAAAATCCATAAATAAACACTTTTCACAATTTAGTTAATTTTTATTCCATAACCAAAATTTCCAATATTTTAATAAAACATTTAAATACATCGGTTTTATCATTTAAAAACATCAACAATTCATTATTATTATATTAAAAATATGTACATAAATTTTCTCTATCACCAAATCTCAATTGCACAACCTAACATCATCAATAATTCCATATTAGGAACACATAATTGATTTAGGTTCTAAGGTGGTACTCAAAATCGTCACCACTCATTCCTACACTAACCCTCTCTATGGTTGTCTAATAATGTGGGCACCATATAGGGTCCCCTAAGTCACATCATATCACCGACATCCATCGGGTTTTTATTATCCCATTCTCATCTCCCAGGTGGACACCCATCACAAGGAGGGAATGAAAACCCTCAAAATTATCTTAGTCACAACATGACCTCACTGGCCTCATAAGATAGGCCTCAACGACATCGATCACAAGAGATGGCACAATGCCCATCTTGCTTCCTTGGTCATCTTAGGTCAATCCTATTGCCCAACCTATCCACATTATACCTAAGGAATACCCACCCGGGTAATTAAATCTCAATAGGGGATTATGTAACACCCTTATATTTTAAAAATTGGACTATGTTCGATAAAATATACGGCACACAATTCCGACCCTAAACGAACCATGGAATATTTTTATTTAAATATGGTTATACAACCGAGCTGTTAAATTGGCGACCATGAATGAGATTAAATAATTTATGAAATATGTATTAAGGAACTAATAAATATAAATTTTTTGATAAATTCATAGTAAATAATCAATTTATTTTTAGTAAAGTCATTTTATTCTTCAAAAATATGTTTTCTTCAAAAATGAGTTTTATTATTTTTTATGTGAAAATATTATAATTAATTTATAGAACATTTAG
Organism: Viscum album; assembly: GCA_963277665.1. Taxonomy (NCBI): domain Eukaryota; kingdom Viridiplantae; phylum Streptophyta; class Magnoliopsida; order Santalales; family Viscaceae; genus Viscum; species Viscum album. The sequence goes on from OY728158.1 coordinate 60,798,749, forward strand.
AAATTTTATTTAATAAACAGAATAGAATTTTTGTAACCATCAAGTTAAAATTATCTTATAGTTATTTTTCGGGTTTTTTTGACAAAAATCTATTTTCTAGTGAATAATGAAAAATACTTATTTTTTATTAGAAATTAAATTTTTGATTTAAGAAATAGCAAATTCACATTTTAAAATATATATTTTGAAGTAAAAATAGTTATATTATATTATTAATAATCAAATTAAGATCATTAGAATCAATTTTATAGTTTAATTTGGTATAAAAACATTTCTACAGTTAAAAAGACTTTTTTTTTGAAAACTATTTTTCATTGTGTTTTACGTTTTAATATTAAATTAATGTATGCCATTTCTGGAAACTAAATCTTGAAAAATTTATGCCATATTTGGAATCATGAGGTCCAAATTATTTATATTAGTCTATTTTTTTCATTAAGAATTGTAGCCACATTAAATAATTATCCCCACAGTAAGGGTAAATCGGGTAATTAAGCTTTAAAATAATATGATAAAGACTAGAAAATGACCCTAATACTTTATTTTATACTATTTTATGAGAAGATCCCTTAAATGTCCATCCATGTTTCGAAAATATGACATTTTGTATCGTTTGGACAATATTTTTACCTTTATAATACTTAAGTAAAAGATAAAGTAAAAAATATCATTTTCTTGCTTTTGATATCTGTAATATTTTTTGACAGAGATAAAGAAAAATTTTGTTTGATTATAAATAATTATTTTAAATATAAATAATTTTTTTCATGGGAATTTAATTTTAATTTTCAGGGATGAAATAATTTCCTTAAATTTTTATGCAACACCGACACAATATTTATCGAATTAATAGAAAAATAAAATAATTTTTTTTGAAAATGTTAGATGTAACGACCCAATCTTTCATTAATGGAAATTATTCTTAATCTAATTAAATGTGTTGTTATGGTTATATAAAATGTAAACCTCATTAGTTTTATGTTTTAGATTCTAAAATACCATTAATAATTGTGACGGTTACTAATTTATCTGTTGAACAGTGATTACCTGATTAATATAAATACAGGGTTTTAACAAATCCAATTTACTCATACAAAGGAAGTGATGGACTCATCCTGTAGACTTTTCTGATAAAAAGCCCATTTTTCAGAGATTTTAAAGGAGGTGGCACCATTGGGATTTCCTCTTGACCAAGCCCATGTTGATCTTGAACTCGTTAAGCTTGAGCAGAACTGACATCAGGAGAAGTGGAAGTTAATAGAGATTACCACCCGAGCAATGTTATCCGAGACACCCCAAAAGTCTATCACCATCGCACACCTTACTATTTGGTCTTATTCCAGTGTTATAAGTGGTTATGTAACAAGACCCTAGCACTATGACTATTTACATTATTTTTGTATAAAGAATGTGCATTCATTTTATTATTGTTACTTTGTAAATAGTTTTAAAAGAAAAAATAATATTTTTAGTTAATATTCAACTAAGAAATCTGTTTTGAAGAATTAATGGATTTTTAAATTAATTAATATTTTAATAAAATATTATAAATATTATTAAATTTATTTTTTTAAATAAAATTTAACATATAATTTTATGAATGCAATTGTAATTTTTATTAATGTATGAAAGCTGTTTTTGTCAAAACCCATGAATTTTAGATAAATGTCGGTTTGTATATTAAAAGTAAAAATAAAAATATTTAAAAAATTATTTAGATAAAATGAATATTATCATTGGAATCAGGATGTCAAAATTATCCAACGATGATGTTTTCATAATTTTCTGAGACAGTCAAAATTTTGGGTAAAAATAAAATACCGTTTAAATATATAATGTGATTTATGACATAAAAATGAACCAATAGTGATTTAATAAAATACTATAAACATTATTTTCGTCTAATATATGTTATAAAATTAAAATTATGTGATTTTGGGTTAGTTTGATTTATTTTACAATGCTTGATTGGTCCCTTCAAGGCTTATAAAACATTTTACATTTTTAAATTGTTTTCCTTGAGAGTGTGACTCACCTCCACATAAGAAAACCTATTATTTTAAGAAGTTATGCAATTGGACTTATAAAATATTTTTTTCCACTCCCCTTTGGAAAAAATCATGGGCAAAAACCATAGTATTTTTTGTGGTTTTGATTAGTTTAATGTGTGGTGTTCCAAACCTAAATAATAAAGAATTCCCTCTCCTTTCCTAAATAAACCCACCCAAGATCCCATATCCTCTCACTAGAAGCCTTTTTAGTTCATCCAATACCTAAAAACCTCTCTTTATAATCCTCCCAAGGTGCCCCAAGCTCCCATGAAGCCTCTCTCAAGCCTCTCCCAAGCCTTTGGGATCGTATTTCAAAGTAAGGGATTCCCACATTTATCTTTTTATCCAAGTTTTTTAATATTGTTATGCCCTTTTATTTTAAATTAAAAATGTTGGGGGTATGATTTATCAGTTTCCTCAAACATCCCTATTTATGTTCTGATAATGGTACACCCATTTAACTCTCATTAATGCCTCCCATGTACACCCGTTACCATGCCGAAATTCCGTGAGATATTTCTCTCTCCTCTTTTACATCAATCTAATCCTTTTGTATTATGCATCTAAATTCCATTACGTTTGTTGTGACATAAATATATAGGACCCCCTTAAATTCCATATCATGTAAATATTATGAGAAATCCATTTCTCTCTCATCTACCATTTTCATTAATATTTATGTCATGTCGTTATGCTGCCGAAATTGCACCGCGATTTTCCAATCTAATGTTATCGTGTAGTGAATACCATGCCCACTTCTCTATCAAGGGTATTCACCTTTACAAACACAAACTTATTGATTATATAGTTTCATGTACTTATTCCACAATCCTTTATCATGGAATAAATTATGATGTTGATTGATTCCATGTTATATCATCCAGGTGGCACACTTATGCATGAAATGATATGTTTAAGAAGGATGCACCCTGATAGCGCTCCAATGCATTGGGTAATGTATAGTATCATAATAAATCATGTGTAATGAGTTTTGACTCATGATAATTCAAGTTAAATGAGGGTTTACTCATGCTTCGTGTGCAATGATGATTTACTAATGCTCTAGGGGCAATGAGCCTTGGCTCATGCTAAATTCCATGCTAAGTGTTGCTGTCACATTTTCATGTTATGATTATCATGCTTTATCATAACTTTATGTTCATGTTTATCTTGTTCTCCATTTATATTCCTATTTTCTATCATGTATTGTATTCCTCATGTTATTCCATGGTTATTCCCTTACTGGACTTTATAGCTCACCCTTTTCTTATGCATGTCCTCAGGTTATCCCATTCAATGTTAAGTACGAGGGAATGTAGTGGTCATGTAAAATAGGTTTTCAATAATGATTTTTTATTTCATGTTTTAAGTTGTTATGTAGTGATCATAAGCCCCAAAGAAACTAGACATCTCGATCTTCCATGTTGTATCATGTGATGTGTTTATGTAATAAATCATGTTTATGTTGTAATACAAGCAGAGTTATTAAATTAGAAGTTATATAATTTGAATGAATTATAATTTAACATGATTTTTTAAAATAAAAATAACATATTGTATGGGTGTGAATAGATTATATTCTAATTTCACTATTTTCATGCTTTTTTCAAAGTTAAATTATATAAATTGTTACAAAAATGCCATTAATGTTACTTTATAATAAACAGTATTTTATTAAATGATTTAAAATTCCTAAAAATACTAGATTTAGAAATTTGATTGTTTTATGTTTAAAAATATCAACTATTTTCCAATTATGGTTCAATTTCCCTTTTATAGTAACTATGTTGACCTCTGAAGAATAAAACCTTTGTTACCACGATAATTGTCAAAAAAGGGTAAACACGGGTTGAAACAAAAAAGATATGAATAAAAGTATAATCAAAACATGTTAAAAGTTTATTGGATTTTATGATTTCAACTCATCCTCATTTTATATTTTAATTATATCAGTTTGGATCCTTTTTTTCATGATATTTAATTTATATTAATTAAATATTTAAAATAATTCCAAAAGTGCCACACTCCACACTTATAAAAGGAAACTTCATCTTATTTTCACAATTAAAAAGTATTATAGTTCGGTCATTACTTGACCAAATCCCTTTCTAACATCTCTCCTCATATTCTAAATAACTTAGTTTGGACATAATCCCAACCTTAGAGTGCTTAAAGTGAAACGAAAAGATAGTTTTCTAAAGAAGAGGTATAAATTTTAACTGAATGTTTTAGTTTTATTTCTTCTTAAACCCATTAAAATATTCTACAACCATGGTAAGATAATAACATCAGTATATTACATATATTGGAATGTTATTAAATTATTTTTCTAATATATATTCATATCCTCTTCCATCAAATGGGAAGAGAAACTGTCGTTCGTGTGTACGAAAAACTATCACCTCGCGAATCTATGTAATTCATTTTCTATCATCACTAATCACAACTAATTTTATTGATATATTTAATATATAAATATGTTTTTGATATCCGTGGAATATTTATCATTCTGGACTGATAATATATCATATAATTTCTTACTTTTCCATTTATTGAAAAATGATAACGTCGGTTGTGCATATATATGGATTACCACTTCCAAAAAGTGATGTGATTCATTTTTCATGATTCATTTTTTTTGTAACCACATCAAAAAATTACTATATATATGCTTATTTAAAGAAAACATATGATATTTAAGAGACAATTATATTTATATAAAAATAAAATAATACACACTTTCTTTCCTTAATTATTATTGAAGAATGAAAATGCTACTCATGTGTACGTATGACCAACTGTCTCCATGATTTTAATGTAGTTCAGTTTTCATAATAATCCATCATGGTTGGTTTTCAAATAATAATTTATGTATAAAAATACTTTCAATTTTTTTATTATTATTCTAGATATGAGGTATTAATTGTCTCATTAACCATACTCAACCTACCAAATTCATTTTGAAAATATGAGTTGAATATCATCAAAACATCCGATGAGAACTTAAGTAATTGTATATAACATGATAATGAAAAAAAGAAATAATAAACTTGAAAAATGTTTATAATCAAGTAAAAAATTATCATATTTTTATTATTTATGAAGATAAAAAATTTACGTGGTGAGTCGTACTCAAGGTAAGGGATCTCTTTGAACAACCTTTTTTTTTGGTTATGACCTTTTTATCTTGAAATCACATTCTCTATATCATTAATGTTATGAAATTATTATAAAATCTATATATATATATAAAACGAATATCTACCTTATTCTCCCTTTATTTTATGGTGTAATACAAGTCTTATGTTCATTTATCAGATGAATTTTGTATGAAATTTCCTTTGATTTTGATGTAAGGAAAGATTATGAAACTCATTTATTTTCATAGGTAATTTTTATGACCATTTATTATGATTGATTTAATTTTGGGGAATATATAATCATCAACATGTTATGATGGCGGCACCCAAATAGTGCTATAATGCATTGGGTAAATATTTTATCTCATCAGACATTATGTATGAGATTAGGGCGTAAACCTAATCCACTATGGGACTATGTACACCATGTGATATTGTCATGGTAGTTATCCTTGACTTGTGATTATGTCATTTTTTGTGTTTCTACCACAATTACTATGTTTTCATAATCTTATTATACCATTTTCATTATGTTATGTACTCATGTGATTACTCCTGAGCCTTCCCTTTTATGATATCACGTTATACTTTTGAATCACGTTATGCTTAATTATTATGTGTATTCTCTTACTGGGATTTTTAGCTCACACTTTTTGTCTATGTATTCTCCAGGTTATCCCATTCAGTTTTTGAGGCTCAAATGGATTTAGGAACTCATTATTGAGATTAAAATAATGAAGTTTTATTTTCATGTTGATGTTTTATGTACATAGTTTTCCAAATACACTATGCTTTTTGATATTTTTTTGTATTTAATGATTCTTTATATTAAAAATCATGTAACAATATGTGTAAATATATTGGGTCACTATATTTGGCATCATAGAAAGGTCTATTTATTTTTGTGTATTAGGACTAGAATTATTTAGTAAAACCATAAAGATAAGTTTAAGTATAAGAAAATATACTAGAATTTTGATGACGTATAGAAAAAGTTGTTTTCAAGAAATTAGCTATAACAGTGGGTCACATGGCCTCAAGTGCATCTATTTGTATTCCATAGGCCACTGACTAGTATCGAGGGTCTAAGGAAGTGATAACAGGGAGATTATACCCTCTTAATAAGAGTTTTACTACAATTTGACACAAATAAATAATAGAAAAAAAACGAATGTAGTAACAATTGAAAGAGATATTAGAAAAAGAATAATATAAACCGAATTAAATAAAAGGTCAATGATATTATACAATAGTTCATGAATGTAAAAATGATATTACATAATTAAAACAATAAAAATACAGTAGAAAAAAGATAAAATACAATGAATGAATAAAGAAAAGAAGAGTAAATCCGTAAGGGAATTTTCCATGTGAATCCTAAGATCCAACTCAATCCTGTGATCCTAACTCCCATAAATAAAGTAGAACAATATAAAAAATTAACCATGGTCCTGTGAACAATAATATCTACTCGGTTACCCCAGTTCAATGACAACCTGAGTAGGGTGTTAGATATAAATCTCAGTAGGTTCCCACCCATGGGGTCTAAAATTGAATTTAGTAAATGAATGTAATTAAAGTAGTGTTTAGGTTTAAAAAATATAAACAAAACTAAATAAATAAATAACAACCCATCCAGGTTCTTAAGGCACACCTGGAGGCTCTACCTACTTCAGCTCATAATCAGAATAAGCCTTTGATTGGTTTCCATACATATATAGTAATCATATATATATATATAAATGTATGTATGTATGTATATAATATAGTTATATATCTCATCAACTTATATTAACCAAGTACGTACGAATGTAAGTGCCATATACCTAGAATACAAGGTTCTTACTAGACCGAGTGTAACTTAGTCATCCAAAATGAGTTTAAATGAGACTATAATCTCAAGCAATAGGGAATATTCCCTACATAACAATTAGGTATGAGATGTCATGAACCGCACTCAGAATGGTGAGTGAGCCATCATGTCATCACTCTAAACAGGGAGCGTGGAGCCTCATTCCAATGTTCTACATAATATCACTAGTGTGAGACACCATGAACTCAACACCCAATGTGAGGGAGTGCAATTTTCTTCCATGATAAAAAAATCCCTTAATTTTTTTACACAACCTATTTTGAAGTTATAATCATATATCAATAATAAAAGAATACATGAGGCAATACCCATCATTATTTTCATTTAATAAGACCATTATATAATATAAGGAATCTCATTTTACAATATCATGTACTAAGCATGATACGATTGGCATAGCTTTTTTACCATTTACAATTTATTTAAAGAATTCAGTTCATTGAAGGAAGGAAATACATCATGAGCATTCCATCCTATTTATATCAAACAACACCTTTAAAGAGAACCATCCACTAAGAACAAGCTATCCAATTTAAGCAATCCATTTAAATATATCAAAACAAGGATTTTCATTTTTGTAATGCTTAAGGGGAGTTTAGGATGTGCCTTCATCAATTGAGTAATTACCTAAATGGGAAATGTAATTCCTATGTTAGGCCAAAAACTTAGGAGGTGTTCATTACATGGGTCTTTTAGGTAGGAGAAGGCCAATCCATTAATTTTATGAGATGGTCTGAGCACTTTGAAGGTTCCTTGGTTCCTAAAAGTTATTCAAAGAGGGTATAACCATTTAATAACAACTAAATAGGCCATGTACAAGCACACCCTATGTCAAATTATGAATCAAAGCATTAATCCAATTACATCATAAACTATAATCATCGCGCTGTAATTTCCAAGATAATGTACCTCATTCTAGGGGTTTTATTATAAACACATGACATTGTTTATCAAACAAATAATTTAATCATAAACAATAATTATATATATAATTTGAAATTCATTAACCAAAGGAATCATTTCATAAAAACCACAGAACATGTAAATTTAAATTATAAAGGTTTAACATGGAACTTATGAGGTCCCATTCACATTTGTACCTTTTATTACAAGTTAAAAGTCCATTATTAATAGAGGAAAAATTATTAGAATGCATTCTAGGCATTTAAATTTTTTTTATAAAGGGATAAAAAAGCTGGTACACATAATGGGTGTCCTTAAATGAGGCAACCCACCTCTAACTAACCAAACATGGATCAAAATTTAAACATTAAGGTGAAAAGATGAATTTGATATGAAGATAACACTTTTAAAACAATTCATGGAAAAGGACAGTGGGAGGAATAATGGAACTATTAATAAAATTATGGAAACTTGAATAAAAAGTCATAGACCACCAACCTTATGTTCAGGATGAACTACTCATCCAATACTGGACTCTGATTTAGTTTATCTTAGAAAAAATATAATAAATGGACATATGCCATGAAAATAAGGAAAAAGAGATTGCACTTCAATAACCCAATCGAGAGAATATTAAATGAATAACAATAAAAAAGGAATCGAGATCTTACCGATGTGGATCCATAGAGATCGATGACACTCGAATCAGATGACAGATAATGGAGAAACATAAAATGCTAGAAGGAGGAGTTTGGGAGCTCCATTTTCCTAGGGAGGAGGCTTCATGTGGTTGGGGAGAAGAGAAGAAAGAAAAATAATTTTAAATATTTCATTAAGGTAGTTTCAGTTATTTTACATTAAAACCAATGTCACATGGTTTGGACGCATGTTTTGGCCAAACCGTTCACCGACCATGCAACACCCCCTGCTTAAGAAACCACCCCACATGATTTGTCCCACATGGTTAGCCTAACCATGTTCCACAAGTGCAATGAATAGTATGAGGCTACTGCATAAGTGGCACTAACCATACAGTCTATGTACATAGTTTGGGAAAACCATGCACAATCCATGAAAGGCACATCTTCTCCCCCTCTATAGAAACACAATTTTCTACTGGGGGCTGCAAAATTTCAGACATACCATGTGCCCTATCCAATTCTCTTCCTTTTTGATATTTTAGAGTCTAATGCTCTAAAAACTTGGTAGAGAAATAGAGGAACCCTTCAGGCCCTAAAGTACATCTAAAAACAACACATTAAAGTATTCCAACTCTATAAATTTTATTCTGAATCATGGTTCAAATAAGAACCCGTACATTAAGAAAAAAAATTCAATTTACCTTGGAATTTCTACCTTGTCTCAAAATATAAGTCGTTACAACATCCCCAACTTAGAACTTCTCACCCTCGATAATTCATCGATAATAATGAAAATATAACTCGACCTACAAGATTTGTGAAGTTTCGTTCTAATGGTCGTGTTGAATTTTCAAACACCCAATGGACCTTCAAGCATTACAGAAGAACATGACACTTAATCCATCAAAACCTCATTCAATGCTCATTTTCGAATGAAACATTGAAATGGATTTTAACCAATCTCATTTATTTAGAGACATGATCATGTCATCGTCTCGTTAAACATTTGACCAAGGTGCTCCCCACCTTATGCTTTAATATAAGAAAGGGATAATTCCAAACCATGACACCTCTCCCATCCGAATTTATTTTGAAGTATTCCCTAAGAGTTCTAATGACAATATTGGTGTGCTTTTATCATAGTGGTGAACTTTATTACATTTAAGGCCATAATAGGAACCTCACTGTAAAGGAATGTTTGAAACCCAATCGACCAAACTAAAATTGGTCACAGAAGTTTCCCTTTAAAGACACCATCGACCTACAAACCACACTTTCCTTAACCTGGAGGTGGGTTAAAACTAGTTCCATTCGAACAGAACATTAAACAAGAGGGGTAACAAGTCTATCCACTTTAGGATAACCATATTGAAAATTTATTATCTTAGACAAATTGTGTAAAATAAGCAGAATTGAAACTTCTACCTCCTAGTCATCCCTTGTTTACCATAAAAACATTCACCGAATCCCATATCGGTCTTCCAGTGACGTTCCTTGGTCAAACCATCACCTAAAAATTAAAAATATCTTGCTACCACATGAATAAGGGAATAAACCATCTCTAACCTATTGGATTCATCACCCTTAAACATTACCTATGAACCTAACAAAAATACCAGGATAAACTCAGATTTATAGAACTAGAGTCTAAGGAACTAACCCAAGGAAGTATATACTCCATGTTTACAAGTGAGATGTTTCCCCAAGGGCACAATGTCTACATTAGAAAATTTAATGAGCCCATATCAGCATCATCTTGGTGATCTAGTTAGAAGAAATATGGTTGGTGTCTAAGAATCCATCCAAGGTATTCCTATATGGGAATCCATGTATCACTCAGGACAAACCAAGCCTCGATTGAAACCATGAATCAAGCATGAAACACATATTGAGATCACAAGACAACCAATATCTTTTAAAACTTTAGCACAACATAAGACTGATTCTCTCTTAGTGCATCTAGAATGAAGTCAAGATTGGGGGAATTCTCATCGCTAAGATAGAGTACACTAATAGGATGACAAATATTACCGAGATGATCAGTCAAAACAATACTGGTCAACATCGCTTGGAAGAAGATCAACATAACCCGACGACACACCACAAACAACTGATCACAACCTCTACCACCCAAGGAAGCTACCATTTGCTCAATATTTACCATTGAAGTCATCCATTAACAACAATGTTTATCAATGCTTGTATACAAAACAAAACATATAAACATAATCCTACTAAGAAAGCATTAACTCGATTTAAAATCGTAGGCTTCAAGGGCATTCCAAAAATACCAACCATTTATAAAAGGAATATCATGTTTGCATTCCTTATACTAGGAAGGACATTAATTTACCAGAACTGACATGAAAGTATCCACATTAGGAGTTTCCTAGTTATTAAAAGAGAAGATTGATCAGCTACTCACTAGAGCACTAGATCATATTTACCTTAAAATGAAAACATTTTAGAATTTGGTATGAATACCAAACCAAAATGATCATCATGTCAAAAAAATTTATTATATTGAAGCATCATCCCAATCATTGGGATAAATAGATTCATTTACTTTTGAGGACACTCTACTCAGAAGATGACCCAAGACCATATTGAACAGCATAAGGCTCAACAATAACAGTGAACCCAACCGGCTTGTCACATAATTTAGAAACTCAATGGGTACCATGTATATCAATGAATACTACACTAAGATTAAAAGAGCAACCATAAAATTTTGAATACTATCCATAGTTTATTCACTATATGCATTCAAGTATCGGATGGCTCATGCATGAGTTATGTCAAAATCAAATTATCTCATATGAATATAAAACATACTGACATCCTCTTGAGTCACCTAAGGAAATAAGAACATGGTCCTAAGACCTACGAAGTGGCTGACCATTCCATTGGAATTTCTATCATGTTAAAAAAAGCATTACTCAATGACCACACCTGTAATAAGGGTCAAGGTTACAAAAAACACCCATCCGAACAAGGTGTCACTTAAATCTAAGAGTTATAAAAGGGACCATGACACTCGAATGACATGAATCATCAAAAAACCCACATCATTTACAAAGGATTTTTAAACATTAAGGGTGATACCTACCTCGGCTAAGCCCCATCAAAATGAATAAGCATCACCCCTATCACTAGGTCATGTTAAAAATATTTTACTAGGTCCAATGCCTACCATTTAATCCATTTTTAAAAAGAAAATAGGCTATGGAAAATTTTCACATTTCAATTCCAAGGAAACTCAAAGTAAATTTTAAAGTACCCTTATATGAGGGATTAAACAATGAACAACACTTCAGGTTCCATTTTAAATCCATTACACCAATTCACGTCATTTTTTAAACATTTAAAAGCTTTAAAATCTAATAATAAAAAACCAAATCATAAGGAAAAAGAACTTGTAACCTTATTTAATTAATTACATAAGGAAAACCATGCAAGATTTGTAAGAGTTAATTCTTTATACAATAAATATTTATTAACATTTTGTCATAATTACGAAATTTATAACATAAATTCCTTTTATTAGGTAAGGAAATTTTAAAGGGTCCCATTTAAACAAAAATGGGTTCTTTAAAAAGAAACCCAATAATAGTTGTTTAATTATAAAAAATATAAACACACATAGATAGTTACCACATAAGAAACATGCTCTAACTAACCTACTTAGGTCGATTTTTTAATATTAAGAGGCCAACCAACACATTTGAGTTAAAAGAGACACATCTTTCACATGTACAAACATTTAATAATATACCTCATGGTAATATATATATATATATATATATATTCAGTCATATGGGTTTCTATATACCAATATTTTATGCACCCATAGACTTTACAGTTTGGCATTTGGCTCCCATTAATCATGACCAATTAATTTCTGTTCAAAATTAAACATATTTAACATTTATAACTCTTTAAAAACATAACATGGTTATATACATAATGGTTTATTTATATGGGTGGAAATCTACCAATCCATAAATCACCCATACATTTTATGGGTTGGCATTTTCCTCCCATTATTAGAAATAATTTCACTTTAAAAGTTTGAAATTTAGTAGATTTTCTATTTTAACAACAAAATCTAAATAAATACAAACCTCAATGGATAGTTCAAGTATATGGGTTAAGTTTTCTAAATTATAAGGCACACGTACACATTATAATTGAAAATTGGTTCCCATTTAATAATGACCCTTATAATTATCCAATACAACCATTAAATATAACAAAATAATAACTTATCATGCTATCACAAGCATTAAACACAAAAAACATTCTAATTATAATAGAAGCACGACACATAGGAAAGAAAACATAAATAAGATGATAGCATGGAATATAATCATGTAAGAATGTTGTACTGACAAGAATGATAAGTAAAACAAAAGCATGGAATAACACTCAAGGCACACAGTCAAATCAGTAGAAAAGGTAAAAATGAAACTAAATGGAATGGAATATGCATGAAATGTGAACTTCTATCATCCTATAATGATGCATGTAATAGTACTTTATTGTTGTACCAATCCAAAGGTAAAATATCATAAATCTTAAAAATCCGTAAGTTATGTAAAATACTCCAATCTGTCAAGGTGGAATCAAAACAACTGTAACAACAACAATATGAATAATAATCCCAACCTCGTACACTTGGAATTTTCCCCATGGGAGGGGTGATCAGTCTGAGATAGGGCTATTTACCAAGTGTCAACACATTCCTAGTATCCCATCTACCAGCCTAAAATAGTAATACAAATAAAGAAGATGGTGCTGATACCAATTTGTATTGTCCTAACCCGACTCACCACACATACGGTAGCCAGATAGGTGAGTCACATGGACTCCAGCATGCCTCCTTGTATTCCAGAGGCTATAGAATAGAAGTGAGGGTATAAAGAGGTGATAATAGGGAGAATATACCTCCATAACCAGAGTATCATAGGGGTATAATAGAAATAAACAACTGACCATTGTAGAAGGAGTAATAAATAAAAGATATAGTAGTGGAAGAAGAATATAAACTAAATACAACAGATGGATAATTCCATTATACAACTGTTCTTTCATGTAAAAATGATATTACATAATTAAAACAGTAGAGTTATAATAGAAAAATGATAAAATACAATGAAAAAATAAGAAAAGAAAATTAAATCCCCAAGGGGGTTTTCCATGAGCATATCAAGCTTCAGCTTAGTCTTATGCTACTAACTCCCATGTACATAGCATAACAACACAAGAAATCATGGTCCTGTGAAAAAGAAGATATAATCGGGTACCATAGTGTAATGGAATCTTGATCTGGGTGTGAGATATAAATATTAGTAGGTTACCACCCACAATTACTACAACCGAATCCTGTTTATGAATGTAAATTAAAGTAGTGTGTAGGTATAAACAGAAATATAAACAAAACTAGATAAATAAATATCAACCTATCCATGTTCTTTAGGGACACCTGGCAGCTATACATTCTTTGGACAAAATAAGTATCTGATCTATTACAATACATATTAATTAATCATATACATATATATTTTTATAATTTAGATATATATCTCATCCACCTATATTAACCAAGTATGTACAAATATAAGTGTCCTTATACCTGGAATATTAGGTGATGTATGGATAGGTCATAAGTCAATCATCCACAACCATTATAAATGAGCATATATGCTCATGAAATAGGGTATATTCCCTACATTCCAATAGAGTGTGAAACTTTATGCCTGAAACATGGGATGGTGAGTGATCCACCATTTCATTAATCTAAACAGGGAGTGTGTCTCCTCATCCCAATGTCACACAAAGTATCACTAGTCTGGGACCCCATGAACTCAAAACCGGATGTGAGGGAGATATTTTTTACATGATTCTCATCAAATCCTTTACTTTAATCCCAAAACAAATTTATAAGGTGTAATAATATATCAATAATGAATGAATCTATGATGTAATACCTCACATCCTTTTCATTTAATAATCCCATTATATAATGAAGGGAATAACATTTAATAATAACATGTACTAATCATGATATGATCAACATGGCCTTGCCATCTTTAACAATTCATTTTATTTAAATCATTTAATTCATTCATGGATGGAAATCCATCGTGAAAATTCCATCCCATTTATACCAAACAACACTTTTAAAGAGAACCATCAACCATAAATAATCTATCCAATTTAAACAATCCATTTAAATATATCAAAATAAGTCATTTCATTTTAATAGGATTAAGGGGAATTTATGAAGTGCCTTCATCAATTGAGCAATTTCCTACATGGTAAATTTTATTCCTATGTCGAGCCAAACCCTTATGATAAATTTATTACATTGGTCGATTATATAGGAGTAGGCCAATCCATTTAATTTATTAGATGGGCCATACACTTATAGGGTTCCTTAGTTCTTGACATCTATTAAAATATGGAAACACCATTTTATAACATCAAAAGAGGCCATGTACAATCATGCCCTGTGTTAAACTATGACTCAAAGCATTAGTCCAAGAACATAATAAACTAAAATAATAACTTTACAATTTCCAAGATAGCGCACCTCATTCATGTGTTTTTTATTATAAAAACATGACATTGCTAATAAAATAATTTATTTAATCATAAACAAGAATCATATATATAATTTTCAACCAATTAACCAAAGTAAGCATTTCAGAAAAACCACCTAACATGAAAATTCAAATTATAAAGGTTCAACATGGAACTTAGGATGTTCTATTCACATTTGGGCCTATGATTACAAGGGGAAAATCCATTATTAATTCAAGATACATACTTAGAAAGCGTTCAAATAATTTAATTTTTTTATAAATGGACAAATAATTTAGTACACTAATTGGGTGTACTTAAATGAGGCAACCCACCTCTAACTAACAGGGAATTGATAAAAATATACACATTAAAGTGAAACTATCAATTTGATATGAATAAAACACTTTTAAAGAAATGTGTGGAAAAGTAAAACATGTGTCACATTAGTTCTATTCATAAAATTATGGAAACTTGAATAAAAAGTCATAGACCACCTACCTCATGCTTTGGATAACCTACTCATCCAATATCAAGCTCTTATTTTGTCCGGTTTGGATGAAATATAAGAAATAGACATCCACCCAAATAATAGAGAAAAATAGATTTCTACTCGATAACTATGTCAAGGGAATATTATATGAAGAATTATAAAAAAGTAATCAAGAGAATACTGATACAGATCCAAAGAGATCGACGATGCCCAAATCAGATGATGGATGGTGAGGAAACATCAAAGCCAAGAAGTAGGATCTTAGGAGCTTAATTTTCTCAAGGAGGAGTCTTCATGTTGCTGCGGGAGAAAAAAAGAAAGAAATATAAATTTTAAAGATTTCATTATGTGAATTTTGGTCATTTTACCCTAAAACCATAGATGTATGGTTTGGACGTACAGTTTGGCCAAACTGCGTGCTAACCATGTGGCACCCCCTACTTAGAAAACCACATCGTATGGTTTTTCCCGCACAATTAGCCTAACCATGCACCAACTGTGTGGTTAATATTGAGAGCGTACTGCCTAAATGGAACTAACCATGTTGGATAGGTGCATGGTTTGGGAAAACCATGTGAATCCTTTACGGGGCACATCTACTCCCCCTTTGCAGCCACACAGTTTTCTACTAGGGGCTGCATGGTTTCAGAAAAACCATGCACCCTGTCCAGTCCTCTTACATTTTTAGTTTTTGGGGTCAGAAACTCTTGAAATATGATAGAGTGCCCTAGGAACCTTTTGATCCTTCAAATATCTCTAAAAAACATATTTAAGTTGCACAACTCTCAAAATTTTCTTCTGCAACTTGGTTTAAAGAATAGATCATCCAGTAAATGCCAAAATTCATTTTTCCTTGTAATTTCTACCTTGACACAAAACATGGGTCATAATAGCCTCCTATATAGTTGTACCAAGTGGTCATATCCCAAAAAGGGAACATTTTTAATTGACTTTATCATCACCTAGTGCATGAAAAATAGGTCTTCTTGGACACTTGGTTTGAGACTATTGAGGGATATGGTTTAAAATTTCATAAAATCTTTACAAACCATTATAAATAAATTGAACAAATTGTTATGTTAGAAACATTAATATGTAGATTACCATGGATAACCTAGATTGAAACCTAGATACTCATATGTTAGGATATTATTATCATTCATAATTCATTCCTTCTAAGTTCATAAGTATCCCTTTTTTATTCTTATTATTATAAGTATTCTCACCTTTTTTCTCTCGTTTTAGTTAATGATGGGAATTATGAGAAACTATGAAAAAACCCAATATGATAGGAAATGTGATTCTTTTCGTAATGATATGTATAAAATTATAGGAGTGGATGTTGGGAAATTCATGGAAATACTATCCCAAATAAATCATGCTCTGAATAGTAACTTAAATCATGTGGAATATCCTCCTCTTAAAGAAGAGAAAGCTGCGACCAAGCCTTTTATGAAAAACGATATCCTAACTTTAGTGGCTCTTTTGATCCTATTGTCATGAAAAATGGATAAACTCCATTAAAAATATATTCTAGGTCTTCTAATGCTCAAATCAAGGTAATTTTATGACAATCATTTATCACATAGAGGGAGAATTCGATCATTGGTGGACACTAATCAAGAACAGTCCATAGAAGATAATTATTCCATGGAATGATAAGAATCCAAGAAAATATTTTCAATAAATATATACCCCAAACTATAAATCTTAAAATGGAGAGGGAGTTCCTTGAACAGAATAAAAAGGAAGATGAGTCCATTGGGGAGTATGAGAAAAACTACATATGGCTTTAACAGTACACATCTATCTTCATCATCAATGATAAATGTAAGGTGGACCACTTATTTAGTGGCTTAAAGTCAAATATATGATGATATTTGGGCATTGATGTATTGGATAACTATGAATAAATTTTTCATTGTTCCCTTAAGGTCGAGATAGAGATTGGATACTCTTAGTGGTCTCATGGTCCTAGAGATAAAAATTTTAAAAATGAGTTTTCTTTTGGACTATCAGTAGATAAACCCCACATTGGAATGGAAACTCAAAATGTCATGTGTTGAAAATTTGGGAAGAATCGTATCATAAACTATATCAAGAGAACCAATTTTTTTTTCAAATGTAGAGAAAGGGGAATCAAGCTAATAAATGTAGAAATTATATGAATAATCACACTAATGCGATAAAGGAAAATATGTTTTAGATCAACACCCAGTCTGTGGTACAATGTTTCAACTTAAAGGAACACATGCATTATTAATGTCAATTACCTAATCCAAGATTTGTCGAAGATAATCAATGGAAAAAACCTCCGAGGATGAGAGATAATGCAAGTTAATATGCTATCACTACTAATGATGTGGATCCCAAAAAATGATGTGGTGATAGGTACTCTAGTTATTCATTCAATAATAGTGAACATAATTTTTTTGTTATGGTTCTACACATTATTTCATATCTTTCAAATTTTTTGAATCTATTCAAACATGACCTCAAAACATGGGGGTTGAGCTATCTGTGTGAAAAAGAACAAAGAAATTATTTCATCCCAAGTATATAACCCCTCCCTTGTCAATGTTTTGGGACAAAATATTCCAGATAATCTAGTCATACTTCCTTTAGTGGTGTTTGATGTTATATTGGGCATGGATTGGTTGTACTTATATAAACCCAACATGAATTATAAGGTGAGAGATGCCACTTTTCACATCCCAATTCACCTTCAGATTCAATACATGTGTAAGGAAGAGGTTGAATATCCTTTGGAATATTTATCTCAAGTGTGTATATTATTTCCTTATGGGAAATAATATCTATCTCAAATTATTTAGACAACGAATAGAGTCATACATAAATACTTTCCCTTTGTGTTGATATATTCCACAGGGAGTTGTCTGGTTTTCCTCCTGATTGAGATGTTGAGTTATTAATTGTACTAATACCTAGATCTCTACCTATAGCCAATACTCAATACAAAATGGTAACCGTTGAGTGGAAATAAATGAAAAATGGTCACAAGAAAATTTGGAAATGGGTTTTATAATTCTATGTCCTTCACCATGGGGTGCACCGGTCATCTTCATTAGGAATAATGATGGGTCAATGCATCTATTTATTGATTATTGTAAACTCACAAAATCACAATAATGAAAATGTATCCCCTACCATAGATAGACGACTTTTTTGATCAAATACATGGGCCCCATTATTTCTCTAAGGTGGAATTTTGGTTAGGATTCACTAATTAAAGGTGAAGAAGAAAGATATTCCCAAAAATTCCTTTTGAATAAGGTATGGATTCTATTAGTTCGTAGTAATTCTATTAGAACTCACTAATTATCCAACAATGTTTATGGAATTAATTAATATATACTAGATATTATCTCAATGAATTTGTGGTAGTCTTTATAGATGATATTGTAACTCCCCGACCCTAGTTACACAGAGTCAATGCATTATTACATATCATTGGAATGATCACAAGAGATCAAGTCCGGAAGTACTGATTAGATTATTAGCCTTGGAATAACTAGATACATACATAAGTTTTACATTACATCATGAAATAAATAAAAACAACACTGTGTTCCATTTTAACACACTCATATCCCTTAGCTTATCCCTGCAGGTTAATCATGATATACTTCTTCACATCTTGGAAAAAATAAAACATGGAAAGGGGTGAGATCATTTGGTTAGTAAGGATAATAATATAGAAAAAAATTACATAAATATGCATAAACATTTAAGGAAATGTATAAGACAAAAACACATGCCTTTTAAACATAAATTTCAGCATAATACAAAAAATATATATCAAATAATTCCATTTAATTATTCACATGGATATTATACCTGTCTAATAATTGCATGTATTATCAATTGATAATTTCATAATGATGGAATGCATAATGCTAGACATCATAACCACATTGTCAAGGCCTCGTGCCCAGACTGCAAATAAGATTTTTTCAAGGCCTTATGCCAAGACACTAGTTTGTATCATGATACATACAGATGAATTAAGGAGATATAGTGGGATCCACCCATCAATTACTAATCCCAATTCATTCCTCATATGAAAAGGTTGAAACATAATCTAAACATTCATATTAGAACTAGCATACGAAATGTCAATATTTTAAGCACAAACCATGAATGGTTTAAAAATATCAAATCCAAAATCAAACATAACTCATTCAATACATTATGGATAATTTGTTATAATAAATCAACCTCAACCAAGAATAATGAAGGATATTTACATAGATGAAAATAATCAGTAAAACTATATGAGAGAAATACCCCCCTTTCCTGAAAACATTTAAAAGTATCCCTATTTGTCAAGAAGATTTTAAAAATAGATTATTGAATCAAAGTGTCTTATACCACTTTTAATCTTTAAAAGTAATTTTAATTTTAAAACATTAATGTCCATATAAATCAATCTTTTAAACAATTTTTATAACATAGACATTAATGAGAAATATTTAGAAGAATAAATCTTTAGAACATTTAAAAGGATATTTTAGTTAGAGTTCCTATCCAAATGAGAGGCATTTGAATAAAAATAATTGAGGTAATAAAAACATTATAATATCATGATAATAAAGGGATTAATGTTATACTATGTCAATTTACAATATATACACCATATAAAAGTTAATTGGTGAATAACATAAATAAGTATCAACAAAATGTAGATTGAGATGAAATCCCTTATAAAGAATGTATCCTTAGGTTATGGATAAGTCAATGAAATAATTATGTGTGAAAAATATATATACACTCAATATGATTGTATATTAATTGTAAATATAACAGAGGACATTCACATATATTCTTGTAACAACAACACCAATGACTTAGATGTTTAACTCAATGAATAGAAATTGAGTTATGATTACTCTTATCAAGTTCATATCGAAGACTTGAGAATTTTTCAATGAAGTGATTATGTGTATAAAAAGTATATCCACAGAAAGGGGAGTGGAAATTACTACATAAATAAATAAATAGTGATTTCACATATAATATTGGAGTAAAATAATCAATGTTGTTTACGTAAAACCCAATGAGTGGAAATTGAAATTAGAAATTCCCTTACCGATTTGGTAACTTATGAAACATGCACCCCATGAAAGAAGGATCATACAATGAAGTTGTAAATAACAAACAATTTAAGTATATTACACAATTAATACAATCATGTTAAGTATATACACCACAGAAAAAGTAATAGTGGTAATATAACATGAATCTCACGAGAATAAGAAGTGAGATGAAAATCCCTTACCACATTGAAATCAATTGAGCTGTATGAAGAAAAGTTAATAACCACCCTATGAATCAAATAATACCATGAATATCAGTATAATCATGATAATATATATCAAATTTATGTACACGATACACCACATGCAATAAATAAGTGGTGAACAATGGAAATCTCAGAGAATTAAAATTAAGATAAGAAACCCCTTACCTCAAGTCCGACTTGTCCTGTATGTTAATTGTTCTTCCTGAATAATAAACCTAAGTTAATTTATACTTTCTAAAGAAATTTTTTCAAATTTTATTATTCCTTGTATATCAGTTATTATCTTTCTATAACAATCAGTTAATTATTTGAGATCATATCGGACATTTTGTCGATGTTCAGAACTTGAGTAAAAAATAAACTTGTTATAATTACAGATTCTCCATGCGTTCAAAAGTATATTATCACCAGAATAATATTCATAACGTAAATATAATATATATAATATATATCTAGTACATATATGTATTTGTAATAGTACATAACATTTGGAGATAAGAAATGAAATGCACCGTTTAGGGAGATGGTATGCCCTACGTACGTATGAATGCTACTTTCATTTTAACTTCGTATTTTAATGGACTAAAAAATTAATGATACATAAGTATATTATTGTTCCAGTATAATATCATATATAATTTCAATAACTCCATTCTTTATACGTCCCACGTATAGCATGAACAAGTCATATCACTTTGAGTGGGCGGTAGTCCGCACTTCCTCAAATGAAATTATCGAATTTACCCATTATGGAAACCATAAAGGTATGCTATAAATAAAAATATAGAAGTAAATCTACAATATAAATATAATAAATATAACATATAAATATATTTCCATCATAATGGCCACCATGAGATACAGATGGGGATATTAAAATAATCATTGTTTCGTGGGGCAGTAGTTCGCCGTCCATAGGAATAGTATGTGTGTATCCATTGGATAGAGGTGTGTGGAAGTTTATTTTGAATTATTCTCATAAAAACAACCTATTTTATTGAGGATACTAGTGTTTCTATAAAATAAATTAATAAATAGAGTTTAGGGTGTTGGATAAGTAAAATAAAAGAAAAAAACTTAAGAGAAGACGTTACCTTTAAATCGGGTAATTCCCTTTGGTTTGAACCAAAAGGTTTACTTGAAGTACCTTATTCCTAAGGTAAGGCTTCTAAGAGGAAGATATGGATACAGGGAGATTAATTTTTCAGACTTTGGACTATCCAAGGGGATTTATATGTGCAAGGAATGGGTTATAAGTGGTGTCCTTTTACAAGGGGAGGATGGGCTCTTTAGAAAAGACTGAAAATATTATTTTATTATATAATGATTTTCAGTTTCTAAAGGTAAAAAACTCATTAAAATAGAATATAATCTGACTCATGTTCGATATAAAATCATCTAATGAGAATTGGATAGGGTTTTCATATTTTTTTTAATTTTTATAATCTTATTTATTTAAATAATTCATTAATGAGGTAAACACTACATCATTATTGTGTTATAAATAATTTTATTAATTTTATGTATAACAATTATAAAAAAGATACCATGATATAGGAAATATTTTTATGTTTCGAATTAATATTTATTGTGTAATAGATAACTTATATAACCACATATAAAAATTTATTTACTTAAATATATATGTTTAAGTCATCTTTGTCTTTACTTTAAATTAATTAATATAAAGTGTTATTATCACTACCAAGTGGCTCCATGGGGTCCCAAAATAGACCCAAGGATTCCCATTGATGGAAATTTATCAACCAATAATATTAGGACACATGTTAGGGTAATTTAATAATATTATAATATTATTTCATTTACCCTTATTTACAAGATTTACCTTTTTTCCATGGTAAATAAAATATTTACTGAATTAAATATTCATAATGTCTAAAAAAGTTACCTATTTAAATAATTTAGACCTCCTGATTAAAAATAAATAAATAAATTTTCCAAATTCAAAATACCGAAGTGGAAGAAATTAATTTAAAATTAATCCCCATTGTTAAAACAAAAAATGTGTTTCTAAGAAATAATAACTATCAAAATATTGACAGTTGTTTATGTCCAATTTCAAAGTGAAATAACTTCCAATGACCAAAATTGGATTAAATTTTAAAAAACTAATCTCATTAAACTTTTAAACCATTTAAAAATATAATCTAACCATAAGAATAATTTATATTAAAAGGTAGTTTTGAATTAAAATACAGTATTTTTCACTATTCATTAATAATTGAACTTCATTATAAAAATACAAAAAAATTACCCAAAGAAAATTTTTATGTTCCTATTATAAATAAGAATTTTATTTTTTCAATTAGAAAATAGAAAAGTGAAAAAATATATTTAAAAAGGGTTCTCCAATAAAAGGCGGTAAATCAACTTTTTAAAGAATATTAGATTATTTATGCTTAAAATTGGATTCAGTCCCATTTTAAGCCTCTAAAATTTATTTGATAAATGTAAAAACATTTAACAAACATATATAATAATATTTTATATTGTTATATTTATTCCCACCAATACAACGGCTATACATTAACTACAATTTAAATCGATAATATTATTATATTATTTTTCTATATAACTCAACATTGTGTGCAACATAAGGTTTTTCAAAAAAACCCATTGTTTCATATCAGGTAAGCCATCGATCAAAGCATCCCCTTTAAAGTAAAATTAATATTTAATTTAAAAATATTAATATATATGAAGATTTTCATATTCATAATTTATCTGGGATGTTACATTCTTCCCCACTTTTAGAAATTGTGTCCACACAATTTTAAAATTTGGATTTGAAACTTCATTGAATGTCCCAAATCGGAAAAAGAGTAATTAAAACTATCACTTTAAAGGAAATAAATATATGTACAAAGGTCACTCATGATAACCCATACTAGGATTCAATGAAAACATGGATATGGAAGAGAAACTAAGTGTCAAGTTCTAATGGAGAGTGATAGATAAAATGATTAAAAGATAGTTAACCACTATAAAATCACAACCTTGTGATGGGTTAAACAATATTTTATTACCCAATAGGAAAAGATAACGAACAAAGTTTTTGTATTAAGTTACTTTTCATAAAGTTGAGGAATTTATTTATGAGAATAACTGAAAATATAAGGAAACATACTTACTTGTCATGTAGACTTTCATCCTTTACTAAATTCTTACAACAAACCCATCTATTCTCCAAACGATGAGTATTACAGAATACTTGGTCACACTTAAAGTGCTAGAATAAACTTCTAGAGTATCACGTAATCTACAAAACATGAACTATATATTTCTGTTGTATTTAGACATCAATCAAAACCAAAAAGGTTAGTACACGATCAAATAATCTACAAAAGGAAAATCATTTATAAAAAGAAATACTACTCTTAATATCTAAAACCGACCAAACAATACCTGAAGTTCAAAAAAGACCATTAAATTAAAAAATTTCATTAAAATAATTCAATATAATTCAAACTAAAATTGAAACCCAAAACTCAGAAGAATTTGATTACATAGTCTTCCATGTTAAATTGTATCTCCAAATAACATCAACTACTCTTAAAGTAATATACTTGAAAGTTATTAACTTAATAAAATATTCTCTATGATAGGTCAATAATATTGATAAATTACCCAAATATCTATAAATAAATAATACAACATAGATAAAAATACACCATTAATCCTAAAATTAAATCCCATAGTATTCCAATTTCCTTAAAATATAGTGTTCCTAATAGAGCGAAAGTCTTCCAGAATAAAATTTATCACATAATCACCAAATCATTTTCCTACACTAAGTATATCCATTTGATAAAACATAATATCCCAAATAAACATATTATTGATCAATAAAAATATTTATCTAAAATAATTAGTCACACTAACTAGGGACTTCACGTAGTCCAGTGGTAGGTGATAAATCCTAGTCACACTTTGGTGGTGGTTTCGATTCCCGCATATTTGTCCGACATGATGGGTTATCACACTGTCTAGGTGTTATAATTTTTTAAAAACTATATACATAACATTCCCAAAATGAGATAAATTCCTCAAAATAACCATAACATAATTTAACCACAAATGTTATCCCATACCTCACATTTTCATCCCAAAAATTAATAACTTTTAATTTCCTCAAATTCAAGGATCATATAAACCCAAATGGTTATTTATAACTATATCCACAAAAGAATAGATAACACTTCCTTGATAGAATTTTCACATAACAAAATTTAGGGTTACAGATACAAGAGAAAAGTCTTCCAATGTAATCCCATCAATAAAGATCACTAACACTTTTAAACATTTCTCCATACATTTATTTCCACATAGGTTCTTCCATGACAAAGAGGTTATCCTATAGAATAGGGAATCGACTTGGGTAATGCTCGGGTCTCCTACATTTATGGTAAATGATTGTAAATGGATTATTGGGATCATTTTTATTTTCTTCCTAAGTATTCTTCATTTTTCCATGGCAATTATTTAATTTATGTCTTTTTTCCCACACATAAAGCATTTATTTGTTCCATTGAGACACATTCTTGGGTGTATCCTTCCACATTTACTTTATGATGCAATTCAAGATTTATTTTCTCTATGGTCTTCACTACTAGAGCTCTTATCATTTACCACCTTTCTATTCTTTTTTGGGTCCAGGAGATGGTTAATATATATATTGTTGATCATATTTTTGGAACACTGATTCTTCATGAACATGGTATCTTTTACACCTATCAATAATCCATTTCTTTGCTCATTTACACCACAGTTACCACCTTTTACATCATGTTAAATTTTTATACTACTTCCTTGGAATCCATACATTGAATAAAAATAGAAAGCATTGTCTGAGTAACAATAGTCATAAAATCATTTAGAGAATATCATGGCACCTTTTTTTCAATCTAAAACACATTAGGATTAACCAAGGTTATTTATTCTCATATTATATTAAAATACTTCAAATTAGTTAGAAAATATAATGGTTATTATCCTAAACATATCCCCCAGGAGTTTCGTAACCAAAAGTGCAGAAATCCCCATTGTTGTTCACCTGTTCCCATTCGACTAGAGATCAAAGCGGTGTTTTCAGGTTTTACCCCTAGGTACATCTGTGCCAGAGCCGCCTCTACTTGCTCGTATCTAGACAGGGATGCATTTCTTGTAAAATACACAAAATATCTACATTACCAAAATTCTAGGAAGTTATATACTAATCCTAAATGTCTATCTTAGTGTAATGTTCTATAATCAGAGTTTTTCTAAATCTAGCTTCCATGGTTTGTACTAAACTTCCTCTGATTCCAACTGTAAATCTCTGACCCTAGTTACCTAGAGTCAGTGAATTATTACATATCATTGACATGATAACAAGAGATTAAGTACCTAAATACCGATTAGTTTAGTATCCTTGGAAGTACAAGAAACATCCACAAGTTTTACATTACATCAGGAAATAAAGAAAAACAACATTGTGTCCCCTTTTAACACACTCATATCCAATATCCCATCCCTGTAGTTTAATCATGATATACTTATTCACATCCTGGAAAAAATAAAACATGGAAATGGGTGAGCTGAAATGCTCAATAAGGATAACAATAGAGCGGAAACTTTCACAAATAAGCATAAAAATTTAAGGCAACATAAAAGATAAAAACACAATCCTTTTGAACATAAATTTCAGCATAATATGGAAAATATAAATCAAATAATTCCATTTTATTATTCACATGGATATTCTACTAGTCTAATAATTGTATGTAATATCAATTTCTAATATTATAATGATGGAATGCATAATACTGGACATCATAACTACATAGTAAAGGACTCATGCAAAGAATACAAATAAGATTTTGTCAAGGCCTTGTTACAAGACACTAGTTTGTCTCATGAGAACTATCGATGCATCAAAGAGCTATAGTGGGCTCCACCCATCACATACTAATTCCAATGAATTCCTATTATGAAATGGTTGAAACATAATCTAAGCATTCATATTAGAACTAGCATACTAAATTTCATCATTTTAAGAATAAACCATGAATGGTATAAAAACAGAACATCCATAGTCAAACATAACTCATTCAATACAATATGGAATATTTTATTATAATAAATCAACCTCAATCAAGAATAATAAAGGATATTGACATAGATGAAAATAATCAGTAAAAATATTTGAGAGAAATATCCCCTTTTCTTGAAAACATATAAAAGTCTCACTTTTTTTCAAGAAGCTGCTAAAAAACGATTTTTGAATCAAAGTGTCCCATACCAATTTGAAACATTAAAAGGAATTTTAATTTTAAAACATTGATTTCCATATAAATAAATTCTTTAAATCATTTTTAATTCTTGGACATTAATGAGAAATATTTTGAATAATAAATCTTTAAAACATTTTAAATGATATTGTAGTTAGAGTTCCTAACCAAATTAGAGGCATTTGAATAAAAATAATTGAGTTAATAAAAAGTTTATAATATAATAAAAATAAAGGGATTCATGATATACTATGTAAAATTAGATTATATACAACATATAAAAGTGAATTGGTGCATAACAACAACGAAGTCTCAATTGAATGTAAATTGAGATGAAATACCTTATAAAGACCATATCCTTAGGATAAGGATAAAACAATGAAATAATTATGTGTAGAAAATATAAATACACTCAATATGATTAGATATTCAGTGTAAATTAATTAGAGGACAGTCACACATATTCTTGTTACAACAACACCAATGACTTGGATGTTTAACTCAATGAATGGAAATTGAGTTAAGATTACTCATATCAAGTTTATATCGATGGCTTGAGAATTTTTCAATGGAGTGATTATGTGTAGCAAAAGTATATCCACAAAAAGGGGAGTGTAAATTACTACATAAATAAATAAATAGTTATTTCACACATAATCTTGGAGTAAAATAATCAATGAAGTTTGCGTAAAACCCAATGAGTGGAAATCGAAATTAGAAATTCCTTTACCATTTTGGTAACTTACAAAACATACAACTCATGAAATAAGGATGAAAAAATGAAGTTGTAAATATCCAAATATTAATGTATATGTCACGAGGAATATAACCATGGTCAGTACATACAATAAACAAAAGGAAATAGTGGTAATATAGCATGAATCTCACGGGAATAAGAAGTGAGATGAAAACCCCTTACCACATTGTAATCAATTGAGTCGTATGAAGAAAAGTTAATAACAACAAAATAATTCATAGAATACCATGATTATAAATAGAATAATGATAATATATATCAAATCTCAGAACAGAATACACCACATGAGATAAATAAGTGGTGAACAATGGAAATATCACGTAATTAAAAGTGAGATAAGAAACCCATTACCTCGAGTATGACTTGTCATGTAAGACCCTTGTTCTTACTAAATAATAAACATAAGTTAATTTATACTTGATTAAGAATTTTTTTCATGTTTTATTATTCCTTTTATATCACTAATTATCTTTATATAAAAATTAGTAAATTATTTGAGTTCATATCGGACAATTTGTCGATGTTCGGAACTTGAGTCAAAAATGAACTTGTTATAATTACAAATTGTCCATGTTTTCGAAAGTATATTATCTACAGAATAATATTCATAACATAAATATCTTAAATATAATATATATCCAGTATATATATGTATTTATAATATTACATAACATTTGGAGATAAGAAATGAAATGCACCATTCATAGAGACGGTAAGCCGTACGTACGCATAAACGCTTCTTTCATTTCTATTTCGTATTTTAATGGATTGAAAAATTTATGATACATATATATATTATAATTACAGTATAATATAATATATAATTTTATTAACTCCATCCTTTATACATCCCACATATGGTGTGAACGAGTCAAATCACTTTGAGGGGGCGGTAGTCCGCACTTCCTCAAATGAAATTATCGTATTTACCCATTATGGAAACTTTAAAGGTATGATATAAATGAAAAATAAAATATTAAATAGAAAATATAAATATAATAAATGTAACATATAAATATATTTCCATCATAATGTCCACCATGAGAGGCATTTGGAGATATTTGAACATTCATCGTTTCATGAGGCAGTAGTTCGTCGTCCACAAAAATAGTATGTTCGTATCCATTAGATGAAGGTGTGTGGAAGTTTATTTATAATAAATCTTATAAAAATAACCTATTATATTTAATATTGTGGTGTTTCAATAAAATATATGAATAAATAGTGTTTAGGGGTTGGATAAGTAAAATAAAAGAAAATAACATAAGAGAAGACATTAACTTTAAATCGGGTAACTCCCTTTGGTTTGAAACAAAAGGTTTAATTGAAGTGCCTTATTTCTACGTTAAGGATTCCAGGATGAAGAGAGGGATGTAGGGAGATTATTTTTACAGAGGTTGGATGATCCAATGGGCTTTAGAGGTGTGAGTAATGGGTTAGAAGTGATGTCTTTTTATAATGGGGAGGAGGGGCTCTTTAAGAATGTTTCAAAATATTATTTTATTATATAATGATTTTGGTTTATAATGTTCCAAAACACATTAAATTCAAAGATAATATGACTCATCTTCTAAATTAAATCATCTAATAAGAATAGGATAGTTTTTGGATATTTTTTTAATTTTTATAATCTTATTTGTTTAAATCATTCATTAATGAGGTAAACACTGCATCATTACTGCGTCATAAATACTTTTTTTATTTGATGTATAAAAATTATAAACAAATTCCATGATGTAGGAAATATTGTTAGATTTCAAATGAATATGTCTTTTATAGGATATAACTTATAAAACCTCATGTAAAAATTTATTTACTAAAAGATATATGTTTACGTCATCTTTGTCTTTACTTTAAATTAATCAATATAATGTTTCATTATCACTCCCATGTGGCTCCATGGGGTCCCAAAATCAACCCAAGGATGACCTTGGTCGGAAATATATCAAACAATAATATTAGGGCAGATGTTAGGGTAATTTAATATTATTATAATATTATGTTTTTACCCTTATTTACCAAATTTACTTTTTAACCATGGTAAATAAAATATTTACTGAAGTTAATATTCCTAATGTTTAAAAATAAAATTTATCTATTTACATAATTTTGACCTCATGATTCTAAATATGGAATCCATTTTTCCAAATTCAAAATACAAAGTGGCATAAATTAATTTAAAATTAATTCCCGTTGTTTAATCAAAAAGCGTGTTTTTAAGAAATAATAGCTACAAAAAGATTAACACTTGTTTATGTCCAATTTCAAAGTGATCTTACTTCCAATGACCAAAATTGGATTAAATTGTAAAAATATAATCTAATTAAATGTTACAAACATTTAAAAAGATAATTTAAATATATAAATAAATTTTATTAAAAGGTAGTTTTGAATTAAAATTCAGTTTTTTTCACTATTCACTAAAAAATGAACTTTATCAGAAAATACCAAACATTTAACCAAATTAAATTTTTATGTTACCATTGTAAAGATGAATTTTAGTTTTTTAAAATAGAACATATAAAATTTAAAAATCTATATTTAAAAAGGGTTGGCCGTTAAAAGGCTGTAAATCAACCTTTTAAAGAATATTAGATTATTTAAGCTTAAAATTGGATTCATCAACATTTTAAGACTCTAAAATTTATATGATAAATGTGAAAACATTTAACAAACATATATAATCATATTTTATGGTGTTTTATTAATTCCCATCAATAAAAATACTAGGCATTAAATAAAATTTAAATTAGTAATATTATTATATGTTTTTCCATATAACTCAACGTTGTGTGCAATGTATGTTTTTCAAAGAAACCCATTTTTGTGCATCAGGTATGACATCGATCATAGCATCCTCTTTAAAGTAAAATTAATATTTAATTTTCAAATATTAATAAATATAAAAAATTTCATATGCTTTATTTACCTGGGATGTTACAATATTATGATATACTCCAAAAGCAAGGAGGAGCATGAGAATCATTTTAATAATGTGTTAAATACATTTTGAAAGGATAATCTATATGAAAAGTATAATAAATGTGAGTTCTAGATGAAGGAATTATCATTATTTGGGAATATTATCTCTAGTAAAGGGATATTTGTGGACCCCTCTAAAATAACGGTAATTGAGGAGGGGCCTAAACCAACATCTAAAATAGAGATCCATAGTTTCCTTAGACTAACTGGGTATTACTGATGATTTTCGAGAAACTTATTGCAATCGTAAAACCCACTAACCAAGCTTACTTAGAGGAGATTAAAGTTTGTCTGGACTAGTTAATGTAAACATAGATTTTAGGAATTGAAAAAGTGGATTATCATTGCATTAGTACTCATACCACCCTCAAGTGGGGAAATTTTCATGGTATATAACAATGATTCAAAGAAGGGATTGGACTGTCTATTAATGAAAAATGAAAAAGTAATGGACAAAACGTCAATACAGTTTAAATTTCACGATATAAATATCCAACAAAAGATCCGGAATTAGCTGTAGTGATATTTACATTGAAAATATACTGGTATTATCTCTACTATGAGAAGTGTGAAATATATACAGACCATAAGAGCCTCAAATATATATTCACATAAAAGGATATTAATATGAATCAATAAAGATGGTTAAAGATGATCAAGGACTATTAATTCTTAATCCATTACTATCATGAAAAAATAAAAAAAGTGGATTCTCTGAGTATAAAGGACCTTGAAACTTTATCACTAATGAGAATTGAAAATGATCAAATATTCTTAGAATTGCAAAATGTAGACATGGGAATTATAAAGGAAGGAATATCATCATTATTTTCTCATGTGATTTCTCAATCATCCCTTTTGGTTAAGATAAAGTATGCTCAAATAGATCCTGTGTAAATTCATATAAATGTGGAAGTTATAAGAAAAGGGAAATATTCAGTGTTCCAAATTGATGAAGGAGTTGTAAGATTTGGATCATGACTATGTGCACCATCAAATATTGAGATAAAGGTGTTATTTAATGATACACATAGCTCAAACCTATCCATACACCCAGGGAGAACAAAGATGTATCATTATCTTAGAGATAACTATTGGTGAGACAATAAGATGAAAGTCATATAATATACGTCAAAGTGTCTAGTATGTCAGCAAGTAAAAATTGAAATTCAAAAGTATAAGGGGATGGAACATCCATTACCCATACCTACATGGAAATGGATAGAGAAAATAATACTATATGATTTATGGTGTATTTCGTTACAAAATATCTCACTTCATTACAATTTTATAGTACTTATCAGTTGATCACCTTTCTAGGATATACATCACAGAAGTGATGATGTTGTATGGAACACCACTATCAATTGTATCTAATCGAGATTTGAGATTTACCTCTATGTTATTGAACAGTCTGTAACATGATCTAAATAATGAGTTATACTTTAGTATGACCTATCACTCCAAACTGAGGGTCAAAATGACCAAACTATCTAGACACTAGAAGGCATGTAGAGATCATGCTTGATAAACTTTATAGGTTGACAAGGTAATCATCTTCCTCTAGTTGAATTCCCATTTAATAACAACTTTCACTCAAGAATCCCAATGTACCCTTATGAATCCCTTTATGTGAAGATATGTAAAACACTTGTGTGATAGGATAAAATTGGTGAACACAAGCAGTTTGGACCTAAAATGGTTAATAAAATAGTAGAAAAGGTCAAGACCATTCAACATTAGATTAGGTCTACTCAGAGTCAACGAAAGATCAATATTTACTACAATATCCCAAGTAAGTAATGAATAATAGATATTTTTATCTATGTCTATTAATGAATTATATATTGTTTTAGAGGCTTAAAATGAGAATAAATCCAATCTTAAGAATGGAATACACTAATATTTTTAAAAGATTGTTTTACTACCTTTTGATGGGAAACCATTTTTAAATCAACATTTTGACAATTTTATGAGATCTATTTGTCAAAATAAACTTATTATTTATTATTGGGACATTGAAATTTACTTTGGGTAAATTTTTTGTATTTTTCTGATAAAGTTCATTTTTAATGAATAGTGAAAATGTTGTATTTTAATTCAAAACCTCTTTTTAGTCTAATTTATTTATATGATTATATTATCTTTTTAATTGGTTTTAAAGTTAAATTAGAATATATTTTTACCGTTTAATCCAATAGTGGTCATGGAATTAATTTCTCTTTGAAATCGGACTTAAACTAGTGTCAATCTTTTGATACTTTTTGTTTCATAAAAACAAGCTATTTGTTTTGACAGCGGGAATTAATTATTAAATTAATTAATGCAACTTATATGTTTTAAGTTTGGTAAAATAGACATAATTTTTGAATTCGGAATATCAAATATAGCTTAGGGTGATTTTTTGGTATTTTTCTGAAAAAACTCAATTTTTTATGAATAGTGAAACCACTAAGTGGAAGTTCAAAAACTGATTATTCATTTAAATGAAATTTTACCACCTCTATGTTTTGAATTTCAAAAATCCGACATACATGGTTGTCATTAAGAAGTAAAATGTGGTTCAATGGCATTAAAATAATTTTTTGGTGAATAGTAACTTTTAAGTTTTTAATCACGATTAGAGGTAATTAGTGTAATTTAAGGTAAGAATAATGTTTTAATAATATGAAATGAACTTGAAACATGTCCTACCATTATTGGATGTGTCATGGACGAACAAGAAAATCCATGGGTCAACTTGGGGACTCCATGGAGCCACTTTGGAAGGAAAATGACATTAATATCTTTGTATTTAATGTTAAAGTAAAAATGTCACAAACATGAGTTATTTTACTATTTTTTTTTAAATTGGGTTATACAAGTCATATTTTTTACTATAAATATTAATTAGAAAGATAAAAATATTTTCTACATCATGATATTTGTTTTATAATTTTTAGACATTAAATAAATTTAATTATTTATGACAACATGATGATGCAGCGATTACCTCATTATTTAACGATTTAAATAAAATGTAAAGATAATGTAAAATATAAGACCTAAACATGTAGAAAACCTATTGGATGAGTATATTTCGAACACATATGACCTTATCCTCGAAATATATAATTTTGGGAGCTTTTAAATCTGAAAAGCATTTTATGATAAAGTAACCATTTATAACTTTCCAAGAGAGCCCCTCCTTTCCTCTTATAAAAGGCCCCCACCTCTACCACCTTACCCACACTTCAAAATCCTTTGGCTCGGCCAAACCCTGCACATTTTTTCTCTCCACATCCCTATCTAACTCTTAGAAGCCTCACTTTGGGAAGAAGTCTTCCCAAGGATTCCTTTGAGCTCAAATCAAAAGAGTTACCCGATTTAAAGGTAGTGTATTTTCTTGTGTTCTTATCTTTTATTTTGATTCTCCAACCCCATAAACTCTTTTTATTCATATATTTTGTAACAAAAACAGTATCTTCCATATACTAGGATGTTTTTATAAGAAGTATTCGAGATAAAATTACACAAACCTACATCTAATGGTTAAAGAACATACTGTTTCCGTGGATGGTGAATTTCTGCCTCACGAAACGATGATTGTTCAATATTCTTTTAACACCTTCAAAGGTGGCAATTAAGATCACACTATATTTATATATGATATATAATATGTTTATGTTTTACTTAAGCTTCTGTATTTTTCATTTATGGCATACCTTTATGGTTACCATTATGGGTAAACACGATATCTTCATTTTAGGAAGTGCAGACTACCGCCCCCTCAAAGTGATTTGATTCGTTAATGCCATATGTGGGACGTATACAGGATTTAATAATTGATATTATATATTATATTATACTGGAATTATAATATACCTTTATATCATTATTATTCCATTCCATAAAATACGAAATAGAAATGAAAGTAGTGTTCATGCGTACGTACGGCTTACCGTCTCCATGAACAGTGCATTTCATTTCTTACCTCTAAACGTTATGTGATATTATAAATGCATGTATATACTGGATATATATGATATATATGATATCTAAATCATGAGTATAACTCTGGATATAATGGATACATGAACCACTTGTAATTACAAAGAGTTTATTTTTGACTCAAGTACCAATGATCGTTAAAACGACCGTTATTAACTTAAATAATTACATAGTGTTCATGACATGGTAATAAGTGATATAAAACGAATAATGAACTTGAAAAAGGTTCTTAAGAAAGTATAAATTAACTCATGTTTATTATTCAGGAGATTAAAGAACGATCGAGTCAAGTCGGACCCGAGGTAAGGGATTTTGTCTCAATCTCCTTTCATTCGGGCATATTTTGTTTTATACACAACTTTCTTTTATACGGTGTATAAACCCCTATGACTTTTAAATTTATTCAAAAGGAATAATTTTATATGAATCCTTTAATAAACGACAAAAGGGAATTTTTTTTGTCGTACGTATGCGGTGACAACGACTTCTCCGCCGCCGTGACGATTATTTGAGTTTCGACATCCTCTACAAGCCATAACTTTTTTTGAATGATAAATAAATACCATGTTTTACTTTTCTTTTATTTTGGTATTGAAAATGGTTTTCATAATTTTTTTATATCAATGTGTTGTATTTATATCTTGTGATTGAAAAGTGGAAATGTTATGTTTCCTTTATGCATGTTTTATGTGATACGATTATGTTATGGTTCTTGGGAATTGTTATGGAGACGGGTGGTTCCATGATACACTAAGGGTGGGTGAGCCCTATATAGCTCTCCAATACATTGGGTAATGCGAAGGAGTTAAACGTTAAGGTTTCTCCAAAGAGATTTAGGGAATATACTATGATGGGTATTCCAGACGTAACGAAGAGGGTTACTCCTTATGCAAGAATGTTATGAATGCCTCAAGTTACCTTTATGTCTTATGATTTCAATGATTTATTCATGACTTGATGAGGTATGTGATTATGTTTCATGAGTAAAGTATGATTTCATGCATGGACTAATGGTTTCAGTTCATATTTTTTTTATAACCCTTACTAAGATTATTATTCTCATCCCAAGTTTATGAAATGTTTTTTTCACAGGTCAAGGGAATGGTACATGATATGATGATAGTGTCAAGGAAGTGTCAAGAAAGAATCCATTGTCTATTTGAAATATGTTTTCGTTGATGGGAAAAATGAATACTATCTTTTATGTAACCACTTTGTTTAAATGTGGAACGTAATGAAAGTTTTATGATCTAATTCTCTAAAACTCTAAACCTGAAAAGATCCTCAATGGGTAATCTTGTAATAACTCAAGATTTAGTAAGGTTTAAGGCTATGGCCTTATAGTTGGTATCAGAGGTCGGTTTAGATAACTTTAGGAGTTAGAATTTTATTAAATGATTTTCCAGAAATATTTTTTATGGTCAAATTGAAATGATATAGCATTTGAAGATTACCATGTTGCTTCATCTAAGACATGTTTGTTCAGAATGGTTTTCCGCAGAGGAAATAGGGAAGCAGTGCTAGGAAGGCATACAGAAGGAAATAACCATCCGAATCAGCATCCTGAGATGGTTGGAATTAGAACTGAACAGTTTGTTGTAGTAATGGCATAGTTCACTCAAGCGATAAATGGTGGCAGTATCCATGCACAAGATCAGCCAGATCAACCATAGAGGAACATTTCAGTGGTGGAACATTTTATGAGGCAAAATCCCCCATCATTCAGAGGATCATCAGACCCTGTGCTGGCTATAGGGTGGATTAAATCACTGGAGAATATTTTCGATGTCATGGGGTGTTCATAAAATCAAAAGGTTAGTCTTGCTATTTACCGTTTAGAGGGTGAAGCATATCAGTGGTGGTCGATGGTTAAAAATATCAGGGATGCTGATGATATTGATGCTCTCAACTGGGATGAATTCAAAGGTATGTTTCTTGAGAAGTATTTTCCTAATGCTGTTTGAATTAGGATGGAAAAACAATTCCTGGAATTGAGGCAAGAGGAGGACTCAATGGCTGCCTATGAAGAAAGGTTCACTTGATTGGCAAGGTATGCTCTAAATTTTATCCGAGACCTTGATAGTAAATTCAATCATTTTTACTCAGGATTAAAGCCAAAATATCGAAGGAATTTATCTTATCGTGAGTTCAAAAGTTATGAAAAGTTTGTTCGATGTGCTGAGAAGGTGGAAATAGAGTTTACCGATGATCAAGTGTTCTATAACAACCAGCAGAAGAAGAGACCGAGGTGGTAGGAGAAAGGAAATAATTTTTCAAAAAGGTCTGATGGTAAGAATACTAAGTTTCCAGTTTGTGATAAATGTCTTAAAAGGAATGCTGGGGAATGTCTTTTGAATTCTAGAAAGTTATACCG
Organism: Viscum album; assembly: GCA_963277665.1. Taxonomy (NCBI): domain Eukaryota; kingdom Viridiplantae; phylum Streptophyta; class Magnoliopsida; order Santalales; family Viscaceae; genus Viscum; species Viscum album. The sequence goes on from OY728158.1 coordinate 60,836,151, forward strand.
ATGCGGTAAGATGGGACATAAGGCTCGTGATTTCACTAAAAAAAGATCAAGGTGATGGTAAGACCAAATTTGATTTATAGTTAGTGAAATGTTTTAAGTGTAATGAGATGGGTCACTATGCAAATGAGTGTCCAACAAAGATCTCGAGTGATGGGAAGTACATAGACTACAAGCAGAGAGGGGTGGTGAAATCCTTTGCAACTACTTCAGCAGATGTCGGGCCATCAAATGAAGTTGTATCAGGTACTTTGTTTGTTTTTTCAGATTATGCCAGTGTGTTTTTTGATTCGGGGTCTACACATTCTTTCATATTTGAAAACTTTTCTATTAAAATTGGAATACCATCTCAAGAAATAACTCCTGAACTTGTGGTAAAAACACTTGGGGGAAATGTTGAGGCAAAAAGAATTTATAAGAATCTTCCTATCCTTATCCGTGGAAAGAACCTACTTGCGAACCTTATTGTTTTACCTCTAGTAGAGTTTGATGTTATCCTGGGTATGGATTGGATCTCTATTTACAATTCTACGATTGAATGTAGAGCTAAGGAAGTTTCTTTTCAGAAAGACTTTCAGTTTGTGTACAAGAATGAACCCTTACTGTTGATAACTTATCAAGAGGCTGAGAAACTTGTAAAAGATGGAAATGAATGATACCTTGCACACATCGTTGAAAAAAAAGGAACTGTTCAAATTATTTATGTTCCAGTGGTAAATGAGTATCTTGATGTTTTTCCTGATGAGTTTTCAGGAATTATACTAGTTCGAGAAGTGGAATTTACAGTTGAATTAGTTCCCGATGCTAAGCCAATTTCAAAATCCCCTTATCGAATGGCTCAAACTGAACTTTTAGAGTAGAATGATCAATTGCAAGATTTATTAGAGAATGGTTTCATTCGACCTAGCACATCACCATGGGGTGCTCCTATTTTATTTGTTAAAAATAAAGATGGTTAAATGAGACTTTTCATTGATTATAGAGCCTTGAATAACATCACTGTTAAGAAAAAATATCCTTTGCCTCATATCGATGATTTGTTTGATCAGCTCCAGGGAGATCAGTATTTTTCAAAGATTGACCTGAGATCGGGGTACCATTAGCTAAAGTTAAAGGAAGAAGATGTTCTGAAGACTGTGTTTCGTACAAGATATGGCCATTATGAATTTGTAGTAATGCCTTTTGGGCTAACCAATGCACCTGCTGTATTCATGGACTTAATGAATAGAATTTTCCATGAGTTCTTGGATAAGTTTGTGGTGGTTTTCATTGATGATATTTTGGTGTTTTCTAAAAGTAAATAGGAGCATGAAATACATTTAAGGGTTATTTTGAAAACCATAAAAGAAAATAAATTGTATGGGAAATTCAATAAGTGTGAGTTTTGGTTGCAACAAATTTCATTCCTTGGTCATATTGTTTCTAAAGATGGGATAACTGTTGATCCTACAAAAACAAAGGTTGTTGAAGAAATGCCAAGACCCAAAAATGTAACTGAGATTCATAGTTTCCTTGGTTTGGCAGGCTACTACCGAAGTTTTGTTAGAAATGTTTCATGGTTATCTAGTCCAATGACTAATCTAACTTGGAATGGTGTTAAGTTTATCTGGACAAAAGAATGTGATGATTGTTTCCAGGAATTGAAAAGAAGATTGGTGAATGCTCCAGTTTTGGCACTACCTTCAGGAATGGTGAGTTTGTTATCTACAGTGATGCTTCATTGAAAGGACTTGGTTGTGTCCTAATTTAGAATGATCAGGTAATTTCTTATGCTTCAGGATAGTTGAAATCTCATGAGGTAAATTACCCTACACATGATTTGGAATTAGCTGCTATTTTTTCACTTTAAAAATTTGGAGGCATTATTTGAATGGAGTAAAGTGTGAAATATATACCGATCACCAAATTTTAAAGTATATATTCACTAAAAAGAATTGAACATGAGACAGAAGAGATGGCTAGAATAAATCAAGGATTGTGATTGTACAATTCATTACCATCCGGGAAAAGCAAATAAAGTGGCTGATTCTTTGAGTCGAAAAAGTAATGCTTCATTAACAATGTTGCATTTTGAATGTGATCCTTTGGTTAAGGATTTGATGAACTTTGGCATAGAAGTTTTTGGTGCAAGATTTTCTTTTGTTTTGTTTCAGGTATCAGTGAAATCTTCTCTATCAGACAGAATCAAGCAAGCACAGAAGCAAGACAGTGAGTTGCAGAAAAAGGTAGAGCTGGTTTAGAAGGGTAAGTTGCCTGAATACAACATTGATGATGATTGTGTTTTGAGATTTGGGAAGAGATTGTGTGTGCCTTGTGATTCACAGTTGAAGAGATAGTTGTTATATGAAGCTCATAGTTCTCTGTTTTTAGTTCATCCTGGCAGTACTAAGATGTACAGAGATCCGTGGGAGTATTACTGGTGGGATGGAATGAAAAGAGATATTGCTGATTTTACTGTGAAGTGTTTGACTTGTCAGAAGGTTAAAGAAGAGCGGTAGTTACCGAAAGGGATGCCTCAGCCATTACCAGTACTAGAATGGAAATGGTAGAATATATCCTTGAACTTAGTTGTGGGATTGCCGAAGACACCTCGAGGTAATAATGTAATCTGGGTTATTGTTGATCGCTTGACTAAATCTGCTCATTTCCTTACTATACGAGATACTTTTTCCCTAGATCAATTTTCCCGATTGTATCTTAAAGAGATAGTCAGGTTACATGGAGTTCCTCTCTCCATTGTATCTGATCGTGATCTCAGGTTTACTTCTAACTTTTGGAAAGGATTTCAGAAGTCGTTGGGTACTGAATTAAATTTTAGTATAGATTTTCATCCTCAATCAGATAGGCAGTCAAAACAAAAAATTCAGAATTTGGAAGATATGCTATGTGCTTGTTCGATGGATTATCAGGGAAGTTGGGACCAACATATTTCTTTGGTTAAATTTTCATATAATAATAGTTTTCATTCCAGTATACAGATGGAACCATTTGAGGTGTTATATGGGAAGCAGGGTCAAAATCCATCTTTCTGGGATGAAGTGGGTGAAAGGAAGCTAATGGGACCAGAATTGGTAGATGAGTTGGCAGAAAAAGTTCAGCTGCTACAGAAACACATGAGAACAACTCAGAGTAGGCAGAAGAGTTATGCGGACAACAGGAGGAAGGATCTATCTTTTGAGATAGGTGATCATGTTTTTCTCAAAGTCTCACCATGGAAAAGTGTGATGCGATTTGGTATGAAAGGAAAGATGAGTCCATGGTTCATTAGACCATATGAAATTCTGGAGAGAGTTGGATCAGTTTCTTATCGAGTGTCTTTACCACCAATTTTATCTCAGGTACACAATGTTTTTCATGTTTCAATGTTAAGGATGTACATGCCATATCCATCTCATGTTTTGAGTCGAGAGGTAGTTCAGCTAGAAGAGAACTTATCTTATGAGGAAAAACCGGTCCAGATCCTTGACCACAGGGAGAAGGTGTTATGGAATAGGGTGATTCATCAAGTAAAGGTTTTGTGAAAAAACACCATTATTGAAGAGGCAACATTGGAATCTGAAAATGCAATGAGGGCTAAATACCCCCACTTATTCGAAAAGTAAATAAATTGCGGGGACACAATTTTCTAAAGGGGGGAAGGATGTAACATCTCAAGTAAGTAATGAATAATGGATATTTTTATCTATGTCTATTAATGAATTAGATAGTGTTTTGTAGGCTTAAAATGAGAATAAATCAAATCTTAAGCATGGAATACACTAATATTTTTAAAAGATTGTTTTCATGCCTTTTGATGGCAAACCATTTTTAAATCAAACTTTTAAACATTTTATAAGTTCTGTTTGTCAAAATAAACATATTCTTTATGATTGGGACATTGAAATTTACTTTGGGTAAATTTTTGGTATTTTTCTGATAAAGTTCATTTTTAATGAATAGTGAAAAATGTTGTATTTTAATTCAAATCCTCTTTTTAGTATAATTCATTTATATTATTATATTATCTTTTGAATTGTTTTTAAAGTGAAATTAGAATATATTTTTACCATTTAATCTAATAGTGGTCGTGGAATTAATTTCACTTTAAAATCGGACTTAAACCAGTGTCAATCTTTTGATACTTTGGTTTCATAAAAAAATGCTATTTGTTTTGACAGCGGGAATTAATTATTAAATTAATTAATGCAACTTATATTTTTTTAAATTTGGTAAAATAGACATCATTTTTGAATTTGGAATATCAAATATATCTTAGGGTGAATTTTTGGTATTTTTCTGAAAAACTTCAATTTTTGATGAATAGTGAAACCACTAAGTGGTACTTAACAAACCGATTTTTCATTTAAATGAAATTTTACCACCTCTGTATTTTGATTTTCAAAAATATGACATACATGGTTTTCATTAAAAAGTAAAATGTGGTTCAATGGGATTAAAATAATTTTTTGGTGAATAGTACCTTTTAAGTTTTTAGTCGCGATTAGAGGTAATTAATGTAATTTAAGGTAAGAATAATGTTTTAATAATATGAAATGAACTTGAAACATGTCCTACTCTTATTGGATGTGTCATGGTCGACCGAGACAATCCATGGGTCAACTTGGGGACCCCATGGAGCCACTTTGGAAGGAAAATGACATTAATATCTTTTTATTTAATGTTAAAGTAAAAATGTCACAAACATGAGTTGTTTTACTAAATTTTTTTTAAATGGGGTTATACATATCATATTTTTGATTATAAATATTCATTAGAAATATAAAACGATTTACTACATCATTATATTTGTTTTATAATTTTTAGACATTAAATAAATTAAATTATTTATGACATCATGATGATGCAGCGATTACCTCATTATTTAACGATTTAAATAAAATGAAACGATAATGTAAAATCTAAGACCTAAACATGTAAAAAACCTATTGGATGAGTATATTTAGAACTCATATCACCTTATCCTCGAAATATATAATTTTGGGACCTTTTAAATCCGAAAAGAATTTTATGATAAAATAACCTTTTATAACTTTCCAAGAGTGCCCCTCCTCTCCTCTTATAAAAGGCCCCCACCTCTACCACCTTACCCACACTTCCAAAGCCTTTGGCTCAGCCAAAACCTTCCCATTTTGTCTCTCCACATCCCTCTATAACTCTTAGAAGCCTCACTTTTTTACAGAAGTCTTCCCATGGAAGCCTTTGAGCTCAAATCAAAAGAGTTACCCGATTTAAAGGTAGTTTCGTCTCTTGTGTTCTTATGTTTTATTTTGCTTCTCCAACCCACTAAACTCTTTTTATTAATTTATTTTGTAACAACACCAGTATATTCCATATACTAGGATTTTTTATAAGAAGTATTCAATCTACACTTACACACACCTATATCTAATGGTTAAAGAACATACTGTTTCTGTGGATGGCAAATTTCTGCCTCACGAAACGATGATTGTTCAATATTCTTTTAACACCTTCAAATGTGGACATTAAGCTGACACTATATTTATATATAATATATAATACATTTATGTTTTATTTAAGCTTCTGTATTTTTCATTTATGGAATACCTTTATGGTTACCATTATGGGTAAACACGATATTTTCATTTTAGGAAGTGTGGACTACAACCCCCTCAAAGTGATTTGATTCGTTAATGACATAGGTGGGACATATAAAGGATTTAATAATTTATATTATATATAATATTATACTGGAATTATAATATACCTTTATATCATTATTATTCCATTCCAAAAAATACGAAATAGAAATGAAAGTAGCGTTCATGCGTACGTACAGCTTACCGTCTCCATGAACGGTGCATTTCATTTCTTACCTCTAAACTTTATGTAATATTATAAATGCATGTATATACTGAATATATATGATATATATGATATCTAAATCATGAGTATAACTCTGGATATAATGGATACATGATCAACTTGTAATTACAAAGAATTTATTTTTGACTCAAGTATCAATGATCGTTAAAAAGAACGTTATTAACTTAAATAATTACATAGTGTTCATGACATGGTAATAAGTGATATAAAATGAATAATTAACTTGAAAAAGGTTCTTAAGCAAGTAGAAATTAACTCATGTTTATTATTCAGGATATTAATGAACGATCGAGTCAAGTCGGACCTGAGGTAAGGGATTTCATCTCAATCTCCTTTCATTGAGGAATATTTTGTTTTATACACAACTTTCTTTTATATGGTGTATAAACCCATTTGAATTTTACGTTTATTCAAAAGGAATATTTTTATATTAATCCTTTAATAAATGAAAAAAGGGAATGTTTTTTTTGTCGTACGTATGTGGCGAAAACGACTTCTCCGCCGCCGTGACGATTATTTGAGTTTCAGTTTCCTCTACAATCCATAACTTTTTTTGAATGAAAAATAAATACCATGTTTTACATTAATTTTATTTTGGTATTGAAAATGGTTTTCATAATGTTTTTATATCAATGTGTTATATTGATATCTTGTGATTAAAAAGTGGAAATGTTATGTTTCCTTTATGCATGTTTTATGTGATACGATTATGTTATGGTTCTTGGGCATTGTTATGGAGACGGGTGGTTCCATGATAAACTAAGGGCGGGTGAGCCCGATATATCTCTCCAATGCATTGGGTAACGCGAAGGAGTTAAATGTTAAGGTTTCCCCGAAGAGATTTAGGGAATATACTGTGATGGGTATTCCAAACGTAACCAAGAGGGTTAATCCCTATGTAAGAATGTTATGAATGCCTCAAGTTACCTTTATGTCTTATGATTTATATTATTTATTCATGACTTGATGAGGTATGTGATTATATTTTATGAGTCAAGTATGATTTCATGCATAGACTAATGTTTTCAGCTCATATTTTTTTTATAACCCTTACTGAGCTTATTATGCTCATCCCAAGTTATTGAAATGTTTTTTTCACAGGTCAAGGGAATGGTACATGATATGATGATAGTGTCAAGGATGTGTCAAGAAAGAATCCATGTTTTATTTTAAATATGTTTACATTGATGGGAAAATGAATACTATCTTTTATGTAACCACTTTGTTTAAATGTGGAATGTAATGCAAGTTTTATTATCTAATTCTATAAAACTCTGAACCTGAAAAGATCCTCAATGTGTAATCTTGTAATAACTCAAGATCAAGTAAGGTTTAAGGATGGGGCCTTATATTGACAATCATAAATGAGACATGGAATTTGAGTACACAGATAAAGTGTTTTTTCAAATATATTTATGGAAGAGAGTCGTGATATTTTAGAATAAGGGTAACCTAAGTCCCTGGTACATCGAACCCTTTTATATTATCAATCGCTTTGAAGCTATGGCCTATCAGTTTACACTTCCACTAACCCTTTATCAAGTACACGACGTATTCTATGTATCCCTCTTAAATAAGTACATAATAGATCTATCAAATGTACTGAATTCAGAAGTGATACACCTTGAAAAAGAAATCTCTTATGAGGAGAATATGATGAAGATCTTGGACTATAGAGATAAAGTTTTATTCTACAAGACAACTCACCTAGTCAAATTATTATGGAGGAGCCATAAATAAAAAGAAAAAACATGAGAATCAGAGGAAGCCATGAATGAAAAGTACCCTCAACTATTTTCACCTTAGTGTTTAATAAAAAATTACAAGGATAAAATTTATTAAATGGGGGAGAATGTGACACCCTAAAATTTTAAAGAAGACCTTGTTTGATAGAATATAGGACATGCAACATCAATCCTAAATGAACCATTAAATATTATTATTTAGATATGAATATTATAACCTTGTCATTAAATAGGTGGGAATGAATAAGATAAAAGTATTTATGAAGTATATATTAAGGTACCAATAAATATAAATTTATTGATAAACCCTTAATAAATAATCACTAAATTTTTAGTAAAGTCATTTTATTGTTCAGAAATATGTTTTCTTCAAAAACACATTTTATTGATTTTTGTGAAAAAATATTATAATTAATTTCTATAATTTTTAGAAATTTTATTTTATAAAAATAATATCATTTTTGGAATCCATATGTCAAAATTAGTATGGAATTATTTTTTCAATTTTTTTTAAAATAATTGTTTTTCCAATGAATAATGAAAAATATTGATTTTGTTTAAAAACCGTATTTTTGTTTCACACATTTAAAAAGTTCCATTTAAAAAAAATTATTTCAATGTAAAATAAGTTCTTTTATATTATTATTAATATAATTAATTTCATTAGAATAAATTTTATGGTTGAATTTTGTATAAAAACATTATTATATTTAAAAATAATTTTTTTTCTAAAAAATTGTTTTTCATTGAATTTTGTGTTTTAATATTAAATTATTTTCTACCCATTTTATAGTTTGAATATTGAAAAAAATTCCATATTTGGAATCATTAGATACAAATTTATAAGATAGGTCCCTTTTATTTTTTGTCACAATGAATGTTAACCATAATAAATAATTATTACCATAGTAAGAGTAAATCAAATAATTATTGTTAAAAATAATATGATAAGGACTATAAAATGATTCTAAAACATGTATTTATAATAATTTATGAGTTTATTTCATCCATTCTCATCCATGTTTCTTAAATATTACATTTTTTCCATTTATACTTGATTTTTACCTTTATAATATTTAATTAAAAGATAACGTAAAAAATTTCACTTTATTGCTTTTAATTTCAATAATATTTTATGATAAGGATAAAGACAACATATGTTAAATTTTAAATACTTATTTTAAATAGAAATTATTTTTTATCATGATAATTTACTTTTAATATTTAGGGATGAAATAGTTACCTTAAATTCTAATGCAACACCGACACAATATTTATTCAATTAATAAAAAAAATAAAATAAACGATTTTAGAAATATTAAATGTGATATAATTTGAATGAATTATTGTTTCTTATAAATTTTTTTAAATAAAATAACATATTATATTGGTGTAAACATATTATATTCCAATTTTATTTTTTTCATTTTGTTTTCAAAGTGAAATTAAATAAATAGTTTAAAAAATGATATTGATGTTATTTTATAATAAATAATATTTTATTAAATTATTTAAAATTACATTAAATATTTTCTTCAAAGAATTGATTTGAATTTATTTAAAAATATAAAATATTTTCTATTTATTAGTAAATTTCCCTTTTCAATTTACTATATTGACCCAAAGAAAAACTTTGTTATTGTTGTAATTGAAAAAAAAGGGTTAATGTAGGTTTAAACAAAGAGATAAGGGTAAAAAAATAACATAGAATTGTCTAAATTTTATTCAATGATATTATTTCAACTCATACTCATCCTATATGTTTAATTGTATTATTTGGGTTCCTTTTTTCCACGAAAATTATATTATATTAATTTAATATTTTATAAAATTCCAATAACGCTCCTCACCTCAATTATAAAAGGCTGCCACCTATTCTATTTTCATTGCACTTGAAAATCATTTTTGTATAGCCAGGTTCTTAAAACATATCTTAATAAAACCCCTCCTCATATTCTAGAGGTATTATTTTGGATAGAATGTCAACCATAGAGTGATTAAGATGAAAATCAAAGGAGTTTGTTCAACAAAGAGGTATAACTTTTAACCGAATGTTTTGGTTTTATATCTTCTTATACTTCCTTAAAATATTATCCAACCATAATAAGATAATAAAATCAGAATATTACATATAATAATATGTTATTATGTTAATTTCATAACCTATATTTATCTCCTCTTCTATCAAATGGAAAACAAAAATGTCGTTCATGTGTACGGTGGACTACCGCCTTGTGAACTGATGTAATTCATTTTCCATTACCACTAATAATGGATAGTTATAATGAAATATTTACTGTGTATATATATTATATTAATGAAATATTTATCATTATTTAAAGATAATATTTCATCAAATTTCTTACCTTTACATTCATTGAAAAATGATTACGTTGTTCGTATGTACATGTGGATTGCCACTTCTATAAAGCGATGTGATTCATTTTTCTTAACCACATCACATAACAGCTATATATAAATTTATTTTAAAAAATATTTTTATATATATGATAGATTAATCATTATTTAAAGATAAAATAATAACTTTATTCTTTACATAATTTTTATTGAAAAATAAAACATTACTCATGCGTAAGTATGACCTACTGTCTCCATGATTGTAACGAGATCAGTTTTCGTAACCAATTTTCATGGTTGGTTTTAAAACTATAATTTATGTATAAAATTTTAATTATATCATGATTATTATTATATATTTGGTTAATTAATTATCTCATTAACCATAATCAACCTACCAACATCATTTTGGACAAATGAGTCGAATATCGTTAAAGCGGACGATAAAAAATCAAGTAATTGTATATAACATGGAAATAAATAAAATAAAAGGAATAGAAACTTGAAAAATGATATTATAATATAAAAAAATTAACATAATTTTATTACTCAATAATAAAAAGTATATACATGATGAGTCAGACTCAAGGTGAGGAATCACTTTGATCCACTATTTTTCTTTGAGTTAGGACCTTTTTCTCTATAACTCGCCTTATATATATCATTAACATTATGAAATGCTTCTAAGTTAAATATATATCTCACTCACATATATAAATAATTTTTTTATATCTTTATTTCGTTAGGTGATATATGTTTTATGTTCATTTCTCAAATTCATTCTTTATGAAATTTCCTTTGATTATGATATGAGACAAGATTTTGCAACTTGTTTCTTTCCAAGAGTAATTATTATTAATATAACTGATGATTTATTTCCTTTTTTGTCACACATAATCATGAACATGTTATTATGAGTTTTACCAGACAACACTCCAATGAATTGGGAAAATCTTTTGTCTCATGAAATGTTATGTATGAGATTAGGGAGTAAACATAATCCAATATGGGACTCTGTCCATCATGTGATATTGTCTTGAAAATTATCCTTGACTGATGATTATGTAATATTTTATGTTGCTTATAAATTTAATATATTTCCATGATCTTATGATACTATTTTCATTATGTTATGATCTCATGCGATTACTCTTGTGTCTTCCCTTTTATGATAACTAATTATACTTTTAATTTGCACATTATGCTTCTATATTATGTTTATTCGTTTATTAAGATTTTTAGTTCACAGATTTTTTTATATATATTCCTAAGGTTATACCAAGTTCTTTTAGGAGCTCAAAGGGATTTAAGATATCATTTTAGAGATCAAAATAAATAATTTTTCTTTACATGTTGATGTTTTATGGGCATAGTCTTCCAAAGAAACTTGTCCTTTTGATCATTTTTTTTGTATTTAATGGTTATCTATGTCAATAATTGTGTAATAATATGCATAAAAAGATTAGGTAGATGTTGGGGAACACTTGTCCCAATGTCATCATTACTATCCCTTAGGCTATAAGGCATCTGAAGGTTCTCACATGGCCTACATTTGCTAATCATCCCAACCTAATAATATTACCTACAAGGGGTGTCTGATGCTCCTACACTAAGGTCACTACGTTACGTTCACTTCATTATTTTCACATCATTTTATTAATACTAACAAGGTCCTATCTATGTCAAGGCACAAATATATATTTAAGGACTCAACCATTAGTGACTGAGGCATCAAGCCAGTACACATGTTTGATAACCCATAGTTGAGAGACCACACATATCACAAGCCATGTATCTAAGCAAATAAAAATATCATGGGCATGTTCAAGGGACCACAAACCTCATTCCAAAGTTATCCCCTTTTTAATTCATAGCCTAAAAGCTATCTCCCAACACCATCCATATCCAACCAGCCATCGGTTGTTATCACAGGGTCCTATATCATGCCCTAAAATTTAAATAAATCAATCAAAGGAATTTATAACTTACTTTAAAATTTAATTTAAATAGGAATAATGATTAAAATATCATGGGGTGCCACCCAATCACTGGAAGCTCAGGAAACAAGGTGTGGACCACTCCTAACATGCACTTGAACCTAAGACATAAGAAATCCCCAACTAGTACAAAACGTCCAAATTCATCCAATTTTACCAAAAACATTAAATAAATCCATATAATGATGTACCTTAACCAAAATAGTGTATGATCATCCTCTCATGACATCCTCTAGCCACCACACAGGAAATCTACACCATTATCAACCAATTCCACCATGATTTAGTGTAATCACTTCTAAAACCTAAAATAAAATGGCCAAAGTGGGATATGAATGGAAAATAAATACAAGTAGAGGATAAAAGAAACATACCTATAATTCCTTGAAATCACACTAATATCTGTACCCTCTCAATGGGTGTTAAAGGGAATGTAAGGGAGAAAAAGAGTCGACTGAATGGCCTCTCCCAAACACCCCAAACACCCCTAAATCCCAAATTACCCTTGACCAAGAATATATAAATTTTCCTCATATAATAGCACACTAAGCACTAGTTTATAGTGTAATGAACCGAATTGTTATAAATATAATTCCCTTTTGTGGTTTAATTAAATGTATTATTATGTGTTATGTTTATAGAAAACACATGAAATTCCTTGGTTTTAATATATAATATCATATTTAATGTAAAATTAATCATTATTATCATTGATAATATAGACTTTGAACAGTGATCATATGATTAATATAAATATCGAGTTTTAAAAAATCTATTTGACACCGACAAAGGAAGTGTTTTCCTTAACCAGTAGGATCTTACATTATGAAACCCATTTATCAGAGCTTATGAGGGAGAAAGAATCATTGGAATTTCCCCCTAACCAATCCCAATTTGAGATCCAACAACTTAAGTATGAGTGAAACCATTTATAAGATAAGTTTAAGCTCATCGAGATCATGACCCAAAAATGTACACCAAACCACCCCAAGAATGTCTCACCATCATGAACATTACCCTTAGAGTGTTTTCCAGTGTAATAAAGGGATATGTATTGAGACAAAATAATATGAATATATATATTTTCAATAGAATAATGTTTATATTTACAACTTATTATTGTTACTTTATAAATGATTTTGATTTTGATACATTAAAACATGAATTGTTTTTTATGGTAATTTTCAAATTTAATTAAGGAGTTTATTTTGATGAATTAATAGATTTTGAATTAAATAATATTTCTTTGAAATATTATAATTAAATAATTTTTATTAAATATTAATTATCATATAATTTTTATGAAGTCAAGTGTAATTTTTATAAGGGATTGAAAACTATTATTGTCAAAAACATATCATTTCTCAAAAAATGTAGATTTTTATTTTAAAAGTGAAAATTTATATATTTATAAAATTATTTAGATAAAAATAATATTACTTTTGGAATTATAATGTCGAAATTATCCAATGATGAATTTTTCATAATTTTCTAAGATACATGAATTTTTGGGTAAAATTTAAATATGGTATAAATATACGTTGTGCATTATAACCTCATAATAATAAAAAACTCATGTAGTAAACAATATAAAAGGTATTAAAGACAAAATATATGTTTCTCATTTAAAATAATGTAATTTAAAGTTTATTTAATTAATTTTATAAATCCTTTATGAATCCTCCAAAACCTATAATATATCTTTCCCTCTCTATATTCCTCCCAATGTTCCCAAAATATCTCAAGAAACTCCATCAAAGAATTTGGAATCACCCTCTCATGGTAAGGGATCCTCTCCCTCTCCTCTTTATTCACATATCTTCATTATCTTATGTCATTTATCTATAATTAATAAAAATGGGATATATTATTACATAGCACCCTTACTATATATTTTATGTATAAATTATTATATACCCTATTAACTCTCATTAATACCTTCCATGAACATATACACACCTCTGTTATCCTGCTGAAATTTCACCGTAATATTTCAAGCCAAACAATTGTGTAGTGAATAACCATAACCATTTCCTATGAAGGTAGTTCACATTTATGAACTTATAATTATTTTATTGTGGACTTACATGTATTCATTCCACACTTCTTAATTCTGGAATAAAATGTTATGATTAATTATTTCATGTTTTATGATCTATGTGTCAGACTTATGCATGAGAATGAAATGAAAGCGACGAGTGTGCCCAGAATTATACAGTGCTCCAATACATTGGGTAATGTTTTAGAATTATGATATGTCCTTGAAGGGATTATTTAGTAAACCTAATCTATCATGGGACTTTTTCCATCATGATTTCTTATTAGTTATACTTTAACTATGTTTATGATGAAAATTTTACTAAGTTGTTGACACATTTCCCATGTTGCCTTTATGTTATCATGTTATATCATGCCTAATTGTTCATGTTTATGATTCTCAAACATTTTATGTCTAATTGATATTCCTATTCTCTAACATGTATTAGTTTCTTCATGTTATTCCATGTTTATTCCCTTACTAGGATTTATTTCTCACCATTTTCTTTTGCATGTCATAGGTTACCTCATACAGTTTTAAGTACGATGGAATATTAGATCATGTTAAGGATGTTTTCAATAATATAAATGTATTCCCCATTTTAATTTGTTATATAATGTACCAAATTCACAAATACACCATACTTCTTCATATTTTGTGTTTTATTATGTGTAATATTATGCAATAAATCAAGTATTAATGTGTAATAATGAGAAGGGTTTTCATAGTTGGTATCAAAGGAATGTTTAGTTATTTTTGGGATTAAGATTAGAAAACTATATAAAAATCTTTATAGATGACAATATACATAATAATACTACCCTATTTTTTAAATTATAGAGTTTGTTTTTATAATAAAATAAATCTCTTGTTGGATACTATAGGTGGATGTGGCTATATCACAAATTTACATGGTGGTAAAACCTGAAAAAACCATATTGAGCTAGACTCGACCAGGAATTGGTGCACAACAACGGGGATTTTTTTACACATAGTTTGACACTATCAAGGGTTATCATTTGGAAAATTCATAATATCATTACCAATCATTACTAAGGGATCAAATAAATTCCCATAAAAGTAAGTGTTAGGAAAACGATCATGGATAACATAGATTGAAGCCTAGAAATTCATATGTTAAGGAATAATATGTCATTTATAAGTTTTCAATTTAATGTAACTTGATTCCCATTTATGAGTTTAATAGTTTAAAAATACTCATCCCTAATTTTCCCTTTATTATAGAAAATGGTTAGAAATAGAAGGAACCGAGTAAATAACCAATGTGAAGGGAAATGTGATGATTTCCCAAATGAGATGCCCAACTCGATGGGAGAAGAAATAAAGAACCTCATGATGATACTCTCTCAACCAACTCAGGTTCTAAATAAAAACATGGATCAGGATGAGAACCCAACCCCCATAAGAAATGTCAAGCTACAATTTTGACCTTTATGCGACAACGGTCTCTAAATTTCAATGGATCATCTGATCCCTTAATCACAAAACAATATATCAACTCCATTGATAATATCTTCTCCATCCTCAATTTTTGGAGAAAAAAATGTTATAATAGATGTTTATCATATAGAGAGATATGATGATCAGTATCGAACATTGATCAAGAATACGAATCCTGAGAAAGAGATTGAAGTGATGTGGTGGAAGGAGTTATGGAAATTCTTATTTGATAAATATTTTCCTCACACTATGCATCTTGAAAAAGAAATGTATTTTCTTTCCCTAAAAAAAGATGATGAATCTATCAATGAATATAAGAAAAACTTCACAATACTTGAATGATATGCCTCCAACTTTTTCGTTACCCCTGAATGAAAGGTTGAACACTTCATTTGTGGGGTAAAACCTAGTATATGAAAATCCCTTGAGGTTTAAGAATTTGATAAATATGAGGAAATTATCTGATGTTCCCTTAATGTTGAAATAGATATCGGCTAATTTCAAGGGTATCTTAGGGATATGAAGTAGAAGGTGAAGTTTAATTCTGGATGTTTGATGGAAAAATCTAATACTGATATTAAATATTAACATCCCACTTATAAAAAGTGAAGAAAGAATCACCCTAGAAACTACTTAAGGGGGATGATAAAATGATTTAGGTGTGGGAAGTACCCCTAGATAGTGATTTATGATGGGAGGATCCCACTAATTCAATGGAGTAAAAGAATTCTCTAATGAAACATCGGTGTATTTTTCATTGCTAAAACATCAAAGAATAAGGGAACTTTGCAAACCATTTCACTAATCCAAGGGTTTTCTAATACAATCAATAACCTCCGAGGTATTAAGGGCACGATGTTTCTATCAAAAACGTTGAGGTGGATCTTTCAAATAAAGCAGTGATTGCTACTCTAGTTATTCATTCAAGAATAGAAGAAGTAATTTTTAATTTTGGTTCTATAAATTTCTTCATATCATGCATGTTTAGTAGAACTATTCAAAAATGACCACAAAGTATGGAAGTGGAGCTATCAGTGAAATCCAAAAATGGGAAAAATTATTGAATCCCAATTATATAATTTCCCCCATAAAAATTTTTGGGATAAATTTCCTAAATAATCTTGTGATACTACCTTTAGTGGAATGTAATACAATTCTAGGTATGTATTGGATTTACCTATATAGATCCAACAAAAATATCCATGAGAAGGAAATCAATCTTTTTATTTTGAATCTTCCCTCAATTCTGTACAAGTGAAAGGGGGAGGATGAAACTTCTTTAGCACCAACATCTCAAGAATGGAAAATGTTTTCTTATGAGCAAGGATATATAGATCAAATTATTTAGTATAAGGAAAATATCATCCCTGAAGACATTCCCATTGTGAGGGAATACACTGGACTGTTTTTTGACGAATTTCCAAGTCCCCCTCTTAGTCGAGAGGTTGAATTTTCAATCAATTTTATACCTAGGGAATTTCTATTATATAAGACTTTATATTGAATGATTTTTGTATAACTTGGGGAGTTAATAAACTATAGGATAATCTGGAATAAGGTTTCATACTCCCAAGTGCTTCACCTTGGGGTGCACCAGTCCTCTTCGTTAAGAAGTATGAGTCATGTAAAGAACCATTTTTTTAAATGATATTTGTTTCCTGATAAAATTTATATTATCTTATATTATACGTAAAAACCATATCTCTTTAATAATGATCAATATATTAGTCACCAAAATGGGAAAATATCCATCAATCAACTCAATTAGAATCATCACCCCAACACAACAGAAATAAAATAAAATACTACTAAACCAATCAATATCTTTAAAAATGATTTTAGTGAATATTGAATGAAAGATTGGAGTGATATTTATAGGGTATAATGGGAACTATGACCATTAGTATTTGGACATTATATGAATGTTGATCAATATGACTGTTAGTCAATACAACCATTGGAAACCATACCCTTGGTTGATAATTTTACTATTATAATATGTGTTTATATGTAGTAATGAAAATGTATAATTTTTACAGAAAGGAGATTCGATGGCCTCAATCGGTAGAGTCATGCCGCTTGAAGCCCAATTGTTAGAACTTGGGAGGGAGGTATCATCATTGGGGTTTTCCTTTAATAATCCAAATACAAGCTTCTTCATGTTAAACTTGAAGGAAATATCATGTGGGAGAAGTTTAAGTTAGTTGAGATTTCCACTCAGTCGATGTTAGTCGTGCCTCCCATGAAACTACCACCATCGTACACATTACCCTTAGGGTGTATGCATGTGTGATAAGGTGTTACATGTCTATGAAATAGTTTCTTAAATTTTATTTCCATTGTATAAATAAAATTTTTATTCAATCAATTCCATTTTTAAGTATAGTATTTCTTAATAAAATATATGTTTAATTGAGATGAATTTGATAAATTGAATTTTCAGATACAAATTATACTTTTCAGAAAAGATATTAAATTTTATAATAAACTAATAAATTGTGAATAATATTTATTTTAATTAAATAATATCCAAAAACACTCTTACTTAAATATAAATGATAAAAAAAATTATTTTGTCTTAAGAAATTTTTATGTGTTAGAAATTTGACTATGCCTTCCAACCCACTATTTTTTTAATAAATAAGGATTTTATATTTAAATGTTAAAATTAAAATATTTATAGAATTATTTTGATAATATAATCATAATTATATAAATCATAAAATCAAAATTAGGTTAGTGTGAATTTATTTTAATTTTCTGAAATATTCTGATTTTTCAGTCAATAGTAAAAAAATTGTTTTGGGTTTTCAGTATGTTTAATGACTTAATAATTATGTCATAATGATTTAATAATTAATTAACCACAATAAATGACCTAAAATATTTTATTTTATTAATATTAAGTATTTTTATATATTTCAATCAATTTCCAAAACCTATTAATGACCTTTTAAAGTCTAAAATGGAAACTTTGACTTTAAAAACATTACATTTTGGAAAATTTATTTTACATGCCAAAATAAGTAAAAAAAATGATAATAAATTATTGTGGGTTAAAATAACATAAAATATGAACCAAATATCCAAATCCTTGGGTAAAAACATTGTAAATCCAATGGTTCTACATTTTCCACAACCTAGATTTCCATGGACTGTATTTTGAAATTATCAAACAAATCCTACACTTTTCATATAAGTACCCACCAAATTCTATATTTCCTTTCAGTACCAATTCATCATCCATAAATTTATGGTATTTTTTCTTCCCAAGGGGTCCCCCCATGGTTTCCCCAATCCCCCAATGTTACATTACTCATGATTTAGGAGTAACTCTTCAAGGTAATCCAATTATCCTTCTTTTCTCTTCAATTCGAGATTTTTTTTATATGTATTATAAAGGTTACGGTTACTATATTTTATGACTTTTTTATCATATCAATAATCCCAAATTATGTTTTTTCAATGTGATACCCTTGTTCCCTCTCATTTTACCATTATTTAAGACCTCATTTTATACTGGACATGTTGCAAAATTTACTCAAAAATTTTCTCTCTACTTAAGAAATTATCTTTTATTTTCATTTTTGAGAGTACCCAAACCTCTTTATATTATACGGTGATTCACCTAGATAAAAAAAATTATTTAATTTGGGTATTATCATACATATCTTTAAGAACATTTGAAATTACCTGATTTTGATAAGATTCCCATTCGTTATTCTCAATGGCTTCTTTATGAAATGTATGATTATGAACTACATGGATCACATTAATTAAAACATATGAAAAATTAATCTTGATAGAAATCCAATGCATTGGGTAAATAATCTAATCTCGATATATGACATGATTTATTATAACTTGGGGAATAATCTTGGTAATTGTCATTTATAACACCTTGGTGACAAACCTTGGTGATATTCTTATGAATGTATCATTTAAATGTTGTATCCATATTTCCATGTTATGATTAGTTTTATTTTTATTATGATATGACTAATTTTACCTTGATCATTCCATAATTAAATTCTTCATGTTTTTATTGATATTCCTCATGATCACATGTAAACTATTTCCCTTGCTTATTCCCTTATTGGGACTCATGCTCACCCCTTTCCTTTGATATATGTCCTTAGGATATAATATACACTAAATTTACTGTGAATAAATCCATGAAGTATCCTTTCAAGTTGATTAAAATAATGATTTTTATTTTCATATATTATATTCCTAATTTTCAATAAACCAAACTTTAAATTGTCCTATGTTTTCTACCATATAATAAAAAGAATATGTAATAAAAAAGTGAGATTCCATAGTTGGTATCAATAGATGGTTTAGTTATTACGGTAATTAGAAAACAAAATAATTAGTATAAACCCTAGAGAAAAGTGTAAATATAAGAAAACATCCTTGTATTTTAGTAAAGTATTAAGTAAGTGGTTTTTGAGAAAATAACCCCTTGTCTTGATACAAACAATTGGATGTGGATATAGAATATATGTATATATGGATAACACCCCAAAACACCGCATTTATCTAGACTCGATCAAGACCTGGTGTACGAAAATGAGCCTTTCTGCACTCATTTTTTGACACTCCTAAGGTATATATTTGGTTAATAATTATCTTTTTATGAACCATATATATATATATAATGTAATTATTGATAAATAATAACATATTTGAGAATGACGTTTTAAGACATTCAATTCATTTAGAAGTATAATATTCTTAAAAGAAACATGTTTCTCACTGTGGTTTTATTATTTTTGAAAATGGTGGGAAATATGAGGAACCGTTTAAATAAAGAGTGTAATATACAATGGAATAAAAACCCTCTAATAGAATATAGAATGAAAAACACATGAGGATGATGAATCAACTATCTTGAGTTGTGAATAATAAATTGAATCAAGTTGAGTGAAAAAATTCAACTTGAAGGAAAAAACTTTTCATTGAGTCCATGAATCAATGAACACCTTCTTTCAGTGGATCTACTAACCCATTCATTGCTGAACAATGTAAAAGATCTATAGAAAAGATATTTTCTATACACTATTGTTCAAAATAAGAGAAAGTCACCCTATCGGTATATCACTCAGAATGAAAAGTTGATTAGTGGTGGATAGTGATTAAAAGAATGAATCCAATAAGGGATATTGATTCTATATAATGGTAAGAGTTATGTGGAATTTTTTTCAATAAATATTCCCCCCATTAAATAAGAACCAAAATGGATATGGAAAAACTAGAATTGAAGAAGAAGGAAAATGAATCAGTGGGAATCTAAGAGATAAAATTTACAAGGCATACTCATTACACTTATAGATTTATTATGAATCCTAAAGGAAATGTTTATAGATTATTTGGTGGATTAAGACCCCATATATGGAGGAATGAGGAAAACCGTGACTGTGAAATATATAAAGAGATAGTGAAGAGTGATATGAAGGTTGAATTAGAGTTTGGAGAAACATAGTGGTCATATAAGTTGAAGGAAAACAATAAAGCTATAGATCCAAACTGAGGGAGGATCTTTGACCAAGGAAGAGGAGAAAAGAATGTAAAATATACCAAAAGCAAAAAAATATGAATAAAATCATATTATTAATGGATTTATAAGGATTTGAAAATGTTACATGTGTGGAAGAGATGTCCATATACCTCAGAGATATCATGATGAGGTGAATCATCGGCTTCTCAATAATAAAGACGAAGGGATGATGGTGTGGGCCCAAAATTATATTCAATTATTCAAGTGTGGATATATTGAGAACTTTTCCAATTATTGTCAAAATTATAAGGTAATGGAGGGGAATCACCATCAACCTCAACATAAGCTAAGGGGGAAATGTTGGGAATTTTCTATCACGGTGGATGAAGTAGAACCTCAAAATTAAATGGTGGTAGGTACTCTCATTTTTCTCTCAATTATATAAAGAAATGTATTTTATTATAGTTCTATGAATTAATTTATTTCTTCTTAGTTTTCAAAGAATATAAAATCTATCCTTGATCATCGAGAATTAGCGTTATCAGTCAAGACTCCTGGAGGGATTATCTAAGCATAAAAATGTATAGAAACTCTAGTACTGATATTGGAAATTAAAATATCATCTCAAATATAGTAGTAATTTATAGGGTATAATTTGACACTACACTAGGTATAGACTTGCTCTGAATGTATAATTCTAATATCAAATGAAGAATCAATGAAATCATAGTTGTCATAAATAGAAAACCTATAATTATTTTCAAAGGATAGATATCCCGACCTGTGCTTTTTCTAGAATAACATTCCATAGCCTTATTCATAGAGATGATAAATGAAGAGGGAGAAGAAAATTAAAGTATAAGAATAGAAAATTAACCCTTAATTTAAGAATAAATTGAGATATTTCATGAGGAGTAACCTTGACCTCTCCTAGAAATAGAGGTATAGTTATATATTGAACTTATACAAGGATACTTGCCGATATCAAATACCCTATATAGAATAAAAAATGTTGAGATATAGGAATTAAATAAACACCATCAATGTCTTTTGGAGATGGGGTTTATTCAACCAAGTGTGTATCCTTGGGGAGAGCCTACTCTCTTTGTTAAGAATAAGGATAGATCAATGCAACTATGCATTGATTATAGAGAACATAACAGGATCACAGTGAATAATAAGTACCATCTACCAAGGATTGATGATTTATTTGACCAACTTCATGGGGTTCAATTATTCTCTAAGATCAATCTTCGATATGGTTATCATCAATTAAGGGTGAAAAAAGAAGGTATTTTAATGATTTCATTCCTATCGAGATAAGGTCAAAATGATTTTGTTGTTATTCCCTCTAGCTTGAATAATGCTCATGATATATTTATGGATTTGATGAAAAGAGACATTAAGGACCATCTTGATAAATTTGTGATAGTTTTTATTGATGATATTATGATGTATTCCAAAAGTCACAAGGATGACGTGGATAATCTAAGGGTTATATTGAAAACTCTGAGGAAGGTTAGGCTATTTCGAGAATTAAAAAGATCTGAATTTTGGTTAAATAATGTAGATTTATTATTGAACATTGTAAGCAATGAAGGAATATCAGTTGACCCTACAAATAAAAAGGTTATAAATGATTGGAATCGTCCTATAATAATAACTAACATTCATAGTTTCCTTGGTTTACGAGAATTTTATAGAGGGTTTGAATTTTTTTTGATGAATTTATAATCCACTAACCATGTTAACTCGAAAAGAGGATAAATTCATCAAGAAATAGGGTTGTGAATAAATTTTCCAAGAACCATTGAAGATATTGGTTACTACATTTGTCAACTCTACCCTTTTTTAGAGAAGCATTCATTATTTTTAGTGATACATCTCTGAAAGGGCTTGGGTGCGTCCTCATGAAAACTGAAATGATGATTTCTTATGCATCTCAACAGTTAAAGCCTCAGGAGAAGAGTTATCATAATCATGACCTAGAGATAATTGTGGTAATTTTTTTCTCTAAAAATATGAAGGCACTATATTTATAGTTTAAAATGTGATATATACAAAGACTACCAAAGTTTCAAGTATATATTCACATAGAAGTAATTGAACATGAAAAAAAGAGATAGATGGATCTTATTAAATAAAATGAATGTTCAATTCTTTATCACCCCATAAGAGTAAACAAAGTCTCTAATGCATTAAGTAGGAAGGTCCCTATTGTGTTTGAAATGATAAGGATTCAAGGAGATTTATTGATCACGGATCTATTAAGGTTGGACATGGAAATCACGAGGGAATGGACATCATCAATCTTATTCGAAATGATTTATCAACCACAAATAATAGATAAAATAAAGAAATTTCAAAGATAAGATCCTTTGTTACAAAATAAGATAAAGGATAAAAAGAATGGGAAGCTTTATAAGTTCAATATTGATCAAGGTGTAATAAAATTTTGTACAAGGCTATGTGTTCCTTCTATTATGAAGTTAATGATAGAATTGATGGATGAATCTCATAGCTCTATATTACTTATACATCATATAAGAACTAAAATGTATAGGGACCATTATGATCATTATTGGTGGTATAATAAGAGAAGGGAGATTGCGGACTACACTGAAAGGTGCTTGGTGTTGACCCCAGAAAATGCGTCCACAAAATTTTCCAAACGTCCCCATAGATGGTCCCGAAGCATAGATCGTTCCACAAGCTTCGATTTGAATGTTCGTGGAGCCCAAAAAGAGTTACAGATCAAGAGGTTATGGCTGTTTGAAGTTGGGCTGCTGGGGATGGCCATCCAAGATGGTTTTGGGGCGAAGTATGGATTTGTGAGGAAATAAGGAGTTTTGTGTGGAAAACCATTTGCGCACACAGAATATTACGTGCCCATCATTGCGCGTGTGGAATTTTAAGAGACCCACTTTGCGTGTGCGGGATTTTACACGCACCGCCTCGCGTGAGCGCAATTTTACGTGCACCACCTGGCGCGTGGAAACCCCTTTAAGCACGCGCAATTTTACACGAATCGACGCTCGGGTTTCCTTCTATAAATACAAGGGCTCCCCCCTTCTTCGAAGGACACCAGAGGTCGGCCGCCGCTAGGATGCGCGTAAGTCCGAAGTTTCTGCACCGGTGCGGAAAACCCCCCTTCGGGGGGAAAAACATTAGTTTTGTGATGAAAAGGGCCAACCTGCCTAGTTTTCTACGCAACACATAATTTTTGCGTGAAACAGTACTGCTGAGCCCGATTTTTCACGTGCTAGTGCAGCACCAGTCCTATTTCGTGCAAGCATGCCCTATTGCGTGCCACACGGCCTTTTGCGCACAATGCATCCCTATTTCTCATAATTCCTTCCCTTTTGCGCACACCGCCTCCTATTGCGCGCCCACATCCGGTACTGCGCGCGCCGCCTCCTATTGCGCACCCACATCCGATATTGCATGTGCTGCCTCCTATTGCACGCTCGCATCCGGTATTGTGCACCCCGGCTCCAGTATTTCACGCCTGGCTCCCGTATTGCATGCTCGCCTCACCAATTTCACGCCCAACTCCCATATTTCGCACCAACCCAATGTTTTCCGTGAAATATCCTGAATTGCGCGCATTCCTGCCCTATTTACGCGCAATAGTGTCCAGGCTCGCACCCGCTGGTCCATACTGCGAGGGCTACACCCCCTCACCACCGCTCGGGGTCAGTGCTGGCCTACAATCCCGGCCCTCTGGGCTGGTCCCTTCCCTACCATCACAGATGCCAATGAAAAATGGAGAGTCGCACCGCGAACTTTTCGGGTCCGGATGTCAGGGTTTTCCATTACGCCCTTTTGTGCACCCACCTCCCACCTATGGAATACCATGATTTGAGATACTCTTCCGCACACCATGAAACACCTTGAGTTGATGCATTCGTCTTGATTTGTTTCCTATGTCGTGAGTCGAGATTCTCATCATCAATTCCCTGAGTACCTTGAGTTAAACAATTCCTCAGGAAGATCCTCCAAACCATATAACTTGGCTCCTATTCCAGGTTGAACCAGAAAGGGATTCCCTTGTATAAGACCCAACACCAGCCATTCTAGGCGCCTTATGGTAGCAGTCCTCTCTACATGACTATAAACTGTAGTAAACCTTGTGTTCCAAATATAGGATTCCTCTTGTTCCAAATAAGAGATGCCTTGTGCGCCAAGAATAAGATTCCAGTAGTCCTATCTACATGACTTTAAATTGTAGTAATCCCTATGTTTCAAGCATAGGATGCATGTTGTTCCAAATAAGAGATGCCTTATACTCCAAGAATTAGATGCCAATAGTCCTATATACATGACTTTAAACTGTATTAATCCCTATGTTTCAAACATAGGATGCCTCTTGTTCCAAATAAGAGATGCCTTATGCTCCATGAATGAGATGCCAATAGTCCTATCTACATATGACTTTAAACAATAGTAATCCCTATGTTTCAAACATATGATGCCTCTTGTTCCAAATAAGAGATGCCTTATGCTCCAAGAATGAGATGCCAATAGTCCTATCTACATGACTTTAAACTGCTGTAATACCTATGTTTTAAACATAGGATACCCCTTGTTCCAAATAAGAGATTCCTTATGCTCCAAGCATGAGATGCCAATAGTCCTACCTACATGACTTTAAACTATAGTAATCCGTATGTTTCAAACATAGGATGCCTCTTATTCTAAATAAGAGATGTCTTATGCTCCAAGTATAAGATGCATTATTCCATAATCACAATGGCGTAATATCAAGAGCGTTGGAATCTGTTCAAACATTCCATCACTCCACCTCATGATTTGCGTGTACTTCATTCAGATCATCATCCACTTCCATGTCTGAAGGGACCACCTAACTGTATGGATGATAGACCTTTAGTCTTCATGATGTAATAGTATGGATGATTCACCTGTGGTCCGCCTACTGTAACAGAATGGATGATTGACCCTTGGTACACCTGCTGTAACAGTATCGATGATTGACCTGTGGTCTGCCTACTATAACAGTATAGATGAATGACCTGTGGTCGGCCTGCAGTAATAGTATGAATGATTGACCTGTGGTCAGCCTCCTATAACAGTATGGATGATTGACCCCTGGTCCGCCTGCAGTAACAGTATGGATGATTGACCCATGATCCGCCTGCTGTAACAGTATGGATGATTGACACATGGTCCACTTGCTTTAACAGTATGGATGATTGACCCATGGTCCGCCTGCTATAATAGTATGGATGATTGACCCATGGTTCGCCTGCTGTCCTGGGCCAATGCCCCGGAAGACTTTGGATAACACTTTGAGTCTGGTCCTGTGTTTCGAACACAGTTAGTAGTCGACCCTCATTTGATTGTCCTCATTTCTGGCTAATGTGATATGGATGATGCGTTTCCACCACGTTCAATAGTTATCCTCCATCACCACGCCACCCTCACTGTGTTCCGAATATCAGGCATGTGATTCACACTTTTCATCTCCCTTTGTTCGGACCGATTCAAATACCCTTGGTGTAATCCCTCTTGTGCTCTATCGCATTGGTGATTACCTCAACCCACCAGTGAGATGGGATGCCCTCATGTCCAGACATGAGGAAGACATTGTGGGCAACACCCTTGCATAAACCCCATCCACCATTGCCTCTCCATAGCGAAACATGGGTACCACTATTGCATAAGCCCCATACCACCATGGGCCGCCTCAGAGCATAAGCCCCATACAACCATGGGCTGCCTTAGAGCGTAAGCCCCATAACACCATTGGCTGCCTCAGAGTGTAAGCCCCATAACACCATGGGCTATCTCAGAGTGTAATCCCCATAACACCATGGGTAGCACCCTTGCGTATGCCCTATCCACCATTGCCACTCCATAGCGGCCCACGGGAAACACCCTTGCGTAAGACCATATCCATCTCGAACTATGTGGACTTTGATTCCCGGTCACGAGGATATGTAGGAAGCCCCCACGAGCTTCAAGCCCACCACCCGGTCGTTCCGACCTCTTCATGTCAGTTCACTAAGCTTGGGCCGCCTCAGAGCGTAAGCCCCATACAACCATGGGTTGCCTCAGAGCGTAAGCCCCATATCCATTGTGGGCCGCCTCAGAGTGTAATCCCCATATCCACCATTTTGGGCCGCCTAATTGCGTAATCCCCATATCCACCATTGTGGGCCACCTCAGAGCGTAACCCCCATACCACCTTGGGCCACCTCATAGCGTAAGCCCCACACAAACATGGTCCATCTTATAGCGTAATCCCCATAGCACCTTTGGCCACCTTAGAGCGTAAGCCCCATAAAACAATGGGTCGTCTCAGAGCGCAATCCCCATGAATCCATCACTATGGGCCACCTCATATCATAAGCCCCATCCACCATTGTCGCTCCATAGCGGCACACAGGTAGCACCCTTGCGTAATCCCAAAACTATCAAACTACACAGACTTTGATTCC
This sequence comes from Viscum album, assembly GCA_963277665.1. Lineage (NCBI taxonomy): Eukaryota > Viridiplantae > Streptophyta > Magnoliopsida > Santalales > Viscaceae > Viscum > Viscum album. Next base: position 60,863,552 of record OY728158.1, read on the forward strand.
CTGCCACATGGACACATAGGAAGCCTCTTCGAGGCTCAAGCCCAACTACACTGTCTCCATTGTGATGGTACCATTTCATTACCCCTCCATTTCATTAATCCATCCACCACCCATCCTGATTCTTAACCAGGCCTCCATTCCCGTTGAGATCATGCCATTCATCATAGCGCCACTCTTTACGGCACCCGATCAGCTAACCATGCGTAAGCCCCATCATGTCTCTGGGTCGTTGTCCTTTGTGTACACCCCAGATCATCACCCCTTCAAACTACGTGGGTTTTGATACCTATCGTCTACACCAGGTACGTAGGAAACCTCCATGAGGCTCAATCCCATCCAATGGTAAACGCTGGTGTCCCCCATTTTGGGGTGTACTCTCCCCGATCCACCCTCAATGGTGTTCAGGTCAGCCATTACGATGTGAGATCTCCCCTACATGGGGTACACCACCTTGGATCCGTCGTCATTTGGCGTTCTGACCCATTCATATTCTAGGTGTTCCCTCCTTGGGATGTACCGACCTGATCTGTCTCTATGGGATGTTCTGATCACCATCATTCCGTCTCCTCAAGACATTAAACACGCGGCATACCCTGTGTTAAACATGGGAAGCTGAGGAAAAACTCAGAAGATACGCCCTTGGTGTAACCATCTCCGAAAGACGTTAAACATGCGGCACACCCCGTGTTAAACATGGGAAGCTTAGGTAAACCTTAGAAGACATGCCCTTGGCGTAACCATCTCTGCATGACGTTAAACTCGCGGCATACCCCGTGTTAAACATGGGAAGATGAGGAAAACCTCAGAAGACACACCCTTGGCATAACCATCTCTGCAAGACATTAAACTCACAGCATACCCCATGTTAAACATGGGAAGCTGGGGAAAACCTCAGAAGACATGCCCTTGGCATAACCGTCTCCGCAAGACGTTAAAATCACGACATACCCTGTGTTAAACATGGGAAGCTGAGGAAAAACTCAGATACATTCCAATGGCATATGATTCCCCACATCCGATGTGGGATGCCTCGGGTTCTTCACACTTGGGATTTCCTCTTATGAGGAATAATACAGGTTCCCCGATGTCCACGCACCCAGATATGCCCCGATTTTCCTGATGTTGTCATCTACTCCGATCGAAGGTTTCTACCATGTCAGGACCCCATAGAATGTCCTCACAGAAGTGGTGTAATTAACTGGCTTCCATGAAGACATGGCATTGAGAACGAGATTAACGAGCACGTCTTTAATCTATGAGGGAGACCCAGACTAGGTGATGAGCTCTGAGGAGAAATCCACGGAAGGAAGAACCGACATTCCATCAACCCAATTTCGATCAAGGAGCAGACGTCCCTGAATAAGGAGAGAATGCCGCCCGCATTTGGAAAGTGGGAGTGTGGGGCAACAAGCCACGCATCCTCCCCTGTGTGACGGACGCGCGCGTGCGCACTGATATAAAGCATCAGAAACACTTGGTATGCCAACAAGTGAAGGTAGAGGAACAACTTCTAAAAGGGGCATTGCAACCACTACTCGTACCATCATGCAAGTGGGAAAATATCACTATGAATTTTGTCATAGATCTCCTAATAAAATCCAATGGAAACAATTTGATATGGGTTATAGTGGAATGATTCACCGAGACTACCCAATATATCGCTATTTGGGATGATTTCTCTATCAACCAACTTTCCAAGATATACGTAGTGGAAGTGGTGAGGCTGCATGGGGCACCACCTTCTATTATTTCTGATCATGATTAATGGTTTATATCTAAATTCTAGATAAGCCTTCAATATTATTCAAATACTAAATTGAATTTCATTATGAATTATCACCCCCAAATTGAAGACTAATCTAAATGGACTATTCAAAAACATGAGGACATGCTGAGAACATGATTAATGGAATTAAAAATTAGATGATATTAACACCTCCGAATAGTTTATTTTTCATTCAAAAATATATTCCTATTGAGTTTTAAAATGGAACCCTATGAATCTCTATATGGGAAGTGATGTATAACTCTTACTTGTTGTGATGAATTTGGTGAGAAAAATCTACTTGGGCCCGATCTTGTGAAAGAGATGACAGAAATGGTTCATGTCATCCAACAACATATTAAGGCCATTCAGAGTTGGAAGAGTAGATATGATGGAAATAATTTATGAAAATTGGAGTTTGATGTTAGTGAAATTATTTTCCTTTGAATATCACCATAGAAAAGATTCATGTAGTTTGGGAAGGGAGTCATATGCCAATGCACAATTCCCCCTATGAAATCCTTGACCACATAGGAGAAGTGACATATTGACTCACACTTCCACAAAATCTAGATCAAGTTTATGATGTATTCCATATATCTCTCTTGATGAAGTATATACCTAATCCCTCACATGTACTGAATATGGAGTTGGTAAAACTGGAACATGACATCTCTTATGAGGATCTACTAGTGAAGATCTTGGACCATAGGAACAATGTTCTATGAAAAAATACTACCCACCTTGTCAAATTATTATAGAGTAACCATATGTTTGAAGAGGTGACATAATAACTAGAGAAAAAAAGGAAGAAAAAGTAACATCACCTTTTCTCAAACAAGAGAATGAGTTGAAATTTGAGGGATGAAATTTTTTATGGGGGAAGAATGTAATGAACCAGGTTTATTTTTTAATTATATTTGTTTACTAATAAAATTCATGTTATATTATTTTATACAGAAAAAACTATATATATTTAATAATGATAGATACTTTAGTCACCAAGATGGGAAAATGTGGATAACTCTAATACATTAGAATCATCACCCCAACAATAAAAAAATAAAACAAAATATTAGTAATCCAATCAACATCTTAGAAAATTATTTTAGAGAATATTGAATGAAAGAATGAAGTGGTATTTATAGGGTATCAATGTAAATGTGACCATTGTGATTGGACCTTTATATAACCACTAGTCAACATGACCTTTATTCAATATGATTATTTAAAACTATACCCTTGGTTGATAATTTTACCATTATAATTAGTGTTTATAATTAGTAATGCCAAAGTATAATTAATAAAAAAAGGATAATCGATGGTCTCGAATAGTAGAGTCATGTTGTTTGTATCCCATTTGTTAAAACTTGGTAGGGATGTATCATCATTGGTGGTTTCTATTGAGCAAGACCAAGATGAGCTTTAGCAAGTGAATCTTGAACGAAATATCCTATGGGAGAAGTTCAAGTTATTGGAGATTACCACTGAGTCGATGTTAGTCGAGCCACCCCCTGAAACTACCACCATCATACAACATACCATTTTGGGTGTATGTTGGTGTAATAAGGGGTTAAATGTCTAGGAATTAGTTTCTTAATGTTCATTTCCCTTGTTAAAATAAAAATTTTATTCCATCAATTATATTTTTTTAAAATAATATTTATTAATAAAATATATTTTTAATTGAGATGAATTAGATAAATTGATTTTTTAGACACGAATAATACATTTTAGAAAAGATAGAATTTTTTATAATAAAATTAGATATTCTAGATAATATTTATTTTAACTAAATGGTATGTTAAAACACTCTTATTTAAATATAAATTACAAAATATTTTTTTTATTTTGTAGGAAAATTTTAAGTGTGTGAAATTTGACTATACCTTAAAACATGCTATTTTTATAATGAATAAGAATATTATAATTACACATTAAAATTATCATATTTAGAGAATTTTTATGATAAAATAATATTTTTTTTTGAAATCAGCACATTGAAATTGGGTTAGGGTAAATTTATTAGAATGTTCTAAAATACTTTTATTTTTTTATGAATAGTAGAAATACCGTTTTCGGTTTTAGGTATGTTTGATGACTTAATAATTATGTTCTAATGATGTAATAATTAATTAAATATAATACAAGAACTAAAATATTTTATTTTACTAATTTTAATTAATTTAATATATCTTAATCAATTTCTAAAACATATAAATGGCTTTCCAAAGTCTCAAATAGAATATTTGACATTAAAAACATTAGATTGTGTAAATGATACTTTTCCATGCAAAAAAGAAGTAATACAAAATTATTATTGGTCATTATGGGTTAAAATAACTTAAAAAATTACCCAAATTTCCAAAACTATGGGCAAGCCAATGGTTTTTTATTTTCTATAACCAAGATTTCAAGGCCACTATTTGTAAATTATTAAACAAATTCTCCACTTTATCTATAAATACCCACCCATTTCTCAATTTCCTTTCACTATGAATCCATAATACACGAAGTTATCTTATTTTTTCCTCCTACGGGCCCCCACCAAGGTGTCCCCAAGCCCCTAAAGTTCCATTACTTGAGATTTAGTAGTAAATATTCAAGGTAATGGAATTATTCTTCATCTCTCTTCAATTCAATAATTTTATTATATGTCTCGTAAATGTTATGGTTCATATCTTTTATTACCACTTTTATCATACCATTACTTATAAATTATTTTTTATCAATGATATACCCTTCTCCCCTTTCATTTTCCCTTTTCAAAAACCCTGTTTTAAACCCATCATGCTTCTGAATTAACTTCTCAAAATTTCTCTGTCTACTTAAGAAATTATATTATATTTTATTTTGTGAATGACCATAAATATTTATTTTATATTTTTATTAACCTATATGTAAAAATGATTTATTTTATTATGTTATTAATATACATTAAACTCACATTCCCTTTCTTTAGGTTAAAAATGACATAATGGTCACATCTTTAAAAACTTTTGAAATGCCATGATTTTGATAAAAACCCCATTTTTTATTCTCCACATGTTATTTATGATTTTTTTTATTATGATCTCTATGAATCAAATTAATTAATACATTTTTAGGGTGAAACCTAAGAGGTCGAATTCATGGGGTAAAGAATTTAATCTCTAGACATGACATGTTTTACGATACCTTGGGGAATAACATTGGTAATTTTAATTTATGAATCCTTAATGAAAAAAATGGTGATATTCTTATGAATATATCATTTAAATTTTGTATACAAATTTACATATTATGATTCTTGTTCCATTTATTATTATATTCCTCATGTTTTCTTACTCATTCTATAATTTTATTCCATATGATTTTATTGATATTCATAAGGATCACATGTAAACTATTTCCCTTTCTTATTCCCATACTGGGCCTCAGGATCATCCCTTTCCATTGATGTATGTCTCTAGGATACAGATGCATTAAATTTACTTAGTATGAACCCATTAATAATCCTTTAAAGTGGATTATAAGATTTTTTAATGTTTTCATGTATTATTCTCTTGATTTCAATGAAACTAAACTTTAAAAGATCCTCAGTTTTTTGGCATGTAATAAATATCTTATGTATTAAAAAATAGTACTTCCATAGGTCAATGCACCTTTTCATTTAATATCATTAACTAAATAATATCATGACAAATAATAAGTATCCTCTTCCATATATTGATGAATTTTTTGATCAACTACGTGGAACCCAATATTTCTCCAAGGTGGATCTTTATTTGGGGTTTTATCAAGTAAAGTTAAAGGAGGATATCTTTAAGTCCACTATTTTTACAAGGTACGGGCACTATGAGTTCATATAAATTCCATTAAAACATACTAATTCTCTAAGAATATCCATGGACTTGATAATTAGTGTCTTCAGATATTATCTTGAAAAAATTTTAGTAGCCTTTATAGATTATATTTTAATATTTTCTAAAAGTAAATAGGAGGATGAGGAGCATCTAAAAACTATGCTAAAGAACTTATGAAAGGATAATATTTATGAAAAGTATAAAAATGTAAGTTATGGTTGAAGGAAGTCTCATTTTTTGGGAATATTATCACAATAAATGATATATCTATAGACCTTTCAAAGATAGAAGCAATTGAAGGATGGATGAGGTCAACATCTAGGACATAAATATATAGTTTCCATAGATTAATTGGGTACTATCATAGATTTGTGAACAATTTCCCATGATTGTCAAACCCTATAACCAAGATAATTTTAATGTGAGTCCTATTAATTTGGAATAATGAATGTGAATAAGGCTTTAAGGAATTGAAAAAGAGGCCTATCACTGCACTTGTACTTATGCTACCCACAAGTGGGGAACTTTTTGTAATGTAAAGAGATGCTTTGAAGATGGGCTTGGGATGTGTAGTAATGAAGAATGAAAAAGTGAAAGACTATGATTCAAGGAAATTGAAAGTTGATTAAAAGAACTACCCAAGCATGATCCGGGGTTAGATGTAGCGTTTTTTGCATTGAAAATATGGTGGAATTATATATTTGGGGAGAAGTTTGAAATAAATATGGATCATAAGAGTCTCAAGTATATATTCACACAAAAATAGCTGAATAATGGAGATGGTTATAGTTGATTAAGGATTATGACTACTCAATCCACTACCATACTATGAAATTAAATAATGTAATAGGAGATCTAAGTATAAAGGATCCAATAATTTTATCCTTGATGAGAATGAAGAATGATCCTATCTACTTAGACCTGAAAAGGATGGACAGGGGAATCATAAAAGAAGTAAAATCATCAATCCTTTCACAAATAATTGATGAACAATAACTTCTAGAGAATATAAAGGATGCTTAAAGAGATGATGTGGGAATTCAGAAGAAAGTGGATGCTATAAGAAAAGTAAAATACTCATACTTCTATTTCAATGAATAAGGAGTTGTGAGATTTGGGTTAAGACTATATGCACTATCCAATCTAGAGTTAAATAAGAAGCTGTTGGATGATGCAGATAACTTGACATTATCCATCCATCTAGGAATAACAAATATGTATTATATAATGGACATATCCTTTTATAATTATTATTACATGATTTTGTGCATAATGTTTCCATCAAATAAATCCAAGGATATTAAATTTTTGTGCCTTTTGTATATTAGGCACATAGTTTGAAAACATGAAAACAAAATAAAAAAAGATTTTATTTAATTTTTAAAAAGAGATCCTAACTTCCTTTGAGCACTTATTTATGCATAAGATAAACTGGGGAATATATGAACAATGGAATGGGATAAAAATCCAAGTAAGTGAATAAACATAATAATAAAGCATAACACATGGGTTAGAAGGCATAACATGATGACATAAAAAAGCATGGAACATGAATAAACATTCGAAAGAATAACAGATATAACATGAGATCATATATTCATAGAATAATAGAAATTTGAAAGAAATAAAAAAAAATAACAAAACCATGATTCATGGATGATTTCACATGGATAATCAAGAGTCAAGGATAACCACAATGACCATTACACGTGGAGCACGAGTCAAGCCCAGTCACCAAGACCATTGCACATGACATATCATGAGACTAAGCATTACCCAATGAATTGGAGTGATATCTAAGAACACCCATAATAATATGTTCATTAATATTTTTGCAATATGAAGAATCATATATAAGGAAACAAACATAAATATAAGGGTTACCCATAGAAAGAACTGGGTATCATAATAAAAAAATCCTAAAAAAGGGAGTGTAATAATGGTGTCAATAAAAGAAGGGATTTAAATAATACATGTAAATTCATAAGGTAAAATAGGAATTTTTCATGATAATTTATTTAAATATGATGTTAAAACTTGTAAAAAACAGTTTTTAAGAAATATTATAAACAAAACATTTTAGTGAGGTATAAGGAAATGCTATCAAGATTATTTAAAATGAAAAAGAAATAATTGTTTATATAAAACCATAAATAAACCAATATATATTTTCATTTAAAAATGATATATTTTAGAAAAATAATTGTGGCTTAAAATATATCATGGAATGCACTTGAAAATTCATAAGAAATTGGTATGTTCCCTTTAATCGAGCCTGCTTATTGGGATGAATCGAGAAGGGAACATTTTTAAAACTTGTATATCCACCTAAAATACAGATTAAATGATCTAGATACATGATTTGAGAACATATAAATAGGATTTAGAATAATTATATAAAAATTAATAATAGTTAAATTGGGTTAAAGAGAAAGAAAGTGCAATTCAAAGGAAAAACGGAGGTTCGGAAAGAATCCCTTAACTTTTGTCCGAAAGTGTTCTACATTTGATCTTAACGACTTGTATAATCAAATAAAAGAAATTAATTAATTAATTAAGAACATTTTATACATTTATTTCTTTATTATAATTTTATTAAGTTCATTTATGTCATTTTTGATGAGTTATAAGATACAATATCATCATTCAGGAGTGTTCGTTTCCTTGGTCTTCCTGATCGGTTCATTTGTATACATGCATGAAAGATCAAGAAGAATATGAATAGGTATACATAAGTGAAGTTATATTTTATTAATGAACATAAATAATATTAAATGTTTATATAATTCATTTGGTTATTTGGGGTGATGATAAATCATTAGATAAGACATTAGTGATTATCGTTTGGATTATTTTGGGCGGTTTCTGCTCACAACGAATTAATTTTGTTTTATTATTTAATATTTTGTATATGTGATAGTTATAGAACATGAAAAGGGTTATAAAATAAATATTACAATACTTTTAAACCATTTTAATTATTTTAAAACCATACCTGATGGCTGTAAAGGAAAATGAATGTGCATTATCCAGGATGTTGGTAAACTGACACATTATAGGCGATGATTTCATTTTTTGAATAAAAGAGAGAGGGGAGGGGGGGGAATTTTATGATGAAAATTAAATTAAAATGATATAATTCTTGTATATTTGATATACTAGAGTTACCATTCCACATGGATAAGGGTAGGTTTTGAGAGAATAAGAAAAGAAAATAAATTGGAAATAAATTAAAAGAAAAGGGAAGAAATTTTTACATCTTGAATTATCTTCTTTGAGAACCTTCTTAAGGAAATGAGTGAGCTATTTCGATGAGAAAAAGGGATCCTGGATTTGGGGGGATGGTATTGAGAAGAGTATTTGATAGAATTTGAGAAAGGATAAAATCTTGTAAGGTGTTAGGAGAAGAGGTGGTGAGGGTGGTATTTATAGTAGAGGAAAATGGTGTTTTCTCATTATTTTATCCATTAGTTTATTATTTTCACTCAAGAATATGAATAGTATGAGAATTATCACTAAATATATTAAAATGATAAATTATTTTTCAATATCATGGGCTCATATCATCCATACATAATCTATGAATCAATAATTCATCTATTTAGCTTATACCGTAAATTACCATATTTCACTATTCACCAAAAATTCAACTATTTTAAAAAAATCCAAAAACATTACCCTTCCAATTTTTCAAATATTAGAATTCAAAAATGATATCCATTTTATGAAAATAATTTTCTAAATAATAGAATATTTTTTTACTTAAAATAATTAATTACTTAAAATATACAGATTTTAAAATTATAACCGATTTTATAACACTTCAGAAAATTAATTAAGATCTCATTAAATTATATTAAATTAATAAGACAAAAAAATATTTATTTATGAATACATTTTCTAAAACCAAATTTTCATTTAAATTACTATATTAATTATAAAATTATAATTAAATACTTATAACTTACAAAAATACCAAAACTTAATTTATCATTTCTAGAACATTTATATAATTATTCTAAGATAATGTTATATCAAATAACATTTACAAGATACTAAAGTTTTATTTATAATTTTATAGTTGAGTTTACTATTCTATTGTCCAATTTACTATTCCTAAGGGTCACATTACTATTCCAAAGGGCAAGTTACTATTCCATTGGTTTAAAATCCTAATTTATGAAAAATAATTTTATTTCAATAATTATTCTTTTATAAAGTTTTTAATATATTCTAAAAGTGATTTTATGTGGTTTATACTATATAAAAAAATTATAAGAATGGAATTTACATTGATAAAATTTTGTGTTGTTACATTCTCCCCCCTTTATGAAATTTTTCCCTTGAAATTGTGTTTTACAAACTAAGATGAAAAAATGTAAGGGTAATTCTCCTTCATCACTTCTCTAGGTTCCCATGTTGCCTCTTTGTACTTATGGTTATACCATAGTAATTTTACCAGGTGATTAGTCTTATTTCATAGGAGTTTATCTATATTTTTTAAGATCTTGACTGGTTTTCCCTTGTAAAAGTGATCATTTTACAACTGTACCACCTCTAGATTTAGTATATGTGAGGGATCTGATATGTACTTCCTCAAGAAGGATACATAGAATAAATAGTGTACTTGAGTCCTGGTAAGTGGAATTTCTAGTTGATAGTCCATAGATCTAACATGATTAAGAATCTCGAAGAGGCTGATGTACTTGGGACTCAGCTTTCCATTATTCCCAAATCTCATGATCATATTCCATAGAGATATGTAAGGAAATCCAAGTCTCTAAATATAAACTGAAGGTCCTGCAAATTATTATCTTCATAACTCTTCTATCAACTTTGGTCTGCCTTGATGTGCTTCTGAATGGTTTTCACCTTTTACACTATTTCATTGACTATTTCATGTCCTAGCATCTTGCATTCACCGACTTCATCCCAGAACACTAGTGTTCTATATCTTTTTCCATAAAGGGATCCATATTATTCCATTTGGATTCTTGAGTAGAAACTATTGTTGTAGGAGATCTTAACCAGAGGAAGATGTTGGTCCCATCCTTTATTGAAGTCCATTGTACACACTCTCAACATGTCTTCCAGTTTTTGAACAGTCCAGTCAGATTGGCCATCAGTTTGGGGATAATAAGGCATACTGATGTTGAGCTCAGTATTTAGAGAATGTTGAATAATTTTCTAGAACATGGTGGTGAATCCTATATCGTGATCAGATACAATCTATAGTGGTACCCCATGTAGCCTTACCAATTATTTGATATATATCTGTGCAAGTTGATCCAGCGGGAAGTCCTCTTGAATTGTGATAAAGTCATTTATCTTTTGAAGACAATCTACAACAACCCATATAATTTTTTTTCCTTATGATGTCTTTAAAAGTCTTGTGACAAAGTCGATGGTGATGCTTTCGGATTTACAGGTTGGTATTGGTAATGGATGCATCATTCCCTTAGGCATTTTCCTTTCAGCCTTCACTTGACAATATACCATGAGCATTGATTTATATTTAATGAACTCCTTTTTCATATGGTCCCACCAATAGTTTTCCTAGAGATCTTAATAAATATTTGTACTCCTTCGGTGAATAGATAAGGTTGAGCTATGTGCGTAATTCAAAATTTTATTATTTACCTCTAAATTGGATAATACACATAATCATGTTCCAAATCTTACAACTCCTTCCTCATAAATTTTGAACTATGAAGATTTCCCTTATCTCATGGCTTCCACATTCTTCAAAATTTCCGCATCATTTCTTTATCATCATTTATTTTATCCATGAAAGATATTTGAGTAATCATTTGAGAAAGGATTGAGGATGTTCTTTCCATATTGATTCCTATGTCCATACTTTTTAAATATAAGTGTATTGGATCTTTCTCAAATATCATCATTGATAATGATGCAAAATCCTTTCTACTTAGAGCATCTACTACCTTATTTTCCTTACCAAGATGGTAGTGGACTGAGCATTTATAATCATATATGAGATCTAATCATCATCACTGGTTCAAATTAATCTTTTTCAGTTTGAATATACATTTGAGACTCTTATGATTAGTATTTATCTCACACTTCTCCCCATAGAGATAATGCTACCAGATTTTCAATGCAAAGATCACAACTTCCAACTCCATATCATTCATGGGATATTTTTCATCACGAATTTTTAACTTCCTTGAGGAATAGGATATCATTTTATCATTTTTTTATCAACACACAACCTAAGACCTTCTTTGAATGATCGTTGTACACCATAAAGAGTTCCCCACTTATTGGTAGTGTGAGAACTGTTATAGAAATAACCATCTTTTTCAAATCTTTAAAGTAGTCTTCAAATTCACTGGTCAAGAAAAACTTCACTCTCTTCCAAGTTATCTTCGTTAATTGTTTTTAAAATAATGATAATTTCTTCATAAATTGTCATTAATACCCAGCTAGACCAAGAAATAATTGGATCTTCATTTCAGAAGATGGCATGGGCCACTCAACTATAGATATCCGTTATAGTTATAGGATTGGGCCAATCCTTAATTGTCATTGTCCTAGAAAGTGGAAAAATATACCTTTTCTAGTGATAACATTCCCCAATAATGATACTTCTTCCATCCATAAATCACATTTACTATACTTTTCATGATGTTTCTCCCTTCAGAAATTCTCTAGTACAATATTTAAATTATCCTTGTGTTCCTCCTTTCACTTCAAGTATATCATAATATCATCAATAAGGACTACCAAAAATCCATTGAGGTAATCTCAAGAGAATATAATCATTATATTCATAAATTTTTTGAAGAATTAGTGAGTCTGAAGAGCATCACAATAAAATCATAGTGCCCATACCTCATTCAAAAGGTAGTCATAGGAATATCATCTTCATTCACCTTTAATTGGTGATATCTATACTGAAGGTCCACATTATATAAATACTTTTCCCCATGTAGTTGATCGAACAAGTCATCTATACATGTAAGGAGATTCTTTTTTGTGATTTTTTTGATATCATAATAATAAATACATAGGATCATTGATCTATCCTTCTTCTTGATGAAGAGGACTAGTGCACCCCATGGTGAAGCACTTAGTCATATAAAATCCTTGTCTAGATTATCCTATAATAAATTCAGTTCTTATAGCTCAACATTGGCCATTTTATAAAGTGTCTTTGTTAGAGGTAGAGATCCAGGAATAAGTTCAAGTGATAACTCAACATCTCGATTAGGAGGAAAAATGGGAAAATCATTGGGAAACACATCAATATAGTCACTCACAATGGGAATGTATTCAATTATTATTCTTTCATTTTTATTATTAATTTGAGCTAGATATGTTTTCACATAAGTAAATAATATCCACACTTGAGACCATGATTCTGAAGGATATTCATCCTCCTCTTTACACTTGTACAGAATTGGAGGATGCCTTAGGATGTGATGTGTTATCGCTATTTCCTGATAGTCGATTTTGGAATTATATAGAGATAGAAAATGCATTGCAAATATAGAATCAAAATCCACCAAAGGAATTAATTTACAGTTTTCTAGGAGGTTTAGTCCAAAAAAGTTCATGGGGGAGATTTATATACATCAGATGCAATAATTTCTCCATTTTCTATTATGATATATAACTCAAAATCTATTTTTTGGTGATGTTTGAATAGTTATTCTAAACTCTCAAGATATGAATGAATTCATAGAACCAAAATCAAATAGAAAATTTTCTATTCATGAATGAATAACCATGAAACCTTTCACGACATCATTATCAGGCTCCACCCCAGAAGTAGTGATAACATATATCTTTTCTCTCTTCATTTAAGGTTGTTGTTGTCGATTTCCTTCAAAACTTTTGGCATAGGGAAATGGTTCACATAACTCCAATGTTCCTTGTTATGTAACACAGAACTATAGGCTAAGTGTTGATATGAACCTTCCCTTATTCTTCCACATTAGTGAGATTATTCATATCCCTTTGAAAATTATTCGCCAAATTCCCCATACTTTCACATTTGAACACATTTTCTGGTTCCATTTAGACGACTCCCATGATTCTTCTTCCCACAATTTTGAAACATGGAATATTGGGTCTTATTTCCATCATGGCATTTATCTAATGATCCACCCATATTAAAAACTATTCTCCACTTTTTCCTCAGGCCCACGAGACCACTAAGAGTCCTTGATCTTCATTTAAACCTTAAGGGAATAACAGAAAATCCCTTTATAGCTGTAAAAGTCTTGAATCACTAACAATTTTCATAAACTTGTCTTTAGTACACTAAATAAGTGATCCAACATGATTTCAGTGTTCATGAAAAATCCATAGGTGCATCTTTTAGGCCTTTTAATGTTTGTTTCATACACCCAGATAAACTCATCTTCATTCTTCCTAAGTATGAGGAACTCTATATCTATCATGAGATTGAGGGTTCGGGGAAAATATTTATTGATTTTTGTTTCTAGAATTACTTTCAATCCATGGAATCAATTTCCTCCTTCTACTTTATGTTCTTGATTAGTGTCCACCACTGATCAACTTCCCCATCAAAATGATAGACCGCCAATACAACCTTCTCTTCTTTTAAGCACTGGAGGATAGATAATAGTTTTACAATGGATTTAACCCACTATTTTTAAAGGAGGGGATCAAAATATCCACTAAAATAGGAGGACATTGAGGCATGAAGGATTCAACTGTAACTTTGTACCTCCTAGGAGAAAGAGGCAATTCCATATGATTCAAGTTAATATTCATAACTTGATCCAGTTGAGAAAGTACTATCATGATGTTTTGAGAACCCGATCCCATAATATTTGGTATATAATTTGTGAAATTATTACAATGCCTATGAATTTGATTATTGGTATGATTTATCATATTTAAAACCATTACCTATGAAAAATAAATTATAATTAGTGGGATTGAATAATTATCTAACAATCATATAATAATGAAACATGAATATAGAAGGATAAACTTATAAATGAAAACATATGCTTACTTGTGATTCCCTAAGTTTCCATTAAGGTTATCCATAGAGAGAGTATTATCCCTAAGGTTATCAATAAAGTGATATAGTCTTAATATCCAAAAATAAATAGACCATGATCTAATAAAAACTATAATTCCCCTAGAATTTTACACATATTATTAAAAGATTTTAAGCATAATGTTTCCATAATATACAACAAATGATCAAAAAGTCTAATGTCTTTGAAAGATTAGGTACATAATTTAGAAAAATTAAACCAAACTAAAAACATAATTTATTTAATATTTATAAAGAGATCATAATTTAATTTGATCACATACATCTGTATAGGATAACTTGGGGAATAAATGAACAAATGGATGAGCTAAAAATTATAATAAATCAATAAAGACAATAATAAATCATAGAACATGGGTTATAAGGCATAACATGATGACATAAAATGGCATAGAAAATGAATAAACATATGGAACAATAACATACAGAACATGGAACCATATATTCATAAAATAATATAAATGTAGAAGAAATATAAAACATGACATATTCATGAGTCAAGGATCACTATACATTGAGGAGCATGAGTCAAGGATAACCATTAAGAGTGTTTCACATGGAGCATTAGTCAAGGCTATCCACCAAGACCGTTTCACATGACGTCTCATGAGACTATTCATTAACCACTGAATTAGATCTCTATATGGGTGTACCCATAATAATATTTTCATGAATATGTGTGCCACATGAATAATCATAAATCATGAATCAAATATAAACAAAAGGGTTACCCATGGAAGGAACTAGGTATGATAATCATGTCCAAAGTCATACAAAATGGAATGTCATAATGGTGTACATAAAATAATGGATTTAAATCATACATGGAAATTAAGAAGTAAAAATAGGAATATATCAGGATAAGATATGTGAATATGAATTAAAAACTTATAAAAAAGTGTTTAAGAAACATTAGAAATAAAACATTTTATTGTGGTTTAAGGAAAAATTATCAAGATTCTTTAAAATGAAAAATAAATAATTGTCTATATAAAACAAAAAATAATCCAATATATATTTTCATTTAAAAATTAATTATTTTATAAAAATAATGGTTGCTTAAAATATATCATGGATTGCACTTGAAAATTAGTAAGAAATCGAGAAGATCCCTTTAATCGGGCTTTCTTATTAGGAAGAATCGAGAACAAAACCTTTTTAAAACATATATATAAATTAAAATGAAAGATAAAATTATATAGATAAATGATATTGGAAAATATAAACAGGATTTATAATAATTATATATATTTAATTAAGAGTTACATTTGTTTAAGGAGGGAGAAAGTGTTACCCAAAAGAAAAAATAGAGGTTCAGAAAGAATCTCATACCTTATATACGAATGTGTTATGTACTTGATCTTAATGTGTTGGATAATAAAATTAAATCCATTAATTAATTAATTTAAAACCTTTTATACATTTATTTCATTTATTATAATTTTATTAAGTTCATTTATGCTCTTTTCTATGAGTTATAAGATACAATTTCATCATTCGAGAGTGTCTGTTCCCTTGGTTTTCATGATCGGTTCATCTATGTACGTGTATGAAAGATCATGTAGAATGAGAATAGATATAAAAAATAGAATTTAAATGTTATTACTTAACATCTGTAATATTAAAGGGTTATATAATTCATCTGCTTATTTTGGGTGAGGATAAATCATTAGATACGACATTAATGATAATCATTTGGATAATTTTGGGCGGTTTGTGCTCATAATGAACTTGTTTAGTTTTATTATTTAATATTTCTATATAAGATAGTTACAAAACGTGAAAAGGGTTATAAAATAAATTTTACAATCTATTTAATATATTATAATGGATTTTTGACTAGCCTTGAAGGAGGTGAGGGAAAATGAAAGAGCATCATTCATGATGTCGGTAAATTGACACATCATGAATGATGATTTCATTTTTAGAATAAAAGACAGTGAGGGAAGTTTTAATGATGTATATTCCATTAACATGATATAATTTTATTATATGTGTGGTAATGGAGTTACCAATCCACATGGATAAGGGGTGGTGAGGATAGAATAATAAAAGAAAATAAATTGGAAAGAAATTAAAAGAAAAGGGAATAGGTTTTCACCTCTTGAATTGTCCTCCTTGAGAACCTCCTTAGGGAAATGGGTTTGGTATTTTTATGAGACAAATGGATTATAGAAGCGAGGTATGTGATTAGTAATAGTATTGGGATGAATTTTGATGATGCTCAAATCTTGGAAGGTGTGAAGAGAAGTAGTGGTGAGGGGCGATATATATAGTAGTGGAGATGGGTGTTTTCTCATTATTTTATTCATTAGCTTATTATTTTGGATCTATAAAATGAATAGTTTGATAATTACCACTAAATATTTTAAAATAATGAATTATTGTTCTAGATTATGGTATTAAATCATCCATACATCATTTATTACTCAATAATTCATTTATTTATCTCATACCATAAATTACGTTATTTAACTATTCACCAAAAAATTCAACTACTTTAGAAAAACAATAAAAATTCACCCAAACGATTTTTCAACATGTAGAATTAGAAGATTGACTCCATTTTATGAAAATAATTTTTTAAATATGAGAATTTTTATTTTTAATTAAAATCACCATTTACTCAAAAAATATCTATTTTAAAATTATAGCTGATTTTATAACACTTTGAAAAATTAATTAAGATATCATAAATTTATCTTAAAATAGTAATACAACAAAATCTTAAATTATGAATAAATTTTATGAAAAAAAATTTACTTTAAATTTTTATAATAATTATGAATTTTTATTAAATTTTTATAACTTTCAAAAAATATCAACACTTAATTTCTCATTTATAAAACATCTATTTACTTATTTCAAGATATTGTTGTATAATATTTTCATTTGTAAGATAATAAAATTTTATTTATAAATTCATAGGTGAGGTTACTATTCTATTATCATATTTACTATTCTTAAGGGTCACATCACTATTATAAAAGTCAAATTACTATTCCATTGGGTTAGGTTCTTTAATTTCCGAAAAAACCTCTTATTTAATTCATTAATAATTCGAAAATTTTGTATTGTGTTATCAATGTGATTTTATACGGTTTATACTATATGAAATAATTATAAGAAGATAATTTCTATTGATAAAATTTTGGGTTGTTACATTCTTCCTCCCTTATGAAATTTCTATACTAAAATTTTGTTATACATAATAAGTTGAAAACAGGTGAGGGTACTTATCCTTCATCGATTCCTCTAGTTCTCATGTTGCCTCTTCATAATTATGGTTCCACCATAGTACTTTGATTTGGTGAGTAGTCTTGTTGCGTAGTACTTTATCTCTACGGTCTAAGAACTTCACTGGATGCTCCTCCTAAGAGAGATCACATTCCAAATGTACCACCTATGAATTTAGTACATTTGACGGATCCAGTATATACTTACTCAAGAGGGATATATGGAATACATCGTGTACTGGATACATAGTAGGTGGAAGTTCTAGTTTATAGGCCGCAACTACGACACAATCAAGAATCTAAAAGGGGCCGATGTACCTTGGACCAAACATTCCTTTCTTCCAAAATCTCATGATTAGATTCCATGAAGATATGCAGAGGAATAACATATCTCCAACCATAAACTCAAGGTCCCATCAATGATTATTTTCATAAATCTTCTATCGACTTTGGGCTTCCTTGATGCCCTGCTGAATGGTTTTAACCTTTTCTACCATTTATTTTACCATTCTAGGTCCTAGCATCTTGCGTTCACCAACATCATCCCAACAGATTGATGTTATACATATTTTCCATTAACGACTTCATATGGATCCATTTAGATGCTTCAGTGGAAACTATTATTATAGGATAACTCGACCAAATGAAGATGTTGGTCCCAAACTCCCTTGAATTCAATATAACATTCAATCAACATGTCTTTCAATGTATTAATATTCTGGTCATATTAGCCATTAGTTTGAGAGTGATAATCCATACCAAAGTTTATCTCATAGTTTAGAAAATATTGGAGACTTTTCCTGAACATGGAGGTGAATCTCAGATCTCGATCAGATATAATCGATAGTGGTACTCCATGTAGCCTTACCACTTCTTTGATATATATCCATGGATGTTGATCTAGAAAAAAGTCCTATAGAATTGTGATGAAGTGAGATATATTTGTAAGATGATCCATAATAACCCATATAACTTTATTTCTTCTATATTTCTTTGGAAGTCCAGTGACAAAGTCCCTGGTGATGTTTTCCCATTACCTTGTTTTAATGGGTAATAGTTGCATCATGCCCTTATATTATTTCCTTTCACCCATATTTTTTTGACCTACTAGGAACTTTTATGTATATTCAATGATCCACGTCTTCATATTTTCAAACCAATAGTTTTCTAAGATATCTTGATACATATTTGTGATCCCTGGGTGAATATAGAAGTTTGAGCTATGTGTATCATTTAAATGATCATTCTTTACCTCTAAATCAGATGGAACACATAATCATGTTCCAAGCCTTACAAATTCTTCCTCATCAATTTTTAATTCTGAGGATTTTCCCTTTCTCATGGCTTCCACCTTTTCTAAAATTCCACATCAATTTTTGAGCATCCTTTATTTTATCCATGTGGGATGGCTATGTAATCATTTGAGAAAGGATTTATGATTTCTCTTCCTCAATGATTATCATGTCCATAATTTTCAAATATAATAATATTGGATCCTTCTCAATTATCTTAATTGATAATGATGCATGATTATTTCTACATAAACAACCCACTACCATATTTGGATTACCAGGATGGTAGTAGATTGAGAATTCATAATCCTTGATGATCTCTAACCATCATTTCTTGCACATATTAAGCTCCTTCTATGTGAATATACATTTGAGAATCTTGTAATCAATATAATTCTCACAATTCTCACCATAAAGATAATTCCGCCACATTTTCAATGAAAATATCATGTCATCCAACTATAGATCATGCATGGGATTGTTTTGATCATGAATTTTAAACATCCCTGAGGGATAGGATATCAATTTTTCATTTTTCATTATCACACCATCTAATTCCTTTTTTGAAGCATCAGTGTACACCACAAAGAGTTACCCACTTATTGGTAGTGGGAGAACTGATGTAACGATAAGACTCTTTTCCAACTCTTTAAAGTATTTCTCACATTCACTGGTCAAGAAAAACTTCACTCAATTAAGAGTTATCTTTGTCAATGGGTGTGATAATTGTGAGAAGTTGTTCACAAATATTAGGTGATAACCAGCTAGACCAAGAAAACTACGGATCTCCATTGCAGTTGTTGGCCTCAGCCACAACTTAATTGATTTTGTCTAGAAAGGATCCACATATATCACTTTTTAAGTGATAAAATACACCAATAATGATACTTCCTCTATCCATAAGAAACATTTACTATAATTTACATAAAGTTTAAGTTATCTCAAAGTCTCTAGAATAGTATTTAAATTCTCCATGTGTTTCTCCATTATCGTGGATTATATTAGAATGTCATCAATAAAAGTCCACCATAGATAAATACTTGTCCCCATGTAGTTGATCATAAAATTTATCTATCCATGGATGATGATACCTTTTTTTATTATGATTTTGTTGATCTCATGATAATCAATACATAAGTTCATTTATCCAACCTTCTTCTTGATGATGAGGACTTTCTCACCCTAAGGTTAAGCCCAAGGGCTTACAAAACCCTTGTCCAAATTCAACTATAACCACTTCTTTAGTTCTTCCATCTCAACTCTATTAATTTTATAAGGTTTATTTGATATAGGCTGAGATCCAGGAATAAGTTAAATTGATAACTCAACCTCTCGATCAGGAGTATGACCATGCAACTCTTCAAGGAACACATCAGTGTAGTTCCTCACAATGGGAATGTCATCGATCATGATTCAATACTTTTTATAAATTATTTGATATAGATATGATTTCCCATAAAGAAATAATATCCCCACTTGAGACAATGATTATAAAGGAGATTCAACCTCCTCCTTACACTTGTATAGAATTGAAGGATGCCTCGGGATGTGAAGAGTGATCTCCCTTTCCCGATAGTCGATGTTGGATTTGTATAAATATAACCAATCCAAGATCAATATAGAATCAAAATCTACAAAATGAAGTATGAAACAGTTTTCTAGGAGGTTCAATCCACAAAAATTCACCAGGGAGGAGTTATATACATTGAATGAAATAATTTCTGGATTTTCTGTTCTCACAGAATACTCAACCTTTTGAGGTGATGTTTGAATAGTTTTACTAAAATTTCAAGATATGAAAGAATGCATATAACCATAATCAAATTGTACATTTTCTATTATTGAATGATTAACCAGTGTACCTTCCACCACATTTTTGTTGGCTCTACATCAGTAATGCGATATCATATTCCCTTCCTTATTTCCGTGAAATTTTTTATTTTTGATTACCTATAACAACTCTTGGATTAGGGAAATGTTTTACATAACACCCATATTCCTTGGAGTTTTAATAAAGTATTATAATATGAGTTTTTTATATAAACCTTACCCTATTCTTCCTCATTAGTGGTATTCTTCATATACCTTTGGTAGATATTATCCATATAAACCATCCTTCTACATTTGAAACATTCCTTGGTTCCCTTTAGACATTTCCTAGGATGATTCTTCCCATAATTTTGACATGTGATATATTGGTTCTTATTTCCATCATGAGATTTATCTACCGATCCACCAATAGTAAACTCCATTCTTTTCTTTTTGTCCCCAGGCCCACGAGACCACTGAGAGTCTTTGATCTATATTTCAATCGTAAGGGAACAACAAAAAATCTCTTTATAGATGCCAAAGTCTCTAATCACCAAATATTTTTGTATAATCGAATTTAGTTAGCTAACGAAGCAATACACCATGATTTCAGTGTTCATAAAGAAGGTGGAGGCATATCATGAATGATTTTTAATGTTTTCTTTATACATTCTAATAGAATCATCTTCCTTTTTCTTAAGTCTGAGGAACTCTCTCTCCATATTAAGACATAGCGTTTGGGGAAAATATTTATTAAAACAAATTTTATTGAATTCATCCCCATCCATGGAACCAATCTCCTCCTTAGACATTGTGATCATGATCAATGTCCACCACCGATCATATTTCCCATCAAAATGACAAAACTTCCAACATAAATTTCTCTTCTTCTGAGCATTGGAGGATAGAGAATATCTTTTCATTGGAGTTAACCCACTATTCCAAGATAAGGGGATTAGAAGATACACTAAACATAGGTTTCCTTTGACAGATGAATTATTAGAGTACAACTTCTTCTATATTAGGAGAAATAGGTAGTTTCACATGAGTCATGTTATTATTCATAACTTGATATAGTTGAGAAAGTTCTATCATGATGTTTTGAGCACTCGTTACCATCATATTTAGCATATCATTAGGGAAATAATCATATTTCCTATCACATTGATTTTTGTCACATGTTATCCTATTTCCATACATTATATAATAAAAATAAAGTATAGTTAGGGGGATCAAAGACTTAGCTAAGAATAATATAAAAAAACTTGAACATAGATGGATAAAATTGTAAATGAATATTATATCCGAAATTATGATTCCCTAAGTTTCAATTTAGGTTATCCGTGGTAATATAATTATCCTTAGGGTTATTAATAGATTGATCTAGAATTAATATCCAAAAAATAACTAGACTATGATATAATACCAACTATAATGGCCCTATCATTCAACACACATTATTACATTATTTTAAGCATAATGTATCCATAAAATACAATGAAGGATCATAATGTCTAGTGTCTTTGGAAGATTATGTACATAATTTAAAAACATGAAAACAAAATAAAAACATATTTTATTTAATCTTAATAAAGCTATAATAACTTCATTTGATCCCTTACATCTTTATAGGATAACCTAGGGAATACATACACAAATGGATGAGCTAAAAATCCCATTAAGGGAATAAACATAAGAATAAATCATAGAACATATGTTAGAAGGGATATCATGATGACACAAAAAGGAATGGAACATGAATAAACATATGGAGGAATAACATATTGAACATGGGATCATATATTTATAGAATCATAGAAATGTGGAAGCAGCATAAATCATGACATAATCATGATTCAAGGCTCATTGCACATGGAGAAGCATGTGTTAAGGATAACTACTATGACCATTGCACATGGAGCACACATCAAGGATAACCACAAATACTATTTCACATGACATATCATGAGGCTAAACATTACCCAATGAATTTTAATGCTATATGGGTGAAATCAACTTTCAGATGTGTTCATTTCCTTGGTTCTCATGACCAGTTCATTTGTATACATGTATGAACGATCATGTGGAATGAGAATAGATATCCAAAATTGAAGTTATATGTTATTAAAAAAAACTAAATAATATTATATGGTTATATAAGTCATTTGGCTATTTGGGATGAGGATAAATCATTAGATAAGACATTAGTGATAATCGTTTGGATTATTTTGGGTGGTTTCTGCTCACAACAAACTTGTTTTGTTTTATTGTATAATATTTTTTATATACGTTAGTTACAAAAACATGAAAAGGGTTATAACATAAATTTGAAAATATTTTGAAACAATTATTATTGTTTTATGACCAGAATTGAAGGTGGTGAAGGAAAAATAAAGTGCATCGTCCACGATGTCAGTAAATTAACACATCACAGATGATGATTTTATTTTTAGAATAAAAGAGAGGGGGGGGAGGAGTTTAATGATGGATATTACATTAACATGATATAATTACAATATATGAGTGATAATATAGTTAACAAGACACATGGATAATGTGAGGTTAGGATTGTATAAGAAAATAAAATAAATAGGAAGGAAATTAAAAGAAAAGGGAAGAGGTTTTTACCTCTTGAATTATTCTCATTGTGAACCTCCATAGTGAAATGGGTTTGGTCCTTTGATGAGACCAATGGCCCATGGAAGTGGGAGAGGGGCTTGGGAAGATTATTGGGTATCATTTTTTCAAGTCCTAAATCTCTTAAGTTGTGAGCAGAAGAGGTGGTGAGGGATAATATTTATATAGTGGAGGAGAGGGGTGTTTTATCATTATTTTTTTCATTAGTTTATTATTTCGGCTTACAATTATGAATAATTTGAGAAATATCACTAAATATATTAAAATAATTAAGTATGGTTTGATATAATGGGTTTACATCATCCATACATAATCTATGACTCAATAATTTATGTGTTAAGCTTATACAGTAATTCACTATATTTTACTATTCACAAAATTCAATTATTTTAGAAAGTAAAAATAAATCCCCCAAAACATTTTTTGATGCGTATATTTAAAAAATGGAATCAATTTTATGAAATTAATTTTCTAAATATGATAAAATATTTTTTTAATTAAAATCATTATTTACATGAAAAATACAAATTTTAAATTATAACTGATTTTATTACACTTTGAAAAATTAATTAAGGTCTAAAAAATTATATTAAAATCATATGACCAAAAAATATTAATTTATTAATACATTTTATGAAAATAATGTTTCTTTTATGTTATAATAATAATTATAAATTTTTAATTAAATATTTATAATTCACCAAAATACCAACACTTAATTTATCATTTCTAAAATATTTATTTACTTATTTATAGATATAGTGATATCATATTTTCATTTATAAGATACTAAAATTTTATTTATACTTTTATAGGTGAGGTTATATTTCTATTGGCTGATTTACTATTCCTAAGGGTCACATTACTATTACAAAGGTCAAGTTACTATTCCGCTGGTTTAGGTTCCTTAATTTCTGAAAAATCCTCTTATTTCATTAATTATTCATTTATAAAGTGTGTATTGTATTCTCAAAGTGATTTTATGTGGTTTATACTATATGAAATAATTATAAGAAGAAAATTTACATTGATATAATTTTGGGTTGTTGCATATCGAAATCTATGAGAACACTATTGGTGGGATAATATGAAGAAGGAGATCACAGAATATACATCATGATGTCTTATATGTCATCAAGTGAAGGATTGAAGGAAAAAATACAAAGGGATGATGAAACTATTACCCATAACTACATGGAAATGGGAAAACATAACCATAAACTTTATCATTGGTCTTCTAAATACATTAAGATGAAATAATCCTATATGAGTCGTGGCGAATCGTCTTAAAAAGACTGATCACTTCATTGAGATTTGAGAGGAATTATCAATTGATCAACTTACAAGTATATACATTAGAGAAGTGGTGATTATTCATGGAACACCCCTATCGATTGTATATGATTGAGATCAATGTTTTAACTCTATGTCCTGGAATAGTCTCCATAATGCTCTAAATACTGAATTGAACTTGACAAGAATTACCACCCTCAAACTGATGGACAATATCTGAAGAATATCGACACTCAAGGACATGTTGAGAGCATGATCAGTTGACCAGAAAGGAGTATGAGATCAACATATTACTCTGGTCGAGTTATCATATAATAATAGTTTCCACACAAGCATCAAAACGGCTCCCCATGATGATCTTTACGGGAAGAGGTGCATAACACCTGCATGCTGGGATAATGTTGGGGACCAAATCTACTATGTCATAAATTGGTTGAGGAAATGGTGGGAAAGGTAAAGACTATTCATCATCACATCAATGTTACTCAATGTTGACAAAAGAGTTATTTTTAAAATTATTAACGAGACCTATAGTTTGATTTCTGAGAAAATGTATTCCTCTACATATCCTTATGGAAAAAAATTATGAGATTTGGTAAGAAGGGAAAGCTTAGTTCAAAATACATCAGTCTCTTTGAGATCCTTGACCGTATTAGAGTAGTGGCCTATCGACTAGAACTCCATCCCAACACATCTCAAATACATTATGTGTTCTATGTATCACTCTTGAGTAAGTACATATTAGAACCCTCACATGCACTCAATCCATGGGTTGTACAATTAGAGAATGATCTTTACTATGGGGAGAAACTGGTGAAGATCTTAGATCATAGAGACAAAGTTATATGAAATAAGACAATGCACCTGATCAATGTAATGTGGAGAAACCAAAAGTATGAAGCATAAATGTGGGAACTATAGGAGGTGATAAAACATAGTTACCCTCATATGTTTTAGTGCATGAAATGAAAGTTTTAATGGTAAAATTTTTAAAGGGGAATATTATAATGACCCAAACCATTTTAAATAAAATTCCCTTTGTGGTTGAATTAAATGTATTATTATATGTTATGGTTATAGAAAACACCTTCAATTACTTGCTTTTATTATATTTTATTAGATTTAAAGGACCATTAAACATCATTATCATTGATAATATAAACATTAAACATTTATCATATGATTATTATAAATATAGGGTTTTGTAAAATCCATTTGACATAGAAAAATAAAGTGATGGACTCAACCAGTAAGATCATACCCTATAAAGCCCATTTATCAGAGTTTTTTAGAGAGATAACATTAATGGGATTTTCCCTTGACCAAGGCCAAGCTAATATCCAATTACACAATCATGATTTAAATTGTTTGTGGGAGAATTTCAAGATCATCGAGATCATGACCCAAACCATGTATATCGAACCACCCCACAATAGTCTCACTATCACACAACTTACCCATATGTAATTTACTAATGTAATAAAGTAATATGGATCAAGACCATAATAATATGAATATATAAATTTTCAATAAAATAATGGTTATATTTTAATCTTGTTGTTGTTACTTTATAAATGATTTTTATTTTGATACAATAAAACATAAATTGTATTTTTGGGTAATATTCAAATTAAATTAAGGAATTTATTTTGATTACTTAATATATTTTTGAAATAAATAATCTATTATTGAAATTTTTTTGTTAAATAATTTTTATTAAATATAAATGATTATACTATTTTTATAAAGTCAAGTGTAATTTTTATAAGGGGTCAAAAACTATTATTTTAAAAAAAACCCAATATTTTTCAATAAATATCGATTCTTAATTTAAAAGTAAGAATTCACATATTTAAAAAATTATTTACATAAAATGAATATTATTTTTAGAATCAAAACATCAATATTATTCACCATTTAATTTTTCATAATTTTATGTGATAATTGAATTTTTGGATAAATTTTAATAAAGTATAAATATATGGTGTGTATTGTGACATAATAATGACCAAAAAATGATGAAATAAATTATATAAAACATATAAAAAATAAATGTTTCCCATTTAAAATAATGTAATTTTATGTTTTTTATTAATTTTAGAAATTATTTATGAATCCTCCAACTCATATAATATATTTTATGGCTTTAAAATCGTTTCTTTAATGAAATGACCCACATTCACAAAATAAAGGGTAATATTTTAATAATTTATTACCTTGGATTTATAAAATATTGATAAATCCCCTATTTTTTAGAAAACATGGTAAAAAACAATGGTAATTTTTGTGTTTTTGGTTATTTTATTATATAGAGATGAAAACCTATGTTTGAGAAATAATAAAAAACTTCCCTCCCTTTTCCTAAATAAACCCACCCAATATCTCATATATATTCACTAAAAAACCTTGTATCATGCCATTAGTCTTCCATAAACTCTCTATATTTTTTCCAAGGTGCCCTGAATCTCTCAATATGCTCCTCCTAAGCATTTGGAATCACCCTCTCACAGTAAAGGATCCTCTCCTTCTCCTCTTTATTCAAGTAAATTCATTATCTTATGTAGTTTATATCAAATTATTAATGTTGATATATGT
Source organism: Viscum album (assembly GCA_963277665.1). Lineage (NCBI taxonomy): Eukaryota > Viridiplantae > Streptophyta > Magnoliopsida > Santalales > Viscaceae > Viscum > Viscum album. The sequence goes on from OY728158.1 coordinate 60,891,085, forward strand.
TATTTCATATCCACCCTAATGTGAATTATATATATAAATTATTATATACCCATTTTACTCTAATTATGGTCTTCCATGAACATTTATATGCCCCCGTTATGCTGCTGAAAATTCACTGTGATTTTCCATGCTAAACAATTGGGTAGTGAATACCCATACCCATTTCTTATTTAAGGGTGTTCATCTTTATTCTATTACACTAATATTTTTTGGAATTACATGTAGTTATTCCACACTACTTAAGTGTATAATAAAATTTTATGATAAATTATTTCATGTTTTATGAACTATGTGGCACAATAATGCATGATAATGAAATGGAAGTGACATGTGCACCCAAAATTATAGTGGTCTAATCCATTGGGAAATTTTTTAGTCTCATGAGAAATCTTGAAATATATTAAGGAGTGAACCTAATCCATCACATGGATTTTTCCATAATTATTTTTTACCAGTTATCCTTGACCTATGTTTATGATGCAATGTCTTAAGTTACTGCCACATCTCCCATTGTACCTTTATGTCATCATGCTATATCATTCCCCATTGTTCATGTTTATGATTGTCACCCCTTTACATCTCATTGATATTCTTATTATCTTACATGTATTATATTCTCTATGTTATGCCATCTTTATACATTTACTGAGCTTTATAGATCACCCCTTTCTTATGTATGTCCAAGGTTATCCCATGTTGTTATAAATATGATGGAATATTATGATCATATTAAGGATTTTTTAAATAATGGAAATGTATTATCTATTTTAATTTGTTATGTAACGTACCTAATTCCAAAATACATTAGATTTATAGATATTTTGGGTTGTATTATGAGTAAACTTATGTAATAAATCCTAAATTAATTGTAATAAAGTGTAGTTATTTTATACATATTTTTGTAGAAACAATAGATGTCACATCAACAAAAAAAATTTCAGATGAAGAAAACAAAGTAAGAAATAAAAATAATAAGATGAACACGAACATGATGATTTTCATGGTTTGGTAAAATATCCCTATTCCAATATAGAAGAAAAATGTTTACATCGGTATCAATATTAATGTGTACATTTAATGTTTCAGACACATATAATGAGCTCATAAATGAAGATGATGAAATTTTTCTACAATCCACACAATAAGTTCATTGTGATACAGTTTTACAACTACCCATGCCTTTGTTATTACAGTGTTATTGTCTCCAAATTTATCAAAACAGATAGGGATACACCATTCCAACACACATAATTTGTTCAAAGCATAAACCAAGAGGTTCACAATGTGAAAAACTCAATGAATATGGACTTGAAACTCAGCCCAACCGTTTCATGACATAAAACCTCAATTCATGGAATAAGTAGCTCAAGGCAGAGGCTCCTCCCTCATGAAAACCACTTTCATGACCTGAACCATTGTTCATGATGTGAATGACACATATAAGTTTCCTTGATCCAACATGTAAGGGTCTCATTCATAGCATGAATAACCATCATAATACTACTTGCTTTAGCCAAAAACTATTTCATTATGAGAAAACTCATTCATAACCTATAATTTTCCTCACTTTAAGAATTCATGGTGTAGACTATTGTATACTATAGAATTTTTGCACATAGGTCACCCTAATACTTCTCTATCTTCCATCTGAGCACCAGAACTAACTATTTAGGCCTTGTTCTATGTCTAAAACCATCTCCTGAATATGTTTAATTGTCAAAACTCTAATATGAATCCCAATTCTCAAAATGACCATTCCCCATAAGGCAAAAATTTAAATTCCTCATGAATTTCACAACCCAAAAATGGGTGGGTCTTTACAATATTCTTCTCAAGATATCATGTTAAGATTCACAAGCTACTTTGTAAAATAAATTAACACTTATTTAATTTTTTTATGGATATTTAAAAAATTAATTGTTGAATCCATATCATATATTTCATTTTATATGTTTTGACCATTTTATTAAAAGAATAATATTATTATTTAAACTATGTCATTTATGGTGGTGTAATCTAAATTATTTATATTTTAACTAACATATGGATAAATACTTTTATCCTGGATAAAACATTTTTATCCACATTATCTTCTCAAGTATGTTATAGGATCTAGTGATCATAAACCATGTGTATTGGATCTAACGTATATAATTGTTTATAACAACTTCTGGTTAAAATACAATTTCTCTTTTCATAGAATAGAAATGAGAAAATTATACACATCCTTTACTTATATTCATATAATAATTCAAATCATTGATGTAGAAACATTTTGATTCATAATTTTAATTCAAATGACATGATTTATAAATCATTACCTTGATTTTTAAAACCTATATATTTACAACACTTACAAAACATATAATTGTCATCACATACCCTTCAAATTCAAAGAACTGATTTCTATAACACCAATACAAGACCTGTATATTCTATTAAGTTTTCTAAACCCCTTCAGGTATCTCAAAAAATTACATTCTATTAAATTATTACTTATTCCTTCCTGAATATTCTTTTAGGCTTAAATAACCTTGATTGGTTACTCAAAGAAACATTGATGGACTTTCCAACTAACTTTTCATTTTCCAGTTTGTACTTTTACCCACTTGTATTATCAACATAACACAAAAACCATTAAATTAATCTATTCTAAATAAATTTAAAATATCAGGTAAACTTTTCTTAAACTCATTCGAAGTGACAAAAAATTTTCATTAATGATAAAATAATGGATTCCTTAACCAGAAAAGCCTCAAGGAAACCAATAGTCTCACCAAATCATTGACATACCCAATCATATTAAGTATATGAGTGGAGATTAAAATTAATTCGGTCATTTGGTATCCAATTCAATTTAATCCACTAGTAAATCATCCTATGATTCTCATGAGAATCTAGATTCTAAGTGTTGAACAAATTTAATAGTTTGGTTACTCAGGAAGGTGTTACTATAACAAAAAAATTTTGTCAGTCAATATGTTTTCTTAATTTAACATTATTATAAATTTCCTAAATTAAGATTATATTTTATATACGATATATAAAAAATTTATTTTTGAGGATGATGAAGTTGTTCATATACAACATAAGTTTCTATCAAATTAGTTTCATGTTTTACAACAATTTAATATAGATTTTTATTAAATTATATCTCACTAAAATGATACCCCCATTTAGTTTCACCGTACGTTTCCAAATGTAATTTTTTTTTAATTTTGTGAAAATGTACATTAAGGATGAGTGGTAACCTCATAACCAACTGATCCAAATAAAACTCAAATACCTGTAAAAAAACCCAATAAAGGTAGGGAAAGCTATCCCAGACCATGAAAAATGAACCAAAATCCCCAAACAAAATTAAAATATGAAAATTGAAATTTCAAAATGTGGAACCTGGGTAATCATTGTCTAAAAGTGTATAACCATCTGGGAAATTCAAAGGATCATAAGACTGCTTCCATTTATCCTTGCTCCAAATGTTATTTGAGGCTACACAACAACCGAAGAAAACTAAACGCCACCCATCAATTTCCATCTTTTTCATCATCTCTATTGTAGAAACATTATCCAATGGAATGATTCTCCCTAATATCCATAGACAAAAGACATGACAACGTAAGAAAAAACTATCAAAAAATATTTAAATTAAGAATCAATACAAAAAATAGGAGAAACAAGTGTTTCCCCCAATCATCAACATTGGCTAGTATCGCCAGATAAATTGAAGGAAGAATCACTTCAAACCCCATCAAATGTTTTCCCAAACATGATCCCAAGACGCCTAAAGTACCATCATGAAAGACTAAAGATAGGATCCCATGTGATGGGTTGTAAAGAAATAGAAAGGTGGAATTGAAATTTTCAAAAAAGGAAACGACCAGAATGTGAAGTTCAAGTTTCCATCAACATAAGAGAAAACTAAAAAAATAGACTATAAACATGGAAGCACTACAATGCAACCAAACAAATGAATTTTCCTATCCACCACCCCCTTTCCCTAATAAAACATAATCTAACCAAAGAACCAGGTCATGTAGAAATAGGGGAGACCAACCAATGTCACTCTGGGTAGGAATTTTGACACCAAGACCCAAAGGGACCACTAGAGACATCACCTGAAAGGGATGGTACAAGGATACATCTACAAATTTTCCACCAAAGTAGGTCCAAAGAAGAAAGATGAAATTTTCTGATGAAAAAAATCACAAAGATACATAGCTAAGAGGGATTATAGGGAGAAAAAATTGGAAAATATTGATTTTCAAGGGAAAATATAAAGGAATAAAACAGAGAACACACACCAAATAGAATGTAAAACAGTGTAGGTAACACAAAAAACTAGGCAATTTAGATGAGCCATATCCCAATCATATCATTTTTTATTTTTGTATAGTCAAGCAAAGAACTTTATCCAATCCATCATATAGATAAAATCAACTATATTTTTCCATTAACCAAATCATATCAGGGTATACTAGTTAGGTGTAACCCAAATAATGAAATAATAATAAGCACACAATCATATTAAGGTCACCCATTACGTGTTTGTATTATGTAAAATAATCCAAGAGAACTCATCATTAGCATGATCTAACTAGTCGAATGACCAGGGTCTTGAAAAGTGATGTTTTGGAAGGAATCTATCACTTAATATATTTAATAGGGATTTTATCTCACCATATTATCTCATATTATTCTCATTACATGTATGCATTCTTCTAATTATTTAGTTTAGAATCATATTTCATCCACCAAATCACCTTGTTCAAACCATATTGATGTGTAAATCATTACACAACTCACAGATTGTGTTGATAACCTAAATTAAAATATAATTATATTAACACATATTCAAATGCATCATATGCAGAAGGTACATGAAATTTTTTCATATAAAGGTTCGGTCATGACTCATTCCCCGGGGCCCGAGCCGTGACAACACCAAGCCCACCTTACATAGGCCAGGGGCTGGTGATGAGCACCGAAATGCGTTTTCCCTAAAACTGGGAAGGCCTTTCCTTTATAACCTACAAACTCACATAACCAAGCCCACAAAAAGATACAAACACAAGAAAACTGTATAACCAAAAGTGTGCTAAATGTAAAAAGGGGGATGAAATACAAGCCCAACATTAATGGTACAAGTACGACTGAAATAAAATAAAACTTAAGAAAGAGAAAATACAGCTACTGGATAGTCCTGTAAGGTTACTAACTGAAGGGTAGGTACAAATCACCTCCTTAGTACTCCACATCCACCAGTCTCCTGTGTACCGACACACCATATGGTCCACCTCCATGTATCTTCCAGTCCTGGTACTCTCAGCCTCAGTCATCACTATCCGTCGTCTGCATCCAACACAACAGGGAGACGCCATATTCTGTGTAGGGGTTAGTACAACGATACTCAGTAAGGACCCCAAGACCCTCTAGGTCTTACTAAATATATCAAGGATAAATCACAATGTATGAAATCAACAGATAACCCTACTTAGGTATATGTCCATACATATACCTATGTTATCAAGTAATCCATCTCAATCATGAGGAAAAACAAAGAGGCAATGAAATAGCTCATACCGGGATTTATTCTAGGGTAAATATCAAAGAACCTTCCCAGTCACAACGTCAAACACCTCGGCTTCTAGAGAACCCCTCCTCTATTGAGTACATTGGGCCTACCACATCACACAAAGGTGCTTCCCACTAACCTTGGACTGGTGAGGTACTCCTCCTGTCGAGTACCACGGGTCTGCCGCGTCACCAAGGCACTCCCCACCATGGGTCTGCCGTGTCACATAGGTGATTCCCCTCATGGACTGATGAGTTACTTCTCTTGTCGAGTACCGTGGGTCTGTCGCGTCACCAAGACGCTCCCCACTAGGCCTGTCAAGTCACTCCGAGTCGAAATGGTCAGCAGTCGTCAAGTCTCATCCAATAACTGGGTTCCCACACTATGCTCGCTCATCTCTGGGAGGATCCTCTCCACAATCTACTGATCTATACTCCAACTTCCACGATGTACCATGAAGAAGTATTTAAAAGGTCCACCATGTCATAGGAGTCTCAACGTAATAGACGGCGTGTCTATCAGACGCTCGGTTTGTGAGTTATTAGCCTTTTAGTCTCAGGGGCCCTATTGGATTTGTGTTTGATCCAACCTAACCATTCACCATTTTAATCAAAAACACTAGTGGGGTATACTCTAAGGGACCGTATCTCTCTAAGATTTCCAACGCCACTGACGGTTCGTCAAACAGACGTCTGGTGCCAAAGTTATGGCCAAAAGAAAGTAAATCGGTCATAGTGGGCCTAGGTCCAATCCGACCTGGTTGGACCGACCCTGCACGACTTGGCCTGGACCGACCCTGTTCCGATCAACACGACCCAACCCATTGGTTCTAGCCCGACCCGTAGTGCGGCCCGGCCCGCAGTGCATCCCAGCCCACTGTGTTCGGCCTGACCCACTAGGTCCAGACCGGTAGGCCGTGCGGGGCTGTGGAAGGCCGCAGATAGTGCTATGAGGGAGTTTGCCCATGGAGCGGCTCGGCCGAGGATGATGGTTCGGCCGAGCACGATGGTTCGGCCGTGGGGTGGCAGTTTGGCCGTGGGGCGGCGGTGGGGCCGGGGGCGGCGGTGCAGCCGCAGGGTGGCGGTTCTGCCGCGGGGTAGCGATCCGGCCACAGGGGGGGCAGTGTGGCCGCAGGGTGGCGGTACGACCACGGGACGACACCCCTTCCATGTGGGGCGGTGCGACAACAGGGCGACGGTCCGGCCGTGGGGCGGTGGTGCTTCCGCGGGGCGGTGGTGCTTCCGCGGGGCGACGGTCAGGCCGCAGGGTGGCTTTCAGCATGTAGGGCGGCGGTCCGGTTGCGGGGCGGCGGTCAGGCCGCACGGGGTCACATTCTGACCGTGGGGTGGCGGTAGTGGCCATAGTGTGGTGTCGTGGCACCGTTGCCTTCATCGCGGCCGACGGTGGTGACTGCCACCGTTCTTGTGCCCCAACCATAGATAGTTACCATCATTCTCCATCGTGAAGAACACCACCATATTTGCGGAAGGGTTGGGCCATGTTGGTTTGGCCCTTACACTCCGCGTTAGGGTGGTAGCATATGTATTAAAAAGAACATGAAAGAATAACGTCAAGATTTACTACCTCCCACAACGTTTCATTCCCAAACTGAAAAAGAAACCAAGGTAAGAATATGGGAAAAAATATTCACATAAAAATAAACCCCTACCTCGTTCGCTTAATGATGTTGATGAGGTTGGAAGGAAGAAGGTGAATCGTTGGGAAAAGATGGATGTCAGGGTCATCAACTTTTTCCTTGATTTTTGGTTAGTACGTCATTGGAGATCCTTCGACAAAGTTTGGAGAAGAAATCATTAAAGGAGAGGCATTCTTCGTTAGCGTTCTTCATTGGAAAGATTTTCCCCCAAAGATCCTCCTCTCCCAAATCCACCAAAATAAAATGGTAGCCCCAAAATAATAGATTATGTGATCTATTATGTTTGTTGGCATATAATTCAAATTGGGTTAATTAATCTCATAGGTTGGCACAATCAAAGTTTTGTGTCGACGTAATTATTATGGAGGAGGTTTGGCACAAATAATATTGGAGGGGTTGAAGAGGCTCTCCCACATTTAATGAGGGAGTTGAGAGGTTTAGGCCTCGGGTGGTCCCCGCAACCATAACCTTTCGTTGGAGCTTAGGCTTAGGTGGTCCCCACCACCATAACCTTTCATGGGAGGTTATGGTCGGGTGGTCCTCACTTCTCAACTTCCACATGGAGGTTTTTTAACATATAAATTAAAAATAAAAGCTACACAACTTTAGTTTTATTTTATTCATTCATGAAAAACCCAAAAGATAACATCCACCCTCGACAACATGCCGTTGAGGTAAATGTCTCTTTAAGAGAAAATGGCCACTGTGAGTTCAACGGTGCCCTTATATTTCAATTCTGAGCACCGGTTCAGATGTTAGTAAAACCTTCTTGCATATTTACTGAATATACCAGAACAAAAGTATAGAAATTCATTCCGGGCACTCCGGGCCTCGGAATCACATGCCTTCAATTTTGGCGGACTCATAAAATATCCATTTAGTTTTTTAAAATATATACATGGAAATTTCGGGTCTTTACATTCTCCCCACCTCAGGGATCTATGTCCCCATAAGCCACAACTCAATCTAGGTAAAAAAGTGGGGGTACTGAGCATGCATCTGAGCCTACTGCTCCCATGTGCTCTCCTAGAGGTTCCCGTGCTACAAGAAAACATGCACTAAAGGTATCAACCATCTATGAAGGACCCGCTCCTATAGATGCTCAATTTCAACTAGAATGCCTGTAAAAGTTTCCCCCTCATCGACTTACAACTCTCCATGGTCGATGATGTTAGAAGGTTCATGTATGTATCTCGTCAACTAGGATATGTGGAAGACATCGTGCACCCGGTGCAACTAAGGTGAAATAGCTAAACGGTAAGCCACCTCGCCAACACTACTAAGGACCTGAAAAGGTCCGATGAACCTCAAAGATAACATGCCGCCTTGACCAAATATCTACAAACCTCATCGAGGTGAGACCCGTAAAGATACGTGGTCGCCATCCTCGAACTCCAGAGGTCTCCGTCTCCTGTCATCATAGGACTTCTTCCTACTCTGTGTAGTCTTTATCCACTCCTGAATGATCCGCACCATCTCTATGGTAGCCCATACCATCTACAGTCCCACTAGTTCTAACTCCCCTGGGTCAGTCCAGTACAAAGGTTATCTGCAAGGTCGCCCGTATAATGCCTCCAATGGTGCCATCTCAATGGTTTAGTGATAGCTATTGTTGTATAAAAACTCCACTAAAGGAATGAGATCCTCCCAGCTACGACCGAAGTTGATGACACAAGCACACAACAGGTCCTCGAGGGTCTGAATGGTCCGCTCAGTCTGTCCATCCGTATGAGGATGGAAGGTGGTGGTCAAATGAGGTTGTGTCCCGAAAGCCTTCTACAACCCCTTCCATAGCCAGGAAGTGAAACATGAATCACGATAGAAGGAAATTGTCGTGGTTAATCTATGTATCTGCACAATCTCATGCACTTAGAGGCGTCCCAAGCTCTCTACTGAACCCTTCCCCTTGATCTGTAAGAAGTGGGCCGTAATGGCGAGTCAGTCAATGATCACCTAGATACAGTAATGCCCCCGAGATGTATGTGGAAGTTCTGTCACGAAGACTGTTGATATCCCATCCCACTTCCACTCTGGGACCTCTAAAGGCTGAACCAAGCCTGATGGTACCTGATGCTCTGCCTTCACTTGCTGACAAGTGAGGCACAGAGAGACAAACTCTGCTACTTGTTTCTTCATTCCTGACAACCAGTGCTTTTGTCAGAGATCCCGATACATCTTCGCCACTCCTGGATGTACCGATAGAGGGGAAGTGTGGAATTCCCTAAACACTTCTTCCTAAAGTGACACTGGTACCATAGTACGTCCTCTGAAGAGGATAACGTGCTTCCGACCTTTAAAAATCCATCAGGTGCCTATCCTATGGATATCTGAGCACATCGTGTCTCACAGTCAGCATCCCCACGTTGTGCCTCCCTAACTCACTGAAGGAGTGGGTGAGTAACTGTAAGAGACTGAAGAAAAGCTGGTTCTTATTTATCCACAAAAGATATCTGTAAAGAAGCCAACTACTCCATCTCCTCTCCTAGCAGCTATATACCAGACCTCTGGTTGAGTGCATCTACTACAACATTCCCCTTCCCAGAGGTATAGACTATATCTAATTCATCGTCATGGAGGAACTCATGGAAGCGTAGCTGTCTCTGGTTTAGGTCCTTCTGAGAGAAGATATACCTGAGACTCTTGTGATCAGAGTACACTGTAAAACGTTCTTCCATCAGATAGTGCCACCACATCTTCAAGGCGAAGACCACTGCTGCTAAATTGTGGTCATAGGTAGCATAGTTCTTCTCATATTGTCTCAGCTGTCGAGAAAAAAATGTGAACACTGATCACTCCTACATTAGGACACATCCGAGCCAGGTCCCTGATGCGTCGTAGTAAACAACGTACCCTATGCCGTTCTATAGAACAATCAAGATGGGGGCACTAGTCAGCCTCTAACTCAACTCTTGAAAACTCAATGGGCATCTCTCTGGTCACCCGAAGGGTTTCCCATTCTTCATCAAGTCTAATAGTGGTGCTGCAACTTTGGATAAATCTGGCACAAATCTCTGGTAGTATCCAGCCAAACCAAAAAACTAAGTACCTCTATCACACTCTTGAGTGGATCCCAAGCAAGTACCGCCTCAATCTTCCCTGGATCCACTGAAAATCTAGCCTCTAATATGACATGTCCCATAAAGTGAACCTCTTAGATCCAGAATAGTCACTTAGAGATCTTACCATAAAGCTGGTTCTCTCAGATTGTGTCCACTATGACCACAAAAGATAGGCATGCTCCTCCTCAGTAGTCGAGAAGATCAGAATGACGTTGATGAAGACCACTACAAAGTGATCATGGTATGGCTGAAAGATCCTATTCATAAGTCCAATGGAAACTTCTGGATCATTGGTCACACCGAATGGCATAACCAAGAACTCATTATGGCCATTCCGACACCAAAAGGTCATCTTTTGCACATCCTTATCTCGTACTCTGAGCTGATGATAGCCTGATCTGAGGTCTGTCTTCGAGAACCACCATGCTCCCTTCAGCTAATCAAAGAGGTTTTCAATCCTCAAGAGTGGGTACTTTTTCTTCACAATCACCTAGTTCAGGCTTCGATAGTTAACAAAAATCCTCAGGCTCCCATCTTTCTCTTTGTGAATAGAATCGGGGCTATCCAAGGTGAAACACTAGGCCAGATGAACCCCTTCCCATGTAAGTCCTCCAGCTAATCCTTCAACTCAACAAGCTCTGTGGGAGGCATCCGATATGCTGGTGTAGATATCGTTGCCATCCCGGGGTACTAGTCAATGTAAAATTCTACCTCTCTATGAGGTGGTAGACCTGAAACATCATTAGGGAAAACATCCGTGTACTAGTCCACCACTACAGGATAACTTGGACTCTCCACATCAACAGCTCTGAGGGTAAGACTAGCCAACTGATGAGTGATCGGTTGCACTCTTCTCTAGGTAAGTCCATCTTGTACTACAAAGGCTCCCTTCTCGCCGGTGAAGGTAAACCTTGTCCCATCCATGCAGACACACAACACCATGTACCTAATACAATCTATGTGGGCATGGAATGTAGATAACTAGTCCATACCCAAGATGATGTCGTAATGCCTCAACGCCACTACTAAGAGATCCCAGCCAAAGATCTCACCTCTTTGGGTAAGCTCGCACTACTGAAACCAGTGTGTAATCATCAAATCTAATCTCGTAGTAGTCTTTAGACGTAATGATAGAGCCAACGGCTCCGTTGGAATCTCTGAGCTCCGAACAAGGGTAGTGTAAATGAAAGAATGATTGGAACCTCTGTCTATAAGTACTGTAGCTAAGGTGGAGTAGACACAAATCATACCTCCTATCAACTCCGGATCACCGTGATCATAATTCTCAGCTGCCTGGAGTTGAGATCGCCCTTATCCTTTTGCTCCCTACGTTCATTGTGGAGCTCCTAGTTGTGGTGGCGGAAACATCTCGAATCATCTCCCACTGCCAACTGCATGGCCGAATCCTCTGCCATTTCCACCTGCTCCCTACGGACCTCCTCTGTTGAACCTCTATCTCTTCCTGGGAGGTCCTTCTATAGTCTTCTGATCATTCGTATGATGGGGCAGACAGTCACGAGCCATGTGGCTCTACCCGCCACATGTGAAACATTTCCCACTCTTGGTATAACTGGATCTATCTCGGGTTCCCCACATAACCGATCCTGAGTCATACGGTCATCCACCTGTAGGTATGGGCCTCTTGGACCTCTGTGAGATCTGTCTACTGCCAGCTGCACAAGACACCGCTACATGACGACTAGTGGTGGGTCTCACTGCTGGTGACTGCTCAGCAAGGAAACTCTCCACCAAGAGGGATATCTCTAACACCCCCGCCTACGTCGGGATGCTAAGTGAGATCATCTAAGCCTTGATCTCCCTCCTGAGCCCCTACTAAAAGATTTGGACCCTGAAGAAAGGGTCCTGCACCATATTAGTGGAGTACCATGAGAGGTTAGGGAGCCTTGCTAAGTACATAGATACAATCAAGCTTCCCTACTGCAAATGAAGAAGCTCATGTATGTGCACTGTACGAAGAGTCGCTGGAACAATCTTTTCCCGAAATAGTATCTCGAGGTCTGCCCAAAGAAGCTCCACCTTGTCATGAACATGGAGAATCAAGCTCCACCACCTGTCTGCTACTACCTTTAGAAGGCTGGTGACAAGTATCACCCGGAGATCGGCTGGTGTCACTACGAGTCAGAAGACTCTCAACACAGCCTCCAGCCAATCCTCATCCACTTGTGAGTTCTTCTCTCCGATGAACCTAGGTGGCCTCTGGCGCTGGAACTCGAGCAACACGCTCAAGCGGCGTGCACCATCTGCTACTGGGGTTGGTGGCATCGGTGGCCCAACGGGGAGTGGTACCGCTAGTGCCTCCATTGGTGCGTTTAATGGAAAAGGGCCCTACATCGAGGCGTTATCACTCGGTGGGCTATCAGTGCATACAACTCTCGGAACCCTAGCTAGCTGTTTGCATGGAGGAATCCTAAAAAGAAATAGGTGCGCCACAGTTAACAAGGTATACCTGGTGAGCTGTCACAAAGAGATCACAATGAAAACTCTTGAAGACAAACACACAATTAGTGTTTTCATGCACTGAGTCGGAAATAATAAGTTAGGGTCCTGGTGTATGGATACGTTAGCCATCGCAACAACACTAGATTCCCTAAACAGATAACCCCACTCACTACACTTAACACTATTTCAGTTCAAAAGAAAGATCATAGTCCTATGTTTTGCGGTAAAACCGACCCCACTGATAGAAATTTGTCAGAACCCGTCCCCTGGGGCCCATGTTGGGACTACCCCAAGCCTGCCTTCCATAGGCTAGGGTCTAGAGACTAGCACCAAAAGGTGTTTTCCCTAAAATTTGGAAGGCATTTATTTTATGACCTGCAAAATCACGTAACCAAGCACACAACAAGATACAAACACATGCAAACTGTATTACCAAAAGAGTGCTGAATGTAAAAAGGGGTTCGGAATAAAATCCCAACAGTAAAGGTACAAGTAAAACTGAAATATAATACAACTAAAGAAAGAGAAAAGATAGCTAATGGATCGTCCTCCAAGGTTCCTACCTGAAGGGTATGTACAAATCACCTCATCATCACTCCATGTCCACCTGTCTCCACTATGTACCGACATGCCGTATGATCCATCTCCAGGTACCGTCCAGTTCTAGTACTCTCAGCCTTAGTCAGTGTTGTCCATATTCTGCATCCAACACAACAAGGTGCATGCATTTCTCGTGCATGGGTGAGTAAAAAGATACTCAATTGGGACCCCGAGACCCTTATAGGTCTCACAAAATTCATCAAGGATAAATAAAAAGGCTTGAAATTAGTAAATAACCATAATTAGGTATATTCCCATTTATATACCTATGTTATCAAGTAATCCATCTCAATCATGAGGGAAAACATAGAGGTACTGACTCAGCTCACATCAGGATTTATTCTAGGGGTAGTATCAAGTAACATCCCCAGTCACAATGTCGAACACCTCTACTTCTAGATAACTCCTCCTCTGTCGAGTACAGTGGGCTTACCGCATCACACAGAGGCTTTTCCCACTAACCATGGACTGCTGAGGTACTCCTCATATCGAGTACCATGGGTATGCCACATCACCAAGGCACTCCTCCTTATGGCCTGCTGAGGTACTCCTCCTGTTGAGTATCATGGGTCTGCTGTGTCACCATGGGACTCCCCACCGTGGGTTTTTTGCATCACCAAGGCGCTCCCCACTGGGACATTCAAGTCACTCCAAGTCGAAACGGCCAATAGTCATCAAGTCTCAGCCAGCCACTGGGTTCCCGCATTATGTTCTCTCGTTTCCAGAAGGATCTGCTCCACAAGCTACTATTCGATACTCCAACTGCCAAAAAATCCCATGAAAAAGTATTTCAAGGGTTTTCCACATCATTGGGGTCTCAACACAACAGACAATGTGTCTATTAGACGCTCGATCTGTGAGTTATTAGCCTTTTAGTCCCGGGGGCTTGGTTGGATTCATACTCGATCCAACCTGATTGTTCCCCATATTAATCCAAAACTACAATTGGGTATACTCAAAGGGACCATCTTGATATATTATTTCTAGCACTTCTGTCAGTTCATCAAACAGACTTCTGGTGCCAAAGTTATGGGAAAAAAATTAAATGGGTCATAGTGGGCCTGGGTCCGGTCCGACCCAACAGGCCGTGAGGGGCCGCAGAGGGCCGCGGGTGGTCGCAAGGCTGCATAGAGTGATGTGAAGGCACAAGGCCGCGAGGCGGCTTGGCTGGGGATGACTGAAAGCGGCCCGGCCGCAGGGCGGCGGTCCAGCCATGCGGGGCAGCGGGACAACCGTGTGGGGCCGTAGTTCGGCCATGGAGCGGCAATGGTGTCTGTGGTGCAGCACCGTTGCAGAGTCGCCTTCGTCGTAGCCGATGGTGTTGTCGACCGCCGTTCTCATTCCCCAACGACGGATGGTTTTCATCCTCCTCCATCGCAAAGAACACCACAAGATTTACAGAAGGGTCAGGCCATGTTGTTTTGGCCCGTACCCCCCGCATTAGGGTGGTAGCATATGGCTCAACAAGAACATGAAAGAAGAATGTCATGCTTTACAACCTCCCACAATGTTTCATTCCAAAACCACAAAAGTAACCAAGGTAAGAATATGAGAAAAAATATTCACATGAAAATAAACCCCTACCTAGTTCAATTGATGTTGTCGATGAGGTGACAAGGAAGAAGACTAATCGTTGGGAAAAGATGGGCATCAGTGTTGTCAGCATTTTCCTCGATTGTCGGTTCATGCGTCGTTGGAGATCCTTCAACAGAGTTTGGAGAAGAAATATTTAAAGGAGAGAAGTTCTTCGTTGGATTTCTTCATTAGAGAGCCTTTCTCCCAATGATCCACCTCTCCCAATTCCACCAAAATTAAATGGTAGCCCCAAAATAATAGATTGTGTGATTTGTTATGTTTGTTGGAATATAATTCAAATTGGGTTAATTAATCTCATAGGTTGGCACAATTAATGTGATGTATTGGCTTAATTATTGTGGAGGAGGGTTCGCACAAATAATATTTGAGGTGTTTAAGAGGATCTCCCATAGTTAATGAGGTAGTTAAGAGGTTTAGGACTCAGGTGGTCCCCACCACCTTAACCCCTCATGGGAGGTTAGACTCGGGTGGTCCCCACCACCATTACCTCTCATGAGAGGTTAAGGTCTGCTGGTCCCCACTTCTCAACATCCACATAGAGAGTTTTTTTATAAATAAAATAAAAATAAAATCTACACGACCTTTTATTTATTTTATTCATTCACGAATAACCCAAAAACTAACTTCCACCCTCGACCAACTGTCGTCGAGGTGAATGTCTATTTAAACAAAAACTAGCATTGTGAGTTCAACAGCTCCCCAAGATTTCAATTCCGAGCACCGACACAAAAGTTAGAAAAACCCGCTCGCTCGTTTACTGAACTTACCCGTACAAAAGTTCATAAATTCATTCTGGGCACTCCGGGCCTCAAAATCACGTGCCTTCAAATTTCGACGACTCGTAAAATTCACAGTTATTTTAAAAAAATTACATGGAAATTCTGGGTCATTACAGGTTCAGAACTATATAAAATCAATAATTCCCACAAGATTAAGCCAAGAGTCATAGGCAGTAAACCCTTAGTTTTCTCGAAAAAGGTATTATCCCCCAGGCCAGTGGGAAGTTTGAACCAAAATCCCTCCACCCTGGGATGCTTTACATGGGATAGATTCCAATTCTATCATGACTCTAATACCTAATATGTACAAATAATAATTCAATACTTAATTAAATATCACAACTCAATACAAGACGAATTCAAGGTTTAAGAAAACTAAATCTATTATCATACCTATTATACATCTCTTTAGATTCATGTATGACAATATTTAAATTAAGTGTAAGAATTTAAACTAACGAATAAACATAATAATTAATAATATAACAATTATATTCATGAATAAATAAGGGAATAACTTTTAAACAAATTAGCAATTCAGATATTTAAACATAAGATAAACATTTATAAACAATTTATAAATAAAACTAAAAATAAACACCTTTTAATTTATCTAACCTTATATACATTCGATAATATTGAATATAAACACTTTATATTAATTCAATAATGTGAAATCTTCTATATTATTCATTATACACCATTTCAATTTAAATAAATGATATTAAATAAAATAAAAAAATATATATATTTCAATTTCTATATTGTAAACTATTTAAACATTCACAATATCATATAATTAACATTATTTAAAACTTGATAAAATAAATCATCAAAACTTATTTTGATGAATTTTAAATAATTTCTCAAATAAGGCCTTAATTTGAATAATTAAAATTATTTATTATGAAAAATTCATAACATATATAAAATCTTATATTTTTACATTATTTTTGTAATTTATAAATGCTTTATAAATTACCCTTTTAATTTATATATATAAATATTATATCTGAATAATAAGTCACATCATATAAATTAAAAGGTATTTTAAAATTAACAGTTAATATTGAGGAATATTTTATAATAATTTTTTCATAAAAATTTAATTAATTATATATAAATGATTTATAATTAAATAATTTATAAACATTTATAAATTAATAAATATCTTAAAATATATTTTATTATAATTTTTAATCAATTTATAAATTATATAATTCAATTCATATTTGAATTTTACGAAAAAAACATTTTCTCTTCAAATTGTATTTAACGATTTCAAAGGAATCATAAACTACGATTGATATGATGTGACACTTAAATTTTTAAGTGATATTGTTCATATTTTACAACTGATAGTCCTATCTCAAATTCATAACACTCAAGGAGAAACTGAGAAATGTTTTCAAGATTCAAAGTTTCTTGGAATTTGATCAATATTATCATTGGTTCATAAAGTATTTGTCAATGTTGGATTCTCTGATGACTGCTATATCTCAGAAGGGAGTAAAGTTAATTTTGTATGAGAAATGTCAGAGTTTGTTTTTTAAGATGAATTAATCTTGAATAATATATCAATATTGACTCTTCTAGAGGTCGGGTAGGGATATGTTGTCTTTTTTGATGCATTAGGTTCGAGTTTGGGTTGGGTTTTTATGTAGGGTAATCACATCGTCACCTATGGATCTCAGTAGCTTAGGTCCCATGAGAAGATTATTCGAACCATGACCTTGAACATATTGTTGTGATTCCCAAAAATAATATTTTGGGTAATTACCTTTTTGGATAAAGGTTTACCATGTATTCTAACCATAAGATCCTAAGTTATAACTTCTCTAAAAATATTTGAATATTTTCCAATGTCTTTGGTTGGAGTAACTGAAAACATTTTATTTTGACATCACTTATACCCTAGGGAATGGGAATATAATTTTAGATAGATTGAGATGGAAACTTCTAACACAGTCCATGAAAGAATCATTAAAAGAGTATAATGTGTTGGATCTTTTTTCATAGTTGCATATTGGAGTTTGAGAAACATGTTATGAGGTTATCATGGCTAGAGTTTAGTTGACCTCCTCTATTCTCAAGATGATTCTTCAGGAAAAATAGATTGATGAAGGATTTAGAAGATATATTTATGGTGATGATACCATTGTTGAGTGGTTTTTCTTCATGGAGGGTATCATATGCTTCCAGAACTGGTAAATTATAAGTTTTCTTATGAGGAAAGTAGTGATGGGAGATTTCCATAATTCTTAGTGGGTAGTGCACCTAAGAACTGTGAAAATGTTCTATCATATGCAGTGTAGATTCTGGTGGCTATGCATGAGATAAAGAATTATTAATTTTGTATCTCGTTGTTATACATACCAACATGTCAAGGCCGAGAACTAAATATATTCTAGTTTACCCTGCCACTTCTAGTGCAGACTATGAAATGGGATGAAATTTATATGGACTTTGTGGTTGGGTATCCACGTACCCAGATAAAGGATAATGTGATATGGGTTGTGATCAATTAGCTGAATAAACCTATTTCCTTATAAACCATTCATGATTAAACAAAACATGAGGAGTTGGGAAATTTCTATGTGAAGGAGATTGTTCATTTTCATAGAGTTCCATCTTCTATAGTCTCTTATAGAGATCCATGTTTTACTTATCACTTTTTTAGAGTCCTTTACGAGGCACTGGGATCTTATGTTCATTTTATTACAACATACCATCCAAAAATGGATCGACAGATAGGTAGAGCTATATAGATTCTTGAGAATATTATTTCTTCATGCGTTATTGACTTTAGTGGAGATTAGGATGAAAATTTGGGTCTGTTTGAGTTTTCTTATAACAATAGATACCAGTTCGCGATAAAAAATGGATCCTTTTGAGGCCTTTTATGGCTAGCCTTGTAAATCTCCATTGTGTTGGTCAGATATTAGTGAATGTTCCTTTTTTGGACCAAGCATGGTTCATGAGGAGATAACAAAGATTCATATGATTCATCAAAGGATGTTAACGATACATTGTTGATATAAATATTATTCTGATCATCATCATATAATGTTGAAGTTTTTAGTTGGTGATCAAGTATTCTTGAAAGTTTCACCTCATTTGGGTCATTGATGTATTGGGAGTAAAGAGAATATTACTCCTCATTTTGTTGAAAATTTTTAGGTTTTTGAGAAGGCGGGGAAGGTAAATTATCATTTATAACGTCCAAAAAGTTGATGTTGATACATAATGTGTTCTATATATCGTAGCTCTGAAAGTATTTTTCTGATTCATCTCTTGTTTCGAGATAGAGTGATCTTGATGTTGAGCTTGATTTATCCATGACTGAGTATCCATTTCGGATTATTGATTCTAAAATCAATGTACATAGTGGGAGGATGATATATTTGGTTTGAATGTCGTGGCAGCACAATTCTGTTATTCAAGAGACTTAGGAGAGAAAGACACAAATTAGAGAACATTAGCCATACTTTTTGACATGGATACTTATTAATAGGATTTCTAGGGATATAATGTTTCTATGGTGGGGAGGTTGTAACATCCTATTAATTTTTTTAGGTACTCCTTAACCATCATTTTTGTGCATGCTTTAGTTGGGTCTCATTTAGGGGTGTTTCAATTGAATATTTGAAAATTTTGGAAATTTATTGGCTGTGCACGGTTAGAGAATTGTTATCCTAAACTGTGTGACCACTAAGAATAATCATTGAAAACCAAAACTATGGGTGTTTCCACATATGAGACATGGTTTGGAAAACCATTCACTCACCTAGTAGAAAGCATTTATTCCATTAGAGGGGTGCACATTTAGGGAACACAGTTCCAAAAACCATGCAGCCCTGCCCAGCTAACCATGTAGATGATGTTTTTTGATTCCAAATAACATTTTAAAAATTCTTGAACCCCCTATTTTATAGTCTCATCCCCAATTCCAGATAACTCGAATTCCTAGTTTTTTGGAGCTCCCAATAACTCACTTTTTATCCTCCAAACCTATTTCGAGGCGAATCGAAGCTTGGAGAACATCATTTGATTCCTCTCTTATATGAGTTCTCCCATCCTCTCTCTTCCACTCTCTCTCTATATACTCCTTAGGTTTATTTGTATCATCTAGTTTTTTATGGATCTAAACTTCTTTGTTATGGATCTTGAATATGGGTTTCATTCCTCAATCTATGTTGCCAATGTTATTCATTGGAAATTCTCATTGTGGGAGTTTTGATATGTGATCTCCATGATAAAGGTGGGTGGTTCCATCAATGGTTAGATAATTGTATAACCCTTGTTGTACATTATTGATTAAATTTATTTAAATAAAATTATGAAAAGTTAATTTGATGCAAATTGGGATTTTATTCGAATTGGTGTTGAAATTTAGGGCAAACCCCTCATTCCAATGGAATTTCAAATTAGGGTGTATATTTGAAATTTCATGGAATTTGTGAAATTAAATTGTGCAATTTATTTTGGAAGAAAATGAATTAAAATGTTTTTATAAGAACCTATGTTTGGTTTTATCTTTAAAATATCATGAATTTATTTAAAACTTATGTTTTGGTTTTGAAAGAGAAATTAGAATATTGAAATTTGAAATGTGGAAATTTTATTTTAAAAATTTTGAAATAATTTTTCCATTTTGATTTATTATTTGAGAATATGAATGCCTATGTAGTTAGTAGGTTATTTTGTACAAACACTCAAGGATGGTAATACCCAAGTAATGGATTACCACTTTAAAATTCTTACAAAAAAATAATGATCTGGATAATATCCCCGATGAGATGTAGATGAGTCCTATTTGACCATATTTTGAGGGATATGTGTACAAATATTACTATGATCATCAATGTAAAAAGTCTTCGGATCCCATAGCTTGGAACTATCGCACTCTTAAGAAGATGACCATGTTTCTTGTTTGTGAATTACTTTGATATGTATGAAGTTGTTTGTAAAACTAATTTACACATTCTTAATGATTTATATAAAATATTTTATATAAAATGATTAGTTAATCTTTTTTTTTTGAAATATTTCCATCAATTGAAATGAAAATCAAATTTTGTTTTAAATTTGAAATTTCAATGTCATGCCAGTTTTATTTGAATTTAAAAGCATGATTTGGTTAAATTTTTTTGGAATCTTATATAGATAACATTTTTTGACCCTAATGGTATTTTATCTCACACCCTACCTATTCCTTTTGTAAATTTTATAATTCCTTCTGCCATGTTTCATTAAGGGGAAATCTCTACTCAGAGGTGGTGGCTGTTTTTGATTCTTCGTGGACTTGGAGTGTTGTGTCCATTGGGACTTGGGTTGAGTTTTTTGAAAAAACCATGTATCGATAGAATAATTATTTTTTATATTTATAAATATTTATTATTTATACAATAATTAAAAGATACAATATTTTTAATAGCGTATATGATAAATCAAGTTTTATGGATAAAAACATTATTTTTTTAAAAGCAGTTTTATAACCTTTCAATGGGTTAATGGTTTTAAAGCTAAATTTTTCACTTTTATGAATTATATTTTACATAATAAAAATATTATTTGAAAACGTAATTTAAATATTTACATTGGATTAATTTTTGGTATTTTCCCGATTCATATGATTTTTTGTTGAATATTAAAAAATATTACATTTTAATTGAAAGTAACTTTTTTATATAAATAATATATAGGATTAAATTTTATTTTAAATTGTTTTAAAAGTATAATTAGATTATTTTATATTATTTAATCCAATTTATGTCCTTTTAATCAATTTTTTTATGAATTTGGATATAAAAATTTTGTGAACTTTTGATTATTTTTATTTTAAAAACCTGTTATTTCATCCTGTCCATGAGATTAATTTTTAATTAATTTATATGAGTTCTATGAATTTAATTTTGAAAAATAGACATAATATTTGGAATAATATTGTAAAAATTTATTAAATATGTTTCTTTTATTTTTTGACATTATTAATAGCAACTTTAGTAATTTTTTATTAACATGGTTAAAGATAAATCATGCATTTAAGGGTAAAAATAATATTGTTAAATTACCCTAGTAGTTGCACTAATTTCACTTGATGAGTGTGTGTTGGCCAAAAGTATAATTGGGATGACATTATAAATATTTTAAGACACTTGGATGAGGGTATGACATTTATAATATTATATTCAATAAAAATCCAATTTTGTCACACTTTTGTTTCTAACAAGTGAAATATTTTTAATTTGAAGTAATATAGAGAATAAGTTAGAATATACATATTAATTTTAAATATAAAATTTTTATATTTATCATGATATTTTATTTTTAATTTTTATAGAATAAATAATTAAACAAAAGGCTTGCACAATGATGATACTATAATTATTTAATTAAAAGAAATATCAAATAAATGATATTAAAAATACTATAGTAAATATAATTTGATATAATTAATGTCATAAATAAATTTTAAAAATTAATTTGACATTTTAGTGACGTTTTAATGGAGTTTTCAAAATATTTCATGTTGTTATTATATTTTTAAAAAGTAATGTAATGAATAGTGTCAAAATTAACATTAAGGCTATTTTAAAATATAAAATATTTTTTTAATTGATCAAAAAAGTATAAAATTCTAATATTCGGACAAATTATTAGGATAAGTCTAAAAATTTCATCAATGAATCATTTATTGGTCATTTTATAGTAATTATATTAACCCTCAAACTATAAATTACATGTTATCATGGTACGAGTGAAAAGAGTAAAATAAGGGTTAACATAAAAAGATGAGGACTACAAATATAATAAAAACTTATCTAATTTTCATTTGATGAAAGTATTTATAAACATAATAATTCTATATTTAAAATAAAGATGTTTTGAATCATTTTTAATAGGAAATTAAATTATATTAATTTAATATTTGGAATAATTCCAACAGTGCCCCTCCGATATCCTATAAAAGGGAACCCATTCTTCTATATTTTTCACATCTCAAAACCTATTTGGTTCTGCCAATATATTCCCAAATAACTTTCTAGAATACCTCCTCACATTCTAGAGCTTTTATTTTAGGAAAAAAGCTCACCCTAGAGGTGTTAAGGTGTTAATCAAAGGAGATCGTCCGAAGAAGAAGTATCATTTTTAATTAAGTTTTTAATTATTGTTTCTTCTTACACATCCTTAAATTATTCTTCAACCATGAAGGAATAATACATAATGTATCCTAAATATACATAGATTTTATCATGATAATATCATAACCAAAATAAATATTTAATTTCCTCACATGGGAAAGAATTATTTGTTCATGTCTATGATAGACTACCACACTGTGAAACAATATAATTCGTTTTCCATCACCATCTTTCAAGAATGGTAATAATTATGGAATTAATGTTTATATATGATATTTATAACATATTTATCATTATGAAATAAAAATATATTATTTATTTTATTACATTTACATGCATATAAAACTGATAATTTCATTCATGCGTACGTGTGAACTATCACCTCGACGAAGTGATGTGAATCATTTTTATCACTGCATCCCATGGATGATATATATAAGTATATTAATGTTACTAATATTATGTTGATGATATTAATATAAATCTATAAAGATAAAATAATAATTACTTTTATTCCATAATGATCATTGAAAAATGGAAACGTTACTCATGTGTACGTACGACATACCTTCTCTATGATTATAATGTTGTTCATTTTTAATAACCCACTAATAGAAAAATAACCTATACCAATGGTTTGGAACTATTGGTATAGGTACCCAAACTGTTAGTATATCATATTCCAATAGTTTTGAGTACCATTGAGTGGTTTGGAATTGAGATAGGTCTATACCAATGGTTCTGGGAAAACCATTGGTATAAGTTATATGAAAAACCTATACCAACGGTTTCATAAATTTTTTGGTATAGGTAATTCAAAAAAATCAAACTGGTTTTGATCCCAGCACCTACCATTATAATACAACGACCTTACCACTAACCTAACATGATTTTTTTGAACATAATTTGATATATATATATATATATATATTCATAAGTATTTTCAATTTGAATTATTTAATGTTATTTTACAAAATACTCAACAAAACATATGTGTACCTATACCAATAGTTCTCAAAACTTTTTTTATAGGCCTATACTAACGGTTTTGAGAACTTTTGGTATAGGTTCTTTGATTTTTTGAGCTATACCAATGATTTTGCTGAAATCATTGGCATAGGGTGGACCTATACCAATGGTTTTGACCAAAATGTTGGTATAGGTCCAAATTAGTGACTTATACCAATGGTTTTGGACAAACAGTTGATATAAGGCCAAATTAGTGACCTATACCAATGGTTTGGTAGTGAACATAAATAAATATTTCTATTAAAAAGTATAATTTATGTATAAAAGTTATTATTATGTAATGAATAATATTTTGGAGATGATGGACTAATACCAATTAGACTATTGACATAATACCAAATTAATTTTGGACTTAATTACCAAATATCGAAAAAACGTCCTACATTAACAAAAAAAATTAAGTAATTTTTATAAAATGAAAATAAGTGATATAAAATGAATGATAAAAATTGAAATTTTCTCAAGAAAGTAAATAATTAACCTATGTTTATTATTTCGGATGATAAATATTATACGTGATGAGTCGAACTCTTTGTAAGGGTATTTTTTTTAAAATTCTGATTTGAAGTTCATTTTCAACAATTTTTTCAAAAGTCAAAGAGATTGTTTTTTTAACATATATAGGGGGTCTGTTTCTACCACTTTCCTGAAACTTTATTACTTTAATGTTTTGTTTATAAGTTTTCATAGTTATGTTCAATAAATTGTTTTATTTTTATGTGTAAATTTTTAATATTTTAAAAGTGATTTTTACATGAAAAGGGTATCTTGATATCTAAATGTGTTTTTATCAAGGGTTTAAAATATTTTTCAATAATTTAATTCATGATAAGATCCTTTTACATTACTTATTATGGGTTTATCTGATTATAGCTGAATATATGACATGTTGAGCCCCATTAAAGCTCAAGATATGATGGGTGAGCCCCATTATAGCTCTCCAATGAATTGAGTACTCTAGAAATGTAAGTTAACCACATGGTTATTCCATTTATCAGGTTTAATGTTAGAGTGTTAGGGTAATGATGTCCTTAGAAACCTTCATGATTTTTCAATGCATTCAAATGAGCTTTTAAAAAAAGGGTTTAAATGGGTTTTCAAGTTTTAATTAGACTAACAATTATATTTATTTATGTCCCTTACTATGCATTTTGTTCTCATCCCATCTTCTTCACGATTCTTTGTATCGATGACAATATTTTTCCTGGGTTTCCTAGCTTCTACTTTGGCATTTCCTCATTTTTCTACCTCGTTGACTATGCCTTCGTTCAGAGCATTTGGTCTCTTGAACCATTACTATGGCCCTAAATTTCACTGCTCCAATCGTGGTTGGATCTAGAGTGGGGGTTATAACGGGGTTTTGGGTTGTGTGGTTCGATGACCATTAATGTTCTATGCGTTAGGTCCTTGACATTGGCATTGGGTTTTCAGCTTTCTTCCTCATGCTACCAGTGAAGGTTTGTTTGATTCTTCCCAATGGTCGATATATTTGAGGAATCATCAATAGTGATTCATTTTGTGGTTCGAGATTGGTTTTGACTATGTTTGGTTATGGTGGCGGCCGACAGTGTTGCTCATGATGGTTTCATGCCTATGTTTCATG
The DNA here is from genome assembly GCA_963277665.1 of Viscum album. Lineage (NCBI taxonomy): Eukaryota > Viridiplantae > Streptophyta > Magnoliopsida > Santalales > Viscaceae > Viscum > Viscum album. The sequence goes on from OY728158.1 coordinate 60,916,588, forward strand.
GTTTGTGATGAGGTGAGCACAATATTCTTTGGTGTCTTGTTTTCTTCTGGTTCGCTGGGCAATAACGACGTTTTGTTGTGCTTTTCGACAATGGATTCGATGGACTCTAATGTCTCTGACGACTGGTGTGATTTTCATAAGGTGATGCTAATATTGGCGATAGGACTAAATTGATGACAATGGTGACTCATGTTGGTGGCTGAAGACGTGATCTTTGATAGTTGGCATAATGGTTTTGGCTGATGGAGGTAATCATGGAATACAATCTGTATCCTTTGAATTTCGAATTTTGAATGGTCATTTTCCGTTAGTTTTTTGTTCCTGCTTGTAGGGTACCGTGCACCATGAAACTGGATTTTGAAAATCAAAAAATAAATGAATTTTTAGTCAGTTAAAGATTCTATTTTGGACAAGATATAGTAATTATGAATTTGTAGTTATGTTGTTTTGGTTGACTAATGCACTTGTTATATTCATAGATCTTATGAATATAATATTCCATGAGTTCTTGGATACGTTTGTGGTTGTGTTTATTGATTACATTTTGGTATATTATAAAAGTAAACAGGAATATAAAAAACATCTAAGGGTTTTTTTCAAACATGAAAAGAAAATAAATTTAATGGAAAATTTAGCATGTGAGAATTTTGGTTCAAAAAAATTTCTTTACTTGCTCACATTTTTTAAGAAGATGTCATAAACATTGATCCTGCTAAAATAAAAGTTATTAAAGAATGAAAAATACCCACAAATATAATATCGATTCACAATTTTCTTGGCTTAGTAAGATGTTACCGTAGGTTTTCTTGGTTATCTAGCGCACTGACTAAGTTAACTCGAAAATGAGATTAGTTTATCTAGAAAAAAGAATGTGATGATTGTTTTTAATAATTTAAAATAATATTTGTGAATGCTTCATTTTAGGACTTTCCTTCTAGAAATGGTGAGTATTTAATCTTTGTGATGCTTCGTAGAAAGGAATTGGTTGTGTCTTAATGTATATTGATTAGTTACTTGCTTATGCTTTACGTCATTTGAATCCTCTTGAGTAAAATTACTCTATACATGATTTGGAAATAGATGTTGTTGTTTTTTCATTAACAAATTGGAGGTATAATTTGTATGGATTAAGATGTGAAATATATACTAATCACAAAAGTTTATAGTATATATTCACTTAGAAATATTTGAACAGGAGATAGAGAATATGACTAGAACTAATCAAGGATTATGATTGTACGATTATCTACCATCCAATAAAAGGAAAAAAAGTATATGATGCTTTATGTTTGAAAAATAATGAAACCTTAACCATGTTATGTTTGGAACATGATCCCTTGGTTTATGATTTTATGAATCTTGGCTTGGAAGTTGTTTGTGCTTGAACTTTCTCTATCTTGTTTTAGGTCTCAGTGCAATCGTCTCTATCAGACAGAATTAAGAAAGAGTAGAAGGAAGACTGTGAGTTATAGAAAAATGTTTAATTAGTTAAAAGGGAAATTTTCTTGAATTTAACATTTATAAAGACTATATTTTATGATTTTTGAAGAGATTATGTGTGCCTTGTGATTCCAAAATGAGTAATGAGTTATTGACTAAAGCTCATATTTTTTTATTTTCCATTCATTCAGGAATCACCATTATGTACAGAGACCTTCTGGAATATTAATGGTGGGATGGAATGAAAATAGATATTGTTAACATTTCCATGAAATATTTGTCTTGTTAGTAGGTTAAAATAGAATGAATGATGCTTGATGGGATTCCTGAACCTTTTCTATTGTTAGAGTGTAAAAGAAGAAATATATCTATTAAATTCATAGTCGGATTACTAAAAAGTTATTGAGGTTACAATGTGATCTGGGTTATTTTTGATCAATTGAATAAATCTTCTCATTTTATTCCTATTAAAGACACTATTTCTCTAGATAAACTCTCTTAGTTATATATTAAAGTGATAATCAGGTTATATGGAGTTCCTCTCTCCATTGGATCTAATCACAATCCTAGGTTCAGTTCTAATTTTTGGAAAGGCCATCAAAAGTCATGGGTAACTTAATTAAATTTCAGTATAGCCTCTCATCCTTAGTCTAATGTATATTCCAAATGAAAAATTCAAAAATTTAAGGATATTATATGTTCTGGTTCAATGGATCACCATGGAAGTTGGGATCAACAACTTTTTTTGGTTTAGTTTTTTTATAATAATATTTTTCATTCCAGTATACAGATTGGACCATTTGAGGAATAATATGTAAAACACTATCTAGCTCTATCATTTTGGTAGATGTAGGTGAAAGTAAGATGATGGGATCAGAATTGGAAGAGGAAAGGTTATAGAAAGATTAGTTCATTAAGTGACACAGGAAGACATCTCAAAGTAGGTAGAAAATTTATGCATCTAACTAGAGGGGGATCTTTCTTTTGAGGTTAGCGATCATATCATTCTCTATGTTTCTCCATAGAAAACTATGACGCCTTTTGGTAAGAAAGGGAAGTTGATTCCACGATTCATTGGACCCTATGAAATTATGGACTACGTTATATAAGTGACTATCAAGTGGATTTTCCTCTGAGTTTATCCATGGTACACAATGTGTTTTATGTTTCAATGGTATGTAAATATGTTCCAGATTCATCTCATGTTTTAAGCTCTGAAGTAGTTTAGTTGGAAGAAAATATTTTTTATGAGGAACAAAAAATTTGGATTCATAATTATAGAGAGAAAGTGTTTCAGAATAACTTGTTTAATCAGGTTAATATTTTATGGAAAAATCATATGGTTGAAAATGAAACATGGGAATATGAACATGATATGAGGGAAAGATATCCCCACTTTTTTAATAACTGAATAAAATTATGAGGACACAATTTCTAAAATGGGAGAAGAATTTATAACCCATGTGATGATAGAATAAGTATTTTTCATATTTATTAATATTTATGAATTATATAGTAATTAAAGTATATAATATGTTCAATAGCGTATATGATTAATCTAGTTTTATGGATAAAAACATTATTTTTTTAAAAAGAAGTTTTATATCCTTTTAATGGCATAGTAGTTTGATAACAAAAATTTTTCACTTTTATAAATTATATTTTACAAAATAAACCTCTTATATTAAAATGAAATATCAAAATTTACTTTGGTTCAATTTTTGTTAATTTTTTTATAAGTTTCATTTTTTAATGAATAGTGGAAAATAATGCATTTTAATTGAAAATAAAATTTTCATCTAAATATTTTTTAGTGATAAATTATAGTTTTAATTAGTTTTAAAGTATAATTACATCAATTTTATATCATTTAATCTAATTTAGGTCATTTTAATCAATTTCATCTTGAAATTGGATATAAAAACTTTGTGAACTTTTGGAAATTTTTACATTAAAAACCCATTATTTCATCCCGTCTGTGGAATTAAATTTTAATTAATTTTTGAATGTTTTGTGAATTTAATTTTTAAAAATGGATTTCATATTTGGAATTATATTTTAAAATTTTAATAAATAGGTCCCTTTTATTTTTTGACATTATGAATAATAACTTTATTAATTTTTTTATTAACGCATTTAAAAGTAAATCGGGTATTTAAGGGCAAATATAATATGATAAAATGACACTAAAACTTGTCCTAATTTCATTGGATGAGTGTATGTCAAAAATAATCATCGTTGGTCTAAAATTTTATCCTTTTTAAGCTACTTTTATGAGATTATACCATTTATAATATTATATTAAAAGAATTCAACTTTTCACACTTTTGTTTTCGACATGTTAAATATTTTTAATATGGGTTTATATAAGGGATATGTTTGACTATAAATATTATTTTTAAAAGATAAATTTTTTATCATTATCATGATATTTTATTTTTTAATTTATAGATAATAAATAATTAAATTAAAAGCTTTCATATTGATGATACATTAACTGTTTAATTAAAGGAAATATCAAATAAATGATATTAAAAAAACTAAAATAAATATAATTATAGATAATTAATGTCATGAATAAATCATAAATATAATTTGACATGTTATTTATTTTTAATGGAGTTTTTTTGAATATATCATGTTTTTATGATATTTTTAAAAAGTCATGTAATGAATAATGTCAAAATTAACATTAATGATATTTTAAAATATAAAATATTTTATTAAATGATATAAAATTTCAAAAAATATAATATTCAGCCAATTGTTTGGGGGTATGTCTTAAAATTTCACCAATTACTCATTTATTGGTCAATTTATTGTATTTATATCCACCATTAGAGTGTAAATTACATGATATCATGGTAAGAGTTAAAAGAGTTAAATAAGGGTTGAAACGAAAAGATAAAGATTAAAAAAAATAAACACTTATCTAATTTTTATTGAATTTATTTATTTAGACCCATAATCATTATATCATGGAAATAGATTAGTTTGGATATATTTTTAATCAAAAATTAATTTATATTAGTTTAATATTTTGATGAATTCTAAGAGTGCCCTCTCTTATCCTATAAAATGGCAGCCATTATTCTCTATTTTTAACACCTCAAACCTATTTAGTTCAGCCAATATCTACCAATATACCTTCCTAAAATCCTTCACCACATTATAGATCTCTTATTTTTTTCATAATAATCACCTTAGAAGAGTTAATATGTTATTCAAAGGACATCATCCAAAGAAGAGACATTGTTTTTAATTAAGTGTTTCTATTTTATTTCTTATTTCATTTGATTTAAATATTCTAGAAACATGATGAAATAATAACTAAAATATCCCAAATATACATAGATTTTATTATGTTAATAACATCACCAGAATCTATCTCTAATTTCATCAAATGGGAAATGAATTATTTATTCATGTGTATGCAGGACTACCACCCCACGAACCAATATATTTTGTTTTCCACCACCGTCTTTCAAGACTAGTTATAATGATGAAATTAATGATTATATATGATATTAATGAAATCTTTATTATTATTAAATAATAATATATCATTTAAATTCTTACCTTTCCATGTACATAAAAATGATAACATTATTCGTGCATACGTATGCACTATCACCTCCATGAAGTGATGTGATTCATTTTTTATAACCACATCACATGAATAATATATATATATATATATATATAAGCATATTTAAATTATTAATATGATAATGATGATATTGTGACCATTATTACAGATAAAATAATAATTACCTTTTTCCATAATTATCATTGAAAAATGGTAATGTTACTCATGTGTATGTACGACCTACCATCTCCATGATTATAACATTTTTCATTTTTCATAATTATATATAAATGGATTTAATTAAAAGTATAATTGATGTATAAAAGTGATTATTATGTCAGGAATATTATTATGAAGATGATGGTCTAATTATACTTTGAAAATTGACATCATACCAAATTCATTTTGTACATATGTATCGAATATCAATAAAACGTCCAACATTAACTTAAATAATTAAGTAATTGTACAACATTATAATAAGAGATATAAAAGGAATAATAAATATTGAAGTTTTCCCAATAAAATAAATAAATAATTTCATTTTATTATTTATAATGATAAATATTTTAAATGACGAGTCACACTCAAGGTAAGGGACTTTCTTTTAAAAACCATCATTTAATGTTCCCTTTTCAACTCTTTTTACAAATTTTAATGGTAATGTTTTTTACTTATACCGTATGATCAGTTTCTTTTGAATTTTTGATGATTTACTAATTTAAATTTTTATTTATAATTTTTCACAGTTATTTCCAAATAATATGGAATAATTTTTATGTGTGTGTTTTCTATATTATAAAAGTAACTTATACAGGAAAAGTGTATTTTGATATCAGAAAGTATATGACTCAAGTTTTGTAAAAAGTTTTCAAGGGTTTAATTGTTGATATATTACGTTGAAATTGTTTGTTATATGTTTATTATATTATAGATCATGATATGAGGGGTTTATCTCTATTATAGATCATGATATGGTAGTTTGTGCCCCATTATAGCTCAAGATATGACGGGTGAGCCCTATTATAGCTCTCCAACGCACTGGGTACTCCAGAGATGGAAGTTGACCATATGATTATTCCATTTATAAGGGTGAATGTAAGAGTGATGTGGAAATGATTTCCCAATGCACTTACATCATTTTTCTAATCATTCTAATGAGTTTTTAAGGAAAGGGTTTTAATTGGTTTTAATGTTTTTACTAGACTAATGATTTTCTTTCATTGTGTCCCTTACTAATATCTTTATGATCACATCACATTTTAAAATATTATTCATGGGGTATAAGGATGGTTAAGATAAATAAGGAATTTATGTTGGATTTTATGGATATTTTTAGGAAAGGGAATCCATTTTTTATATTAAAAGATTTATATTGGAAAAAATGGATACTGTTTTAGTAGTACACACTTTGTATGAATATGGAATGTTATGTATAAAATATGAACTAATTATTAAAAACTATAAACAAAAAATATCCTAGAATGTGTATTATAGTTCAAAAACAATATAATATGTAAATTTTAAGGTAGATTACTTATAGTTTTATCTTGACTTTTTGTTCTGGTACTTTGATGATGTATCATTTGGGTTTTTTACCTATTCGACTTATAATACGATATCTTTTTGGATTTTTCTTCGATAATACTGAATTTTTTATGTTTCTTTTGCGGTTTGTGTATAAAAACAACTTCTAGTTTTATCTTTTATAATGCTAGGTGCTAGTCACCAACCCTTGGGGATTAGGAACGCCATTCGAGCTATGACAGCGTCGACTTGGGTATCAGAGTACTGGGGACTCCAGGCTGGTTCATGACACACCTATCTAAAATGTTATATTTATTTATAAACTTTTTAGGAACATGATAATTCATTCAATTTATATTCCTTTTATTTTTTTTAATATAATATATTTTATTGTTATTTTAATTGAATAAATATTGAGTCAACATTGAATAATTAATTAAAGTAATTATATAATTACTAAAAACTAGAAATAAATTACCATAATGACAATTAATTCATAATTTTAAAAATAATAATTAGTATTAATTAATAACTTTATTTTGTCCCAAAATGAATATATAAGATAATTTTAAAAGTAAGAGAGTGACATTTTATTTTTTTCATTATTTAACAAATTATATAGTTCACATTCATAAAAAAATTAACACATACAAAAATAAATATCGAGACTAAGGTGATAATGGTTTAGATTAATTCATTCAATAATATTGAAGATGAAAAATGGCGTCCTTATCAATTAGTTTTAATCTAAGTTAACCGAATTTACCTTTTTACTATGGTGAGATATTTTTATAGTTTTTACTATTCATTATGACAAAAAATTAAATTGAGATTATTAAATAATATAAATTGAATTGATTAAAAATATTAAATCTATTTTACCAAATTAAATTTCTATAAGTTTCAAAAATTAATTTTATAAGTATCCTAAAAAAAGTGAGGGAAAATGGTTTTTTTGAAAAAAATGCCATTTTACGTCTAAAAGTATTTTTATAAAGATAACATGTATAATGTTGATTCATATGTAATTAATTATATTATTTCTAAATAAAGGATAATTATACCAATTTAGGAACAAATTAAAAATATTATGGTGTTTTTTCAATGAAAATAAATGACCATTTTACAAAATTCGGTATTTTCACCGTTCATTAAAAAATCAATCATTTCAGAAAAATCCCAAAAATTTTTCATAAGAAAATTTTGATATAATGATATAAAAAGTGGTATCATTTTTATTAAAAAAAATTTATATTGGTTCCAAAAATTAATAATTATATTTTTTATAAAAATCAATAAAAACCATTTTTGAAGAAAACATATTTTTGAAGAATAAAATGAATTTACTAAAATTTGAGTGATTATTTACTAATAATTTATATTAAGTAGAAAATTTATATTTATATTATAAATTTTAATCCTTTTTATACCATCCAATTTAATTACATGGTTATAATAGTGATATTTAATTAAGAATATTTCATGGTTTATTTAGGCTCGGCGTTGTGTGTCGTATACACTATCAAACATTGTTTTCTTTTTTTAAAACTCAGGGAGGCATATTTTTTATTTAATTTTATAGGTTTTTAATTGATAATGTGTTATGGGAGTCTCAAAATAGTGATTCTGCCTTTAAAAACGAGTTACATTTGTTTATAACCAATGAAAAAGACAAAACACATGTGTTACCATTATTAATTTTTTTACATGCATTGAGATGCATATGGTGAACACAAACAACATGTTTTGTATATTATTTGAGAATAAACAGGTTATGATTATAAAATTGGAAAAATATTTAGTTTTTTATTTAATATTTTAGAAGAATTATTGACTAATAGAAAACAAAACATACACGTTCTTTATTAGTTATGTGTTTTTTCTTGCATTATAGTCTGTGTTAGAACAATATAAAAAGTTATAAATTTTTGATTTTATAATATTTAAACCAATTTTATGTTTTGGGAGTCTCTAAACTTATATTATGACATTGATAATGTCTTTCACATCAGTTATGGGTAATTATAATTACATAAAAAAATTTATGTGCATGTTAAGAATATTTTCTAACATAACCAAAACCATTCTAGACTTTACCAATGGCTAGTGATTGAGGTTGGGTGGGTATCACATCATACCCAACTTCAATAGATCATGGGTGGGATACTAGTGTTGAGGATATAAGCATGAAAATGATATACATTTCCCTCAAAATAAAAATATGACACACACAACTGCAACTATATATGGTCATCTCAAAATGAGTACATCAATGAATATAAAGCATCTAGAAAAAAGACGCAACAAAAAAAATAATAATAATAATTTCACAATGAAAACTAAAATTCAAACCCACGGATGGTGAAAAATAATCCCATAAAATCTTATGAAACACTAAACACAATATGCACCTGCAAGGTACCCATGAACCTTGCTGATGATATCTATATGCACCATCACCTCCATTGACAACCTATAATAAAAACACAATAAAAACACTAATGATTTTCTATTAGAGAGTATGTAAAAGAAGTCATTAGGATCATCCTAATGTAATATAATTGAATATATCAACATGAAAAAAACATGTTAGTGCAACCAATATAGTGTAAATCAACAAAATACATGATGCCATCCCAGTATCAGGTAAGGTTAAAAACCTAGATCCATCTCAAGATCTCCACTAGTAACCACCATAAAAAAACACCCTTAGAACACTTCATAGAATGTTTAATTTAACAACATAATCCTACAAGTCTATTTTCATCGTAACTCACCATATATATTCACTTGCCAAACAAAAAAGTGTGTGTGTGTGGAACCACCATCGAAACACATCAAGAGGGACCTTTTGAATTACTCCATAATATCCAGTGACATGGTCTAGATCTATATTCCCACCCTCAAACTTAGATGTCAAATCATAATGAGTAGACCCAGGTACACATAAAAAAAACCATCAAAAGGCCATCTTTATGAATATTGGGATTCACTTGATCATAAGACACAAGTGGTGTTCATTCATATCAAGGTAGGTAAATCCATTCTTCTAAATAATAGAAAATGAAATAACCTAAAAAATCAATTTTACACTATTATCACTCAAAAAAATGACATTGACGATTAGCCTTCATCAATACATGAAAATTGAATTGAACCCACCACCTAGTAATCCCCAACACATAGTATGATCAATACTCATGAAAGAACAAACCTCAATATAAAACAACAAGCATATGAAATTGATCGAACCCCCTATTTAGTCATCCTTAAACCAGCACATGATACACATCCTACCAATGAGTCTACCCACAGAATTAAACCCATAACTTGAACATCACTTGATTAACTCTTGATTATCATCTCATAAAAATAATTATAAATACAAAACCCACACTCATCATCAACATAAAAATCATCATAAAAATCATCATCCATATCAAAATCAGTGTTATCATAAACACTATCATTTATATAATCATAGAGACCATCATCATTAATATCATATTTGATACAAGACCACCATATATATCACCCACACCATAAGAGGACACCTAAAATATAATGTAGATATAAAACCGATAGATAATAAACCACCTTATTATCATAGTATCATCACCATATCAAATATTTTAATGTTCAACACCCAGATAAGGCTAATGAAAAATCCATGGAAAGGAAATCCCAATCCTTACCTTTCATGAAATAGGAGACAGGTTAAGGTGATCACATAAACCAATATACCAAGGTATCTCTACGTCTCAAATTGTTTAACATGGATATCAAGAAAAACCAATAAATAAAGAAAATTTTACTACCATCCACCTAGAAATTAATCATACCATGATAAACCCTAGGGTAATCACAAGAAACTATTTTCATCCACATCAATTATCATAAACATGAACCACATCCACAATCAAGACCACAAGGTAGGAACCATTATTCCAATCACATGCCACATCATAACATAATTGTTGAATCAACATGATTTAAATATAAAAAAAATCCATGACACATGTGATTTATTTATACCTATATCATAGTGTATGATATAAGTATGGCACATGGTAGGATATATAATCCACTAAGGCATTTTTTATTCCTTATGGGTATACCATTTGATGAAATGTATTGATATCATATATAACTACCTTATCATGTAATAATTCATGAAAATGGTATTCCATATTCATTATAAATCATATATTATGATTCATATAACATTTATGATTGAATTTGGAAATCAAATGGTAATTGTTAGCCTTCATATATTTTCCACACAAGCTATCACTGTTTAAACTAAATGTTTTATAATATTAAATGTTTGTAGATATATTTGGGAAAATATTATAATGTTTTGTAACCAAATCAATTTACTATTAATGTATGAGTAAATGTATGAACACTTGAAGAGAATACCTAAGGGTTTATAAAAGGAGATGGTTTTATGATAATAGTGTAGTTAGTCCCTACCTTGTTGAAACTATATTTTTTTATGATCACAATAACTAAAAGTGTTTCAAAACTTTTTTTGAGTGAATTTTATTCATATTTATTAAAAATATTAAAATGGATTCATGATACTAAACTAAGTCATCATTAGAATCATAGATGACTCTTTTCTAGATCCTCACTTCCTAGCAGCACTGGCTTTGAAGTAGAAGACTATCAAACAGTTGGTAGGAAGAACACAACCACCGCTAACACTATAAATTCCACTGTCTCCTAGATGGAATTTGTATTGAAAAATTGAGCTAAAATAGTGCTACTAGATAATAAGAGGCTTCAAGAATCTATGTAGTGTATTCTATCCATAATGGTCAAAGAGTATTAATAACTTGGTCTAAAAGCTTAGATTCAACTCATTAAAGAATTGATTCGACCCAAGGATCCTAAAAAACCTATGAAGGATATAAATATACACAAAGGGAGGTTTGGATATCATATGTGACACCTATGAAATCCAATTGTTACTGAACCATTCTTGATCAATACCCAATGAACTTTTGGAAGAGATCCCCAAGAAAAATTCTATTATATAAAGGAAACTAGGATTAAAAATCTATAATCCAGTTTCTATTGAATATTTTATTTAAGAATTTTTATTTTTATTCCTTATTTTAATTATTAAAAGATTTTTTTATACCTAATATATATATATACATCTCCATCTTTCAAATTCTCATAAATCATTAAGATAATGTTATGTGCTTTGTGAATTGTTTATAAAAACATACCACAATATTCTTAATCTTTGTCATTAGGTTCACATCAACATTAAAGTGATGGTTATTGGTTATTAGTTTCCATTAAAACTAATGGTATTATCCACGGTTTTTTTATTAAAACTAAGTTATCCCTTTATTCTTCTTTGGTTCTTGGTTTTTATTAAAACTAATAATTCAATATAACCCTCTCAAAACTTATTGAGGGGAGGAGACGAAGGGGATCATTATTGAGCTATTTTCAAACTCCTTTATCAAAGTATTGCCTTTTATTTTTTTCAATTTATTTTCCTTTATGATTAATGTTTTATTTTCTGCTATTATTTCAATAATTTTATTATTTTTTACTTTAATCAACTGTTTTTTGATAATCACTTTAATATTATAGCATCATTTTTAAAATTATTTTAATGTAAATTCACCCCTATTTATATTTTATTCAAACCTACATTTGGTATTAAATGATTAATATTAAATTAATTTTCTTTTTGAAATTTTTTCAATTTATTCAAAACTTAATTTTATTTCAAAATCTTTTATCAATTTTTCACTAAATGATTTTTGAAATGGAATATTTTTCAAACACCCATAGTGAACCTAAAGGGAAATCTGTGGGTCATGCACCTTATTTTAATGGTTCAAAATATAGTTATTGGAAGCTTTATATTTCAAAAATTATTAGATATATTGGTTATTTGGTATATAAAATTTGTATATATGGTTATATTCTTACTAGTGAAAAATAAGAAAAATGGAAACCCCATGATATTGTTTATTTTGAATTGGATGTTAAAGATATGAATATGTTGCAATATAGATTAGATAAGAATTAATTTAATCATATATCTACGTTAAAAATTGATTATGTAATTTTTAAACTCTATGAATTTACACACAAAGGAACAAATAAATTTAAATATATATGGCTTGAAATGTTAAGATTTTTTCTGAAATATCTTGTATACATAAAAATTAATTTATTACGTGATTTTTTCACCTTTTACTAACATTTATAATGAAAGGAAATATCTTGGTGAGGTTATTACTATAGTATATATATTGAAGAAAATACTTTGGGATTTGTTTAGTACATGGAAAACTATGATGTTATCAATCCAAGAAGTGAAGGACATAAAAAACATGTTGGTCAAGGAGATAATTGGATCTCTCAAGACTTATAAGATCACAATGAAGTGAATATCTATGAAGGAAGATGAAGAATCCAATGAGAGAATTATAATTACATTCAAAACAATTAATGATGACTCTTATAATGAATATTAAATGGATCACCTAGCTAAGAAGACAAATAAATTCATCAAAATAAATAAATCCTACCTAAATTACAAAAAATGTGGATGTTAAAATTAAGAAATAATTAACGTGATTTAAATACAAAATGTAGGGAAACAAAAGGCCATAATTCCCCTTGACCAAAAATGAAAAGTATGGAGAAAATGAATAAAATCATGAAATCCTTGAATGTTTCAACCTAGAGTGAAAGTGATGATTTCTTATCCCCTAGTGAGTCAAATGTTGAAATCCCCAGGTGTCTCATGGCTGAATTTAAGGATAGTAACTAAGTAAAATCTAACCCCTCTTATTCTTCCTCTTGTACTTCATTTAATCATCTGAGAAAAAAATATCTAGAATATACTCCTGATCAAATTTGAGAAGGTTTTTGAAAAACTATCGTAAATGAACAAATAACTCAAAAAAGAGTATAATCAAGCACTTAAAGAAAATGATTATATCACAATTAGAAAATACGAATTATCAAAAAATAAATAAATGAATAGTCAAATGTGAATGATTTATAATCAACTATCAATGATGTAAAATAATATCACATAATATTCACCCATGTAAAATTTAATCTAAATAAAATATTGGGTTTTCAACACTTTGAAAATAATAATTTGGGAATTAGTTTTTCGAATATTGTTTGTTATTCCAAAAAGAATATACTTTTACAAGGAATTTCTAAAAAAAATAATTATTTTAAAAAATATAGGATTCTAATTTATGGATTTAATAGAAAAAACAATAGATATGGTAGAACAAAAAGTATCCATATTTAATCGCATATATCATCCCAAAAATTTCATTCAAAATAAATTTGGGTACCAAAATATCGATCATCAAACAATTTTAGACCCAACTTATGGTTACCAAAACATTAATTTCTTAATTTTATAGGAATATTTATAAATATTAAATCCAAAAAATATACATGGTACATGGATAGTGCATTATTTAAACACATATGTAGTTCCCCTATGAATTTAATCCACCTGAAAAACATTATGGAGGATATGTGACTTTTAGTGACAATTCAAGAAGTGAAATTTCTGATATAGGTATAATCACATTTCTTAATTTTATGATTATAAATGATATTTTATTTGTTTATGGATTAAAACAAAATTTTATAAGAATTATCCTATTTTGAAAAAATTGTTTTAAAATCTCTTTATAAAATAATTATTATAACGTTTTTGACTCAAATAAACATTTATTTACCACTTTAAATTTTAAAATGTTCATATTATCAATTTAAAATATTTTTTTATTAAAATGTTAAATGTATAAGAATTCAAGATAGTGAGTATTTAATTTCATATAGAATCCTTTATCACTCTATCAAACATTAACTCACATGAGATTTACAAAAATATAATTCCAAAAAAATAATGATATTTATAAATCATGAAAGCTCAGTTAGAAAAAAACATATTTTAAACCTAAAAAGAACATAACAACTTATAAATCCCTTGATCTTGATTACCATGATCTTCTTATAACAACTCAAGTCAAAACTATTATTGTAAAATTATATTCCTTTTTTATTGTCGATGATTATACAAGATTCATTTGGGTATTTTTAATAGAATAAAAAATGAGTCTTATAAAGTATTTATAATACATACAAAAAATATAAAAAATGAAAAAGGGAAAAAATCATTTCTATTAAAATAGATCATAAGGGAACAATTGATAATAAATAGTTTGATGAAAATTATTCCTTATAAGGTTATAATCATATTTTTTCCATTCCTATAACGCCTCGAAAAAATGGGGTTATTGAAATATAGAATTAAACTCGAAAATAAATATCAATATACACATTGAATGATTTTAAACTCCTACAAAAAGAACCATTATAAAAATTGGAAAAAAAATTCAAAATCGTGACTTTTTAAAAGTGTTTGTATTTAAATGTTATATTTTTAACACTAAATACATCCTAGGGAAATTTGATCTAAAATACGATGAAGGAATATATCTTGGGTAATAAAACTGAAGTAAATACTACCATGTTTTAATTAAAAGAACCAAAACCATTTAATAATCCATTCATATCAAATTTGATTAAAATATTCATAAATGTTCTCTGAATTTGAATATATTTCAAACAATCTTGATCCTTTCAATTTGAATTATCCACCTTCTCTTAAAGAGCCTATCAAGGATTAATATGTATTCAATACTTCACTTGAATATTTTAAGAAATCTAAATACTTTCCCTTGTAAAATTTTATCAGTGATTTTCAGGTGGTACTCATACTAGAAGTTCTATCGTAAATGAAATTGAGCATCACTCTTTTATTTTTTTCTAGAACCTCAAAAACATGATGATGTTAATAAAGATGAAAATTGTATTTTTACTATGTAAGAAGATCTAAAAATTTCCAATGAAATAATGATTGGACTCTAATTTAAATACATAATGGTCATCATGTTATTGGTATAATATAGATTTTTTAAAATAAATTAGTTGAGAAAGGTAACATCATACGTAATAAATATAGACTCATAGAAGAAAAAATATAATCAAGAATAAGGCATTGATTACAATGAAAACTTCACACCTATTGATTGAATAGATTACATTAGAATAGTTTTGGCATTCACCACCCATCTAAATTTCAAACTTTTTCAAATGGATGTTAAAAGTTATTTTCTAAATGTTATATTTCTAATTTTTTTTGTGGAACAACCACCCATTTTTCAAATTCCGAAGTTTCTAAATTCTATTTTCAACATAACCAAAGATTTATATAGTTTAAAAAAACTCCCTTAGGCTTGGTATTAAATATTAAATAGTTTTATTTTATAAAATGACTTTAAAATGGGAATATATGATTTGAAATTCTTTCTAAAAAATTTCAAATGATATTTTAGTAGTTCAAATCTATATCAGTGATGTAATTTTCGGATAAAAAATGAATCTATTTGTAATTATTTTTAAAATATAATGATAAACTAATTTAAAATGAGTTTAATGGGTTAGTTAAAATTATTTCATTGATTTTAAATATCTTAAAATGAGTATTACACTTTTATAAGCCAAAAATATATACCAATGATTTTTTAAAGTATTTTAGCATGGATCACACTAAGGAAATAAACACACTTATAACTACTTAATATAAGAAAATATTTTCTGAATCTTTTAAATTGATGGACAAAAATATTTATAAAGGTACGATTGAGAGTTTTATTTATAGTATCGGGATACGAACAAACATTATGTTTAGTAGTTGTATTTGTTCCTATTTTCGTTCTAATCCTAAAGAATATCATTTAAAATTTCTTAAAAGAATTTTTTGTTTTTTTTAAAGGTTATAAAAACCATGGTTTATTTTATCCTAAAGAAAAATATTTGAATATTTAAAGACTTTTCAATACCAATTTTGGGGTATGTCAACTATATAGTAAAAGTATATGTGGGACTTGTCACCTTCTTAAACGTTTCTTAATCTCGTGGAGTAGTATAAAGTAAAATTCAGTTGGTCTTTATACAATTAAAGAATAATTTATATCTCATGGAGTTTTTGTATGAAAATTATATAGATGAAACAAACTCTCTTAAATTTTTGGGTAATTTTTTTTCATGTTCCAATTAAATGTGATATTTACTGTTCCATAAACATCTTTAAAAATTGTATTCGACATGAACACACTAATCACATTAATATTAAATACCACTTTTTTAGAGACCACATTCAAAAGGAATATACCATGTTTGAATAGATTAAAAGAGATATTAAATTTGATTATATCTTCACAAAACCCCTTTACTTGTGACATTCTAATTTTAATAAGGGGGAATTAGAAATTGTGTTCTTGTAATTATTTTTCTTATATCTTCTTGTCTATTTTTTTCGTTTAAAATTTTTATTTTTTTAAAATATTTTATTTTAAATAAATATCATGTTAAAATATTTCAAAATTATGTTTTTATGGTCACTTTTTTATCTTATCCATGTTTT
Source organism: Viscum album (assembly GCA_963277665.1). Taxonomy (NCBI): domain Eukaryota; kingdom Viridiplantae; phylum Streptophyta; class Magnoliopsida; order Santalales; family Viscaceae; genus Viscum; species Viscum album. The sequence goes on from OY728158.1 coordinate 60,933,648, forward strand.
ATCTATTACTTATCTAATAATTTTGGTTTATAATCCATTTTTATAATCACAAAGGGAGATTAAAGTCTAATGTATATGGGGGAGAAAAGTAAAATTTTAAATAAAAAAAAGTTTTTGATTGAAATGGAGTAAATCTTTATCATTAAAAAAATTATGATTTATAAAAGTAATGGTGATATAAAAAAGGGATAATATATATTTTAAATGAAAAGTTTTCAAAGGAAGATATATATCTTAATTCAAGTGGGAGATATATGATTTCAAGAAAAATGTATTTCTCAATATTTTTTCTTTTCCTACTTATTAATTCCTCTATTATCTTCACATAATTATTAACATTGTTTTTTATTTTTAATCTGAAATTAGTGAATGAAATCATAAAAAAGGGGGATATTTTTGAACCCGTATTTTGTTTTTATGATTATAATAACTAAATGTGTTTCTAACCTTGTTTTAGTATATTTTAGTCATATGTTTTATAAATATTTAAAGGGATTTGTTAGGCCAAATTAAGGAAACAATAGGAGCATGGATGACTCTTTCCTGGTCCCTCAGTACCAAGAAACACTGACTACTCAGTAGAAGACCACTGACCAACTAGTAGGAAAAATAGAACTGATTACAATATTGTACAACCAACCAACTACCTGATAGAGTCTTGGCAGAGCCATCAATCTATAATAATGCTAATATATAACTGTTGAAATTGGGTGACTAGTCAATAGATTCAATACAAAAGAGTTAAATAAAATTAATTACTTGTTCTAAAAGCTTTGATTCGACCAATTAAAGGATTAAATGGAATCAAGGCCTTCCAACACCTATATTGTCTATAAATAGATAACAAGGGCGGATTGGATCTCATATATATCACCTAAGACAACCAATTTATACTAAATGATTCTTGATCAATTTAGGAACTTCTTAAAGACATCTCCAAGAAAACCATTATTCCCCAATGGAAACCATGTTTTGAGTTCTACAATCTAAAATCTATTACCTCTATTCCTTAATCCTTTTTATTTTGATTCGTTATTATAATTATTAAAGGATATTCTTCTAGATTATCTCTCTATATTTATCTCCCTCACCCTATCCACATCTTTAATACTATTTTAAGTCTTCAATTGAGAGTTGAGTTATTTGTAAAGGGTTTGAAAAAAAACTATCATCTTCTTCATATTCTTCTTTATGTTCTCGCCACCATTAAATTGAGGGTTCTTGGTTCCTAGTTTCCATTAAAACAACGTCTTTTATTTATTTATTCTTGGTTTCTATTAAAACTAAGGGATTCATTTCTTCTTCATTGGTCCTTGGTTTATGTTAAAACCAAAGAAGAAGTATTACCCACTTAATCATTCTTTAGGGGAGGAGACACATGAGATCAATATTGAGCTATTCATCCACCCATTTATCAAAGTGTTCCTTTTAAATTTATATAATTTATTTTATTCTATGATTAAAATTTTAATTTATTCATTTCTCTATTTGATTATTTATCACTTAAATCAATTTATTTCATGAAAGTAACTTTAATTTTATAGCATCATTTTAAAAAAAAATTAAGGGAATTTGAACTTCTTCTGCTTTCCATTTTAATAAAACCTACAGCTTCCTATTGATTATACCTCTCCCAAAATCTATCTTCCTCGTCATTCCCTTTACTATAAGAGATAATAGTATATCATGGTATTGAAGAGGGTCATTTCCATATGATGAGTAATTCATTTCAGACCATGGATATTGTATGTAATAGGGAGTCCTTTTATAACCTCTTAGTGTTATTCATCATGAATATAATGGAAGATGATATTAGTGACATATTTTGTGTAAGGTACACCAGAAAGACCCTCTTTTATAATTTTATATAGTTTCAAGTTTCATGCATGGTAGATCATGGGAATTTGGGTTTTTTATTGTTTATATTTCATTGATTAAGTGTTAATAGTTCTTTAGAAACAAAAAAATGTTAGTAAAACAAGTCATGTTACAAATGAATTCAAAAATATATTTTAAACAAAGAAGAATATATATAATATTATATATAATTAAAAATAATTAAAAATTTGAACAGTGGTTGACCTAATGACATAAGATGTTTTAAGTCGTGATATGGTCATTTCATATGATATATGATGTTATTTGTGATGATACAACATGTTACATTGGTTTTCATTATATCATAGTGTATGATGCATGACATCATATTGGATATCACTATTTAACAGGATAAAAAATTCAATGTATCACCTTAGTTATACAATGAAGATTTTAAGAGAGGACATTCTTACACCAAAGGATGATATCATAATTGAATATTATCAATAATAAAAAACAATAAACAATGAAGTCAATAAAAAAGTATGATATAGTGGATATTGTTAAATACAATACCATGTAAGTCTTAATTTTTCAAAATTTTAAATAATGGATTGAAATAAATAATATATAATTTTTTTATAAATTAAGATATTTTAGGATATTTATTGAATTGATAAAAGTGTTTTAAAATTAATTAATTATATTTTTTTATATTTAATAATTAGGTGTTTTGAAGAATTTAATAAATAAATATTATATAATATTGAATATTAATATTAAATACCTTTTGAAATTATATAGCATGACTTATAATTATAATATAAATGGTTTATAAAGAAATTATAATTATAATTTATAAAATGTTTATAAATTAAAAAAATAAGTCAAAATATAAAGATTTTTATATTATATTATGAATTTTTCATAATATATATTTAATTTGAAATTGTTCAACTTAAAAGGACTAAGATGAGAAATTATTTAAGCCACATCAAAATGATTTATGATTATTTATATGGTCGAGGTTTAAAAAATATTAAATATGTTATATTTTGAATGATTATATAATATATGAGTAGTTTATATATATAATGTTTATAAATATGTTACCATATATTTGTGTAAAAGGATATATAATGGATTATATAAAGGAGTTAATATTATAAGTAAATTTAATGTGTTTATATTTATTAAATTTTGAAACATATATAATGAATGATCAAATTAAAAAGCTTTTATAACTGATTTTTTATAAATTATTCATAAATTTTTATATTTTATATAAATATATAAATGGTTCATTTATTTAATTTAATACGTTATTAATTATTCATTAATATAATGTTTTTTATAAAATTAATGGCTGTATACTTTAATTTTAGTTGTTATATTGATTCTAAAAATTGATCTACATTCATATAAAGAGTTACATGCTAGGTATGATAATTGATTTAGTTTTCTTCTACCTTGAAATCAGATTATACTAGGTTATAATCTTAAATTAAATATTTAATTATGATTTATACTTATTTGGTGTCAGAATTATGATGGAATTAAGGTCTCTCTTGAGTAAAGTATACTTGGGAAGAGGGACTTTGAGTCAGAATGTTCTCTATCCTAGAGGTTTATGCCTTGTTTAAAATACCGAGGCTGGATATTTTTCACTCCAAGAATGATCTTGTGATGATTTTTGATTTCATGTGATTTTAAGTCTTTGAATGAAAGGGTTTCATGTACCTTTTTGTTAGGATTCATTTGGATGCGTATGGATATTATTTTTTTATTTAGGTTAATAACACCAGTTACGAGTTCTATAAAGAGTTACATATCAATATGTTTTGAATATATTCATTTAGTGGATGGAATAATATTCCAAACTGAAAAACTATAATATGCATATATAAAAGAAATAGCATGACATAAAATAGTGATATTAAATCCCATTTAAAATAATGACTATTAGATTCCTTCTAATGTGAACACTTATCAAAACCTCTATCATTCAACTAAGTTAGTTCTATTAAAGAATGGTGCCCTAAAATTATCATGTGTATGGAAAGAATTTAATGAGGTGAACTTAAGATTTATGTGACAAATGTTTAGTTCTTTATTCAGGTTACATTTAACTGAGAGACCCTTAAGAAAGATGTTAGAGGAATGATGTAGAGTTTATCCATATTATAGATCAGAAAAAGAGTTTCATACTCAACTATTCAAGAGTCATATATAATATGATTGGAATTATGAATTATCTAAAAAATTAGTAGTGATATTAACAATAAAATAGACTCATTTCTTATTAAAATATGGATCTTGGCCCACTGATGGATATAATGTATTTTAAAAACTTTCATCATTTTAGGTAGAGTACAATTAACAAATACAAAATTAAATGAGTGTAAATGATAAAAAATATCTGATAAAATCCTTCGTTAGAGATAAAATAACATAATCATCCTCATCTAACTTGAATGTGATATCAATCCTTAAAATATTAAGCTTAATATTAGAAACTCGTTTGAATATTAAAAAATATAATAATTATTATTATATAAGAGATAAAATTTTATGTGTTAGAGCTACACCTTCCCATGTTACTAATTCTTGATGTTGTTCAATAAGAGAATTTAGATGCTTATGAGAATTATAAAATGATTCACTTATGGTTTCAAAATAATTATATGAAAAATTACTTAAACAAATTTTATCTCCACTCATATATTCAATATGATTGTGTATGACTTGGAGATATGGGAGGTTTATTTATGACTTGTTCTAGTTGTAAAATTCATTCCATTGATGTTTTTTGTCAATATAGACAAGTTTAATAAATGTTTAACCAATTTTCCTATATGTATTTAGAATATATAAACTAGATCATGTGATTTCTAGGTTATAGTTCAATATTAATAGTACTATTGGATAAAATTTCAAAACATAAAAAGAAAACTTGGTTGGATAATTCAAAAATGTTTCTTTAGAACAACCAGTCAAGGTTATTGAAACCAAAGGGTAATAATATCACGATCAAAGGGGTAATGATTCTATAAGACGGAATTATTTGACGTACCAAATGGAGTTTATGAAACTCCATAGAAAGTCCAATTTAGGTAATAGTGTTATAGAAATAAATTATTTGTTTTTTATGTTAATAAGATAAAAAATGTATACTTTATAAAGTATGTAAGTATATAGGATTTCAAAGCCAAGGAAAAAATTATAAGACCTTGTAGTTTATATTTAAGTGATGAATAAAGGGTTTTTAATGTTAGATTTAAATTCACAGAAATATACCAAGATCATATGGATCTATGTTAAGGATTTGAATATTCATATCATTTCTATTATATGATAAGAGAAGCTACTTGTTAATAGTGAGTTATTATTAGCAATAAGATATGATATATTCACTATAGATAGATGTAGTTCATCTTATTATATAATATACATTTAGAAGAATATAAGGATAATTTTTTATCTAGGATAAAAGTGTTTTTCCATTTATTAGTTAAAATATGAGATATTTGACCTCACCCCCATCTATGGAATATTTTAAATAATAAAGTCTTATTTTTTACTATAACCATCCAAACACATAAAATACCATATATGATATAGATAGAGTGGTTTGTTTGTGAAATATTTACACTAATAGAAATAAGAGTTATTTCTTAAAAACAATGATGTTTTTGTATCATAGCATGATATTCTAAAGATAATATAGTTTATAAGAGGCTAATGAGAAAATATATATACTTAAGGTAGTTAAAAGATATCAAATATAATATTATTCTAGTTAAAATATAAAGTGAATGTCACTTAATTATCCTAAAAGGTTAGGGTATGTTTCTAAAAGGTTATATTAGTTATCGATACATTTAAAGGAGAAAAAATTGATGGAAATGGTTCCATGAATGATAATGATAGTGATGAACTTATAAAGAGTTATAAGTAGATAATATTAGTTATTAACACCATAAAATTTAATATTGAAAAGTAAAAGAGTTTGAATACTATGTCCAAAGAGTTTAACATTGTTAGTATGATCCCTAAGTCTCACCATTATTCAAACTACATTTATTCATATATGTTACTTTTTGATGATTTTATTTATAAGGTTTTATAATATGGTCACATAGAGATATAATAGGAATTACATAATAGAGTAATACATTTACTAAAACACTAAAATTGCAGTAAACATAAGCATGATATGGTATTATATTATACATGATATGTTGAGATAGATACTTATGTATGTTTTTGTTATGTATTATTAAAGGAGTTTAATACTATAATGTATATCATATTATACAAAATGAATAAGATAATTTAACATTATATCATATTGGTTGTGTATAATCATGAAGTGAAATAATAATTGATCTACCAAAGTATGAATTTGAGTTATCTATAACTGATTTTCATCATAGAGTATTATCGGTTGTGATGAAATGTTATGGTTTTCATGAGTAGGATTCTTATATTAGGAATAAAAATTCTCATGAGGCACAAAAAAAGTTTTTTTTTGTGATGGATGAACTACATAGTATATCATGTGGAATGTAATAGAAAATGTATTTGGTATACTAGGAGTGTATGGTTCATATTTGGATTTCCCCAGTACATAAGGTTAGAAAGATATATATCATGAAAACCTTCATACTTAAATTCCATTCTTTGGGAAGTCCCATGTTTTAGCTAATTAAGGGGTGATTGTTTATGTTGTTGATCACATCGTTAGTTGGAGCTTAACTAAGATGATATTTTTCCTCTCGTATAATGGGTTTGAATTTTGGGCCCTATGTCAAGATAAACTAATGAAGTGTACAAAAATACCTAGATAAGACATACAATGTGATAATATATCTATGATGTATTGAGATTTTCTCATCCATAAAGGTGAATGGCATGTAATGTATTAATTGATCTAGCCAGTATATACCCAGAGAATCAAGAACATATAAGTAGCTATATGATATTCAAATCCTTTGTGTCCTATGGTTACTTAATGTATTAGATAACAGAATCATATAGAAATTCATTCCTATATATGATGTATATGGTGGAAATAAGAATACAGATACCTGTGTTTAATTGAGATCATGCCAAATCCTTTTGTAGATTAACTAACACTGATTCATTTCTAGAGGATGTATTTTGATTATATAAATGGATTTGAGAAATCATATTTATTTTCAAATCTAAAGTTTCATATGGGGTTACACTTAGTGGTTAACTATATGGGGATTGATTTCTACTCAAATATATCCTCTAAAAGTGTTTTAGAGTTTATCCAATAGGATTGTTGGATGGGTATTCAAAAAGGTATTTTATATGACGTGATACAGGGTGATGTTGATGATACATTTGTAAAAGTTTTTTGGAAGATATCTAATTTTTTTTGGATATGATTACATAAGATATTGTATATGATATTATATAAGTTTAAATGGATCAATGTTTTTGAGTATTTATTGCAAGTGGGAGGTTGATGGAATTATGACCTAAATCCATGGTACATATGATGTATTTATAGTTATATCATAATGTACGATGTAACCATGTCATATGAAATGATAAATAAGATAATAAGGACTGTTTTATGTAGTATGGGTATATCCTTTTATATGATATATTGATATTATATATCATTTCCTCGGCATGTCATAATCTACGATAGAGTTATATCATAAGCATTGTAAATTGTATAGTTTGATTCATATATCACATAAGATTGATCATTGTAATCAAAAATTAACTGTTAACATGCAAACTTTTCCCATATAATCTATCATTGACTAAACTAAACATTTCTTGAGATTAAATGTTGGGAGAGTGATTTGGTCAATGTTTAAAAAGGGTTTAAATCAAATGGATTTTTTCGTAACATGTTATTAAATTCATGAAAACTTGAGGAATATCTCAAATGGAATATAAAATGTTGATTTTATATGATAATGATGTGGTTGGTCCCTACATTCCTACCAATTTTCCCTCTCCTTGGATCTTTCTTCTTCATATTTTCCTTTCCCCATCGAGAGACCTAGCATATTGTGTGATTGAGGTGGGTCTTTCCCATATGATGGGTGATTCATTTCTTCCTGTGGATACATCATAGAAGAAAGAGTCCTATGAATACCTCTCAATGTTATTCATTAAGCATACAATGGAAGATATTAGTATTGGAATCTTCATTGTAAGGAACAAAAGATAGTTTTTCATTTATAGTTTTACATGGATTTATGTTTCATTCATAGTAGATCATATGAATTTCAATTTATTGTTGTTTATATCATCTTGATTAATTTTTAATTGATCATTAGAATCCAAACTATGGTATTAGATAAATCCCTATTTCAAATGAATTTTAAAATCATGTTTTAAATAAAGAAAAACAGATATCGTATTACATGTTGTTAATAATGACTAAATTTTTTAACTATTGTTGGCCTTAAAACATAAGATAATGTGGGTTGCGATTGATCTAGCCATACAATATAGGATATAGCAGGTGTAGAGAACCATACTTAAATATTTTATAATTACATGGTTGATATAAAATATCACATTAATTAAAATATTATAACCTTTTAGGTTTATATTTTTACAGTATTTGGAAACCCCTAACAATATAAAAACCACACTTCCACTTGGTGTACATTTTTCCTATATAAACTAGTTCTTAAAATGATAAATTTTCTTTAATCAATACAAATATAAATAACCTGAAATTGAATTTTCTATTATTAATTCTCATACATAAATGTTCTAAAATCATTTTATTACTTGGGATTAGAAAATAAATCCCAACAAGGGGTATACGAAGAAATAAAACTCATTAATACATTGAATAAACATGAAAATCCATAAAAAATTTCACATTTATATAAAATTTTTGAACGTATAAAACACATCATCACTCCTAAAATTAGATTCTTATTAAAAATAATTCCATAAAAAATAATAAAAGAAAAATAATAATCATGAATTTTACTTGGGATATCATATTCATAACAACTCTTACAATCACCATTATAGAGGAACAACCTATTTGGTTATTTCTAACATATTTTCTCTAGAGAATAAATTATTAACCAATCCATTGGATGGCTATATCGGATCAACCAATCATCACATATAATTTACAAGAACCATAACACGAATAAAATACAAAAATCTGGAATTTCACCATAAAACTCACAAAAATATACTTTTCAACCCATAATCACAAGTATTTTTAGTTAACCTATAAAAATAATAACGAAAACCCATTACAATTTTAACAAAAAAAATTTCATAGAAAATATTTTTATATAATAATGAGAATTTAAATTACTTATAAAACCATGAAAACATAGAGGGGAATATTTTTAAATAAAACCAAATAAGATGAAAAGAAAAAATGATCAGGTAGAAAACATTCTAAATGATACCCCTTTTACACTTTTATAAAGAACGATTCATATATAAAACATTAAAATATATTTCGTTCATTCAATAGTAAAGAAAATAAAATACCATAGAAAATTAACTTAAGTAATAAAATAAGTATAAATTATAACATTTATACCATAAATTAAAAAAATATTAACATAGAGGAGAATATGCTTCAAAAAAACTTCAAAATATATAATGGTTATAAATAAAAACCCCTTACCTTAATTTCAAACTCACCAAGTACATACACTAACCTATTAAATAATTAAACTTTATTAATTACTTAATTTATTAAGAAAATTTTTCATGTTAATAACCTTATTATTATTCTTTTTTAATTTAATTCATTATTATGTTTAATTTATATACCAATTTTTTATTATTTATGTTGGTCATTATCTGATTGTTCAGTTCATAACATTCAAAAATGATGTAGTAAAATGGTAATGACCAAATATATTTTGATATGGGTTTCATAAGATCTATAATTATCGATATATTTTTTTCCACATCATTATATAACCAAATAAGTTCAATTGGTCTTAAAATATTAATTATCAAGCGAATATTTCTTGAAAATCTTTTTTTTATGGTTATATATGACTGTGATTGTTTACCTTTAATTCCATTACTATGAGAGATATTTTACCATTCCAAAATTAAAACCATGAAATTAATTACATATTAGTGTTATATTCATTTATAAATTCATTTTTTATAATATCCATGGTATAAATAAGTACATGAAAACATAATCATCCACTTAGGTATTGTATAACCACCATAGTGAGCGATGTTATTCAAAAGAGTTTAAAAGAAGAAAAAAGCCAATGAATATTTGATATTTATAAAAAAATTATAAATAATATAATATATTAACTTTTTTAAATATTAAATATGTTTTTAAAAATATTATAATTGAAATAAAAAGACCTCATTTTTTATAAACTATATTTTGACGTAACAACGACTTATGAAAATGAGTTCAGTGAGGGGTTATGGTCATATTTCATCATTTATTGATGAAAAATATTTAAATACCGTGGGAATAGAAATAGTTTATAAAAATAAGAAAATTTAAAAATATTTTAAGATAAATTATTTTAAATAAGAAAGGAAAAAGAGACTCGGAAGCTCTTACCTTGCTCGTCGAACCATCTCCTTTGAATTGTGTCCAAAGCCATCAGAGAATGGAATTTTGTAAAGGATACCACCCAATAAATGTAGTATGGAAATTGTAGATAGGTATTATGGTAGAATATATATATAACCAATATTTATATTTGTTCTGTAAAGGATGGAATGAGTCTACATTTATTGGAATAGTTCAATAATGTTTTCCCAAATATTCGGTCTTTTAGGGCCAAGAGTGTAATATTGAAATGGAAAGTAGGTCAAAAATGGAAAATAGATGAAATTATTGACCATTAAAAATCCACATGATTAAAGATAAGATTTAATGACTTTTTCTATCCATTTATAAATTATTTTTTAATAATAAAAACCAATAAAAGCCATTTTTAAGGAAATTCTCATAATTTGATTTAAGAAACATCTAGATAACTATGGAATGGAATTTTAATCATTTAAATAATTAAATACCTATAATTTGTTTCATTAAAATTATGTGAAACACTATAATTCATCTCAATATTATGATTTTAAATATTTTTAAAACCATTTACTTTGACTTTTATTTTACTTTCACATACACCACATTAATTCTGCATAATCATTTTAGGTAATTATCATGTAATTTAATATTTAATATAAATTAAAAACATAAATATACTTTATTATTAATCAATATCATAATATAAAGACCTTAAAAAATAATTTATTCTCATTTATATAATGATAAAATTTTAATGATAAGAATCCAGACTTTTCTTATCATACACAAGAACTAGGTAATCATTTTGATGATTATATTGTTTTATAAATATAAAATACAAAAATATATATTCAAATAATTTATTAGTCATAATATGAATCCTTTATGTCTATAATAACCTTATCCCATCTTATATATTATCATAAAACACCAACATTGACTTTTCTTATGTTACACAAGAATTCCAACAACATTGATAATTGTTTTTCATATTTATCATGACATAAAAATTAATTTATATTAATTGAAAACTATATATATAAATACATGTGTGTGTGTATTTTTGTGAGTGAAATTTTGAGTATATAATAAAGTAAGTTACATTACCTATGTTTCATAATTTTTTCCATATTTATATCATGATGATGTCATAAAAAATACAGTATTTGTAAATACTGTATTTTTAACCATTCACCAAAAATCTACTTTCTTAGAATATACCAAAAATTCCAACTAAGATATTTTCATCATTATGACATAAATAATGAATTCCATTTTATGAAATTTAATTTATAAAATTTAGAAATTTAATTTTTAATTAAAACTATATAGTACATGGAAATGCAATTTACAATGAATAAAAAATATTTCTTTCAAATAATAAATTATATTATTTCTCAATAACATAACAAAATTATTTATAATATTATAATAATAATTAATATCAATATGAATCAATAAAATTATTATTAAAAAAATAAAATTAATTTCCTAATAAAAATACATGGGACATCACATTCTACCCCCTTAAAAAAATTACATCCACAAAGTTTTTACTAAGTGGGAAATGGTTGAGAATAATTTTCCTCTATAGCTTCTTTAGGTTACCATGTTTCATCCTTAATCATATTATTATTACATACAACTTTATCAAGGCAGGTCACCTTATTTTAGAACACTTTCTCTATTCAATCAAGAATCAAAATTGGTTTTTCATGGCCTTCATAGCCTGACACTGAGGGGGAATATTATTTTTAATGGATATGCCCTTTATCTTCACCATTTTAGACCCCCATAGTCATTTAAGCCCAAAATAATTCTTTTTCCCTTTAATTTACTCTTCTTTCTCTTTCAATAAAAATTTTCATGATGATGATGAAAACTGGTTTTCCCTCATAAGATAGATTTTCCTCCAACTGTACTACTTCATGTCTCAATACAAGAAATGCATCAGGTGCATATTTCTTTAATAAAGAAACATGAAACATATTATGCACCTCAGATAATCATTTATGTGAGTCTACTCAATAATCCAATGATCCAACCTTTTCTAGGATTTCATATGGACTAATAAATATAGGGCATAAAATATCTTTCGTACCAAAAAACATTATATCATTGAATAGGGATATTTTATGAAAAAGAAAATATACCACCTAAAATTAAATATATTAAGTTTGATTATCTATAGAACTATTTTCCCTACTTTTAGATGCTTTCAAATGACATTGAATAAATTTCACCTTTTCAATGATCACACTCACAAACTTAATACCCAAAAACATACTCTCACCAACTTCATCCCAGAAAGCTACAATTTAAAAACATTTTCCATATAATTATTCAAAAGGTGTAATTTATATTCTTGAATGAAAACTATTATTATAATAAAATTCAACCAAATAAATGTGTTAGTCCCAACCACTATGATAATCTAATGAACAAGATCAAAGAATATCCTACAATGTTTGAATTATCTTCACCAATTATCTATCAGTTTGAGGATGAAAGGTTTTATTGAAACTTAATTAAAAAAAAATTAATTTAAAGTCATTTAAAAAAATTCGATGTAATCTTTGGATCATGACCATATATAAAAAATCAGGGTACAACCATGAAAGTGGCACAAAAACAAGGAATAAAATTACATTAAAGAGGTACTACATTTAATTTAAACATCTCTTTAAGATATAATCTAGAAAGTTCTTCCAAAGACACTTTATCTTGAATATGAAGAAAATGAGAATATTTAGTCAAATGGTCAATAATAAACCATATCAAATTTTTACATTGAGATATATTTTGTAATCCCATGAAATAATACATGGATGTATAGTTCCATTTCTATTCTGGAATTAATAACTATTAAAGAATTTATTTCATAATTTTTTGAGATATCACATGTTGTCATATAAAACATATCAATGTAAAATAAAAAATATTTTTCTTCATTCCTCCCCACCAAAAACATTCCAAAATATCTCTATATGTATTTTTTATACTTGGATTAATAGAACATGGGGAGATATGAGACTCACATAATAAATATATTTTAATTTGGGAGTCATCTGGTACACACAACCACATTCCAAGTCTTATAACACTTTTTTTATCAATATTAAACTTATATAACTCACATTTATTAATTTTAATTTCTCTTATAATCCATGATCTTATTTATGAGTACAATTTATTCTTTATAAAAAGGATGATTTTACTATTAATTGAAAAAAAAAAGATAAAAGGTTTTTTCACTCCTAATTTCAAATATAATCTCTATCAAATAATAAACTAATGGATGGAACTAAATATGTACCATGGTTAATGATGTATTATAATTTTATATTAATGCATCCACTACCTTATTTTCTTTTCTTGTATGATAATAAATTTTGATATCATAATCATTTATCAGTCACAATCACCGTATTTTCCTAATATTTAACTCTTTTTTCATGAATATATACTTCAATATTTTATGATACATATATATATATATATATATATCACACCATTCCCATTATCAATAATGTTTTTAAATTTTTAATAAAAAATTACTATTGTATGATTAACGTATTGTGTTTAATGATTTTTCTAATGGAGTTTCAACTATCACAATGCATAAGAAATTTCCAGATCATTTTTCATTAAAACATAAACAATAAAATTTGATGAAGCATCACTATAAATAAAAAATTTTCATTTAATGGTGGTAAGGATAATACCTTAGCATTAACTAATCTTTTTTTAATTCTTAAAAACATTTTTCACATTCATTTATCTAAATTAACTTAACAACCTTTAATGTTAACATAGTTAATGAACTATATGACCATAATTTGTTTTTTAAAATCACCAATAATAATCCATTAATTCTATAAATCTATAAATATATATGATATTAGTTGGTGTTTTCCATTATTACACCACTTTATTTTTAGCAGGATCCACTATTATACCATCTTTAGTTACAATATGCCCAATGATTTAAGTGTCTTATAACTAAAATATTTATTTACTAAATTTTTCATATAACATATTTTCTCCTAATGTTGGAGAATAATTCTCAAGTTATTCTTATAATCCTCATAAATTTTAGAAGATATAATAATATCATCATTGAACACCAGTAAAAATTAATCCAAATATTCTCTAAATAATATATTAATTAAATATATAAATATATAAAATGCATTTATTAACCCATATGGAATAACAAAAAACTCAAATGGTCTATAATTCATTTGAAACATTTTCATAGGAATATATTTTTTTACCTTCAACCAATGATATCAAGAATTGATGTAAATATTTGAAAAGTACTTATCTCCATGGAGTAGATAAAAAAATTCATCAATATGAGGTAAATGATACTTATTATTAATAGTAAAATTATTTTGTTATTTATAATCAATGAAAACCCTCATAAAACATAATTTATTTAACAAATAAAATTGGATCCATCTATGGTGTAGTTTTATTACGAATGAAGTATTTATTAAGAAATTCTTACAGTTGATTTTTTTATTTCTAGTAGATCTAGTGGAGTTTTTAGAAAAGGTTATTTTGAAATAATCTCAACATATAACCTTCACCTCAATATTTTATAAATATATCAGCTTCTTGATATGGTATCACTTGTATGAACTCATTATTTAATAAAAAACTAATTCAAAAAATTAAATATAGCTATATTTTTCATGCCATATTTATTATCATGATAACCATAAATCCAATATATACCCAAAATAACAACAAATTATAGTATTGGTAAGTTAATAATATTTTCAAGAAAAACAATACCATATATATTTACAGGAATATACCTATAAATCCTTCATTTGACTTAGTATAATGCTCAATATGGGGGGGTGTATTCAGCTTCCAAGATAAAATTTATATTTTAAAAATTATAAATTTTAAATCCCCTTAATTAAGTAAACAATCTACTTCACAAATATAGTATGTATATATAATTTGATACTTTAAAATAGATTCTCAAGGGAATTATCAAAACCTATTTAATACAATTTTGATAACATTAAATTCTAAAATAGATTTACTCACTGAAAACAATATATCTATTTCTTATAAATGTATGCTAACAGAGTTTTAGTTTTAAAAATATATTATTTTAAGAACACTTAGTGAAAATGGAGAAATAAATAAAGGATTAGAATCACATAGTGAAATTAAATAATAGTTTATCTCAAATATAGACCCTACTTCTCTCCACTTGATAGTAAGTCACTTCTAAGAAAGTTTATTAAAACTTAATAAACATATCCACAAACTGGATTGGGTTTTACATATATAGATATACTTAATGTAGTCAATGATATAAAAAGTATCTTATATAGTTATTCATGGTAAAAAATGAGAATAAATTAGAGGATATAGTATCATAGTACTCATTTTTATAGTATAAGAAAAGTGTCAATAGATATAAAAGAAAATAGGGAGAGCTAAAAAAAGGTTAAGAGGTTTTATGAAACTTAATATCTAATTGACATCAGTTGATCAACAAGGATATTTTTTTATGATTATTCAGTGAACATCAAAGTGAGTGTTGAATAAAATATAGACTTCTTCCTATTTTTTTTCAAATTCATCTACCAGAGAGAGTATTGCGGTGAAAGATAAAGCACACACAATGATTATAGAAAATCACAACTAGTTTATCTTTATGAATATGACATACATCCTTTTATATTGTAGAATTTCTTCTCAAAGTATCCATTAATGGATAATCATTATCAGATCTAGGGGGTCCATGGGTCTTGTCAGTTCTGGTTGAGAGTGTTTTTGGACCCAAACTAACCTGACTTGTGGTGTTTGGGATACATGATGCATGGAAAATCGACACGACCCAACCTAACCCATTGTGGTTAGGGTCCTATTAGCCTGGGTTGAGCAGGTTATATGTGCATATATCCACCCCAAATCTATGGATCCAGATCATTCATAGAATGAAGGATCAATAATTAGGGGTTCATACCTTATGTGAAGGACATAATGAGGATATCACATAAGATGTATTTTATTTTAAAAGAAAAATTGAAATACCCACTATTTACAACACTTAAAACAAAAAAAATCATTGGGGTACTACTGGAGAAAAAGAGAATTCCAACAGAATATGATGAGGGATACATCCTTAATTAGATAAATTCACTTAATTTTTATTTCATTAAATATGATTTTTAAACTATTTGCACTCACTATTATAGTGCAAAATGAGATTTAGTGATGCATTACTTGGTTGAAGAAGAATAATAAGATTATATTAAAGAGGTACCAAGTATGGAAAAAAGATGTAAGAACCTAAGATAAAGGTTTTTCCACTGAGGAAGAGATGGTGGAAGGATATTGTTATAAAATAATGGAATAATCAGGGAAATGTAATACAAAAGAACAGTCATTAAAAACAAAAAATGGTATTAATTGTATTTAATTGTTGTATTAATGAGTTGGGAAATTTTTTTGATTCTCTTAGTGAAGAAGTTGTTACTCTAATGAAAAATATTAAGCTAAATTAAAGAGGTATAAGGAGCTATAAAAATTGTTTCGATGATCAAAGACCTAATGTTATGGGTAATAATTTTGAAGGAGAATAATATAAAACAAAGACAACAAGATCAACAGAAACAGAAAAGAAAAATATCAGAGAAAATTATAATAATGAATCACTGAGAGTTATCTAAAAATATAAGTAAGGAAGTGAAATGAAAATAATAACTCTATCCTAGAAAATCATACATGGATAGAATAATTCGCTTAAAAACATAGATGAACAATAATTTTTCCATGAAAAAATTTTACTTGAGGGAGTATGTAGCCAACTAGAATACATTATTGAGAAATTTAATGTGAGATGTCATTTTTGTATGAAACCAATGATCTATATTTGGATCAGTTACTCCCCTTTCTCCTCTTATTGTGTTGCAGATGAAACCATGTAACACAATCTTACCCACATTTCCTTTTATCTCTCTTGAGAAAATATAGGAGTCAAAAGAAACATTCCTTGAATCTAAATAGCGTTAGCTTATATAATCAGCAATAGATATCAGTTTTGGATCAAAGAAGATAATTCACATGAAAATGAGTAGTTTAAAAAATTAGAACATGTTATCACTCAGTCAAAAGAAATCAGTATGGTAAAAATATTGTTTTTAATTTCAAAATATGGCCAAATATATATTTTTAATAAGGAATTGAAAAAAAATAATTTCTTTTTTGAATTTCCTAAATTTTTTTTGTTACACTCTGAAATTTAAATCATACACAACAAAACTTAACAAATAACCTATTTAGAGAATTAAATTAAATAATTACCCAATTTATGTTATAAAATTGATAATTACATAATAAATAAATAAATTTAAATAAATGAATAAAACTCATTCATCAATTTATTTGATAATAGATATTCTTAAATAGTTCATCATGGTTTTAAAATGATTATTTAAAATAAGACTCAAATGATCTTACTTCTTTAAAATAAATTCAGATTTAATTTAGATGATTAAAATAATAGTCTAAGACTAAAAAAGAAGGGTTTTTCAAGAGAGTGATATTGAAAGGTGTTACTTGAAATATATTATGGAGTGAAGGAGGAAAATTAACCACTCACTAACATGTATAATCAATTTTGAATTCCAAGAAACAATTTATCAGGGGTTTTAATCCATAAAAATTATGTTCTGCTCAAAATAGAGACCATACTCCCACAATTATTTTCACAATTGTCTCTAATGTCGATTCCAAGGTGGAGGATGCATTTTAACAATAAAATTTCCAAAGTATTTTCAGTTTTAGCATTAAATGGTTCATGCGACGGAGTCATAATCAGCTTTGAATAAAAACACAATATGAACATGCAAGAATTTGAATTAATGTTTAAATCTATATTCAATAATTGAAAAATTTAAGCATGAAAATCACCTAATTAATTACACAACCAATAAGCATCAATGAGAAAAAATAGAATGAACCAGTTAGAAGAATAACAGGTCGATCATGAATAACATAAAGCATAAAATGTTATAGTCTAATTTAGAATCAAAATTAACTTTAAAGAAAAAACTTATATTTAACAAAATATCATAAGAGGATCATCACAACTCAATCATATTTGTTTCATAATGTAAATGATTTAGTGAATTCTAAAAATAATATAGATTGAACATGCATAGTAATTCTATTTATATTGCATGTAATCAAATTTATTTTGAGAAATTGTTATGCTATAAATATATTAATAAAACCTCACAAAACATTTCAATTCATAGGAATTATTTTTAAGATCAGAATTTATTATAATTATAACTATGACGAATGAAAAAATAAAGGTAAAATTATAATTTCCCATGGAAATTCTCAGTGCACAAAACTTTCAATTGGTGAGCTAATATGACCCAGTAAAAAGCTACCATATGAAATGTATGCAACTAAGAATTTATAAAAATATCAGAAATTTATACGTTAATGAAGAGTGATGCATCATCCCTACTTATTCTATTTTATATAGTGAGGTTTTCATCATGAATTGTGGATGATGGAACATCTTAAAATCAAAATAGAAGAAAGAACAACTCTGTTTTTTTATTTTTCAAATATATGTTTATAATTGACAAATTTAAAATGATAAAAAATCATAATATATTTAATTGTACCTCAATCAATTAATTCAACTTCTTCTAATTTCTTTTTAATTTAAATTATATTAGACTTTATAAAATAATTTTGAGAGAAAATTAATGCCTTAAATTTTTTGGATTCAGAAAACTGTAAAATGGATCATGGAATCATCCTACTATACTAAATACTGTAAAAGGGATCATGGAATCATCATTAAAAGTCATTTTATAGAAATCCCAAACATATTCTAATTTATATTGTGTATCAGTAAAAACGGACAAAAAATAATAGAGAATTAAAATTGGAACCAATACCCCAATACTTTTCCAACATCACCTTAATTGTAATAACCAATTAACACACAATAATATCAATACTCTTCATCCATTTTTTAATTTATATATATATCACAAAGCGTATGAAAGAAAGTGAGAAACTTCACACGCATAGAACTAGAAAATTCAACAATTATTTTATAAAATATATTTATTATCTTAAAAATACATGAGCACATGCCCAATAATATGCTATAGGAGACCCAACTTCATAGATAAGAGCACTCCTAAAACTTTAATCCTCCCCATGACGAATAAAAACATTATAATACTTCAATAAAACATCCAACATAAAGTAAAAATAATTACAACTAATAGGAATATCAATATTTTTGTTCTATTTTTCTAGGAATTTGTAACTCCTTATAAATGCTCTCAAAATGATCCAATATAAAAGGTGAACTTCCCACAAAATTATAGGAAACTATGATTCTATAAATTAATATTGATACATACATTATCTCATCACTAAAAATAAGGTTTAAAATATGCGCACATCATCTCATATGCATATAATATCCTTTAAGAATAGACCCATTCCAATCACTAACCCTCCTTGTCAAATAATTGATCTCTGTATTATTAGAACTAACATTGTCCATGAAAACAATATTAATACATAAAATCCCCCATTGTTTCACTATAAGTTATAATACTTGGCCTAATTTTTTTATCATTTATGATCTGTTATAAGAAAAAACCTAATTATTTTTTTAAGATCTAATTATAATCAATAAAATGAGTAGTCACACACATATAATTATGTTTCTAAATTGTAGATCATGTTTCAGTGGTATTACATACCATATGAAATAACATGTCAAACATATCATTAATTGTTTGTTTCTCAGTTAAATATAACTACAATAAATCTATATCAAATATTTTTCTTGATAGAACTTGAAATTGAGGTTAAACAACTTCAGTAAAGTCTCTAAATCCTTTATTCTAAAAATATTTAAATGATAACTCATCAATGATTATCATTTTATAATGATATATTCTGTAATCGTCTTGATTAAAATGAGTTATTAAAATTTTAACCACCCATCACCCTCATCTTCAAATTTCATTCTAATACCAATAATTATATTACTTTGAATAAGACATTTTGAGGTTTTTTGTTTCACCCTATCAAATTACTATTCAAATTAATAGTTTTACATTCAACAAAAGTGAAAGAATATTCTTTACCGCAATAATGACAAAAAACCCTTCCACTATTCTTTTGAAAATGATCCCAATATTGAGAAATTCTTGAAGCAAGTTCTTTAGGAATTTTTACCTTTTTATGATATCTCTCTGCCTTAGTTTCTTCAATGGATTTTCCACTACTACCCCCTCCTATTTCTATAATTTAATGGGTAGTTAGAGTATACCCCATCTAAATTTTAGTTCTTATAGTAGATGTATGATTAAAAATACTTGGTGTACCATGTTCCATGACTGGCTATCTATCTAGGTCGGATGTCTACAAAATAATCCCACCAATAACCCACTAGAAAGTCTCTATCTATGATGCGCCTCTGGTAGAAGATGAAGAACTTTATTTTGAGTAATGGGGGGGGAATAATCAACATGACAAAAGTATCTATGGAGGAAGATAAGAATAAATAAAATGATAAAAAATAAAAAGCTATGTACTTACCCGATCACACGCATGACCCCAGGAGGAGTAGGAGAAGGTAAGGATGCAGGGGAGGAGGGAAGATCTATCTTGGTAGGTGAATTAACCATAGTATGAAAGGAAGTGTGAGAGGAGGAAAGAGGAGAATCAAGGAGTATGGTTTTCTCATGATGCAAGGATAAGAGGAGAAGAGTCAATGAGCAGGGTGTTTATATTGACCCAGGCTTTACATAATGGATATTACATCATTTTAAATGAATATTCATTATATTACAAAAAAAACATGCCCGAGGATCAAAATAGTTTAGTGTGTATGGAAAATTAGAAACAAAATATACCATCTTGGTGAAATATATTCAACATATACTATAGATAACTCCACCATTAGTACTTATACCTAAAACCGTTCTTCATAACATGGGGAAAAGAATCATAAGAAAGTGGTGAGCTCAAAATCTTAGTAAGGGTAAAAAAAGAAAATGTGTAAGCATAACATGAACCAATGGGTATGGAACTTGAGAATAACATTTGAAGTTTATACCCTGTATATTTAAGATCATTATAAATATTAGCAGTTCATAAGACATGGATCATATTAAAATTAAGATCATAATTCATGAAATAATAACATAGGAATAAAACATATAATGTGGCATGCACATTGGTTTATAACGTTGTTAACATGTATAAAAAGAAATTTTCTCACTTATTAAGTTAAGTACATAAAATCCGGACCCTGAATAAACTTATGGAAATGTAACCAGTTCCATGCATAACATTGTTAACATGTAATCAGGTTCACACATAACCTTATGGACATGAAACTAGGTCCATGTATAACATTATGAATACACAACAAGGTTCACTCATAACATTGTGAACATGAAATCCGGTTCATGCATAAACATATGGACATGTAACCAGGTCCATGAACAACATTGTAAAAATGTAATCAGGTTCACACATAACATTGTGAACAAGAAATCAGGTTCATTTTTCGTATATATACTCATGATTCTTCCATCATTACCCAATGAATTGAAGGAAGATATATATCCAACCCAATTCATAACAAAAGCATACATACGAGTGCCACAAGATTATAAACAATAAACATATTGTAACCCATAAAAAGAGATAGTAATAATGAAAATTTAATCACATCATAACCTATGTAAAATAGTTTGGTCTCATAATCACCTCCCATGAAAAGAAGCAGGTTTCAATAGAATATAAAATGTGAGAAATATACTTGTTTCATAAAGATCATACCATCAAATCATTAACCATTTATAAAAATAATATGAATGGAATCATTAAAGAATTTTTATATAAAAGAATTAGTAACACTAATTAATTTAATATTATATGGGAAATAATTTGGAAATATATTTTGAAAACTCTTCCTCAAGAAAATATCCTTTCTTCTTTGAAAAATTACCTTTTAAAACATAAAACCTTTTGAAAACAGTTTCCTTGAAAATAAACATGAAAACTAGTAAATAACATCTTGAAATCATTTGGGTAATATTTTTCTTTGAATACATATAAATAATTATGGAAAAAATTAAAACATTTCTTATACATAAAACATTCTTGAAAACCTTTATTTGAAGATAACTTTGAAATATTTTAATGAAAGCATTGAAAAACTATAAAAAATTTATGAAGATAATTCCATTGAAAAACAATTTTAAAATCAATAATTGTACAGAATATTAAGAAATCATTTTTTCTTTAAATTAAACTTGTAAATGTACAATTTAAGCATCAAGGAAATAATGGTCTCAATGGTTGTAAGTCCGTACGTGTAAAACATTTCTTTTTTACGTTAAAAGTTCCTGAAAGTGCTTTAAAATGAAAAAAAAAGATTCCTTATAAGACCATATAATGTAAAACATGGGTAAAAATGTACTTTAATATCATATGATAAACGTAAAACGTTTTTGAGATAATTTTTTAAATCATGGTCTGGAAAGAACACAGATTTCTGACTAAAAGTATAAATAAAGTTAGTTTTTCATTAAAACATTTTTTTTGTTATTCTAAGTACCTAAGTGTGAATAAATTGTACTAATAAATGAATATATAATTGAAAAAAATTATAATATAATACATGGGTGTTCTTGAGAGGTGGATCTTGTGATTTCATCAATTGAAGCATAATCATAAACAATCTCGATAAACAATGAGATTGTTGCAATAGACTCTTAACACTTCGTAACTTAAAATCATACTACCTATGTGAGTAAATGAAATTTCATGAGGCTTATATTTTCATGAATACAAAAAGATTCATGATATATCATTTAAAAGGGAATTGTATACACCACATTATAAAATTGGGTGGTCAATATGGCATGTATCTCACGAAAATAAAATGTGAGATGAAATTCCATTACCTTGTGTCTTGAATCTCATCGTACTCATTGAAAACTCATGTATTATAAATGTAAGTTTATTATAAATATTTTATATAACCATATTATTATATTTAATATCAAATATGGTTTTATTATGACTTTATATTACCCACATGTTAACAATTCTATGTTAAGGTTTCACTTAGGGTAACATCTGCTTTGAACTTCGCATCTGTCTTAATTTGTTATATATTTGGTCTTTATACATATATAATTACTTAATGAATGTAAAACATGATATAAATACAATTTATATTCATTAATATTTTTATTATAATAATTTATATATTATATAAGTATGAAATGGAATACAACGTTCATCGAGATGGTAGGTCGTACGTACGCATGAACGTTGTTTCAATTTTACGGTCATATAGAAGTAAAGATATAAAATGGAATATATTTATATATATAATTATTTTAGTTGCATTATTATATCATATATATTCACTAAAATCATTCTTTATACTTCCCATGTAATGTGGGATTAAATCACATCGCTTTGAGGGGGTGGTAGTACACACTTCTTCAAACGAAATTATCATATTTACACCAAATAAAAAGAATAAAGTTATGTGTTTTAAAAAAAATTAAAAAATATTTAATACATAATAAATAAAACATATTAAAAATATAAATAGTGTTTCCATCATAATTTTAACCATGAGAGGCGGTAAAGTAAAAACGAACAATCATAATTTCGTTGGGCGGTAGTTCATTGTACATGTAAATAATATGTTCATTACCCATTAGATGGAAGTGTGTGTATGTATAGGTATAAAAAATATATTAAAAAATAACAGTATATTTAGGATGATATTTTTGTTAAATAAGAATTTAATATGAATATTTGGGGGAGTGGAGAATGAAATAAATGAAAGGAGTTTGAGGGAGGGTGTTAGCACTTAATCAGGTAAATCCTTTTGGTTCGCACCAAAGGGATTACATGGAAGGATTTATGCCCAAATAGAGGCTTATAGAAGAAATTTAGTGATTTATTGATACTATTTGGGTATATTTTGGATAAAACTAAGTGGTTTTAGATGTGTGAGGATGGTCTAGAGTACTTACCTTTTTTATAGTGGAGGGGGAGTGACACTCTTGAAAATATGAAATGATATTCAATAATAGGAGGTACCCTTTGCCTAACATGGAATAAAAATGGAAAAATAATGGATTAATGTGAAATTATTGTTGAAAAAAATCTATAACACAAAAATATGTTCATTTTAATAATTTTGTTCCTTGATTTCTTGGATTCTCCAATTTTATTTTTTTGATTTTTATTAAAGCATCTAATTTTCAATCCTAAGTAATTTAATCATTAAGAATAAAATGAAGATAGATTTATTATATAATATATAGAAACCTAATTATAAATATGATACCTAATTTACAAAATAAAAATCTCATGTTTTTTGGAAAATTAATTTTTAAAACAAGCGCATATGATGTGCAAAACGCTGCTTAAACCGGGACCGTGCCAATAATGTTTTTATAATCTATGGGTCAAAATATTAATTATAAAAAGATAAATTGATCCATTAATAGTCCAAATATAATATTTTTTAACCCTTAAAAATAACCTGGTGGAATATAGTGTTTTTATTAATTTTAAATCATTTAATAAAATATCATTTAATGTAAAATAATAATAATGTCAATTTTGACATTATTATTTAATTGAATTTTAAAGAATCCAAATAATATTTTAATTCAAATAAATTCATATTAAACATGTGTAAAAGTATATATTAATATTCAAAAATTATTAAATACAATAATTTAATTAATTCACATAACTTTTAACATTTATAATATTATTTATTTTTAATTAAATTATCACTATGATGTTGTTTTGTAAGCATTTTAAGTAAATAAATAATCTTTTAAAATTATTGATAATTTATTATTATAAAAATGACCCATTTATATTTAAAAATGATATATATAACCTAAAATATTATTTTTTTACGCATAACAATGTTTTATAAATGTTAAAGGTAAGGAAAGTTCCATTTTTTATCAATTTTCTTACTGAAACTTTTATATAGGGAACATCCATTTAATAATATCCCAATAAGACATTTAATTAAAAAAATAGGGGATATGGTCTAATTATTTGTATCCAATGTTTTTTGGACAAGTTTACAGGTCATTTTGGTCTTTAAGATTTAGGTCTATTCTTTAATTAAGCTTAATCATACCTTAATCACGATGATTAAATTTAATCACTTTCACTAATTTTTTTTGTCCAAATTTAAGTATATATTATTAGAATACAAATATAACATTGATTAAAATAGTGTATATCAATTTTTCATAATTAAAATCACATAAGTGGGAAAATTTTGTTTAACGCTAATCCTGTAGACATGGTGAGAAAGAGTTTTTTTAAAGAAAAAAAATTCAAAAGTTCAACAAGTTTTTATATATAATTTCAATATAAATAAATACTCCAATTAACTAAATTTGATTAATATATTTGTAATAAATGTATTTTTAATTTAAAAACCAATTTAAAATATAAATTAACACTTACCATTATTTAATAAAAAAGTTAGATTTTAACTAAATTGTAGTAATTTGTACTATTCACCAAAAAATGAAGTTTCTCGGAAAAATACCAAAAATTTATCCTATGGTAATTTAAACATTCAGAGTTCAAAAATTATATTCATTTTATAAAATTAAATTTATATTAGTGTATAAAAATAATTTTACTATTGTTCATATAAGGTCATAAAAAATAGTTTCTTTAAGAAAATATTATTTTAAAACATATAATGACTAACAAAAATTATATATTTTATTATCAAAATGTTTTATTTTTGTGAAACCATTATAAATAATATTTAAAAATTAGTTATTAATATTCATATTACTACGTTTAACATATATGTTATAATTAGATCATTTAAATAATTATAATAATAAAATGTTGTTTTGTAGAAACTCAATGGTGTGTATGAGACACACCAAGTTAGTGTTGCATATTGCACAAGACTAGCCGGTTCCATGAAAAAGGAATATTAGAATTTGTGAAAGGAAATACATATATTAAAATTAATTCTTTTGAAGAATAATGTTTTTCCACAAAATCTTAGGGTTTTACATTCTACCCCCTTAAAATAAATTGCACTCATATCCATCTTGGTTATCAAATATTCAATGGTGGAAATTTTCATTCATAAAAATTGAAATTGTAAAAATTAATACTAAAACATACCTTTAAAAGGGAAAGTTAGGACTATAATGGTTACTAAAATTAACTCATAACGATATTCCCACGTAGGAGAACATTGGTGGGGTGTGAAAACATGGAAATGGAAGAGAAATCATTCCATCAAGTTTGAATGAAGAGTTATAGAGAAAAAGTCCAGGAGAAATTTAACAATCACAAATCCATAAATATGTGATGACCTAATGGACCTTATGATTCATCATAAATTAAGGTACTAAGACTCTGTTTTTTTTCTTCAATACCCTTTTTCTAAAGTTTTAATTTTTCATGAAATGATTTACTTGCATGAATTCAAGAAAATAACAACCTTTGTTGTTCCTTGATCCACATAACCTTTTTCTCTAAAAATGATGTTGGCCTTTTCATTCCCAAATAACTAATAGATCATAAGACCCATTATATTCCATCCCATCAGTTATTATCAATACAGAGTAGTTTGACCATGCTATACAATATGTATAAATCCTCTTGTGAAGAGATAACACTTTAATCATACTAACATCATCTGAAGTTTCACTTAAACATTCCATAAATATTAAACCTTATAAAACTTTTGAAATATGAAAATTAAAACCTTTAGAAAGAAATTATGAAATAAGGTTAACATTTATCCCCCATATAACACGATGTACCACTTTTTTGTCACATTCCAAACATGTGAATACCCTTATTGTATATTCCCATGAAACATAGTAATAACGTTAATTACTATAAATTCTTTTGGAAAACATTTATGATCTCTTATTTTAATGATTACTAGATATATTATTTAAATCTAATTTATTGTAAACTTAATCGTTGATGACATAGAAAAAGTTGTCAATAATTAGTTCCAGGGTAATATGTACCATCCAATTTATTTATTCAAATCCAATATATCGTTATCCAAACACCATTATCTCAATTCAGGAATTAATTAAGGGTTATATTATCTTAAAAAAATATCACCTTTCTTTAAAATAACTTATCTATGTCTTCATCACCATTAATCATGTCATTTTTATTATTTAATTAAAACTGATATTGAAAATAATTATATATTTAATGATTTATAAAAATAATCTATGAATTTAAAAACATAATTACTTTGTTCATCCATCATTATTCTTAAACCATTACTTAGGCTTCATCAAATTATTCCTTAATACCTCTTTCATATATTATAAGATATGAATCATTTCTTAAGTTTCCACAACCTCAATACAGTCTTTCTTATTATGTTTAATATAATCGATACTAGAAGAACATCACACACCTCTCACATGTAATTTTAGGTCTCTTTAACATCAGAATTATAACTAATACTCATATCACCTTCCTGATTCTTTTTAAGATATTTCCACTTGGGAAAACTATTCTCATAATACCCATAATTCCCATATCAGAAACATTAAATGTTAACCATGTTACTTAAAGTTATCACCATTGACTAAAACCAGAAAGAATAGTATAAGAAACATTTATCATATTAGGATACCATATAATCATGAAAAATTACCTATAGGGTTAATAAATCACGACTAACAATTCATTAATCTATGACACCTTAGGTTTAACCAAGGTTATTTATAGTCATAATTTATTTAAATCCTTCATGATGGTTGATAAGGAGTTTGTGTATTATCAAAGCATATCCCTCGGGGGTGTCAAACTTGGTGGGCATTAGGTCCCATTGTCATGTACTAGATTACCATGAGTCCGGCCCGAAACATATTATCAGAGTCATTACTCCAAGGTACATTTGTCCCAAATCCATATACAATTGAAGTATCTATATAGGTATGTATTTCTATAAAACAATTTTCTTTATCCTTTACCAAAATTCCAAGACATTTTTCTATACTTTTCTTTATCCTTAGAATTATCCTTATATACTCCCCTAAACATATTCTTATAAATACCCCTATGGATATCACTAAGGTTTTTAATCCTAGTTTCCAAAGTTTGAATAAACCTTTTCTTTTGATAGAAACTATAGAGACCTAGATATAATATATATGAATATTTTATCATTTTAAATTATTATTCGATACATTACAAAAATACACGCCCGAGGACAATAATATTTTAGTGTATTTGGAAAATTAGAAACCAAATCTTTTAACCTGGTGAAATATATTAAACATCTACCATTAATATCTTCACATTTAGTACTTCTACCTAATACCTTTATTTATAACATTGGGTAAGGAAACATAAGAAAGGGGTGATCTCAAAATCTCATTATGGGTAAATAAAGGAAATGCGTATGTATAACATGAAAAAAAGGTATGGAACTTGAGCACAACATTTAAAGATCATACCCTACATATTAGAGATCATTATAAACATTTAAAGTTCATAAGACATGGATCATATGATAATTAAGAGAATAAGTCATGAAATCATTACAGAGGAATAAATTATAAACTTTTTTGAATGCACATTGGTTTATCATGTTATGAGCATGTATACATAGAAATAGTTTCACTCATTATTTTAAGGACATTATATCAGGCCCCCGAATCAACTTATGGACATGAAATAAGGTCCATGAATGAAATTATGAACATGTAAATAGGTTCATGAATAATATTATGGACATGATACCAGGTCCATGAATAACATTGTGAACACATAATAAGGTTCACTGATAGTATTGTGAACATTTAATTAGGTCCACACATAATCTTTTGGACCTAGAACCAGGTCCATGATTAACATTATGAACATATAATCAGGTTTATGTATATCATTTTGAACCTGTAATTAGTTTCACACATAACATATATACTCATGAGTCATCCATCATTACCCAATGCATTGGATAGATATATAGATCCAACATAAGACATAATGAAATCATACATATGAGTGCTACAAGATTATACATAATAATAAAATCATAACCCGTGAAATGATATAATAATCATGAGTAATTGATTATATCATTACCAATGGAAAATAGATAGTTCTCATAATCACCACTCATGAAAAATAAGTGGGTTTCAAAAGAATATAATTCGTGAAAGAGAAACACTTTTTATAAAAATCATGCCATAAAAACATTAACCATTAACATAAATAATATGAATACAATAAGTGAATAATTTAACTAAAAAGGAATTATTAACACCAATGGATGTTATTTTATATGGGAAATAATTTTTAAATATCTTTTAAAAACACATCTTGAGGAAAATATCATTTGATCTTTAAAAAAAATTAAAAAATAAAACCTTTTGAAATCCATGAATTAAACCATATTTAAATGGTTAATGGATGTATTCTTTAAATACAAGAAGTTGTAACCTTCATAGAATAATTTTTCAACAGATCCTTTATTAGTTTTGAGGCAATCAACACCATCCCATTTACTTATCCATATCCCACATATATTTATCCAAATCAAATTATTTTAACATAATGTACATATTAAGGGATACCTTCTCTTAGTCAAAATATCACATTGTCATTATATCACATTACCAGTTCATCAAAAACATTCAACATAAACTTGTAAATACTGAGCAAAAAATATATGTAGAAGAATCATTATATATTTCATCATTTATATAACATAAATTTGAATCCAAATACACATAAACATTGATTAATTTATCCTTAATCCATTAACAAGGATACCTAATCCTATTACATAATTCCACTTTCCTTTTACATTTCATGAGTAGTCTCTTTATCATCAATAATGTAACCATTACTCTAACCTCCTTGATGGTTCCCTTCAGAAGCCTTCATCTTGGGACATTGAGTTTTATAATTATTTTTTACTCCAAACTTAAAATTATTAACCATAGATGATGACTTAGGGAGTCCAAAATTCAATTCTATTTTATTAACCGAACTCTTCATTTTTCCCTTGTAGTCACTTACTTTGTCTCCTTATTTTCTATTCTTAAAATAACTTCTTATTCCTCTAAGAAATTCACTTAGGTGATTCTTTCCACATTATCGACACAAAGAAAACAAAATCTTCTTTCTATTTTGGTATTCCTTAGCTGAAATCCCAGAGAATTCATTCTTTATCTTCCTTGGTGAGCCTGAGGGCTGGTTAAGGTACACATTGTTAATCATGTTCTGTTAAAATTGATTAGTCATGATCACAACACATTTCACTCCAATGATCATCCCAATTGACTGCTCATTAAAATTTTTTCCATCATACTCAACGTTAATCTAGTTCCTTCTGGTTCCCTCCATTGACTAAAACTAAGAAGTAGTAAGAAACTATTATCATTTTTTGGAGTCACATGATCATAAAAATAACTTATATAATGTATAAATTATGAGACATTTATTAAAATGCAACTCCTCAGGTTTATCCTATGTTATTCGTAACTAAATACTTTTTAAATCCTTTATGATGGTTCATGAAATGTTTCTGAATTCCCGATTCATATCCCTCAGGAGTGTCAAACTAGGTGTGTAGTAAGGCGTATTGTCGTGTCCATATTACCTCGAGTGAGGCTTAGAACATATTGTTAGAGTTATCTATCCTAGGTACATATTTTCTAGAGACACATAACCTTGTAGTATCTATATAGAGATTTATTACTAGGAAACCAATTACTCTATACATTCCCAAAATTCTAGGTCATTTTCTTAAACGTTGACTCATCCTTATACCTAACCTTAAGACATACCTTGACATATATTTAGAAATATAACTAGGGATATCACTAATTTTTTCCTATCCTAGTTCCCAAAAGTTGACTAAACTTTTATTTGATACCAACTACAGGGACCTGGGATTAACATATATGGATATTACATCATTTTAGATGAATATTCAGTACATTACAAGAATTCATATATGGGAATTTCAATAGTTTAGTGTCTTTTGAAAGTTGAAAACAAAATATTCTATCCTAGTGAAAGATATTCAACATCTCCCATATAGATCTCCAGATTTAGTACTTCTACCTAGAACATTTCTTCATAACCTAGGGAAAGGAAACCTAAGAAACGGGTGAGCTAAAATTCATTGTAAGGGTGAATAAAAGAAATTCATAAGTATAACATGAACTAAAATGTATGGAACTTTCCCATAACATTTAAATACCATACCCTCCATATTAGAGATCATAATAAATATTGGGAGTTTATAGGATATGTATCATAAGAGAATTAAGATCTAAAGTCATGAATGCATAACATAGGAAAAAACACATATAAAAACCCTATGTTAAGGAGTCCTACCAAGGAATTTGTAACATTTCAAAATTGGGTTAATCATCCATGTACCGGATTTGCGATTAAGATCTCCTCTCATGTACCCTCTTACATTGGGATTGACATTTACTCTCATGTACCCTCTTGTTTTGGGCTTGAAATGTACTCCTATTTACCATCTTTATTTTGGATTGGAATGTCCTCACATGTACCCTCTTGTTTTAGGGTTGAGATTCTCTCCCATTTACCCTCTTGATTTGGGCCTGGGATGTCCTCCCATGTACCCTCTTGTTTGGGCATTGGGATTTCCTCCCATTAACCCACATAATTTGGGATTAGGATGTATTCCAGTGATCCATCATATTTGAGGCTTGGGATGTCCTCCCATTTACCCTATTTTTTCCGCTTGAGATGTCCTAGTGTGTACCCATTTGAGATCATTAAATATTTATCATTACTCAATGAATTGGAGGGAAATATATGACACACTAATATTATAATAAAATCATACTTACATGTGACACACAATCATAAACAATAATATCATAACCCATAAAAAGTACATATGTTTTATAAATATCAAAAAATAACCCATGAAATTAAATGGGTGTCGTTAATATTTCATCAAATCATAAACTATAAAAAGAGATTGGTTTGGTAATCAATTCATGAAAGAATAACCTATGAAAAGAAGCAAGTTTCAAAAGTATATAACTCATGTAAGAGAAAATGGTTCCATAAACATCATGACATCAAAAATTAAATATTCATAGAAATAAAATTAATGTAACCTTTATATAATTTCTTAAAAAGCCATGAGTATCATAAAAAATGTCATATTAGATGAAAATTAATTTTCAGATATCTTTTGAAAACATTTGTCTAGGAAAATAAAATTTCTTCTTAAAAAACTGTTTCAAATTAATTTACCATAAAATAAACTTAAAAACATATTAATTAATCATTCAAATAACTTTGGAAACCTTTTTTATATAAAAACTTATAACTAATTCTTAAAAAAAATTAATACATTTTTTAAACATAAAACATTCTTGAAAACATTTTTCATTTAAAATAGAATTGATATATTTTAAATGATTCTTTGAAAATAATAATTTTTGTAAAATAAATTTACCTAGAAAATGGTCCTCAAGGATTATTTGAAAACATTTTTGAAAAACCTTTTGAGTACTTGGTTATTAAATATAATATATTTTTGACCGAATAGATAAATGATCAAATGTTACGTAATAACATTACATTAATCACCAGAGAGTGAATAAATGGTAGTAATTCATGAGGATATCTTGAAAAATATTGTAGAAGGAAACTTATGAATATACATGAGATATGAATAATAATATTTCATCAAAGATTCATAATCATTAACAATCTCAAAAATCGATGAGGTTGTTTCAATAAAATATTTCCACCTATTTACTTGGGATCATAATATTCATGAAAGAAAAAGAAAATTATATTAATCAGAAAATATCAAGAAAATAATTATATTCATGATATAACATGTACAAAGGAAGTATATACATCTCTAAAAAGAATTTAGGTGCATAAGAAAACATGAGTCTCAAAGAATTTTTTTTTGACAAAACCATTTTACTGAATTTGTAACTTTTGAAAATTAAAACCCATGAGATAATAATCATAAAATGAAAATGTGAATGCCCATAAATTCAAGTATAAAATATATATAATAAAACCATGGGTAGTGCATATACCACACAAAAGGAAAGGGTAGTGAACATAGCATGTATCTCATAAAAATAAAAAGTGAGATGAAACCCCCTTACCTTGTGTACTGACTCTTATCATAATCATTCAAACTAAAAATATAATAAATATAAATATTTTATACATATTTTACAGAACCATATTATTATATCTTAAACCATATATGTTTTTATTATGACCTTATAATACTCATTTGATAACGGTTTTATGTTAAAGTTTCATTTCAGATAATGGTTGCTTTGTTTTTCACATGTGTCTTGATATTTTATATCATTGGTAATTATAATTATATCATTATTCCAAAATTTTAAACATGATATAAATATATTTTAATATAATATATGTGTATTATAATTATCTTTATAATATAGAAGCAATAAAGGGAATAACACTATTTCCATTTTATTATTGTGTTGAAAGAAAGAAAGTAAAAGATGTATATATGTATATATGTATATATCTTTATGAAATTAGATTTAATATATCTAAAATATTTATTATATACATCCTTAATACATTCCATGTAGTGTATGAATGAACCATATTGCTTTGAGGGGGTGGTAGTCCACACTTCCTCAAACGAAATTATCGTATTATTACAAAATGGAAAGTATAAATATTTATGATGTAAAATAATTATATAAGGTTAAAGAAATAATAAATAAACAATATAAAAAATATAAAACAATTTTCCATAATAATGGCCACCATGAGATGTGGTAATGTAAAAATGAATAATCATTTTTTAGCGAGGTAGTAGTCCGTCTACACGTAAACATTATGTATGTTTTCCATTAGATGGAGGTTTGTTTAAATGTAGGTATAAAAATTAACATAAAAACATACTAGTATATTGGGGATACTTGTGTTCTTACATTATAATAGACTTATAATGTTTGAGGGGTTGGAGAAAGAAAATAAAAGAAAGACATTTGAGGGAGTGTGTTACCACTTAATCTCGTAACTCCTTTTGGTTTGAGCCAAATGGATTATTTGGATTAATTTATGCACTAGGGAAGGCATTATTGTGGAAGGGAGGAAAGTAGGGGATATATTTTTGGGCATATTTTGGATGAAAATAATGGCCTTTAGAGTTCTGAGGAAGTGGAAGTGAACTAAGGCTTTTACAATGGATGAGTGGTTGAATCTCTTGTATTATTTTAAAGGAAAGGATACTCATGAACTTTTTTTATTGAAAGTGGATAAATAATAGTTCAAAGTAAATATAATGGATTATAGGATCTAAATATGTCCATTCAATGGATTTAGGACAACTGTATAGGTTGTTTTGGGTCTTCAAATTAATTTTTAGTCCTTAGTTATGGATAATTTAATCTTAATCGTTGTAATTATTTTTTAATTATTTCACTAATATTTTTGGTAAAAAACTAAGTTGACCTTATTAGACATTATAACATATTCATATGAAAAATTTGGAATCCATTTTATAAAATTAAAATCAATAAATTTAATAAAATTAATTTATGGACATCCCATAGTCAGGTGGACAATGTGTGTTTTTATAGTAAAATGGTTCAAAGGTTTTCTATGTTATTATAGTCAATTACAAAATGAAATTTATTTCAATGAACTAAATTGGATATATTTATAAAAATATTATAAAATTAAACTTCTAAACCAATTTAAAATATAATTTATCCTTATTAATTAATTATATTCTAAATAAGTTTTGAATTAAAATTCAATATTATTAACAATTGTTTAAAAAAGAAACCTTACTGAAAAATACCAAATATTTGTCTTAACCTAATATTTATGTATCTATTACAAATATAAAGCCTATTTTTACATATTAAATATATAAAAGTTTATAAAATTGGATTTAAATTGGGGTCCCCATCAAAGGGCGGAAAAACAACCTTTATATAAATATAGGTATTTATGTATAAAATTTGGGTTGTTCTTATCTTATGTCTATAAAATATATTGGATGAATATAAAAAATATTTGATTTAATATATAACATATATATTCAAATAACATAAATTATTAATTATTAATTTATTTAATTTATTAGGATTAAAATAACATTGTGATAATAATAATAGTTTTATATAAAAAACACTCCATTTATATTCAATTTGGTTCTTATATTGCTTTATAAACAATTAATTCATTTTATATTTTGTAAAAACTATATATTTTCATATGTTAGTTAATAATATTAATAAAGGATAATTTAACAGCCCGTTTATGTCCTATTGTATTAAATATTCATATTCTAATAATATATTATTGTTCGCTAAGGCATGGTCACGTATGTTACTGAAGCCATCGAGGAAAGTCATTGTTTTGTGTAAAGAAAGATAACCTCAGTGTTCCATTTAAGGGAAAATAACCATTATGTTTTTTAGTGCACAAATAACATAGATATAGTATTTTTTCACTAGATGCAAATTCTACATTTAGATATAAATATCTCTCTAAAATTGGGTAGAAAGGTCTTCTATTCTCATTGAACCATTTTTCAACCCCTACTATTGGATTTCATTCAAACTAAAGACTTCCTGAATCCCACCACTTGACATCAAATTACTTTTTAGGAAAAACAAAAAAATTTAACATATGTGGTTTGTGAGGATCACTAGATAAACTTGAGATAGATTTTCTTCTATTTGAAACAATTTTATCAAAATCATATGAAGAAAATAAGAGTTTATTGACAAACAAAATCTTTTCAAGGAGTTTGTAAGTGGCTCAAAAATATTGGGAGAAAATGATGTAAGGTGAGGGTTTGAAGAGGTTCAAGGTTATTAAGAGTTCAAGACATGGCGATTAATAGTTTAATTTAAAATGTAAGAATATTTTAGATGATCTTGAGAACAAAATATTAAAATTTGGGCAAATAAATGAATCGTAATAAAATAATATTTAAGAAAATTATGAAAAAAATAAATTCAGAAAGTCATAGTAGGTAAAACTACCACACGACTTATATTTATATAATTTGAGAGGGTTATGATTGGTTTACCTACCACATGACCAATTATATGAAAACTTGAATGGTCATAGTAGCTTGATCTACCATGTGAATAAAATTATGAACACTTTAGACTTACAATCACATGTGACCTTTATGTTATAAATAATATCATATTAAATCTGAAACATGAAATAACCATTACAAATATCTAATCATTTATAATTTAGGTATGATATAATTAAATATCTTTATATTAAAATGTTTTTTAAAAATATATAAAAGTCACTGATCAATAACCTTTTAATTCATTAGTGATATCCACCTTTTGAAAATGGTATATAAAAAATTGATGTCTTATATCAATGTGTTTAGTCATACAATGAGATACAAGATTCTTATAAATGTTTATAGATCTTGTATTATTACAATTTGTAGGAATATTTCATAATTAATACCCATAGCCTTGTAATTTATCTTTCATTTATAGAATTTGTGCATAATAACTGACAGAAGCTATATGATCAACTTCAACAATTGATAAAAAATAGAGTTCAATTTTTTATCACATCAATATACTAGAGAGTTTACCAATAAGTGACATAATTTGTAAGTTATTTTTCTATAAAACATTAAACTGAAAAAAATTTCATGTGAATAACCCACTAACATAGAAGCATGTACTCTAGAGTAAAATGATCATTTTTTTGTATTTTGAAGGTATTTAAAAATTAATTAAAAAAAATTTAAATATGATTCCTAATGGTTTTCATGAAATGTACACATACATACACCAAACATAATACCAGGCCAGCTACAAGTTAATTATAATAAAATTCTAATCATACATCTATGATTAGTTTGGTCAATTGGTTTCCCAATTTTATCCAAATCTAGTTTAACATAGTAATCATTGGAGTATCACTTCCTTTAGTGTTTTCTAAGAAACAAATTTCATTTTTTTGCATATTTAACATGATTAAAAATAATCCCATCTTTGAATTAATAATTTTGAAAACCATGAATGAATTTTAAATCACCCATGAAACTCATTTCAAACTAATTTTTCATTAGCTTTGAAAAATCAATACATAAATAGTTATTTTATGTGTCAAAAATAAACATCATAAACATATATTTGAAAACAATAAATCCTATTTTGAATTTATTTTAATAAATATTGTGGGATTAACCATAATTTTTTAAAATCCATTTAAAATTTAAAAATATCAATGTTTGTCATAACAAACTATTGGTGCCTGTTTTATACGATAAATTAAATATTTAAATTTATAAACATGATTTTGTAAATTAGGGTTTGAAAATATATGGGGTTGTTTAAGAAAAATATCCTCAATAATAAAAAAATTTAAAAATAAACTCTTAACATCAATTTGATATAGTTTTAAATTAAGATGTTTTTATAAGAATGTATTATTATAATGGATTCATGTCAATAGACATGTGAAAATGTCTCTTTATAATCAATTCAATCCTCTTCACCATAGCATTATATAATCAGTCTAGACTTATTTATAACTATAGTTCCAAATTCACAAAAGTTGTTTCTATATATCCATTTAGTTCCAATATTCTAGTAGCCTTTCGGTCTTTTACCTTCTTCCCATGTTTAATTTTCTTTAAAAAACATAACTCTTCTTTTATATCCATTATCCCATGTTCACCATTGATTTATTCAGTGATGTAATTAGGTTCAAATTGATACAAGCATTCTTGATGTTTAATCTATTTTATAAGAGAGTCTTGGGTTTGAGTTCTTTTTTATAGATCGCATACTAGAATATATAATAGATTGTATATAGGGGTATTTATTATTCAATGAATTGAGGTTATTGGTTCTTACAAGTCTTCTTCAAGGTATTTATTTCCTGGTTAATCCGTATTAGTATTTTTTATAGGTAAATCAGCAACATGATCATAGGTTTTAGAGGTATAATTGATATTCATGTTTGACATATCATATGAAAGGTCTTCCAAGGAAATATTTGGTTAATGTGGAACTATTTTATTAAAAGTGATATGAATAGATTCTTCTAAAATTTTATTTTATTTATTCAAGACTCAATATTCATTACTAGTAGTTGAATAACCTAGAAAAATTCATTTATAACCCTTTAGTGATTTTTTTCCAAATTATAATTTCTTATTCATAATAAATATTTTACATCCAAAAAATTAAAAGTAATTTACCTTTATTTTTCTACCATTTCATAATTTACAAGAGTCTATTTATGATAGGAATTATCAGAACTCTATTAATTATATAACAAGTTATATTTACAACATCAGACAAAAACTAGTGAAGTAAGTCATATTCACTAAGCATAGTCTAGGTAATTCCTTTCAGGGTTTTGTTTCTCCTTGGAATAACCCAATTTGGTTGGGCCTTCCAAGGTGTATAGAAATTGTGTCTATTACAATGTTTAGAACATAATGTTTTGTAGTATTTATTCTCAAATTAATATCCATGATCACTTATCATGGTTTTTATAGTGATTCCTCTATGGTTTTGTATATAATTTATATATTTCGAAATACACGAGCGAGCTTCAATTTTGTGAAAAAAGAAATATACCCATGAGAATCTTGAATAATCATTTAAGATCACATAATTATAACAATTTTTCCATTGATTAAAAAAATCTAGAATTTCTATATAAATCCACGTGAACAAATTCTGGGGGTTGAGAAGAATACCCCTCTTTGGTTTTAAAGATATTATTTTGTTTCTTTCCCCTTAGATAAGAACTTTACACTTTGTCTTTTTAGAATTATAGTTTGGATATATCCTGGAATAATCCTTTCTTAGATTTATTTATAATTGATTTTACATTACAATGTACTAGTATCCTATATTACAACCAATATTTTTTTATATAAGGCACTTAAATAAGAAACATCTTGATCAATTAAGAAATTTAAATTAATCTTATAAAAATTATCCTTCCTTAAATTAGTAAACCCTAAAGAATTATTGGAATAAAAAATTTGTCAATCATTTTTTTAAAATTTAAAATTATAAACATCCTCACATAATTGAGATATATTAATAAAATTATAGTTTAGACTATAAATAAGAAGAAATTTAGAAATAAGAACAGTTTTATGGTAACCAATTTATCCAAGACTATTTAATTTTATTTTCATTATCACCAAAACTGGAATGTCCACCATCAGCTTAGAGTAAATTATTTAATCTTGAGTAGCATCCAGTTATGTTTCTAGAATATACACTATTCATATACCATAAATTCTTACCAGAACAATTCAATCATTTTACCTATACAAAATCAACCAAGAAATAATTTTTATACACATAATTTCCTAGGTTTACAAAATCTATCAAAAAAATATTTTAGAATCCTTATTTTATATAATGATTTTTATCAAAAAAATAAATCTATTTTCATAAAAATGTCTTCTTAGGTATAATATAAAATTAATCATTTACATACCTAGAAGGTATATTAGTCTTATAGATTAAATTATTATTTATAAAACTAGGAATAAATTAATTATTGTATATATTCCTTTATTGTACATATGTATAATAAATACCAGTGTTAGATTTGGGTACTTTATAATTTCATAATATCATATTTAAGTTATTTTCCCCATTATTAAGTTGTTCCAAATCTTTTCTGAATTGTTCATTTTTTTAGTTTTAACCCAATATTTTCTTTCAAATTCTTGTATTTTTTTTCAGTCTATTCATGACATACTCCAGCATTGAGCATTATTCAAATAGTTATTTATTATATATTTTAAATTCTTCTAAAATATCATTACCATAAAAACTGTAAAAAATATCTTGTACCTCAAGTGCAATGACCATAAAGCACATATTGTCTATTTCACTTGCATCTTCTCTACTGTAGTTGAACCAGTGAAGGAATTTGATGTAGAACAAAAACTTTCCCAATGCTCTGGTCTCCATATCATTGTATAAAAACAACATCCCTTCTTATTTATTGGTATATATTTATTATTGATGTATATTTAATTCACAAAATATATCTATTAAGCGTTTATAGGTCAATACCAGGAGTCCCTAGCTGAGTCAACACACAACCCTTCAAAAATATTCAATAATTAGACCATTGATTTGTTATGTAAACCAGGTTCATTGCATGAATTTTTATTTCACACTATGAATGTCCAGGCATCAATTCAATTTTATTTTCTCAAAACATATGCTCATGTAAAATTTTTTCTAATATTCACATCAGGAATGTGGATTTCAATATGTGAATCCTTACTTCCCAAATTCAATTTGCTTTATTTTTTCTTCCAACTCGAGCTGCGAACTCATGTATCTAACATCTCATGTCATGAATCACCCTTTCATGATTATAATCAAGATAATATCCTCTACTTTTTTTCAACTTAAATATTTTATTATTTCAACACACCACAATTAGTCTCTTTCTTATTTTCATACAAATTAATTTCAGTTTTTACCTACCAAAATATAAATAAAAAATTCATAAATGGGTAAGGATTTTTACATTAATTACAAGATATTTATATTCTATATACAAAATTACATGAAATAAATGTATCTATCAAATCCCCCACACTTGAACTATTCCTTGTACTCAATAATGGAATCTCAACATACTATAAAGGAAACTCAATATTCTATTATTTAAATGAAATATCAATAGAAAGAAGTTATTAAATGAGGAATTAAATATTCAAACCTCACAAAGAAAATCTTATTCAACAATAAACTTTTTAATAAATCAATCCAATCATATATTTTACTCATCCTATTTTGAATCGACCATTCTTCACGCCTCTTCCATTTATATTACTCAATTAATTATCAATGTGTATGCCACATGTAATTTACCTACCTTTAATTATTTTATCTCATAAATAAAGTTAAAAATATAATTAGAGTATTGATCATACCTCAAATCATGATCCTTAACGTAGGCTTTTAGTGCATTTAATATATCCAACTCATTGAGAAAAAAATCACAAATAATCATGGGGGCTTCACTGTTAAGATAAAAAAACTCTAAAGATTTATGGTTTGTTAGTAAATGATCTAAAACAATTAAAGATAAAAATAGAGTAATATCTATATTATTTTTCATCATACAAAATAATATATCAGTGAAGATAATCCATTCAATGTGATATCCCCACTTTTCCCTCAAAAATCAAAGTAGTTACATGATAGAATGACTAAAAATAATGAATCACTCAATTGATTTTAATTTATTATTTGTTTCATTTTTCAGAAATTACACTTGAGAAAAATCTTACATCCACCACCCATCCACAAATTATCTCATACTAAAACTATTATTTATATTTGTAACAAGACCATTAGTAAATAAATTTTGACTTTTCAATTTCCCAAGACACAGTCCTTTTTTATTTTTTTTCAATTGGGTTAAATAGTAGTGTATAATGAATGAAAATAATGATCCATTCCCTAATTCCCAAATACACACCCCCACAATTTACCATTTTAGTACGCACCTCCCTTATACCAAGGAACCAACTCCTCTTCACTAATATTTTTTTATATAATCATATAAAATACTCAATGTAAGGTAGGAAAAGATAACATAGACTTGTAATGTGGATATCTCTTACGAAAGGCTACTCATGGATTCTATGGGCTTAAGAAGGGTTAATTTAAATGTAGGTTCAATGATAATGCTATTAATGATAAATGTGACTTAATCATATTAAAATTTATTTTGTATAATCATATATTTTAAAAGATGCAATATATGTTCTAGAAGAAATCTTTCCACAGGTTCTAAAGAAATATGAAAATGATAAGAAGGAAACTATTAGGCATAAAATTCTCTCAATAATGGGAAAATTTAATTAGGATAATTACTCCAGAAAATTCTCACTAAAAACATATCAATTAACATAAATTTTAGAAATTCAATGCCTGAAAAATATAAAAAAATACATTCAAAAATATTAACAAATCACACAAAATCATGATTCATTAAATCCAAATCCACATGTTATCTATATTTAATAGTTCAACCATTTTAATAATTCATGTTTATTGAAAAATAAATTTAAAACATGGCATGATGATTATACTAGGTAGTTTTTATTTTCTAGACTATAATATCATGAAAAAAATATAATTGTGGGGCATGAATTTTCAATTTAATATTATAATAATAAATGATAGGGAGTAATAGGAAATTCTAAAACAAAAAATATTGCTCCCTAATTGAATTTATGTTATTAAACATTTAGTCTAAAAATCTGATGATTTTCTTATCCTCTTTTTTCCTTTAATATGAACCTGTGGAAATAAAAGACACAACAAAGATCAAGGTTCATTAAATGTATCCCAAAAATAATAATGGGAATTGAAATGTTATCCTAAAATAAATTTATAATATAAAACTACTTCCTAGGAAAAAAGTAAAAACTAAGGTTCTATAAAGAAAATAAAAATTCTAGTTGTCGCCTCAATAATTCTATTTTATGGACTTTTAGCTTGACCATTACCTTCATGATCTTATAGGCATATGATAAAAGGTTAACCTTATTAGTGTTAACAAATTATAACATTTAATATCATTCAGTGTAGATTTTATCTTATTATTATTTATTCTAGGATTTATTAGAGGATAATTCTTAGTAGTGGATATCCCTAATGATTAAGAAAGAAGTTCATTGAATTTCTATCCCTGATTACACTCCTCTTTTTCATCAACAATTGGATATGTTTGTCCAAATTCCACAATGACCTTTTTTATTTTTGTATCCAAATCCTTAACATCATATTCTAATACTTATTTTTCTTATTCTTTTTTAAAATATGAAATACTAGTACAGATTTTAGTGCTGCCACTCTTTTTCTATTCCTCTAGTTGAAATCCTAGATTTGAAATATGTCCATGTAAAAATTATATTTTTGAGGTACATTCTTATTATTTATCTTGTTCTTCTTCTTCCTTTATCATTGTATATGTGAGGGTGACTTCAATGAAAACATCAGTGTTATTATCAGCTTTAAAATAAAAATAAATAATTTCCTTATTGTCAACTTTAGGTTTGACTCTTATGAATGTGTCATTAACTTCATCTTCTATATAAACTTCTTACTTGGCCCCCTTCTTTGAATCTTAATCTCCCTTTTCCATATTATCTAGATGTTTCAACCCTTATTTAATTGTATTCCTTTCCTTGGATGATCAGCTCATCTGTAATCAGGGGTGGCGGTGGTGCCCATGTTTTTATTTATTTCTCCCATCCATGACTTGTTTAAAACTACATCATGAGTGTTGGAATTTGATTATAGAGGATTTTCATTTGTATTTACATTCATAAATTTGGATTTATTATTTTATCCAACACACACATGAACAAAAACACAAAATCATGTTATAATAATAAAATAATAACCTATAATATAAATATGAAATAGAAAAGAAGGAGGTAAAAGGATGTATCTAAACTATTAAACTAATGTATTCTCAACACTCTATCCTGGATAACAATACTAAAAAATACATACCACATGATGGTATCATTAATTCCATTAGGGATACCGAATTTAAAAATTTATTAAACATGAAACCACAATCACTAAATCTATAATGATGTTATATTATATTTTTATATCCTAATATAAATACCATGAGGATATGTTAGATAATACAATTATTTAATAATATAGACCAAGGTTATGCATATATGAAGAAATTGAAATCATAAACTACCAAGTATTGAGTTGTAGATAGAGAAAATAATAAAATTAAACATACCATGAATATGATATCTAGGTTCATGCATTAGTGTTTATAATATTTAAATAATTAATCTTATATTTGTCAAAATTATGTCCAAATTAACCCTTGGTCTTGGTTATTAATCTACCTTTCTTAAATTCCCCTTTTACAGTGGCCCTGTACTTGAATTTAGTAGTGAAGCAGGTAACCTAAAAGTATTTTTAAGAACAGAATTCAATTCACCCAATGGTTAGGGAGAAGGGATACTTATAACTATTTCATTATAAAAATCCCCCTTAATTAACATGAAATTGTCATGTTATAAAAATAAGAGAGAAAGAGAGGGAATAAAAATAGAATGAAAAATTGCAAATTGAATTAAAAATAAAAAAACATACAATAATAAAATTACCATTCAAATCATATATTGGCATGAAATAAATTAGACCATAATACTAGTCATGAA
This sequence comes from Viscum album, assembly GCA_963277665.1. NCBI lineage: Eukaryota > Viridiplantae > Streptophyta > Magnoliopsida > Santalales > Viscaceae > Viscum > Viscum album. The sequence continues at coordinate 60,978,374 of OY728158.1, forward strand.
AGGGTTGGAAAATAAAGAAAATAAAATCAAAAAATAAATTGGGTAGATGGTGCGATTAAAGACTCTACAATATCACAACACCTTGACCTAGGATTTAGTCTTTATCACTTTGTGAAGAAAATACATAATCTTATATTTATAGTCATTGATTCAGTCCTAGGGAGATTTAATTCTATAAATGTGTCCATTAATTATGTTTTGGTCAATATTGGGAGTCCCATGTCAAGTAAATATGTAGCCCCACCAAAATCATAAAATATAAGATATTTAATTTATCCTATTAATCAGGTTCATGGCATGAATTGTTTTTGATATAAATGTTTGGGATTCAAATCCCTTTTTTCACTAATTTTACTCATATACTAATTCTTCCAATATTCATTCCATGAATATGGATTTCACAGTGTGAAACCTTGTATCCCATATTCATCTTGATTTTTTTTCTTCCAGATTCCAGTTTGAGCTGGAACTGATGTCTCAAAATTATCTCACCATGAATCACCCTTTTATTTTGTGAATTATGATCATATCTTCAATTATTTTTTTTATAATTCAATCTTCCTTTGTCACCCTTTTCAACTTCGTGTCACATTCTGAAGTCTTTACATATCTTTTCATTTATCTCTTGTTTATGTTCTTTTGAATTCAATTTAAATGTCACATGAAAACATATGAATAAAATAAAAATTAAATCAGAAAGTAATAGTAGTTTAATTAATAAAATTTCATGGTTTATTTTTAAAATTATATATCATAAATGTTGCTATGAATTAGCCTTGATGTGTCCTTTTCTATTACATTCATAATAGCTAGTCTCACCAGTGGTGTTATACTTTGTCCAATATTTATTCTAATTTCCTTTCCTATCAAACATTACCTTTTAAATTATCTATTTAAAAAATTAATCTTTTTAAATAATTTTTTGAATATTTTAGATAGATGAACTGTCTCCTCATCACTCTCAGAGTTAGAATCATTACCACTCGAGTCATCAATGATCACTTCTTTTAATTTAGACTCATATGTCTTAAATAATAAAAATTTATTTTTATGTTCAATATCTTAATTTTATACATTCACTTATTCTTTATACATTATCATCTTTCCAATCAGCTCATTAACATAAATCTTTCCAATGTCACAATATTATCTGATGGACACATTAATACTTATTCATCTATTTGGTAAACATCTTCTAAGTGTTAGTACATTATATTAGTTATCCATTGGTTATATAAGTGGCATCATAGTATTTATGATCTTAATAAATCGAAAATATATTTTAGATATGGAATCATTAGGTTTCGTCTTAAAATATTCACTTTTCACAGTTGTAATGTCCCAGGATTTTGAATTGGTCTTTCTTCAGAAAGTTTTTGGATTTTTATTTTAGTTGATAAGAAAACTCAAAATATAATATTTAGAACCCAATTACAAGGGTTTTAATGATCCATGTATTTTTTTATATAGGGTATAAGGCCCAGTGGCTGAATCAGGGGTTTAGGTGAGTTTTAAAAGCATTGGACCATAAAAAGTTAGTTTCAGAATGTACAAACTAAGGCACACAGTTAGTTCAAAAAGTGTGGCCTTATAGGGGAAAATTTGTGGTCTTTTTTTGTAATGGATCATGACTAGAAAAATATTGTTATGTAGGGAGAAAAACTATGCAATATGTCTAAAGTTCATAATAGAGGGTGTTTATAGGCTGCACATGGTTTGAAAAATCGGGTGGTGTAGCTCATACGCTTAATGCCACCTATGAGTGTGGACGGTAGGTGCATGGTCTGACCAAATTGTGGTGTCAAACCATATGAAATATTATAAAGGGAATTCCCATAATATAACAGAATCACATGTTTGGAACACGACTATCTAAACCACGAGGCAAAACCTTGTGGTCCATTTAAATGGATAGAATTACATCTTTACCCCTTCCTTATATTTTTCTTTTCTTCCTTCTTTCACCTCTATTTCACACACACAATTGGGGTTCGTCTACCAATTTCTTCTTCCTAGAAGTTCTTTTAGAACTTATCCATCAAATATTCTATTTTATCTCTATCAATTTCATTTGAAGCCTAATTGTAATCCATTAATTCTTATTCATTCATTAATTCTTTTATTTTTCCATTTGGAATGAAATTTCCATGTGAGAGAATTTTCTCTATTTTAGGAAATTTTTATTGAATATTGATTTATTTCGATATGGATTGGATTAGAGGTAGATATTATATAGTCGATCACCTATGAGTCTAAGTTAGGTAGTTCCTAGTTTTCTCCTTAAATATATGAGTATTTGGGGTGCATTGTCAAATATGAACATGCACGTTGTTAGGGTGGGAGGAAAAATAAGTTAATGATTGTATTTAATTTTATTAATTGATGATATCAGGTTCCAATGCGAAGTCTCAAGACTATTTAAATATTCAAATCTAGGTATGAGTTTTGTGGTTGGTTGGGTAAGTTATGCCAATTGATTAAATTGTTTAAATTAATTAAATGTGATATGAATACACGAGTTCCAAGGGAATGTGAAGGGAATGGATCACGGTATTGAGGTGATGTAAACCACTAGGAATGAGATGAAAAGGTTTTTATGGATAAGAGAATGTCCTGAGATATATGGGATGATATTGAAAATCAGAATTGAGATAATGCAATCATAAGGTTGAGGTGGATGGTGGAGACCATGCCACAAATGGTTGGTTAAGTATTCATGTGGCGATAAGGTTACCAATTAAAATTGTTTAGGTAATTATTGATGATTCATGAACACCGTTGTCATCAAATTTTTCTGTTGAAGTTTTTGCACATAGATATGAATAATTTGAGGTGGTGTTGACCACTCATTGTGTGTGGATGACTCTATAATTTAAGTGTTTTAGGGGATGGTGTGGACCATCTTTTATGGTGGAGGTTATCACCATAGAATTCAATGGGATATTATGTTTTCTACCATCGGTTCGGGGATGAGGGTTACTATATATATTGGGACATTAGGCTGGGATTATTTTAGGATATATATCCTCATGTTTAGGGATATCAAATTGTTAATCTGATTGTGTTTTATTATTAATTGGAGATAGGATATTATCATGCCTTGGGATTTAAGAATAATGAGATGAATTTTTTTTATTATTCATTGAAGGATAGATATTACCTTGGCTTAGGATGTTTGGATTTTGAGCTGACAGTGACTTTTAAATAGAATTCTATGGGACTTGTGATGTATTTTGTTGGACATACTGATGGGATGTTGGTTAAACATAATATATGGCTACATGTGGTATTAGTTGACATGAGGTATCTGGTGACATTCACATGAATTAGATAATGATGTTCTTTCAGTATGAGTGACCTTGGATATATCACTCCACTCAAGTGTTGGACAATGCATGTAAAAAAAATTCCATGTCACTATTGATCACATGTGGTGGGAGTTATTTAATTTCATGTATGAGTTTATTCTATTAATTAACATATTCATACACTTTATAATTATGTATATCAGATATAAAAAAGTTGGTTGTGGCCTAATTAGTTCAAACTCACTCCTAACACGGGCCCCTTAGGACGTGTGTAGACATTATGGTTTTGAGATCAGGTCATAGACTAGGTTTATGCCTTAGAACATAGTGATCTGGGCTGCAATTGGTTGGGATGGATAACATAGGACCATGTTGGTTCTTTTCTTGGAGTTAGAAATCATTTTTGGGTCTTTTGAGTAAATATTATATGATTTTCCAGAGGAGATCTTGTATATCTATTTTTATGTGACTACTATAACCTGTATTCCTATATACAAATGGTATAATTCCTTGGTCTTGTTTTTACTACTATAGTTTATTTTCTCTTTTGTTGAGTTTAGTATTTATGCTACCAAAGTGTTTTCTTATCTAACCATTATTATATTATCATCACCATAGGGTATATTCACCCCTCTAAAACTTAATCATAACCTCACTACTATTTGGTATCCTTTGGCATGCGAGGAGGCACATCTAATGTTTAGTGATCCTATAGGCTAGAGTGAAGGTTTTATGTGGATCTTGGAAAATGGTGTAAAATAGTATTAGATTAGTTACATTTACTTTTTGGTCTTAATATTTGGGATATGGTAGAACTAAGACTAGGGTCTAGTTGGTACTTGGTAAAGAACATGTGTTTGGGTTCCTATATCCCTATTCATGGGGGCACACACCATGTTTATAGGGGTGTGAAATTGATGTAATTTTTTTCATTTTTACATTTGATTGATTTCCACCTTGAGTAGACTAATTGAGTGTGATGTTAATGGATTATGATTTTTTAACCCTTGGATATATATATGGAAATTTAGGAGTATTTATGCATCATGGTAGTCACTTAGGCTTATATGATGTGTGTGAATATTTTTTATTTTCATTGGGAACGTGGAATGAACTAAGATGGGTTGGTCTGTTTAAATTTTAAACAATAATCTAAAATTGTTTTCTTGTATAACCTTTTTGTTGGAATTATACTCAGCCATACCAAGTATGTGGTTCTTGATGATATTGATATATGATGATATGACTTTATGGGTAGGCATGTATAATTAAAGGCGTGATTTTTTTAAATTGTCAAAAGAAATTAAACAATGTTATCTTGTGTATCCTTTTGGTGGAATTCTACTCAACCATCCCAAATTGATGATATTTGATATTAATGATATGTAATTCATGAATCTATTATGGGTAGGAAAAGGGCCATGAGTCTAGAAGATATGTGATACCTGACTCTGATATGGGTAGGTGAGGATCAATGAGGTAGGATGACATGTGACATGTGTGCAGTAGGGGAGTGTAAGGGTGGTGCGATGCACTATCTATTATATATACCCATATCTGATATATATATATATATAATGGATGTTTTTACCATGATGTTTGTTCTTCAAATTTATTCCACCTAGATGGATTTTTGTGGATTGTCCGGAAGGAGAATATGTAGTGCAATTAGAGCATTCATGAGATTAGGCCCCTGAGGGTCGGGTTGAGGCCCATAAGGGTCATGGTGATCATGGGCCATAGGTAGAGGCTTTGATGTTGGTGGGGGTAGCCGCAATAGATGGAATATTTTTGGGAAATGTCTAGATGATCAGATTACGGTGAGATATCTGTGATTCATACATAGTATTGACTGGTGATCTTAAAAAACAGAGCTGTTTATGGATTACCCAACTCGAGATTTACAGTATCAGCACCGAAAAATGTTCAGGGTGAGGGTTGATTTTAGAGAGTATACAACTGGATTGAGTATGTGTATATGATTCATTAGTAGCTCAAGAAACCCCTATTTTAAGGGTGAATCTGGATAGTTATATGACCATAGGACTAACAATGTCTTGGTGGGACGTATATGTATAGGCTAATAGGCATGAGGTAATAGTAAGAATGGATGTTCAGGCTAGGTTCTTCGAACACTTTTTTCACAGAGATGTTAAGTAAAGATAGAGCCCATGAGTTTACAAAACTACAATAGGAAGATACATCCATTATTGATTATGTGGTGAGTTTCAAAAACGTATCCCTTTTTTCACTTTCTTTGGTGGGTGAAGACATCACTAGGGTGAGATGGTTCAAAATGGATTAAGGAATTCCATCAAGGTATAGGTAAATATATTCATATTTAAATCATTCCTAGAGGTAGTAAATAAGGATTTGATATCTGATGGGAAATATAAGGACAATGATTATAAAATCCAGGTGATATAACCAAGTGATACTATCAGTGATGCATCAGGTAGTTGAAAGAGGGGCCATTGTGAGTCTTAGTAGGGTAGGCGGAACGATGATTTAGGTAGAACACTATGGAGTGGTTCATCAACGGTGTGCTTCCAATGGGGAAAATAGGAACATTTTCAGACTCAATGCGAGAGACCTGTGAAAGAGTTGTTGGTATGTGGATAGAAGGGGAACTTAGTGAGGTTATAAAAAAAGACATATTATATAGTTGAGAGTTAAGAATCAGGTCTGAAATAGGTATTTGAGGTGTGACAAGAAGCGATACTAGGAGTTGGTAGCTGGGATTCTTTTGGACATGCTGGTCATGGTATAGAGATAGATACCCAACAACAGCTTATGTGGTTGGGAGTTTCTATATATACATATGGAGTTAAGGCGTCATGAAATTAGGCTTTAGGCTAGGTATATGCTATTGAGCTAGAAGGGTCTAAGTTAGATATGGAGCTGATGAAGGTTAGATGTAATATTTGATTATGTCACGTCCTTTTGTTTTTGGGAATGATGTATATGGGTGCATGAGATGCACATGTTGTATTTGAACTAACCAGGAATTGGATTGTATATGGGAATCATATATGATGTGTGGTTTTTATGAGATTCATAGGCATCAAGACTATTGTGGGAATGCATATATATATATATATATATATATATATATATATATATGATATATGGTTTTGGGTATTATTGTGATGCATGACTTTTGAGCATCAATTTTGATGCCAGATATTATGGGTGTTATGGGTATCATAGGTTAGATTGAGAATCAGATGGGATGTGGGAATTATCGATCATCATTTACAATGTGAGATATCATTGGCGTCAGGTGTGACACTAGCATGAGTTGGGAATTAGTTGTGATATGGGATGTATGGAAATATAATGAGATGAAGGACATATGGGTGTTGTGTATGATGCAAGTATGTAATGAGCACTTGATGAGGTATAGGAAATATGATATGTCATATGATGATTTTTATGTTATGGGAATGGTCTTGTTAGACCATCGGAATCTTTTTTTTGGTAAGGAATAAATCACATAGGTAATTCCTAAGTTGGGGAGCACCATGAGAGGAATTAAACTATGACTGAGTAACTAGGGTGGACTAGGTTGTAGTTTTGAAATGGGTATGTTTTGTACCATCTCCACGTGAAGTTTCATAGCTCAAGGAAATGTTATTGTAAGGTGGGGAGGCTGTAATATCTTGGGCTTTTTAATGGGTCATTTTTTGGGAAGTTTTTAAATTATGAGTTTGGTTGATGAGACAACATAAAATCTATGATTCGAATCATTATTTGGAGAGTTTTAATGTTCAATTTCGCTGCTTTTAGATGATTGTTAGGGACTGGTAACTTCCTCAGTGGTTGGGATGAGTTTTAGGAGTGTTGTGGGTCAAAAACTATGTTTTGAAAAGTGCAGGATGAGGTGTATAATTATTTCAAATAGTGCAGCCATACAGGTGAAACCACGAAACCCATTTTTATACTAGGGAACTATTTGGAAACCCATGTGAGGTGGGGATCATGAATGTGAAATATTTATATAGTTTTTAACAGAGGGTTTATATGTTCTATGAATATTTTTAAATATTTTTCATTCTATCTTGCACGCTTAGTGCCACTTAGGTAGTGTGTACGCATGGTTGGCGCATGGTCTGGCCAAACCATGCAGCCGAACTATGTGACCTGTTATGAATAGGGTGCCCATAGAAAAAAAAGTACATCATGGTTAGCATAATGTCATCCAAACTTTGTGGCCAAACCATGTGTATTATTTAAATTTGTGAAATAACATATTTACCCCTCCCCTTTATTTCTTATTTTCCTCCCCCATTATCTTATATTTCCCATTCACAATAGGAGGTCCTCTCCCATTTTCATCCACCTTAAGGATCCTTTGGAAAACCTCCATCTAAGATCCTATTTGAGTTCCATCAGTCCCATTAGATGTGTATGAGAAACCCTTTGATTTCTCTTTCTTCATTATATCTTTTATTTTGCTGTTTGGAATGTTATTTCCATGTGAGTCAATTTACCCTATTTTTAGGGTGTTTGAATAGAATGTCTATTTATTTCAATACATATCAAATTAGAGTCCAGTATTCGATGAGAAAGAACCTATGAGTCTAATGTAATCGGTTATACGATTTATTCTTAAATATACGAGTGTTATGGTACGCATTATTTAATATGAAAATTAGGGTTATCCGAGTGAGACCCAAAATAAATTAATTTGTATCATTAAATAGTTCAATTGATGATATGAGATGTTATTGGGAATGATCTAGCCTATTTAAATATTATAATTAAGGAATTAGGATTGTTGTTGGTTGGTTAGGTTATTTAAATTGATTAAAATGTTTAAATTAATTAAATGTGATAGGACTGCATGAGTTCTAAGGGAACATGAGAGACATGGATTAAAGTATTGAGTTGATTTTTATCATCAAGAATGATAGGAATATGTTCTTTAGGATGATTTAATGGTATGAGATATATGGGATGGTGTTGAAATTCAAAATTGAGGTCATGTGATAATTTGGTTGAGGAAGATGGTGGTGATCATGGTGCGGATGGGTGAAGAGGTTTTCATGTGGAAGCAAGGTTGTTAGTTGGTGTGGATTAGGTTCATTTTCGTGATTTAATCTCACCGTTGTTGGATAATGTTACTGTTGGAGTTGTGTGAACACAGATAGGTCTTATTTGAGCTCGTGTTGACCACTCGTTGGGGTGGAGGCCTCTGTGGTTTTATTAGCTTAGGGGATGGTGTTGAATATTAGTTATGGAGGTGGTTCTTACTATAGACAGCCATGGGAAATGATGTTTGATACCATTGGTTGGGGGATGAGGCTTGTTGTATATGTTGGTGACATTTACTAAGATTATTAGAGAAAAAATACCCTGATTCCTTGATATGTTTTCCTATTAAGTCGAAAGTGTTTTATTATTAATTGGAGGATAGATATCTTTGTACCTCATGATATCAGGATGTTTTGTTGATGGTGACTTTTTAATGGAAGTCCAGGAGACTTATGACATATTTTTTTGGGAGTGTCGATGGGATTCCGGTTGTACTCGATGCAAGGATGCATGTGGTATTGGTTGGAAGAAGGTGTTGGGTAAAAAACACATGAATGTGATACAATTTTTATTTTGGTATTAATGACCTTAGATATATCATTCCACTCTAAAATTTTAAGAAGTAGTTAAAATGATTACATGTGGCTATTGAGCACAAGTTGATAGAGTTGTTTATTTTTATGTGAGAGTGATTTATATTTATTTACAAATGAATAGAATGAAATTTTTTGGATGTAATACAGACAGATATTGGTGGTGACCTACTAAGTTCATACTTACACCCTACACTTTCCCCTTTGGAAGTGTGTAGAATTTATGTTTCTGAGACATGGTCAGAGACCAAGTTCATGCCCTGGACTATAGTGATCATGGATACACTTGGTTGGGATGGATGGTATGGGGACCATGGTGGTTCTTGGCATGGATTTTGATTACATTCATATATGATCATCCATGGGTGATATTTCATGTTTATTTTTTTGTATGACTATTATGTCTTATATTCTTATATACAAATGATATAATGAATTGGGGTTGTTTTTACTCTTATTGTTGATTATTTCTTCCATTTTGATTTATATTTATGCTATTATAATTTTTTATAATTATTATATCATCATTATTATATTATCATCACTAGATGGTATAATCTCCCCAGTATAACATAATTAGACCCTCACTATTATTCAACAAACTTTGGCATATGGGGACGGGTGACTATGGTCTAGTATTCCTCTATCCCAAACACCATGTTTTAACTGTCTCTTAGGTTGGGATTCTATAATATTATATCTATTAAATCAAAAAAATTACAATATATTTTGCATCAGGAGAAACAAATAATGTATCCTAGATTTCATAAGAAGTAACACAAGAATATATTTAATTAAATTCATCTTCAACCAATGAAAAAAAATAAAATCCATAGATTTTAAGTTAAAATCATACATATATATTTTATAATCACTTTAATCTTTTCAATGAATTTTATCTATTTCATATTAATCCTCTATAGATAACAGAATATTAAATCTCATTCTTTTATGATAAATTTTTATTTTCATTTTCTATTGAGCATAGTTAGTCATTTTAAATAATGTAGTTCAAATAGTCATAAAAGCATCAATTCTAGAATCCCTAATTACACAGCATTAACTAAATATAAATAATGATATATTATTCTCAAAACATGATAAATGTTAAGGGATAATATAAAAATTGAGAAAAAAATTCATAAAATCCCTAATTATAGTCCCCGTAGAATGATTGGGGTGTGGTGGGGTGAATTGATCTTCCATGAAAATATTTTCTATTTTGAAAATTATAAATTTAAAATTCTCTAAACGAAAAGAACAACCTAGATAAAAAACATAGTGCACATATAAAAGTTAGTACATTGAAATAGTTTCTCAAGGGAATAATCCAATCATAGTTAAAATAATTTAAATCATTTTATCTTGTAAAAGAATTCCACTCACACTAAACAAATATATATATATATATATATATATATCAATTATAAAAATAAATTATCTTAGATTTACTTAGTAAAAAATTATACTTTTAAAAGCACCCAATAAATAAAATTATTAAATAAAAATTTAAAAACACAGAATAGAATTAAACAAGAAATTATCTTCTCCTCTTGATAGTTATCCACTTCCAATCATGTTTATAAAAAATTATAAAATAAATCTACAACCTAGATAGGTTACTACACATATAACTATATTAAATACAATCAGAGATATATCAATCCTCTTCCACAATTATTTTTAGAAAAACTAATGAGAATAAATTAGAGGAGAGAGTATCATAGTACTCTCTTTTATAGAATAAGAGACGTTTTAATAGATATACAAGAAAAATAAGCATGCATCAAAATATAATGTAAATCAAGGATAGCTAAAAATGCATAATGAGATTTATATAACTCAATATTCCTTTGATTTTGGTTGATCACCAAGGTTATTTTCTTTGTATAATTGTTTAGTGAGATCATGAGTGCGTATTGAAGTAAATTTGACCTTATACTATGTTTTTTCAATTTTTTCCATAAAACATAGTATCATTGTATATGGGAAAGTAAGTAAAAAAATCACAGAAAAATACCACTAGTTAATCTTTATATGAATGATCAACTTACTTTTAATTTTTTTAATTTATTCTCAATGTATCAATTGAGGGAAAATAATTCTTATAATGAAAATTCATAACCACTCGAACAAACCTCATTAAATTCTAAAACTAACTATTGATGATATTTACTTTAGGCATTGTTAGTTTTTCACTCATTATCACTGAAAAATTCCTTCATGAAATAGAACTATAATGGGATAGATCTATGGAGTAACTTTATGCTCATGATCAATTTCTCATGGTAGGTTTAATACATTCAGTTGGCTTGTGGTAACTCAACACTCACTTCATGCCCTCTCTAAGAGTAAATGTTCAGTATCTCAAGGACATAGAGGAATATTTAGTAACAATTTGTTACATGCTCAGTTGAATAAATCATGTGATCGATCAAATAGATATAGAAATTATGACATGATACCATAGTCGATTGACTTTCTTCATGTGGTCAGAAAGTTTCTTAATGTGACATCTTTAATGCTTAGAGAAATCTCTATTGATTTAGGCATGATCTGTTGAATTCCTTATTGCTTCTAATGAATTCATTATATAGTTAATTGATTTTATTCAGGTGGTAGGTCTAACACTTAAATATTATTTGACTAGATTTTTCATGGCTGATCACATATCACACGATCACTTAGCTCCAACATGTGGTCACTTGACTACAACATTCAGTTAATCTAAAACATATAAAAATATCTTCATAGTCACTTTTATTTTTCACATAGTCACTTCACATTTACATGTGGTCAATTGAATGTTCGTATGGTTGATCTAATTCAAAACACGATCAATTAATATATAACATATTATCCATGAAAAAGAGGTTGTTAACAAAATTTGTGAAAAACATAATAAACAAGATCCAAGATCATTAAAATAAGTAATTTCCAAACTAAGATGTCATACTCATTTCTTAAATATATCGACAAGGAGATTTTACCAAAAATTTAGTATCTATTTCTTGAGATGGTATTTCCATATTAATATAAAATTAATAAAAATTAAAAAAATGAGTAGATATAGAGTGAAACAAGACATTACTAAAAATTGAGTAAATAAATAAGGCACTTATCACTACTTCATTTAATAGACCAATATCTATCATAGTATCAGAAAATTTATTTTACAAACCTTTATTCTTAGGATCTTAATAATTTACAAATTTTATACTTATATTTGGACACACATTATCATAATGAACCATCTAATTATAATAAAATATTTTCACTACCCACTGCCTATTATTGGTATGGTCATTATACATTTTTTTGAAATCATAAGAAATATATCAAATTTTACCACATCGATAGAACATTATACATCCCATAATACATTCTACATAATTTCTTTTACCACATTTATTTTTTGAGGGAAATTGGGTACTCTTACCTCTAGATATCATTGTTGGTTATTTTCCCACCACTTTCCACCTTGATCTCTTATTATCCATGATGTTATGAGATCTCCAAGAGTACAAAATCTTTTTTTCTAAACTTTTTATCCCATTATAAAATTTCTTTATAACATTTAAATCCAAAAGTAACCAAATCCCTTCATAAAATCAGTTTAAACCTATGTAAAATCTATTAAATCTACTTTGATGGTCTAAAATAAAAAAAATCTTACTTTTATAATATTCACTACTAAAAAATTGGGTTTATTCATTTCTAGGGATTTAACTACACTAGCTAAAAGTTTTGATAAAGACCCCCATTGTAAGTGCTAGAAAAAGGGATGTTAAATTGGGCCTTTAACAACATTTTTTAGATCTATTAAATGGGGCCATTAATAGTTATAAAAAAACTGTTGTTAAAGGGGTTCCATTATCAAATGTTTTAAAAAAACATTGATAATGGCCACCCTTTATGAGTGATTTTTTTAAATGCACTGATAAAGACCCACCCTTTATCAGTGACTTTTTTATAGCACAGATAAATGATATATTTTAGAAAAAAATATATTTTATTAAAAATAATATATTAATATATAAATATATTTATCTTGACATAAATATAATATAAAATTATTAAATATATTTTAGATAATGATAAATAGGAATTTATTCTTAATATATAAGGTATTTAATTAAATTTTTTATAAAATAATTACAAATTATTATTAAAAAATAATTTGATAATTATTGTCAAATAATGGTAATTTAATAATAGTTAGATGATATAAGAATTGAATGAATCAAGGAATTTTCCAATATAACTTAAAACCATTACATAAACTTCAAACGATCATAAATTTTGATTCGAGTGTCCATTTGAGCTCTACCACAAATAAAATCGATTCATGAGATGAGATTTATGATCTAACAACCTAGGTGAACCTATGGTCATGTTTTTGAGTCTAAAAAGGTTTATAGGACCTATAAAATTAAGTTTCTAGTTGGGGTATCCCATTTTTTAGCATTCTACGGAATATCAGCCTCGTTTAAGGGGGTTTTATTATCTTTTTTTTGGTGGAGACTGAATTTATTATCCGTTATTATACTCGTATTTATATATTTTTTTAATTTTTATCTTTTTCCACAATGTAGTTTTATTTATAATTAAATAAATTAAGATTTTTTTATATTTACAAATAATAAATCACTTTTATAAATACATTTATCAACATATTTATATATAAATGTATTTATAAATATATAAACTAAATATTTATTATTCAATCTATTTATAGTAAAAAATTATCAATTTTTTCTACCTTATAGAAATGAACTAATAAGTATATATATACCTACATGACTAATGTTTATATATAAACATGTTTGTTTCAATTAAAAAATATATGTATGCATATATTTGAATATCTATAAATAAATACATATTCTAAAATATATTTAAAACAATATCTCACAATTTTTATATTACACACAAACACACATATATATAATTTTTATATATACATATATGTGTGTATTAATAATGAGATATATATTTCTATTATATTCTAGTACATGTAAATCAATATAATATATAATTATTTCAAATAAATATAATAATATATATATCACCCAAAAAACATATATTTTATAATTGTATTTAAAAATTATTATATAAATTTATGAAAAATATATATATGTATATATATATATATAATTAAATAAATAGAAATATTATTAAACAGAAAAAAATGACTTGTGGTAAAAAATTTAATCTTCATGGGAGAGGTGTTGGGTTCAAATCCAGGTATGCACAAGAGGCTAGAAATTATTAAAGTCTTATTAAAGATGTGGAGAGGTAAAAATTGTTGTGTCAACAATTCTATTTCTTAATTTTCCATTCCTTTTTTTGGATATCACAAACCAATTTTTAAATACATAATTATAATTTTTCTATATCCAATGTGTTTGACTATATTTTTTTAGAAAACATAATCTTTACCGTACATAGATTATGTTCTAAAGTATTCAAATATAATCTTATATATTTTTTATTATGACTATTAGAATAAGGCTCTCTTTGATAAAAACCAGACACACCATTATCATAATATGTGTCAGAATTTATGTCTTTTATTTAGTACTGATAAATTCTTAAACATAATATTGACATTGGTTCTAATAAAAATCGGCCTAATCTTTATGAAGAACATCATAATGAAAATTGTTAGAAAGTATATCAGAATGAAATTTTCTTATATTTAGAATACAGAAACATAATTCTAATATAAAGAATAATTTTTAAACTTTAATAGTGTAAAACCAATACAATTTTGGAAATTCATTTATACTATGAGCTATCAAGTGCTAGGTTTCTAAGTCATTACAAAGAACACAATGAAAAATGACTTTTTGGAAAAAAAATATGACCATTAAGAAGATACCTATAAATACCTGATAATTTTAAGAGTTTAAAGAGGTTGCTTAGATTTTCTATTGAATTATTCTGATGATTACTTAACATTAACATCATGTTCCTAGTATTTTGTAATTATTTAGAGAAATTAATCTTAAGGAAACCATTTAGGGTTTTCTCTTTAAGAGTTGTGTTCTAATTATGACTCCATCCAATAATTTTTACGATCGAGGGATTCTAGGGATAAGATGAAATATAATTAAATCCATTGGATTAAGGGATACTGAGGCTAGGTAGATAGAGCAAATATGATACCTTTTTGAGGGATTCCAAGGACAGTATTATTGAGCTATACCAATCATCGTATAGAGGAATTTCTTTATTGAAGAAATAAAACATTATTATAAGTATAAAACACAAGATACATTTAGTCAAAGTTATTGACAACCTTACTCTTAATGTTAAAATAGATTACTATTTTAATAGATATATGTCATTCTTAATTTGTTATAGATTTTTCTTATTTCTTACAAGTTTATTTTCCACTGTGCATATTAATTGTAATGTTTATCATTGTATTAAACATTATATAATCTGTTTGTATTATTGTAATGACTGTGATTATGATTCACACTTTGATTAATCAGATGTGTTATGACACCAATTCAATTACAATGATTTAATTATATTGTATCTGATTATGATTTCATTATTATGATCATCAAACTAATCACCATGTCTTGGTAAATACTTTAAGAGTATTAGTGTATTATTTGGTTTAATTATTTTAAACTAAATTTTTAAACTATAATTCAACCCCAATTATATGTTATCCATTCAAGTATACAATTATGATCCTAATCAGTAATTATGATATACTGATTCAGAAATTGGTATTAGATAAGGGTTACTCTGCTCATATAAATGTTTTGTTCTTCATTTCTTTACTATTTAATTTTTTTAATATAAACTCTTAGTTTATAATTTTTTTTACACTAAGGTGAACATGTTTAAAGAATATTTGTTTTAATGATTGTAGTTTTAAATTATTTTTTATAGAAAATCTCAATCACAACAGATTACAAACTTTTGATAGTGCTGAATATGAATAAAGGAGGGATATAATGAAGATTGTTTGTCAACATAGGAGTTGATAATTTTTTACGTTAACTATAATATAGAAAACTCATGATAAGGAAGTCACATCCTTTTTAAATGACGAGAAACACAAATATCAATTTAATCATATAATAAGTAATACTTTGTTATGTTCTGTGACAAGAAGAATATACAGTTTAAATTTTTCTTGTGAAGCTTCTAAATTTATTTTTAAAAAGATTAAAGTAACATACTTTGGATCTTCAATGGTTATAGAAACTAGAAGAGATATGTTAAGAACTGAGTACCATGCATTCAATTTTCTATTTGTATAATCTGTCACCTAGATGAACCGGAGATTTATGATTATCTTAAATTGTTTACAATATATTTGTTAGAAAGGTTTATATGATGACATATATTTTGATAAAATAATTAATATCATGCCCAATGAATGGGAGTCTAAGAGATATGCTATTAATGAGACAAAAAATTTAATAAATCATACTCTTAATGATCTCATAAAAACCCCTGTGAATTATGAGGGATGATAAAAAGGAGATGCTGAGAAAAAAAAGACAAATGTTCCTTTTCTACAACATCATCTTTACTTGCTGAATTTTAATTTGCAGAGAATGCTGATAAGTCATAAAGAAAGAATAAAGTTGTTATTCAATCTAATTCAAGCATATCTAAAAATTCTAAAAATGAGTTAGTTTATCTCACCATGAGAATGATCAATATAATGGGAAATAAATATTTCAAATAATGAGAAAAAAGGTAATAAGGATAGAAGTGACAAGAAGGATTAAGTCACCATTTATGAAAGTAAAAAAATGGATGCATCAGACCAAATTGGACAAAGCTAAAGGTAAAATATAGGAAGGATAATAATTCTAAGAGGAATGATAAAAAGTTTTAAAAATAATAAATAAATAAATTCAGGAACGAATATGACCCTTGGAGTACTAGTTGAGGTGTCTCTTCTAAATATATTTATGATAATGAATGTTATATATATAAGAATTCATTTATTTTGTATAAATTACCTCAATTAAATATATGTTTCATGGAAAAGGTATGAACTACTAAGAATATTACTAATATTTCTCTTAGGGAAACTATCCTAATGAGAAGGATTTTAAATCTTCTGATTAAGAATCTTCTTTAACTAGTGATGATAATACTTTATCTACTTATTAATAAGTTTCATGTTTTTTTAAACTTCTAGAAAAAGAAAATTGTAAAATTCAGAAAACAAATTGATCATGCCAAGGGACAAATTTCTAAGGCAGATTCAAGTATAAGTGTTTAAAAAAAGAAATATCATATATTTTAAAATATATAGATAAGGATAATACTATTAAGGATACTATTTCTAAACATTTAGAAAAAATAATTTCTAAAAAAAGTTGTTTTAGAAACTAAACTTAATTCTTAAACTAATACTAACAAAGATAAACATTTAGTTGTAAAAATCAAATCAAAAATTTATTCTTTAAGATTTTTTCATCAAGCATTACTAATGGTAAGGATAGTTTTGATAAAAAAATTTTAAAAATCTATCATCATTGTAATAGTTTTGGAATGTATTATAATTATGAAAAACGTATTTTTAGTAAAAATTACATTATTTCTGAAAGTGGACATTTTTTCACCAAGTTTCAAAGTGGGAGAAATTGGAAACATAATTATTCAGTTAATAAAATTAAATCTCTAGGATTTCACAAATCTTATTTCCCAAAAAAATGTGGATTCCTAAAGTTTTTTCTCTAACTCTACTAAACACAAGATGGTTTGGGATCTCAAAATATAATGTTTTTATTTTCAAGAATACAATGAAGTATAAAAAAATAACACATGGTACATTGGTAGTGTATGTTCTAGTTATATGACTCGTAATAAAGACTTTTTTAAAAAATGTTACCCAGATTAAAGGTGGGAATGTAACATTTAGAGACAATGCTTAATGAAAGATTATCAGTATAAGTAACATTATTTTTCATATAAAATATATTATTTTAAATGTTTTTTTTATTAAAGGCCTTAAGCATTACCTTATAAGCATAAGTTTATTATGTGATTAAGGTTTCCTTGGGAATTTTAGGAATGATAAATTTTTTGTACAAAATTACAGGGGAGAATTTATTCATTATTCTAATAGGAATGTGAATGTTTACACACTTAACTTAGAAGACCTTAGAATCTAAGACTTACCTTTCCTTAGTATAATGGAAGATCAATATTGGTTATTGAAAAAAAAATTATGTCACTGTAACTTTAGAAACTTATCTATGTTAACCAATAAAATACTTGTTATGGATTTACCTGAACTTTGGTTTTTTTCAACAAATGTTTGTGACCCTTTTCAATATAGAAAGAAACATAAGTCATTTCTTAAATATATTAGTGATGTTTCATCTTATAATTATTTAAAAATAGTACACATGGACTTATTTGGTTTAAAAAAATTGGATTTAGTGGTGGAACGTATTATATATATATGTATATATCTTGGTTGATGATTACACATGATTCAATGGGTATATTTTCTCAAAAAGAAATATTAACCCTTTTTTTATTTTAAAATTTTTATAGAAAATGTTAAAAATGATTAAAACCGTCCATTGATAATTATTCATAGTGAACATGGTGGATAATTTTTAAATTATGATTTTGAAACTTTTTTTATTAATAAAGGTATTGAACATAACCTTTCAACTACTAGAACCCCTATCCAAAATGGTGTCATTGAAAGAAGATATATAATTAATTAAGAAATAACAAGAACCATGTTCTGTGAATACTCAATTTCTAATTTTTATTTGGATGAAGTGGTAATTACTTAATGCAATAATATAAATTGAGTTTTAATTACTACTTTTCTTAATAAAACTCATTATTATTTGTGGAATGGTTGAAATCCAAAAGTTTGGTTGCTTTAGATTTTTTGGATGTAATGTATTCATCTTGTATACAAAAGATAAATTGCATAAGTTTTCACCCAAATTCTATGATCGAATATTTTTAGGATATTCCACTAATTCTAAAAAATGGAGAGTTTTAATAATTTTTATTGATATTGGTGAAATAGTACATGTTATGTTTTATGAAACAAATCCTTTTGTTTTCAAATAACCCCAACCAACATCATCAGACGTGTTTTAAAAAAATGATTTTGAATAATTTTTAGAAGGAAATTCTCATAATGATAACCACAAGAAATTGTTTCTGAAGTTATTCCATAGGAATATTTTTTACCTTATATTGATGAAAATTATTTTAAAAATTAAATTAATAAGTTGTTTCAATGGAAACATCCTAGTGATAGTATCATTGGTTATGTTAATCATCCAGTTAGGACTAGAAGTTCCTTAAGAAATTAAATTAACATATTGATTTACTTTACCAATTTGAACCTAGTAATCCTGATGAGGCATTAGGTGATGAGGATTGGATTTAGGCAATTCAAGATGAGCTCAATGATTTTGAGAGGAAAAATGTATGTACTTTAGTTTAATGACCTAAATAATCTTCTATAATTGAAGTAAAATGGGTTTTTATAAAAAAATATTATGAAAATGGAATTATTTCTAGATATAATGCTAGACATGTTGGTAATGGTTATAATCAACTAGAAGGTATAGAATATGAAGAAACCTATACACTGATAGCTATATTTGAAGATATTCACATTCTAATAGCCTTTGTAGTATTCTTTAATTTTAATCCTTTTTAAATGGATGTAAAGTGTGATTTTATTAATGTATATGTTATGGAGGAAGTTTATTTTTAAAAATAAGCATGATTTTGAAAATAATAAAAATCCCAAATATGTTTATAAACTTAAAAATGATTAATACAGACTTAAACAAGCTCATAGAGGTTGTTATGTTAGATTAAATTGGTTTTTTATAAAGAAATTTTATTAAGGGAATAGTGGATCAAACAATTTTTTTAAAATAAGTTAACAAAAACTTTATTATTTTTCAAATATATGTTGATGATATTATATTTGGATCAACTCAAAATTATATTACATAATTATTTCTGTATCTCATGAAATCTAAGATTGAGATGATTATGATGGGTGTGTTAACATTTCACCATGGTTTTCAAAAATCACAAAAATAACATGGAACATATATATCTCAACATTAGTATATTAAATATATTCTCAAAATGCTTTTATATGATAACACTAAAATTATTAGTACTCCAACAGGCACCTCAAATACTTTTAATGTTGATGAGGCTGGAAAACTAGTTGATAAAAATAATTTTAGAGTTATGATAAGAAGTTTACAATACATAACTTATAGTTTCCTATATTTAATGTTTTCAATATTATTTTGTGAAATATATAATGTCAATCCCATGGAATCCCATTTAAAATATGTAAAATTAAATTTATTATCAAAAGGGAATTATTAACTTAGGACCTTAATATTCTTAAGAAAATATTTTTGAATTATTTTTTTGAATGTTGACATTGGTGTTTATAGATGTATAAGAGAAGTATATCTAGAACATTTCATTTATTAAGAGATTCATTAGTTTCTTGGTCTTGTAAGAAAAAACACTCTGTTTCAATTTCCACTACTAAAGTGGAATATGTAGTAGTTGGAAGTTGTTGTTCTCAAGTGTTTTGGATGGAACGCACATTTATTGACCATGTCCTGAGTTTCACCAAAACTAAAATTATTTTTGATAACCCAAGTTCCATGTAATTAAATAAAAACCTATAACATTACTCATGTTATAAACACATAGATATAATAAACAATTTATTTAGGGATCACACACTCAAAGGAGATGTCATTTTACAATTTATTGGAATGAGATAACAAATTTGTAACATTTTTACAAAACCTATTTGTTATGATGGATTTTAATACATTAAAAAGAATCTATAAATGATCAACATAATGTAACCATTTATATATACATACTTTTAAACTATATCCTTACATTATGTTAATCCTTTCACATGGGGAGTACGTATGTTTGATTGTTTCTAAAAAAATTTAGTTTTCTAAAAATTTCAATTTCCTTCAAATCTTTATCATAATGGGGTTTTATTGGAATTAAGTATCTTTACAAAATTTTCAGATTCAAAATCCTCAAAAAGATTTCTAAACTCAGAAAATGTAATAAATTTTTCAGTAATCAGGTTTTTTAAGTTTTTAGATTTAAAAAACATAGTAATAAGTTTTTCTACTATAACTATTATAATTGTATTTCTTAATAAAAACATCATAATTAATATTTTGTAAAAACTTTTATTAAATTTACTTTCAAAACTTTTTTTTTCAAAATTTCATAATCTAGATAGTTTTAATAAATAAGAAGAACATAATATTAATACCAATGGATTTATTTAATCTTAAAGGTAATTTTCTATTCATTTTACATTTTATACTATCTCATTATGGTTAGTTATTTTATTATGGTATATATATTATGATTAGTTTTGTAAATATATTTACTTTTTAAATGTATTCATTATCAATACGATGATTATGTTAAATATAGATAAGCAAGTTAAGAAAATGAAGAAAAGGAAAGATGAGAACATCCCACCTAAGATAAAAAAATAGAATAATGTTCCAGATTAAGTTCAAGATGAATAGTTAAAAAAGAAATATTAAAATAAACTGAGAGCTTTTGTAATCATAATGGATCCTGTTGATGCTAAGGCCTTATGAATTTATGCTTTTGATACGTTATAGGAAGTATCCCATAATAAAATGTAGAATAAAAAGTAGTTAGATGATCATCTTTGTGATAATATGTTTAAAGGAGTTGAGTTATCTTCATGGAATGTAGTTCCACTTACTTCCCATATCAATCAAAAAAATATGGATTCCATATTATATTTCATATAAACAGAATTTGTTCATGTCTATTTTCTTTTAGTAGTTTATAAAGGAAAAAGTGATGTTCTTGATTAAGAATCAATACTTTTAGTTTAATAAAATCCATCAGAACCGTAACTAGTCGGAAAAGAAGATGTAACAAAAAACGGGACATATCCAAGAAGAGTTTGATAAAGTAATTTAAGAATAGGTTGAAGGAATAAATAAAGGGAAAAAGTATATTGAAGAAGAAGGATGTGAAAAAATTGAATACAAATAAATTGAAGTTGAAGAAGAATGAGAAGAAAGAGTAGATGAAAATAAATAGAATAATAATGAAGAGCATGAAAATAAAGTAGATTTTAATGGGGAAGCTGATGAAAATGAATAGAATTATATAGATGAAGAAGAATAAGATCCATATTTTGTTGAGAAATAAATCCAATCTGATAAGTTTTCATTAATATTAGTAGTCATTATCATCACAATTGCCTTCCAACGATGGTCATAAAAAATCTCAAATTTCTAAAAAGGAAGGATAATTAGAGGAATAACCCCAAATATCATCCAAAAATGATGTTGACAAACACAATTCAAATGTATAATATGATAATTCTGACACAAATAACAAGAAGATAATATAAATATATGGAATCAAAGAAGTTGGTGAAAACGTTTCTATAAAATTTGATAAAGGGAAAGGAAAAGAAGATGAAATCAGAATAAGTCATGATAAACTCAATGAAAATGAGAAAGAATAATCATATTCAAATAACATGTTGACTACTGAAGGAGTTTATTATATTATTCAATTTTTTATGAGACTTGAAGGACTAATTCAGAATTTTCCAAGACTTAAATCCATAAGAGAAATGATTTATGAAATTCATGATCAGAAATCAAAATGATTATATATTTTAATAGAAAATTCATTTTAAATGAGGCAAATTTGAAGGTTTTAGAATAAAGTTCTCAAGATTACAAAATTTCAATCAATAAAGTTTTAAAGTGGCCTCACCAGATTGATATTGATGTCAAGTTGTATGATGAAAATATTCAATATTTGAAGATGTTGTTCAAAGATTCTGCTTAATCCTACAATCAATTATCAAAAGATATGATATATAAAGAAATGTTTGTGGAACGTTATAAAGGTTCTTATGTGGATCTGACTTAGGAAAAAGAAACTATGAATGAGAAGATCTGATACATACAGTTGGAGTTGTTCAGACTCAGATCTCATGTGGAGGAAATAAACTTTTTGAATAATTAATAAAATATTTGTATGAGAAACTTCAGATTATGGAATAAAAGGTTTGGACACAAGATATAATAATAGAAAATATATAGGAATAACTAATGGATTTTAATAAAATAAAAACCTTCATGATGTATTTAATGAAGAACGATTAATTTTTTTTGAACTCTTATTATACATTGTTTTTGTAAAATTTTTTATCAATTTTTATGAATGCATTATTCTTTTAATTCAAATAAGATTTTTTATGAAAATTTTCCAATTCTAATTCATTTAATGTTATTTAATAGTTCTTATGGATGAATAGTTAGTTCATAAAATTGTTTCATATTTTGTTTTCTTCACTAACATTACAAAAAACTCAATAATTTTCCCCATTCTTTTTGAAAATCACAAAGGGTAAAAAATTTAATTTTTGGGATGAAATATTCGTTTAAGGGAGAATTTTTCCAATTCAAAGAGAAATTTTTTACAAAGTAAGAGTTATACCAAACTTAAATATTTATATGAAATGGGTAGAAAACTTTTTATGAGAAGAATATTTGTTAAAGAAGAGTTATTACCTTATTGGGGAGAATATGATACAAAGAGGATGTTTTTATCCTTAGGGGTAATTAATTATATTCAATATCATAATCTCCATCATATTTATAATTCTTATAAAAAAAGGAGGATATAATGTTTTATTATTTATCTTTGAAAACGATGTACTAAAAATAACATGGACTATATATTTTTCAAGGTTATTTTTTGGTTTAATTCTCATGGTTTGTGATATCAAAATTGGGGCATATTTTTGAGTCAGAAATATTATTTCATACTTTTCTATTCATTTTTTGGAAATCACCAACTCTTTATTAAATACATAATAACGAATATTTCTATGTAAAAAGTGTTTTAGTATATTTTTGTATAACACATAATCGTTACCATACTTATATTAAGTTCTAAAATATTAAGGTATTAACTTATATATTCTTCATTACGAATTTTTGAATAAGGATATGTCTAACAAACATAAGACTCACCATTGTAATAAAATATATCAATATATATTTATTATCTTTAGTACTGAAAAAGTCTTAAACATTGAAGTAATACTGCTAACGAGAAACAGAAGACTAATATTCATGAAGAATATCATAATGACAATTATAAAGAATTATATTAGATCATTTTTTTATATTCAGAATACTGAGAACTTAATTATAATATAAGGAATACTTTTTATACTGTAATGGTGTAAAACCAATATAACATTGGAGATTCACTTATACTATGAGCTGTCAACTTCCATGTTTCCATGTTATCGTGAAAAAATCATATAAATATTACCATTGGGAAAGAAATATGACCAATGTGAAGATGTCTATAAATACCCGATCATTTTAAGTGGTTGGTTATATTTTCTATCAAATTCATCTAAAGATTACATAGAATTAACAACTTCTTCCTAGTATTTGGTAATTGTTTATAGAGACTATTCTTAAGGAAACCTTGTTAGGCTGCTTCCTTATGCATTTTATTGAAATTGTGACCACATCTGATCATTGTTATGATCATGGGATTCTGGGGATAAGAATATTAAGAATCTGATCCATTGGATCGAGGGATACTGAGGCTACGTAGATAAATAAAATCCAATATTTGTATAAAGGGATTCTAGGGATTGGAAGACAGAGATATACTGATTATCATATCGAGGTATTTCCTCCGTATAGAAGGAAAACATTATTTTTAGTGTATGAAAATGGATACCTTTTGTATGGGTTAGTGACTACCTTACTCATAAGGTAAAAAATTATTATTCTTCTAATATATTTTAGTAATTCTTAATTAATTATAGATATTTCTTATATTTGACAAGTTTATTTTATACATTTCATATTAAAAGTAATTTTGTTCATCATATTCAACTTACTATACTATATTTGTATTATCATAATAACATTGATTAAAATTCAAAATTTTATTAATCATATCTTATGTGACATTGATTTATTTACCCTCATTTAATCATATTGTATCTGATTACAATTTTGTGATTATGATCATCAGACTAAGGGAAAAGTATGATGAAGAACATTAAGAGGATTAGTGTATTGTTTATTTTAATTGTTTAAAACAAAATTTTCAAACTATAATTCAACCCCACTTGTAAGTTAACCATTTAATAATACTAATATGATCATAATAACTATAATTATGATATAATGATTCAGAAAAAAATAACTAATTAGGGGGGGAGTAATTTTAATTTGGTCATGGAAGTGATGATAAATGGTTTGGGCTCATAGGGGTCCAAAAAAATTATAATTCTACGCCATTTAACAATTATTTTTTCAAGAACTATTAAAGAATGACATTTAGCATCACTTGTGTATATAATTTTTTAAAAGAGCTGTTAAAAGCCATTTACTAGCTCTGTTAAGACCCAATTTTGTAGTGGTAATTATAAAATTTGTTTCATAATAAGATACTGATTCTTCCTCCTCCCGCTTCAACACTAGAAATTGAATTTTCATTCTATGTTGAGGAATTTTAGGAAATACTGTTTCTATAAAATATATTTAAGTAAATTTCACACTATGGGATCCATCTCATTCATCTCCGTGATATGTTTGACTAGAGACCATCATTGACGGGTTTCACCTTCAAGATGATAAAATGAAAGGGTTACCTTTTAATACTCTAAAAAACCCAAGTCTTTATATATATTCTATAAATATTTTATCAATCATTCAACTAACACTAGTTTAGATGTACCAAAAATTATTGGAGGATGTTGTTACATGAAATTATCCACTATTGGATTATTCATTTTGGAGAAATTAGTTTCTCCCATAAATGGGTACCATTTTTTGACCCATATTAACTGAGTTAACACATCAAAAAAAGGATCATCCCCAACTCCAATCATTTCAGGTGGTAGATTCAAAATGATATTTTCCTCTTTTTGCCTCCCTACATCATTCACTCATTTAACTATATGTTGAAACATTATAAAATAATCATATACAAGAATAAGTAACTTAAAAAACCATATAATAATCAAAATCCATCTCATGGTAATATAACAATAAATTAATGACTTCTCCATATAAAATAACTTTAGCATCCCTAAATTTTCTTTTATTTGTTTCCTTACAAATATTCTAACACCTAAAGGTATCCGAACCTTATTGTACTTCCAATAATAAAGTACTATAATTAACCATTCATTAATGAAATGATTTATAGAAAATCTCTTATTATATACATTATCATGACATTTTAGATTTATAGTTTTAGAGGATAAGGAATATAATTAAAATAAGAAATTCCTCTTCAAATCATGTATATTTTTTACAAAAAACAATTTCTTAAAACGATATAATTTCATTAATACAATTTGTTTTCATAACCTTAACTTGATTTTTTTACTGTTCTTATTAATCCATTAACCCTCTAAAATCATTTAGAAAACGTTAGATGAGAACGTTAATCTCAGTATAGGGATCTAAGAATAAATAAAACCCACAATTCCATTGAAAAAACATAAAAACCCATCAAAATTTTAACTTTTAGATGACAGAAATTGAACTCTTAAAAACCCATTATCACTCATAAAATCAACTTCTTAGCCCAAAAATTCAGTAAACAATTATAAATGTAAAATATTACTCATGTGGATTACTTATGATATCATATTCATAGTCACTCTTATTATTACCTTTATAGAGGAATAAACAATTCAGTTACTTATAACCTATTTCCTCTAAGGAATAAATCATTACCTAGTCCATTGAAGAACACTATTGGACACAACCATAATTATATATAATTTCCAAGAACCATATCATAAATAAAACACATATGTAATTTTTTAGGTTCCTAAAACCATTCTTTTATGATTTCCCATGTCCTAGAAGTCACACGAGGGTCTTAAAGGCCTTTTCCATTTTTGAAATTTGAATGTTTTCTCTCATGTCCACTTAACTAAACATGTGTTCACTTGTTCTTTTTTATGTCCAGTTGTTTCCTTCTTGTTGTTGGTTAGTTTTTTTATTCCGTTGGTTGGTTTGTTTATGAGGTAAATTTCTTCCTTCTTATGGCCAGTTTGTTTTTTAATTCATTTTTTTGGTTTATTATTATGGTTGGTTTTTTTATTCATGTGACTTCTTGGTTTCTTCTTGTAGTCGGATGGTTTGTTCCTGTGGTAATCTAGTTCCATGATGCAGTTAATTGGTTTCTTATTGTGGTCAGTTAGTTTCTTCTTATAGTTGATTGATTTCTATTTACGGTTAATTGATTTTTTTCATTTAATTGGTTCTTTATTATAGTTGGTCGATTTCTTCATGTAGTTAATCCCTTTTTGTGACTGGTTTAACATTTTAATTCTTTTTCCATTTTTTCAAAATACCCATATTTTTCTATGATGATATGAATAATTATTTTAATTTAAAATGTCTAATTGTAGGCTTAAATAATTTTTATTCAAATATATTTTTTGGGGATTAAGTCTAGTATTTCATTTTTATAAATCCTGTGGTTTTAAATAGTTCATTTGAAGTGTGTTGAATGAAACTAAATTAAATTAAAATTAATAAAGAAAGTTTACCACATTAATCTTTGGAGTTGTTAAGAGATTTTCAACCGACATCTTAATGTATTGAGAATTTCTCCATTTGAGTCCTTTCTTGTTTCTTATGAGTTTAAATGAACTAAAACCTTATTCTTAAGCTTTAAGAGTTGTATTATTTCACCCGAGGCCTTTATAATCATGATTTCATGTGTTTTTAATAGCTTGGTTTTATATTTATTTTCTATAGAAGTGTGTATCTCACATTTGAGGTGGCAACATCATCTTATTTTCCCCATTTTTTTGGTACAATGAGTTTTAGAACTACTTTTCTATGTAGGAGATCTTTGTTCTTCCCTTATTTTTTGCTTCAATAAAATTATCATGTCTTTTTTTTCCATGGATGGGTGGTAAAAATTAACTAAAATATATAATAAATGATATGAAATTGAATTGTAAAGTAAGGGATGTAATCACCTTTTATCTATATCCTTAATATTTCATAATGTCTTATCGTAAAATATATTACTTATCATGACATGAATGATGTTTCTATTATAAATTGTAAATTTTTTCCACAGACTAAGAAAACATATTGTGGTAAAATAACAACAAATAAATGGCTAATAACTTATATATGACTAATATAGTGATTGAGTATGACTGTGGAAACTGAGTGAAAATACCCATGTATAAGATAATGAATTAATGATGACCCCCTAAATGAAATATGTTTTAGGTGATATGCAATTTCCCATTGTGTGTTTTTGGTGTGTTTGTTGTTATCCTTGTGACTGTGTGGGTTGTGTGGGGGTGGTATGATGATGGGGGTCATTATTTCAAGGAATGATGTGTTGTGGGTTGTGGAAGTGAAATATACCGCTGCCTCAAACCATTTACTAGAACTCAAACCAATAGAATTCTACATGACCTCAGGAATGCATCCTTATATGGTGATATTATTCCCTAGTTACCAATAGAGGAAAGGTATTCTGAGGTTACTATGGTGATATTATTCCCTAGTTAGCAATGTTTTCAAACCAATTCAAATAAAATTATCTTGATAAACATCCTGATTAACATCACAATGAGGGAAAGTTCCAATAAAATATATACAACATCACATGTGATAGTAAATGAATGTGTCATTCATACCAAAACATATCCCCTATATGTACATTGTAAAAAAGTATTAATTAAAGGAAAAAATAAAACTGGGGCCAATAGCCCTTCCACAATAGGTCCTGGGTCCAATATGGTCCCATAATCAAAGTCCAACATAGAAAACTAATCAACAAGCATCAATATTGAGGCTTTCCCTGAACCTAAACCTACAACCAAGAATTGTATCTCCTACAATACCCGATTTCCATGTAATATTGAGTATTGTGTGAGTAAAACTCTGTATTCCGTCACTAACAATGTCACTAAATATAACCAATCTATAAAAATTCTATGTGGTAGTGGTCAATATAAAAATCACAAATACAATTTCTAAAAAATTTCTACTGAAAATTAAAAGTACAGAATCTGCAACCTAAGAGAATGGTATTAGGAATTAAAAATTTTCATCACTGGGATGATGATACTTATTGTCTATGGTGATCTGATCCCTGGTATGGTCATGGGGATCTTTCATGTATTAAACAATGCATAAAAATAAAAAAAACATACCTTTTTTGATATAAATACATGCATAACATATGCTTGTCATTGGTGATTGATTCTTGAAGGATCCAAAGTATAATCCCTCTATATCCTTTTTACACACTATAAAAACTCATTGGAGTTTCGAACATAGAATTTCAAGTGATATCCCAAAGATATGATGATTCCATTGACACCCTGACAATCAACAGATCTACGTGCTTGCGATGCCTGAGGGAGAGCTTGATCCAATCCTATGGATTAAGAGTTCACCTTTCTGTAATGTGGGGGAGGAGAGAAAATATCTCAAGGTCTTTCCGTGAATAGTTTCTTACAAGATACTCTATCCTCTTTTAAATAGTGGATGTTCATATACCCAGAAATGGTTCCCAAACCCTGTATATTTAACATCCACAAAAAAATAATTACAATGAAATAAACTACAAAATAAATGTTATTTATATTTAATCACATACCAATAATACATATATTGAATATATTACATAATAAACCCCAGTCCTTAACTTGACTCTAAATTACTTATAATATTATATAACCTTGGAATATTAAAATGATATTCATTAGAATAATATTATTCCTTATATTTACTAAAATTGGAAATAATTTTAATAAATAAATCCTATCCAATTATTCGTTAACTAAATAATAATGAATTCATTTATTTTTTATTTATTGATGACTTAGAAAACACTCGGACCCCGTGGTGGGGTCCACCATGACCAATTTACAAAGTCACTAGAATAGGGTAGATCCTTGAATTCACTATTATGTGTGACCATATATGACATTATATTGATAGTAGTGAATATTATTCAAAAAACAAGAGTGGAGTCTAGAAATCCATCAATACCCCTAAAGAGATAAGGAGTACTAATAAAAAATATAACCTATCTATGAACACACACTATATAATATAATCTATTTGTATTTAAATATCTCATATACCAGGACACACACTTATATCGTCATACTTCCTAGATTTATTATTTTTGATTTAATTGGAGGGATTTACCTTTGACTACCATGGTCATGGTCTTATAAAGGTACTACCATCAATATCAAACTGGACCAAAATATTACATCCTCAACATAGAAGCATCAAATCATATCTTGATCATTCAAGGAATTTCATACTACTAATGACACACCCAACCAAATCCACCTCACCAAAATTTCATTATCATGGTTTTTTTCAGGAATCAAAGTACATGTTCAAATGGAACATATTGATAATTGTTTCAATTCTGGAGACAAATACACATGACTATAGATAAGAAGAACTATTGACAACCAAAACATCTAGTGATCCAATTGGTGAGTCTATCTTTATGATATCAACTAGTAAAGATCACCAAGTGGAAAATTCATGAGAAGATGTCTCAATTCTTATAATACCTCAATACATGATAGTCATACATAATCATTTTTTATTCAGTATAATGTATCAAGATAGTATGACATATATTTAAGATTAATGTCATAGTATCACGAGTTTCTCATTATATAATGATATTTTATATAACCTTTTGATATGATAATTAATCTATGGAAATTAAAATTTAAATACTGTATGTAGTAATTTTTAAACTATAATGGTAAGAATAAATCAGGTATATCTATCTATATACATGATACGGTAGTCAAAAATTAATGATTAGTTGGTTCTAGGGAACCAACTATTACAGCACTCCAACTTTCACTAGAGACAACATGCTAACCATTCTAGTTAGATCTCACATGCTAAAGTTTATGTTTCTGCCAAGTCATGACTTATGTTGCTAGGCCTTCCATGATTCCATTGCATGGTTATTCTACTATATGAGACCTCATCTCCTTTTGTAAAACATCTCAAGATATGTTATCTATAACAACACCACTCTTTATTACACATTAATAAAGAGACACATCAATAACATGTGACTTAAAAGTACACTTAATATAACCACAAAAGATCAATAAGTGTAGTGTGTTTTGGAATTAGGTACATTACATAGAATCTTATAATA
Organism: Viscum album; assembly: GCA_963277665.1. Classification (NCBI taxonomy): domain Eukaryota; kingdom Viridiplantae; phylum Streptophyta; class Magnoliopsida; order Santalales; family Viscaceae; genus Viscum; species Viscum album. The sequence goes on from OY728158.1 coordinate 61,009,617, forward strand.
TGTGATACAAAAATATTATTGAAAACTTCCTTAACATGATCATAATAATCTATCGAACATAAAACTTCATGGTATATCATGTGGACATGCATAAAAAAAGGTGAGCTACAAAACATAATAAGGTAATGAACAAGGAATAACATGAAGAGGAGAATACATGTTAGACAATAGGAATATCAATATAGAATAAAAGTAACATGAATTATAAGTCATGATATATAATGGTAATCATAACATGGGAAATGTAGCAACAACTAAAAACACTACATCATTAATAGATCAAGGATAAATCCACCATGACCCCATGGTGGAAAAATTCCCATTAAGGAATCAGGTAATCCCCTTATCCCAACATGAAATATCATGATACTAAATATTATCCAATGTATTGGAGCGCTATTATGGTCCACCCTTCATAATCATGTTATTCTCATACTTAAGGGTGCCACATAGATCATATAACAATGATTCATTCAAATTCATAATTTATTCCATGATTAAGGAATATGGAATACATGCATATAATTCCCCAAATCAATAATTATATATTACTAAAGTTTAATACCCTTGATAGTGTAATGGGTATGGTATTCACTACATAATTATTTAGTCATGGAAAATTACAGTGCAATTTCGAAAGCATAACGACATTGTATAGAAATTCATAAAATGGGTTGGTTAGAGAGAAATGGGTATATAATAATTTATACATGAAATGTATAGTAATTGTGACATGGAAATACATTCACCAATCTTGGTAATTACAAATAGAAGATGTAACAAAATAAAAAAACATGAAGGAAGGGGGGAAAAGAAAGAACCCTTACAAAATTTTGGCATGGTAATGGGTGTACATAGAGGTTTTTAAGAGTGCAAAATGAGTGTGAAAAAGGGTATCATCATTTATAAATAAAAGTTACATTTATAGGGATATTTAATATCATATCTCAATATAGAAAGAAGGAAAATTAAGGGCATAACATGAATGAAATTCTTGATAGAAGACGTGGGAAAAAGATCCCTTACATGAATGTGTGATTCCAAAGGCTTGGGAGAGATTTATTGGGATATAGGGGGTGCTGTAAGATGGCTCTTGGTAGAAGATGTATGATTTTGGGCATTCTTCATGGAGTTTTAGTGAAGCGAAATGGGATCATTGGTGCGTTTATAAATGGAAGGAGGGGAATTTTTATTATTATTCGGGTTTTGGAATGAAAATAATAAAATATTGAAACTGAAAACCATCCAACAGTTTCTACCAAATTTTTCTTGGATTACATTATTTTATAAAGAAAATATCTTCACATATTAAAATAATTCCCTTGCTTATGTGGAGGTCTGTCACACTCTCAAAAAAAATGATTTTAAAATCTTAAATTATATTATAATTCTTGGAGGGTCTGACATAAATTTTTAAAATAAATAAAACAATCATAAAATTAAATTATTTAAAATATAAAATAGATTTTTTGTTGTGTATACCTTTTATAGTATTTATTACATCACTATTGGGCCATTAGGATGTCATAAAATACACCGTATGTTTACACAATATTAAATTTTTAACCAAAAATTTGACTGTCTTAGAAAACTATGAAAAATTATCCATTAGATATTTTTGAAATAATGATTCCAAAAATAATATTCATTTTATATAAATAATTTTTAAATATTTTAATTTTAACTTTTAATTTAAAAAACATATTTATTGAATGCTATAGGTTTTTTGAAAATAACAATTTTTAAATCCTAATAAAAATACATTTGACTTAATAAAAATTCTATGATAATTTATATTTTAAAACATAAATTTAATAATAATATTTTTTAAAATATAATTTATTTCAAAATTCCATTAATTCAAAATAATATATTTCTTAATTGAATTTGAATAATAACCAAAAATACTATTTTTTCTTTAAAAATCATTTACAATGTAATAATAATATTTTGAAAATAAAATCATTATTTTATAAAAAATAATGTATATAATACCATTGTTGGGTATTATTACATATCCCTTTAGTACACCATCATACTCCTTAAGAGTATGGTGCATGATGATGGGGATTTCATGGGGTCGTTATGTGAACATGGTTTGGACTGTGATCTCGATAAGCTTGAAATTCTCTGATAAATGGTTCCTCTCATGATTATGTTGTTGGATATAAACTTGGAAATTTGTATAGGGTAAATCCCAAAAAGTTTATCTCCCTTATAAGCTCTGGTAAATGGGATTCATAGGGAATAATCTTACTAGTTGAGAATAACTTCCTTTGTCTGTGAAAAATTGATTTATTAAAACACTATATTTATACTAGTCATGTGATCACTGTTCAACGACTATATTATTAATGATAATGATACTTATTGGCAATTTAAATCCAATTGTATATAATAAAACAAAATAAGTGCATGTGTTTTCTATAACTATTATATATTTAATTAACTAAAAAGGGGGAATTATACTCATAATTATTCAGGTTGTTACAAAGTCCCACTCTCAAGAAAATTTACATTCAAAATTTTGTTTCCCCGCACAAAAACAGATGTGGGTAACTCATCTTCATTACTTCCTCTAGTTCCCATGTTAATTCTTCAAACATGGTGTTTCTATATAACACTTTGATGAGGGGGATTGTCTTATTTCATTGAAATATTTCTCTAGGATCGAGGATATTCACCAGATGCTCATCATAGGAAAGGTAAATCTCCAATGGTACCACTTATGGATTGAGTACATGTGATGGGTATAGTATGTAATTTCTTAATAGGGATACATGGTATACATCATGTACTCAAAATAGGTTTTGTGGGAGTGATAGTTCATAGCTCACCTCTCCGATGTGTTCAAATCTCTCAAAAGGGATGATGTACCTTGGACTAAGATTTACCTTATTCCCAAATCTCATCACTTTATTCCATGGATATATGTATAGGAATTTCATGTCCCAAATATCAAATTCAAGGTCACATCGATGATTGTCATCATATCTCTTCTGTCAACTATGGGTAGTTCTGACGTGCTACTGAATGATTTTATCCTTCTCCACCATTTCCTTAGCCATTTCAGGACCTAAAAGTTAACATTACCCAACATTATCCCAACATGCCTATGTTCTACACCTCTTCCCATAAAAATCATAAAATATATCCATTTGGATAATCATGTGGAAAATATTTTTATAAGACAACACATCCAAAGAAATATGTCGGTCCCATCCACCTTAGAAGTCCATAGAACATGCTCGTAACATGTCCTCTAATGTCTCAATAATCCTCTTAGAATGGCTTTCAGTTTGAGGATGATAAGTCACACTAATATTAATCTCAGTGTTCAGAGCATAATGAGGTGTTTTCTTGAACATAGAGGTGTATTTTGTGTCTCGATCAGATAAAATATATAGTGGTACTCTATGCAGACTTACTACATATTTGATTTATATCTATACCAGTTGATCCATTCAAAAATACCCTCAAATCACAATTAAGATTGTAGTCTTTGAAAGAAAATCCACAAAAACCTAAAAATCATTTTTCCCTTTTGATGTCGTTGAATTAATGGTGAAAAAATACATTTTTATTTTTCCCATTTCTATGTTGGTATGGGTAAGGGTTTCATCATCCCCTTATAATTTTACTTTTCAAAATCCACTTTCTCATATATCAGGTACTTTATGTATATTCTTGCAATCATCTTCTTTATGTTGTCCCACTAAGAGTGCTCTCAAAGATCTCGATACATATTGGTGTTTCCTAGGTGAATAGATAAAATAAAACTATGTGCATCATCGAATAGTTCCTTATTTAACTCAGGATTTCACAAAACACCTAGTCCTGACCCCCATAAAATTTATTTTTAAAATAAGGTTTTATAATTGTGAGAAATTTATCACAAATTGGAAATAATATCCAGCTAACCCAAGGAAGCTATGGATATCTGTCACAGATATTAGCCTCAACAATCCCTCAATTGATTTTTTCTTTACAGGATCCATAGACATCCGATTGATAGTGATGATATTCCCCAATAATGATACTTCCTTTAACCAAAACTCACACATGATATTCTTTACATAGATTTTCACTTTTCTCAAGGTCTTTAACATAGTACCCAAATTCCCCTCATGCTCGTCCTTGGTTTTGGAGTATATTAGAATATCATATATAATGACTACCAAAAATTGGCAAGGTAATCTCTAAATATTCATTTCATTAATTCCATGAAGATTGATGAAGTATTAGTGAGTCTGAATGGCATCACGATGAACTCATATTGCCCGTACCTCGTACGAAAAGACGTTTGGGTGATATCCTCATTCTTCACCCTAACTTGGTAATATACCAACCAAATATCCACCTTGGAGAAGTATTGTACTCCATTTAGCTGATAGATAAAGTCTTAAATTTTAGGGAAATGATAATTTTTCTTTATCATGATCTTTTTGAACTCATAATAATCAATACAGAGTCACATTAACCCATTATTCTTCTTGATGAAGAGGACTGGTGCACCCCATGGTAAAGCACACGGGAATATAAAACTTTTATCCAGATTCTCATGTTGTTGTTTATTTAGCTCCATGTCCCACAAAATCCATCCTATATGGAGTCTTGTATATTGGAAAAACCCTAGGTATAATATCTATTGTAAATTCAACCTCCCTACTAGGAGGAAGACTAGTCAATTCCCCAAAAAGCACATCTACAAATTCTCTCAGCGTAGGAATGTATTTGATTATGAACCTTTCCATAGACTCAATAATTTGAGAAAGATGTGATTTCGTATAGGACTATAATATATATTCTTGGGATGATGGTGTTGAATAAGATTCATCATTTTCCTTGCACTAGTATAGAATCTGGGGTTGATTCACCATATATAGAGTGATTTACTTCTCACCACAATTTATGTTGTCCTTATATAGGTAAAGATAATCCATACCCATAATTGCATCAAATTACACCAAATGGAGTATAAAGAGATTATAAAATAAGTTCATCCCAAAAATGATGATAGGTTAGGAGTTATATACGTGGGATGAAATAATTTCCCATTTTCTATTCTCACCAATATCTCTACTTCCATGCTTTGTGGGAGTGTTTATATTTTTTAACTAATTTTTGTTTTGTTTTAAAGGAATGCATAGAACTAGAATAAAAAATTATGTTTTCTACTATTTAATTATTAAATAAAATACCTATCACAAATTAATTTTTGGGATTCACTTTGGTGTTAGTGATGGAAAAATCACGCCCTTACTACCTTGGATGTTGTTGGTTTCCTCAAAAAAAACCTTGTCATAGTGAATAGGTTTAGAAAGTTCCCTGGTTACTTGTAGTTTACATAGTGAAAAATGAATTGAGGGTTGACTAGAGAATTCATTTCCCCTATTTCATTGGTGGGTTTCTCCTCTAAAAAATCATTGGCCAGGTTCCCTTCTCTTCCACACCTAAATCATTTCTTTGTACCCCTTAACCAATTTCTAGGGTTCTTATTTCTGCACCATTGACAAATGGGAAGTTGAAATTTCTTATCACCATTGGATTTATCTATTGGACTGACAAAATTAAATACCACTTTCTTCTTCTTCTCCCCATGATACCACTAAGATTCACCAATCTCTATTTCAACTTTGTGTGAACTTCAAACAATTTTCTCATAGCTATAAAAGTCATCGATTTCAATGTATTTTTATAGACTATGATTTATCACACAAAGGAAGCTGTCATCCTTGCACTCGGGGGTAATGAAAAAAATGGAGGCATATCATGCATGTCTTGCGATGTTTTCCTCATACACCCCAAAAGATTTTTCTTCCTTTTTCTTGAGTGAATTAAAATACCTTTCCATTTTAAGATGACGGGAGTGGGGAAAATATATATCAAAAAATAGTTTTTAGACTTCTTTCCAATACATTTCTTCAATATCTTCCTTAGGTTTCGTATTATTGATCAATTTCCACCACTAATCAGATTAACCCTTCTTATGATAAACATCCAGATGAAAATTCTTTGGTTTGGAACATTGATGTACAAATAAGATATTTTCAATTGATTTAATCCATTTCTCTGTGATTAAGGGATCATAAGACCCATTAAAAGTAAATGGATTTTGTCGCATGAAGCTCTCAATTGCTGGATGTTCTCTTTTGGGGGGGGGGGTTGGTCACTCCTCTTGATCTAGTTTTTTATTAAAAATATTTATTATCTGGGAGAGTATCATGAAAATGTTTGTGAATCCTACCCCTATCAGGTAGGACATTTCGTTGGGGCAATCTAAAAATTTCCATTTGCATCAGTTGTTAATCTGATTCCTTATATTATCAGACACTATCTTAAATAAATGGAAAATTAGGGGTGATTATTTTAAAATATTAAACACATTATGGGGAATCCAATAACAATAAATGGAATACATATAAATAAAATTTATTTCCTTAACTTATAAATTTATGTTCTTCAATCTAAATTATTCACGATTTATCTCCTAACATATATTAGTATGGGATTTTTTTATTCCATTAATTATGGTTTATAATGAGATTATGAATTTAAAAATTAATATCGCATGAGTGTGTCAGACTAGGTGAATAGTAAATCCCGTTGTTGGGTACCAAGTTACCCTAAGTCAGGCCTAGAACACCTTTTCTGAGTTGTTACTCCTAGGTACATCTGTGCTTGAACCATTTGAACTTATATTATATAGACATGGATGTATTATCATAATAAATCCGTTATTATATACTTACCAAAATTTATGTATGTTTTCAAACACTTAGTATTACCCCCAAGTGATTTCACTAGGGATTTCTAATCCGAATCCCAAAAATAACTATACATATCTCAAATACCAACTATAACACCCCCTATTTATTACACATTAATACATTATTTATTACATAAAACTACACAAAATAAAACCCCTAAATATTGATAAGTATAGTGTATTTGGGAATTCGGAAGATTACCTAACAACTTATTACATGGTATACAATAATATTTTCAAAAACATCATTAACGTGATCATAATAATCCATCGAAGTTAAAACGGCATGAGATCTCTAGGGGGCATTCATACAAAACATGTGCTATAAATCCTAGTAAGTGAATAAAAAAGGAATAACATGAAGTAGAAAATAAATTTTATATAGTAGGTATATCAATAGATCATAAAATGAATATGAATAATAAGATATGATATAACATGATAATCATAACATGGGAAATGTGGAAACAACATAAAACACTACATCATAAATATATCCTGGTTAAATATACCAAGACCACATTGTGGACAAAGTCTCATAAAGGAATTAGGTAAACCCCTTATTCCATGATGATGTATCATGATATTAAACATTACACAATGCATTGGAGCTCTATTAGGGTGAACCATTTATAATCATTTCATTATTATGCTTAAGTGTGCAACATAGATCATATAACATGGATTCATTCAACATCACAATTTACTAAATTATCATGTAATGTGGAATAAATACATGAAAATCCCTCAAGTCAATAATTATTTGTGAATAAAGGTGAATACCCTTGATAGAGAAATGGATATGGTATTCACTACACAATTATTTTGGCTTGAAAAATCACGATGCAATTTTGGTAGCGTAACAACATCATATTGAAATTTATAAAATTGGTGTATGAGATTGAAATGGGTATCACATCATTTATAGATTAAATATATAGTAATTTTTTTATTTAAAGACATTTAACAACCTAATAAATTGTAAATATAAGGTGTAACATAATAAAGAAACTTGAAGGAAGAGGAGAAAGGAAAGAACCCTTAAATTTGTTGGCATGGTAACAAATGTACTTAAAGGTTATTAGGAGGTTAAAAAGAGAGTTAAAGGGGTTATCATAATTTATAAATAAAATGGAATGTAATGTGGATATTTAATAACATATTACAATATAAATAAAAGGAAATTAAAATACATAACATTAATGGAATTCATGATAAAAGTGGGGGGTGGAAGATACCTTACCTGAATGTGTGACTCCAAAGGTTTGGTAGAGGCTTTATGAGATCTTTGGGGAACCATAGGAGTACTATAATGAGTATAGGAAGAAGTTTAGACTTACTTCAAGGAGTTTGAGTGAAAATAAATGGGATATTGTGTAGGATTATATAAGAAAGGAGGATGATTTCTATATTATTTGGGTTTTGGACTCTACATAATAAAATATTCAAAACAAAAATCCCATTTTTTCTAAAAAAGGGGAATGGTTTACATTATTTTATAGTTTTAAAGGCCGAAAATATTACAATAATTCTCTTACTTATGAGGAGGTGAGTCACACTCTCAGGAAAATTCTTTTAAAATCATAAAATATATTATAAGTCTTGTAGGGTTCATCAAGGATTTATAAAATAAATAAAATAAACATAAAATTAAATTATTTTATATAAAAATAGATATTTTTCAGGGGATACGTTTTTTATTATTTATTACATCACTATTATCCCATTATGATGTCATAAAATACACTGTATATTTACATGATTTTAAATTTTTACCAATAAATTTGACTGTCTCGAGAATATTAAAAAATTCACCAGTAGGTAATTTTGACATCCTTATTCCAAAAATAATATTCATTTTATCTAAATAATTTTCTAAATATGTGAATTTTCACATAAAAAACCTGACATTTATTGAAAATGATGGGTTTTTCGATAATAATAGTTTTCAAATCATTATTAAAATTACATTTGACTGCATAAAAATTATATGATAATTTATAATTACCATATTAATTTAGTAATAATATTTTAATAAATTTAGTTATTTATAAAATACATTCACTCATTAAAATAGATTTCATAATTGAATTCGAATGCTAACCAAAAGTACTATTTATGATTTAAAAATCATTTATGAATTAACAATTATAGGATTAAAATATTTTCATTATTTTATCAAAAATAATGCATATAATACTATTTATCAGGTTTTATTACATATACCTTAAATAAAACATCATACTACCTAAGAGTAAGGTGCGTGATGGTGGGTATTTCATGGGGACGTTCGATGAACATGGTTTGAGTCGTTATCTCGATGAGCTTAAACATCAACAAAAAACGGTCCCACTAATGATTATGTTGTTGGATCTATTATTGGGAATGGTCTAGGGAAATGGAAATAAATATTGTCTCTATTATAAAATCTGATAAATGGGATTCATAGGGAAAGATTTTACTGGTTAAGGTCATCACTTCTTTTTATTATGACAAATGGATTTGTTAAAATCCTATATTTATACCGGTCATGTGATCACTATTCAACGACTATGTTATCAATTGTAATTATACTTAATGGTCATTTAAATTCAATTGGATGTAATAAAAAAAATAAGTTCATGATTTTTCTATAACCATATGATATTTAAATAAATAAAAAAGAATAATTATATTTATAATAGTTCAGGTCATTACATTATCCCCGAGTATATGCATTCTTCACTATAAAAACTAGAAATAATGGCTAGTACTAGTAATAATATTATCATAATGATAAAAAATTACATGCTATGTGTGATTCCAAGAACTATAAAAAATAATTTTATTTAATAACTACTTCTTAGCTACCTTAAAATCTGTAATGTTCTGAGAATTTTTAGGTATCACTACCACTGACTTGTATGAGGTTGTATCGCTCATTTACTTATACTGACTATGATATTAGATCAAATTGATCAAAGTAATACTAGTTTATATCTTCTCAGAACAAGTATCCCTTCTTCGACATATACTAGGTACAAATCCTTTGTACTTTCTCTTGTACTATTGGATAATTTTGACAACTTCCCTTTCAGTTCTACTAGATATAACTGATATTTTCCTACTATAAAGTTTATATTGGAAATATTCGATCTTTTACAAATCATGGAACATGTGATTAATTCATCCCAAAAGCATATTAGATACAACTCGCACAAATCAACTCCCATGTCCTGTACATGTCATCATGGAGAGATTTATGCCACGTGACACTGGTAATAATTCACTCTCAAATTATTCCATCTTGTATTTTTCAATACCATGTTAGTATATTTATGATTGACTATGTCTAATAAGTTGTTAGATCTACCTCATTATATCATATTCCCTAGAAATTAGGTTGTTACTTTAAGAAAATCTATGGATAATTACATTCATCTCATTTTTAATTAACTGTAATATGAATAACTATTTTCTCTATGTTTCCAAACATATATTACTCAGAAAAAAATAAATATCCCACTATCCTATGGTAGACACATGGAATCAATTATTTACAAATCAATATTCTATGATCTTTTTTCTTACTTCAATCCGAAACTATAGTTTTGTGACATTCTCCCCTTATTAGAATTTAATGGTGTCACCACCCCTTTCTGGTTTCATCATATAGAGACCTTCAAAGATAAGTGTCCTTGAATTGTAATTCACAATAAAATGACCATAGAAATTATCTATTATAAGTAAAATTAAAATTAATATAGGTAGAAAAAATTTATTAACCAAATATCGTTATTGGTACCGTTCTTGTACCATCCATGCATCGTCTTACTTGAATACCAACCACAATATTCAAAATAATGGCCCATTGTACTTTGATACATGAAATACATTATTGAATTTTAATTGATCTTGTCAATCATATCATAATTACATATACATCCATATTATAGTAATTAGTATTCACAATGAATAATGCATCACCGACCATAGTGAATACAAAACCACTCTATGGGTTTATACTTACTATACAGTATGTGTCCCAAGAACATTCATGTTCCACATGCACTTGTGGAACTAGAACCCATGATGACTAATTATGTATATTTGGAATTGGCTAGACCCTAGTCAATCTGACTCCCACTATTTCAAAATGATATGTTCACCCTTTTATAGAAATTTATTATATCACTTGACTACAACTTCTCTATTATTTCTATTTCTATAATATACTTTAATGCATCTTGGATAATTATTTTAGATGAACTTTTTTTTTCTTGATAAAATTTTGTTTATATCCTAAAAACATATTTTCATATAAACATGTGTTCTTATAATAATGTAATTATATCATAATTCATATTTTATGATATCCATTTTTCATGGTAGTTGGTATATGGTTATGAGATATTTCCATTTATTGAAAAACATTTGTTGAAATATAATGGACGTTTCTACAAGTTGCAACATGGATTCTCCTTACATCCAGAATCTGATGTACAAAATTCATATTTATGAATTGATCCATGCTACATTTTATTTGATCGATATTAACATGTAAGACTCATCATCGGTCCTCCTTATTATCATCATAACACTGATGTAGATAAATTATCATGCATTTAGGAATTACTCCATGCTACATTAAAATGATTGATTAATGCTTCGTCAAGATATTCATCATCAGACCAACCCAAGTCATCTTATATCTTATGATCATGAATATATCACTATTAATTTTCATATTCTAAAAAACCCACTTAAAGGAATCATATGAAGTATTTTTTCCCCTAGCATACCCTTGGAATAGATCGTTCTCTCTATTTGATCTAATTCTGTAAACTTTATAGTATACATTTATTTCTAAAGGTTTATTTTTACAAAGTAAATAAGTATATATCTGAATAGTACCAATGGTGTTTAGTTACAATGAGTTTAAATACCATATTTGGTATATCCTTGATGTCCACTTATAGTTTTACTTAACAAACAATTATCATTCCATAACTGGGTATATAAGTCTTACATTTTTATATTCATCACTTAATTTCTATGATTTATATACCACTAAACTATTGGTTGAGTATAATACACTAAAATAAACACTCATTCCAAAACATGGAATAATTTAAACTTATTTTCCAATGGACACATGAGATAAATGTAAAAGTTATACTCAATAAATTTTTTTACATGAATCATTAATCATGGAAATAAGGAAGTTGTGTACTTCTCACCACTAAATTAGGAACCAATCTTTCTCATATGCTTAGAGAATAAACATTCCTTATAGTAACGCTTCTATTATTATATTGCTACTATATTCAAATACACATATATTAGAGGAACATTTTATTGAATACCCGATACATATAAATGAAACACTAGTTATAATGATGAATATTCACTGAAGAAGAAACATATACATTCTTCTTTAATTTAGTTCATTACATTTAATAACTTTTATATATTTATTTCATGATATGTGGCGAATTTTTTTTCTTATTTAATACCGATATCTTTGAAGGAAGTTGTAATGTTGCCTTTGAAATCCATATTACCACTGGCCTCATCAAATTGTCTTTCAAGTTGTTCTCAATAAGAACTAAGGATTACAATTTATTTAATATTATTATTTACTTGGTCAAACATATCTAAAAGGTAATGAAGTGTTGAATCCATCATGTCAGTTTTTATAATCATAAAAAAACTAGAGTAATTGGCTGAAAATGTTTTGAGAAAGAGATCCCTTAAAATAATTTGATACATCTTTCAAATTTACACATAACTTGTGTAATGATCACTCATTCATATCTGTGATTCACTTTCTCCTTGAAAGTTTCATGGAGATGATACACCATGTAAAATCGTCCATGTATCGATGTTATACCCACAACTAGAATTAGACGTTGATGATAGAATTATTACATAGATATCATATAATATATACATGAGTGTACTTTAAGAATTTTTAACCCACCCACTTCCTAAGGTGTATTAATAGGTATATGGACACTAACACCTTGAATTTATTGTATCGTAGTATTATGTGAAAGTGCATATACAATAGTTGAAAATTAATAATGGATAAGACATTAACTTTATCTAATATCATCTCAGCGTATCTTCTTGTGTTACTTTTTATTTTCTAAAAATAAAAATCCAACAGATTTTACTTTTATCTTGATTACAATTTAATCACTACTGTTTAATTAATTAAATCATTAAATGTCTACCACTATTTTATCAAATTATAGGAACCCTCTGTACTAGAATCAGAATACTCTATTCCCTGAGTGTTTTAGTGGAAAGGATACTCAAACATCCCATTATATTCTACAACCAATAAATATTCCACTACATGGAGAGGTCAAGGTTGGCGTTTGACTATCAAACCACATTAACTCACTATTTATTGGTCTTTTAAGTGAATTTCAATTTTAGAAAATCATAAACTTGATTTTCTCAATGATTAACTCCGAATTTTCTGCAAGATAGCTTTGGATACATCTTTGATGCCAAATTTAGTTATGTCAACCTATAACTCACATAAAAATCCCCTTTAGTAAGAGGCATCCTCAAATTTGGCTAACGAGCACCCAAAACACTTTTTTTTGTTCAAATTTGAATGATGGAAGTAATTTTTGAGAATTAATATTTCTTTGACAGTTTTTTTATTTTTCTCTAAGAATGTACTACAATTCTATTAATCTAGTTCATAATATGTTTTCATTCTTATAGTTTAACATTAATAGAAAAACATCCATCGCTTCTTTATGAATTTTAATATTTATTATTTTATGCATTTACCACAATCATGAAAATTCATAAGATAATAATAGAATTCATAAATGAAATAAATAATTGACGATTTTTGAACATCTAAAATTGGTTGATCCCTTTGAACTCAATGAATCAATCATGACCTAGGGGTATCATACCTGAGTCATAGCTTGAATCATGTTGCAGCTATTCCCCATCTAGAATGTCCACTACGCATTTGGAATTCACATTGAAAAGGAGTTTTCAGCATCACACACCATTCAAATCATGGTGGGGTCCACATCATACATCATTTTCCTCAAAATAAAAATATAATCTCATACAGGAAATGGGAACATAGGAGTATAATGTACATATGAATAATGACAGAAACACATTCCCTTATATAAATTGAATAAAAGGAAAATGGATAGACCATTATAAAATAAAAAATTATTAATAATCATTTATCAATGATAAATAACTAATTAAATAAATAACTCAGACATACACAGGTTGAGTCAATATTCAAGACCAATCAGTGGGTAAAAGTAATGCGCGATAAAAATTAAATTCAATAAATTAAAGCATGAGGGTATTTAATTATATTAAATGAATTAATTAAATTCAAATAATTTAATTCTAGTCAGTCCTGTAATTAATTTAATTTTAATTTTAAATATTAAATTAATTAATTAATTTAATTTAATAATGAAATTAAACTAATTTTATTCCTGTATTAAAATTAATATTTTAAATAATAATTAATATTTTATTAATTTGCATTATTTATGAAATTAATGTAATAACATGATTAATTTTGATTAAATAAAATATTCTAGGGCCCCAAAACTCCACTCCAGGCCTGTGCGGGTCACCCCGACCATGTGTAGGACCATTTCAGGTTCTGCAGACTTCATGCATGTGTCTTATGGGCCAAATACGCACACTTTGAACCATACAGTGTTGGGAAGACCCGTCCAAGCCTGTTTCAGTTTGGATGATGATATTGGAGAGGGGTAACTCAAGCACCGGGGTACCATAGGGGAAGATCTGACATGGTGGAGGCTGGTAGAAGGGGTTTCAGTTTTCTGATGATGGGAGTAAGACTATTATCTAATGGATGGTCTGACCAATACACTAGAAGAAAGGTTCTAGACCATTCAGTTTTCTTCAAAGTAGGAGGTGGCCTGGTAGAATTCATCAGATGGCATCCGAGCGAGTTAACTGGGACTGGTCTCTAGCAGTTCCAACTTCAGGTTAGTGTGGAAACCTAACATGGCATGCGTTGGTGGAGGGTTCTATTAATATGGTGACTTCTGTCAAATGGAGGTGATATGGTGTCAACAAGGGAACAACAATGAGCATTTGGATGGTCATCATCCACCTCGATATCATCATAGGTAGCTCAGTCCGGCCAGATCTGGATGAATGGAACTAGATAGAGTGGTCAGTGGTCACTAGATGTTCCTGTAATGCGCTGTCGAGGGTAGAAGGGTGACGAAATCTCTGTGTAAGAGGAGGGAACCAGCGGTTTTCTAGCCACTTGCAGGAGAATGGCCAGTGGGTCATTGAGGCAATGAAAGTGGGGGTCCATCCACATGGAAAAATAATAAATCCCTTTCCACATATTTTTCAAACATTCCACCCAATAACACATTTTTTGTGTTTGGATGTGGAAAAAATATCCCCATTCGCTTTACTCTTTCATTTCAAAAATATTGGCCTTGCTTTAATTCTTCATAAGCTTACATAGGCTTTTTGAAAAACCATATCATTTTTAAAATTAAATAATTATAAAAATTATTATATTATATTATATAATTTTTATAATATTATATTATTATAATTATTATAATATTATAATAATCAAATTATCAAAATGTTATAATTTTCAAAAAAACTGTTAAATATACACTGGCCAAAAATGTTGTCCCAAAAACTGGAATCCGACCATTTTTCTAACTAGAATTTATAATCGAATAATTTAATGCATAATTTTCATCTATTTAATTTCTATTAAATCCGAATTTACCCGAATAAATTATAATACCTGAAAAATAAACCAATTATGATTCATATTTAAAATTCGGATAACCATAACATGACAATCTTACCTCGAATCGATTCACAGTCAAAACCTTTGAGACTGATTTCAAACCATATACTTAAATTTAACACAATATTATTTTTTCAAACATATAAAATTCACGTGACTCCCTATAATAAAATTTGGATGTACCAGGACAATAGAAGAAGTCGGTGGGGTGGGGATTTAAAATATTTCATCATTCGGATGATAAAACTTGTTGTATCCTGTGATCCAAGCCCCAGTGTAGTCCCAAATATCTCACATGAATTAAAAATAGTCAAAAAAATAAAATCTAAACATAACTTATTTGATATGAATCTTCTTTTGACATCTTCTTGTTTTCGGAAATCTCTTCTAAAAGGAACCAAAGAAAAATCCTTATAGATCATCCACATGTTGTTCGACAATCTGTCGGAGCATTGATCGTCAAATTCTTAGTTCTATTGAGGGTCTCTCTCCTCCTTTAAATTGTGGATTCTTATATTCCTGGAAATGGTTTTCCGACCCCCGTATATTTAATGTCAAGTAAATAAATAATAAAAATGATGAACTAAATTGTTTCATAAATATTATTTATTTTTCATCACATACCTATAATATATATATGTAGATATATAATAAATATTTTACACGATAAACCCGAGTCATTAAATCAACTCATAATTCCTTCAAATTTTATACAAACCTAGAATATTAAAATAATATTAATTCCCATAATATTATTCCTCATATTTACTTAACTTGTAAATAATTTTAATAAAATAATTCAACCCAATTATTTTTTACTTTAACAATAATGTATTTATTTACTTATTGGTAATCGAAGACTTAGACAACACTTGGACCCCATGGTGTTCCCACCATGTTCGATATACATATTCACCAGAATATAGACGATTCTTGAATGTGCTATTTTCTGTAACTTTATAGGCCCTTATCTAAATACTACTGAATAATATTCACAGAACAGGAGTTGAGTCTAGAAATCCATCAAGCCCCTAAATAGATAATTACTAGTCATAAAAATTTAAAAGAAAATCCTACAAACACACACTGTGTAATATAATATCTTTGTCATTAGGTATCTCAAAAAGAAGGACACACACTTGTGTCATCGCCCTTCCTTGATTTATTTTTTATTGATCTGACTGGATGGATTTACCCTCTACTACCGTAGACATGGTCTTATAATGGTACAACCATCCTGATCAACCTAGCTCGAGATATTAGTTCCTCAACCAAGAATAGACAAATCCAGTCTTGATCATTCAACCAATTCCATACCACCAATAACATAACCGACACAAGATACCTCACTCTGATTTCATTATCATGAGGTTTTCCATGCATCAATGTACATTATCAAATGGGACACATTTATAATGATATTTTTTCTGGAGACTAATAAAGATGTGCATATATAGGAACAACCAATGTCACTTAAAACATGTGGTGTTCCTATTGGGGAGTCTCTCCTCATGATCTCAATTACTAGAGATCACCAAGTGTTGTCTTCAAGAGAATAAATATCAATTCTTATTATCCCTCATCATCTGATATCCATACATGAACTGTGTCCAATCAGTATGATGTATCTAGACCATAGGATATATATTTAATATTAATGTTATAGAATCTTGAGGTTCTCATCATAGTCAGGGATCTACTATAACATTTTATATGAAAATTAATCTATAGACATTACCATTTAAATAATGGATACATAAATGTATAAACAATAATGGTAATTATACATCACACATATATAATTATATACATGATATAGTAATAAAAAGTTTCTGATTAGTTGCTTCTATGGAAACCACTATTACAAAACAAATCCTAAAAAATGTTTATCCGGGGTGATGGATTAACCTTTGTTTTGATACATACCTAGTTTAATCCATTTTAGGTGGTTTTCTGAGAATTTAATGATGACCATGCCAACCCATCTTCCATCAGGGGTAATATACCAGTCCTTTTCCAAATAACCGACAGCTGGGGGTAATATACCCATCCCTAGGTCCACAACATCCACCATAAGCTATGTTCACCCTGGGATTGACTAGCAAAACCACATCCACCTAGAAGATGCATTGAATATTTGTTTAACCATTTCAATTTCACCCAAGAATGGTTCATGTTATCCTAAAGTTTATGCATCACAACTGCATCCACCCATGGTCCATGTTCACCCCCACTTTAACCATTGCATCTATATCTACCAGAGGGTTGTGTTGACCTGATGTTTAACCATCACAATAGAATCCATCAGGGGAGGGGGTTGTTCAATTTTGGATTTTACATCATAACTATAAGTAAAAAATAGTTATAATTAGTATCATATCACTAAATAAATAAATACAAATCATAATTTATAATTTTACAATTCAGTTCCAAAATCAATTCTAATTCCCATTACCTAGAACCAGGTAAAAAACCATTCCCAATTTCATTTATTAAATTATATTGCAAATAACCTTTTAATTACCATTTTCAAATACCAAATAAAAAACACCCAACACATTTCATCAATACCATTTCACCTTTTCCATTTTAAAAACCAATCCATTTTACCAATTCTACTCTACCATTTCAAGTACCATTTCCAGTTTCAATTTTAAATTATCGTTTTATAAAAATACCATTTCTAATAATACCAAACACGTTCCATTAATAAAAATTCAAATTTACTTCTTAAAACCAAAACAAAATATCATTTCCACATTTTCATTTCAAAAACAAAACCAATTTACCATTCCAAAATCATTGTTTTCTAGGTACCACTTTCAAAATACCAATTGTAAGAAAAAAACCATTTAACAAGTCAATTTCCAAGGTCAAGGTGAATTCCAAGGTGTTACACTAAAAAGCAACTTCCCATAAATATGAAATCATGAAAAGGGTTATTGAATAAGCTAATTTCTGATTAAAACATTTAGTTAATTTCTATAGTCAACAATAAGTAAACTTGTGAGACCATAATCACTTGCACTAAATATGTAAAGAAAGACTATGGTCAACTAAGGGACAACTTACCTTGAAGGAATTAGTTCACATTTAATTCTATATGTTGTTAATTTTTGTATATCCTCTCTAAGACCAGTCTATACACAACCATTTCTCACCTGCACTTCTGGATCCTAACTCACACCATGACATCTCACACAATTAATTATAATAACCTATAATTATTTCAAAACATATCCCTAAAATGTATAAGTGATTAAGGACCTACTAGAATATCTCACCACATAAAAACCACAATCAAATCTCTCAAATAATCGAGAACATAGATTCGACCAAATTTCTGGCCAAATCCCTAAGAGGAAACACTATTCCCATAGTCAACCTTAATCCAAAACAATGAAAAACCTTATAAAATTGACCATTAAGTCACATCTTAATGAAACAGCAAGAGATGACATACAAATGCCTCCTTGGGATGTCCCATATGTATCAGAAGTGGAATCCACAAAATAATTTTCTGATTACACCATTCCTTAGTGGAATTGACACTTGAAACCTAAATAAATAACTCACAACTTATAGAAGAGGAAGATGGAGATGACCAGAAGCTACTATAGGTTAGACCATACCCTTTATTATCCTTAGAACACATTATTATTGGATCAAAATGAAGAATAACCAAGGGGATAATTGGAGGGTTCAACTCCAACACATGTTCCAAAAAAAGAGAGAAAGAAGGGGGTTCCCCTAAATAAACCCCATCGGTCGGTTGATATTGGGCCACTGGTTGGATGGGGAGAACAATAGTGGAACCAATCCTATTACAAGGACATCTGCCAGGCAGTGGCTATAGGCTGTAGACACCCTCTAGCCCCTCCAATGTGGGATTCCTCTAATGGTTCTCAAACCCTTTGAGAAACTTTTTGAGACCCTATTACATGTATACAAATACCGATTTCAGGTTCTCAATACCTCAAAATTTTATTCTGAAAACTGGTTCAAAATATAGATCAACTAATATTTGAAAAAACAAATAACCACTTTAATTTAAAATGTCTATAGGAAAATGAAAATTAATAACTCCCCACCATAACACTTATCATCTTTGTGATATCTCACTGGTCACCCATCCACATCTACATACCTCTGTTTGTCAAAAATTAGAAGTCAAATGAGTTTTTTCTATTATAGAACACCAAAAGCATATCTAAGGCACAACCTTAAATTCAAGATCCCCAGACTAAAACACTCAATAAAACACCCATCATCAAAACCAATTCACTAAGATGTAACTGACTTGATCCCATCTATCCCTAAACAATGATGGTGTTTTCATTCACACGCCCTTTATGACTATGATGATACCCACTATAACCTTTATCTTACAACCACCAATTTTAAATGTTTTTTCCACCTCCATCATAATGGCGTATTGAAACTCAAAAAATGTGCTCCAAGGATGGTCTCGGGATAATCCCCAACTAATCAAACCTAAAAAACTATGAGAATGATAGTTAAACACAAACACCCATCCTCTTCCCCAAATTATAATCTAATTTGGATACATAACCATCGTCCAAGCATAAGCCAAGAATATAACATATTTTTCTCAAAAATATTGGACAAAATTTCAAAAGACAATCACCATTCCCAAAAAAACACACTAGATGTTGTTTTCAACTACCCAAATCCCATTCCATATATGTACATAAGTTGATCCAACCTCAATTGACTCATCTTGAAAATTATCAACACTACATACTGATGCATTATTAATTCTCTTATTTACACCAGGAGGCATATTATGATCACATGAACATGGTCTCTAGAGTCCATACACGACTCCCAATTAGGTACCTCAGTTAGATACCCAATAATTCGAAAACATTATCATAATTCCGAAACTCAGATCACTATGAAAAGTAACTAGACCAGACTACCATGAGAACTCAGACTCACCTCCCCATACACCAGAGGCTTCCAACTAGTAGCGAGGGTTTATGGTGGTACTATGAAGAAATTATACCCCCATATAGGGTGTGATAAATGAATCTTAATGGGCTATGAGTTTAATCTGTGGAGAGTATTCCTTATTTATCATAGTATTCAATGCAATGTAAATAAAATAAACCATATAAATATCCCAACTCAAGTAAGTGACAATATAATAAATACAAACTCACATGCAATAAAAGATGATTGTTCCATACAAACTAAAATTGATCCACCATGGGTGGATCACACACAAGAAACACTAAATATGAAAAATAAAACTATCGACAACATACCATCCCCAACTAGTCCCGAGTCAGTCCTTACCGCGTCATCTAACTTAAATATAGGAAGCTAATAAAAATCATCAATATTAGGAATACCCCTAAACTTAGTATTACTACCAAGAACTGTGTCTACATAGGTACCCATGTGTCGTGGTAGACTAAGAAGGGTGTTAGAAAAAATTAGTAGGCCACCATTAAAGGCATCTCTAAATGTATATATATGTCTATAAAAAGTTCATATAGTATTTCTCAAGATAATAATTTCAAATAAAACTACTAACATATTAATACTGAAAAGTATAAATACACACCAAATCTAGGGGCCCGATTAACCCCAAGAATGGTATATACATAATTCAACTAGTTTCAGGGTGTCTCTGATAACATCATGATGATTGTGTGAACCCATCTTCAATAGAGGGTAATATACCCATATCGATTAAACAACTAACACTCAAAGGTAATATACCCACCACAAGGCCTCAATATCCACCCATGGACTATGTTTACCCTAAGCATAACCATCAAAACTACATCTATCTGGTGGATATGTTAACCTTGTGTTTAACCATCATAATAACATCCAACTAGGGGTTCTGTTTAATCTAGGTTCAACCATCACAACTGCATCAACCTTGGGTGTTGACCATAGGTTTAACAATCACAACTATATCCACCCAAGGGTTTTTTTACACCCTAGGATTAATAACCACAACCGAATCGACCCAAGGGGTCATTTAAACCTTGAGTTTCACCATAAAAACTGAAAGAAAAAAAATACATATCATTATTTGTATGTCTCAAAATAAAAAAATACAACCCATAATAGATCATTTAAAATTTCATTTTTGAAGTCAATTCCAATTCCCGTTACCCAGAACCATTTCAAAATCTATTCCCAATTTAAATTGTAAAATATAATTCCAAATAAAATTTCAATTACCATATTCAAAGACCAAATCAAAAATTTCTAACACATATGTTCAATAACATTTCACTACTTACATTAAAAACACAATTTACCAATTTCAATGTACCATTTCAAGTACCATTTCCAATTTCCAATTAAAATTTTAGTTTCCCAAAAAGTACATTTCTAGCAATTTCAAAAACGTTCACATTTCCATTTCAAGCCAAACTGAATTACCATTTCTACATTTTCATTCAAATAACTTAATCAATTTAGCATTCCAAAATCTTCATTTCATAGGTACTTCCTTCAAAATATAATTTCCATGAAAAAAGTTGTTTATGTAGAAACATTACAAGGATAAGTTCAATTCCAAGGTGTTCTACTAGGAATCACCTTCCCATAAGTCTCAATACATTTAAAGGTGTGCCGACTAAGATAATTTAAAATTAAAAAATCTAGTTAATTTCAATGGTCAACATTCAACAAATTGATTAGACCACCATCACATAAATAAAGCGGTAAATCATGACTATGGGAAATTTTATAGACCACCTAACTAAAAGGAATATCTCCCATTTAATTACAGTATCAGAAAATTGTGACCTTGGATCTCCAAGACCCGTTTATGCCCAACTGGTTCTTGCCCGCACTATCAGGACCTAACTCACACTACAACATCTGAAAAAAATAAATATAATCTATTATAATTAATTTGAAACTAAAACCCAGAAGTAATTAGTGGATAAATACAGTGTAGAATATCTCACCACATTGGAAATAAAATCAAATGATCATTAATTTCTCCTAAAATACATCCAAACACATTCCTATCCATATCACTAAGAGGGAACACTTTTCCCATGGTTAACCTCAAACCAAACCAAAAAAAACTTATATAGTTCGACATGAAAACATACATTAATAAAACCCTGAGTGAAGAAATTCGGATTTTGTCTTAGGATATTCTCTATGAAGGGAAAGATAAATCCCCATGATACTTTTATGATCCACCATGCCCTGGTTAAATCGGTACCAAAATAGCCAAATGAGGAACTAACTATATAGAGGGGAGGAAAGAGAGGATTAGATGAATACATTAGTTGTTATATTTTACCCTTAATCATCATAAGAAACCCTCAATATAATCATAAAATAATTAATAATCATGGAGGGAATTGGAGGGGCCAACTCATGCCCTTGTGAAAAAAACGAGGAGAAAGAAGGGGTTCCACCCTAAACAAATATGGGGGATAATTCGGTAATTTTCTCCCTTAAAAACACACCATAAGATGGATATTCTAGGGATTATAACTAGATGGTGGATCACATGTTTTTTGATGATGGAAAATCAGCCGACTATTCATCTTGGTAGTGGGACCATGCTACTTCCTAGGCCACTGAATATTATATGTCTATCCCTCGACTAGCTGACATCCACCTGCTATAACCACCTTGTTGCCCAAACATATCAAGAATCCTTTGATACTTCCTAAAACATATGTCCCCCTCATAATACCATGTTCAATGTCCAAAATGGATTGATGTTATCAAACCCTCATAGTTATAATCTAACACCTAGTTCAAATTCCAGCCTGACCACTTTTCAAAAACACAAAAACCACTTGAATATCGAACGACTATATGGACATGGGAATTATTGTAAGTGTGGTGGTCGATATGTGGTTTTTGTAGTGAGATACATGTTTCATATAGTAGTGGTTGTGGCAACAAGATATAGTGTGGTTGTGACAAGAATGTGTGGGATGTGGGACACAATAGTTTTTGTTCTGGTGCAGTTGGTTTGTTGTGTGGTTCCTTGTTGTAGTATCCTGGTAGTGATGAAATATGTGGTTGATAATGATAAAATAAGGATAGAGTGGGATGGAATTTAATGGAAGTGGGTGGTAAATTTACATGTGGTAATTGGTTTAATCGATTGAATAATTAGGAATGTTGGATGGTAATGTAGTAATCTAAAGAAAATGGTTGGATATTCAATTGAAAGAAATTAATGTGGTTTGTGTGTGTATTTTTGGTTTAGTAATGTTTTATTTAGTAGTTGTTTCATGTGGTAACATTAATATGTTGTTGATGATAATATTTAGTTGATAATGTATTGTTTTGAAACATTTTAGTTAGGCGTGTTTGCTGTCTATGTATATATATCTGCTTGTATTTTCATATTACCCTTATATTCACCCAATCCATGTTGAGTACTATATAATGACACCCAAATGTTTTTGAGTGTGTTTTCACAAACATCTAGATGGTGATCAAAATATGGATGATTACTCCATCTTCCCAACTCTTCTGTTAGAAGTAGTATATGATAGTGGAACCTAGTTGGTGGAAAGTACTAACCGATGATGGTGATGCATGATGATGAGAGGATGTGATAAGTAGTGGGGGTCTTGCATGGTAGGAGGAGGAAAAAGGTTTATTTTCTTCAGGTTCATGATACCCTACTACTCTACATATGATGTTGTGGATAAATTTGTGATATTACTATAGTGGATTTAGAGATATGGATGATGACATTAATGCTAGGACGGGATGTTGGGTATTATGGGAGGATAGGGTATGTATGGTTAT
Organism: Viscum album; assembly: GCA_963277665.1. Lineage (NCBI taxonomy): Eukaryota > Viridiplantae > Streptophyta > Magnoliopsida > Santalales > Viscaceae > Viscum > Viscum album. Next base: position 61,033,976 of record OY728158.1, read on the forward strand.
GACCTGAACCATATCACATACTGTAGTATATGTAATGATGAGATGAAATAGAATGGATGAGAGCATATAATGTTTGTCTCTTGGGAAAAGGAGTGGATACTTACTAGGGGAAGTGGATATGGGAAATCTTTATCAAAGATCTCTTATTACTATCTTACTAATTTCTTGTATTATTTTGGGAGTGGTACATGGTGAGGTTTAGATGTATAAATGAAATTTGTTGGGTTGTTTTCTAGTTCTACTATTTTTCCTTTGGTGCGTTAACATGTACTTTTCACAGCTTCATGGGAGATCTAATATATGATCTTACTGAGTATACATGTTCTTATCACCTTATGTGTATATAACTATTTTCAAGTTTCTAGGGATGTTACAAGGACTGATCTGGGAATTACTAGCTTGGAGTTTGGAGTTATTGTAGATATACTACTATTGGTTTCCATTTATCTTTATTTTGTATATATCTTATGTATTGATTGGAATACACATGTGAGATGGTTTGGTTTATTTTATGCTATGTGGTGGAGTCTTTGGTGGTTGGTCATCATTTCTATAAATATTTTATATACAATGATGGAAATTAACTACTATTGATTTATTATCATCCAACATAATCGTTTATCAACTATATAAAAAAGTACCGGTAAAGGTTTATTTTATAAGTATTTTTATTTCATCATTGATAAAAAGTATCCTTTATCAGTTATTTTTCATTGTTCAGATAAAAGGTAACATCTTTTATTGATTTCTGATATAACTGATAAAAGGTACATTTTATTAGCATCTTTATTTTAGCACAGGTAAAAGGTACTCTTTTTCAGTGCTTTAATTCTAGCAGTGATAAAGGGCACCCTTTATCAGTGCTTTTTTTATTAGTGATAATAAAAGGTATATTTCATAAAAATATTAAATATCATTAAATATCATATATTAATATATAAATATATTTATTTTGATATAAACATAATATATTGATAAAAATATAATATATATGATTAAATATGATTTATAGAAGACCAAATACGCATTTAAACTTAATATATAATATATTTAGTGAAAATTAATTAAAAAATAATTTAAAAAGTAATATTAATTAATATATTTCTATTTATTATTGATTAATAATCATTTAATAGCAATTAAATGAAACAAATATCCAATAAATTAGTGAACAATCTAATATAAGTTGAAAACATGAATTAAAATGAAAACATCTATAAATTTTGATCTAGGTGTCTGTTTCGACTATACCATATAACAAATCAGAAACTCTAAACATATCCACACTATGTTTACCTAGGGGGACCACATCACTAATATTTTGAGCTAAAAAGTCCTATAAAGCCTCTAAAACTGCGTTTTAACTTGGCATACCCTATTTTTTTAATATTCAATGGGATTTATGCTTACAATAAGAGGGTATTCTTCTTATTTTTCAGGGGAGACTAAATTTATTCTTAGGTATTACATTTATATATATATTATGGTTTTCATAATTTATCCTTTTTCATATTGTAGTTGTATTTTTAACTAAATATTTTTCATTTTTATTGTAATTTTATTTATTAAATCAATTATACAAATAAATATTTAGAAATATTTAAATAAAACTAAATTTTTAAATATATTTAAAATACAAAAATGAATATTTATTATTCACTTCATTTAAATAAAAAATTATTCATTTTATTTACCTTATAAAATTAGATTTAAAACACACACACACACTCACGTATATAAGTAATGTTTATATATAAATATATATGTCTCTAAATATGTGTGTATATGTGTGTGTATCAATATTGTGTGAATATTTCATATATTAATTTATTTTTATAAATACATCATTATCATATTAAATATAGCATATAAACATATTTATATTAAATATTTATAAATACATTACATCAAATTTATTTTTAAATACACCATTATAAGTAAATATATGTAAATATATATATGTAAATATATAAACATATAAATATACATGTAATATATAAAATTTATATCTAAATATACAATATATAAATATATGTTAAAAATTTATTTAAAAATAAATATATAAATCAAATGGAATTAATTATTGTCCATTTTATTTAAAATAATATTTACCCATTTTCTATATTATAAAATTATATGAATATATATATACTTATAAAAATGTATATATAATGTTTATATATAAAAATATGTGCATATTAATAAATGAATATATATATATATATATATATATATTCTAGATGGAATGGCCCGAAGGCCATAGATTTTTATTTATTTTTGGATAATCCTCTTTTTATCTAGGTTGATAGGGAACCCTTACACGACCAATAGGCTGAGAGGCATAAGGTCCAATACATAAACCAAAGGCCCAACGACCCGAATACACTTGGAATTTACCCTCCCTAACATCTGCTTCGTTTAGGGTTCCTTGACCCCCACCTCACATGGCTGATCAGCTAGTATTGCACTGTCTAGTGCTGCATGGTGCATGGTACCTACGGTGGTTTCGATAACCTCTCATTCTTCCAATTAGATTGGATTTTAATGTGGCTAATACTTCTCTAATTTCACTTTTGGGTCCTTCTCCACGTGGTATGATCTCATTGCATAGCCTGGAGGCCTAGTGGCCTGAAATAATTTGATGGCCTAAAGGCCCTATTGGATCAACATGTATAGGGACTGAAACCCTACCGAAATCATTCCTATGACACCCCCTTATCTTCATCATCCTTGTGTTATCACCACATCATAAATCCCCCAAGGGGAACACCCCAATTTTAGGTTGGTTCTTTTAGATTCCATCCAATATCCTTTACCACTCGAGTACAAGATCATTGACTTATATTTATATTCTAATATTTTTAAATCAATATTAATATATAATATATTTGAATAAATATAAGTATATATATATAACACACACAGACATATATATTATAAATTAATTTAAAAATAAATATATAAATATATAAATATATGAATAAAAAATATTTTTGTAAATAAATATATATATCCTTTAATATAGAATAAAACAACTTGGGGAAATTGTAAAGGTGTTCAAATTGCATAAGGGAGGTTCAAAGTTCTGGTCCAGGCGCACACGAGGGTCAATAGGTGGTCGAGCAGTATAAAAGCATTGAAAAAGGGGAATTATGAAGAATAAAAGAGGGTGGGGATGGGGGAAGCATGCTTTCAGGGTGTGGTGGGTGGACAAAAAGGGCTGAAAAGGTGGTGAAGAAGTTCTGAGAAATGTGTAATGACACGAACTTTTTGAATGATAATTATTTCTTAAAAATAAGTGTTACATTATACTAAAAAACTATGTATATTTAACAATTATTTGAGTATAAATTGAAGCATGAACATCGGGTTTCAACAGTTATATGACCATTGGTCAATATTACCATTGGAAATAGTACTCATAATAATAATTTTAACGTTATAATTAGTGTCATAAATAGAAATGATAATAGTTAATTAATGGAGAAAAGAGAAACAATGGCCCAAACTTGTAGAGTCATGTTGTATGAAGCCCATTTACTAGAGCTTGGGAAGGGGGATGTCTTTCTAGGATTTGATCTTGAACAAGCCCAATCTGAGTTTCAACATGATTAGCTTGAACAAAATCGCATATGGGTGAAGTTTAAATTATTGGAAATTACCACTCAGGATATGAGATCTGAGATGTCCTAAGAATATATCACAATCACACACCTTATCCTTAGATCATATGAGGGTGTTATAAGTGGTTATGTTTCAAGTCCCTATTTACTTACTATGAAATGAATGTTTATAAATAAAATGGTTGTTCCGCCAATTCCATTTTAATAATATTTTTGCTTAACAAAATTGAGATGGAATTTGGTAAAAAAAAATTCGAATATAAATTATAATTGTAAAAAAAAGATATAAATTTTATAATAAATTAAAATATTATCAATAATACATATTATAATGAAATAGTTTTGTTAAACCACTTTTATTTAAATATAATTGTTAAAATAATTATATTTGTTTCAAATGTCAGAAATTTCACTATGCAATTTCACAATCCATTTTCTGTTCACAATTATTTTTATTAAATATTTTTTATAATTTAAAAGATATGATTAAAATATTTAGATAATTATTATGATAAAATAATATTAATTTTTCAAAATATTACATTAAATTTAGGTTTGGGTGAATTTATGGGAATTCTCTAAAACATTTTGTTTTTCAGTGAATAGTAAAAATACAGTTTAAGTTTTTGGGAATATTTAACGACATCATAATTATGTAAAAATGTTGTAATAAATAGTTAAACATAATAAAAGACTCAAATTATGTTATTTTATTAATATAATCTATTTTATTATATTTTAATCAATTTACAAATATATAATTTACCTTCAAAATTTTAAAATTCAAACTTTAACTTAAAAAATGATATTTGTGGAAACATTAAATTTCATTTCCAAAATTAATAATAAAAAATTATGGTCGAATATTTTTGGATAAAATTATATTAAATATGTTCCATGTGTCCAATATCTTGGGAAAATTCCAAGGGAAATCCCATGGTTTTGCATTTAACATTTCATAGGTGTCCAAGGATATTAATAAATAAATCATCTTATTTTACTATAAATACCCATTAATTTATCCAATTAAATTCACTTAAAATAAATCCTCTATGATGATATAATATTTTTACCTCTGAAGGAGTCATATCATGGTGTTCTTAGGCCCCCAATGTCTTGATCCTTAAGTTTTAGGAACACTCTTCGAGGTAAGGGAAATATGAACTTCTATTTTCCTTTCAAGTTACGTTTTTATGTTGCATGTGTTTAACATTTCCATACTATGTTCTTATATATAGTTTATTCTATCCATTTACTGTATTAAGATTATTTTATTAATAGTAGAACCTTTTCTCTTATGTTTTTAATGTTTTCTTAAACCATGCTTCATACCCGTTATGCAGCCAAATTTTCTTCTTAGAATTTCTCTCTTTTTCACAAGAAATTCCCTTATTATATTTTTTGAATACCAAACCTCTTTATTTTACAACAGTATTCACCTAGATTTAAAATTTGTTTATTTTATTTTTTGATTAATATATATTAAACCCTCCTTTTTTATGGTTTAATAATGAAATAAATATCTCATTTTATGAACATATTTATAAAACACCATGTTTTTTATGTGAAACCCATTTATTTTATTCTCAATGAGTTATTTATGAAATATTTTTTTATTATATTTTTTGGAACACATTAATTAGTAAATATTAATAGAGAAACATTATAGTTCCCCAATGTATTGGGTAAAGAATATAATCTCTATATTTGACATGTTTTACTATACCGTGATAAATAACCATGGTAATATTTATGACACCTTAGTGAAAAAACATGGTGAAATGATTATGAATTTCAAAATTAAATGTTGTAGACACATTATCATGTTATGTCTCATGTTTTTATTATTATTATATTCCACTTTCTCCTTTATTATCATTATGCATCATGTTCTAATTGATATTTCAGAAGATCATTAGTAAACAATTTCTCTTTTTTACCTTTATAGGCCTTATTCTCACTATTTACTTTGATGTTTATCCACAGGTCATTAGATTCAATAGATATACTTAGGATGAACCAATTAAAAAGGACTTAAAGTGTATTAAGAGAATTATTTTATGTTTTGATGAATTATGTACCTTTTTATTGAGAATAATACTTTAACAGATCATCTGTTTATAAAATGTAATGAAATGTCATACAAAAAAAGTGGGATTCCATAGTTGGTATTAAAGGATAGTTTAGTTATTTATGAAATTCAGGATTTTGAAAACTTTAGTAAGAACCCTAGGGATAAGTTTACATATATTAATACATCCTGTTATTTTGGTGAAATATTAAGTAAGTGGTTTTGGAGAAAAGCAATCCCTATCTGGATACTGTCAACTGGATGTGGTTCTAGCATAGATATACCTAGGGGTAACAACGTCAACAAGATGCATCAGTCTTGACTCCGTGTAACCTGGTATATTACAATGGGCCTTACTGTGCACATAATTTTACACTCATAGGGGATATGTTTGGTTAAAAACACACTTTTTATGAAACATTATTAAGGATTTATAGAAAACATAATAGTTTTTAAAGATAAAATATTTAATCATGATGATTTAAGACATGATATTACATTAGAATTATAATACTATCAAATGAAACAAGTTTCTAACTAAGGTTTTCTAAATTTAGAAAATAGAAGAATAAAGTAGAAACTGTGTAAATAGTGAGCACAATGGACAAGGTACTGATCGACTTCAGATAGAGGTTGGAATGGAAAAATTCATGAGAATGATGAATTAACTCACTTGAGTTATGAGAAATAACTTGAATCAAGCTGAGAGATCAGATTCTGCTCAAAGGGAAAAAACATTCTATTGAGGCATTTATGCATCAACGACCACATTCTTTCTGTGGATATACCAACCCATTGATTACTGAACACTGGATAAACTCTATAGAGATGATATTCTCTATAATTTGTTGTTCAGAATAAGAGAAAGCCTCCTTGATGTGTACCACTTAGATGGAGGAGGTGATCAGTGGTGGAAACAGGTAAAAAACATGAATCCTATAGGGGATATTGATGAAATGGAGTGATAAGAGTTTATGGGAACCAATTTAAAAAACCATTTCCCCTATTCAACACAAAAGATAATAGAGAAGTAATTCATATTGTTGAGTCAGAATGAAAATGAATCTATAGTAAGCTATGAGGTGACCATCACAAGACTTTATTGTTACACCTTTATCACTGTCATAGATCCAAATGGTAATGATTATAGATTATTCTATGGACTAAGACCCCATATATGTAAGAATATAGCCAACTAGTACTATTAAAACTATGAGAAGATCCTAAGTAGTGCTATGAATGTTGAACTAGATTTTGTAGAAATGCAATGGTCCCATAAATCAAATGAAAAAAAGAGATCTTTGGAGCCAAAATTTGGGAGGATCCTTGATAAATAAAAAGGATTAAAGTAGGTTTAACATCCCACATGAAAAAAATGTGGTAAGTAGCATTAATAGAACTTCTTACTTAGGAGAGATAAATGTTATAGGCGAGGAATATATGTATATATTACTGATAACTATCATAGTGAGGTTAAACCTCAAGTTCTCAACACTCCTGACAAAGGTAAGATGGTAATGGCCTGATCTGAAGTCCAATGCATTAAGTCTGTAAAACTTTGTGTCTTTTCCAATTGTTGTCCTAACTTGAAGTTAATGAATGGGAATCACCATCAAACTCATAATAGGACAAGGGACAAAGGATAAGATTTAACTATCCTGACAATTGATGTTGAAGCTCTAAATGATATGGTGGAAGGTACTCTTATTGTTCTGTCAATGAAATAAAGTAATTTATTTGATTTTGGTTTTATGAATTCCTTAATTAAATATATATTTTCAAAGAATATAGAATCAATAATTGAACTTCTATAAGTAGGGTTATCATTCAAGACTCTTGGAGGGATTATTACAGTATAAATAGTGTATACAAACTCTATTATTTAGTTAGGTGTACATAATATTATCACAAATATAGTAGTAATTCCCATGATGGAATTTGAAATTATATGAGGGATGGAATAGATCTCAAAGTATAATGCTATGATATATTATAGAAAGAGAAAATATTAGTAGTCTTGAATGGAAAACCTGCAGTTGTTTTCAGAGGAGAGATATATGACCCTAAAATTTGTCTAGAAAAACCTCCCATAGACTTATTTATAAAAAGTATCCTGAAGATGAAGGAGGAAATTAAAGTATATAAATATATAATGTCCCCATAATTTAGGAATAAATTGATTTATTTCTTGAGGTGTTATCTAGTCCTCCCTTAGAAAGAGAGGTATAATTATCTATTGAGATCATTCCTGGTTCTAAGAAAAATTATAGGACCCTGAAAATGTGGAGTTGGACAAATTTAAGAGGGAACACTAAGATATTTTGTTTAATGGGTTTATCTTATCAGGTGTGTCCCATAGGGATTACCTATTCTCCTTGTGAAGAATAATTATGGATAAATGTAGACATGCATTGATTGTATAGAACATAATAGGATCAAAGTAAAGAACAAGTACCCTATTCAAATAATTGATGATTTATTTGAACAAATTTTTGGTGATAAATTCATCTATAAAATTGATCTTTGATGAGGTTATCATAAATTTAGTTTGATGAAATAAGGTAACCTAAAAAAAATTCCTAATGAAGATATGGGCATTACGTGTTTTTTGTTACTCCCTTTGGATTGACAAATGCACCTTCTATAATTATGTATTTGATTAATAGAGTCTTTAAAGATAATCTTGATGAATTTGTGGTAGTTTTTATTTATGATATTCTGATATATTTGAAAATCCATGATATGAATGGGGATCATCTACGTATTATATTAAAAACTCCTAGAAAGGAAATGATATTTTTAAAGTTAAACAAATAATAATTTTCATTATAAAAATTTTCATTCATGGGGATCATTGTAACCAATGATGGAATCTCAGTTTACCATTCCATGATAATGTTTGTCGAGGAGTGGCCTTATCCTAAATATTAGGTGAGATTTTTAATTTTCTTGGATTAGAAGGATATTATTGGAGGTTTTTGAAAAAATGTTCATGACATTCTAATACATTAACCAAGTTAACTCGAAATGGGGTTAAGTTCATATTGACAAAAAACTGTGATGGGATTTTCCAAGATCTAAAGAAGAGATTGGGGACTGAAAACATATTAAATATATCCTTTATCAGAGAAGGATTCATTGTTTTTAGTGATTAATTTCAAAAAGGGTTTGGGCGTGTCCTCATGAAAAATGACAAGGTGATTACTTATGCATCTCGATAGTTGAAGAAGCATGAGAAAAACTATCTTATTCTTGACCTAGAGCTGGATATAGTTTTTTTTCTATAAATATATTGAGGGAATATATTTATGGGGATAAATGTGATATATACACATACCATCAATTTTGGATGTCTAATTTCACACAAAATGAATTGAACATGAGATATAGGATTTGGGTTGAACTTCTTAAAGACTATGATTTTTCATTTCATTATTATCTAAGAAGAGAAAACAAATTCACTAATTAATTACGTATGAAAGAAACAATTGTACTAAAAATGATGAGGATTAATGGGAATCCTTTGATTAAAGATTGATTAAAATAGGACATGGAAATCATATGGTAAGGGACATCAACAACCATATCCCAAATGATTTTCCACCATTATTACTATAGAAGATCAAGAAATCCTGAAGAGAAGTTCCTTTGTTATAGAATAATATTGAGGATATAAAAAATATAATGTTTCGTAAGTTCAATATTGATAAAAAAGGTTTACTAAAATTTCATACGGGGAAATGTATTCCATCTATTCCATAAATAAATTAGGACCTGATAGATGATTCTCATAGCTCTAAATTCTCTGTACATGTTGGAAGCACTAAAATTTTTGGGGAAATTTTTTATCATTATTGGTGGGATAACATGAAATGGATATTACTAACTACACTACAAGGTTCCTAGTTTTTCAAAAAGTGAATGCAAAGTGACAATTTACTAAATGACAAACACAACCACTATCCATATTAACATGGATGTGGGACAATATCACTCTGAAATTTTTCACTGGTCTCTTGAGAACATCTAATGGAAATAATGTGATATGTGTTATAATGTATCATCTCACCAAGAATTCCCATTTTATCTCTATTTGGGAAGATTTATCTCTTAAAAAATTTATATGTTTTACATAAAAGAATTTGAATGGTTTCATAGAGTTCCACTTTCTATCATTTTTTATCAAGATCCACAGTTCACATAAATTTTTTGGATAAGTATTCAACATGATCTGTGTTCCAAATTGAATTTCAATATGACCTATCACCCTTAAAATAATGTAAAATATGAAAGGAATATCTAGAAACATGAGGACATGATAATAACATGCTTAATGGAATTCAATGGTGGATGTGATCAACATCTCCGATTAGTGGAGTTCTCATACAACAATAGATTTTATTTGAGTATTCAAATGGAACCCTAAAAATATCTATATGGGAAACAATGTATAACCTCTTCGTGTTGAAAAAAATATGAATAAAGAAGGATTCTTGGGATTTAAATTCTGAATGAGATGATAGAAACAATTTATCCCATCCAACAAAACATAAGCGCTTCTAAGAGTTAGGAAAAGAGATATGATAAAAACCGTCAAATGAAATTACAGTTTGATGTGGGATAAAACATTTTCCTTCAAATTTCACCTTGTAAGATAGTCTTGCAGGCTGGGAAGAAAGGGAAGCTCATCCCAAAGTGCATTGATGCCTATTAAATACTCTATCACATAGGATAAGTGGCCTATCTTCTCGTACTTATTCCAAATATAGCTCAAGTTCAAGATGTATTCCACTTATCTATGTTGAGAAATTACATCCCTAAACATTTACATGTACTAAATCCTAAGATGGTACAACTGGAACATGAACTATCTTATGTGAACCAACCGGTGGAGATCTTGGATCATAGAGACAAGGTTCTACGCAACAAGACTACCCACCTCATTAAAGTATTACAGAGGAACCAAAAATATGAAGAATCCATATGGGAACTAGGGGAAACAATGAGCCAGAAGCACCCACACCTTTTCTCAAATGATGGAATGAGAAGAAATTTTTTGGTTGAAATTTCATAAGGGGGAATAAGGTAATGACCTGAACTTTTTGAATGAAATTTTTTTCTTGAACATGTGTATTATATTATACTAATTAAAACTATATCCCTTTAAAAATTATGTGATTATAAATTGAAGTGTGAACATCAGGATTCAACAATTATATGACCATTGGTAAATATGATTATTAGAAAAAATACACTTAATAATAATTTTAACATTATAATAAGTGTTATGAATATAAAGGATAATGGTTAATTAATGCAGGAAGATGAAATAATGTCCTCAACCAAAAGAGTCATTTCAAATGAAGCCCTTTTTTCAGAGCCTTTGACAGATGCAGTGTCATTGATATTTTCTCTTGACCATGTCCATTATGATCTTCAACATGTTTTGTTTGAACTAAATATTCTACGGGATAAGTTTAAGTTAGTGGAAATTACTACTCGAGTGATGTTATCCAAGCCACACTATGAATATATCACAATCGCACACGTTACCCTATGGTTATATGTGGGTGTTATAGGGGGTTATGATTTTATGCCCTATTTACTTAAACTGTAATGAAATTTTATAAATAAAATTATCATTCTATCAATTCCGTTTTATGAATTTTTTTGATTAATAAAATTGTGTTTGAATCTGATAAATTGATTTTTCAGACAAAAAATGAACATTTTATAAAAGATATAAATATTATAAGAAACTAATATATTATTAATAATACTTATTTTAATGATATATTATGATTAAAAAATTCATATTGAAATATAAATTATAAAATAATTTTATTTTTTCAATTGTTTGAAATTTCACTATACAATTTCACTATTCATTTTCTATTAGTTAACTTTTTTAATAAATATGGTTATTTTTATTTAAGAGTAAAAATTAAAATATTTAGATAATTATTATGATGAAAATAATATCATTTTTAAAAAAAAATTTCGAAATTAGGTTAGGGTGAATTTATGAGATATTCTAAAATATTTAATTTATCGGTGAATAGTAACGTACGGTTTTAGTTTTTGGGTATGTTTACTAAGATCATAGTTATGTAATAATTATATAATAATTATATATCCATAATAAAATACTTAAATTATGTTATTTTATTAATACCAGTTATTTTAATATATCTTAATATATTCCCAAATATATAATTTACTTTCCATATTTTAAAATGGAATATTTAACTTAAAAAATGTTATTTTGTGAAGACATTATTATTCATGGAAAAAATTGTAATATAAAATTATTTTAAACTCTTTTGTCATAAAATTCACTAGAATATGTTCCATGTTTCCAATACCAATGAAAATACCATGAGAAATCCATGATTTTTCATTTACCACGACCTAGGTGTCGAGGGAAATAAATAAACAAATCATCCTCATTTTTTATAAATACCCAACCATCTCCCCATTTCAATTCATTTAAAATTCATTCTATATGAATATATGATAGTTTTACCGACCAATTATTCATCCTCAGTTTTCCTCAAGCCACCAAGGTCCTGATCCTCATGTTTTACGGAACACTCTTCAAGGTAAGGGAAGTATCATCTTCTCTTTTCCTTTCACATTCCCTTTTTTGCGGTATGTATTTAAAATTTCCATACTATGTTATTATGTTAATTTTATTATATCATATTATTTTTTTAATAGTATTTTATGAATGAGATAACCTTATCCTCTATATTTTTAATGTTTTTGAAACCATGTTTCACACTCCCTTTGCTGCAAATTTCCTTCTCAAAATTTATCTCTTTTTATCAAGGAATTATCTTATTTTACTTTTTGGAATAACCAAACCTATTTATTCTCTAGGGGTATTAAAATAGATGTAAATAAGATTTATTTTATTCTATTATTAACATATATGAAGTCCACCTTCCTTTTTATGGGTTAATAGTTGCATTCAGATCTTGTATTTAACAACTTCTTTTTAAAACAACATGTTTTTATATGAAACTTGTTTAATTTATTCTTCATGGGTTATTTATGAAATAATTTATTACAATATATATAGATAAAATTAATTAAAAATTTTAAGGGTGTTCCTTGATATCACTCTATTACATTGGGTAAAGAATTTAATCTCTAGAGATGACACATTTTATGATACCTTGCTTAATAACCATGGAAATTTCTTTGACACGTCGGTGCCAATCCTTGGTGATGTGATTAGGAATGAAAAAATTAAATGTTTTAGACACATTATCACAATTTGATTCATGTAATTATTGTCATTATATTCTTATTTCTAATTAAATATCATTATAACTCCTGTTATTATTGATATTATTTAACATCACAAGTAAATTGTTACCTTTTTTTCCCTTATTGGTATTTATGATCACCCTTTACTTTGATGTATTCACTAGATTATAAGATGTGTTAAATGTACATAGGATGAAACTATGATAAATCCTTTCAATTTTATTAGATGAATTTTTTATTTTTTCATGTATTATATAAATTTTTCCAAGAAAATATACTTCAAAAGATCCTCTATTTATAGAATGTAATGAAATGTTATGTAATAACAATGTGGGATTCCATAAAATTGGATAGATGGAGTGCTAATTATTAATCATATTTAGCAAAAAAATACTGATAAAGGCACACTATATCAGTTTGATTTTTTGCACTAATAAAGGTGGCCTATATCAGTGATTTTGTTTAGCACTAATAAATGAGGTCATTATTATAACTATTAAAATCTGACCATTGTCCACACTAAAAAAATAACTGATAATGGCCCAAATTATCAACAATAAAAAATATTTGATAATGGATGTATTTTAATGGAACATAGATCAATTATGATTCTTTTTATCACCGATAAACATAATTTCTCACACTTTTTAAAATGTTATATTTAGTTGTTATTCCTCCCATTTGAGTGTTCTATAACCATAGTGATAGCCACCAACCTGGGGCATAGATTAGGGGAGACTCAGGGGTTATACCTTATATTGACTACCAATCTAGTAGGGGTACCATTGGACGGGGAGTCAAGAAAACACACAAAATTTCATTTCACTACAGAACACATAAAAAATTCCATTTAAACATATAATCACAAGAATTTTTAGTTAACCCATAAAAATAATAATAATAACCCATTAAAACATTAAAAAACATTCATTTCATAAGAAATATTTTTATTGTATAATGAAAATATAAATTACCTTATAAAACCCAAAAAAATTATAGAGAAATATTTATAATGAAAACTAAATAAGACAGGGAGAAAAAGTTCATCCCATGAAAAGAATTTAAAAATATATTATAATTATATTTTTGTAAATAATTAGTTGTTCAACACACATGAAAAGGGATTTATTTCTGTATTTTTTTTAAATTTAATTAAAATATAACATGAATTTAATAAATTAAATAAGTATACATAATAAAATTAATAAAATAAACTAATTAATATAAACAAAGAGGGAAAATGTTTAAAGGAAAACCTCAGAACTTTTAAAGTAAATGTTTAGAAGAAGACCCCCTTACTACAAGTCCTGAATCTCTATGTACGTCTTGTACCCACATGAATAATAAATTTTTTTAATAATTTTTTTTATGAAGAACCTATTTCATGTTATTTTCCTTATTATTAGTCCTTTTATTTTATTTATTATCCTAGTTTATCCATTTACCGCTTAGTATTGTTTACATTGGCCATCCTGTGACCATTCTATTCATAAATTCCAAAAATATTTTAGTATAATGGTAAAAATTAATGATCCTTGTTCATGGGTTACATAAGATATATAATTCAGAAGTATAGTGTTCATATCATTTCATAATCTAAGGGAGTTCAATAAGTAATGTAATAGTCGCTCTTTTGAGAATCTTCCTTGAAAGGATTGTTTTTATGCATAACAATTACTATGATTATTTACCTTTAAATTCATTAGTATGATATATAATTTACCATTATAGAATATAAATATAGAAATGATATGAAAATTAATGCTATATTAAATTATAAAAATAAATTTCAAGATTATATATAGAATACATTGGTTTATAAAAATTCTATCATTCATTTAGATTACGTAAAAACACTACGATGTGTGAGGTTTTTTAATAGAGTTTAAAAGAAATAAAAAACCTATAAATATTTGATATTTATAAATAAATTATCTTATAACTAACATATTGTTTTAGAGATATTTTTAAAGAGTTTATTTTGTTACTAAAAAAGTATAATTGAAATAAAAATACAGCATTTTTGAAAAACCTTTTTGACTTTATAACAACTTATGAAAATGCATTATGTGAGGGGTAATAGATCATATTTCATCATATATGGATAAAAAATATACCAATACCATGATAATATAATGATTCTAGTAATATAAGATAACTTCTTAATGAAAAAGTATCATACACGAGAAAGGTTAAAGAGGCTTGGAAACTCTTACCGTACCCCTCGAACCACCTCATCTAGATTACGTCCAAAGCCTTAAGAATTTTTTTAGTAAATATAAATACTTATAAAAATGGAATGGAAAGTATATATGAGTTATTTGGGTAGAATATGTGGATAAAACCAAACTTGTGATGTGTTTTGGAAAGGATAGATTGTTTCCCATTTTTTAGGATAAGTTCAAAGTTGTGTTTTTTCAATTATCAAGTCTTTAAGAGCCAAGAATGAATTTGTAAACTGAAAATTGTTTCAAAAATAGAAAATTTATTATATGATAAAAAATACCCTAACTCAATCTAATTAAGATAAGATTTAATGATTTATTTATAAATTATTCTTTTACATTAAATTCCATGTAAATTTATTTTCAAGGTATTTATCATAATTTAATTTTAATATATATATATATGACTTTGGAATGCATATTTAAAAATTTAAATAATTTATTACCTATAATTTTTATACTAATAAAATTTAAAACATCATATTTAATACCAATCTTATGATTTTAAATATTTTTAATACCATTTACTTGACTTTTCTCTTTCTTGAACAAGCGATGCATCAACACTGCATAAGAAATTTTGATAACTATCTTATTGTTTAATTCTAAAAAATCGCTAACATAAATATATTATATTAATAAAAAAATAACCATCTAAATTTTTTCAATTTTTTTTATTATAATTTATATAATGATAAAAATTTTAAGATAATAATATTTACTTTTCTCACATTGTGTAAGTTCTAGGTAATTTTTTTTATAATTATCTTTTTATATAAATAGAAAATTTATAAATATAAATCCACATCATTTATTAGTTATCATATTAAACCTCTATGTAGATAATAACCTTATTATCTCTTACATAATATCACAAAACATCAACTTTGATTTTTCTAATGTTGTGAAAACGCTTCTTCAACATCAATATTTATTTTTCATATTTATCTTGTCATAAAAATAAATTTATATTATTTTAATTATATATATATATATGATATTTTGAGTATATCATTTTGTAATTCATGTTCCATAGGTTTCATAAAATTTTATGTCACATTTATATCACAATAATGTCTTAAATGATATAGTATTTGTAAAATTTGGGACTGAGTCGTGCGATGGTGGCATGGTGTGGTATTGACCTCTCCATTGTTCAGGGGACAATATATCTTCTAGATCTCAGTCAGAATTCAATTTCATTAAATTTTCTTTGATGAAATTGGGTTGTAGGTATTATCTCCCTCTCTCGTGACGTCTTCACCCATTTTTCTTTGATGGAACATCCCATTTTTTCCTTCGGTTCTCATTATTATTTGGTTGTGACTAGTTGCATCGGGGTCAGACTAGGAAGGGACATCATCTTCTTTCAGGGATATTACACAGCCATAGAAGGTGGCCTCAGGAATGATAAATTTCATCATATTTCTCATATCCTTCCGATCCCGTATTCCATTTTGGTGGTGAGTTTGTGCTGCTTTGTGTTATTTTGATGACCTGCGATTCTTGAGTGATACCGATGAAGATCTCACAATTAGTCATCCATAATCAAGGATCTGGTGCAGATTGTTGTATTTTTGTGTTTTCTCTAGTTTGGGTTTTGTCTCCTTGGGTTTTATTTCATCTCCAGTGGTCCTCCTATGATCTTTTTTCCATGTTACCACATACACCACACCACTTTGGTTAGGTTTGAGTGTCTCTTGGGAAATTTGGGGTGGTGGTGGTTCTCCTGATGGTGGCAGTTCTCTCGGTAGTGGCTTGTGGTCTGATGATTCTCTCCTAGAGTCAGTGATACTTTGTAGATTTCCTCCAGCGTGGTGTTGGTGTAATGATGACGCTACTATTGAGTGGTGATGGGATGGGTGATTTGGATGTGTGTAGGGTGGTGATGTGATGGGTTGTCCAGGTCCGACTTGATACTTTCTTTTGGGTTGGGTCCAATCATCAGCTGGGATCCTTGGATGGCCCACTGTATTTTTGTTTGTTTTTCATTGTGTTTTAGACTTTTTTCAGTTCTCACTTATTCATAATGTGATTTATTTGAAAATAAAAAAATTTCTTTAAATTATAGTAATTATAAAAACTATATCTTTTAATTATTTAGATAAAAAATAACTTTCTCTGAAAAATCCATAAAATTCATCCTAAGATAATTTTGACATGATAAAACCAAAAATTAATTCCATTTTATAAAATGAAAATTTTAAAATTTTAAAATTTATCTTTTAAATCAAACAGTAAAGTACGTGGAAAAACAATTTATTTAGAATAAAAACGATTTATTTTTAAAATGAAAAATCTTATTCTTGTTCCATAAAATAATGTAATTATTTTAAAGATTATTATAATAAATAAATATTAATATGAATCCCTGTAAATAATATTGATAAAATATAAAATTGATTTACTAATAAAAATATCTGGATTATTACTGTAGGTGGTGGAACATCGTGTTCCTTTGGGTTTTTAATATATAATAGTGCACTATGTAAGATATCATATAAGATGATATCACTGTTTCATTGGATAAAAATAGGGCATCGTATCTCCATAAAGATTCAATTTATATTGTAAAAGATATCATGCCTAATGCAAAGGAAAATATCACAGATAATTATTATCAATCATAAAATACAATATGTGATGATGCAAATCACAATATAGGATATATTATAAATCATTAAATATGATATATTTTAAATTTAATTTTTATAAATTTTTAATTATACATTGATGTAAATAATTTATAATTAGTTTATAAATTGTAGATACAATTAATTTGAGATATTTGTTTAATTTATAAAAGTGTTTTTAAATTATTTAATTAAAAATTATCGATGATTATTTATTTGGTGTTTTTGAATCATTTAGTGAATAAATATTTCAAAATATTAAATAGTTTTTGAAATTATACGACATGAATTATTATTTTGATATGAATGGTTTATTTTAATATAAAAAGTATAATTTATAAAATGTTTATAAATTAAAAAATATGTAAAATATAAAAGAGTTTATATTAAATTATGAATTATCCATTATACATATTTTAATTTATTTGTTCAAATTAAAAATACTTATTTGAGAAATTATTCAAAACATATTAAAATGGGTTTTTATTATTAATATTTAATGGTTTAAATAATATTAAATGTGTTATATATGGAATGGTTACATAATATATGACTAGTTCGTAAATATAATATTTATATTTTAGTTGTCATATATTTAAGTATGGTTACTTATAAATGGAAAATAAGAAAAGTATATATTGAATGTAAATGTAAAAAATTTATATTTATTCAATTATGAAATATCCATAGTTCATGGAAAAATTATAAATTATATATAATTTCTTTATTTATGAATTTTTCATAAATATTTATATAATTTCAAAATATATTAATGGATCGTTTATTTAATTTTTTACCTTAATAATTATATATAGATATAATTTATTTATAATTTGAAGGGTTTTATAATTTAATTTGAGTTTCTAAACTACTTCTATAAATTTTCATAATTACATATTAAGAGTTTAAAGGTAGGTATGATAATTTAATTAGTTTAAAATATATTGAATTCAGGTTGGAAAGTTTTATGAACCTAAATTTAGTATTTAATTGTGATGCATAGTTATTAGGTGTTATAATTATTATGGAATTAATGTTTCTATTGAGTAATGTATCCATGATCAGAGGTACTTTTGGTCAAACTGATCACTATATTGAAGGTTTATGCCTTGTTTATAAAAGTGGGAGCTATTTATCTATCGCTATAAGCTTAAAATTGTAGGGATTATTAATTTCACATTATTACCAACCATTACAAGAAACGGTTTCATGTGCCTTTTTTGTACGATGCATTTTGATGTATATAATTATAATTAGATTTTTATTTGGGTTAATAACATATGTTATGAGTTGTGTAAAGAAATTTAACACAACACAATTTAAACATATTGATTTGGTGGAATGAATCATACTCTAAAAAAAACAATAGATGCATGAATACATAAAAAAATAACATGAGATAAAATTGTGAGATTAAATATTATTTAAAATAAAAAGTGTCTTATTCCTTTAAAAGAGAACACCTTTCAAGACATAAATAACTCAATTGGGTGGGTTTTTTAATGTTTGGTTCCCCTAAATTATCTTGTGTAAGGAAATAAAGTAATGATGCCGTCCTTAAGGTTAGATATCTAATTTTAGATTTTTTTATTACAATTATCTGAGAAACCCTTGATAAGAATACTGGAGGATTATTGTTGATTTTATCCACATGATGGATTGAAAAAAGTTTTATTCACTGAACCGTAAAAGTGTTATATATGATATTATTTGTTTGATATCCTACCTAAATAGCTATTTGGTGATAGGAATATGAAATTAGACTCATTACATAGTGAAATATGGATCTTATCCCACTAATGGGTATGGTAGATTTTAAAGGGTTTTATCATTTTAATTAGGGTATATTTAATAAAACTCCTTATCAAATGAGTGAAAAATATGAAAATAATTTGATACAAAATTCTGGTGGAAAACATAAGAACTGTTCTTATAAAGGAAGGAAAAATTATTTGTATTATAGCAACACATTCTTGAGTTATTAATTATTAACGGATCAAAATAAGAGAATATAGATTATTATGAAAAGCATAAAATAATCCACTAATGGTTTGAAATGTATTAGATGTAAAATTACCTAATTAACATTAGTTTCCACTCATTTACTCAATATTACAAGGTTTTACATAAATATGCAAGAGGTTTATTTATAGATTGTTCTGTTATGGAATTCATTTTGCTGGAAATGTTTATGAATGTTGAACGAGTATAACAATTTTTTATAATATTTTTCATTAAGTGTTGAGAAAAGAGAAAATATGTAATGTGATGCCATGGATCTAGTGTAGTATCAATAGTAAAAGTGGGTAAATGATTAATATAAAATAATAAATTTTAGTTGGATAATCAAAAATTGTTTCTTTAGAATAACTAGCAAAATCATTGAAATCTAAATAAAATATTAGGATTAATAAAACATTATTTCATAAGATGGAATTTCCAGAATACCTAAAGGGGTTTGATAACCTCTATGTTGATTACATGTCAGGTATCAGTGTTATAGAAATAAATTCTCTGATTTTTAAGGATATAAGACACAAAATGTGTACTTTACAAAGGACGTAAGTATACATGAGTTTAAAATCAAGGAATGAATTAATTGAGCTATTAATTTGTATTGAAGTGATGATGAAAAGGGTTATTGAATCACAGATTTGAATATAAAGTATTTTATAAATATCTAATGGATATAAGTAAATCATGCGTGTCTCTACATAATTTATCATATATGATATGATAAATATTTTGTCAAAAAAGAGTTGTAATGAACAATATGACATGATGGATTCAATACAAATGGTATCTGAATCATTAAATTCTATAATATGTTTTGAAAAGATTATATTGATAAAAATGTTTTATCGAGGATAAAAGTGTTTATCTTGTTTTAAAGTAAACTATTAGAGATTTTATCTCATAAAAATTTGTGGAATATATTATAGAATAATGTATTGTTTTTATATTAACTCTCCAAATACATATAATATCCTATATGATATAGATATAATGGTTTGTTTATTAAATATTCACACTAAAGTAAATGAAAATTATTTCTTAAACACAAATTATTTTGTGTATCTTAGAATGATATTATGAATAGAATATAGTTTTTAAGAGGATCGTGGGAGTATTTTTATACATAGAGAAGTTCAAAGAAAACAAATAAAAGATTAAGCCTATCAAAATAAAAATTTAATCACCATTATGTATCTTAAATGTTTTATAGTATGTATGTATAACATTACATTAATTACCAATAGATTTCAAAGATATTCTTTGATATAACGGTTTATAAGAATGATAATGATGATGAACAAAGAATGATATCTAAGTAAACAACAAAGGTTATTAACATCACTATTTTTTATGTTGTGAATTAAATGAGTTTTAATATTATGTTTAAATAGTCAAACCTTAGTAATATAATTCCAATGGATCACCATTTTTTAGACTAGATTTATTTATATATGTTACTCACTAAAGATTTTAGTGTGAGGGTTTTATTTTGTTGTCAAATTGAGATATGATTGAGTTACATAGTGATATAATAAGTTTAACAAATCCCTAGAAGTGAAATAAATATAACACTATTACAAAAATATATTATATGTGATATGATAAGACATAATATTATGTATAGTTTTTCAAAAATATGTTAATGGTGTTTAAGATTATAAAATTTATCATATTATATTAATTCCAGACTCCACTTTATCATTATTTAATGTTGGATCCATATACTCTTAATGTGAAATGACAATTGACCCATCCAAGTAAAAAATTATGTTATCCCTAACTAATTTTCATAATTAAATATTATAGTTTGTGATGAAATTTTAAGGAAATATTCATTAGGATTATTATATTGGGATATATAATATTCTCATGAGTTTAAAAATAGGTTTTGTGCACAATATGTCCCACAAAGTATACCACATGTTGTTTCATATACTATGTATTTGATATATTGGGGGTGTATGATTCATATTTAGATTTTTAAAACACATTAGGTTGGATTGATACATAGCATGGGAATATTTATACATTTATATCTTTATTATAAATGAATCTAGACTTTGATAATCAAGGGGTTGTTGGTTATGTTTATGGTCATGTTTTCGGTTAAAGCACTTGTATAACGAGTATGCAATCAAGTAATTCAATTGAGATAGACTGAGTAATTATAAAATTATACATACATTATATATGTGGTGTATTTAATTACTAGTTGAGGGTTATATTATTTTCTCATCAATAAAAATGAAATACATGTTATGTATTCATCTACTTGGTTAGTCTATACCTAGATAATCAAGAACATATAAGAAGCTATATGGGATTTACATACTATGTGTCATGTGGTTACTTGGTGTATTGGATAAAATGATAATATATAAATGCATGATTTTATATAATGATATTGGTGGGAAAAAGTATAATGAAACACGTGCCTAATAGAGATCATACTTGATATATATATATAGCTTGGGTGTAATTTATGCTTTGGTAGATGCCGCTCTTTTCTTACATTTATGGATTAGAGAAGTTATATTTTTTTGTCAATGCTAAAAAATCCAATCGGGGCACATATAATGGTTGATGGAATTGAGATTGTTTTTTACTCAAATAGCTACTCTAATTTTTTTTGTTTATCCCAAAGGGGTAATGGATTGGTATTCAAAAATTATTTTGTATGATGTGATAAATTGTGAAGTTGTTGATATATTTCCAAAAGTGTTTGGGAAGATATCCAAAAGAGTTTTTTACATGATTTTACAAGATATTATATATGATATTATATAATATGAAATGAAATAGAATTTATGAGGCTTTAGGGAATGTGGGAGATTGATTTCAATATTCTATAAATCCATGATATATATAATGTTTTCATAGCTATATCAGAATATATAGTATAAGTATTCTTTATAGTATGTCATAAAAGACACTACATGTTTTTTGACTTATGGTTATATAATTTGATACAATATATTAGTATCATATATCATTTTATTTTCTTATAATAATGTAAAACAAATTCATATTATAGGTATTGTAAATTTTATAATACGATTCATATATTACTTACAATTGATCATGAAATTTGATGATTAATTAATAAGGTTAAAATATTTACCAAATTTTCTATCAGTGATTAAACTAAATGTTTTATAAAATGAAACATTGTAATATTGACTTGAATAAACATTACAATGGGTTGTATCTAAATGAATTTACCAATAATGAATGATTAAATTAATACACTCTTAAAAAGAATAATTAAGGGCATATAAAAGGAGGTTGTTCCATGCGAATGGTGTAGTTGGTACCTAGATTAATTCATGATGACCCCACTTCCCCATAATCTCTCTTTCTAGTATTTCAATTTTTCCTAAAAGTTATTATCATATTATGGTATTGAAGTGGTTTATTCACATATAATGGGAGAATCATTTAAACATGTGGATAAAATATAAAGAAGGGAGTCCTTTAAATTCATCTTACTGTGCCTCATCAAGAATATGGTGGAAGACATTGGTAGAGGCATACATGACATAAACCACCCAAAAAAGTTATATATTTATAGGTTTACATTGATTTTTGGATTCATACATGGTAGATGTCATAAATTTGGGTTTCTTTTTTTTTCTACTACATTGATTATGTATTAATAGATCCTTAGAAAACCAACAAAAAATGCTAATCACATAGCAAATAAAATAACCGATATGAATTAAAAGCATATGAATCAAATCATTTCAACTAGGATTAACCATTATAATCATATGATTTCATTGAAATCATATGATTTCATGGAAATCATGCAACACCATGAGATTTTAAATTATATTTCCTATTTAAAACCTAATGTGTTTGATAGCTTGTTTCATGTGCAACACCAAACTAAAACATGTCATTCCTTATTAGAAGAATATTATTAACAAATTATGAGAATTATAAAATCAATAGTAAATAAAATATTGAAATCAAATAGATATCTATAAAAAAATTCACTAAGGACACTTAAAGTTTTAAAAGGACTATTTTTCAATAAAATCATTTTTTTATATATTGTATTTTAATTTTAAAGATAAATTTAAATATTTTAGAATTTTTATTTGAAAAAATTAACTTAGATTTTGGATTCAAAATTTCAATACTAACTTAGAATCAATTTTTTATATATTTCTAAAATAATTTATTTTAAGTTAATAGTAAAAAATATCATTCTTACTAATACTATAATGTTTATAACATTTTCAAGTAATTTTTACTTAAAAGACTTAGAAACACTTTTATTGTAAAAAATATATATTTAATGAGTAAAATTACTTATTTAAAAATAAAATGTTAACTTAAGGAAACCCATGTTTAACTCTTTGTAAACATACGTAATATTTTACACTAAAAGTACTTTTATTAAATTAAATTAAATTTTTTTTTCATAACTTGTAAAAAATAAATCTCAAAAAAAAATTAATTAATATTTTATGTTGAATTTGAAATATTATGTAATAAGTTATATTAAATTTTTTAGTCATAAAAATAAGACTATTAGGATTAATGTTAATTGGTACGATAATGGTAAAATTATTATTTTTAAAGAATTTTTTATTAAGGGAGGAAAAGTGGTTGATGCTGATTAGAAAATTGAATAGTGCTTATTATGTATTTTTGGTGGAGTTATTTCCAATTTTACCATGCACTATTTTTTTTATTTCTTACCCTTTTTATTAATAATTTCTAGGTCCGTGGACTTTACTCCATGGTTTTTACTTTTTTGGTATTGTGTGATATTTATCTATTAAAATAAAATTCAAAATAATTTCTATAATAAAATGTTTAAACCTATATACAAATATATTATCAATCATTTAATTGGTAATTAATTTTATATAATATTTATAACACTTAATGGTTCAATCATCATTTTCTAAAAAAATAATTTTTCTACATGTTAGATATTTTAATTTAAAAGTTATTATTATAAAATTAAGAAATTGTTTTTTATTAAATAGATTATAAATTTTGGTTCAAAACAGCCAAATTTGGAAATATGGGTTACCATATATTTTTATTAAAACATAAATTACTAAGTTAAAAAAACTAGTCAACAAGGTAAAAATAAAAATGCTAAGGAATAAAATTCTATTGGTAAAAGACTCAAAACATGTTTAAAGCATGAGTTAAAATAAATTGATGAGTATTTTTTGACCAAAAACCCTATAAAATCTATTATGGGACACTTTTTGAGTCATTTACCATTGAATAATGTCGTGGGATCATTGAGGTGTATTGTGTATTTATGAAAAATCCATTTTCATTCACTTATAAAAAGAAAATCACTTATATGGTTTCAATGAAACACTTAAACATGGAAATTTTCTTGAAACTCTTCTCAATTAACCTCTTGTAAAATTTACTTTCATATCCCTAATACCTAGGTATCTAGAAGTTATCCTAATATGTTTAATTCTAATATGGATTTCAAGATAAAGTTCAAGCTATCCATATGAGTAATACACAATCCTTAAACTTTTCTTATTAATATTTATCTTCAAAATATAATATATCCATGAAATTATAATAAAATAAATATTTATAAAAATTTAAAATGTAATTATACTAATTTAACACCACTTAACTACATTTCAATAAAATTAATGAAAAAAGGAAGAAATCATGATGTGTGTGTTCATATTACCACCACAATGAATAAAAAGTTATAATTTTTATAAACCATTTACATTGATGATTAAAAAGAGTTATTTAATGAAAAAATATAATATCTATAACATGAATAATGTTAAAAAATTA
This sequence comes from Viscum album, assembly GCA_963277665.1. Lineage (NCBI taxonomy): Eukaryota > Viridiplantae > Streptophyta > Magnoliopsida > Santalales > Viscaceae > Viscum > Viscum album. The sequence continues at coordinate 61,059,621 of OY728158.1, forward strand.
TAAATTATTTTAATTTATACCTTCCTCCAGTTTAATTTAAATTAAATTTTCACCCATGTGTACGTGAAAAATACTACCTCCACAGAATGACACAATTCATTTTCCAATTCTTCCTAACATAGATGAATTAAAAAAATGTTTATAATGTAATAAAATAATATTTATAACATTATTAATATTATATAATGATAATATTTTACAATATATAAGTAATAATAATAATAAATTCTTATATTATATTTATTCGCATTAAATCTATATATCAAGACACCTTTCTAAATTTGTGTCAATTTGGTATACTTATGTAACTATATATCTTTTGTGATATTGTAATAATAAAGGAAATAAAAATATAATTTTTTGATATTATGAATCTATTTTAATAAAAACATAAAAAATTGTCAATATACCAAAAGAGTTACAAAGAAATTGGATGAACCACCTCAATTAAACGACATGAGAAAAAACTATTTAATAAATGAATAAAAAATGATACTAAAGGGAAATAAAAATTAAATAAATATGGTAAATCGTTTTTATCTTTTAATAAACTAAATTTCATTATCATGTACATTAATTACACATATAATTAATTGAGACTTATGGTAAGGGGTTTTTTATCTCATTTTTGTTTCATTGTGACATGATTTGTATTTACCACTTGTTTATTTTTTTGGTTTATATAATGTAAATAGATTTATTTTATTCATAACTATAAAAAATATAGTATATTTAAAAATCCATCTCATGTTTTACCTTATTTTTACTTTCTTTTAAAAATATTATAACTCTATAAGAGTTTTTTTTACTCAATCCACCTTTCTATGGAGGAATTAGGTTTTATTTTATCCTTATTACTTCTATGAATTATTTATTCAATCCTATATTTTCTATTTTATAGTATTTTGACTTCATATATAAGAAAAAATATTTTTTAAAATGAAATATTTTACCTTTATGAATTTATTGATAACAATGTCTATAATTTCTTTAGACTATTTCTCATTCCATTTAACTATGGTTTCCTCTCTTTTATATATTTTGAAATTCCCACCAATGTTATCTTTTTATTTGGAAACCTAATTATTTGTTTTCACATGAAAACATAATATATCCCTTTTCCTCTTTTAAAAATGATGATTTATTATCCTTTTTGTAATGTGTGATTTCAATAATGGTATTTTAAAACATAGAAAAGGATATTTTAAACCACCCCTTTACTTTTTAGTCACATGTTATTTTTACATTTTATCAATTATCCTCAACAATATTATCATTTATTTCTTCGATAATACATATATGTTCCTTAAATATATACCTAGTTTAAATTACCATTATACATGTTTTAATTTCCTTTCAAAATTCCAACATTTAAGTATACCTAACTTAAGAGAACATTTTTGTTTATTATTTCATGAAATGTTTCACATATATAAAATGTTTTTAACCCTAAATAGTTTTTAAAAATGTAATAGTTATATAGATAACCCTCCTAATTCAACTATGGTTTAAAGTAAAATAGTACACCCTTTATTTAATTAAAATATCCTTTACTCATTTTGAAAATCATCTCTTATGCGGTTCTTTTTTATTCTCAATTCTACATGATCTTTATCATGATTTTTATATGTTATAACCCAAAGTTCAAGTATTATGACTGTTTAAAAAAATATTAACATAAAAATGATTTAACTGTTTCTTCTCTTGGGAATCCCCATGATATATCCAATAATTATACTATGAGATAGTATTACAAAACCCACTTCTTTCTCATGAGTTTTACATGCTTATGATTAATGGATGGTTTATTTTACTCATATGTATAATGTATGCATGTTAATATTATGATTTTATTTAAGTGATGAGCGGTCCTAGAATTATATATCATTCCACTGAATTGGGTAAAACATTACATCTCATGAGATATTATGATAGGAAATTGGGAGTGAACCCAATCAACCATGGGATTCTATCCACTATGTTTATGGGTATTTGGAGTAAACCCCATCAACTATAGGAATCCATCCACTATGATAGTATTGGTTGTGAGCCTTGATTTATGATTATGATTTCATGTTTTTTTAATGCCACCTATTTTTAACTTCATTGACTTATGATACCATTCTCTTATTCCATGTTTCCTTTCATATCTCACAATATTATGTCATGTTACATAGTTTTTTCATTGAGATTGCATGTTTTTCTATTATGAATTATGAAAAATATTATCATGCCTAGTTATTTTTAATAAAAAAATTATTTGATTATAATTTATTATCATATACATATGATATGACCCTTGATGACATGTTGATTAGTATTTCCATTATAGTTCATTTGAGCTCACCCATTCTTATGTTTCTATTCCCCGAGTTACAAAGCAGAGTATAGTTTATGAGGAATCAAGAAGAGAGTTTGGTGTGGGTAAATTATGGAGTATTTCTAATAGGTTTTGTAAAAAAATTACATAAGTATCTAGTATTGAAATAAACTAAATATTCTGTTCTTGGTATTGTGAGTCTATTTGTGTGATGTGATGTTTATTATGTGTAATTAATGTAAAATGATGATTTTTCTACCATGGTTCTTTATAAATAATATGTAGAATTAGTATGTAGTGAACTAGGACACAATTATCTCCATTAAATAAACATAAATGTTAATAATAAAATGGAAATAAAACAAATTTATAATATTTTCACCATTGAAACATAACTCGCGTCATTATATAATGAAATGAGACACATTGAAACTGTAATGAACAAAGAGGCACACATATAAAATCCCATATATATGAGAATAATCATATCATTTACAACCAAATTAGACCTTGTTTACACCATCTATAAAGAGAATGTAATTCTCATAGAAATTTAATAAAGAGAGTTAATGAACCACCATCCTTGGATGATAAAATCTAATAAATAGTGAGGGAAAAACATAAACTATAATAAATCATTCATCATCAATTCAACCAAAAATATGAATTAATCAAATAATCTTGTTTGAGTATCGAGTCATCTAAAATATAACTCACGATTTAATAATAGTCCAAACTAGGGATATAACAATACAACAAGGTTCATTTGGAAGAACCATTGATGGAAAAGTTTCATTTAGTGGTAGTTTTTAATAATGATTTTGGAAAAAGTTTCTAAATATTCCATTTTATTTATTAGTGATGATTTTAGGAAATTATTAGTATTTCAAAGTGGTTTATTTATAAATTATCACTCAATACAATTTTTAAATTTTTTTATTTAATTGTAACATTGATTTTTTAAAAGCCATAATGAAATTAATTGTTAATTAACTAATTATTCAATAATAATTGTTTTTTTAATTAATTATTAACTAGTAATTATTAATTAAGCAGAAATTAAATTAAATATTAATTATTAATGACTTTGAAAATATTGATTATTAATTATTAATTATTAATTATTTATTCATTTATAATTATTGTTTATTTATTAAAATTGTAACTAATTATTAAATATTAATTAATTATAAGCTGTAATAAATAATTAATTTAAAAATAAATATATTAATAATTAGTAATTAATAATTAATTATTTTATAATTCTTTATTCATAATAAGTGATTATAAATTATGAATATAAATATATATGTATAATTACATATAAACAAACCCACACACACATTAAAACTTTGGCTAAAACATTATCACGTAACTAATGTTCTAAGAGACGTTAAAAATTTAAATTTATCTTCGAATGAACTAAAATGTTGATCTGGGTGTCCATTTGTGTTGCATGAATTTTCAAATAGAATCTTATGAAAGAATCTATGATATTATACGATAAAAATTTGCTAATAATTCTATAAATGATATATGAGAAGTATAAAATATTACTTAAACATCAAACAACCATATATGTTTATCTGGGTGTACATTTTTTCTTTACGACATGGTAAATCAATTCTTATGAATATTTATACAATATTTGAAACCAAGGGGACATTATAAACCATTTTTGGTTGGTTAAAAGATTTATGGAAGGCCTCTAAAATTGAGTTTCAAGTTAAGAGGGTCCTTTTTTCCCAGTAGTTGGCTTATGGTGTTAATGGCTCCATGATTAGGAAAAAGTATGAGATCATCAATGATGACATGGTTAGGGATTACACCAGGTAGGGGGCCCATGGTATTTGTCAATTATCTATTGAAAAAGAAGGACCTGGTTCCAGATTACACTTGATAGGAATCCAGGATAAATGCAACTCAATATTAGGATTATTTGGGTTAAAGAGTGTTAGTATGGTATTTTGGAAAATTTAATTTTCCAAATTTGAGGACCTGAGTGACTAGGATGTCGAGGTGGGAATCTTGGGAGGCTTGATCATAGATTCATTTTTCTCAGTTGCTGTTAAGGATTTCACCTACACATTTCATTCATGATATTTAAAACTGGAGGGGGGACTATGGTTCTCTATTTCCATTATAAATTGGTTATACTATTTTTATATGAAAAGTAAGATCATGGTTTCTTTTTAAGGTTATTCATCAAATACCATGATGGCTCCTTTATACATGACTAAGTAGTGTGTTGATTTAAGATAAAGAGTGTCTGATAAGTTTTTTTAAAAAAATTTACATAGACTAATTAATTTACCATAGTAAATGGGGAATCCATATGGGAAATTTGGGAGGCCTTCGTATGGATTCATTGTAGTCTTATTTTTTTATGTATTTCTCCCTTTTATTTCATAGTTGGTCCCAAAAACAGGAGGTTTGGGGGTTCTCAATCCTTCCCTTATTATTTGGTTGTAATATGATCATGTGATAGGGACCATCATGGAAACTTTTATTGTTTTATGACCAATAATATTATGCTGTATTTAGACATGACTCAGTAATGGGTTGATTTTGGATAAATATTATCGGTTGGGTATTTTGGGAAATTTCTCTAAACCAATTAATGATTCTTAGTGAATGGGGTTCCCAAGTGGGAAACATTGTAGGTTTTTTCATGGATTCATTACACTAAAATATTTCTAAAAATTTATCCTATGCACTTCATAATTAGTCCAGAGAATTTGGGGGGGGAGCTTGGTGTTCTCTATCTTTCCCTTATTAATTGGTTATACTATGATATTGTGACAAGGACCATCATGGTTAATTTTAAGGTAATTTGTCTTAGACCATTATGGATCCATTATACATGACTCAATAGCTAGATAATTTAGTCTAAATAGTGTTAGATATGTATTTTGGCCAATTTATTTAGACTAAGTAAATCACTTGAGAAAACGAGGTGCATCGATGGGAAACTTGGAAGTTTTGGGTGTGGATTTCTTATGTTCAAATGTATTTATGTATATGTTTATATATTTATATATATTATGTGGGTTTACATATATATATATACAAACATATATTTATATGTGTTAATATATATATAATTATATATTTGTGTGTGTGAATATATATATATTTGTAAATTTATATATATTTAAAGATATTTATATGTATTTTCAATATATATATATATTCATGTATTTATATATATTATGTGGGTATGTGTGTGTATTTATGTATATATATATCCTCTGGATCAAAGGCCTTAAATTTTTTTTATTTATAAATAATCCCCTTTATAAATTGGTTTAGAGGGAACTAGTACAAGACTCTAAGGCCTATAGTTAAAGGTATTTAGATTACATGTAGCAAAGGCCAAAACAATCTTATAACTTAAACTGAAAGAACCCATCATGTAATCTATGCATTCCCTCCCCACCAGCTCATCATATATGCATTCCTAGCCTGCATCAACCATGAGGGTTCTCTATGTAGGTGTTCCCTGTTACAAGTGACTGGTCTCATAGTCTCTACAACTTCAATGGACCCCTAGCGTTTAAACTCTCTAGATCGCATACCACTCACACACTACAAGAGTTTGATACTCAAAGGCCATAAATGAATGGACTTTATATTCTAGTGGCTTGAAGGCCCAGATACATGGTATGAATGTCCAGTTCTTATGATAAACACTATTACTACATTACCTTGCTATATTACCTACTACAGTGCCTATACCGCTATTGTACCCAAGTCTTTGATACAAAATCCTGAGGACTTTACCCATAATATAACCCCCACCGATATATATATTCATATATTTTACTATGTATTTATATGTATTTGAGTGTGTATTTATATAAATCTATATATATTTATATGTATATATTGATGTATCCAATGGATCCTGTAATCACACTAAGAGGGGGGGGAAATCCAATGTGACCTGTTTTGTTGAATTATTTTTCACCTTTTAATTGAAACATCTATCACCTACTAATATGAGTGGATCCTGTATTCAAAGAATAAAGTAAATGGTACACAACCCACAATGTTTTTACAAGGTCCAATACTAATAACAACTCCTTGATATGTTTGTAAGATCTCCAAAAATGGATTCTCCATTATAATATTTTTATCAATTAAAATGGTTTAGGAAATAGTTAGTAATATACCCCAGTAGTCAATCATCCAGTTTTTCTTGGTTATACCCCCCAACAATCCAACTATTCTTCCTTAGTTTGTTAGACACCCCAACTGATCAACTAGTCAGATCCCACAATATCTTAATCCTCATTAGAAACTTGTTATAACCCTCATCACAAGATCCTTATTATTATTTTGAAGATACGACCCACTTATAAGACGCTATCTTGATCTTCCTCTATGATCTTGCTGAATCAAACTAACTGGTGTACAATTCAAGAACCTTTGCATAGAACATGGTCTTTATCAACAATTCTGGTCACTTATAGATGGTCAGCTTCATTAGTGCTACACTTCCTAGGAATCAATTATTTCTTTTACTGAAGACACACTCTCACAGAATAATAAAAACTCAAATATAAATTCCATCTAAAATATTTATTAAAGTTTTATATTGGCCTTAATATCAAAACACTAGAAACTTATTATGCATTTTATATTTCATGTACATCTATGAAACCTTCATATGGGAACATGAATAAATTGATGCCTCATTCTTCCTGAATTTTTAAATAATGCATGGTCTTTTCAACACCTTTTCTTAAGAAAGTGTTATTGCCCAATCATTTATTATGTTTTGTTTATAATAATACACACATTGTCTTTAATTATAGTGATTTTCTCACATGCACATTCATAGGATATTTACAATTTATAAAACCTAATGAATATTCAAGTTGGTATGGAAATTATTCTCATGAATGCCTATTGAATACATCATACACCTCATTCATAAAACCCTAACACTTTCAATGCACTACTTCATTGCAAAAGAATTTTGTACTAACCAACTATGTATTAACACAATACAAGATAGAATAGATATATCTCTTCTATTATTTATTCCTTTATGAGAACTCAAAAACATGCACTATTTTATCAAAAAAATAAGATTCCAACACACAAGTTTATCATGAAACACCACTTCTTGCCTTTACTACCTCTCAATGAAACACTCCTTAACAAAAACTTAAGAACTAAATTTGTGATTACACTATAGCTAGAATTGCCTGAAGGCCTTCATTTTTATTAATTTTATTATAGATAATCCCCATTTTTAATTGTTGAAGGTGAACCCGTACATGACCCGTAGGCCCAAGGCACATGGCCCGACATGACCCGTAATACATAACCCGAAGGCACAGAGGCATACCATGCCCAATACATGACCCGTAGGCCCATCCCACTAGAACTTCCCTTTTCCATATTTTGCATCATTGATAGCCTTTAGCTCCCCACCTTCATTTCTAATCAGCTAGTATTGCCCCGTACAAATTTTCATGGTGCCTAGTCCCAATGGCAGTTTCCATACCCTCCCATTCTTCCAATCCGGTTAGCTCTTCTTCTGGTGATTGCAACTGGTGCTATGATCATCATCTGGGGACTGATCTGTGTGAATTGGGATACATAATAGTCTTCAATGGCCCTATGGCCCTGTGGCCCAAGGGCCCTTGATGTCCCAAAGGCCCTGAGACCCGTAGGCCAGTACCGGTGGCCCGAAATCCCAAATCGGGTGAATATTTCGGCTGCTACAGCACTGAACTGTGCCTGGTACAGTAACTCTGAAATTGGCCTCCACCCAGTTTTGAACCTGGGTCTCTTGGATGCCAAGCAGGAGCCCTTACCAATCGGGTATGGGCTTGTTGGCTGCAATTCCACTATATATAAGTTTAAAAATTTATATGTGATATGCTTCTTAAAATGTGTTTGAAAAACATCCTTTATGTGAGGATAACATTTCGTATATAATTTTACAAATTTTTACATAACAGTATATATATACATTAATCACAAATAATGTTTTGTCAAAATAATATAATAACTTCAAGTATATATACCATAATCAATTATCCATAGAATTCAAACCATCATCATCCAATCACAATTACAGACACACAACTCAAACACATGGAACTTTCTTATGAAATCAAAGATATTCTTTGTCTCTATTTATCTCTCAATAATCACTCTCAAATGTGCGATAAGCTAAATTTAAAAATAAAAAATCATTAGGTAATTTATAGTGAAAACATCTCTGGCGTACCTCATGTGCACCATCTCACTTTATGTGTACCGCCTTAGCTCATGATTCTTTGAAAAATCACAGTAACTATAAATATTGGATTTTCTTCAAACTATATGTTCTTGGTTTGAACTTTGTTGAAACATGGAAATTAATTTCAAGTGGTTTTAATCATATTCCAATGATCAGGATAAAGAAATTGTTCAAGAAGGATTTGGATTGATCAAATGGTGGTGCTTCATGAAAATCTCAGCATACAGAATTCCAAGCAATGGTGGGAGGTAGAAGACAATTTACAACACTGATCAAGTAGTCTGAGTTGATAAGATTGGAAGGTGTAACTTTTATCGATATATTTAATGTAAAAGATACACCACTCTTCTATCTCAAGTCCTATATCAAACAATCATAAGGTAATCCACTCCCCTTTGTACAAACTTCTCTTATTGACATCCAAAATCAGTTACCTATTTATGCTCCATTTTCTCACTCGCACCACCCCATATCGACGTACAACTCTACTACTATGGCATGCCATGCAGTGAATAACATACTCCCTTGCACTTCTCTATGGAAATGCTATGAATTTCCTATATGATATGATAACAGAATATACCTTGTATGATCCTAATACCCATATCATTTGTGGTGCACCTAGATCCCATGGATTGTAGTTTGTAAGGACGTATTTTTTAATTAAAGGCCAGAAAAAATTATATCCAAATACTTTAATTCCAACATTCCAAAATACTCATGAAAAATAAACCCAATTTTTCATGGACTATTTTCTAACTATTTTGAACTATGTTCCACTTCAAATATCCAAAGAATCATGTTTTCTAAACATTGCATCATCAATTCTACAATCATCACAATAAAATCTCTTTATCTATTCATCTTCTCAAATTATTGAAAAAAAGTTAAAATTTAAAAACAACGTGGGTTCTTCAATACCCCCTTTGTGCTTGTTGCAAATACTAACTTTATTTTAAAATTCAATGATATATTCTCCCCAAAATTGGTAATAAACCTAAAATATAGATATGGGAAGGATTCTTAATCTCCAAAATTCAAATTTTAAGAACACCCTTTTATCTTATGACACCTGTTGTCTAATTTACTTTAGATAAGTATAGAACCACCAATAGATTATAAAAGAGCCAAAATTAATCAACTCTAAGTATATGTGATCAATTATCAGTGTAGAGAAAAAGAGTTATCAAATTTACCATCATGGTTGTTTAAGAATTTCCAACATGTAATACCAACACTTAAACCTTTTTTAGGGATTATTCAAAATATATTTCAAATAATATCTTTCATACATCTCAACAAAATGATTAGAAAAATTCAAGTAAAATAGTGTATTTCCCCTTTGAAATTATCTTTACCTTTTTTCATCAAGTAATAACTATCTCCCTTTTAGAATTTATTTTTTAGCTTGAAAATAATAGAATGTAATCAATATACCTTAATGTTGACAAGCTTCAATCACTATATTTTTCAAATCTTGAATTATTAGATGTGTACCTCATTAGAAAATCTTATCTTCATAAGATATCAACTAATTTAGAGATATCTGGTGGGTTTTATTCCATGTATCCCCTCAAGATATGAATAATACTTCTTCATCATGATTGAAATTATTAAAGAATAAACTCTAATAATCGTCATATTTTTTTAAAAAAATCAAAGAGACGTCATAATAACATTAGTCTTCCACGATATATATCATTCTAGTTGTATAATGTTCATATATTCTATTAAATTATGGTCTAACTTAAATATATTCTTCACCTTCAATTCAATTTATTAAAAAACAAACAAATTGTGTATATGGGAAAAATGTGGTTATTTAAGGCTCACTAGTTAGAGTAATTTCTAAGAGTTTCTTCTCATGCCATCAATCTTCTTTTGATGTAACATGATTTTTCACATTTTCTAGAAAATAAGTTTTAATTTTCTCTTATTTATTCATCATTCTTGCCTCTTCCAACAATTTTGGCCATACGGCCAGGTATTCATTAAGAGAAAGATATTTCTTCACATTGTGTGTAAACTCCTTCTTCCTGACAATATTTTTAGCACTAGAAGTCATGGGTACTTTTCCACTCTTCTAAAATAATTCTTTTTCTCCAAAAAAACATGTCAATCAATTTTTACCTGAATGTGTAGACATATTACACCTTTTCCACCCAACATTTTCATTCATCAAGTTAATATTTTTAAGAAACTTTTTAGATTATTCATATGATATGACTTTAAAAAATCAATCATGTAGTCTATATTCAGCTTACAATTGATATTGGTTATCTTTGAATTCTCAATCATCTTCATTACCTCAATTATTTTCCTATTTTTATGATTCTTGAATGAAACATCAAAATTTATAACATCAGGAGTAGAGGTAATATTTTCCATTTAAAGATCTTCCAATTTTATATCAAACTCAAATCTGAACATCATATACTTTTTATATAAACAACTGGACATGTAAATTATATCAAACCTGAGGTTTCTTCACCATGATACAAATTGATGTTTCCAATGGATCATGTAGTCCCATTGAGATGGGGTGAATCAGGTGGGACTAGTTTTACTAAATTATTTTATACCTTTTAATTAAAATCTCATTCACCTATTAAGATGAGTGGATACTATATGAATTAGAGAAATTAAATGAGACACAACACACAATATTTTTAATTTTTTTGGTATTAATACCCAATTCATTCCATTTTTTTGACCCTGCAACGTGGATTATCCGCTATAATATTTTTATTAATTACAAAGGTTCAAGAAGAAACTAGTTATATACCCAAGTATTTGATCCTCTATTTGATTCTATTTATACCCCCCATTTATAAAAATCATTTCCTCAGTTGGTTAGACACCCCAATCCTTCGACTAGTTAGACCCCCAATGTCTTAAAACTCTTCAAAAACCGATTAGACCCACTAGTCACAAGCTCCTTCTTCTTTTGAAGAGCTGATCCATCGATAGAATTATTTCTTCATCTTCCTGCATGAGTTTAATAGATTACAATAGCTCATGCGTAATTTAATATCCTTTTCATAGATTTTGTTCTTGCTCTACAATTCTGATCACATGTAGATAGTTAGCTGCCTCAGTGCAACACTGCTTGGGCAAGAATTATTTCTTTTACCGAAGACCTATTCTGACAAAATAATAATGACTCAGATATAAATTCATTCTAAAATAATGATTGAAATTATTTCTTATCATAACTTACAAAATAGTACACACTAATTATGAAATGTATATTTCTTGTAAATCTATATGACCTTCATGAATGAAAAAAATGCATGGATGTAAAATTCTTTTTGCATGTGTAAACAATGCACGGTCTTCTCAAAATTTTATCTTATGGATTTGTTTTTTCATGTGAATATATTATTTCATGTTCATACAAATTAACACACATATTATATTGGTAGTAACGGTTTCATATGCAGATTCATAGGTTATTCACAAAAAATAGAACACCTCACAAATATTGCACATAACGTGCACATTTTTTTTCATGAATTCATATTACATATATTATGTACCCCATTCACACAACCCCAATACTAATGATGGTCCTCATCACTACAAAATAATTTATTTATACCCTACTATGTCTTAGAAAAATACAATATAGTGGAGATATTTATCTTCGGGTATTTCTTCCTTCATGAGAACTCAACCACATATAATGTTTCAGTGGAAAATAATAAGATTCATTCTCATAAGTTCATCAGGAAACACCATTCCTTATATAAAATTTCTCTTCACTCAACAATCCTTACAATGAAATTAATAACTACATGCATGATGCTACTGTATATAAGCATAGAAAAGTTATATACAATATTTTCTACAATATGTGTATAAAAAACCACCTTCACCTGAGTATAAAATTTCATGCATAGTTTTCATAATCTACACTTAATGGTATATATAGAAATAAATCATGAATAACTTCTTTTAACTTCATGTAAAAACATCTAGTGTAATACCATGTTCAATGATCCATGTAATTCATGTCATCATCATGTGATCAGAAATACAAAGACACAAATCAAATGCATGGAACCTTATTTCAAAATCATAGCACATCCTCAGCTCTGTTTATCTATCATGAATTACATCTAGATGTGTGATATGATACATGTGAAAATGAGTGAGGTATGTGGTATTTATTGGTAAAAAACATCGACTTACCTCATATTCACCATCTCACTTCAAGTGCACTGCCTAAACTCACACTTGATGATAAATCAGCATCAATATAAATATCTATTTTTCTTTACACTGAATGTTCTTGGTTAAAAATTTATTTAAAAAGATAAAAAATATAATGTGGTATCAATCATAATCAAATAACCAGGATTATGAAATGGTTATTATAGGATTCAATTAGATCGAACATAAGTATGGCATGATAATCTCAGTGAAAAGAACTCCAAGAAAAGAATAGAGGAAGAAGAAAATGTGTGACGTTGATCAAATGATCTAAGTTAATCTATATAGATGATGTAGCTTTAATCTGTATATTTAATGATAGATTAATAGTGCTAGACTATATTGATCCCCACATAAATCCCTCATAATGTTGCACGATCCCTTTTATAACAAACTTCTCATACTCACATCCAAATTGGTTACATGTCTATGTTTTCTTCTCCCTTTGGCATTGCCTTGGGCAGACATGCAACTCCACCACCATTCCACCCTGCAGGGTGTCTCCAATTTGGTCATGTTGGAAAGATTTTATGATGTTTTGGATGGTTTTGGTGGATTTTAAGGACGAAATCTTTAGATGATTCTGTTTGATTGCATTTTACCTGGTAGCTTAGCTGTCTCGTGGTTCCTCTTTCTAGAGTTATATCGATAAAGCCCCCGCTATCGGTCATCCTCCTTTGATGGCTCCAATGGTGTTCAGCTTCTTCATGTTGTGTTTTTTGTTTGTGTTTGTTTTGTCTTGCTTGGCCAATGTCTTCAATGGTGGATCCCCTTGGACACACTGCCTCACCTTGTTTTTCTTTTTTGGTTCTCACTTAGCCAAAAAGTGATTTTGAAAATTAAAAAGAATTGAATTTTTAGTCATTATTACATGCATGCCGCATCCTATATACAATGTGATTATTATTTTTTCAATCCTAATGCCCAAAATTCTAACATTCTCTAATCCTCTTTCAAAATATACACCATTTTCAAGGACACTTTTTTAACTATTGTAAACATTGTGTTAGTTCAAAGAACCAAAGACACATGTTTTCTGAACTGCTGACCAGTTCTATAATAATCACAATAATAACTCATTTACTTTTCATCTTCTTAAATTATTAACAACAATTTCAAATTTAAAAACCCAATTTCATCCTTTATATATATATATAAATATTTATATATATATATATATATATTTATTTATTTTTTATATGTATATTTACATATATTATGTGGGTATATATATGTAATGGCATGAACCTTCCCAACTCATTACATTTCTAGTATTTGGTTTTTAATGTTCTTGGATGAGACCTAGAGTGGGCTTGGAGGGGATTGACTATATAATTATATAAGTAGGCTGAGTTGAAAATGTGTAAAGCTTACATGTTGTACAAATGTGGTTCATAATATATGAAGGAAACTTCACAGGGTGTTACACAACATGAATATTTTTTAATGTTAAAAAAATGTGATACATTTTTTGGTGAAAGAGGGAATTTTTAGAAACCTTTGAATAACACATCTTGTAAGTATTACATGATGTAAAAGTACCTGAATTATAGGTTTTATATATTTTTATCAGCTGAATTTTATTTCATTCAACTTCCTCCCTTCTCTCTCATTATGGAAGAGTCCTACAAACACTGAGAAGTTCTTCAAGCCCTCTTCTTCCCTCTTAGATACATTGATTATGGTGGTGTTTTAATTGGAAATCTGTAGTAATACCATTTTTCTTATTGGTTAGTGTACACTTTTTCTTTATCATATTTTCACTATGGTGGTGCAGTTTGGTTTGTTTTGTGAATTGGGTTGTGTTTTTATGGTCTTTGGGTGTGTTATTGGTTGATCCATGATTTATCGTGGTGCAGTTATGGTTTGAAGGCATTCTTCTTTAGACTGTTTTTCACAAAAAGTCAACCAATCTTATTTGAGGTAGGGAAACCCTTTGTTTATCTTTATTATGTATTATGTGAGAGGTGTTTAGTTTTGTTTATCTATGGTAGATGGTTGTGCGGACTTAATGAAAGATAAATAATTGGTTAAATTAAAATTTTATGCCGTAAAGGATTTGGATTCACTTTTTTTACCACTTTTTTCTTGCAATGATATTGTGGATTGCACGAGCTTATTCCCCATTAAGAATGGTGTCCATTGGATTTTTATAAACTGATTGATATGTGTTGTGACTGCTATGACTATTGTGATCGGTTGGGTGTCACACTAAAATGAATTTTTTTAAACACTTATATTTAGATAATAAAAAGGTTTCCATATGATTATGGTTATGTGATAACTCCTCTAATATAAAGTGTAATGTGATGAAACCCCTTCGTAAATCTATAAATGTATAATGATGTGTTGTAATGTGTGGTCATACTAGTGGGGTAGTGATGTTTGGGGATGTGTGGTTTGGGTATGTGAGGGATCATGGGTTGTTGTCTATGCTTTTGGAGTGGTGAGTTTGTTGTATGACATACTTTTGGGCCATCCCAGCGGTGTTTTGGCCATGATTTTGGTGTGATAATGTGGTGGTATGATGGGGATGATGTTCTTTTTTTTCTATGTGGTTTCCTTCTATTGGATGGTCTAGTAGTGATGGAATATAATTTTTTAATAATTTTATGAAAGGGAATGGGTTGGTTTAGTTAATGGGTTGGAAATGGATGATGAATAATAAAATGGATGGATGCATGAAAAAATACAGGCTTTGATAAATATTGATATAAATTGGATTGATAATTGAATTACTTGGAAATGTGAAATAGGGATTGTGGCTTGTTTTGAAGAGTTATTCATTTTGAGGTGGAAAAAAAGTGATTATTTTGGGAGTTTATTAGTATTTTTTGAACCCATAGGTTGGGATTGTGTGTGGCTATATGTATATACTTGTATATTCCATGTGATTTCTATATGAACCACACCCACATCGAGCACCATGTGCTGACACCCACATAGTCATGCATGGGTGTTTTTCCTGACATCCAATGAGGAGGATGGATGGTTGGGTACCCAAACTTTCCCACACTCTCTTATAGGTGAGGTTGGTATTTCATAGAATGTAATGAATAAAGCACTATTAGTGAATTAGATGATGGATGTGATCACACATGTGTTTTTAGGTAAGATGTGACCATGCTTGTGGGGTGGTGGCCCATGTGTTTTCTAGCGATGTGTAATATGACCATGCTTGTGGGGTGGATGTTGGTGGATGACGTTCATGGTTGGAGGATGATGTGAGGTTCATTTCCTACATTTTTACAATAACCTACTACTATGGTTATGAAAATGGTTGAGATGAGATTTCCTATTTTTTTGGGTAGGACATGAACGTGATTGTGGGGAAATGGAACATGTGTCAGTATCTGTGATGTGTTATGACCATTCTTGTGGGATGTGTCGTATACAAACGTTTTTGGAGAACCAGGATGTATGATAATGTGGTTTGAGAATGGAATACTAGTGGGAAAGAGGTGTGAGGTACCCTATATCAATATTCTACTTGTTATATTATTTTACTTAAATTGTGTAATTTGGTGAGCATGACTTGGTGGGGTTGGGTTTGTTAAGTATACCTATATATGTGCTATTTTGATCTACTATTTTATCATAGGTTCATTAGCATTCTCTTTTCACATGTGTATGAGAGACTTTTGTTTTCATACTTAGTATACTTGTATGCTCACCCTATGTATATAAATTTTTTTAGGTATCCAAGAGGATCGCATGGACCGTGATGAATATTTCGAGCTCCATCATTGTATATATGTCTTGTCTCTTCTTTATCTTTTCTTTTGGGTATTTACTTGTAAGAAATATATCTATATTAATTTTATTTATACATAGATGTGGGATGGTTTTGGTTTAATTTTATAGTGATTATTGGAGTTTTTTTTGATGATTCATATTATATGTGATCCTGTAATTTTATAGAGGGTAATTCCTCCCATTTCATGATACTTATATACACATGGTGCTAGTCTCCAACCCATAACATAGTATAGGTGGGAACCTAGGGTCATTATCTCTCTCCCCTCATTGTAGTATATTTGGAGGTAGGGGTTTGTGAAAGATTTGTATTAGATGGAGGTTGGTTGACAGATATATTGGGGTTTGGTGTTTGTAATAGTGAGTATTGTATGGATTGTTATGGAAACATTGGAAATTTATCATGGTGCAAGAAATATTCTAGGGACAATGACTAGGACACGAGGTTTTAGGTTTAAGAACCTGGACGTTCTTTTTAGGTATGTTTTTCCCTTTTCTGGAGTTTTTGAGAAAAGAAATGTTTCTGGAAATTTTTAAAGCGCACGCCATGTACTTTCTAAGTACAATCCATGTACTTCATTACTGCTCGAGGTCGTGTGTTTTCCATGTCATGGGCACACACATGTCCATGTAGGGGTGACTAAGAGGCTGCCTAAAAAGGAATACAGAAAAGATTAATACATGATGTGTACTCTAAAAATACACGCCATGTATTTTCTATTTTTTCACTAAACGTACCGGGGTCGCGTCTTAACCCCAGAACCATATTATTCTCTAGATTCTTGGACCAAGATCATTCCGTACACCCACTGATATTCATCGAAACCTCGATCCTCTGTCCGTTCTCTGAATTGACCACCATCGATTGTGTTGGAACTGCAGTGGTATGCTTTTCCTTCTCCTAGAGCTTCATTTCCCAATTCCTCCTCTTTCACATGTTATCGTTGGTTGATCATTTTAGATGTTTTCTTAGATCTATGTCATTCCAAGGAGATTCAAGATTCAAGGATTGAGTATATCCTCCTCCAAACATCGAGGTAGGTGGTTTGTGATTTTATGTAGGATGTCTTTGATTATTTGTGAAAATTCCACCAATATCCTTGAACATGGTATTGTGTGTTTCCTGTTTTCCCATTTTTGTTTTCATGCTTTGATTATATGCCTGATTAGAGGATATTGTTTGTGAATAGGGTAATTTACTATTCATTTAATTCTTTTCCCATGCATGTTTCCTGTTTATAACCATTTGGTATAGTTTTTCCTGTTATACTATTGCCAGTTCCATTCCTAGTTGTAGGATGGTATGAATCTTCTTCCATGTTGAGATGGTGTAGATGCTAGCCAAGTAGTTCTTGAGGATACTTTGGTCATTATATGATGCGATACTTGATGATTCTACACAGGGCTATGAGAACCTACTGTAGTAGACCATAGAAAGAATGTACGTAAGGGCTTCTCCAGAGTGTCTTTATAATACGATGCGAGATCATAGGGGGAATTGATGTTTAGTGCTCCCCTAGAGTGTCTGTAGTTCCCCGATGTGAGCCACATGAGTAATGAGACGTTGAGTGCTTCCCCAGAGTGCTTTTAGTATGATACAAGACTATAGGGGGAATTTACGATGAGTGCTTCCCAAGAGATTCTATTCATTAGCTTAACCAGAGGGGTGAGACTATTTGTGCTTCTCAGAGGGTTGCTAGTACTTGTAGGTTGAACCACAATTGTTAGGTTATGATAACTATCCAGAGGTTACCTGTTTGTTCTACTTCCTTGAGTGACTGATTACTTGTTTGTAAATTATATTCTAAAGACTGTGGATTGTTTACTGCTTAGTACATTCCGCTTTACTGTTTTTGTACTTTTACCTGCCACATATTCACTGACTATTAGGCACAGATATTCTGGTGGTTGCCTACTGGGATTTATATCTCACACCCTGTTTGGGTCATGCTTTTAGGCCCAAACATATTATATTTGTTGAACCCTCTGGGAGAATTAGTTGAACTCATATTTTGAGAATCCCAATTATGCTCAATTATAGTTTGATAATCCCTATATTGATTAATGATTAATTACTTATTTCAATATTTATGTACACTATTCACATATTCATATATTATAATATTTATATTATCTTCAGAGAATTTAGTTACTGGATGGATATATATTCTAACTTAACCCATTCTGCCAATAGAATGATTAAACAGACAAGTGGTCACCATTACAGAACAAAGATACCGATTTGTAAAGTCTACCATTACGTGAAGGTCACTGATACATCAAGTCCACCGATACAACAAGTCTACCAATAAGTGAAGGTCATCTATACGTCAAGTCCACCGGTACAACAAGTCTACTGATACGTGAAGGTCACCGATACATCAAGTCCACCGGTACAACAAGTCTATCGTTACGTGAAGGTCTCCAATACAGACTAGTCACCGTTATGCAAGCCTACCAATACAGACAAGTCACCATTATTCAAGCCTACCATTATAGACAAGTTACCGAAGGAAGTCTACCGATAGAAAGGCTACCATTACACGAAAGGTCACAGGTACATTAAGTCTACATTTACCGATCAAGTCTACCGACAGACATGAAGTCTACCAAATAGAAAGGCTACCATTACACAGGAGGTTACCGATACACAAGGCTACCGATATCCAAAGCTACCATTCCAGAGAATCTGATGTTGCCTTAATTTCTTTATATTTGTTTAATCTAACCAACAGTCATATCAGGTATATTTTAATGCTCTGTCATTTATTTAATGAAGGTTTCCGGATGTCAGGGAACCGTACCTTGAACCTGCAAAAAGAAATCATTTCTTTTTCCGAAGCTCGTGCCATAAATATAAGAAGTCCTTGTTACTGCAATACACGGGATACAAGGAACAAACAGAAGTGATACAAGTGACATGCACAATAAGAGGTCATACATATATACATACACGATCAAGAAGACAAAGAAGGCCATACACACTCACAATTACTCAATAAGAGCTGTGTAATTTCACGAGGATTTTGAAGAACATCATCGAATACATTTTTACTTTCTATGAACCTGGATGTCAAGCAGATGACAGTCTATTTTCCAGAAAAAAACTAGAAGAGGACTCAGAACCATTTCTGATCAATTCGAAGGAGTCCAGAGCTACACTGCAATCACTAGAGCCATTCTAAACTCTATATCTTTCTGAGTGATTTATTATTTACATTACGAGCAGTGTGTGTCATCAGTTTTAATTAACACATACACTATCTCATGAACCGTAGCTGGAGGATCTGTAAATCCTCATTAAAAATTCATAAATCTTCTATTTCCCACTGTGGATAGTGGTAGAGGTCGTGTGTGACCTGGATAGCTGTATTTTCTATTGTTTTTGTTTCCCACAAAGAACTGTGGTAGAGGTCTTTGACCTGTCAGTTGTAAACTGTTGTGAACCCCGATCCAGGGTGTGGATCAAAATTATATAATTTGTTGAGAGGACTAAGTCTTAGCTTGAGACTAAAACTCTTGGTTATATCTGCTGTGATTTATCTAGTTTTATATAAAACCTTTTTATTCCGCTTCTAAGTGCTTAAAAAACCTAAACTGTTTTTCAAAGTTACTCTGATAATTGAATTAGCAAGTGTTTGCATTACTTGAAAATCATTAGGTCAGTTTCAAATGCTAATATGATTTTCTAATTAGATTAACTGGGAATTAATAAATCACCTGATAACCTAACTGAAAGTTTTCTTTAGTTTAAATTCACTAAAATACAATTATCATTTTAAATTGGGGGTTTTTAGTAAATGCTTTTAAACATAAATTTTAATTGGAACTCAATTCACTCCCCCTCTTGAGTGTCCACTACGACCAACAATATTGTTGAAGGTATAGATAAGGGCAATCTCCCTTCTACTTCAGGTTCTTGACTGCACTGGAGTTGGAGAGAATGTGACCAAGCAGAACCCTGTGATGCTAAGGAGTTTCTCATATGTATTTATTTTGTACATTGGTTTAGTACTGTATTTAGCATTGTGATGTGTTTGGGTGTTTTTCTAGACATACATGTTTCATGCATCATTTACATATATCTCTACTTCAGTTGTTTATTTATCAGTCTTATGATATTATTGTTGTTGTATATTTACTTCTTACGATGTTGTATGTCTTGTTTCTTCTTATGTGTACTCTTCCAATGAGGGAATAGTTTCCTCACTATCACACTCAAGGCCCTCGCTGATAGTCGGCAGCCTCTGTCGTTCGGGGAAATGCTCTTGAGGCAATGTGACAAACCGAGTACAGGGCACCTCTGGGTAGCTTCTAGAACCCGGATGTTACATTAGGTCCCCCAATGATCCAGTTCACAAACTCTGAGCTTATTTAACAACCTATTGAGGTAGATCTGTTTGTTGGGTATAGATATATGAGAGGTACATGCATCATAATGACTTATTTTCTTGTTTTAATTGGGTTGTTTTGGAAAATTTAAATTGTATAAAATTAATTAAAATGAAACTTAACACAATTCCATACTACATGGTCTTAGAAAATAAATATTTACTATTTCATCTATGGATCATACTCATCATTAGCATGTTGCTTAGGCATTTGAGTTTTAGTTGGTAGATCCAGTTGATTGTCATAAGGATAATTCAGTAGAGGAGGAAGAGGCTTAGTAGAGGGAATTGTGTGCTTTTCAGTGGTAGGCTTTGGGGAAGTACTAGGGTTGTGTTTTAGATGTGGAGACTTAGGGATGGATGGAGGAGCTCAAGATCACTTTATGTATTATCTAGGCCCTGACAGAGTACATGGTCCCTTTAGAGTCCATTTATATGTGGGAGCTGTGTCTCGGTGGTGGACAATATATATGGGAGAGTAAAAGGAGTAAAATGTTTCATGGGTTTACTTTAATAAAGAGTTCTAGGTAGAGTTCCATCCATCTAAAATGAATGAAATGAAGTGACAAAATCTTCTTTATCTTCGTTAGGGGAGCATGTTAGTGTAGGAGTTGGGAATCATGTTCTAGGACCTTCTTCACTTTTCCCTAGATATTTTTCTAGATGAGGATTGTTATTGGAGATTCCTTGAGTTGTCAATAAATCCTTTTATATAGTATGTAATTACTTATTTTACATTGTCAACATATTTGTAATTTTAGAAGAAGGTGGAGTTGATTGATCAGATGCACTTTCCTAGAGGTTTACCATAAAAGGGGAACCAATAGGGTTCCTCAAGAAGAAGATTTGTCAGTGGTAGGTCTTAGGAAATAAGACATTTGAGGTTTCTTCAAGTGGAGAGTCAACCTATGTATTTTCCTTTAAAAACTTCTATGGCCATTGGTTTCCATGATTTTACCAGAAGATTTGTACCAATGTGTTTTCTTCATGGGGTTCTTAGATAACACCAAAACTAGTGCCCAATGGTTCTTTGGGATTAGTTTGGAGGAGGTGGATTGGTTTAGTGTTAGGCATAGTAGTAGTTTTCTGTGAGTTTGTTCCCCTAATAGGGAGAACAATATTATGATTTATCAAGGAGAGATGGAGTAGGCAGGGGCTGATGTCTAGATGTTCCTCATATTCTAGGACCTCAACCCGAGTGTGGTCATGTAGGTGGTCATCAGTAGAGAGGAAGACAATTTGGGTGTTGTCATTTTTACTTTGTGAAGGAGACAATACCATAGGGGCCAGAGATCATCAATGGTATGATTAATTTGTTTAGTACTCTTTTTTTCCTTTTGTAGAATATGCATGCTGTTGTGATAGATGCTTTGATAGAATCTATGCTGTTTGATAGGGAGATTGTCTGTATAGTTATTTTCTTAGATGGATGTTAATAATTTATTATTGAGGTGTTATGGGACCACATAGACTAGAATTTGGTGGATCATTGACATGTTTACCTTGTTTGTAACTTATATAAGATGCCAAACTTTGATTCTTGGGGAGTATGGGCCCTCACTGACCAGAATTTGGCACCTTAACGCTGGTTTTCTGTGGTTCTGGGCTCTGGAAAAGTTTCCGAGGCTACTGTCTGGAATAACCCAGAATACACGGCTTGTACATTATGTTTACATGCCATGTAGTCTATAGCCATGTCACTGACTGTGCAAGTAAGGACACAGGGTTGTGAAAAATCCTGTAGGAACATGCCGTGTACTAGTTTAGCATATTGTGTAGTATGAAACAGGTACCCCAGCTGTGGCACTAACAACACGGGTTGTGTTATCTTTTCATATATACATTGTGTCTATATTTTACACGTTGTGTCGTCTGATCTAGGTAACCGGCCGTGTCATGAACAACACGGGTCGGTGTTATCATTTCTCATACCCGCCATTTCCCCCTAAAACTTGTTGTGTAGTGTCAGCTGTGTAGCCAACCACATGGTCTGTTAGGACTTCTTAGTACACGTCGTTTCCTTATGGAACACGCCATGTATCGTGACCTTGGTACAAAGCCCGTGTCACTAACAACACGGGCCATGTGAAGCTTGTTCAGTTCATGCCATGTATACCTTGATCATGTCGTGTAGTTTTGCCTTAAGAGATACGTGTGGCTTAACCGTGTAGAAGGAATTAGGCAGGGAACACAGATTCTGGTACACGCCGTGTGTCGGGATAACACACCGTGTTCTTTGGGGTGTTATATGACCTGTTTTGGCAAAAATACATGCCTGTGTAAATGACATAAGGGAACACACCGTGTAGTTTTTAAACATCCCGTGTATTCATGCTTTGTAAATTTTGAATGCTTTATTTCCCCAGTTCCCTTCATACGTTCCTAGTTTTCAATACCTAGTAAGGTGACCTAATGTGTGGTTTTGACCTTGAAGAATCATGGCACCGAGAAGTCCCCCGGTTGCATGCCAGTTGCCATGCGGTGATCAAACTCTCGATATGGTTGATCAGAGACTTCCCGTAGATCCTCATATTATGCCATTCTTGGCACCAGTAGTGATATCGGTTACAGGTGCTGATGTGCATTTTAGGGAAGGCTTTCTGAGGATGATGCAGACCTTCTAGAGAGATCTTCCCTCTTCAACGTCTATGGTAGACCTGACCTGGGTTTTCCAGTAGCAGCATCCTCCCACCTTTTCTGGGGAAGGAGGTCCTCATGCTACAGAGTCAAGGTTACAAGCCACGATGATTATGTTAGAGCATCTGGAGATGCCACTAGAAAGGCATGTCATGCTCCCTAACTACATGCTAAGAGACTCCTCCAAGAGGAGGTGGGACATGATCTCACAGGCATGTCATTAGTAGGTTAAGGCATGGGAGGAGTTTTAGTGTGTATTTTATGAATTCTTCTATCCGTAGATCCTAAGGGATGACCGAGCCCATGAGTTCATGAGACAAGAGCAGGGTACTATTTATGTCATGGATTATTCCTCTCATTTCACTGAGCTTCTATGTTTCACCACCCTCTAGAGCACAGATGTTTTGTTCTTGGAAAGGAATATTGAGGATGGCCTCATACGAGAGATATGCTCACATGTGAATATCTTGAAGCTGACATCCATCGCTTCCATAGTCAACCATGCACTGATTGCAGAGCGCAATCTGAGAGATTCCAGATTTGAGATCCAGGGTGGTTCCACTTCCAGGGTTAGTACTTCACCAGTCGACAACAGGAAGCACCATAGAGAGTCTACTCGTGGTTATTCGAGGCAGCGAGACAGATCTTCTAGTAGCCAGGTGGTATGATACCAGTGTGGAAGGGTTGGGCATATGAGGCTGTAGTTCCAGAAAGATCCAGTGGAGTGCCGATCTTACAGCATGATGGGTCACGTTCAGCGCTTCTGTCAGTTTTTCTTACCAGAAGGTGGTGACAGGGGTTCTTCCATGACTCATCATTTAGGAGTAGCGCCACCAGTTTCTCACAAGTCTAGGAACTTGATCTCTTCCAACCGTTCGGGCCGAGGTGAAAATCGAGGTCATGGTGGTCAGTCACCTGTCTTTCAGTAACAGCATGGTGGATCATCTTAGAGTTTTCAGGTAGGGTCAGAGGGCCATGGTACATTTTAAGCCTTTGTAGTGGAGCAGACCCAGCAGGAGCAGGATCCCGGACCCTCAACTGTTAGAGGTACGATCTTAGTAGCCTCAGTTTTATCTTCTTCTCTTTTTGATACAGAGGATTCCTATAGCATTATCTTTGTTTCTTTTGTGGAGATCCTTGGGCTCTCCATATTTTCCTCTACCGATACCTTCACTCAAGACACACAGTTGGGGACTAGGATGGCTAGTGTATGTCACTGTAGAGAGTTCCCTCTTGAGGTTGTGGTATGTCACTTTCTATGGGATCTCTATGTCCAAGAGATGATTGGATATGATGTCATTCTCTGAATGGACTGGACAGTTCCTTACCAGGAATTCGTCGACTGTTATCACTGAAGAGTGTGTTTCATATCATCATAAGGTGGATATTTTCTCTATCAGGGCAATTGGGATGTCCAGTCGAGTACAGATGGACCTGGGCATCATAGGCTAGGTAGATTTATGGCTTAGACTGCTATTTTATATCTAGATGATGATGGGACTTCAAAGCTAGACTTTCCTCCAAAGGTGGATCATTTCAGAGATGTTTTTCTAGATGAATTTTCAGGTTTTCCTCTGGAGCATGAGGTAGACCATTTGATTGAGCTTGTTCGAAGAGCAGCATTGGTGTCCGTTCCTCCTTATAGGATGGCTACGCCTGATTTCAAAGAGCTCAAGAAAAAGTTGGAGAAGTTGCAGTCAAAGGGTTTCATCCGACCAAGTACTTCTCCTTGGGGTTTGCATGTCCTCTTTTAGAATACAGCAAATGGAACCCTTAGGCTTTGTTTGGATTATCTGAAGTTCAACCAGTTGATGGTCAAGAACCAATATCCCTTGCTGAGGATCAATGGTCTCTTTTATCAGCTTTGAGGAGCCTGAGTGTTCTCAAAGATTGATTTGAGATCCGGTTATCATCAGTTGCATGTTAGACCATCAGATATACCTTTTACAACCTTCAAGAGCATGTATGGTCTATATGAGTATATGGTTTTTCCATTCGGCCTCACGAACGTGCCTTTAGTTTTCATGAAACTGATGAACAGAGTGTTCCATCCATACTTAGACTCTTTCTTGGTGTTCTTCATGAATGATATCTTGGTGTACTCCAACACTAAACATGACCATGACCTACATCTTGAGATCGTTCTGATTACACTGATAGAGCATCAGTTATATTCTTAGCTCTCAAAATGCCACTTTTGGATGGATAAGATTCACTGTTTTGGTCACGTTATCTCAGAGACAAGAGTATCAGTAGAACCAGAAACACGGAGAGTAGTAGTTTCTTGGGAGCAGCCGAATAACTTCTTTGAGGTGTGGAGTTTTCTAGGGATGAATGGATACTATATATGCTCCATTCATGAAATTTTATGCCTAGAAGGACCACTGAAGAGTCTGACTAAGAATGGTGTGGTGTTCTTATGGTCAGATTCTTGTGAGTCAGCCTTTCAGGAGCTAAAAGGGAGATTAAATTCATCACCGATACTAGTCTTTCCAGAGCTGGGAAAGAGCTATACTATTTAATGTGATGCTTCCAGTATCGGGTTAGGAGCTGTACTTATGCATGGAGGTAGAGTCGTTGCGTACAGATCTCAGTAGTTGAGGCTACATGAGAGGAACTACCTGACGCATGATCTCGAGCTGGAGGCAGTTGTTCATGCCTTACGCTATTGGATTTATCTTCTAAGAGAGAACATTTTGGGTTTCACTTACCACAAGAGTCTTAAGTACGTCTTCACCCTATGTGATCTGAATCAGAGACAACCTAGGTGGTTTGATTATCTTCAGTCCTTTGACTTCCAGCATGCATATACGCCGAGAAAGGGAAACGCAGTGGCTGATGCGTTGAGCAGGAGGACTCAGATACAGTCAGTTCACGAGGTTAGTAGTGAGTGGAAACTTATGGATCTGTTCATTGAGATTCATTTGGGGTGCATGACAGATAGGGGCAGACATTTCTATCTTATGTAGTTGTTAAATCTACACATCTTGATCGAATACGAATGAGGTAGCTATCAGACTTAGAAGGCCTAGTTCTGCGGGAGAGTGTGTCAGGAGAGGACCCTCTTACTGGATGGAAAATGGGAGAGGATGAGATCTTACATTTCCAAGGACGTGTATGGGCGCCAGTAGACATTCACGAGGAGCTGATGCGGGACTTTCATTCCTCAGTTTGGGCAGTTCATCATGGCGTCACCAAGATGTATCATGATCTACACTACTAGTATTGGTGGCCAGGTATGAAGAGAGATGTTGCTGGTTTTTTCATGAGGTGTTCCACTTGTCAGCATGTGAATGTAGAACATCAGCAACCAACATGCCTTTTACAGCAGTTACCCATTCCCGAGTGGAAGTGGAATGACATCGCGATGGACTTCGCGATCGGTTTTCTGAGATCGCCTCGAGGGAGTGACACCGTATGGGTTGTCACTGACAGACTCATGAAGGTTTCTCACTTCTTTCCGATCAAGGAGACCTTCAGGGTTGATGATTTGGGACAGTTGTACATCCGAGATATTGTACGTCTACAAGGAGTTCCACACTCTATCGTTTTATAAAGGGATGCACATTTTACATGTCAGTTCTTGCAGGGACTTTAGAAGGTTTTAGGTACATATGTACTTTTGAGTACAAATTCCATCGCCAGACAGATGGCCAATCCGACCGTACTATTTAGGTTTTTTAGGATATGCTCCGATATTTCATTCTTTGAGTTTCTTGGGAGAATCATATACCTCTTGTGGAGTTCACATACAACAATAGTGTTCATGCGACTATTCAGATGGAACCTTATGAGGCACTATATAGTAGGTCATGCCGATCACCTTTATGTTGGATTGAGGTGGGTTAGGCAGTCTTGCTAGGACTTCGTCTTGTTTATGAGACCTCAGATCAGATAGAGTTGATTCAGAAGAGGATAGCTGCAACGCAGTCTCGACAGAAGTCTTATGATGATTAGCAGAGACGACCTTGGGAGTTTGAGGTCGGTAATCAGGTTTTCCAATGTGCTTACACGAGGTTGGGAAACAAGAGGATTCAGAGACATGGTAATATTTCACCATCGTACGTCATGCCGTTTGAGGTGTTGGAGAGAGTTGGGCCGGTTGCCTATCAGCTGCAGTTACCTCAGAGGTACCAGGATATGCACGACGTCTTCCATGTTTCTCAGCTCTGACATTACATTTCAGACCCATCTCATGTCCTTCAACATGATGAGGATGAGCTATAAGTGGATGCATCATTTGAGGAGCATCCTATCCGGATTGTCGATAGCATTACGAATGTTCTCCATGGCTAGACTGTTCCTCGGGTATGGGTGCTATGGTAGCATGGGTGAGTACGAAACGAGACATGGGAGAGGGAGACAGATGTACGATCACAGTGGCCAGAGCTGTTCGAGGTTTCTTCTTCTACGCCTCGCTAGGGAAATTTGGGGATTAATTTTTTTAAGGGGGAAGTTTTTAAGAACCCGGATCTTTTTTAGGTATGTTTTTCCTTTTTCTAGAGTTTTTGAGAAAAGAGGAGCTTCTGGAAATTTTTGATGTACACGCCATTTACTTCATTGCCGCTCGAGGTCGTGTGCTGGCCGTGTCATGGCCACAGACATGATCATGTAGGGGTGACTTGGAGGCCATCTAATGTGGAGTATGGAAAAGCTTAATACATGTTGTGTACTCCAAAAATACACCCTGTGTGTTTTCCATTTTATCAGTAAACGCACCGACGTCGCGTCTTAACCCCAGAACTATCTTCTTCTCTAGATTATTCAACAGAGAGCATTCCATATGGTGATAGATATTCATCGAAACCATGAGCCCTTGTACGTTCTCCAAATAGACCACCGTCGATTTCGTTGGAAGCGTTGCGGTATGCTTTTCCTTTTCATAGAGCTTCGTTTCCTAATTCCTCCTCATTTTCATGTTGTCATGGGTTGAGAGTTTTGGTTGTTTTCTTAGATATACTTCATTCCAAGGAGATTCAAGCTTCTATGTTCGAGTATATAAACCTCCAAACATCAAGGAAGGTGGTTTGTGACTTTCTGTAGGATGTCTTTGAGTATTTGGGAAAATTCCTCCAATATCCTTGAACGGGGTATTGCGTGTTTCCTGTTTTTTCATTGTTGTTTTCCTGCATTGCTTATATGCCTGAGTAGAGGATATTGTTTTTGAATAGGGTAATTTACTATGATTTTAATTCTTTTCCCATTCATGTTTCATGTTTATGACCGTTTTGTATAGTTTTTCCTATTACCATGCCTAGTTGTAGGATGGTATGACTACTTTTCCATGTTGAGATGTTGTAGATGCTATCCATGTAGTTCATGAGGATACTTTGGTCATTAGGCGATGCAATACTTGCTGATTCTACAAAGGGCTGTGAGAGCCTAGTGTATTAGACTATAGGGAGAATGAATGCAAGGGCTTCCCGAGAGTGTCTTTATAATACGATGTGAGACCACATGGGGAATTGACATTGAGTGCTTCCCCAGAGTATCTACAGTTCATCAACGCGGGCCACATGGGGAATTAGACGTTGAGTACTTCCCCGGAGCACCATTAGTACGATACGAGACTATAGGGAGAATTTACGGTGAGTGCTTCCCCAGAGAGTCTATACTTTAGCTGAACCAGAGGGGTGTGACAGTGTGTGCTTCCCAGAGGGTTTCTAGTACTTGTAGGTTGAACCATAGGGGTTAGGTTGTGATAACTACCCAGAGGTTACTTGTTTGTTCTACTTGCTTGAGTGACTACTTACTTGTTTGTAAATTATATTCTAGAGACTGTGGACTGTTTTCTGCTTAGTAATTTCATGTTTACTGTTTCTGTACTTTTACCGGCCATATATTCAATAACTGTTAGGCACAGTTCTTCGGGTGGTTTCCTACTGGGATTTTTATCTCACACCCTGTTTGAGTCAAGATTTTGGGCCCAAATAGATTATATTTTTGAAGGTATATATAAGTTCAGTCTCCCTTCTACATTAGGTTCTTGATTGCACTAGAGCTGGAGAGCATGGGACTGAGCCAAGGCATGTGATGCTGTAGAGGTTCTCATCTATATTTATTTTGTACTTTGGTTTAGTACTGTATTCAGCATTGTGATGTGTTTGTTTGTTTTCCTAAACATACATGTATCATGCATCATTTACATATATCTCTGATATATTTGTTTATTTATCAATTTTCCACTATTATTTTTGTTGTATATTTACTGCTTCCGCTGTTGTATGTGTTGTTACATCCGATGTGTACTCTGTTAATGAGGGCATAGTTTCCCCACTCTCACACCCAAGGACCTCTCTACTATTCGGTAGCCTCTGGAATTCCGGGAAATACTCTTGAGGTCATATGACCAACCGGTTACGGGGATCCTCTGGGTGGATTATATAACCAGGATGTTACATTAGGGCCCCCTATGATTTAGTGCACAGACTCTGAGCTTATGGAACAACCTAGTGAGGAAAATATATTTGTTTGGTATAGATCCATGAGAGGTACATGCATCATAATGAAATCTTTTCTTGTTTTAATTGGGTTGTTTTGGAAAATTTAAAATGAATAAAGTTAATTAAAATGAAACATAAAACAATTCCATACTACATGGTCTTAGAAAATAAATATTTACTATTTCATCTATTGATCCTACTAATCATTAGCATGTGGCTTAGGAATTTTAGTTTTAGTAGGTAGATCCAGTCGATAATCATAATGTTGATCCAGTGGAGGAGGATGAGGCTTGGTAGAGGGAATTGTGTGCTTTTCAGTGGTAGGATTTGGCAAAGTACTGGGGTAGTGTTTTAGATGTGGAGAAAGAGAGATGGATCGAGGAGCTCAAGATCAATTTTTGTTTGATCTAGGCCCTGACAGAGTACATGGTCCCTTTAGAGTCCATTCATATGTGGGGAGCTATGTCTCAGTGGTGGAAACTATATATGGGAGAGTAAAAGGGGTAAAATTTTTCATGGGATTACTTTTATAATGATTTCTAGGTAGAGTTCCTTTCGTCCAAAATGAATGAAATGAAGAGACACAATCTTCTTTCTCTTCATTAGTGGAGCATGTCAGTGTAGGAGTTGGGAATCATGATCCAGGACATTCTTCACTTTTCCCTAGATATTTTTCTAGATGAGAATTTATCATTGGATATTCCTTGAGTAGTCAATCAATCCTTTTATATAGTATGTAATTACTTATTTTACATTGTCAATATATTTGTAAGTTTAGAAGAAGGTGGAGGTGATTGTTCATATGTAATTTCGAGGAGGTTTACCATAAAAGTTGAATGAATAGGATTACTCCAGGAGTAGATTTTTCAGTGGTAGGTCATAGGCAATAAGACATTTGAGGTTTCTTTATCTGGGGATTCAACCTAAGTATTTTCCTTTCAAAAAAAATAAGGCCATTTGTTTCAATGATTTTACCAGGGGATTTGTACCAATGTGTTTTCGTTATGGGGTTCTTAGATAACACCAAAAATAGTGCCCAATGGTTTTTTGGGATTAGTTTGGTGGAGGTGGATTAGTTTAGTGTTAGGCTTAGTAGCAGTTTCCAGTGAGACTGTTCCACTAATAGGGACAACATGATTATGATTTATTGAGGGGAGATGGAGTAGGCAGGGCCTGATGTCTAGATGTTCCTCATATTCTAGGACCTCAACCTGAGTTTGGTCATGGAGGTGGTGATCAGCAGAGAGGTATATGTGTTGGGTGTGGTTATTTGTATTTCTTGGAGGTGACAATACCATAGGGGCTAGATATCATCAATGGTATGATTAATATGTTTATTACTCTTTTTTCCTTGTTTTATTTAGAAGATTCAAAATCCATAGTGTGGATCGTAGCAATTAGAGGCTAGACCAGCTTGTTTGATGTCAGTTGGGGGTGTATACTGATAATGGTACCACATCAGTCCCATGAGGATCCTATCTTTTTATAGATTCAGCCATACGATTATATTAATAACTACTTGTATTTTGTACATTCTGTTATCGACTCTTTCTGGAGGAGAGTATTTTTTCTCAGATGTGGATGGCCTACATGTGTTTCTTGATGGTGAGAAAGGTTTCTAGGTGGATATATGTCATGTGGAGATAATGTTTTTTGATTATATGTCAATGATATTAGTAGATTCTTGGATAATTGAGGTCCTTAGGGTCGTTTGAGAGTTCCTAGATATTTTCCCCAAGGAGGTTGTGATTATAACCCCTCAACATGATGTTGATTTTGGGATAGGCTTTCATCTTTGTGATTATTCGATTTTGATGAATCTTTATTGGGAAAAACCTTCTAATTAATAGGATTTGATGATTTAGATAGATGATCTATCATATAAGTGTTTTATCTGACCCAATGTGTCACTGTGGGGTGCTCTAGAGTTGTTCCCCAAGAAGGAAGATGGTAGTCTGAGGTTGTTTATAAAATATAATATTCTTATGCAAGTGATGGTCAAGAACATTTAACATATTCTATGTATAGAATAAATTTTCAACTAAATTAGAGGGGAAATATTGTTTTATTATATCAATCTATGCCTTGGATATCACTAGTTGAGGGTGATGGAGGGAGATATCCCAAAGACTACTAACATATGCAGGCATGGGAACTTTAAGTTTTTATTTATTCAATTTGATGTTATGATCACACCATCCATGTTCATGGGGATTATAAAATCCACTAACCATGATTTATTGGGTCGTTTCATCATCATATTTATCGATGACATATTTTTCTACTCATAATTAAAGGAAGAACATACCAATCATCTCAAAACTATCTTGTAGGTTCTTCAATTCACCCATATCTATGGAAAGTCATCCAAGTGTATGTTTTGAACAAAATAGGTGCGTTTCCTTGAAAATGTGGTGTCTCAGTGGGGTTTGGTAGTGGACCAGTTGATGGTCGAGGCAACTTTTTCTTGGGTGGAAACTAAAAATGTGGAGAGGGTTTGAAGTTTTATTTTCCTTCTAGGATATTATTGAAGGGTTGTTCCCAATTTATCTTGATTTTAAGCCATGTTGTTAGCTTTTAATTGGAAATAATAGGTTTTTGTGTGGAATGATCAGTGCTAGGGAACATTTAGTTACCTAACAGGGATGCTGGTCAGTGCTCCAATGCTTTAGTTTCTTAAAGAGGGTGTGGTGTTTGAGGTGTTTTGAGAAACTTCTTATCTAGTCTTAGGATGAAGGTTGATGAAACAATGAGTGATGATGTTTTATGGTTCTATGAGTTTACATCACCATGAGTGTAACTATTCCAACCATGATATATAGTTATCATTAGTTCTGTTTTCACTGAAGTTATGGTTAGATATCCTCATTGAGGAGCACATTTCGGTCATCATAGATTACAAGAGCTTATGTTATATCTATTCTCAATGTGATCTACACTTGTGACAGTTGATTTGGATGGTGTTTCTTCATAATTATGATTTTGAGATATTCTACACCTCATTAAAGGGGAATGTTGTGGCTAATGATTTGATCAGGATGTCATGGAATTGTGTTTAGATGTCTGGGGATACTCAGAGATTAATGAAGAAGTTGGAAGCCTTGCACATAGATGCGAGGTTGTTTAGTGGTAGAGGCTACATGTTTTATATGATAGTGTAGCCTTTTTCTTATGTACCAGTTGGAGGAGTCATAGTGGGGAGACTCGTAGGTGGAGGTGATGTGCAATCATGGTGTCCATGGGGATGCGCAATAGGTATGGATGATGGAAGGTCAGAATCAGGTGATGTTTTTTTGGAGGTTGTTTGTTCTTGTAGAAATTCATAGGGGATTACTTCATTAGTTTCATATCTCACCATTTTTGGGACAACAAAGAGTTTTCATAATTTATCATTGATTGAGGATGCAATTTTGTTGATCTGGAATAAAATGAGCAGAGGAAGATAGAACAACATTATTCACCTTTAGCATCAGTTTAATAAACTGATGCTAAACTTGTTTTTTTACAGTCACGAACCTTCTCCACCACTAACTCTCTAGAATCCTTCTACACCCCCAAACCTCCGAACCGCCCCGACCCCCTGAAACCCTAGGCACAACCTCAGTGACCCCCACGACCCCTGCAACCCCAATGACCCCCGCGACCCCCAGCGACCCATGTGACCCCGACGACCCTGCGACCCAATCAGGACATTGATGAACCCAATAAGCCCCAGAATCACTCAACCCTAGTGACCCTAGTGACCCAAAGACCCCTGCGACCCCCCCCCCCACAGAAGCCCTCGACGTATCTCACCACCTCTTACTGTGCCTCACCCCCCATCCATATCGGTCAGTACCTTCACCGCCCCTCTACACTGGTCTTTATACCTCTATGGTGTGGTTGTGGTATGATTTTGGGTTGGTTTGGTTGAAAATTAGATCAATTCCAATGCAAAACATAAAATTTTAGTAGCCATTACTCTAAAATAGTGCATAAATTGGATGGATCTCCAACCAACATCATGAAAAGAAGATAGTACATGAACATGTGTGCGTCAAATATATTGTGTTTCTATGGTTTCAATTCAAAATAGCACTGGAAATGGCGCCTAGTTACAGCAGAATCACTGCACCATTTTAAAATTTTTAAGATAAAATGTCTTGGGTTTTAGATGGTCTTCATTATTTATTTTCAGTATTGATGGTTTTGATATGACCATGAATTTATAGGTTCCCTTTGTGGTGTATTTATGGTTTTCCATAACATTCTAGAAGTTTCCAATCTTGTGGTATATTATTCCATAATTTAACATTATTATATGAATTTATTATGTTTTATGATATTCTTAATTGTGATTTATTAATTGTTTGAATGGAGAGTAAAATGTTTCCAATGGGTTTTGAGGAGAAGAGGGTTGATAGATGATTTTGAAAATGAAATTGGTTAGGTTTCATGTGTTACTTCTTTTTTATGTTTTCTAATTGTTTTCCATGAATTGTGTAAATATGATTAATTATAGTTGGATTAATGAGTATTAAATAAATTATATTGGGTTATATCATGATATTTGGTAATGATGTATTCTATACTACGGTATGAGAATCAAGTGTTAAGGCATACTTTACTATATTAGGGGAAACATGTAGTGATATCTCATCCTCTATGTTATGATTTACTATGATTATTTCTATGTAATAATTTTATGTCACACTCTTTAATTCCAAAGTTATGATCAATGGATCATATTTATTATATTATGTTTCCATAATCTTACACTATGATATATGGTTTCTCATTTTAGATTACATTTCCTTCTATCATGACATGTAATCATCTTTAATGAATACATTACATTTTTAATAAGTTATTTTACTCCATCCTCATGTTTACTATATACTTATGATCTAAAAATTGGTGGTATATTGATATGATTTGGGGATTGAATATTTTATTTGAAATCCATAAAACTATGAATTTAATAGGTTATCCCACTTTCTATAATAGAAACAAAATTAAATGGAAATTGAAAATGTATATTGACAAAAATAATTTTTAGTGTTATTCCAGGATCTATTTTGGGAAATTTAATATACATGATATCATTTATATATAGGAATTTCATGTTTCTATTGAGTCTAGAAAAAAAATACCATAATCATTAGACTTGGCTTCATCTAACCTAGTCATTAATCCTTTCACCTGATGATTCCTGTCATATTCTACATCTTGGTTCCCAATGTATTTTCTAAATCATTGAGTGATGCTTAAGGTATGTGTTTTTTCCAATTTATATTCCTAACATCTATTAAATTATTATATGATTTGTCAATCCCTTTACTTAGTGTTATCAAAGTTATGATATCATCAGTTTGTCCATATGTTTTGGTGTAGCATGATATAAAAAAAACTATAGGGATTGGATCCTTGTTCTCCACTTCTTTTATAGATATTTTTAATATTCATTCTTTGGTTTTCTAGTGGGTGGGTTCATTATTTACCATATGCATTTATATAGGAAAATATTCTTTAACATATTTATATTTTTTTCAACTAGTATATATGAATCTCTTTCCCTATTTTTTAATAGTTATGTGTTTTAATTTTTGTTAATATTGTGTAGGCACGTTGTGATATACATGGATAAAAGTTGGATCACATTACCATGGAACAAACCTAAGTATACTAAGGGTTTGGTGGAGTTTAGAATTTCCAGTTTCCAATCAATCATTTGAAGGGAGAATAATATTTCCATGTCTTAATTATAAATTTAGAAGGCGGCTAAAGTGAGATGAAGTTTATGAACCTTTAATATTGAAGCATTTCCCGGCTCAAATTTTTTGTTGGATTTAGCACATAGAATCAAAAATTATAGAAAATCTGAGCACTGATATCAATCCATAGAAAGTTATCCCACCTTCATTAATAATGGAAAATTAAATGCAGAACCTTATAAATGATGCATTTAGAATTGTAATTCACAAACATCAACATCAAAATATATCAAAACAACCAGATGAGGGAGCTACAAATACGAAGGTGAAAAGTTATGCTTTTTAGACTGTAGGATAACCAAATCAATATCGTAACATATCATTGGATCCTCCTATTGATTTTTTGGAGAATAATGTAAGAGAAAAAATCACTGAGGAAAATGTGTTTCATGGTTTAGTTGAAGATGGAAATACAGAGTTGTAGAGTGGATATTTTAAATATTCAAAACATTATTTTATTCTGAAGTTGTACCATATCAAATGATTATGTGGAATAAAAAATGAGGCAATGTCCATGATATTGGAATTGTAGCGTGATGTCTTTCCTAAAGAAAACCTCCCCAAGTATTTTTATGATATGAAAAAAGTTATTAATAGGATTAGTCTGAATTATACAAAAATACATGTGTGTCCCAAATATTGTATTATTTTTTGGAGAGAGTATTAAAGTAGACATGATTTTAAAAAATATTATTCTTCGAGATGATAGTCAATGGGTGATATTGGATGTCTGAATCAACATATTGCCATGAAGAAGGAGAAAATAAACACACCTTCAATGGTTTTGCATTACATTTCTTTAAAGCCTAATTTGAAAATATTATTCATGTCATC
The DNA here is from genome assembly GCA_963277665.1 of Viscum album. Classification (NCBI taxonomy): domain Eukaryota; kingdom Viridiplantae; phylum Streptophyta; class Magnoliopsida; order Santalales; family Viscaceae; genus Viscum; species Viscum album. The sequence continues at coordinate 61,096,232 of OY728158.1, forward strand.
AAAAACCACTGAACACATGAAGTTGAATTCTTTCAATAATAACAATGATGGGTTAATGTGACATCCACAAGATTCACCATCGTGGAATACATTTGATTCATTACATCCATATTTCTCCGCTAATCATTTGAATGTTAGATTGGGATTGGCTACTGATGGATTCATCCCATTTGGGACTTTGAGTACCAGTTATAGCATTTAGTTAGTTGTTTTGATCCCTTAAAATATGCCTCCATGAATGTGTATACAACAAAAATCTTTTATCATTTTGATAATTATTCCAAGAAAAAATGCCTAAAAATGATATTCATGAATACATGCGTCCTTTAATTGAATAATTATTGGAGTTATTGAGGAACAGTATTGAGACATATAATTATTATTCTAAAACAATGTTCAAAATGCATGTTTCTCTATTGTGGACCATTATAGTGACTTCCCTGGACTTTGAAATTTATCTCGCTGGAACAATTACATGGGTTTGGATTTTCCTGTTTGTAACTTTGATTTTGAGCCCAAACGGCTTTCTCAAAGTAGATAACGGTGCCTTTTGTAACATTGAATATTTCTTGAAGCATCTCATAGATTTCAACTAAATAGATAAAAATTCAATGGGTTCATTTATTGTAGACCACCTCTAATGTTTTTAACCAGTTCCAAAATATTATCACAACATGGGAATGTTGAAAAATAATTTTGGAAGGTGCATAATAAAAATGATACTGGGAAATTAGTTTTAAGTTCAGCGTCAAGTGAAATAGGAACACAACAATGAATGAAAAAAGTATATTCTACAAACATTCGTATAGGGAATTTAATTTGTTGCGGAATAATCTTCATGTCATGTATATTAAAAAAAATGTTTCTGAAAATTTGATCTTCACATTTCTTAATGATCATGGAAAATCAAAGGACCATATCAATGCATAGAAATACTTAGAAGTAATGAACATAAAATATGATCTCTAGCCACATGAGAAAGAAAAGTATACTCTGGAAACTGTTGTAATGAAAAATAAGGATAAATATACATTCCTTCAAATGTTAATGCATGTGAAGGTATCTTATGGGTAATCAATTAACATATCAATTTGTGTTGACATAAATAATAATAGGTTAGATTTATTGAGAATTCATGATTCGCATATTTTGTTACAATAGTTTCTATCATTGGAATTTCGTACATTATTACATGAAAAAGTTATTGTTATTGTACTCCAATCCGGTATATTTTTCAAGCAATAATGTGAGAATTAAATACAACCATTTGAGCTTCAAAACCTTCATGAGAGGTTTTAAATGAAAATTTATGTAATAGAGATGATCTTTTCTCCATTTTTTATTTTCATGATGCATTTAACTATGAATTTGGTTGAAGAAGAAAAATTAATAGGGACCATACATTATAAATGGATATATCCAATTGAGAGGTAAAATATTTATATATTTTTTCAATTAAGTGAAAAATTAATGGCTCTTAATTAAATGCATAATAATTTTTTCTTATTTTATTTCACAGATATATTGGGCATTGGATGCCATATGTGAGAAATAAAGATCAACCTGAAGGCTATGTTGCTGAAGGCTATTTGGAAGAGGACTGTATTACATTTTGTTTTAGATACATGGATGATATCGAGACATGATTTAATCGTGTTGGACTTGTTTATGGCACATCGAATAAATTTCAAATACATGAAAAATATAAAATATTTACTGGTATTGGCTGATCTATTGGGAGGACCTCAAATGTTACAATGATAGAAATGGAATTATTACAGGCACATAGATATGTTCTGCTGAATAGTGAAATTAAAAATCCATTTATTAAAGAGTTTAATATACAAAAATTGATATTAATGAGAGGAAGAACACAAAAAGAGAAAGATATTATGATAGATGATAAGAAAGATCTTATAGAATGATTTTCACGATGTATAAGTTCTTAAATATTCAAATAAATACGGATATTAGACTGATACATATATTTTGTAAAAATAATAATAGTTTTTTAGATCATAAATGATGAATTTTGAGCATAGTTGTCATAATATATGATGTTTCTTACACGAGTTCCTCAAAAACAAGTTTGAATGTTTGACACTTACAATGTGAATAGATTATGATTTAGTAAAGTCGATCGAGAACTGGGTTTGAAAACAAAGAATAGTGATATATTTACATTTTCTAAAGTGAAATACTATGGAAAGATGACTAATATTATTTAATTAAACTACTATAATCATTTTCTATTGTTTTATTCAGATCTTATTGGGTCGATATTATCAGAAGTGTTAAAAAAATTTCATTGCAATTTACTTATGTTAACTTCTCTCGCTTAATGGATGTTGGTGATCAATAAATGCATGATTCGTATATCTTATCATTGCAAGGGAAAATTTTATATTATGTGAATGATTTTTTGGATGATGGGTGGAGTGTAGTTTCTCACATAAAACAATGATATTCATATGATACTGCTGATGAAGTTGAATATTTGACCTCTAACAATGAATCGCATCAACAGCAAGAAACAGACTTATCTTTCCATCATGATATTGAAAACACTATTCCAGAAAGGATGGATGAAGTGGATGAATTAATTTAGAAGGAAACCAGCATGATAAAAAGGCAAAATGATTGTATGTACAATTATGCATTCATTTACAATGAGTTATTTCATTTTTACAGTCATTAATTATCATTATTATATATATTTTGTTGGTTATTACTGTGAATTTATCATCTTTTTAGTTTTTTTTCTATATATTTTTTTCAAAATAAATGTTTTTATCATAATTTCATTTGATTAAATGACATGAATTCCAAGGGGAACGTGTCATAATATTTCATCAACCACACCGACTGATGACAATCCATTTGTTTCCATCCCTACGACCTCTAAGCCACCATCCACTTACCCATATACACCCTCTCTTACAACCTCCATGAGCGTCCCTTTAGCATCTCAGTTGTTGCCACTAATTCAGAAGCCTCAGTAGTGAGGGAGCATCATGCCACTTCTAGTACTTCCCAAGGATAATAGAGGGTGACTATCATAGGTAAAAATTTTAATATGAATAAATTTATTGAAAATTTTTTATACTAACTTTTTGTTCATTAAATATGGAAACAATGAAACTATAATGAAAAATAAAAAAACTCTATATGTATGGAATATGACTGAATAGAAGATTGTTGTCCCATTCGATTCATATGGGGTCCCTACAGATGACACTACATGATTACTTGTCCAGTTGGCCATGGACCCGGTGTCTATTCATATTTCTTATGATGATTGGAGGAGTATTCCTTAAACTTGGAAAAATGAAGTTTTTGATTCCCAAATAATGTAATTTTAATACATTATTATACAATTCCATGTCATTATGTTGTTAAATTATAATATTTTCAAAATTAATTTCTGTGTACATATGTTTTTCCACTTTATGGTGGTTGATGTGGTAGCATGAAAGTGGACATTGAAAAACCTGGTCAAGAAATTGAAAGACATTAAATAGAGATTTTGGAGCAATGTCAATGATACATCATTGACCTCCCATCATATCTATGAAAAGCTACCCAATGGGGTACCCAAAGAGTAATTGAATGTTTTTATTGATAGACATCGTGATGTGAAGCATATGGCATTTAAATATATATTATTATATTAATCTTATTTTACATTTATACATGTATATAAATAAGAAATGAAATTTAATACATTAAAATTAAATTAAGTTTTATTTATTTCAAGATCTTTCAATGAAGAATTCATCAAGTCGGGCTAAGAATGTCATCCCGCACACTATAGGGTCAAATAGTTTTTCTATAATCTGATCGGATCTGGTAATATTTTTAATAGATTAAATATTTATAAGAAAATATTATCTATTTAATATATTAAATTTTTTATTTATCTTTTATTAATGCAGTAATAGAGTATAGGACACCCAATATCTTAAATATGAGTGTGGTTGAATGTTCACAAAAAAATATGATGGATGTTTTATTAATGAGTCTGCCAATGAAGTTAGGGTATGAAATAATTTTTCATTATAATATCTTTAAATCAGTTGTCACTATGTTAACATATATTTCTTCTAATATGACTGATATGTCATTTATAGGTAAAAACTAATGAACTATGGGATTCCAATACTATGCAGTCCTACTCAGTCTCCCGGGATAACCGAGTTGCTAATGTTCTTGCGAAGGAGAATCCTGGTTGAGTGCGCCTGTTGGGTTTGGGACCTGTACCATCTGAGGTATTTGGAAGGCCACCGGGTATTTTAGATGCATTTACTTCTGGTTGTAGTCAAATCCATACCCTAAGATACTTTAAAAGAGATTGTTTCTCTACAAAACACCATTTAGGAATAGAGGACTCTGATATCGGCTTTCTAGATATTAGTGATTGATTTATATAATATTATGGCCAGATCTACGCCTTGTGGTGTCTCATTGAATGGTGGTGAGATGGTAAATCAAAAAAAATCAAAATCATTTATTTTTCAAACATTTATTTGTTTTACATTTAAATATAAATATACAAAAATAATTAATTTTCAATATAATGTTATTACAGTTGGTAGCATGAAGTATACATAGAGGTGGGGATGGTGATGAGATGTGTTCATTATCGAAGAGTGTTTAAGTGTATTGTTTATATGTTGAAAAAATATTGTAATAGTCAGTTTTTATATGTATCATGTGTGGTACAGAGTTGTCACTTTACTTTTTCATGACCTAACATATTCCTGATTTCACATGTTTCCTTTTATGTATTTTGAACTCAGTCTTCCAAATACACTAGGAATTTATGATCCTAATGATTTATTAATTAATATTAATATTTATAAATCATATATGGATCAAAACTGAAGATTTATTGGAGACTTTAATACTATCCTGAGACCAGATGAAAATATTAGACCACCTCTTCTAGATTTATGACCAATATGTGTTGTAACAAAACTCTTCCAGGTCAACTACATCTTTTCCATCATCTCTTGAATTATTCTTATCCCAAATAAGGACCACTCTCCCAACTCTACCTATCATAAGGGAGATCTATATTGATATATATATCAATATATACAATGATTCAAAGTGAACTCTATTTATTAAACCCTATTAACTATTATTATAGGAATGTCTTACCAATGGAAAATGATTTTCCCAAGATCCAACAAAATCAAGAACACAAGATTGAATCATATCTTCAAGAACCTAGATAACTATCTCTGAAGATCCATCCATCTATTGATGATAATCCATAATCAATTTTATCTAGGAACCCATCACCTCCTACAAACCTATACAGAACTAGGAAGTGAACCATGGGTCCCTTTTAAAAAATTCATAATGGGAAACACATAATGTCTCCCAATCTCTAAGACATACAAGTCTCCGAGGTTCCCCACATGTATCATTTACAAGATATATAAGAAAAGAATATATTCTTATGCTGATCAATGATCACCCAAATCACATACTCCCCCCTTGGATTCAGTGACAAAAAATGAAGTCCATAGAAATATCACCCCACTTACATATTGGAATGGGTAAATGTTTAAACACACCTATGGGTCTCTAGCGTTCCTCCTTAATTTTCTGAAAAAATTAGACACCATGAGACAAAATCTACATTTGGCCTCCTCACCCACACTCAAAAATTATTACATCTCATGTTGTGACACATCCTGGTAGCTCCAGGGTGTACAAACCAACATGATCAATGTCCATTTTCCATCAACTCTTACCTAAAATAAAATGGAACAACTAACCTATTATGAAAGCAAAAAGATCCACTCGGAGACCAACAACACTCACCCAAGAACACCCCACCATAAAGGATTTTACTAAAGCATTTGAACGTAGTGTTTTCACCTATTATTTTAAACCCACTCATCAAAGCATGATTTAGAATTCATCAAATCCAAGAACACTATTACACCATTTTCTTCCACTCCCAATATCATCTTATCAATCAAACTCATAAGATACCACTCTATAAATGATTAAGTCATAGATTGTGTTAGTAATTTTATGCTAAATGCAATGAAAACCATATTCCCTTTCATAAGGGTCTACACAATGTCAAAATAAAAAATATGAATATATTCCACTGCCATTCTATCACAAGTTCATATCCCTCTAAGAAAAAATATATTTCAGGATTTTATAACAAGAATAAACAAACACATTAGGTGTCATTTGATAAGATAGAATAGAAATGGACATAATACTATGAAGAAAGTCAATAGTAAATTTGACATCTTTATGTAGTAGTAAACAAGAAGAAATCATTCTAAAAGGCTTTAGGGTATGAACACACTATAGAGGGAAGTTAGCAACCCAAACCAGGTTCATTAACATCAAGAAAAATCTTTCACAACTAGCATGATATTACCAAATTATATAAAACAATAAGCCCCACCCTTCATGATCTAGAATCCCACTCAAACTAAAAATCATGAGTGACCCCATTGGAAGATAAAAACTATACCGAATGAAGATAAAAGTCTAAATGGGCCTTAATGTTGATCATTTAATCTATTCCAAGTATTAGTTTGATGATGTAAACATCAGAAAAACAAATTCACACACCACATTAAAGTCATCTATCATCACCAGACATGTGGGATAATTGAAACCATGTTTGGACCTCTTTTCCAAAGGCATGGAAAGATGCAAAAAGAACGAAATAAGATCTAAAATTAATTCCAACATGTAAAATAACCTTGAAAATATAAAAGAATGATTTTCACATGTATCAAACAAATCTAGAACTATAAAAGATTAAATAAACATTGTACCTCTAATAGTATCTAGACCTTCTTCAGATTCATATATCATATAATCATACACATAAAGGAATATAATGTAATCCAAATAAAAACCCCATTTTCTTAAGGATTAGACACACCACCCTTGGAATCATCGTTATAAACCTTTGAAACCTTGGGGAAAGTGGATCCTTTTTTATTTCCATTGGATATCCATTGACAAAAACACTTTAGATGACCAAACTATCCACAATGATGACAAGAATTAGGATTCTATACACAATTAGGATTTGTATGAACACACCATCCACACTGTTATAAGAAAACTTTGTGCTACAGTGATGATGCCCCTAAAACAAATCCTAAAATAAACTGACCCCCCTTACATATTTTTTCTAGCCAAAAAATACACAATCGGTAAAAAACCCTCCAACTGAAGCTCCAACCAAACCTGCCTTTATAGATATATCTCCCTAATATAGAAATTTTTTAGACTACCTCTATGAAGGTAAGAATACACATGATAATCAATATGTATTTAATATTTATCCTTATTCCTCACTCCAGCCATTTAGCATTTTGCTTCTCATTGGTGACTAGCTCCAGTGATAGATGTACCAACTCAGAAAAATGGGAGGAATACTCTATGAAAGTATATTTACCCTTATCTAGGGTTAGAAACTACTAATAACTTCCAAACCTAATTCCTCAGGGTAAAACTATTGGTTGAATATTTTCTTGAAATAATTCGTGGTAATTTCCTCGTGAAACTTAACTTGCATGATGGAGTCCCACCATCTCCAAAATGGACCTTCATGAATATACATAGAGGAACCCACCATGAAGTCCTTATGAGTATTCAAGAAACTAAGGATCCAATCAATCTGATAAATTTATTCCTTGTATTCCTAGGTTTTCTTTGTCACCACATAAGATGGGTTGATTCTTCTTACTAAATTCTGATCCATTATCCAATGCTATTCCCATCTTTCTAACACCCACTTGACCCAGAGTTTGAATTGTATAGATTAAAAATTCAACTAGAGAAGGTTCCACTAAAGTATTAACCTATATATTATATATCAATTTTTTACTTTATCATCAGTCAACATCCATGTTGGGAGGGGAAATGGGTGGAACGTGATTCGTTCTCTTGACCATAAAATTTTATGAACATCTATAGGGACTGGCATGAGTGGGAGGTGTCAGGAGATTTTCCAAATTGTTGGATGAGAATTGATGTAGGGTGGAGAGATGTGGTATTGATAATCATATCCACCCATTCATGATACTATATAACAATATAAGAAGTGAAAGGGCCTTCATACATGGAGTAGAGACTTTCCGTGGCTGATCTAATAGAGCTCATTATATAACTCATCAAATATAGAAACATCTAGATTTAAGGTCTAACATAACCACCTTAATGATGGTCCTTGATCGTACCCCATGTTTTCATCCCTCAAAAGAAGAATCTAGCTATAGATCAGCGTGAAAGTTAACCTCGTAAACCTAAGCATGGGCTAATTAGACATTATTTTATATCCCCGCAACATCCATTATCTTTTTAATAGAATTTTTACGTACATTTTCTCCTTCCACATTTCAATACCCAAGGTGATGTTTTCTACCACTATAATAGATATTCATATATATCATTTTGAATATAGTTCAACTAGTTCTTGAATATGATTTCCTTTACTCATAGCTTACTGATTTAGTTCCTTTCACCAAACATGGAAATGGCAACAATAGAGTTGAAATTTTCTCCTAGTCCTCTCAAAAATTCTCCATAAGGCGGTACTAATCATATATCACACCTTGAATCAGGATCCAAACAAATTGGTAAATACCCCATAGGAAGAAATAGTATGAGTTATGGCTTGATTAGTACATGTCCCTAATGACTTTAAAATTGAAATTGTATGGTAACTCCCTCCATGGAATGAGCTTATTATTTTATAACTCTTACAGTGAAATATTCAGACCATAATGTGGTATCCTATAATATTATATTTCTTCACCCTAACACATTCTTTATCTCTATTTTTTGTTTCCAAATTGAATAAATCTGTGTATTTGAAAGTGATTTTTCATATGAAATTGTTGCTTTCCTTGAATTTTTTTGGGTGTTGGATGTATGTGTATGTGAAATTGGCACGTGTTTTTTAGGGATCTGGTATTGGGGCAGTAGAATAAGATCATTTTCTAATAAACCTACCTTTATTGGCAGTTTAAATCACTACAAAGTAAATTTATGATTTCTAGCGGTAGTTTTAATTATCGCTATAATTTGGCATCTTACTACCAGCGATGTTTAAAATTGCAGCTACATAAAATAATTTAGTGGTGATTAAAAATTACAGAAGATAGTTTCATTTTTTATTACTATTTTGCAGAGGTTTTTCATGTAATTAGCGATGGTTTTCCCATACAAAAGGATTTTTTTATAACTAATTAAACCGCTACGAAAAAAACTGTATAGGAAAACCATCGCTAAACCCACAACTTACAGCTGCGAAATACGATCTCTATGAAGATTACTATAAACCACCACCAAATTGAAGCATCCGCTGCCATATCCATAAAATATCACGTTTATGCGGTGATTTTTCACTATTGAGAGTTTGTGGAAAATTGCTTATTTTTATAGAAGGTAATGGACAAGAATCATGTTCCTAGTGGTTTGATTTATCTTTTGGATGTTACTGAGTGGAAATATGATGAAATATTGATGGATTTTTTTCACAGGGTTTCCCAGGGCTCAAAGAAGATGTGATGTTATCTGGGGTATCATGGATCTGTTGATGAAATTGGCCCACTTCATAGCAATCATGGATTTGTTCTTATTAGATGCTTTGGATAAGAGGTATTAGGATGAGGCAGTGAAGTTTAATAGAGATCCAAGGTTCATTATCTCATATCAAGACACATGTTTTACCTTATGAGTCCAGAGGGGATTACAACAAGATTTTGGAACACAGTTATTCCTTACTATTTCTTCCCACCCTCAGATAGACAAGTATATGGAACATACAATACAAACACTTAATGATATGTTGTGAGAATGTGTATTGGAATTTTTTTGATCCTAGATGTGAAACCTTCCTTTGGTTTGTAATAATTTCTATTACTCTTCCATTTTTGTGGAAATGTTTGTGTATTTATATAGGAAACCATTTCGTTACCAATTATTTTGGATGAAGGTTGGTTAAGAATTAGTTCTTGGTCTAGATGTGATTCAGAGCATCAAAGAAAATGTTCATCTTTTTTATGAGAAGATGAAAGCAGTAGAGGTTTGAAATAAATCTTATACTAATCACAGAATGTGGCCATTAGATTTTTATTATTTTGACTATGCGTTCTTAAATATTTCCCCTCAACATGGGAAATAGAGGTTTGTTATGGGTAGTAATCATTCTCCCAGGTTTTTTGAGCCATTTGGGGTGTTGGGGTGAGTTTTCAAGTTGTCATGTCAGTTGGTGTTTCCATGGATTTTGGAGAGGATCCTTGACACCGTCCATGTCTCTCAACATCATCGATATCTTCATGATGACTCCCATGACATTGACTGGGGAGTGGTGGATATTAAGGATAAATTGATATTTAGAGAATGACAAATAGAGATTTAGGATCACCAAGAGAAGGTGTTACATAGATGGGCCATTACTTTGGTTCATGTGTTGTGGAGGCATGGAGGCCTAGAGGAGAGTAATTTGGAGTGATATATGTGGATGCATGTCCAATACCAATAGTTTTTTTAGTATTATTTTCCTTGTTTTGATTTTTGAGGTGAAGTTTGGACCTTATTTTATATGATGAGCTATTTCCCTATTTTGTGATGTGTGTTTTGTGATGTGTGATAAAGTAATAAAATATAAAACTAGAAGGACTTGATTCCTAATTAAGATACATTAACTGTGTTGTCATTAAATCCATGTTGGTGAGTCAGTGCCACTAAGAGTGGATAATATATTGACATGAAGGAAAAAATTCCATGATTCATGTGTTCAGGGTGGTGAATTTCATTTTTTTGTGGTGGTTGTGTGGGTGGAGATTATTTTTATTCATATGTTCATTAGGTTGTGTGATATGATCTTTGTCTATTTGGGTTGCCATGTTTTGCTAGTGGTATCATTTTAGGTATAATGAGATCCTTGAGAGGTATCTCACTGGGTGGTTTTTTGGAACACTTTCCTTTTGGGCTTGGTTTTTGATTCTCTCTCGAGAGAGAATCATTTTATAGGTATATGATGTAATGGTTTTTAACTTTTTGGCTCATTACTTAATCGTGTTTTGGGGTTGGTGGTGCTTGGTTGGGGCCTATAGTGGGATGTGAGGGGTGTCACTATTAAATGATAAATGAATGGTGAATACATGATGTGTAAAGAATACACGCCAAGTAAGTGTTTTTCATTGTGTGTGAAGGTAGGTTCACAAGGTTTTAATTTTTTTTGATAAATAAGGAATTAAATTTGGTGGATAATGGAATTGGTTGGAAATTGAAATGGGTCTTGTAGCCTATTGTGTGGTGTTAAGCATTTATAGGTGGAAACAAAAGTGGTGACGTTATGAATTGATTAGTTTTTGGTTGGGAACCCATAGTCCGGGGTTGTGTGTGTCTATATGTATATAATTGTATATTCCTAGTGATTTTTATATGCACCCCACCTACATCGAGCACTAGGTTCCAACACTTGCATAGTCACACGCGGGGGGGGGTGTTTTCCCCAACATCTGGTGAGGAGGACGGATGGACAAGTGCCTACATTTCCCATTATCTCTTCCAGTCAAGGTAGTTATTTCACAGGCTGTGATGAGAAGAGGTCTGTTAGTGCATTAGATGCTGGGTGTGATAGCTCAGGTGTTTTTAGGAGAGACATGCCCTTTTTTGTAGGGTGATGGCCCATGTCTTTTTGGGAAAGTGGTGATATGACTGTTCTTGTGGGGCAAATTCTGGTGGTGGTAATACATTGTAGGAGGGAATAAGGTTTGTGTCCTACATGTTCGTGATACCCATATTTTGTGATTGTGTGGTATACGAAAGAGATGTGGGTTATAGGACGTACGACATTGGGGTGTGAGATCGATATACCAGTTGGAAAGTGGTATGGTGTACCATATATTAATATGATTCTATTTATATTATATTACGTGGATTGTATTATTTTGTAATCACGACTTGGTGAGGTTGGGTTTGGTTAGTATATCTGTATATATGTTATTTAGTTCTGTTGTTTTCTCATGGGTGAATTAGTATAAACTTTTCACTTGTGTATAAGAGACTTTTTTCTTACTGAGTATACATTTATGCTCACCCTATGTATATAAACTTTTTTTAAGCTTTCAAGTTGGATTACATGGATAGTGCTATGCATTACTATCTCAAACCTTGGGTAACTATCTTGTTTCTTCTTTATATTTTCTTTAGGGTATTTACTTTGGAGACTTTTAGCCATATCATTTGTATTTATAAATTCATGTGGTGTAGTTTTGTTTTATTTTTATGCTATGCTTTGGAGTTGTTTGTGGATGATTCATCTTATCTCTCGATCCAACATTTTTATAGATGGTAATGTCTCTAATATCATGAGATTCTTATATCCTCGGTGATAGTCCCCAACCCGAGGCCTACTAGAGTTGGGACTCGTGGGGTTAATATCTCTCTCCCCTCACTTCTGTATATTTAGAGGGAGGGGGTCATGACAATTAATAATTAGAAGTATTTATGTATAATTATATATAATTATATGTATTTATGTATATTTTTATATATTATGTTGGTATATATATACATATATTTACCTGTGTTTATATATATATATATATTTAAATTCATAGATGTATATAAATATTTATTCGTATTTATGTATATTTATATATTATTACGTATTTATATGTATGTATTATTATATAAATTTATAATTATTTAATTATATTTATATATACTATGCGGGTATATCTATATGTATATATATGTGTTTGTATATATATATATATATATAAATTTAGATACATTTATTTAAATTTATTTATAATTATATATACTTATAGACATTTACATGAATTTATGTATATATATATATATATTTATATGTATTTATGTATAGATATATATTTCCAATATATATATATATCTATATATTTGTATATATATATATATATTCTTGTATATTTTTTTTATTTTCATGCATTTATATGCATTCATCTAAGTATATAAGATATTATGTCATTATAATTAACAATGTGTGATCTTAGGTTGCTGGGAACGTTGATGGAATATGAGAAAGAGGTTGTGGGTTCAAATCCACCAACCTCTGATACATGATTAAATTCACGGGGGTTGTGGGCTGGGCATATGTCAAATAACCCACCAAAAATAAATAAATAAAAATCATTGCTAATTATTTGGCGGCAGTTTTAATAACCCAAACTTAATATATATTTTTTAATTTTCATTAAAAATATATAAATAAACATCCTTTTCTACATAATTGATGTTGGTTTAAAAAACCACCATTAATATAAATATATATATATATATATATAAAATTTTCATTTAAAAATAAAAAAAAAGAAAATCATTTAAACATTAAAAAACCACTACATAAAACCACATGAAATCTTTAAGAATGGGTTTTAAAAGCATCATGAAATAATAAATGATATAGGAATCTATCACAGTTTTGGAACACCATCATGAATCAAATTGTGGCATGTTAAACCACCGTGAGATGAAATTTTTTTCATAATGAACACAAAAAAATCATTGAAAGGATAACCATAGAAACCACCGTCACCAAAATAACCACAGGCAGACTTTTATTTAATAAAATTCAATAATATATTACTATTATGAATTTATAAATTGTAATAATATAGTTTAACTCTCGATGAAGAATCCCATAACCTCAATTGTAATGTCTCTAAACCAGTATACCCTAATGGTTCTTGAACAAGAGCATTATATAACATTAAGTGTGCCTCTATATACATGAAAGGTTTTTGGATAGTTGTGAAAACCAAAACAAACTAAGGGGGGAGTATTCACTAAAATATTACCCATAAATGTCATGTATGAGTATACCAAAAATTTAGCATGACTATTCTATACATTAGACATACATAAAATATTTAAAAACAAAAGTAGGGTTAAAAAAGTGATATCCTATAGTCTTTTATAGAAAATAAAAAATTCTATATGGTATTCATCAGATATAAGATACAACAGTCCAATATATACACAACAATAATCACAAAAAAAATAGATTGACCCCTTGGGAAATACATACAATACATGATAAAATAATTATGTTAAAATTGCCTCTAACCCATATTGATAAACATCCTTCTACTGAAACAATAACCTATGAGACAAAACTCATCACGAGATATAATTAAAACTAAAATATGATACTGGAAAATATAATGAAACATGATGGTCCACCCACATACATCAAAACTCATGATGTGTACATATGAAGGGGAGAGTACAATGACCCATGCTTGTGTACTATCATGATAAGGAGGATAAAATGTCCCCAAAGACACAGTTGGTACTACCCAACTTAGGACAAGTCCCACCTCCCTGAAACTGAAGACTCATAAACCATTATATCTCAATGAGATATACCCCATGATCAATATCAGCTCACTAGACACTAATGCCAAGATGTATCATTTCACCCAATATCTTTAAGGATTCCCTCAATAGAGCCCCACATATCCCAATCAGTCCTTTCACTACCTTTCAATAACCAAAACATGAAATATAATGGAAAATAATGATGGTAATATGAAATATAATATTGGGTATTTAAAACATGCTCAACCATTAATTTCAACTATAAAAAATAATGGAAAATTAGTCAAAGTGGGCTTAAAGAGACTAATAATATCATTTTCAAAAACCTATGATAAACTAATTGAAAAAATAAAGAATGGGCACCAACCATATCAAATAAATTATCCATTCTCTCTATTCATTTCTTAAACCCACATCAATAGTCTTCCTTGAAACTATCATTTAGGTTACATATTAAACACCACTTTATATATCTCATGTTTTCACATAATGTGGCTCCCACTATATAATCATGTAGCACCATGACTACACATTGATCCCTTATTTGAATTATCAATTAACTTTTATCAACTAGTGTGTGTCATGGAAATGGTATTAATATAGATACACAAGTTCAAAAAGTTATTTTAAAGTAATTTTTTATTTTTAACATTGATTATAAAATAAAATAATTTAAAACTATGTTGTGAATACAATTTTTACATATAATATCTAAACCAATGTAAAACCTCATTTTTCACATTAATTATTCATATAACTGATTTTTAAAACCTAATAAAATAAAAAAGATTGAAAAAATCCTCATCAATTAGATTTTATTTAAAATCCAAGATGTTTGTATGTCCATTATTTGAAATAACTGATGTAAAAAACTATTTTCACCATCAGATTTAAAATAACTGAAGTGGAATCTATTTTTTACATTGTTTATAAAAATAATAAACATAAAAAATAATATATATATTTTTAAATTTAATTAAATTGAATTTACCAAAAAACATAATATAATAAAACTATATAAACACAATAGAAAATTAGAGTAGTAAAGCATTCAATACAACTATTTTACCACTATTTTTTTCACAACATGGTTTAAACTAAAACAATTTTAAAATTTAATAATTAAAAAAAGATAACAAAACTAGACATAAAAAATAATGATCAATCGAAATTTTGAAATAATCAGACCATAGTCCATGTATATAATCATTATCATCCCTATTCTATAGGCTAGTTCCATCTAAAAACTATAAATTAACAAAATATATTATTTATTCTTTCTAAATATAATGATTAAATAAATAAAAAGAAATTTGATAATAAAACCAAATCTTATAGAAATATTTTTTTTCCTAGTTTTAAATATTTATTATATAAATGTCATCATATAATACCCACATTCAACTCCTCTTAATCAAGGATAAATATTCTATTTCACAATAAGTTATTAATTTAAAATAATATTTTAAGTATATTCTAAACATTAGTAATTATAAATTATGTAAACGTTTTATACACATAATAGCTATTTTCTACCCTTCTTATTTCTAACCTGTAATAGTACTTCCATCCCATGTTTTAAAATGATAAAATGTATGAAATAAAATAAAATATTCTTATAATATATAATTATTAAAATAATGAAACTTACTTCTCCAATAATATATTAATATTGTCTCAAATGGTACTATGAATTTAGCATAACGATTTAGTAGTGTTTTATTGTGGATAAAAAACACAAAACATCTAATTCCCACTAATATAAAGAAGTATAATGTGTGTAGTAAATTTAATTATGACAAATTTCACACAATAATTAAATGTATGTTTCATTTATTTTAAGATAAAAAATAATCCATCACTTAACTACTTTATTTTTAAAATATTTGATAAACATATTCAGTTCATTCTCTATCATACTTTTTCATCATTATTAGATAAATAAATTAAGGGACCATAACCACATACACCAAAATCATATTATATTTAATATAAAGTTCATGGGGATACCTAGACAATTAAAAATATAGGTTATAAGTTATATAAAATTGATTTAATTGAAAGAAACATGATATTTGAATTACATGGAAAAACAAACATCACTATGAGGCCTAAAATCACTAAAAATATATGTTCCAAGATATAATTCTTAAAAATCATTAGTATATAGTCATGCTCATAAATTCCAATATTTATTATGAACCCATAGACATCCTACATTATAAATTCATATGGTTACATTATAAAAATTCATATGGAATAAGTTGTACTTGAAGTCAAATGGGCCTCAAATTGTTGTTTATTTCTATAAAACATATATTTACCATTATTTTTTTACTAATATATATATATATATATTAAAATGTTAAAATAAATTAAAAAATAATAATAAATAAAGGATAAAATCAATGTATATCTCAGTGTTGAATTGTCGTATTTTCCTACATGCCTAAGGTAAGAAATTTCCAACAGTAATCCAATTATTTCCACCCCATAAATATAAAATTCTTCACTATAAGATGAATCTATAATATTCTAAACCTTTACCATTATTTAGAGGTGAATTCCATTTCAGTTCACCATATGTTATGTAAATAGAATTTTGTTTACTATAAATTGATCACCAGAAGGTTCTTAGCTTAGAGTAAGGATAATGATAATAGGTTTTCTCCTTGGGAATAAAGTTAATCATAGGTTCATGATATGTTTTCCATAATTTTAGTGTAGAAGGGTTCATTGGTTGACCCGATGAAAATTAATAAATAAGTAGGTGGTAACTTTAGAAAAAAATATGATTATATGAGGTTAATTTTGATTTTTAGGTTATTTATTTTTATTTATATTGTTTTTAATATCTTATATCTTATGATTATAATAATGTGAGATTTAGAGTTTCTCCCATGCACATAGGATTCATTATTCAAATAACATTAATATTTTATGCTATTTTATACTTTGTATTTTCATTAAATGTAATTTTATTTCCTTGAATGTATGTGAGTATGTTTTTGGGCTCAAAGGATAATTTTTTCATGGTGATTATGGGGAAATATCTTCCTACTCATGGAATAAATAGTTGAAAAGAAATTTTTTGGAGGTTTAGTATTTCTTTTCACTTATTTGTGTGTGAAATTTTGATGGACCAGTGATCAAAATTTTTGTGGTTTATCAATAGTACATGAAATAAAATTTCTAATAACCAGTATTAAATCCTATGTTTTTAAATTAGTTATTGTTCACTCCTTCCATTATGATATATCAATTTCAATGGGAGATACTTTCATTGAATGATATGGAATTAAATTATTTAAAGGTCATGATAGATAGGTTTGATAGAATATATTTTGGATTATAGGGAATGAATATAAAATATCATTTGATGTAGGAGGACTTTTAAGATCCACATACCCGTGTTTATCTATATAGGATGAAAATGGTATAATGACAATAGATGGATATGAATGAATTAATTATGGCTAAGATGTATTTATCAAGGAATTTGTACTTTCACATTTGAGAAATAATTACATAGATAAAAGTAATAACGATGTGAGAGGATATGTATGATAAAAAAACCACATTGAACAAATAATTCATGATGTGGAGGCTATTAGACCTATGATTATTAAAATAAAAATGAGTGTAAGTCCATGTGATTATTTTCAATTTGATCAGAGTTCATCTGATATCAATGAAGGTTATGTTCACAAAAGATGTGTGTACACTCATACTACTATCATTGCTTCTAGAGAGTTGGTATTCAATGGTGATTATCATTAGTAAATAAAATTCAATAGTTTTTGGTAATTTATGCTATTAATTATTTGATAATTAATGAATAAATTCATTATAGGGAAGTTAGGTACCATCTGGTAAAGCTATTAATGCTAATAGATGAGAAAAATCACCCCAATAGAACCAAATATATCAGAATAAAAATTAGAATATAATATATAAGAGAAGGTATGGGAAAATTTGGCTGGACCATGCCCTGTATTTTTTATGTGTGTAAAAAGTGGACACATCTATATGTACAATAGAATTTATTGGGAAAACTCTATAAGACCATAAAATTTTGGATGATCAAATTCAATTGGTACAAAAAAGTAGGTGGTGAGTTATTTCTGAGTGTCAAAATTATGAAGGATTCATGGGTTGTTGAATTAGGGGAATTATTTTAATAAATAGGAGATTTTATATACATTAAAAATTATTTATCTGGATTTTTTTAAAGAAAATTTGTATGTGGATGAATCTCTAAAGATCATTGGAAAAAGATATGTGAATTTCCATATGATTTATGTTAGAGACTTGATGAAAAAGAAAGTTGGATATATTCCTGGGCTACATAAGTACCTAATTTTAGTTGTAAGACTAGATGAGGTGGGGGTATAAAACTAATTATTTCTACTGATTATGGAAGGTTACTCAGGGATCCATGATGGTTTAAAAAGTAGTAATGGAATATACTATAAATTTTACTAAAAACACTACTGTAATTTCATTTGTAAGATGTTCATAAAATTTAGGGTTTTGGAATCAAGATATTGGTTATCTTAGTAAAATACATGAAATTTATAATTACTAAATTCATACACATTCTTGAGCATACAAAAATCAAAATATATGAATTCTCTTTATTAAGTAAATAAAGAAATATTCCCTTTAAATTAGATAAATGAAATATTGGGGCTCATAAATTATAAATATTTCTCAATGATGTATGGGGACTTTCTCCAATATTCTATCTCAATGGTTCACTTTTTTTTAAATCGTTTATTAATGTTGGTATAATAAATGTTTGGATATAATTTTTGGAACATAAATATTATTTATTTTGGTATTTTATTCAATGGATGGCCATATTAGATAGAGAGTGTTGTCATGAATAAAAATCCGTACATTCTAAAAATAAAGAGGGGTACTTCTGATATAACTTCTGAAATGTCTATAAAAATAAGTGGATAAGTAATTGGGAGTCTGTTCCTGGAAATATAGAATATAATGAAGTGAACTATATGTTGATACAAATATATAGGATTATATAATTACACTATAGAATGAATAAGTAAATTTGGGTGTAATATCTCAACACAACAGGATACCTTGTTAGTATAGGTTCAACTTCAACAGTTTAGTAGGAACATATATGGAAATTATGGTTTAGAAAATGACTAGAAGTTATCCACCTTAGAGTCTTTAGAATCCTGGTAGACATTCTCATTGGTTCCAAGTACAATGAAACTCTTGAGTCTATGTACAATGTTTATTTTCCATTGGTTATGGAAATGAAAACATCATCCACCAACAATGGGATGAAGACAAGACACAAGTCATTAGAATCCAATATAAACACTTATATAAAGGGGTTTTGTGGAAGGTAAAAAAACATATTGAGTAAAAATTTGCAGGAAATAAATAAATTATCAATGTCCAAGTTGATGTGACTAAAAGAAACATATGGGAAGAAATTATAGAGGACTAATATGAAAGAAATGAATGTATAGAGGTGTATGTAGTGGTAGATTTATTAGAAAATTCAAGGGAAGATAAATCATGAGTGAGAGAACATGAATTAAGAATTTAGAATACCAAGAGTTCTGGTACTAGATTGAAGAGATGAGTTGAGTAATATAGTACAACCAACATAGTTGAGGAGATAAAACTGAGTTATAAATTTCGTTAATAAATTTAGTGTTGATATTAAATTCATTCTTCTAATAGATGTTGGGTAGATTAAGTGACTATAAGTGTTGACCACACATAGTGATTCCAAATAGTGGAATTCAGGAATGGAATAATAGACGTCTTCATTAAAGTTCAAAAGAACTTGGGAATTGACTAACTTACTGGAAGGGAAGAAGGTATCTGAGAATAAGTTTGATTTATAGATAAAAAATAAGCTAATGAAAAAAAATTTATAACGTGTAGCTGGTGAAAAAGGCATTTTAACAGAAGGTGGGTGTGAATTTTTTTAAATTCATCATTAGTAAAATACGAAACTATCAAAATGCTGTTGATCTTGATTGTAATAGAAGATATATAACTTGAATATATGGATGTAAAGAAGGAATTTATTCATGGTGAGTTATTGGAATAAATATACATGAAGTAACTAATGGGTTTCAAAGAAGATGAAGAATAATTTTTTTATGTAAATTAATGAAGATTATTTATGGGCTGAAGTAAGAACCATGAAAATGTAATAAAAAATTGTATTCATTTATATAAAAAAGGTTTTGAATCTAAAACATATATTATTATTAATACCAAAAGTAATGATATTTTGAAATATTAATTATATTTATTTTATATATGGATGATATATTTTTATATGGACTGGAAAGATAAATAATCGAGAAGTTAAAATGTGACATGTTCAGGAGGTTCTAAATGAATGATCTAGGAAGGTCGAGAATATTTTATTGATGAAAACTGAGACAGGTAGGAAATCAATAACTTTTGTTCTATCTCATAAATATTATATTCGGAAGGCCATTTTGTGATTTTTGAATGTCCAGATGCAAGTTAGACTTTGGTCTTCTAGTTGGACACTTCATACTAACCAAATAGATATCAACCAGAATGGAAGGTGATATTAAATATTTGGAGAAATTTACTTATTTTTCCTGTAATATCTCACTATCCTATACCATTTATTAGTTCATCGACCAATGGTCCCCACTATTCCTTATACATACCTCTACATATTCCAGAGTCCATATAAAGGTAGCAGGGGTATAAGGTAGTACGATAGAGAGACTATACTTTATATATCATAGTAAAAGAAACATCAAATAACCAAATACAATCCACAATAGAAAATAATAATAATTAAGAAGTAATAAATATTAAAAAAATATATAATTAATGAAATTCTATAATGTCTCGAACAACTATTCCATACATACAACTATCCACCCCCTGGGAAAATTATATATACAGACCAAAAGTAAAATAAAATAAATAAGATGGCTCCTCATCATCACCAAGACATAAAGTATCCCAATATACATGTATAAATCCAAGAAAACCCTATTGATCAACATTTTACTTCAATATAATCTGGAAATTACAACCATTTGAGTATATGATTTGGTACCCAAGTGCAATGGCGACCTATGCATGGTGTGAGTACAAAAGAATGTAGGGTACCCCCAATGTGGTCCCCTAATAACCATAATATGGTTTGATATTTGTATATTACAAGATCAAATAAATTAACTAATTTAAAATAAACCACTATCATGATGTGGATACATGATCCCGATCGACCATACCTACTTTGGCCTGCTGTAGGAGTGACTCTGAGCACATCAAGAAAAAATGTCGTACATAACATTTTGATCCAACCATAGTCTTTATTCTATAATAGTATTAGAAACCTCCCATATAGGATTATTCCACACTCATCATAGAATTGGGTAATTCTCTTCGAAATGTTCATCATAGTGCACCAGGACAGACATTCCTCAATAAATAGTAGGCCCTAGATAGATCACATGCCATTATCCCCCACCATAAGCCCCCAATGGGATAACATATAATGGACCATATGATAATCTAGGATCCAAATCCATTGAATACCAACCATATCCTAGATCTAACAGTGTGAAAGCTCTTAAAATCATCACATACCTCCACTATATGAGTTTTCTCATATATGAAATAAGCCATATAAGCATCACATCTTACCTCCCCTATGGGAGTTCCCTTATATATTGAACAATCCCTATAAGCATTCCATATAACTTCTCCTATACAATATTCCAAAATAAAATATAAAAAATTAACTATGGAGTATACCACATCATGAATTAATAATAAAATTATAAATGTGAGTGGCCATATTACCACCTTTTTAGGAAACCCATAGCTAGACTCCTTTAAGAATGACCAAAACCATCACATCCTGAATAAGATTTAAATGTTTATTTGGGTTGTAATGTTTCACCCAGGATCATGTTAACTATTACCCACAACAAGCCTCTCACTAGGGTCACAATTCACATGGTCCCAAATAGGGTACCCTCATCCTTAGCACAAAATAGAAACCCTCACATGGGTCCTCAGTCTCAATCATGGTCATGATACATCACCTGAAACACTAGGATGTCACATTACTCAATGTCATTAAGAAGTTATAATGACTTAGTCATCTACATTGGGTCTATCTATAAGGGTAGTCATCAAGAGATATCCCATGACCCTTCTCAATACTAAATCTCACTCTAGGTTAGTTTTCTCACCCAACCTAATATCTATCTACCTATGGTCAAACCACCTAGGCCTCTACATTGGCTAACCAACAACTATATTTTTGACCTCACCTCTGAAGAGGCTTGAATTCTACAAGGTATCTCAATGTTCCCACTAGACCCTCATAGTATTATCATTAAAAATGACAACACCCCTAACATATGGGGTGGATCAAGGCTCTTTCAATAGGTCTACTATATCTCAAATTTTCTGACCTCACCTCTCAAGGGGTCTAGAGGCCACCCGATATCTCAAAATTCATAGTAACGGTCATTGACATTTGTGGTTAAAATCTTGTGCCCAATGGTTGTGTGTGACCCCAAGCTCCCATAAATTTTAATCACAATTCTTGATTAATATTAAAACATCTAATTTGATTTAAATTAATCAGGGCTTTCAACCTTAGTGGTGACCCCGATAATCCACATGCAATACAAACATAGATAAATTCCATAGGAAAATTATGTGATTCTACTTACCTTTTGTTGATTTATTCTGATTAATTTCCATGGTTCGATGGTAGCTACCAAGGCCAGACCAGGCCTATCAAGCCACATCCTCAGTCAACCGAGGTCATCTTAACACCTCAAGCACCTAAATTCAATATACACATCCACAATTAATTAACTATAACATTAAAATTTAATTAATTCATTAAATTAAAACTTTTCATAATGCCAGATAACTCCTTAGGCAAAAAACAATCATTGGTTCTTTGAGAAACATGGTTTTGACCACCATCGACACCCGCCAAACCCAAGATGAGAAAAATCTCCAACCTATAATGCCAACTTCATAATTAATCAATTTAAATTTTAATGGAAAACAAAGGAAAATTTTATATTTTTATGTAACATTGGAGAAACAATGAGCCACTGTGTCTAGATGGAATCCCAGTCACACTATTCATAGGATGTATGAAATCACCATCATGCTAGATAATTACACCATAATCCAGTGTAATTTTAACATAAACCCAAAAATAATGAAACTAAAAAAGTAAAAAATCAGTTAGGGGGAAAACATAGAACAACATAGGGTAATTCTTACCTTGAAACCCCAAATCAAATGGGGTAAGGAAGAAGGAAGAGTGGGAGAAGTGTCCTTGTCCATATGAGTCGAATGAGTACGAGAGACGTGATACCTTATTAAAAATTATAGAGGAAAAATTAACAACTTTTCCCTCTTTAATTAGTTACATGGTTTGGCTGCACAATTGTCAAAACTGAATGCCAATCATGTGGATGGTTCTTCTTTATTACCATCAATCTCACATATTTTTGAAGCATAGTTTACCAAATTGTGCATATGGATCAAAAACTCCTATGTAACAGTTCATATTGTTTATCCTCCATTGTGAACCAAGATCGAGGCCCAAACTAAGTCACATGGTTTTCTCTGAGACCAAAATGGTTTCCTCTAAACCATATTATAACCATTATAGATAACCATGAACTATATAAAAAGAAATTTGGACATCACAATCCTTATAGTTCTATATGGTTTCCTCTAACCATGGACCCTAAACCATGCACTCTGTCCAAGAATATCTAAAAATTATGAGACATTACTCGAAGACTCTGAAGCTCACCTGAGCACCCTATCAATATTATGACCCCATTCTACTTCTAAAAAACAAAACATTGAGGCATTCCATCTCTTATAATTACATAAAAAATATCTATTCAAAATTCAAAATTTCTAGTTATTGAAAATTGAAATTCCCATTGAAATTTCAAAATAATACATACACAAGATCATTCATCCTATACACCTTAATAATTCTCATCCTCGAGAATGCTTAGTTTTAAGAAAAATGAATATCCCAACCTACATCAGTCATGAATTCATACTCAAACATTCATGTCCCATATTTGAAATCCCAACACAATTCTTAAGTTCCACATGAATGTACAGTTTATAAACCATTAAAACCCAAGATTGTGATCATATCCACTACCAGAACACTAAGATAACACTCAATTGAGTCTAACTATCCTGATATAAAACAATTCCATCGTCTCAGTCATCAAACAACCTATGGTTTTCCCCACCATAAGACCTAGCATGAGAAGGCCAATTACGAGCCACACCACTTCCCACTGTCAGAATTGACTATTGATACATGCCCTTATCATCCTAAAAATTCTCTCAACATGGTTCCCAACTAGAACACCCTTTTGAAACATGAGAACATACTATAAACATCAACACCCATTTAGGTATTCATATTACAAGTAATAATGGATGTGCCTCCATCATTTCTTCCCGATATGACCATGTTGTACCTTCATCGAAATGCCCTAGAAAATTCCTGATACATGGCCATTGTATCCCAAAATCCATTTCTAATGAATTTAGTATCCAAGAACATATTTTTACACATGAAAGTGATAGTGAAACCTTCTTTAGCCAGCATTTCTATAGAACACTTGACTCAAGATTCCAACACATCATCAAAACAAGATCAAGAAAAGTTTATCCATAGGAACACTGAGATCATTCAATAATTCGCACTAAATCCCATACCCGACTCCAGATGACATTATGTGAATGAAAAACCGTCTATCTATTTTTATCATTATTCCATAATATGAATACCGATGAACCACTTAACCGATCATGCTCAAATCACAATTAAACCACATCGATATCATTGCCCATGCCCGAACTGTTCCTAAATGTGTATCAAAAAATGTACCTAGAATTCACTGAGGAATATATTATTACATAGGATTATTTATCTAGTGGTATAAAAATTACAAAATAACCATCCAACGACCAATATCTTAAACGAACAACTCTTCTCTCACAAGGGTCACATACTCACTACTGACATCCCGCCCCACCCTTAGGAGAACCAGTGTCGCTATACTGCTGAAGAAAGACCCCAATCACCATGATCCATGCTCTATCCATCACCATACATAATAATTAGCACAACCAAACCTACTCACTATGATCCACCACAAAAAAATCTATCAAATGACTTCCCACCTCACGACGTCATTCCAACATCGCAGGTTCCCATCCTCAGTCTAAAGAATGATCATCTCATCTACATGCTTAGCTACCATTCGATGCCATTATAATAATGAGTTTAAACCCACACTATAACCATGCTTCCATAAGAACATTCCCTAATCAATAGGCTTAGACACCCAAATGACCCTAGCTGTTGGGACAAGTCTCAATATCAAAGCACCTTAGGTGCTTCCTCAAAAACCAAAGGCATATGATCATATATGTAGTGACTCCTCATGCTTACTGACCTCATCATGAGCGTATAAAAATTATAACGGATTCCCCTAAAGGCACTAAAAAACCCCATCCAACCCCTCACATGGGTTGCCTCCCAACAATGTTGCATCCTTATAAAAACTAATGGCCTCTAACTCTCCAACTTAGCCTTACCAATCAAGTCTCATGAAGGTTACAACTCACGAGGAACTGTCCATGCCCTCATGTCAGAATACATGGAAACGCATGGGCCCAAACACTCACCCTTGGGGTATCATAGAGG
Organism: Viscum album; assembly: GCA_963277665.1. Classification (NCBI taxonomy): domain Eukaryota; kingdom Viridiplantae; phylum Streptophyta; class Magnoliopsida; order Santalales; family Viscaceae; genus Viscum; species Viscum album. Next base: position 61,122,390 of record OY728158.1, read on the forward strand.
ATGAAATAACACACTAAACACCTCCAGAAACTATGGAACTTATGGTCAAGAGCATCCACTAATGGGCTTCTTCTTGGAGGATCACATCTCATTTGTCAACAAGTACACACACTATGACATAATCCAAGATGACCCGTGTCGTAACCATCAAAACATAGTTCATTAAAGTAGAGTAACATTATAATCTATATGGGAAAATAACTTATAGGTTGTTACTAGAACATTAAATAACTAAACATAAATAACAACACCCACTGTAGGAAAATGATTATCTGCGACGAGTACGTTTCCCATCACAAATATTCCTTAAAGATGGACTATTTATAATGGGTAATGAATCATATCAAAAATAGTTGTAAATAGATAATTATTTATGGTGAGAAAACTTTCCTTTCCCAAATACCTTTGGTGCGCTATAGTCTCATACGGTAGGACATGTTATTTTCGATGATAATTTAAACCCCATTATAAATAATGTGTCGGAAAAGAACTATTTGCGACAAGTTCCATTGAAAATTGATTTTATCACTGACACATTTTTTACGGGGGCACTATTTTTGATGGGGCTCATCATAAGTAGTTTCATCGCAACTAATCTAACTTATCTATATGCCCCCAGCCAGTTTCCCTTGTCACTTTTCTCTCATCACCTCTCTTCAGCTCCCTTCTCCAATTATTTCTTCTTCTTCCATTGTTCCTATAAATTTATTAATTTTAACAAGGAAGTAATATTTTTAGATTCACATAATAAAATAATTATTTTTTTGGTATTACTTTTTAGTTATTTTATTTTATTTTATTGTACAAATTAATCTTATTAATTAGTAGTAATTTGTTTAAATTACCAACATTTGTTTTAATTATTGGTAATTAGTTTTAATTAGTAGTAATTATATTTAATTAGAAGTAATTATTTTTAATTAGAATTAATTATTTTTAATTAGAAGTAATAAGTTTTAATTAGTAGTAAATAATCTAAATTATCAGCGAGTAGTTATATTTAGTAGTAACTACTTATAATTAAGGGATAAATAGTACTAATTAACATAACTTAGTAATAAAGCAGGGATCTTAGTAATAAGTAATAATAATTTATAGTAATTAGTTATAATTAACATTATCTTGTAATGAGTAGTTGTTAATAAAAAATTTTAGTAACTAATAGGTAAATAATAATAATTTATAAAAATAGAAAAAAAATTATGGTAATCAGTTCAAATTAGTGGTAATTTGTAAAAATTAACAATAATTATTTAAAATTAGTATTAATTATTATAAATATCACAAAATTATTTGAAATTACCAATAATTTGTAGAATTTAGTGGTAATTAGTAGAAATTAGCAGTTTTGAGCAGTAATTAGTAGTAATGGGTATTAATTAGTAAAAATTAGTGGAAATGGGAAAAAATTATTAAAAATTAGCACCAACTGAAAAAAATCATCAGAATGAGTGATAATTAGAAAAAAATAGAAAATTTGAATAGAAATTAGTAAAATTTAGTGGTACTAAGAGGTAATTAGTCAAAAGTAGCATAAATGAGTGGTAATTAGTAAAAATTTGTAGTGGTGAGAAGTAATTTGTAAAAATTAGCGGTGATGAGTGGTAATTAGTAATAATTAGTTATAATGAGTGGTAATAAGTAAAAATTATCGGTCATGAGAAATAATTAGTTACAATTAGCGGTAATGAACACTATTTGTCAAAATTAGTTAAAATAAGCGGTAATTAGTAAAAATGTGTGGAAATTAGTAAAAATTAGAGGTAATGAGTAGAGATTAGTAATAAGAGTGTTAATTAGTAAAACCTTTAGACAATGAGTTGTAAATAGAGAAAAGTAGTTGAAATGAGTATTAGTTAGTAAAAATTAGTGGAAATCCGGGCTAATTTTGTTTTTAAAAAGGTAATGAGATGTAATTAGTAAGAATTAAAATAAATGACAATTAATTAGAAAAAAATCACTATAATGAATGGTAATTAGTAAAAAATATCATAAATGAGAGGTAATTCTTGAAAATTATTACTAATGAGTGGTAATTATTAAAAAATTTCATAAATGAATGATAATTAGTAAAAATCAGTGGTAATGAGTGGTAAGAAGGAAAAATTAGAGGTAATGAGTGGTAATTTGTAAAAATCACTGGAAATGAGTATTAATTAGTTAAAATAGTGATAATGAGTGTTAATTAGTAAAAATTAGCAGTAATGAGTAGTAATTAGTAAAAAGAAATGGAAATGAGTGGTAATTTGTAAAAATTAGCAGTAATGGGAAGTAATTAGTAAACATTTACAATAATGTATATTAATTAGTAAAAATTTGATTTAATGAGTGGTAATTAGTAAAGAATAGTAGTAATGAGTGATAATTAGTAAAAATTATTTTAAATAAGCAGTAATTTGTAAAAATTAGCATTAGTGAACACTAATTAGTAAAAATTAGTAGTAATGAGCATTAATTAGTAAAAAATTGTGGTAATGTGTGGTAATTTGAAACAATTATTGGTAATGAGATGTAATTAGTAAAAATGGAAAAATTAACCCCAATTAACCCCAATTAACCCCAATTAACCAATATTGACCAAAATTTACCATAATTAACCATAATTAGATATAGAAGGCAGACCAAGGGGTGTGAGGGAAACATAGTATAGAGGGGATAGAGGTGACGATAGATTGAAGGAATTACGGTGCCCTAGAGTTCTTTCCATTTAAAGGAGTGGCATTCATGGGAAAACCTATGAGTGATGGAATATAAAATAGATGTGAGAGATAATAATAAAATGTTTAGTGATTTTTTCCTTTTTTGGATCCATAATTGATTATGAGAAAATAATTTTTAAGATAATTATAATGTAAATAAATGATTATCTATAAATATTAATTTCTAATGTTGATTTATTTAACCAGAAAAAGAAAATAATTTACCAAGACTGTCATTATTATCTATCACATCTGCTTCCTCTTCCACAACTCATAGGTTTATCCGTGAATGTATCTTCTCAAATCCTTATGAAGCTGCAATTGCTGAAATTATTTACCTCCATCATGGACTCTATCCCCTCTGCTCCCCACTTCCCTCAGCGGAAGCATGTTTTGAAAGGGATGCTTGTGGTGATGGAGTGAAAGAATTATGGTTCCCCTATGTTGAGACCATTTTGAGGAGATTCAGTCGTGGGTAAACTCATATGTTTACTGATGAATTCCTCTCCTCAAAATGGTATAAATGTTGGGGAATTATAATTCTTTCATTTGGTCATCACATTCTGACCCTCCACTCAATGCTTCCCACATTAGCCTAGTAAAACCTTATATTTTTCTTTAATGGTAATAAAAAAAATTATTGGTAGTTATAAAAACTAAATGATATTTTTAGGAATTAGAAAAAATCATTGATAATTTGATATAATTTAAAATATTTACATGTAATTTGTAATTTTTTGATTTTATATTTTTTTGGATAGTCACTTATTAAATAAAATTAATCATAAGTAATATTTTTATTTTCTACTTTTTAGAAAAATATGGATTAAGTAAGTATAAACAAGTCTTTATTACAAGATCATGATTGGATATCTCATCATAGGGATCTAAACGGTTCAAGTATAAATCCTTTATATATTGAGGGTGTTGAAGCATTTATTTTTCATTTCGATCATGTAACCTAAAATTTGTTTCAGAATGTACAATTAAGTGTCCATATAAAAAATGTGATCTGAGGAGATATGAAACATTTGAAAATATTGGTGGTGATATTTTTTATTTTGGTTTTCAGAATGTTTATGTTTTTTTGGTATCAATATTGTTTACGTAGTTACAGAGATGATGCTGATAATTTGGTCACAAATCTATCATAGTTTCAAACATTAGTACCTGTGGTTTTTGGTCCATCATCTCCATAAATAGAAACTCAAAATTATATTGATTTATAAATTGATATAAAAATGTTTTGATTTTATAATTTGATAAATTCTATTGAATATTCCTTATATCCTGGTTTCAAGATGATAAAATTTGAAGTAGATACAAAATTTATGACTATTAAATTAGGTGATGGAATGTCAAATAGATATTTTAATCATATATTTTCTTTAGATAAGTCAATATTACATGAAATACATGTTTTTTCAACAAATATCTATGAGTGAAAAAGACTGGTTCAAAATTTATGTCTTAGTTATCAGAAAATTCATGCATTTTCAAATGAGTGCATCATATATTATGGTAAAAATGGGTAGTTAGTTATTTTTTATAAAAGTTCATAGTCAAGGAATAAAAGTCTCAAAAAGGGATGTATGTATTGTTTCCCATTATATATTTTAGGTATTTCTCCTTTACACTAATATTGTAGTGTTTATTTATGTCTTAGAAGATAGTGTGATTGGCATCATGGATCAAATACAATATTTCAATCTGTAAAATATTAAGTAATCATTATGATGGTGATTCATGGAAAAAATTTGACCATGTAAATCCTTATATTTCTTTAGATGTACATAATGTTTTATTGGGTCTTTCTACGAATGGTTTCTATCCATTTGGTTCTTATAGTAGTCAATATTCTTATTATCCAGTCTTTATAGCTCTATACAACTTACATACTTGGATGTTGATGAATCATCCAAATATCTTTGTGAAATTATTAATTCCAGGACATCCATAAAATAATAGAGATGTTTATTTGAAGCCACTAATTTATGAGATTAATATATTATAGTGTAATGGTGTCAATACATATGATGTTATTGAAAAACCAAATTTTCTAATGAAATTTTAATTAATATGGACAATTAATGAATTTATAGTATATCATAACTTATCTAGATAGAGTAAGAATGTTCTAAAATCATGTATATACTTTATGAGTTAAAAAATCCTTCATTATCCTAACAGAGTGGAAAACATGTTTTTTAATTATTATTGAAGACTTATTACTATTGATCATCCATTTTAAGGTAACAAAAATAATTTTATAAATGGTATAATTGAAATAGATAGACCGCCGGTAATGATCCAAAGTGTTGATTTAAAATATTTTGTCTCTTCATTACCTCCCATTACTTATGGGTTAACTATAAACCAACAAAAAATATATGGATTTAGAAAATATCACTATTGGATAAAACATAACATTTTTAGGATATTCCATATTGGTTATATTTTTGGGAACATCACATGTTGGATGTCATGCATATTGAGAAGAATTATTTTGATAATATATTTTATATTGTTTTGGACACACTTAGTAAGACCAATGATAATGTTATGGAATTACTAGGTCTTTCCCAAATATATAGGTGACACAAACTTGAGTTGTTTGAAAAAGAATTTTTATAGAAGTTAATGAATCCAAAAGAGTCTTATACAGTTCCAAATGAAACCATTTATTATTTTTTCATCGGATTGTGGATTTGATGATACTAGATGGTTATGTTTTAAATTATTCTAGATGTGTCATAAATAGTTATGTTACTAGATGAAAAAGTCTTTATTTTTATGTCATATTGGAAATATTTCAAACTATTTGATTTAGAGGATTGTTAAATTATTATATTTGGGAAGCAATAATAGAAATATCATATTTTCATGACACATTTGTGCAGTGACAATAGAATATGATGCACTTAGTTGAAAACAAGTAGATTTTGTTTTAATATTATGTAATCTAGAAATTTTCTCCACAATTTTTTTTGATTCAATTGAAAATTTTATAATACATTTTCCGCATATAAAAAAATATGGAGGCCTAGTAATATTCTAATGGATTTAACCATATTAGATATTTATGTAGAAACTGATGGAAATGGAACATAGTAATGAATCAGTAAATGGTACAATTACATAATATTATTTGGAGGATTAATTTTTCTCTCCTACCATTATTCCCAATATTAATATCCTTAAAACGATATATGAATGGGACATAATGAGGGAAATTGTGATAATGTAATGAATATTAAATTACTAGTTAATAATTATTCTGAACATCAATTTGGTGGAGTTCATGAATGATGTCAATCAGATGATAATCATTACAGAGCTAATGTATACATTTTACTCAACAATGACGAAATGAAATGATTTGTACAATGATTTATAATATCACCTATTTTATATTTATTAAAAAATTAGAGTAATATTTTTTATACATATATTATATTATGATCACATCAAGAAACAGTTTCCACAATTTAAACCAACTGAACTTGAAGAATGCCGACTACATAATTTTTCGTATTAGTTTCAAAGTTTAGAAAACTACATTATATATTGTTTAACATATGAAATAGATTTAGTATTTTTTATATGATTATTATTTTTTCATATTTTTAGGTATAAAAACATGATGATAAAATTGAAAATCAATTGTGTGTATTGAGTAACCCACTATAAAAAATGAGTTAATCTTATAACATATATATGGTGAATGGTATTAGATTTCACACACATTCATATGGTGAAAAAATGAAAAGTGGAATTTTCATGAGAGGATATTGATATAGAGAATGTGAAGTTAAAATTTATGGATATCTGGATGAAATAATTTAATTGTTTTATCTAAGATTGAATTATGTAATGATGTTTAAATTCCATGAGTTTATACTGATAGAGTATTATGTGTTCATATGCACCATTTAATCAATGATAATAAATATAAAAGTATTATTATAGTAAATGAACAATTATTATTGGCTCATCAGGAACATAAAATTTATAATTCAAATTATTATGTTGCTTCAAGAGAGGTAATTTATTAGTGAAGCATTATAAAAATTAAATCCCGTGAAAATTGGTTTATGAAAAGTGAATATGGTACTGTTTATGTGAAAGGAATTGAAATTTTTCTGGAGACATCTCTAAATTCATCTTTTCAGTGAAGATACAAGAATAACGATGATGGCATCCCAATTTTTCATGGGTTGAGGGTTATGATGATATTGATGATGTAACAAATTAATTTAAATCATAAATAGATGTTGAAGTTGAAACTCATATGGAAATTGATGATATCGTGGAGGAAGATGAAGATTTTTATACAAGGATATACAAATATGAGGATGAATATTAATAATGACACAATTATATGTTGGTTATAGTCATAATTAATATATATATATAATACTCATTTCAATTATTTTCTGACTATATTCTTTTCATGTTTTAGATCACCAATGATATTTTTGATGAGATATTCCCAAGATTTAAAGAGGCTATGCTTCTTAGTGATGAATGTGATACTTCACCATATAACCATCTTGTTTTAGGCAGTTGATCTTCAATTCGATGGGGATGTGGTCTTGAGATATTGATGAATCCTGACCCTATTTCTGAGTGATATCCACATATTTATTTTGATCCATGCTTGCAGCGGTATGTTTAATTTATTATTTTAGTTAATTTTCAATCATTATAGTTAATTATTATTAATTATCATTAATTTTATTATCTACTAAATGTTTTATTATTTGTTCTATTTTCCCATAGTTTTTTTCATAGTGATTTCGAAAAGGGGAGTTCTATTCCATGGAATTATTTTTCTAGAGAATGGGTGACATGGGATATTATTCCCATTTTTGTTCATCACCATTTTTTTATCGTTGGATGGTATTTAAATAAATAATAGTTTTTTCTCAAATTTAATTACCTATAAACTCAAAATTATTAATTATTTATAGGGTTTATGGTATAAAATTGAAGATATAATGTGTACATACATCCAGGAGGCTTTAGAGGCTTGCATGCATGAGAGTTGTCGAAAAATATTATAATATTTGAGTAAGAGATCCATCAAGAATGATGGAGTCAACTTTTTTGGATCAATTTTTCTATAACCTTCTCCCTTATTACATCTACTCTACAGTTTGGGAAGGATTTTTCTCATAATAGAAAGAAGATTATTTTTTAGGGGATATAATTATTAGGTCAGTAGAACCTGGGGAGGCAGGAGGTCACACATAGAGTTGATAGTCATACATTTATTACTCGTCAATGAAATTTGGTTACTAATTTTATTTAATAATTTATATAATTTAAAATTTAAAATATTTATTTTATTATTCGTGTAGATATTTAAGGATCCCAATATTATGGAGTTCGATGTTTATAAGAGGATGTACACTAATCATGTCACTGGACATATTGCTGATGGTAAAAAATATTAGATTATGTTCATTAATTTTTTTTTGTTTTAAAATTAACTAAAAATAATATTTGAACTATTTTAATTTCAAATTTAGTTTTACAAATTCATATGAAACTTTTACTTCTCACACACATGTTGAGAGTTAGGCTGAGATTGTCAGTCAGACCACCAATGCATCAATATTTGATGATAAGGAATGGATGTAGCTGACTCAATATTCTTTTTTGAAAGTATGCGTTATTGGTATTAGTTATGTATTGGTGCCTGATAGATATTATCGTACTACTGTATGGTCATCTTCTAGCTTAAGGGGAGATCAAGGAGAGTCATCATTATCAGAGGAAGAATATATGGAGAAGCGGTGAGCGCATGATGAGCTTATAAGGACTCTATGAAGAGGGAAGGAAGAGTTTCATTGATAGTATAAAGTGGAGAAGTTTCAAGTATATGAGTAACAACAACAACAAAAAATGATGGAGAATATGCGACCCCTGGCACATGTTATAGGGATGGAGTTCCCTCCACCTCCTTTTCCAGATAACCCTCCCCCTCCTCAGTGATTTATTTTTTACCACATTTATTATTATAAATAATTGAATGAAAATTTTATTTTTAATATTGTTATTAATTCATAGGTATATAGTTTTATATATTTTGGTTTTTATATTATGTTTTTTTAATATTTAATATTTTACTTTTTTTAATGTTTTCTGGGACATTTTTTTCAGCAACATGGAATTATGGATTGGATCCTAACATAAATGAATATTTATAATGGGAATCCATAAAAAATTCCATATCACAAATAATTCATCTCCTAATAGTGACCACATAAGGGGTCCAATTTTTAAGCGTCATTGACATACCAACCCACTAGGGTCACTACACCTCTTATTCATAGGATCCAAGAAATCCTCATCATTGAAGAATATATTACTATAAATCCATATGAACTTCCATCATTGGAAAAATAATTATACATGTCATTATGACTTAGTATAATTAAACTATGTTCCTATATGAGAAAACTCCGTATGAGATGTTATGGAAACATTAAAAAAATGTGCCTTAGTATTTAGTGATAGAAATCACACTATCATGGATTTTATATCATATGAATTCTAGATACATGATATTATCCATGATATGTATCTTGACTCTACAGGATAAGAGTCAAAATAAAATCACAGGCCTCTTGTCAATGGGTGAAAATACTTAAATTCACAATATTCAAGAACCATGAACACCATCTGCATCGCTAAAAGTGAAAATGAAATGCACCTATGACATCAAAAATCAAAACCACAGTCTCAACCCAAGTAAACTAGAATTCAAACTGGAATAAGTGTTATTAACACACCAACCCAATATCCATCATAGGCTCGAACACATTCCTAAATATATAGTGTACCAAATCCACAAAAAACTATAAGATCAATGATTTGGAATGATATGAAACCATTTTATAAAATCATTATACCCTAGAAAAATAATTGGTGTCTAAACTTATGATCACCACTGTACCTCATACATGCCTACTCATACATTAGATGCTTTTGAATAATAGTGAGGAACTGTGGTTTTACTGTAAGGAGAATATACCCCCTATAATAGAGTGTGAAATAAATATAAAATTACCAAATACTATCCAAAATAATAAATAATTAGAAATAGGAATCAATATATGTAAATGAAAGTAAATAATAAATGAAATTACCTTACGTCTAAAATATTCATGACATACAAAAAATAGTACACCCATTGAAATAGATATATTACATACCAAAATTAAAAGAAAATAAAGATGTTGGATACTTGAAATCCTTGATTCATACTTCATCACAAGATCAATAGACACGTCCAAGAAAACATCCAGAATAAAACCCATGCCTCATCCTAAACCAGAACCTATGACCAATTGAGCATCTCCTCAGGTACCAAAGTATTACGGTGGCATGAGAAGGGTATGAATGCAATACTTAGTATGGAACCACTAATGTGGTCCTATACCAAACACTATATTCATATATATGTGCATGTTATATAATCGTCTTATATAAATAATTAAAAATAAACCACCATATATTATTGGATTCATGAACCCTATTGACAATACCTAATTTGACTTAATGCTGGGGTGTTTTTGACCACGTCTTGAAACCATTACAACCAATACCTCTTGAAGAACCCATAAGGTTAGTTCCATAGTATCATCACATAACTCCCATATGGGAGTATTATATTGTTATCATAGGCCTAATAAATTATAATAGAAATATCTATCCTAGTATACAAACTAGACATGCTTCAGTAGATAAAACCCCTAGAAAATTGCACACCAGAATCCCCCATTGAAAACCCCCACTAGGATAGATCAAGATGATCCACTGGTCATCTCGTATCCAAATACATAGCAAGCCGACTATATCAAATCTATAACATTGTGGATTCTATATCATGTATAACATACCTACCTCATTAGAGTTTTATCATTTGGGTTATAAGATCTATAAGCATTACAACCAACATCTGTTATTATAGTTCCTACAAATGAGGCATTATCCCTATATAAATTCCATCTAACCTCCTATATGGGAGTTTCCAAATCTAAACATCACGATTACCTAAGGTATATACCATATTAAGTATCAATAATAAAAATTTAAACATGGGTGTCCATATTTTTAACTCTTCAAGAAACCCATGGTCATACTCTCCTAAGAAAAACCCAACTCATCATATCCAGAAAAGGATTGAAACAATGATATGAATTCTATTGTGTCTCTCATGATAATCTCAACCCCATCCCACAAACACCTACTCACTAAGGTTACATGTCACAAGGTACTTACTCGGGTCCCTTGACAAAAGTATAACAGAGGCACCCTATCATGTGTCCTTGGTATTAGTCATAGTCATGGTTCATCACTAAAAAACATAGGACATATCATCACTCAACTTCTAATAGAACGAAGTATGGCCGAACCTGCTACACATGGACACATCCCAAGGGTACTAATCAATAGACTAACCACAACTAATGTCAATCCCTAAACTCACTCTCAGTCAGTTCATTCACCCATCCCAATCTTAGACATCTTACGTTATATACACCTTGGACCATGCATTGGTTATCTAATAACACTTAGTCCATAATCACCTATTAAGAGGCGAGGAAGAAACTAGTTATCTCAATGATCCCACCGGACTCTCACAAATTGGTCATTATATGTCACAACACCCCCACCTCAAGGGGTTATCAAGGTTTTTACACCGGGGATACAAAATCATAATTGGTCCAATATCACATATCAATGGTCTTGGAGATCTCATAGTATATCAAAAATCATAGCCTGGTAAATTGGTGTCTAAGGAGATAAGCTTGGGTCCATGGGTTTTCATGACCCGTAGAAAATATTCATTAAAATAAAACTTTTAATTTAATTAGAACATTTCATTTTATTTAAATTAACTAGGTAAATAACCCTTAGTGGAGAGCCTATGTAACCAAATACAACAAAAATAATAATAAATACCATATGGTGAGTATGTGATACTACCTATGTCACACCCCGACCATTTTAAATTATTTTATTTTATAATTTCTAGGTTTTGGTTAGCCCCGCAAGGGATCAGTTTTAGCATTGGTCAAACTTTTTGACGTTTAATGTTTTTGGTGGGTTTTGGACCGGTGTGTGGAAACCAAACAGTCAGCGGTAGCCGCGCGGTCGATCCATGTTTTCCCGTGTAGTTTTCTAGTGATTAAAAAGTTTTACTATTTTTATTCATTTTATTATTGTTATTATTATTATTATTATTATTATTAATTTTTTATTATTAATTAGTTTTATTTAAAAGAAATATATATATATATATAAAGAGATAGGGGAAACCCTAGGGGGGTGCTGCGCCCCCCCCCCTATTTTCCCGTGCAGTGCGCTGCACACCCGCAGCGTCGCCGCCGCTCCCGCAGACGCCCTCCCAGCCTGCTCCCCGATGTCGCACTGACGCCGCTCATGCATACACCCTCCCGACCTACTCCCTCTGTCGCGCGACGCTGCCCTACACCACTACCTTCTCGCTGGATCCTGGCCAGCCGACTCCGGTTCCCGCCTGCAGCATCACCCCACCGCGCCTCCCTCTCAGCCGGTGCCACTCCGCTGCCCTCCCGCCAGATTCGGTCACCAGCCGCCTCCCGGCCCACTCCCGCCACTATCTCGATCTGTTTCCCGCAAGCAATAGAGCCTCCCGTCGGATCTCGGTCGCCGGCCGCCGCCCCGCTGCGCCGGCCATAGCCCCTGCTGGTGTCGTGCCGCCCATGCCGGCACCGCGCCGCCCCTTCCGGCGTCATCCTGAACTTTTCGCGCCCTGTCGGTGTCGTCTCGGCTTGCGCGCTCCCTATCGGTGCCATTCCGGCCAGCACGCGGCCTGCTGGCATTGTTCCGGCTTTCCCCGTGCTATGCCGGCATTTTCTCGATGAGCGTGCACCCTGTCGGTGTCGTTCCAGCCGTTTCACATCCTACTGGTGTTGCTCCGGCCAGCCCGCACCTTGCTGATGATGTCACGGCCTTCTTGCACCCCTCTCCGACATCTTTGTTGGATGTTCCCCCTTCCATGTAACTCGTCCGGTTGAGCGCTTCTCCGCACCGAGGTGAGGGTTATGCTGTTTAATTGTTTCGGTTATTTTGTTTATTTTTTTATTTATTTTTTTATCATTTTTATTTGTTTTGGGTCGTTTCGATTCACCTACACCGATGTTGAGGTGGGTTTTTGGTGCTGTTTACTCATTTGGATTGTTTTGAGTTTATGCTTCTGCGTTTTTAGTTGTTTTGCAATTGTTGCAGTGAGTTGGGGAGAAAAAATCCACGATACCACCGTCAGCAGGTTGCACGCACTTGTGCGCTGGTGCGAGGCGCGTTGTGTGGTCATGTCTGAGCTACGTTTCGAGGTTGGTTCCCATTGCACTGCTTTTTAAAATTTAAGTTAAATTATTTGTTGCTGTGTGTTCACACTAATTATTCAAATTAAATATTTTATTAATTTTAATAAATGTGATATAATATAAGATAATTAATTTTTAATATAAGGAAAATAAATTTTTAAAAGATTATTTGGTGTAGAAAAGAGCCGTTTATTTTATACACGACACTTGAATCATTTTCTTGATGAGTGGACACCCAATATTGAATGAATGACCGTTTTTCCATTAAACATAATTTAAGGAATTTGAAATGTAGTTTTGGTTTTAATGATAAATGATTTCTTCTCAAGCATGAACAAGCATTTTGGTTCTTTTTAGAGTAGTGATTGTGAAATATATTTAATTCCTATTTGGCACTTTATGGAAAGCAATGAAAATGTTTTTATAAAAACCCTCCTAGGACAAATATCCTACGTTGGATGCAATTGATTGTTTGGGAGGCCGCACTTAGAGGCTCCTGGGTACTTGAGTTATTTAAAGGCAAGAGGTTGTTCTATGGAGTGGCTCGAGATGATGCCTATTGTGATATATATATATATATATATGATTGAATGCTCTGTTGGCATCGGTTGTATCATCCCCCTTTCCAAACACTTTATACATGGGAATCTGGCATATTGAGAGAATATTCTAAGAATGATTGCGGCACGGGTAGGTTATGGTACTGACCAGTGTCCCATAGTAGGTGGATATATTGGGTTTATTACTATGGGATTTGCCCTCGACTTTCCTGAGAGAGGATGGTCAAGCGTATTGTGCCTTATGATTTCATTGTGACATGTCAACGAAGATGATTTCTCATGTATTAGTGTCTTCTGGTTTATTATCGATATCCTAGGTTCACCCATGTCTGTTGGCTTTCAGTTACTTGTTGTGATGAATATTGTACTTGTATATATTTTCATCACATTTCCCTTACTGTGTAACTACTATAGCATTTTCATGTGTGGTGTTTTTACTAGAATGTGATGTGTGGTTTTAATGTGGTTTATGAAAACTGTTTTCAAAGAAAGGTGTTTTTTACTTTTTCTACAATTGAAAATTTAAACATCACTTCCCCTTTGGAAAATGCTAATCTCTCACTAGAAGAATGAATTGGGGTTTGAGAAATGAATATGGGAAATGACTCGTACATTGTTCTTGAGTATCAAGTAGAAAAAAATACTTTTCTAAATTGTAGTTCAAACATGAAATGTTGTTTCTTTTATTTTAAAGGTAGTGCATTGGAAATAGATATCGGGCTGGCCTACTGAGTATTAATATTCACGCATATAGTGTTTTCTTGTTTTTAGTTCTATTGAAGGTTCCGGCTTTAGATGTTCGCCTTGAGCGATGTTGGCTGTGGTATTGGTGAGTGACCCACAAGGTCATGTGGAGTTTTGGTTATGGTCAGGTTAGTAGCGTTTTTGGTTGTTATTTATTTATTTTCTTTTGTTCTTTTTAATTTTCTGCTTATTAGTTTATTTTCTCTTGGACCAAATTGTTCCCACCTGTTAAATTTTGATGCCCCACACTAGTTTTCAGCCCGTGGGGATGGGGAACGCCCCTCGGGCCATGTCGCGGGCCGGCTCGGGTGACCGGTTTAGGGTCGACCCAGGTCCGTTCGTGACAAAATAGTATCAATGGGAGGTTCTTTGTTATTTGGGATGTTTGGTAGATGGGGATTAGGATTGTCGGGATTCAGGAGGTAAGTGTGGGAAGAGAGTCGCGAACTCTTTATCGCACTCATTCTTGAGTTACCAGGGTTGTCCGGGATTTGAGTCTTCTTCTTTTGTTTTTGATTGAGGAATGACAATGGAGGTGATCCAGTGCCACGTTTTGACCTCACATGGAGCAGTGAACCATGTGGAGTCCGAGTGCACGATTTAAGTTCCACCTAGTTGTTGTTGCTTACTTGGGCATGGATCACTACCATGTCACCAGGTTAAGTGTGACTGCTAGTTCCTCATTATTGTGCTTCATTGTGGGTTGTGATTTGTTTGGATCTAGTTGGTGTAAGTGTGCTTTTGGAGATGATCATGGATTTTGAAATAAAAGTGTTTTCTCTAAAATGTTTTTAAATTGGTAAAGTGGGTTTTCAAATTGAAGGATTTTTGGATTAAAGGTTGGTGATTATTTGGAACCTGTAAAGAAGTGGCATGGTGTGACCCTGGTATTCTTTATGGGGAATCACATGTGTGTTGGTACGTACAGAAAGTGCATGGGGCACTTGTTCGTGGATTATGTGGATTGAAATCATGGACACGCATGTGATGATTAATAGGATTCTATGAGTGAGTTTTTGAAATATAAATGTATTGGAAATTAGTTTTCCTCTCACAAATGAATTTCTTGACTAGTAAAAACAAATGGATTTTTATTTTGGAAAATGGACTTGGGATAAGGCAGTTTTGAAATTTCTAATGATAATTTTGAATTTGAAAGAAAGAAAAAAATGGTTCCGGAAATTGTTTTTTGTTTTAGAATGTGGGTTTTGTTTTGTGAAATGTGAGATTTGTGTCTGGAAAGTAGTCATTGAATAAGGTGATTTTGAAATTGAAATGAAGTTTCAATTTTCGAAAAGCGGATTTCTAAATCATGTTTGTGGTGTTTGTCGTGCGATCCAGTTGTTTGTCACGCGATTTCCCTTTTGGTTATGATTTGATTGGATGTTTATTTTTTTCTCTATGTTTATGTGTTGTTCAAAATGTGCTGCCCAGAAAAGTCTCCAAAAGTTGTTAATGAGTCATGCCCAATTCTGGTTTCTATCGAATATTCCCTATTTATCGAGATGTTTGAGGTCTGTTAGAGGTCGTTGTGTGGTCTGTGGAGTTAGAGAGTGTCTTCGGGTTGTTGGGAACTCTTGAGGTATGCGAGCTTGCACTGTCTCGGGTTTACTGAGGGTCCAGTTTTTGAAAAAGGAATGTTTGATATCTCATCATGGTTGGAGTTGGGTTGACGTGGTAGGTGTTGAAGTCTGTATTCATCCAATTGATCATATCCCAGGATGTGAAGGCCTGCGTCCGCCAATTCAAGGAGTTGGAATCTGAAGCGCAAGTGCTTGGAAAATTCGTTTCCTCTCGTCATTTGTAAGGGTTCCCCATTTGTCAAGTAGGGTGTATGAGAGGAACCTGGCTATGAGAAGTAATATTTGTTGGTTCTGACATTCAATTCTTCGGAATGCTTTCTGATGTACCATCAGTATGGTTGATTCAATCATTTCAAGTTGTCTTGTCGCATTCCTTCAAAGTCTTGCCATCGTTGTGGGCGTTCTGGTAAATGGGGGGGGGTTCTATGGGAAGCTTTCTACAAGGAATGATTTTTTATCAGGGATGTATGTGCCTGACTTTGAGGTAGGAAATGCTTCATCCATCAGAGCCCCAGCCATAGGTCTCGGGGTGAAGCTCGCGTACAGTCAGGAGTTTCCAGGGGTGTGAAGCATCGGCCCAGGTTGTGTGATCCATGATGGAATTGAAACATTTTAAAAATATTCTTTTTCTTGTTCCTCTACCGCTAAAGTTGTGTCGTTATTGTAAGATCACAGTTTCAGTGGAAGAATGCGATGGACTTGTTCAATTAAAATCTAACCGATATTGTTTGTATGAATAGGGTCTTTTAAATCGTTCATTTTTCTTGAAACGCCTTTTAACCATGTATGGGTTGATCTTGGTTTAGTTATGATCGTTTGGAGATGTTTGGTTCTTGTGGAACTAAGAAGCGGTGTTTCTGACATTCTGTTTGGGTTAAGTCCTTCTTTTGAGTTTCTTTAGTGTTGGAAGATTTTGGCCTGGGTCGAGATTTCCAAATTTCAAGGGAGGTGTTCCCTTTCTCATGATATGGAATTGGTTTGGATTGGTTGGGAGTTTCCACATTGGCCCCCTTCATGGGGCGGTGTATTTGGGTTTAAATTTCTGTACTAGTTAAATCCTTCTGGTGGGGAGAACCCTCTCATGTTCTTCCATTCATTTGAGTTGTGGTTTCATCCAGGTTGGCTGGGTGTGACTTGTGGAGTGAATAGTAACCTCGCAGTTCTGGTTTTGTCTCTCGGTTTTGTTCGAGCACGGACTCGAGTTTTGATAGTTCTTTTTCTTGGTGACTTTCTAGGGGAAGAAAGTGTCTATGGTGGGAAGAATTGTCACACACTGACCCTTTTAAATTATTTTATTTTATAATTTCCTTCTTTTGGTTAGCCCCACTAGCGAGCGGGTTTAGAGTTAGTCAAAATTTTTGACGTTTAATGTTTTTGGTGCGTTTTGGACCACTGCGCGGACAACGAACAATCAGCGGTAGCCGCGCGGTCGGTCCAAGTTTTCCCGTGCAGTTGTCTAGTGATTTAAAATTTTTATTATTTTTATTCATTTTATTATTGTTGTTATTGTTATTAATATTATTATTAATTTTTTATTATTAATTTTTTTTAATTAAAAGAAATATATATATATATAAAGACATAGAGGAAACCCTAGGGGGTGCTGCGCCACCCCCCCCCCCCCCCTCTTCCCTTGCGGTGTGCTGCAAACCCGCTGCGCCGCCACCGCTCCCGTAGACACCCTCCCGGCCTGCTCCCCGACGCTGCACTGCTACCGCTCCCAGAGAATCCCTCCCGGCCTGATCCCTTCGTCTCATGACGCTGCACTGCGCCACTGCCCTCCCGCCGGATCCCGACCAGCAGCCTCCGGTTCCTGCCTGCAGCAGCGCCCCACCGCACCTCCCTCTTAGCCAGTGCCTCTCCGCTTCCCTCCCTCCAGATCCCGTCGCCAGCCGCCTCCCGGCCCGCTCCCGCCGTTGTCCCGCTCCGTTTCCGGCCAGTCACCATGGATCCCGCCAGATCTTTGTCACCGGCCGCCGCCCTGCTACGCCGACCACCACCCCGCCGCACCGGCCGTTGCCCCTGCCTGTGCCATGCCCCCCCTACTGGAACAACGCCGCCCCTACCGGCGTCCTCCAGGACTTTCCGTGCACTTCAGACGTTTTCTTGGCTGCCGTGCACCCTGTCGGTGTCATTCCGACTAGTGCGTGGCTTGCCGGCTTTGTTCTAGCTTTCCTCGCGCCCTACCGGCATCGTCCCGGTGAGAGCCCATCCTGTCGGTGTCATCCTGGCAGTCGCACGACCTACCAGTGTCATTCCGGCTAGCCCGAACCTTGTCGGCGTCGTCCCGACCTTCTCACCCCCCTCGACGGCGTCTTTGCTGGTCGTTCCCCCTTCTGCATAACTCATTCGGTTGAGCGCTCCTCCGAGGGTTACACTGTTTAATTATTTCAGTTATTTTATTTGTTTATTTATTTATTATTTATCATTTTTTTGTTTCGGGTCGTTTCGATTCGCCTGCAGCGATGTCGAGGTGGGTTTTTGCGCTGTTTACTCGTTTGGACTATTTTGAGTCCATGCATCCGCGTTTTTAGTTGTTTTTCAATTGTTGCAGCGGGTTGGTGAGAAAAATCCATGATACCATGGTCATCAGGTTGCGCGCACTTGTGCACTGGTGCGAGGTGCATCGCGTGGTCATGTACGAGCTGCGTTTTGAGGTAGGTTCCCATTGCACTACTTTTTAAAATTTGAGTTACATTACTTCTTGCTATTTTTTCACACTAACTGTTCAAATTAAATATTTTATTTATTTTAATAAATGTGAGATAATATAAGATAATTAATTTTTAATATAAGAGAAATAAATTTTTAAATGATTATTTGGTGTAGAAAAGAGCCTTTTATTTTATACAGGACACTTGAAACGTTTTCTTGACGAGCGGTCACCCAGTATTGAAAAAATTATCGTTTGGCCTTTAAACATAATTCACAGAATTTCAAATATAGTTATGTTTTTAATGATAAATGATTTCTTCTCAAGGATGAACAAGCGTTTTGGTTCTTTTTGAAGTAGTGACTATGAAATATATTTAATGCCCGTTTGGAACTTTTTGGAAAGCAATGAAAATGTTTTGATAAAAACCTCCTAGGAAAACTCCCCTGTCTTGGTTGCAATTGATTTTTTGGGAGGCCGCGCTTAGAGGCTCCCGGGTACTTGAGTAATTTAAAGGAAATAGGTTGTTCCATGGAGGGGCTCAAGATGATTCTTATTGTGCTTTATATATATATATATATATATATATGATTGGATGCTCAGTTGGCATTGGTTGGATCACCCCCTTTCAAAACACATGAGACTTGGGAATCTGGCATATTGAGAGAATATTCTAAGAATGATTGCTGCACTGCTAGGTTATGGTACTAACCAGTGGCCCATAATAGGTGGATATATTGGGTTTATTGCTTTTGGATTTTCCCTCGACCTGCCTGAGAGAGGATGGTCGAGCGTATTGTGCATTTTGATTTCACCGTGACATGTCAACGAAGATTATTTCTCATGTATTGGTGTCTTATGGATTATTTTCGATCTCCTAGGATCACCCATGTCTGTTGGATTTCAGTTACTTGCGGTGATGAATATAGTACTTGTAAAAATTTTATTCACATTACACTTACTGTGTAACTACTGTAGCGTTTTCATGTGTAGTGTATTTATTAGAATGTGATGTGTGGTTTTAAAGTGGTTTATGAAAACTGTTTTAAAAGAAAGGTGTTTTATACTTTCTATGAAATTGAAAATGTAAACATCACTTCCCCTTTGAAAAATGTTACTGTCTCACTAGAAGAATGACTTGGGTTTTGAGAAGGTAATAGGGTCAATGACTCATACTTTGTTTTTGAGTAACAAGTAGAAAACCGTACTTTTATAAATTGTAGTTCAAACTTGAAATGTTGTTTCTTTTATTTTAAAGGTAGTGCAATGGGAATAGATATCGTGCTGGCCTACTGAGTTTTAATACTCACACCTATAGTTTTTTCTTGTTTTTAGTTCTATTCTAGGTTCTAGCTTTAGTTTTTCACCTTGAGCGACGTTGGTTGTGGTATTGGAGAGTGACCCACGGGGTCACGTGGAGTTTTGGTCATGGTCAGGTTAGTAGCGTTGTTGGTTGTTCTGTATTTATTTTCTTTTGTTCTTTTTAATTTTCCACTGCTTAGTTTATTTTCTTTTGGGCCAAATCGTTCCCACCTATTAAATTTTTTATGCCTGAAACTAGTTTCCCGCCCATGGGGATTGGGAACGCCACTCGGGACATGTCACGGGCCGGCTCGGGTGATCAGTTCAGGGTCGACCCGGGTTGGTTCGTGACAACCTACCATTATTTGATGATTTCAGATTCTTTTCTTAGGACTGACAATATCTTCTATGGTCCATGCAATCCCATCTAGCCTCAACGTCAATCAACTGTTCCTATCTAAATGACTTGTTCCACTAGTTCTAATATATAAACCAATGATTCATTAATTATTATATTTAAAATTAATTCATTAGTTAGTTAAATTTTATCACTGTATAATGGACTATAACTCACTAGACATCCAAAAATCATTATTTATTTGAGAACCGTGGTGTGGGCCACCCCAAATGCACCCCAGACCCAATTTGAGTGATGTAACCTCCATACACCTCCATTTTCCAAGTTATTTTTTAATTATAATGAAATTCCAATGAAGAATCCATGATTAAATGTACCTTGGTTGAAATGACAAACCACAACTTGAATATGTCACCTCAAGATGTCCTTTTCACAAGCTATATGGAATCCACATTATTCTCATCCAATCCCCCCATGATTCAGTGGAATTGGAACCAAAAATATAATCCAAGGAAACTAAAAAATCAAAATGATTGAGGGATAAAAATAATTGAGTCCAAGAATGATAAATACTTACCTTGAATCACTAGAAAACACCCAAAGAAACCCCAAATAAAAAGGGGAAGTTATAGAGGATACGGGGGAGATACCCCTTGTCTATGAAGATCAAATTATAAGTTATGTAGGGTTACCATTTTATGAAATTGGTTTGTAAAAGTCATTTTTTTCTCTAATGATTTTCTTGGTTTGGACACAAAATTTTAATGACTGTATGCCATATATGTCGACTATTCGACTATATCACCATCTACCTTACATGGTTTACCAAACTACGTGCCAACCATATAGATGGATCTATAACCCCTCTATAATATTTTATATAGTTTTCTTGAAAACATAAACAAACCATGATGTAATCCTTATATATAAACGAAACCAGCCATTTTTCTCTAAGACCCTCATGGTTTCTTCTAAACAATGGGATAAATTTTCCCAACAAATACATGATATAAGAAATGAACTAAAAATATCTTAATCCTCTAGGTGTTTCATAATTTCCTCTAAATCGTGTGCCTGGGAATGAAATTACCAGAACATCTAAAACATAACCTAGATACTTTGAAGATCACATAAGAACCCAAAAATCTATTCAAAACTCATTCTATTTATAAAAATATAACTTTTAGAATTACAATAATTATAAATTTTTTTAAATCTCCGATCAAAATTTTACCTATCAAGTAATTGAAAATTCAAATTCCTTATGGAATTTTCTAGTTTTATTGAAAAATAGATCTTACATGTTGGAAATTAGAAATTTAATGGATGTAATGATTTTCATATAAATCAAAATATCTTATGTAGTGGGAGTTGTAAGAAAATTTATGTTGAATCATGGAAAGTTATACTACGGTGATTTCAAATGGATCCTCAAGTATTTAAAAGGAGAAAAAGACAAAAAAATTTGTTATGGGATGGATGATCCATTACATATATTATTGGGTTCTTTTTTTCAAAATATTTAGACACGTAAATGAGTAAATCAAGTTTTTTATTTATATATGGTTGAATAATAATCAACAAGATGTCAAAAATTCAGAGTCTTTTTATTGTAATTATAAAAATATATGAGTATATAGATTTAATGAAATATAGTAATGAAATAGTTTTTTTAATGAGGTTACAGAAGAATATTGAAGGTGTTAGTATGTGGAATTTATTTCTTATGATATCCAAAGTTTAAGACAATTGTGTAAAAAAAAGATGTTATATATAAGGACTAATACAATCAACTGAAAGTATAATTTAATTCAAATATTCTATAGGATAAGGATTTGTAGCTATGAAAGATTTTGGTCAACCAAACTGTGTAAGGCATGTTCACTAAGATGATAGTTTAAGAAATCATGATGTGACACCGCGACTTAGTAGGACTAGGGTGGATAAAGGGAAGGTGAAGAAATAGTGAACATAAGGAAGTTTTCCAAGGTATATAGAGTTACCAAGGTTCTCTTAAGTAATTACTCAATTGAGAGATTATTGGGAGCTGAATTTTGTTTTAGGTTACTA
Organism: Viscum album; assembly: GCA_963277665.1. Taxonomy (NCBI): domain Eukaryota; kingdom Viridiplantae; phylum Streptophyta; class Magnoliopsida; order Santalales; family Viscaceae; genus Viscum; species Viscum album. Next base: position 61,144,741 of record OY728158.1, read on the forward strand.
GAATTTATGTCATTGGAATTTCATTTAAAATAAATTTGTTATGTAAGGGGCTTGGATTGACCTATGGATAATGATAGCTCATAATATCTGTGGGAAGTCGGGTCATTGATTGTATGCATCTTCTGATGATGTTATGATGGAGTTCTATAGGACTAAAATTTTATCATAATTTAATGGTCACTGGGTCGATATCTAAGTTAAAGTAGTCAGGCTATGTAGTCCATATTTCAAGGGACAAATATTACGGAAATTTTCAGATGAAACATAGTATATAATTGGGTGGGACATTCAAAGAAAAGTATTATTGAATAATATTAATATTGTCTTTTATATATTACTTTTACCAAGAAATCTTGTTTGCAATCTGTTATATATTTTAATTATAGTAAATTAAGAAATAATTTTTCTCATATGCTTATAAGAATCATCACCCAAAACAAATTAATATCTTATTTTAGTTACTTCTTTATATTTATATTGAATGTATTTAGGTTTCCTTGATGGTATGAGAGTTATATTGTTTGGTCAAAGAAGAAATTTGTGTGGTGAGTATGGTGTAACATCTACTTACATCCTATAATATCTGTAAAAGGGAGATGTTTCGAATGTCCAGTTTTCCACTGCGTAGATCTAAATGAGAACTTCGAGTTAATCGTTGATTAAAATTTCAGTGGTTCATCATAAGTATGGATAATTATATTCTCAACAACCCTAAGCTAATTTTTCTCCATATGATTATAATATAGGCATCCCCAATATTATTTTTAATCCCTTATTCTATAATATGTTATCAAGAATCCTCAACATATAACTCACATTAGAGGGTCATTTATGGAGGATGTGGGGGAAGAGTTGGATATTCATATTGAAACAATCTCTACATGTTAACAAAGATAGACCAAACTAATTATATAATCATATTCTACATCATATCATCCATCTATCCTACTTTTTTGTTCCGAATAGTCTATTTTACTCTTATAAAATTCTTTCTATCAATGATGTACTAGGATGACATATTTTGTTTTAATACAAACACCCACCATGTATCCTCAATCATAACTTATGTGTTCTTCATTTAACAAGATTGATTCCAAAATATCCTTCCTATACCCAAGTATAAATTTCTTATATGTTCCCTACTCCTTAAGGAAGTATTGAAAATAATACATTTAATAATAATGATATAAAATAAAAAGGGATTAGAAATAAAATAAATTTTTTATGACAATTTTTCATCTATAAACTCTTTATTTCTATAATATATTTCCCCCTTTTCATCATACAATCATTTTTCCATTTTTCATGTTATCTAGAGGGGATGTCAGGGTATCCTTTTTGAATCTAAAAGACCCATCTGTCATTTTTTCAAACTTATTAACCATCATTTATTCTTCAAGTTACATATAACCTCTATAAGATAATGTACGAGGGTATACAATCTTTACTATATATATTAATGAAATCTAATATGTTATTATTAAATAAATCATTAATATTAATTTTTAGTGATTATAGAAAAAGTAGTTAACATTAAAATTTCCAACAATGATTCCTTTGTCTACTGTCAAAAAAATTGTTCTATGTATCAGTTATAAAATTTGAATTCACTTTAATGTTTTGATTTAGGCATCCCAATGTATAACAATTCAGAAAATATTTTTTGACATGCTGTATAGACAAGATATAATGGAAGTATAGAGGATTCATGCCATCTAGAAGTTATGTTTTGGATCCTATGTTATTTTTAAAGATTCATTATATTTATTTTAAGAGTTATCATAAGTTGGTGATAATAGTAGAGACCCCTACTAGCTTCATAAGTGTCCAAGGAAAATGTTGTCTCTCCTAAAAATGTTGAAGGACAATGGAACCGATTAGCTGACAATACCCCAATATGAGGTGGATATGGGACCACTTTTATATATTGGAATGATATTAATGATATAATTGGATGATTTTTCAAAAAGGATTATAGTATTATAAATTTTGATAAATGAATTTGTGTAATAGTGTTCTCCCATGGATGTAGGACTCATTGTTTGAACCATGAAAATCCTTATGGTTATTTATTATATGTTTTAATTTATCTTGAATATTCATTTCCATGAGTTAGGGTTTTGAATATATGAATAGTGTTGAATTAATTAAGTTATTTAATGTGTTGCATGACTTTATAAGTTCTGGTAAATCAAAATCTCATAGACCTTATAGTCTAGTATGTTTTTGGTGATTTGTTCTATGATATATGGTTTAGATGTTTAACTTCTGGTGATCAGTGTTACAAATCCCAAAATTTGGTACCACAACTAATGGTTCAACAATGATTGAAGATAAAGTCAACAGTATAATTTAGTAACATTTTTGTATGGACATTATTTTATTTAGTGGGATTCATTTTTTACAAGAAATTGTATTGTAAGAAGGAAATTTCTAGATAGATAAATTTGATGGGTGTTACAATAGATTATAATGGACAAATATTATAGAACATCTAATTTAGAAGAAATATTAAGTTACTTTCATGAGGGTCAAATTAGAGGCAATATAAAACATTTGAATAGGAAAGGTTGGAAAGAAAGAAACTATGATTTATTTATATGTCATTAGATTGAAACATTACTTTTAACATCTAAGAGATGAAGATCACAATTGGACCAATGAAGGATATGGTGAACATTTATGAGAAGAAAACAATTATAAAAATGTGTTCATAATTTAGTGTTTATTCAACATGTGAATAGAAGAAGTAATTTGAAATAATATTTATATAAATGACATTAATATATTTCAAATTTAGGTAGAAGCAATTAAAGTAAATTTCATCAAAGATGTGTGGGAATTTCTATTATTATCATCACTACTGGAGTCATTGAATATTATGATAATAATAACAAAGTGTTTTATGTTGTTAGAAATTTTATTCTCTTTGAAAACCTCAAACAAATAGAACTATAGATATAAATTATCACAAAACTGAATGTAGAAGGTATATAATAATAAATTTAATGGAAAGGTAAGAGGATATTAGTAGATATATCAAGTGAGATATGTATTGGTAAATTAAATAGGTCAATACCTACATGTTGGCATTATGAGAAGAAGGGGTAACCCAATAAATATTTTTGGGGATGATAGGGTAAATTATTGAAGGAAAACATATAAAAGTCCAAGTTATGAAAATTATATAGATGAAAGTAGTGTATGTTAATTGATTAGTGTCAATATTATATTGTAATCATTGATCATTAATTCTATGGATTCATTCTACTCTATAGTTGAGAAGGTATTCATGTAAAACTCTATATTTACATATTTCAATAATTATAACTTATTCAATGATGAATATGTCAAGATCATGGGGAAGGGTGATGTTAAATTCCAGATGTTAAACATAAGTTAGTTGAACTTACATGGAGTTCAAAACATACTAGGTTTATAGAAGAACCTTATTTTTTCATGTCAATTAGATGATGCAAGACATAGAACTATATTTAGAAATGGAGTATGGAAAATTAATCAAGGTTCCATGGTCATTTTTATTTGTGTAAAAGAAGAGAGATTTCATATGATGGGATTTTTATAAGGGCCAAAAATTAGAAGAATGAAAACTTTTAAAATTTTGGTTTTTTACAACAATCATCATGAGAACCTCAATGAGAATAAAATGTGTGCTCAAGTGGAAAAGGGTATACTAAAGCTCAATAACATATATTTTTAATGTTATGAAAGAAGGATACATAAAAATAAGGAAATGGAGTTAATCAATTTTAATAGAGGGACTCTACATTCTAAGAATTTAGAGCTTTTGAACATAACTTTTTAGTGGCCTATCACAAACCAACTTGGACTATCCACTAATAGAACACTAGATCGAGTCATAGAATTTCATGAAGGACATTACTGATCCCCATGGGATGGTGAACATCAAATGGGAATGAAAAAGAATTAAATGGGAATGATTTCACCTGAAAAAAATTTACAATAATAGATAAACAATGGAGAGAAAATATAAAAAATGAATAATATGATATATCCAATAATAAATGAAACAATAAAAGAATAATAATAGAAAAGAATACTCATACAACTAATGATAGATAAAAAGATACAACAAGCTTCCTACACCTGGTGTGTAACTTTGGAAATTACACCTGAACCACCTCCATAACTAAAACCCAAATACATAGTAATATACACTATCTACTAGATAAACATTTAAGATATATAGTCATGCGAGAAAATCCTAGTAGGATTCAACTCTCAAACCCAAATTATACTATTTGAAAATAAAATATTTTCATAAAAGTTTATAAATAAGGATATTAAAATTGGGTTTATAGATTCTCCTATTTAAAACAAGTATAAAAAAATACCCTTGGACACACCCCATTTTTAAAAAATAAAGCTTCATTTAGAATAAAACAATAACTTATATTATTTTAACAAAATCAAGCATAAATTACAGTTTGAACAATTTTAGGGAAAATTATTATGGAAAATATAATATAACTTTATAAATTGATTTAGAAAATATACATATATTATTGTCCTAGAATCCAAGGTGTTAAAGGGAAATGAGTTATAATATAGATATCATGGTCATAAATGATGAAAATTATATGCACTGGAAAACAACTACTCATAAATTAACCCTTGCCCAAACACGTAGTTCAATACATCATGGCCTAATTGAGTGGTAACATCCCATAGGATGACCTAAGTCCATGAAGTTCTACTATCCATAGAATATTTCTAATATAGTGCACATGTGTAACTAAGACTCCCACCTTGAAACCAAGGTTTTCCCCTGACATATGAAATGTGAGGTGATCATTTCAATGTTTAAGAATACCATACAATAATATCAAATAATAACCATTTATTGGTTTATCTCGCTCTCACCTCTGAACACCCACATTGGAATAATGAATTTATCCATTCATAATAATATGAGGTGAATTCCCTTAATGGGGACATTTATCACCAACATTCAAGATTACATAATTTATATGAAACATAATGGACAAAGTCCTATGAGTTTTTATTTTCTAAGAAAACATTAAAAAAATTGGTCCTTTGAAGAATTCATTAAGGTTAAATCCATGAAAATAGATTTGTAAGAATAAATAGAATTAATCATTTAAATACATAAATAAATAAGACTTTTCAATGATTTTTTTTGAAAATTTCCAATATACATGATCATTAGAAATCAATATATTTCCCATAATTTTTGAAATTAACAACATAAATAGTTTCAAGAAAATTTTCCAATATCGAACTGAATATTACCAATTCCCAAATTAAGGCTTCTTATTTTAATTTTTTTATATAAAATCATAAGATAAAACCCCATTTCCCACTTTTATAAAAAGATCATGAAAATATTGTTCATTTATATAGCTACTAGATATAAGTTTGAAACATTATAATACATTGAAAATCATTTATAAAAGTACAAGAAATCAGAGATTCAATTTTTAATAGAGATGAATGGTATACCTAAATAAAAACACTTGTAATTATGACTACTGAAATGTATACATAAGAAAGAGAGAAGCAAAAAAAGGAAAGACTAAAACCCCTTAGACCAAAAATCCCGATCAAAATATATAAAACAATAATTTTTTAGAATAAAATAAATAATAGGAATCACATACCATAATGATTACTGAAGAGAGAACCGGGAGGAACAAAAATCTTGAAAAAAATATAAATTCCTTTAAAAAACTATAATAAAAACAATTTTATACCTCGATACAATGAATTCCCAGGGGAGAAATAGCCAATTGTGACATGAAATTGGAGAAAAATAGGATTCACAATTAGAACATAGCAATACATAATAAAAAAAGATCATGGATTTGATCAATACATTGATTGATTAAGGATATGCTTTAGGTGATCCAAAATCATCCAAAGAGATCCCACAAAATTTTATGAGTTGAGACATGGTGATTGGAGAAGAAAAAAGAATAAAAATGGAGTTTTTAGGGTAAAATTATGACAATATCCTTACAAAACTCACATTCAGGAATGCTACTGGATGGACAGTGGCTACTGAACAAGTATTACAGCAACTGCTAAGCCCACTAACTAGTCAGTGTCCATAATAGATGTGATGTAGCCACTACCAAGCCCAAAGGATGGCCTATGGCTGCCACTGTCTAGTCGGCAGAACACCTACACCTCTATTATATATATTTTTAGGCCTATCTTTTCTCTAAACATCCAGGATAGTTTTTGAACCCTCAATAAACTATAAAAAAAATAGGAAAAACAAGGTATAAGGGAAAAAATAAATATATTTTTCCAAGGTTAGGATGTGGTATGTCCTGCACTATTCTATTGTCATAATGGGTCATTTTTATTTGTGAATTTGATCAATGATTCAATAAGAAATTTATGGGTATACTTCATTATGTGAACATATATGTTTTTAGATTGTCTGTTTGATGAAGTGACAAGATGGGAAAAGTGACCAGAATTATTTTGAAATTCTTATGATCTAATAATTGCAGTCGATATTGTAGAAATGATTTCCAAAATTTCAGCCAGAAAAAATGAATTATGTTTGAAAAAAACTACAATTGTAACACTATAACCAAATGGTATTGAAGGGAATTTGAAATGTTCATTAACTAAAATGTCACGAACCATGATGCTATATTTTGTAATATATAAGTATATTTTGTTGGAAGTAGTCAATTAGATAGTGTACCTTGTTAATATAATTTCTTTTTTCACCACTAGGGAAGGATACAATAGATTAGTTATAGATTATGAAAATAGTGGATTTTACACTCCATAAATTTTCAAATTTTATCCTATGTCTTTACATATTCCATGGATCAATACATACTCAAAGATATGATTCAATCATTTTCCTTTATGGGATATGGTGATGACAACTTTTTTTCAATATATGGGATGAAAATAATGGAAATAATGTTATAAGTTGAAATTTTCTCTTTAATGAGAAGGTTATGTGGAATGACAAGAACCTAGATTAAATGGTAGTTGAGAATAAATAATAAAATCAAAAAATCTATGTTTATCTGAACATAAGTTTCCATAGGATAAAAGTTACAAAAATTTTAATGGAGACATTAAGTATGGAGGATTAAACTAGGACAAAATAAGATGTACTAAAGAGAGAAATATTGAAAAATCATGGGTCAAAGTCATTGAAGGTGATGTTCCAAAAGTTACAGTTCTAGAAAGAGTTAATTCCCTAGTGAATTACAAAGATCTACAATAATATGAAGACTCATACAAAGGTTCCTAAATTATTTTCATTACTTTATTCTAATTGATTGTGGAGAGGCTGAAATACCAAAAAAAATATACAGTCACAATAATTTTATAAATAGGGATTCAGTTATCAAGGGGAAATTGATTTATTGGATGGAAATGAAAAATAGGAGTGAAATGAATTGCAATAGGTGTAGAAACCATTGTTTAATGAGTGGGTCCTTACTTTGAAAGAATAATATGATGATTGGAAGGGTATAAATCAAGTCTATTTGTAAAATGTTTTTAGAAAAAATAACTACTGTATATCTTCAAAATTTTCTCATTGACAGTTAATCATACTACTATCCAAATTATATTTAGTTTGTTTTCTTATAAAATATTTATTCTATAATAATTGTATGTAAAAAAAATCACGTCCTAATGATTTAAAAATTTAAATCTATATTAATGGAATATATTGATTTGTTGAAAAATAGAATGGGGACTTTCTGTGTAATCTACATGGGAGTCATTACAAATTGATAGAAGCACCAAGGACATGGTACTGAAAGTTCTACACCATCATAGTTGAGAATATGTTTTTCTAGAGAAAATAAAATTACTATTTCTACCAAAATATTTTTATAGATGATAATTTTATTATCCTTCTCTAGTACGTGTTTTACTTTCTCAAAGAAGTTCCAAACATTAATCTGATTTAGGAGGTAAAGTGTGAGTCATCTAAAATATTTGAGATAATAAATCTTGGTGAGACTAAGAAAATCCTAGTAATATTTATTGAGAGACAATAAAATGTTAAATTTTCCTTTTTATCAAAAGTATTACACTTGGAAGGTTATTGAGAGATTCAAAATGATCAAATGTAAACAAGTTTAAACCCTATTGACCAGACACATCAAATTATTCAAATGTAAAATGATGAAAATAAAATATGAGGCCAATTGTATGGCGAAGTCTCTTTTTTCATTAGTTGTTGATATCATAATGTATTACAATTTATGTATTATGTTTTAAATTTCTTTTTTAGTGGGTGTAAATAGTTGTTTTATAAAAAATATTGGGAAAGATCACTGGGAAGATGTGGAGTGCATCATTTGGAATCTTAAAGGATTATAAGATATATCGTTGTGTCTCGAAATGGATAATCCATTGCAAGGTTATATGGATTAAGGCCATAATTAGGATATATTAATTTATAAGTGTTTTACATGCTATGCATTTAATCTCATATGTATGATCACATGTTGTACTGTATGACCTCGTGCAAGATGACTTCCAGGTAATTCCCCTTTTCGCTCAACCTTGCCCCGGGGTTCGCCTTTGCGCGCAACTCCACCGGTTTAAGTGAATTTTCCCCCTCCTCTGGGTTCCTTCCTTGCGCGCAATCCGTGTCCAGTGCGTGTATTCAACTTCCGTGCTCGCAATACCCTACGTGTAATTCCCTGGCTCCAATTGCACGCCATCCTGGTGTTTTCCGCACAAACCTTCTCTTTGCGCGTAAAACCCAGGACCCATCACCTTGACGCCCCTTGGTTGCCTCTCTACGTCGGAACCTGATGTCTCTCGTGCTGGGTATGCGAGCCATGCGATGTTTTCTCGTATGACCTTCTAGGATCATGCGAGGTAACCTCAAGATCCCTTGGGCGGTTTTTCCCGTTGTGTTGCTTTGCCTTATGCTTCTCCGCATAGGCACGCTAACGGCTATTGCTTCTTTGCATAGCCACACTAACGTGGACCCCTCAATGGTTTTCCCTACGACCCCCATTCATTACGGCCTTGCCGATGCCTTCCCTCCCACAAGGGGTAGAGGGCGTTGGGCATGTAAGCCCTAGGGGTGTGGAGAGAACCCACCACGTCCAAGCTGCATGACGTTAAACTGCTGAGCACCTCGTCCTTAACACATGATGTTAAACTGTGGTCCGACCCCGTGCTTCGCACGCAGAGTCCCCCCAGGTCGGGCATTCTTTACGCCCACTCGTCTCCACGGGAATGGACTCTTCCTCGCATGTAATGAGATCCTCCTTGTCGGAGTGGCTTTTGTCCACAGGGGAAGGGCCGCCTCAGCGCGTAAGCCCCTAGCCTCTCAACGGATGGTTGCACCCGTGCATCTCCGTGATTCCCCCTACCAAGGCCAGTGGAGTCCTTTTCCCACTGTGCTTTGTCTCACGACGATCCTCCACCCTGGAGTAAGCCCCGACACCAAGGGGCGCTAACCACACGTAAGCCCCAGTTTCCTATTTGTGCCGCTCAACGCGTAAGCCCCATCCCGCTTCTCACGGACGCACCCTTTGTGATGTGATCGTCGGGTCTCTGCTGCCTCTTGTTTCTCACACCGAGCATGACTCACGTGGTCTTAGAGCACGCATCGAACATGACACCCTCCATGGGCCACCTCAATGCGTAAGCCCCATCCCAGCGAACTACGTGGACTTTGATCCCTGGTAACGCATGGTACGTAGGAAGCCTCCATGAGGTTCAAGCCCACCACCCTGTCATCCCGACCTCTCCACGTCAGTTCCCTGACTACCACGGGACGCCTCAGAGCGTAAGCCCCATACCCACCATGGGCCGCCTAAAAGCGTAAGCCCCAAATCTCTCGTCCCGCATGACGTTAAACTGTATGACCTCGTCTCGTATCACGTTAAACTGTATCTCATCCCGCATGACGTTAAACTGTATTCCCCCTCTTGGCCCGTCTCAGAGCGTAAGCCCCATGTCTTACACCCACGTCTAATCCTAACCCCCCCTTGAGCCCACGTGCCTTGGGAAGCTCATGGCCTAGCCCGGAGATCTTACTTCTTCCAGGCTCCAATCCATGCGTTCATTCTCGAGGGTCGCCTCTCCAGGTGTACCACCATACCATCGAACTATGCGGACATTTATTCCCTTCCATGGGGATACGTAAGAATCTTCCATGAGGTTCAAGCCCGTCACTTCACCATCCATCCTGATCCTTACACTAGCCGCCACATCCCGATGAGATCATGCCACCCCATCCCACTCCATGGCATCTGGGAAGCCGCCCATGTGATGGCCCCAACATTGGTGTTCCCCCTAGGGGTCCTTCAACCCGATCAGTCTCCGCAAAATGTTAAACTCACGACATACCGCGTGTTAAACTTGGGAAGCTGAGGAAGACCTCAGATGGTACACATTCCCCGCATTTGATGTGGGATTCCTCGAGCATCCGCGCCCTCGAGAAGCCCTGTGATAAGGGAAGGAAGACAGACATGCCAACAACACCCCAACGTGACCATTCTCCTCACCAAAGGTTGCTTCCCCGACAAGAAACCTTGGATCATCTCGACGGAAGTAGCGTAATTAATTGGCGTCCATGTAGATATGGCGCCGGGAATGAGCTTCACGAACCCGTCTTAAATCTATGATGGAGACCCAGACTTGGTGACGAGCTCTGAGGAGGAATCCACGGAAGGAAGAACCAACATCCCATCATCCCAGTTTCGATCAAGGAGCAGACGTCCCTAAACAAGCAACGGATTCAGCATGCCTTTGGAAAGCGGGAATGCAGTGTAACAAGCAGCGCGTCCTCCCCCAAAGACGGATTCGCGCGCCCTGGCGAAAGCATCGGGAACAACAAAATGGTGAACCCGAAATGAAACTCTTCTCCTCAATATGGGGAATGGTAGCGGTCGGGATGTCATAAGATTAGCATGTCACCAGGTCCGGGTAACCCTCACCGGGACGTGAAACCCACCAGGGGTCGAGGCCGTCTGGACGTTGAGCACTCCGTTCTGCGACGTCGTCAGTGTGGATCCCCCTCGCCGACTATGGAAGACTGAATAATGTTGGGCTTTGGTTATTGATATCATTTCTTGTTGATGCTAATGGGTTCATCTCCCTACTTCCAGTAATCAGATCACTTTATTCGGAGCTCGATCGCCACCTGCCCACCGGCGTAGGGGCAGGGGAAGTACTGACGCGACTACCCCGCGCAGTCCCACCTTTTCCACAGTCGCTTCAACTTTGGCCACCGTAGAAGCCAGGAACTCACATCCCCTCTCCCAGTCAGAAATCATCCAACAGAGGGTGATCAATGACCTGGTTCGTAGGTACGACGAGGTAGGGTTCATCCCCACCATGGGCATGTCCCGTTTGTATCTAGAGGTGGCTGGGCCTCACCACCATCGCCGCCCCCGAGGGTCGCGCAGGGAGCCGCCGCTCCCCACTCCGACGTTCAACCGCTTCGGGAGAATATCCTTGGAGCACCCTGACACATCCCTCTCCTACGCTAATGAGGTGGGGGGTTTCCGGTCCGCCCGATTGGAAACCCATCCCAGGGGTTAACGGCAAGAACCCCTGCCAGGCTGCGTCGACGCCGCCACTCGACACCTCGAGCTGAGGAACAAGCACTCTTCATGCCCGCACCACCAGCTCCAACCCATCTGACTCGACGCCAGCGTCGGGCGAGAGCGGAAGAGAATGCCCGTCCTGGGGCACCCAAAATTAGCAACCACTATGGCCCAATCCACTGATGACTTCTGTTACTAGACCCCAGCACACATTGAGTAGGGGCAGCCACATGCCCAACTGGGATCGAAACCCCGGCCGCCCTGCAGGCATGTTGGGTCGAATCTCCCGGTCGTGGGCACTGGCAATGGCCATCGCGGACCAATCCGCGGTTGTGCCACCCACCATGAAGGCTCATTCCATGCCACTGATCTGGAAAGCTGAAGGCTTCTTCATGACGGCTACACTTTGGGTATCACTCTTTCCAGCACCCACTATACTGGGTATGAGGTCACTCCCCCTACTGCTGGCCGCGAGTATGGAGCTGTTGCGTATCCAGTCGCTCACTCAAATGGAGGTCCTCCCCATGTCCCTTTCGACATCTGTCCCGGTGCTTCCCACACCCCGGCCTTCAGTCCCCTCTACCCCTGCTCTATTGCGGCCAGGGGAATCCTTGACGGAAGTCATCCTTACCCTGAGGAGCCACCCAGGGGCAGGAAGGTCAGTCGTCATCGCCGTAAGAGGAATGTCATGGGAGTCCGGATGGAAATTAGACCAGTCCGTTTCTTGGATTCTGGGGCAGTGTACGACTCGATGATGGAACCTTCCCCCAACCCTTCAAGTTGAGGGCATGGATGGGGACGCGACGTGTCAGTCTCGTACTCTACGAATGCGAGCTCCATATGATTCCCTCCTCCCTCCGAAGGTATATCCAGGAGGACGAGGACTTGGCGTACCCCCAGGGGTCAAACCCACAGTTGCCACTGGCCACTCCGGAGGCACCTTCTGCCGCTGTCAGGGAGTGTGGGGAACGTTTCTGGGGACCGATGGAAGAGTCGCGAGGTGACACAACCTCAGCAAGCACCGACGCTATGACAGGAGGCCGATTATCGGGCCCATCCTATCGCGACGTGGCATCCAGGTCACTGAAACCCCTGGAGGATGATTCAGGGATCGGCAGCCAATCGGCCTGTTCGTCGTATTCCCCGCCGGCCAGCCCACCAGCCCGGCAGCCTGCCTCGGCACCACGGCCAGTTCCCAAACTATCCTCGATGGAAGAGAAGAGGCAGCATGGTCCGAACCTCAAACCGGAGTCATGGAGCTTCTGGACCACTCTTGCAGCGGGTGACTTCCCTGAGAAGTTTGGGCCAGTCGCAGAATCAGATTTTGATGTGCCAGAGTCACTCACCCCGGGAGAGTTTGAATGCTTCCGCCAGACTCTTCCGGTGACTCACTCCCGCCTTCACCATCAGCTAGCGCCTTATCTCGGGAGCCAAGCGCATCTCAAGGATATCAGTGAGCAGTGCCGTCGGGTCGACCAAGCAGTGCTCCCTGTGGTTTGGAACCCCGTGTCAGTAGGCCACTATGGGGTCGTCCAGCAACAATGCACCCAATGTTTTCAAGTACTCCGCAAAGTTATTGAGGAAGCCACCCCCCACGCGCATGTCCGCGGGTGAGGGCAGTACGCTGCTCTTCTTTTCTGTGCGATCCTCCGACAACCCGATTCACTGGGCAGCCCTGAGGGAGCATCACCTGCGGCAGTGGAAGTTAACATGGATGACCTATCAAATGAGGGAAATGGTGTGGAGCCCCTCTATGGGGACTCACCCCCTAAGGACAAGCCGCTACTGGACCCATCTGGGAGGATTACTCGCCAACAGAGGAGCCTCCTAGGTCTCCCTGTACCCACGGAGGCACTGACACTTAGCCAAAACATCGGCAAGGGTAAAGAGCCTGTCGGGTCTATCAAACTCGCCGAACCATATGCCTCGGTGCAGAAGGTAGAGGAAGATCCCGAGAAGGCCACACTACGCCAACAAATTACTGAGCAAAAGAGGATGGTTGATGAGCTCTTGGCCAAATGCATTGCAGAGCGGTGGCCTGACTACAGTGACCCTAGACCAGGACAGCAGGGGCAGGAGCATATACCCCTTCCTGTGATTCCCCTGGGCAACCGTGACCATGTTGTGTTCGCCGAAAGGGGATATGCTAGAACACATCAAAAGAAGGCGCGATATGTTTCGCCGAACCCTCCCGAGCGGTGGGACCACCTTGGGGACCGTGCTCGGTTTCCTCCCGCCGCCCAGAGAGTCGCTCCGCTAGCCGCCCTACGAGCTGCTGAGCGTGACTACCATATGAAAGAGATTGGAAAAGTGCTTGTGGTTAGAGATCCCTGTCAGGACAGGAATCCGCATCCAGATGATCTGATGGAAGTACTCATCGCCCGCTTGGAGGCCTTGGAAACTCGGCAGGTGGCAATCCCACCGGACGACAAGCCATACCCAGCATGGGTGGATGATATGCCGGCCCCACCAGGATTTGGGAACACCACTTTCTCCCCCTTTAACGGGACTGGAGACCCACCACAACACTTGGCCCACTTCAACTCGAGGTGCATGCTTATGTTAGGGACTCTGGTGCAGTAGGAGGCTTCCAAGCTCCGTTACTTCATTCAGACACTGGAAGGACCCGCATTCGTCTTGTACAACCAGCTCCCTTTTGGATCTGTGACTAGATGAGAGGACCTTCGCCGGCAATTCATCTACCAGTTCAGTTCCACAACCTGGAAGACAAACATTGCAGACCTTTTTAGGTGCAAATAAAGGCCTGACGAGTGAGTAGCGGACTTCGTCGCCCGGTGGAAGGGGATCACGTAATCCGTTGACATGCCACTGACTCAGGAGAAATTACTGACGATGTATGTAGGGAATGTCAAGGAAGAGTTGGTTCCTTCTCTGATCACACAGAATTACCCTAGAGGGTTCCGGGACTTCTCAGACAAGGCTCAGCGCCTCAAAGAAGCCCTGCAAGAGGCTGGTCAGGCATGCCTGCTGCCTCCTGTAATCTCTGCATGGAGAGCCTCCAGAGCCAGGCCCACTGCTGTAGCCCAGATAGAGGCCCCCATACAGATAGAGTAGCTTCATGTAAGGCCAGATCGGTAGGCTCATAGGGGTCCAACCCCACGGGCACAGCCTCCGGCCCAGCATCGACCGCCTAAAAATCGGCAGGCACCTCCGCATAACGCACCGCCACCACATAGGTGAGATAATCTGGCTCCGCCTCCTCAGCCTGCTCCTCCGGCCCCTAGTCGTGGTCATCCCCCAAGATCCACCTTTCCAGACAGAAGGAATCATAATTACTCTTTGGTGAGGCCCAACTCTCGGGTTATTTCCGTACCGCCTTGGAGAAGAGGATCGTGCGGCTTCCTGAGTGCCGGAAGCTAGAAGAGGCGTGTCTCACTGATCACCCTAACTACTGCCCTTATCATCGGATACTGGGACACACCATCCAGAGATTCTATGTGTTCAAGGACTAGCTCCAAGACCATATTGACAACAACATAGTCAGGTTGGGCCCAGCCCCGGCACAGGTGGCAGGTGTCTTCGTGAGATTAGATGGTAGCAGTGACAACGGGGATGAGTGGGAACAGGTTTCCGACAATGGGTCCCGGAAGTATAACGTCTGGATGGCCCGCAAGACGGTCGCCCGTGCCCATGGCATCATCTGTGCTCGCCTGAGTCAGCCAGAGCCCTCGGAGTCTGCGAGCGCCACTTTGGCATCGTCGTCCCAGCCTACCTATTCTTATAAGAGCAAGCAGTGGCGCAAGAAGAAAGAACGTGCCCTGCCATTTCCATCATCTTCTCGCATGCATGGCGATTTCATGCCCCCAAAAATGGGGATCCCTACGAGACCCCATCCGGTAGTGGATGACTCCTCGAGTGAAAGCGCAGGGTACGCTTCGGTTAACACCGTAGAGTTGGTAAATCCCTTTTTGAATCCCGATGATGAGGAACGCCAGGTGGACCTCCCCAATTTCCCCAACTGTCTCCAACGTCAGCGGAGCCGTGGCTACGTCAATCGCCGGGGCACGACAGTCGTCACTTCCAGTCAGGATGAGCACGCTACCGAGACCAGGAAACAAGCCCAGTACAGAGAGCAGCACTCACGGCTCCCTCATCCGGTGTCAACAGGTTCACTTCCACCACTGTTTGTGTTCCTAGATCCGGCAGAACCGCCTCGTCCGTGTCACAACCAGCCCTGCCCTGCCTCCGGACGACTATGGAATTCCGGTCCTAGCACGACAGCCACCTTCCGGGCTTTGGTTAGTGAACAGCGGGACGTTCCTAGTACTAGTCAGTTACCGGTCCTGCCAACAGGGCCCATCATGCCCCCAATCGTAGAGCGACCTCCTATAAGCAGAAGCTTGCGTTTGGCTCGAAAGTATGATGTTCTGAAGCATCTGGACAACATTTCGTCAAGATTTTCCATCCTTGAGGCCCTTCGCCTGTCGTCTGAAATGCGTGAGGCGCTCGTCGAGGCTCTAAGGAGCCCCCTCCAGTTTGGAACGGAGGTAGCGGCCGCAGAAGCCTTCCACACCGAAGTTATTGAGGATACCGAATGTCAGGAGGTTATCTCATTTTCTGGTGAAGATGATGACCTTCCCATACAGGGGAACATCCTCCCACTGTACATCACCGGCCAGTTCAATGTCATGGAAGTCCATCGCTATCTTGTCGACATGGGTTCTGGGATTAACCTGCTCCCAACTCGGACACTGTGAAAACTGGGGTTATCTGAGGATGATTTAACTCCCTCCAACCTCAGAATCCAGGGGTATGACAGGACCGAGAAAATTCCACTCAGAAAGATTCGTCTGAAGACCCAGTTCGGCGGCCTAATTGCCAATACCAAATTCACGGTTGTCTCTCAGGACACCGCCTACAACGCGTTGATGGGAAGGCCGTGGCTCCACCTTCATGCAGTGGTCCCCACATTGTACCATCAGTGCCTCAAATACTTTCTTAAGGGTCTAGTGGGCGTGCTCCAAGGAGATGCATCTCTGTTTGCCTCTTGTGAAGCCTGTTACTTGGACTTTGACTATTACAAGAGCAAGGACAAGCAGATCTTGGCAGGTGAGGTCGAGCCCACCACTATCGCGAGTGATCCCTGGGCAGGTTTGGTTGACGCATATGTCTTCCCAATCCATAAGTTGGAGTCCATGAACCCCGATATGGGAGAGTACTTTGTTGTCTCGAGTACCAGAGGAAGGCATGTTTCCGGGTCTAAGCGACGGTTAGAAATCACCTCGTACTCTTACACCAACCAGGCTCAGGTGATCCCCGAGCCTCCTACCCTTGTACGATATCGGGATGTTGGGCTCAGGGCAACGACAGTACGTCATACGTGTCTGTATCGCCGGGTCAGAATTGACCGGCTCAAGACAACGCGCCACTACTGCTTTGATGTCGTAAAGCGTGGCCCCCTGGTCCAAAGGCCAGATGGGATTGGATCAACCACCTTTGTCGCCATGGTCTCCGCGGTGCATGAGTGTCCCGTCATGACGACCTTTGCCGCCCAAGCCAGCGCCAGCTCCCCATCAGGGTCTAGTAGCCCTGAAACGGCTTCCCCCATGGATGATCCTTCCACAAGTGGAGAGGAGGCCATGAAAGATGCTCCTCCTGCCTTTGAAGAGGGAGTCTCCACCACGGTTGACGAGTTAGTGCAGGTGAACCTAGGTAGCAAGGCGGACCTGAGACCCACATTGGTCAGCGCCGCTATGCCCCCTGAGGAACAACAACAGTACATAGACATCCTCAGACAACACCGTGATGTGTTTTCCTGGAGTTATGACGAGATGCCGGGACTAGATCCTCAGGTAGCCGTCCACCGCTTTGGCCTCTCAGCAAACCATCGCGGGTTGAAGCAGCCTCCCAGAAAAATGCACCCCTATCATGGTGCCATGGTTAAGGCTGAAGTTGATAAGCTCATCAGGGCCAACTTCGTCAAGGAAGTCCAGTACCCCCGGTGTCTAGCCAACATTGTGATAGTCAGGAAAAAGAATGGGTAGATCAGGGGCTGCATCGAATTCCGTGATCTTAATCACCACTGTCTGAAGGATGACTTTCCCCTTCCCGTGACAGAGCTGTTGATCAATGCAATGACCGGGTTCCAAGCCCTCTCCTTCATGGATGGGTACTCCGGGTACAACCAGATCCGGATGGCCCCTGAGGATGAAGAGTTCACTGCCTTCAGGGCCCCCCAGGGTACTTTCTGCTACCGGTTATGCCCTTCGGCCTGAAGAAAGTGGGTTCCACCTATCAATGGGCTATGCACCGCATATTCAAGCCGATCCTCGGGACACTGGTGGTGTGCTACGTAGAAGACCTGGTGGCTAAATCTCATCGGCGCCAGGACCATCTCAAAGACCTTGAGAAAGTGATCGGCTTCCTCCATTCGCTCCACTTGAAGATGAACCCGTTGAAGTGTGCCTTCGGGGTCACCTCCGGAAAGTTTTTTGGATTCATTGTTAGGTATCGAGGCATCGAGATCGGCCCATAGAAGATCAAGGCCATCTGTCAAATTCATCCCCCAAATAATATTCGGGAGCATCAAGGCCTCCAAGGCCACTTAGCCTATATACGCCGATTCATTGTGAATCTGGCCGGCAAGTGTCATCCCTTTTCTCGGCTCATGAAGAAAGGAGCCTCCTATGGGTGGGACGAAGAGTGTCAGATCGCTTTTGAGGAAATCAAGCAGTATCTACTTCAACCTCCGGTCCTGATGCTACCCATTCCCGGAAAGCTGCTGGTCCTTTACGTGACCACCCTGGAGAGATCCCTCGGCGCCCTTCTCACCCAGAAGAACAGCGAGGGAACAAAGAATAGCCTCTACTACCTCAGCCGTATGCTCCTCGACGCGGAGATTAGATATTCTCCCATCGAGAAGAGCTACCTGACGCTCATATTTGTCGTGCAGAAATAGCGTCACTACTTGCAGCACCATGAGGTACAGCTGGTCTCTCGGGTACACCCGTTGAAATACATCATGAACCGACCTATGTTGACCAGCTGATTGGCACGCTGGGCGGTGATCCTCCAGCAGTTCGACATCAGGTTTCTACCTCAAAAGGCCGTCAAAGGACAGGCATTGGCAGACTTCTTAGCCGCCCACCCATCCTCTACGGACCAACCACATGATCTAGGCTTTCTTGATGAGGAAATCCTCTCAGTAGACCACGCCATCCCATGATGGCAGATGCACTTTGACGGTGCCTCCCGAAGCCCCACTGGTAGAAGGCTCAATGATCCTAGGCTTAACAGAGTGGGCCTGGGTATCGTCTTCATCACTCCGGAGCAATCTGTTCTGCCATATTCATTCCTATTGTTAGAAGGCTGCACCAACAATGAGGGAGAATATCATGCCCTCATCACTAGCCTAGAGTTGGCTCTAGAGGTCAACGTACCCCATCTGTATGTAAAAGGGGACTCGGAGCTAGACATTAAGAAGGTCAATGGTGACTATGCTGTCAGGAAGCCAGAGCTCGTGCCATTGCTAGAGTGAACCCTCCGTCTAATGGCTAAGTTCCCCTCCCAGCCAGATGTCATTCACATTCCCCGATCGCAGAACAGTCGAGCAGATGCTTTGGCCAGCCTGGCCGCATCACTCATGGAGCCCAAATAGGATGACCTAATCATCCACATGGTGCACCAGAGAGTCATTGCTCCTGTTATTCCGAAGGGAGATCATGGCCCGCAAGTGAACCATCTCACCGCTAGCGCCCCTACGTCAGGACCCTCGGGGGTTTCAGGCGTGGTGATCGAGACAGTTCCTGACTGGAGGACGCCCTTGGTTGAATATCTCCGGCACGACAATCTTCCACTGGACAGAGCAGAGCGAGAACGAATCCGAATCCGCGCGCCACAGTTCACCCTTCAAAGCGGTCCCAGCCGTGAGAAGCTCATTTACAGGAGCCGGTTTGATGGTGTTCTCCTCCGTTGTCTTCAAGGAGTCGAGATCCCACAGGTCATGCAAGAAGTGCACGCTGGTTCCTGTGGCGCCCACCAGGCCGGGTCGCAGTTGTCTCACCAAATTTGGAGGCTCAGATACTTCTGGCCCTCCATGATCCACAACTGCATCGAGCATGTCAAGAGGTGTCATGCGTTCCTAGTTCATGCTATATTTGTGCATCGTCCACCGGATCCTCTCCATAATACCAAGTATTCTTGGACCTTTGCAGTCTGGGGGTTGGATGTCGTAGGTTTTTACCCGCCGGCGACGGCCAGCCAGTGCCGATTCATATTAACCGCTACAAATTTCTTCTCAAAGTGGGCAGAGGAAATCCCACTCAGGGAAGTCAAGGCTTTATTTATTGATGACTTCGTGAGCTCCAATATCATCTACCAGTTTGGAGTACCTCACGCTATCCTCACGGATAACGGAACCAAATTCCAAGCGGCCGAGCTGAAGAAATTGTACTCCAAGTACAACATTAGCTCTAACCACACCTCCCGCTATCATGGACAGGCGAATGTACAGATTGAGGCATTTAACAAAACCCTCTATATCATTCTGAAAAAAATGGTTGGCCAGAACAAGAAAAGTTAGCTGGACAAGCTCCCCAACGCTCTCTGGGCTTATAGGACGATGACTTGTAACTCCACCCGGGTGGCTCCGTATTCCCTGGTATACGGAGCTGAGGCTGTCCTGCCCATCGAGATCCAGCTGCCCTCATTGCGCATGGCAGTCTACGACCAGCAAGCACCAGATAGAGTTTCCGAAATACGTCTAGTTGAATTGGAAGCGCTGGACAGAAGTAGGCTTCACGCTTTACATAACATAGAAAGGCATCAGAGCAAGATGGCTCGAGCATTCGATAAGAAGGTTCGCCTCCGCTCCTTCATGCAAGGTGACCTAGTGCTGGCTCTCAGAGCACCAATGATTCCCGGCAAGAACCCACCCAAGTTGGAGCCCAAGTGGGAGGGGCCTTTTATTGTCCATAAGGTCTATCCCAATGGCGTGTATTCCCTGGTGACTATGGATGGTGAGAGTGTCACTCCTCCCACCAATGCCAGGTTCCTCAAACGGTATTTTGCCTGAGCGTCAGGGTCCGAGTTCTAAGACCTAAAACTAAGATCCGTATTTCGTCCTACATGACGTTAAACTGTGTTTCAAGAACTACGTACGGCTTGGTTCTCATCATAATGAGATACATAGGAACGCCCGGACATTTCGTTTCAGGTCCAGCCCCAGGGATTACCATACCCTATCCTTTACAGGGTCTGAGTTCTAAGACCTAAAAAAAGATCCGTATTTCATCCTACATGACGTTAAACTGTGTTTCAAGACCTACGTGGGGCTTGATTCTCATCCTAATGAGATACGTAGGAACGCCTGGACATTTCGTTTCGGGTCCAGCCCCAAGGATTACCAAAATCTGTCCTTTACAGGGTCCGAGTTCTAAGACCTAAAAATAAGATCTGTATTTCTCCCTACATGACGTTAAACTGTGTTTTAAGAACTATGTGCGGACTGATTATCATCCTAATGAGATACGTAGGAACGCCCGAACATTTCGTTTCGGGTCCAGCCCCAGGGATTACAAAACACTGTCCTTTACAGGGTTCGAGTTCTAAGACCTAAAACTAAGATCCTTATTTCATCCTATATGACGTTAAAATGTGTTTCAAGAACTACGTGCGGATTTATTCTCATCCTAATGAGATACGTAGGAACGCCCGAACATTTCTTTTCGGGTCCAACCCCAGGGATTACCAGACTCTATCCTTTACAGGGTCGAGTTCTAATACCTAAAACTAAGATATGTATTTCATCCTACATGACGTTAACATGTGTTTAAAGAACTACGTGTGGCTTGATTCTCATCCTAATTAGATACGTAGGAATGCCCGAACATTTCATTTTGGGTCTAGCCCCAGGGATTACCAAACTCTGTCCTTTACAGGGTCTGAGTTCTAAGACCTACAACTAATATCCGTATTTCATCCAACATGATGTTAAAATGTGTTTCCAGAACTACGTGAGGCTTAATTCTCATCCTATTGAGATACGTAGAAACGGTCGGACATGTCATTTTGGGTCCAGCCCCAAGGATTACCAAACTCTGTCCTATACATGGTCCTAGTTCTAAGACCTAAAACTAAGATCTGTATTTCATCCTAAATGACGTTAAATTGTGTTTCTAGAACTACGTCTCGCTTGATTCTCATCCTAATGAGATACAGAAGAACGCCCAGACCTTTCGTCTTTGGGTCCAGATTGAGGTCCACTATCGCGTCTGTCTCACCTTTGGGACCTTGACCACAGGATCACGTGGCGTGGAATGGGATTATGTCCTCATTCACGTGGGGTTTGCAATAGCTGTACCACGCACACCCTGTACTTATGATTATCCCTCCTATGTCATGTTCCCCATGACATTAAAAGGCACCGTCTAGAACTACGTCTGGCTTGATTCCCATCCTTATGGGATACGTAGGACCGCCTAAACACCTAGATGTCAGGTCCAGCCCCGTCTCTTAGGAGATCCCATGATCTCCCTGTTGCCAGGGTGTTTGGCATTACGCCCCCACTTTTTTCCTGGGGATCCGCCATCTTTTGGCCACTCTCAGACTGAGCCCTTTGACCCTTTCCAGTGGTCTATTAATGTGTTCAGAGTACTCTGGTCTAGGACCTAGAGTGCCAGATTCGACTTAGGCAAGTTCCATCCACTTTCCAAGCTTCGAGTTTCCCTTCAGTCGGCCCCCCATCATCCTTTACACCCAGAGGGACCCCCATGAACGGCCTGGATACAACGCCCAAGGGATCTCCTACCGTCACGGGCCAATGCCTCTGAGGGTTTTAGACAACAAATTGATACAAATCCCGCGCTGTGAATATGGTCAGCGGTTGATGCTCATTTGTTTGTCCCCATGGCTAACACGACAGGACACTGTGTTGAGAACATGGTCAGCAGTAATCCTCGGTCATCACGCTGGCTTCCCCGGGCCCTGAATGTTGGTTGCATGATTCACATCATGTTCCTCCCTACCATGTCAAGGTGGAATTTCGACACTCCTTGTACTAACCCTCAGTACACCGCCATGCGTCAGACAGACAATGCTGCGTAACGGTGTCTCTCGGGGCTCCCGCCATCTGAGCACTACAGTATGTGTTTGGGTTTCTTCTTTGCAGGTTTTGTGTAGCTTGACCCTCACCCCCATGGGAAAAGAGGAGTCGCCCAGACATTGCGTTTCGGGCCCATCACAACTGGGAGCTAGCATCCCATGTCCCCCTCCTGATGGTTGGACCCTCGCCGGCCCCTTGGCCCGATGCTCCTCTCTCGGGATCACGCGCAGTGATGGTATAGCATCGTGTATGTTCCCCTTGGTCCAAACCATACGACCTTAAATTTTGCAGTCGAACCAAGCCATAGACCTTAAACTGTGCTATCGGTCCAAGCCATACGACCTTAAACTGTGCTGTCGGTCCAAGCCATACGACCTTAAACTGTGCTGTTGGTCCAAACCATACGACCTTAAACTGTGCTGTCGGTCCAAGCCATACGACCTTAAACTGTGATGTTGGTCAAAACCATATGACCTTAAACTGTGATGTTGGTCCAAACCATATGACCTTAAACTGTGCTGTTGGTCCTATCATGAGACCTTAAACTGTGATGATATCGTCCTAGCCGCATGACGAAAAAATGGAACAACATTGTGGTGACCTCCCCATGGGGGACGTCACGCCGGGTATTGGTCGATCACTATGCCACTTGTCAATGTCTGTTATGGCTTGATTATTGTGGAGACGCCAGGAATTTATACCCTAGGCCAGTCTCCCCACAAAATAAAAACCATTCACCTTTAAGAACAAACAATATATATCAAATGCCGCTTCTTTTGGTGTGAGGGCTAGACCCGCATGACTCCTTTGCGCAGGCGCCCCATCACACCATGCTACCTTTCAAGAACTATGTGCATCTTGATTCTCATCCTAATGAGATACGTAGGAACGCCCGGACATTTCGTTTTGGGTCCAGCCCCAGGGATTACCAAACCCCATCCCTCCTTATTGTCGGCCCCTCGGCCCAACTTCATGGGGAGTGGTGTAATAGGGACATCTACCCCGAGTAGGTTCGGGATGCCCCATGGTAATAATGGGAAGCGGTAGTTCTCTTTCCAAAGAGGTCCTTCATAGAAATTTGGACAACCCGTGATCTGGTCGGTATGTCCGCCTGATGCGGCTTTGCCACAGTGGCGTAATTTTGGGAGTGTCAGACTCTATTCGAACAATCCACCACTCCACCTTCCACGCTTTGCGTCCCCCCTTATTCGGATCCTTATATCCTTTAATGTTTGACAGGACCCCATAACGATATGGATGATAGACCTATGGTTCTCCTATTGTCCTGGGCCAACGTTCCAGAGGACTGGTCATGTTTGACGGGACCCCCTAATAGTATGGATGATAGACTATGGTCCACCTATTGTAGCAATATGGATGATAGAACTTTGGTCCGCCTATTGTAGCAATATGGATGATAGACCTATGGTTTGCCTGCTGTCCTGGGCCAACGTTCCAGGAAACTGACCAACGATATTTGAGTTAGGCCCCGTGTTGTGAACATGGTTAGCGGTCAGCCCTCATTTATTGTCCCCATTCCAGTCCAACATGACATGGATGCTGTGTTTCCATCACGGTTGACAGTTATCCTCCATCGTTGCGCCCCATCGTGTTCCGAATTTGGTTAGCGTGATTCACCCTTCCTCTCTACCTCCCTATTTTCAGATGGATTTCAATTCCCCCGGTATTGCCCCGCTCGTGTGTTAGAGCACATTGAGAAGTTGACACATCAATCGGTCTGGGGTCTCCTCAGAAATCCAAGCCCAATTTTGGATGCCTGAAGCTTGGTCAATGCCCCATAGTTGGACGAAATAATGGCACAAGCATCCTTTGCTTCTCACGTTGGGCACGACCCACAAGAGCCTAGGTATGAGTTGTTATTCATTTCAGAACTATGGTTGATCATATTAAAACCAAGGGTAAAAATGAATGTATTTGGCCATGTATTGGATTGAGATGATGAGCAGTACAAGCAAGAAGTTCATGAGATGGCCAAAACAAAGAACTTAGGGATCAGCGTGCTGAAGCCATCTTTCCAGCGCTGCTACCCTTTGACTGGTAGCCTCCAGGACCGCTTCTCGCTCTTTGAAGACTCTCTCCTCCTGCGCCCGCTCGGTTTGAAGTACAATCATCTGGTGAGTCGCCTCCATCATTTGTTCCTGCGCATCAGCCATCTGGGCCATCAACTACTCCACAAGCTCAGAGCATGTTGTAATGAAGGCCTCCTTATCTGCCGCCTTCCCTTCGAGGTGCCGGACTTCCCGCTCCTCCATCAACAACATTTGGGTGCTTGTCGATCCATCCCGGTACTAGGCAACGTCAGTGCGCCGGCAGCTCTTGCGTATCATCTCGGCCATGTAGTCACGGACCGTCAGATAAAGGCGCTGAGCATCGGCCCCTCTGGTGCACATGAAGCGCAAACAGGTCTGGAGTGATCACATCCGCCTCATCCAATCCGACTGGGGCTGTCTGAGAAAGCACTGGATACAGTTCCACCCTTTGCTCTGTGTCATCCGGCTCTCCTCGGCTGCCTTTGATTCTGAGTCATCTATCTCCTCAGGGTCAGCAGGTCGGTATATAGGGAAGGCAGCCAACAGATCGACAGCAGGATCCTCCACAGGGACGCCTTCGTGAGGAATAGGATCCTTGACGTCCGGGCGACCTTCTTCTCTTGCCCCAGTAGTGACGATGCCTCCATCAGCTTCTGACCTCGTCCTAGGAACAACCCCATTGATGTCCTCCACCCCTGTTCATCAATTGTTGGGGCCGATTCAGTGTAGGGAGCATGTTCTGAATGAGGTGGTATGTCTTCCACTGGTCCACTTGCGGATGGACCAGGCTCCGAAGCCTGACGTGCCTTCAATGTTGAGATCACTGCACAAGGCATAAGCTGGTCAGTTGGGATCTTTTCACACCAAGTGCCAGTATTGAAACGTGAGAATTACAAGAATCCAGAGTGTTGGTCTCCACTGTTCTGGCCGCTGCAAGAGCCGCCGTGAGGGGATACCCCTCTGTGCTTGTTAATTCAATGATGGGTGTCGGACCCCCATCATGTCCCACCGGTTCCTCTCCTCCCTCCTCTGGTGGGGACGCCCGTCCAATGCTCAGCTCCTCCTGAGTGAGGCAGGGAAATGGGATAGAAGTTGAAAAGGAGAGTGGATGAATAAGGAAAATGAATGAAGATATAGATAGACCTCGAGTATCTCGGTTATGTCGAGATCAGATCCGACAATCTCACCGCTATCTCAGAGACTCCCTTGGTAGGTCACACCTTGCGACCCCTCACCTTCGGGTTCTCCATCTTCGTCTTCTCCTTCACCTTCATCTTCTCCGGTTTCCTCCTCCCCCTCCTACTCCTCATCACTGTCGCCTTCTCTCGGCGGCATCGCTTCCGGATCATGCTCTTGGCTGAGCATCACATTCACTAGGAAAGGTGGCTCCGCACGCTGACCCCTTTGGTGTGTGTATGTGTCCATGGCCATTAGATAAGCATGCGGTAGATGGAAGTTTACTCGGTCGGTAATTCGAACAAGCCCGACCTCTGGAAGTTGGATCCATTTTTGCATTATCTTCATCCAGATGGCTTCAACGCTCAGCGATTACCACAGGGTCATCCAGGCCGACTACAGTGCCCGGAGAATCGCATCTTGGGAAGGTTTGAGCAGGTATCTTATCTGCTTCATGGGCAGTTCCCTGGCCACCTCATGTGACCCCCCCCACAGGTAAAGAGGACGCGGCGGCACTATGTGATGTTCCCGCTGCTGAAGTCCCGGCCTGCACAGGCCTCGCTGCCGGACGCACCCTTGGTTCCCCCCTTACGGCGGCACCTTTCCTTCTTTCCCATCGTCCGGTTTCCGTTCGAGTAACCTCGAGTTTCCGGACTCACTTGCGTAAAAGCCCCTCAGGGTACGCGATAGTCCAGTGTTCGGCATACTTGGTTGCTAGGCTGACATTGACCCTGGTGGGAGGAAGAGTAACGACATCGCCAGAGCCGAAGGTGGTAAACATCAACCACATCTGGCATAGGACCCATGGATTCTTCTCCTGCCAGACAGCCGTTAATACCTTCTTTGGCTTTCGTTGGAGGCACCCAAACTGCCTGGAGAATCGGGATGGCATGTAAGGCTCGCAGATCACCTTCTCGTTGATCCGAGTCACGAGCACCCCACCCCGAATGCTCTGGAAATATTCATGCTGTTCCAGAGAGCCTCGCCCATTGTCCACCATCTGGCCGACTGGGATGGGGAATGAGATAAAGTTGAAGTTGGTGTGGTTGCCAATGCGGATTCTCATGCCCTCTTCATTGAGCGTCATCGACGCCACCCCTATGATGTTTAGCAAGGACGGTCGCAGACCATTTTTCGGAGGATGGATGGCGTTTGGGAAAGTGTACCCGCCGAGATGAGCCGCCACCCAGCCATGGAAAATATGGATGAGACCACATACTCTCTGAGGCGACCCCCCTCGTGAGATGCGTCCCAGGATGGCATACATCTTGGCCAGTACGGGGACGGCTAAGTTGAACCATTTGTTGGCGGCCATGGAACCCTCCATTACCAGTGTTACTGGATGGACGCCCATCCTCGCGTCCCGCACCAGCAGGAGCCACCCGCTCAGGAAGGTGGCAAAGACCCCGGCATACTGGACGTTCAGGTCCCGGGCCTCAATGACGCGATAACCCCATGATTGGTATTGCCCCGCCTCCAGGGTCCTCCAGTATGACCCATCCCTGCTCCTCTGAGCCACGGTTGGGCACCGTTTACCCCGACTCGACATCTTGACGGCCAGATCCTTCTCAAGGAACGGGATGAACCAGCCCTTGTAGGGAATGTCCTTCAGGAAGTCCTTGACCCCCAGCCTCTCTTTGGCCAGCTCCAAAAGGTGCCGCATCAGCATAGGCATCCGCGACGTGTCTCCCCAGGTATTCTTTGGAGGAACAAACTCGTCATATTGGTAGCCCTACAATGGGATACCTCCAATGCAGTGAACGTCCCAGAGACTGATTACGACTTCCCCATGATGAAGGGAGAATGTGTTGGTGTCAGGAGACCACCGGGTGAATAGCTCCGGCATGAGTTCAGGTTGACGGTGGAAGTGGAACTGCGATATCCATACCGCCTCGAACAGGCCGATATACCACAATTCATCCCAGAAATGATTTCAGTTATGGCGAACACAGAACACATAGGCCTATTCGTTGGTGAAGTTTCCCTCGGACCGCATGTACCAATCCATCAGCCAGCCCTTCGTGTCATCCATGACGCTCTGACGGAACGTGCTCGCGTAGAGGGTCGGGGAATTCACTGCGACAGGCTCGTCCCCGGTAATGGTCCTAGTCCTCGGGATCAGGATATATACATCCATATGTCTGGTTTCCCTGGAAGGATGGCCATTTTTGTTGATGTTGTAGAGAGGAAGATCGTCTACCCAGGTCACCCATGACCGCGGCGTGTCCACCTCAAAGCCCGGTAGGGGCACCTCCTCCAGGATGCCAAAGTTCCAGAGCAGGAGGTTGTTAGTCAGGGGATACGTCTTCTAGGCCGGATTCATCAGACTGAAAAAGGTCAGGTCGTTGGAGTCAATCACCTTGGCGCCATAAACCTTCTTGTTCGCTACCATTTCTGTCCTACGAGCAGCAGCTTCCCCCTCATCAACTCGGTTTTCGGCCATCTCGAATTTCTCGGGAGTTGAGCAAAATAAAGATGCAGTGAGCGGAACCGGAGAGTGTTGTGCGAAATTTGAATCAGTTGCACGAAGTTGGGATTTATTGCATGCAATTGGCACGCTAAGCGCAGAATATCCCGAGTAGGCGCGCAAAGACGACCAAAATTCGGAAGGGATTCCGCGCTGCCAGAGAATTTTTACGCGCAACCGCGGGAACAAATTTGTGCATGGGAGCGATTAGCCTGTCGCGGGGAAACGCTTTGGTACCGATTCGCGACCAGACGCCCCTTTTTATAGGCGAGAGTCAGGTCCCGCGCCACACGGAAGAGAAAATTCCACGTGGATCCATCCTTTTGCGCACCGAGTCGGTTGTTTGCGCGCTACATGCCCGAGAACGCCCCTCCTTCGTCGTGTCGGCATTTCCCTTGGAATCAGATCATTGCGACCTCTCGCTGATCCAATTCCAAAGGGGGCATTTGTAGATGCCTAAAAAGTCTGTAACTCCCAGAGGAAGTTTCGAAATGACGAAGAGAAGTCATATTCGGAATCAGAGGCCCAATCTGGAGGCCCGGGAAGTGATGCGCTAAATAAAGGAGAATCTGCGCGAAATATTGTTGGGAACGCAATGTGTCCCTGGGAGTCGTGAAATCGAGCTGATGAGGCGCACAATATTTGCGCGCCCCAGTTCTGCGCGGTGAGATTTTTCAAGCGACGGCTCCCGACGCGGAAGATTTCGCGCGCCGCCTGGATTTCGCGCCGACCGATGCCTATAAATAGAAGGCAGCCCCGAACGGTTTGGGGGTTGCAGAATTCGGATCGGCTCTCGTGCGCGCAATTCGACTCCCCCCGTGCACAAGATGACTTCCAGGTAATTCCTTTTTTCGCGCA
This sequence comes from Viscum album, assembly GCA_963277665.1. NCBI lineage: Eukaryota > Viridiplantae > Streptophyta > Magnoliopsida > Santalales > Viscaceae > Viscum > Viscum album. Next base: position 61,173,925 of record OY728158.1, read on the forward strand.
ACCTTGCCCCGGGGTTCGCCTTTGCGCACAACTCCACCAGCTTAAGTGAATTTCCCCCTCCTCTGGGTTCCTTCCTTGCGCGCAATCCGTGTCCAGTGCGCGCAATCACCATCCGTGCACGCAATACCCTATGCGAAATTCCCTCTCCACGTGCAATTCCCTCGCTCCAATTGAACGCCATCCCGGTGTTTTGCACGCAAACCTTCTATTTGAGCGCAGAACCCCAGGCCCTTCACCTTGACGCCCCTTGGTTTCCACTCTGTGCCGGCACCTGATGTTTCCCCTGCCGGGCATACGCGCCATGCAATGTTTTCTTGTATGGCCTTCCAGGATCGTGTGAGGTAACCTCAGGGTCCCTTGAGCGGTGTTTCCCGTTGTGTTGCTTTGCCTTATGCTTCTCTGCATAGGCACACTAACAACTATTGCTTCTTCGCATATACATGCTAACGTGGACCCCTCAATGGATCGCCCTGCGGCCCCCCTTCATTACATCCTTTCCGATGCCTTCCCTCCCACAAGGGGTAGAGGGCGTTGGGCATGTAAGCCCTAGGGGTGTGGAGCGAACCCACCTCATCCAAGCTGCAGGACGTTAAACTGCTGAGCACCTCGTCATTAACACATGACGTTAAACTGTGGTCCAACCCCGTTCTTCGCACGCAGGGTCCCCCCAACTCAGGCATTCTTTACGCCCACTCGTCTCCATGGGAATAGACTCTTCCTCACATGGAATGAGATCCTCCTTGTCAGAGTGGCATTTTTCCATGGGGGAAGGGCCTCCTCAGAGCGTAATCCCCTAGCCTCTGAACGGATGGTTGCACCCGTGCATCTCCGTGCTTCCCCCTGCCTAGGCCAGTGGAGTCCTTTTCCCACTGCGATTTGTCACACCACGGGCCTCCACCCTGGAGTAAGCCTCGAAACCAAGGGCCGCTAACCACGTGTAAGCCCCTGTTTCCTATTTGGCCCGCTCAACGTGTAAGCCCCATCCCGCTTCTCATAGACGCACCCTTTGCGACGTGATCGTCTGGTCCCTGCTGGCTCTTGTTTCTCACACTGAGCATGACTCACGTGGGATTAGAGCGCACATCGACCATGACACCCTCCATGGGCCACCTCAACGCATAAGCCCCATCCCAGCAAACTACGTGGACTTTGATCCATGCTAACGTATGGTACGTAGGAAGCCTCCATGAGGTTCAAGCCCACCACCTGGTCATCCCGACCTCTCTACGTCAGTTACCTAACCGCCATGGGCTGCCTCAGAGTGTAAACTCCATACCCACCATGGGTCTCCTTAGAGGATAAGCCCCAAATCCCTCGTCCCGCATGACGTTAAACTGTATTCCCTCGCACTGCATGACGTTAAACTGTATCTCGTCCCGCATGACGTTAAACTATATTCCCCCTCTTGTTCCGTCTCAGAGCGTAAGCCCCATGTATCACACCCACGTCTCATCCTGACTCCCCCCCTGAGCCCACGTGCCATGGGAAGCTCATGCCCTATCCCGGAGATCTTACTTCTTTCAGGCTCCAATCCATGCGTTCATTCTCACGGGTCGCCTTTCCAGGTGTCCCACCGTACCACAGAACTACGCAGACTATGATTCCCTACCATGGGGATACGTAGGAAGCCTCCATGAGGTTCAAGACCGTCACTTCACCATCCATCCTGATCCTTACCCGTGACGCCACATCCTGGTGAGATCATGCCACCCCATCCCACTCCATGACATCTGGGAAGCCGCCCACGTGCTGGCCCCAACATCGGTGTTCCCCCTAAGGGGTCCTTCAACCCGATCCATCTCCGCAAGACGTTAAACTCACGACATACCCCATGTTAAACATGAGAAGATGAGGAAAACATCAGATTTTACACATTCCCCGTGTTTGATGTGGGATGCCTCGGGCTTCCATGCCCTCGAGAAGCCCTGTGATAAGGGAAGGAAGACAGACATGCCCACGACACCCCAACATGAACATTCTCCTCACTAAAGGTTGTTGCCCCAACAAGACCCCTTGGAGCATCTCGACAGAATCAGCGTAATTAACTGGCGTCCATGTAGATATTGTGTCGGGAATGATCTTCACGAACCCGCCTTAAATCTATGAGGGTGACCCAGACTAGGTGACGAGCTCCGAGGAGGAAATCACGGATGGAAGAACCAACATCCCATCATCCCAGTTTCGATCAAGGAGCAGACGTCCTTGAATAAGGAACGGATGCCTCCCGCCTTTGGAAAGAGGGAATGCAGGGTAACAAGAAGCACGTCCTCCCCACATATGGATGCGCGCGCCCCGACGAAAGCATCAGAAACAATGATATTTTCCACATTCAAGTCTTTATTTGTTTCCCTCAAGACTGGATGAACCAGATCATGTTCTATAATCTTGAGAGTTTTCTTCTTTATCTTGAAGCCTCCATGGTTTTATTTTCTAGGCCCATTCAAAAATACATTTTTTCCAATATTTTTTGTAGAACCATATAGAGTTTGAGGTAAAAGTTTGTATTTTAACATATTTTTCCTTATCTTCAAGTGTTGTGTGCTTGTCCAAGCATTTAACGTTGTGATATCCAGACCTGGGTGCTTCATTCCTTTGCCTAAAATTTTGGTATAGCAAAAAATACACCAAACACTAGGTAGAGGATCCTTGTTCTCCCCTTTATTTGTATAGCTTTGAAATTGGAATGACACTATTTGCTACTAGGTTGATTTTTTTGATTAATTAATTAACATAATTAATAGAAATAAATTGAACTTAAGAGGATGGGGTGTATTCTCATTATTTATTAGTTTTTTTATTATCATGGAATGGTGACTCTAAACAAGAACATGGATGATATTATTATGTTTTTATTGGTGGTATTATTAAATTATAAGCTTTTATTTGGTTTTAGAACCCTTTATGTTATTGTTGTATTAACCCAAAAATATAAAATAAATAATTACACATGATTAATGAATCAGTTGTGTGTGCACCTGAATGTTTTGTAGAAATACATAAATAGAATATAATGAAATACTGTGGAATCAACATTAAATGAATTATATATTTATGTGGTTTAGAAATCCGTTATTTTTAACTTCTAGTATTTTTTTGTTGAATTTTCAGTTGTGTGGTATTTTTTGGACTGTGTTCTTATAGTGGTGACCAGTTTATGTGTCAGATGTGCTCTCAACAGTGGAAGTGTGGGGTTTGATACGTGGTTGTGGTGAGATGGTAGGGATGTGGTGTAAAATTTGGCAAAATACATGGTAGGGTTCTGTGTGGTGATTTATTATATTAGCCTAGTAGTGATTAATTGTGATGTTTTTAATAATGAAATGGAAATGTTGTGGGTTGTAATTTAATAAGAGTGGACTATAATTTTCATGTAGAAAATAGTTCATTGAATTGAATAATTATGAACATACTAGACTTAAATGGAAACTGAAAATAGATATTTTTGACAGTGTCTTGTTATCAAATATGACGTTAAAAAGATAAATTAATAAATGGTAACTAGTAATGTAATAATATATAATAGGTATTAATTTATAATTTTAATAAATTAAAGTGGGTTGTGTGTGGATATTTAGTGTGGTGGAGTTACATTTAATAGTTGTAACATGTGGTAATGTTAGTATGGCATTGATTATAAGATGAAGATAATGATGTATTGATATGAAACCTTTAGTATGAGACTATGTGTTTTATATTTATATATGTATTCTTGTCTTTTAATGTTAATTTATAGACACCCCACCCATGTTGGGTACTATATAGCAACACCCAAATTCTTTTGGGAGTTCAATCCCCAATATATGGATGGTGAGGAATAGGTGGTCGATTAACACATCTTTCGTGCTATTCCTTCGATAGTAGTACATAGAGGTGGTACCGATTCAGTGGTGTGTAATGACTAATGATGGTGCATTTGGTGGTGTTTTCTGATGATGAGAGTATCTGACATGTAGTGGGGGTCATGTGTGGGAGTAAGAATACTTGATGCTAATTTCTATCATATTCTAGACAAACTACTGCTCCAGATATAAGGATGTTTCTAGATGTGTGATTATTATGATGTTGATATAGAAGTTAAGTACGATATGTGGATATGGATTGATGCCAACAAAGTATTTTGGGGCTTGCGGGAGGCTAGATTATGTAATGCTTCAACCCAACCCACATTAAAAATGTATGGATATGTGGTGATGGGATGGCATAAAAGTAATGATAAAAGAATACATTTGATGTTGGGGAACAAGATTAGTAACATATTGGGGGAAGTGGATATGAGACACCTTTATCAATATTCTACTCACATTATCTTACTACATTATTGTTATATTTGGAAAGGGTGTCATGGTAAGGTTGTTATGGATACCTAACCTATTTGGGATCATATTTTTTCACTAATGAATTAGCATTCAATTTTTGCATTTTCAGGGGAGATATTGAGTATTATCATACTGCATATACATAGTATGATCACCCTACATATATATAACTTTTTAATGTTTCCATGGAAATTTTAGAGACTGATATGTGCATTACTGGTTTGGAATTTATAGATTTTGTAGAGTCACTGCCTTTATTTTAATTTTTCTCTCTAAGAGAATTTTATATGTATTTGATGACATGAACAAGGGTTTTTAGTTTCATTTATATTTTATTACATAGTTATTTGGTGTTTGTTAAATTTTATTTAGAAAACCATTCTTTTTACACATACTGTTACATGATTTTAAACATAATTAACCATTAAATTACAAACCAAGGATCGTAAATTCTAGTGTATTTGGATGATTAGAGGCAAAAAAAATTAAAAAATTAAAAAAGATTAAAATATATTTATTTTTATCATCCATAAGTATATAATATAATCCATTTAGATCATAAATATTCATATTATAATATGGGTAATACATGAACAAAAGGGATGATATAAAAATCATAGTAATGTTATAAACATAGGAATAAATAAAATAACATGTGTTAAAAGGCATAACATTATGACATAAAAATGAGTGAATCATGAATAAACATGAAGAATAATATCATTTAGTGCATGGGTTCATGTAGTAATGGAATAAAAGTGCTGTTTAAACAAAAAACAACATGACATAATAATGATTCATGTATAATTTCCAAGACCATTTCACATGGTGGAAAAAGTCCCATAATAGAATCATCTTCACTCTATATCATAACATAAAATATCCCGAAAACAATCATTTACCAACTAATTAGAATAATATCATGGTGAACCCATAATAACAAGTTCATTCATATGTGTTACACATTAATAATCCATCATGAGGTATAAACATAAGGGTTACCCAAGGAACGAGCTGGGTTTCACAAACATGTCATAAGGCATAACCAAAGGGCGTATCATAGAAGAGTTCATGAAAAAATGGATTTAAATCATAAATTGACATTAATAAAAGAAAATAGGCATATAAAATGATAAATTATATATGAATTATGTGAAAACATTTAAAAAGTGTTTTTAGGAAACTTAAGAAATGAGCCACTTTAGTGCTGTTTAAGGGAAAACATTAAAGTATATTTAAAAAGGAAAAGTAAAAACTATTTTTATAAAAATATAAATGAACCAAGATTTAATTTCATGATAAAATGAGTTATTTGAAAATAAAATTGTGTCTTATAATATATTATGGGTGGTACTTGAAAATGATTAATAATTTGAGACCTTCCCTTTAATCGGGCTAGTTAATCAGGAGGAAACATGAATAAAACTCTACAAAACATTTATTTTCCTATAAAAGAAAAATGAATAGGGATTGAAACATATATATTTAACCTATAAATATATTTTAGGAGGATTATATAATAATAATTAAGAATTACTTTGGGATAAATAGATAGAAAGCGTCACCTGAAGGAAAATGGATGTTCGAAAATAATCTATTACCTTATGCTTGAAAGTATTCTGCACTTGATCTTAATATCCTAGAAAATAAAATTTACTCCAATAATTAATTAATTAAAAAACATTTATACATATATTATTTTGTTATAATTTTATTATGTTCATCTATATCCATTTTTATGAGTTATAAGATACAATTTTATCGTTCTGGTGTGATCGTTTTCCAAATTTTCATGATTGGTTTATTTTTATAAATTAATGAAATATCATCTAAAATAGAAATAGATATCCATAATTGAAGTAATATGTAATTAATTAACATACCTAATATAAATGTTTTTATAATTCATATGGTTATTTGGTATTATGGTGAATCACTAGTAAAGATCTTAGTGATAATCATTTTGATTATTTTGGTGGGTTTTTATCACCACCAACTAGTTTTGTTTCTTTAATCATTATTGTGTATAAAAGTTAGTTCTAGAAAATAAAAAGGGTTATAACATAAATATTAAAATATTTACCAACCATTATAATGTTTTTATATCCATACTTAATGTATGTAAAGGAAAATAATAATACTTTTCATCCTTGAAGGTGATAAATCAACACCTCACAGATGATATTTATATTTTTAGAATAAAAGGAAGAGGAGAAGAGACTTGATTGAATAATTTTAATCAAATTAATAAAATTATAGTATATATAACATAATAGAGTTATCATTAATGTTTTTATGGATTATGTGAGGGGAGTTTAAGAAAAACAATTAAGTGAAAAGAAAATAAAGAAAGTAAAAGTGGATCTTACCTCTTGAATCATTCTCCTTGAGAACTTCCTTAGAGAAATCGTTTTTGGTCTTTTGTGGAGAAAAAAACATCCTGGACATGGGTAAATGACTTGGTAAGAGTATTGGGTCTAAATTTGAAAAACATAATGTCTTAATATGTTTTAGGAGAAGAGGTGGTGAGGGTTAGTATTTATAGTGGAGGAGAGGGGTGTTCTTTGATTATTTTATACATTTGTTTATTATTTTTTGGATCAAGACTATTAATAGTGTGGATTATTATGACCAAGTATAGTAACTAATATATTATATTTAGAACCAATGGACACTTAAATCATATATGAATCAATCATGACTCTGAAATTCATTTATTTACTTGACATCGTAAATTATTATATTTCACTATTCACCAAAAAATTCAACTATTTTAGAAAATTCCAAAAAATTCAGCCTAACCATTTTTAAATATGTAGAATTAAAAAATGAAATCCATTTTATGAAAGTAATTATCTAAATCTGATAAATTTATTTTTAATGGTAATCGTCATTTATTTGAAAAATAATTTTTTTAAAATTATAACTAATATTATAACACTTTCAGAAATTAATTAATCTATTATAATATTATATTATAACCATGTGACCAAAAAATTAGTTTATGATTCTATATATTAATATAAATTTTCATATAATAAATTTTATTACATATAAAATTGTAAATAAAAATTTGGGTCTTATAAAAACTCAAATACTTAATTTATAATTTTAAAAACATTTACTTTATTATACTATGATATGATTATATCATATTTTCATTAATAATAATGATAAATTTTATTTATAATTTCAAGGGATAGGTCACTACTTTATTATCTGGGTTAGTATTCCTAAAGGTCACGTTACTATTCCAAAGGTAATGTTAATATTCCAATGGTTCATGTTTGTAAATACATATAAATATATATTATTTAATTCACTTTTAATTTATAAATTCTGTATTATGTTCTATATTTTACATTATGTGATTTTTAATATATAAAATTATTATGAGAATATAATTTTCATTGATAGAATTTGGGGTCATTAAATTCTTCCCACTTGTAAAATTTCACCCTTGAAATTTTGTTTTTCCCTATACATGATAATATCCTAAATCTCACTTTTCAAGCATCATTGTTTTTGTTCTTACTCCCTTCAATGAGGACATCATTCTTTCCCATTGTTACGGCACTCAAGGAGAAATGGTTCGTACATCACAATGGAACCGTATGATATTTTCAAACTCATATACATCCTTTATCCAAAAAACACGTCAGGGGTATGGGATTATATTGATGGAAGAATCAATAATTCATTAAAAAGGTATTTAATATATATAATTTTTAAACATCATCTTGAATTTTTTTTTATAACAAAATATTACAGATTAATCTTCAAATATTTCAAAATAAGATTTTGGTAAATCACATTTGGTATTTCCCCAATGAAATAAATATATAATTAGATATATATATATATATATATATAGGATGATCTAAGGTATCCCTCTTATAAAACATATGTAAAATAATTTAGTGCTTTATGTGTTTGAAATAAACGGAATAATTTGACAATAACTAGATGGTACTTCCCATTCTTAGCATTGTAATAATGTTAAGAGACAAATATTATCCAATAAAAGATATGTTATCCTTGAAATTTTATGTTAATGGTAGATGTATTATATTCCTTATAAATTGATTTTTCCTGTAACTTGGATATTAGAAAAAGTTTCGAAGTCATCAGAGCATGAATTTAGGATAAAATTTCTAAGTAGTTCTTCAGGAAGAAAGAGAAGATTTATTTGTAATATTCCTCCTTACACCTTTAAACTAAAAAAATAAATTACAATTAATGGTCTTAAATACTTATCTAATAATAATACAAAAAGGAAAAATTTAACAAAGAAGGATAAACTTTCTAGTGAAAAGTTGGTCCTAACTTGTGATACCCCATGTTTCAATCTTGGTAATACATTGTGTTAGATGTATCTTAAGGGTTATTATTAAAGTTATATAGTTCTAATATTAAAAAATAACTATAATTTTATCTCATAGCTATTGTAGTGGCCCCAACCATTAACACATATTATTACATAATTTTATGCTTAATTAACCAACAAATTACAAGAAAATGATCATAAAGTCTAGTGTATTTGGATGATAAGATATATAAAACTAAAAACATGGAAATAGAATAAAACATATTTAATTCAATCCCCAATAATTATCTCATATATTCCATTAATATTATAAATATTAATAGTATAACCTAGGTAATACATGAACAAAATGGATGAGCTAAAAATCCCAATAAGGGTACAACATAGGAATAAAGAAAAGAAAATGTGTTATAAGGAATAAAATGATAACATAAAAATAAATGGATCATGAAAAAGAAAAAGTAAGAATAATACATATAGGATGGAGAGATATTATCATGGAATCATATTAATATGGAAACAACATACAACCAGACTAAAGTATGAGTTAAAGCTAACTACCAAGACAATTAAACATGGAGGAAAATGTCTTATAAAGGAAGTAGGTTCGCTCCTTATCCCAACATGATATCTCTTTATACTAAAAATTATCCAATTAATTAGATAAATATATAAGAACACCCATAATAACATTTTCTTTCATTTGACTTCCACAAGAAGAATAAAACATGTGGTATAAACATAAGGGTAACCCAGATAAAGAATTAGGTCAGATAAACATGTCATAAGGCATAACCAAAGGTCATATCATAAAATATTTCATGAAAAAATGTATCTAAATCATAAATTTACTTTAATAAATTAAATTATGCATGTATAATGATAAATTATTTCCAAATTATGATAAAACATTAAAATATAATTTTTAGGATACTTTAGAAATGAGCCACTTTTGTACGGTTTAAGGGAAACCATTAAAGAGTCCTTAAAAAAAGGAAAATACATAATTGTTTTTTTAAAGAAATAAATGAAAAAAGATTTTATATTATGATAATATGATTGATTTTATAAAAAAAGGGTGTCCTAAAACAGATTAAGGATTTTACTTAAAAATGATTATGAATTTGGGAATAACATAGTAACCAAGCTAGTTTATTTGGAGAAAATGGGAAGGGAACCTTATAAAAAATGTATTTACCCATAAAGGAAAGAATAATAGGTATAGGAAAATATTTTCGAAACATAAAATTATAATTTAGTAGGATTAAATATGAATAATTAATAATTACACTCGGATAAAGGGAGAGAAAGCGTAACCCGAAGGAAAAATAGTGGTTCAGAAAGAATCCCTTACCATATGTTATAAGTTTTTCTACAAGTGAAATAAATGACCTAGATAATCAAATTAAATCCATTAATTAATTAATTCATAATAATTTATACATTTTATTTATTTATGATAATTTTATTAAGTTCATTGATGGTCTTTTGGATGAGTTATAAGATACAATTTCATCATTTGGGCATGTTCGTTTTCTTAGTTTTAATGATTTCATCACTTTCATAAATGTATGAATGATTATGTAAAATGGTAATAGGTATCAATAATTGATGTTATATGTTATTATTGAAATTAAATAAGATTAAATTTTTATATAATTTATTTGGTTATTTGGGGTGATGATGAATCATTAGATAATACTTTAGTGTTAATAATTTAGATTATTTTGCTGGCTTTTTGATCATCACCAACTAGTTTTGTTTTATTTTTCATTATTTTTTATAAAATTTAGTTTCATAACATTAAAATTGTTATAAAATAAATTTTAAAATCCGTAACAACAATTATAATGGTTTTATGTCCATACATTGAGGGGGTGAAGAACAAATAAAACATGTCATCCTCAAAGGTGATAAATCAAAACCTCACAGATGATATTTTGAATTTTAGAATAAAGGAAGAAGATAAATTAACAAAAAATTAGTAAAATAAGATAGAAATATAACAATTTACATATAAAATGGAATAAAAATTGAAATGTGGAATAAACAACTAAACTAAACTCACTTTTTATCGTATTTGTTAAAGTAGTAAAATAAATTGGTAAAAATATTCTAAAAAAATTTAGAATTCAAGAAATGATATTGGAAAAATAAATCAAAAAATAAGTAACATTTTTGAGTATTGATAAAAAATATATCATTTTTATTAAAATATGTGACTTAAATAAATAATAAAATTAGATAAAATATATCACACATTTTTAAAAAGTTGAAAAGTTAAACATGAAGTCAATATAAATCACTAGTAATATTTGAAGATCACTAAAGTATTATTTTTCTATAGTCCTTATTCATGATGTTTTCGTGGAACAATATATGACTATTAAATGGTAATAAATATCCTTTTATAATCATTCCACAAAATTATGTATCTCATATAATTCAATATCATCATCCATTTTGTTGTCACTAAATGATTTATTTTCCTTTAAAAATGATAGACCACTAAATATTTAATGGATCAAGAATATATAATTTTTTTCTAGTGTTTCCCTGATAAATGGGTCATCTATGTATGTCAATATTTGTAGATATACTAATGTCATTTTGATTTCATCATGTTTGACACTATTGTTGATAATCATCAGCTTACTATTGAACTCAAGAACATGAAATTTAAAATAAAAAATCTACCATATATTTAAAATAACAATGTAATATGCACTTGATATGAAGATATTGGTTTGTTCATTTTCACTAAAGATGGGCATTACTTCAGAAAACACCAATACATCATTATTATACAATTCACTTATAATATCTTATCCTCTGGTATACAATGTATATCCATTAATTCCATACATAGACCATGTTATTAAATTTAATCTTGAGTCTTTCACTAAACATATCATTGTTCATATCACATTATATCTTCTACACAACGTATCTTTAAACCATGATTTTTTTATTATAATTCACTACCCAAACATACCTATTCTTCATAAAACATTGTTTTAGAATATTAATATGTGATTTTATTTATGAATGAGTGTCATATATGTTATTCACATTACATAAATGTGCCTACATTATTTGATCACATTTTAGTGAATTTATTTTGAAGACACAATTCCATTTCTTCCCAAACAATCTCATTCATGGAGAGTTATAGGAAAATTTATTCAATATACTACTCATAAGTAGCCCATAAAAATCTCTTCCACCTCCTCATAAATAAAATTCTCAGAAATATAGGCTTTTGTTTTTTGTGAATTCTTAACCTAGACCATCAATATCATCAAATAACTTTTAAAGGGATACATCCAATATATGTACACAGCTCTACCAATAATTATTCCACATAAAATATGAACCATAAAAAATACCATGATATTAAAAAATATGATAGAATGTATATTTTAAATTTATAAATGATATCAAATGTTTTGTTAACTAAATTTTTTAACTAATTCAAATACATAAATTTGTTACAAATGGAATTAAAGAAATTACACACCATGATAATATTAAATCTGAAAAAATGGGCAGTATTCCACATAATGAAATTGGTTGGAGTTATTGCACCAAAACATGAAATTCATGAGATTATATTCACATTAACTTAAAATCATATAGTGAAACAATTTTTTTTAATTTTAAGAATTACCCTAAGGCCCCTTAATACCACATAATAGATAATAAAAACAAATTTCCCCCTATTATATAATTTATGAAAGGCCAAAGGCTTGTATGACCATTTATATTTTGGAGTGTGAGCTAACTCAAAACATACTCCCATTGACAGTAGGTCTAATATTTCATTTAAACCATCCCTGTTTTTTATTTAATTATTTGAAAATGTTTCAATAAATATATCAACGATATTATTTTTAACATAAAAAACATAAATATTATGTTCGACCGTATTAACTTTTCAATATATAGTCTAAAAAAATATTGATCATTTTGTCTATATATTTCTATAATTATATGATATTGGTTTCTTTCCAAATTTGACATCAATGCTTTTCGCCCTCCTAAAATATAGATCAGTTAAAGAAGGATTAATAGTAATATAAAACTCCAATAATATATTGGGGGCCTTTTTAAATATTTTAAAAGTGGTATCCATAGGTAAAAACCTTCATTGACCCATGTACACTATTTTTCTCCCATGTTTTTATTGATAACATAAATTGCCTTCTTTGAATGTTAGACATGATTTGTGCCCCTTTAAACTTTTCCAGAAAAATTTTCATATGGTGAGAAGTCTTTTATAGTGAAAATATTAATTTCATGTAATTAAATATATTCACTTTTATAATAATTGTACAATCGGTTACCGTACTCACATAAGATTTTCAAATCATCAATCAATGGTGACAATTAAGCATCATTATTAATTCTAGGTTGTTTTTGTCTAGAAATAATTAAAATCAGAATGATATATTTCCTCTTAATACAAAAATTTGGATACAAGTTGTAAATTATAAAAATTAAGCTATGAAGATTTTTTTCTACTAAAACTATAATATAGATTCATTCCATAGAAAAAGGAAAAAAATTCCATAGAATATGAAAACCTTTTCATTAGCTAACTCAATCAAGAGGTAATGTTTATTTATTTATTTTTTAATCCATTTTTCATGATAATTTTTTGAAGATTTTATTTTTTAATCCTCTTTATTGAAATATGAATCCTCATTCCATGGAATATTTAGTGTGGAAATATTATACATAATTTTTTTCATGTTTTTCGTGAGGTTTTGATGATGGATTAATGAATGAGAGGTCGAAAACATATTTCCCCCATCCCCATGTTTTTTAACTCTCTTGGAATGGTTTGAACCCATTGACCATTTTTTATTGTGAAATTTAGGTGGATAGGTTATATAACCTCTATTATTCACTTATCCTACCCTTATATTTCAATACAATGAGGATTGATAGAGGGTCTTCAGCTAGGGTGGCACTGATAGAAGTAGAGATGTGGGGGTGGATCATATATTAGGTTGTTAGTTGGATTTAGAGGAGGAAGAATAATAAGATAGATTAAATTTAGTCTATGGTAGGCGATCAGTGGTTTTAGAGTTATTAGCTATTCAATATGTTGTAGTGGGTGAAGGTGCAACAATATTGGGGGACGAGATTATTTCCCCCAGATGGTGTATTTTTTTGCGATCATAAAATGGAAAACACACACACACTATATGGAAAGAGAAATGACAAGGGTCTGTTTCCTATCTTAGAACCTATAAAATCTAGTTTGTACGGCATAGCCCAGGGCCTGGATCTGGTGTGTGTGGTATAGCTGGATCACAAGGAAACATTGATGGGTTGTGTTTTTGTGAACTGACCCCAGGAAGGGGCTCGATGTGTGGGGCACATTTTTTCCACGTTCGTGCATGCTAATCCATGGGGGTGGGGTTCAACATGCCCAAAAATCACATCTCCCCTCCCCGTTACATCATGTGTCATGTGTGGGAACCATGTAATTACCCTTTCATATGGATCTTCATTACTTGAACATTTACACTCTCTATTTCACCAAATGACATTTCCATGTTATTCCGCATGGCCCACTTTTACTTGTGTGGGGGTGTTTTCCATGAAAACTGAAAAATATGTCGTTTTCTAGGAAATATGTAACCTATCTATTGTGTGTTATGCATAGATCATGATTATTTAGTCCATTGGGACATCCGAGACATTTTTATTATGACATAGGTAGGTTTAATGTTTTTATTCATAGGGCCAATGACATGGACCAAATATAGAAATCATACAATTATAAGATAATTACTCCCCTAGTATTGTGTTTATGAAAGGTCATGAATCCACTAAATATATGATAGGGTTATGTAGTCCCACACATACATGAGAAATAATTCCTTTATCTATAGTGTATATAGTCCCTTGTCCATAAGCTCAATGGTGTCTGAGTCCTCCTTTGGGATCAATACTTTCTCAACCGATGCTTCCAATGATGAGGCATGGTTACCCCAATAAATTTCTATAGAGGTGAAGTGGATTTATTTGTTTTGGATGTTTATATTTGTTGGTGTTTCATGATGATAATCCTATAGATAGGGCATGGAGAGCCGGATTTTCCTTGTTTCCCAAGATTCCTTAGTTAAAGAATATATATGTTTTTCTAAGATATAATTTCTGTATTTCCTTATGGTTTTATTTTATTGGTTTTTCATTTTATTTATATATGTCTTTTTTGGAATCCATATTGGTATATTTATACTCATCCTTACTTTGTTGGCTTGGACCGAATGTGTTGCGTCCTACATAGATGACGAACAAATTTGATGGAGACCCTAATAATCATGGTGTTGGTGTAGCTTAGTGGTTTGTAATTGTAGTAGTAGCATACTATGTTCATATCTAGATCATGTTCACTAAGAGAATATTTTCCCCTCATATAGTTAGGTTTGTTTATTTTATGTGTTTATTAGTGTGCATATCTCTATTTTTCATTATGGTTTATGTGCTAGTTTCTCATTCTGGATATTAGTGGAAATACAATTTTTTATGTATTTTAGTTACTTACTTTTGTTAATTATGTGTTATTATGTTATATATGTATTTTTGTGTTGTGTATAGGAAAATTTGGATAATGTTTCTCATCTTGTTTGATATGAATACTTTATGTTAGTCACCGTTCCTCGGCCAATTAGAGGTTGGTTTAGGGTGGTACACTCAGCTAATCAATACCCATGAGGGATCCCAGTGGTTTGGGTCGTGTCATATTGACTCATATTTAAAAAATCACATCCATTTTTCATTATTTTAATTTACAAATAATCATTTAAAATTACGATTATTTGAATATATTGTGATGCGCCACATTTATAATGATCTTATAAACCATCCCTTTCTATTATATATAACACCAAATCATTAGGGTAGACATATATCATCTTTTACCCCAATCTAATCTGGGAGAATACATTTTTATTATAATCTGAATATGAAAAATCATTATCTTAAGGAAGTAATATTTCAATAGATCTATAAATTCTATAAAACTCATACCACACAATCCATTCTTGGATTTAATGTTAACTAATCTTAACACTATTGATAAAACCATAAATTTAATATATAGTGCATATAGTGGGTTTTCATATTTACCTTATTCTTATATTTTTTCTCAATTACTTCCACTTAAGTATCATGGATCATTTTGATCAATATGATTAGAATTATCATATTGAAAATCTCCATCATCATTAGATTTTAAATTTTACCTAATATTATCATGAAATATCTAAGGTCTATAACATAGATTACAACCATTTCAAATTAGATTATATTTTTTTACTATGAATAATTCTCATACTTAGTCACTTCATGCAAGGCTATAAAAGTAGGTTATTTTTCTTAAAACAATCCATTTGGTAAATTTTAAAAACTAAGAAACCCTATCTAATATTAATCACTCTTTCACCGTGTAGTAATCCAACTACAAATTCATTATTACCTATAACGGATTAAAATTATTGAATACATGTTATTATAATTTGACAAATCAAATTAAAATTTACTATTATAAAGAATAGTAAATATAATATTTTTTAAAAATTAAATACAATAATGATAAATATAATCATAAAAAATAATATATATATAAAATATAATATATTTTTTTAAAAAAGAACAACATTTATATTTTATGTATATGTACATTGTACAAGATTGAAATATATTTTCTATTTAGATTGTATGAAACTATTCTACCAATAAATATTCATTCTAATACTCTATTACATATATTTTTCAAAACATAAAAATTTTCAATATGATTGGTGGTTAATTAAAAAATAAAAATCATGTTTACTTTATAAAATATACATGATAAATTAGTTATAATATTTATAAAAAGTAATTAATTCAATTTAAAAAATATAAAATTATTTGTTCCAAAATGAAAAAAAATTACATGAAAAAACATTGTTTTTTGATTCCAAAGACAGAAAATATATCTATAAATATTAAATAACATTCTCATTATGTTTTCAAAAATAACAAATGCAATTTTTCTATCGTAAAAAATATGTTAAAGCATATCCATTTTTATTTAATAAAACTAAAAAATATAAATAAATTTAACAATTATTAATAAAAAATGAATAATTTATAATCAACAAAAAATATTTTATATAGTAAGTAATATTGATTTATTAACATATAAAACATTTAATAATGAAATTTATAATTTATAAAAAATAAAAAAATTATTTTATAAATAATTTTCATATTATATATATCTTAAAAAGAAAAAATAACATCCATATTTTATAAAAACATCTGTAAGAACATTTTATCCTAAAAGACGAACAAAACATTAACTGGTAATTGAGAATGATACAAATAATATTTAATTTTTAGTAAAATTACCTTAAAAAATATGTCCAAACAATAATTTTATAACTAAAAATGAAAAAATAAAATGAAAATTATTGTGATCATTCCAAATATTTGTTTTGAAAAATAAGTTATTTTTTATTTATTAAACAACCATTATAATCTAAATTTATATAATTATTAATCAAAAAATTAAAGTCATATAGAAAAAATTAATATATTCTCTATTCCGGCCCA
The DNA here is from genome assembly GCA_963277665.1 of Viscum album. Classification (NCBI taxonomy): domain Eukaryota; kingdom Viridiplantae; phylum Streptophyta; class Magnoliopsida; order Santalales; family Viscaceae; genus Viscum; species Viscum album. The sequence continues at coordinate 61,191,184 of OY728158.1, forward strand.
TAAAATATGAGGATAAATAAATCTAATAATAGTTCAATAAAATATGGGGAAAATAATATATTCATTGATACATACATTTGGATTCAAAAATGGATTAGAAAATCATTTTACTTTAGAAGTCCATAGAGATGATCAATTGTTAAGGAAAACAGATGTGGGCCATGGTGAATTTCAAAAAATAGTAATGAATGGTTGATGGTTGTGGTAGATAATAGATGAAGGAGGGTGACAATGGGGATTATCCATGATAGAGAGGGGTTGAGATAAGATAGAGGAAATGTGAGACCACATATGTTGGGATCAAGTTATTAAAGATAATTGGAATGATATTTTTGTTTTTTAATGGTTTTCAATCATGGATATATCAGTATCCAAAACCAACAAAAAAGTTCTCAACTTTGGTTATTTGATAAAAGATATTTAAAACATGTTTCCACCTCAATTATAAAATAACTGACCTAAAAACATCAATAATGGGATTTTAATTCTAGTTTCAAAATAAAAGACATGAAAAAAAATTTATAAAATCAATAATAAATAACTAATGTTTTAAAAGATTCATTTCAAATATATTTTTCAATACTGGTAGATCTATAGAGACAATAATTCAATAGAGTCATAGGAAGTTGATGAATTTTTTAACCATTTTTCACCCACTTTCCAAGATATTAGAGTTCCATAACATTTAGACTACTCTACCTATATAGATAGCACTACTAAAATGATTAGAAAATAAAATTATTGAATCAATTATATCACGAAACATCACTATAAAATACAATCATACTCTTTGAGCTCAGCTAAAATCCTTAAGTTAATTTATATATAACCTCACTATAGAGGCCATATCCCTATCAAATAAGTTTATCATTAAAGTATCACTACCTCACATGCTATGTGTATATTATCCTTATCTTACAATGAAAATATATCAACTAAAATAAGTTAGGATCCCGCTCAAATCCTATTCTAGTATTTCATTCATTACAATGGAAAATTAAAACATTGTATATATCTTACAATAAATATCCTTCTTCGTTAATCTAAAATATTTGGGACTATCTTCCACCTTAACCACTCTGACCAATCAGAAGAGAAATATAAAATAACAAGGTTGGACAAATTTTTTTTTAAAATATATAAATCCTTAATCAAATATTTTATGGTGAATGATATTACCCCACACTCAGTTGATAGAAGATGTTACACAATATCCCAAGGGTTATTTGGTAACCTAGTTACAACCCATGTGTGACCACTTGAAAAAACCCAATGGAATCATTAAATCGTATATTTTCTATTTTCATATATTCATGGATATTTTTTGAAGATAATAATGATGATATAATGGTTTTATAATGTTTTTGAGATGATATAAAGCTAATGGAGTTGTTTTCAGAAGGGTTTGAGGAAATTCTATATTTATTATCTGATGTAGAATTGTTCGGGAATTTTTTTTAAGTCATTTCCATAAGAGTCATTATGAATACTTATTAAAAGACATTATGACTATATAAGATTCATTTTAAATCTTGTTATAAGTCATTTTAGATTGATAATTAACAATTTAAAAAGGTATGTATATTTTTTAAGCTTCATTTACAACCTCAAAAGGATGATTCAAAACATCATAAGGATCACTGAGACTTTATAAGACTCATTTACATATATTTTCATAATGGAATGAATCCTTTGAAACACTCATGGGATGTTTCTTAATATTATTTTTATCACATTAGAAAGATTATTTTTAACTTTGAATGGGTTATTACCAACATTGTAATGATCACTCATCACTGTGTATGTGTCATTCACTTATGAGAATTTGAAAACGTTTGACTTTATAAGAATCATTTCATGAATTTATAAGATCAATTTCATAGATTCTAACTATTATTTTATTATATTATTAGAGTCAATAACTAAATTTTTAAGATTTAAATTACATAGAAAAAACAAAGGATATTTCGATAATAAGTTATTAATTATAAAATTAAATCATATGATGCTTGATCAATTTATTCAGGATTCAAAAATCCCAATCATTCTGATGATTTTTAATTAAATATAATAATTATGAATCAAATATAACATGATTTAATTAAGTGGGAGCTCATTGTTCCAGGAGGAAGATTGACATGCCGTGAAACTCCATCAAAGGAAATATTGAAAAAAGATTAGAATTCACACATATTTTGTAATTATTTTTATGTAGGAAATATTTTGAGTCTCTTGGATTTTTAAATGTTGAACATTTATAGTATATGAAATATATTTTAATAAGGTTAAAATAAATAATTTTTTTTGTATATTTTAACATGTTTTAAATGAGAATATTGTGCTAATATGAATAAAAGAGTTTCCATATTCAAAATATAGAAAATATTATTCATGATAATTAAATGAACAAAAAATAAATAAATTAATGAATAGCACGGTAAATTAATATAATGAAGGATACGATACTATGTGAAGAGAGAATTAATATATTGAAGAAAGAGGAATATAAAGAGATTAATAAGGGCTGAATCTGGTTTTGACCATTAGTGTCAAGGTAAGTGGGTCCATTGCTGATCATTGAGTGGCATGATTTTTAGGAAGATGAAGACAATGGTATCGATCCTTGAATACAGAGAATATGTGAGAACATTATTTTATCATCATGTTAATGGATAATATAGAAATATCATCATCTGTTTTGGGATCACCCATAATGCACTAGTGATCATTCTTTCCTTGTTACAAAATTCATGTGTCTAATAGTTAGGGGATAAAATTCTTATTAGATAATAGGAATTATTGTGAGGGGATATTAATTTATGAGATACACTCTGTGTTAAATATTACATCCATTATAAAAACATGGGTTTTTAGAGGAACACTTGTTAATTGGGGCGAATAATAGATCCCAACATGTAGGTTTGTACATTAGGGCCAAAACTTATAAAAATTATGTGTGCCTTAATTTATTTCATATCCTATCTTATTTATATGATGTCGAGGTATTTAATATGAGTGTATAAGATACTAAATGGCCATTGAGGTTAATTTATATTAATATAAATTATGAAGTATATCGCCACTGATTCAACCCCCCTTCAATGTGGATAAACCTATTCCCGATAAACTTTAAGTGGCATTAGATACTCTATTTTTCCTCTATTGAATCCAACTATTTCGTGACATAGATTGTCTATATTCTATTAATATAATGGGTTCCCTCACTTTAAATGAAAAAAATCCATCACAACAGTCAGAACAAGATAATGTCTTACCTTTTTTCAGTGGTCTTGGAAGTTAAAGATGCCACAATAACAGGTTTTACCCCCACTAAGGATAATTATCCAATTTAATTTACTAATAAGAATAATTTATAAGTTTATGGAAAATAATAAAATAGTAATATCATTCCTCTATCAAAAAAGTTTTATAAATAATTTATAGAAATTAAAATAGCTAAATAAATCATTTATAAATTTGAAAGTAGATATAAAAGTTATTTGAAAGCTAAATTAGAAAACATGAAAATATGGAGAAGTATATTTGAATATGTAGAGAGAGATGTTGAATAAAACATTGATGAAAAGTCTACACGAGTAAATGTTACTTTTAAAAACATCTAAGGTGATTTATAAATAAATCCCAACATTAGTATATATAGAGGACAATAACCTTGATGAATTTCACAAAACTATCATTTCAAAATGGTAAAGACTAAGTTTAAATGAAAACATCCTCCTAGATTTTAAAATTTTGGTGACATTACACATTTTACTATGAATTTTCCAATGAATAGTAATAATGAAAATAAAGAAGATAAACATGATGAGATTCCTCAGAAAATGAAGTGGGGTAAACGTTTGAAAAAACTGATCAAATATAGAGAGAATAGGAAGATGTTTTAAAAACGCATAAGAATATTTTTTAGTAAAGAATAATAAAATGATGCTTCAGTATGTATGAAATCAAAAGATGAATCTATTAGAACTTTTTTTAACTTCATAGTTCATGTTTCTATATTTGAGGAGAACTCAAAAAATAAGGAATAAGACATAGATCCAACATAGATGAAGAACATGTTTAAGGAAGAAAATGAGGCCTATCATAAAAATAAAATATAAATAAATAAGTTTAATTGATTATTGAATAATGAAATTGAAAATTAGAATAAATGAAAAGAGGAATAAATAAAAATGTAAATAATTTATATTTATGAAATTAAGAAACTCAATATGAAATTCACTCACTAAGATAATATTATAATATATCATAAATGAAAACTTTCATTGATTTAAAATATTTTAACTAATACATATTAAAATTTTCTTAAAGATAATAATATTTTAGAGAACATAATAGATGACTTGAATGAGGAAATATACGTCAAATATTAATAATCAAAAAACTAGGCAATAAATGATTCCAAATAGGTATGTTAATTATTATGCTACTAAATATCTATATAATCTTATTTCACGTAATAGTGCATGTTCCCAAGATAAATTTGGATCTATTTTGGCCAATATTTTTGATGAGAAATTCAATTTTAGTATCAACAAAAGATAAATATATCTCAATAAGATCATTTATTTATAAGAGAAAACCCAAACGATGTATGATAGGAAAACAACAAAAATATTCTGGAAAAATAGTTTTTCAATAATTAATATCAAGGTTTAAAGGATACTGATGGTTCTGTGGAGTGTTTGGATACAATAGTTATACATGTGGGTTCAATATGTAGTTATTATGTAAAATGAACAACTTAAGGTACATAAATTATAATATAATGAAAAGTGAATCTCAAAAGCATAAAGGTATAAACAAATTTTTTTTCATCTATACAAAAACAATATTGGGTTGGTTTCATTGAATAAATATATAGTGGATGTGATTAAACATGTTACTATTCTAAGAAGTTCATGACTAGGCATCATGGATAATATTCCCATGGTGATAAAAGAAAGTAAATTCATAATTTTAATGAATAAAAGTCATCTTATCTAAATTTTTATTGATAGATTATAAGGGAACCTTGTCCTTTATTCTTGATAGTGATTATTCCAAAAATATGACTAGTGATACTAAATTTTTAAAGAGTGTTGAAAATCAGGAAAGAGGGTAGTGACGTTTGGTAATTATTATTCTCAAAAAATTATAGGAGCTGGAACTTCTAGGATTGATGAAAATAATTTAATATCCAAAGGTGAATTCATTTTTTAAGGTATATAGTGAAATATATTGAGTTTTATTCAACTTTTTGATGATGGGAATGAGGTGATTTTCTAAAAACAAAATCATGAATTATAGAAAGTACAATGTGTGCAAGGATCATCACTTAGGGAAATAGAACAAGTGGTAATTTATCAAAAAATGTTCATCTCACTAATTTATATTATTTTAGTGCCAAATATGAATCAAAATTATCGTAGAATATATTTTTCCATCATGGTCAAAGAAGCATGATAAAAATCAAAAATCATGTTGTAATGAGAGACCAACCCCAATTGAAAAGAGAGAAATATGTTGTATGTGAAATATGTTAGAATGTCAAAATGGTTTATAGAAATCATAAACGTGTGGTGATAAAATCTACTAGGCCACATGAGCTAATTCACATTCATTTATATAAACCTATGTGGAAACTTTATTCTAGTAGAGATTAATATTTTTTCACATACAATGATTTTTTCACCTAAATTACCAATTTCATGTTTACGAGGAAAAATTCTAAAGCAATTTACATGTTTAAAATATTTAAAAGTTAGGTCGAGAGGGACCAGGGTGTTCATGAAAAAAAAACTACGATATGATAATGTTAAGGATTACACCAATAATAATTTTTAATGAAATCATATAAATCATGGAATGAAGCATCAATATATTTCATTTTATAATTATAAAAAACCCTAAATTGAACTCCCAAACCCATTTTTAAAAACATAATCCTTACAATTATGGATGTGATATCGATATATCTAAATTAAATTTCAACTATAATAATCATAAAAAATAAAAACAAAATATTGAACAACTTACGTACCTATAGAAATGTTAACTTTAGTGTTATATAATATTAGGAAAAACTCTTACATAACGACACCCATGTTTTTATGTAATCATAATTCCTAATATACCTTAATTTTCTTATTGAATAATAAGTCATCAATACATCCCATAAATTTTTACCAAATGAAAACTTTCTGGACCCAATTTTTTAAAACCATTCTTTCTAACATATGGAAAATTGTAACATAATAAGGTTGAGAACAAATTCTTTTCAAGGGTAAAAATAATCATTAATAATTTAATTTCATTAGTGAACATAAATTGCATCTATGGGTATGATTATATAATCAAAGAGCAAGGGAATAACATAATAGAATTAATACCAATAAAAATGTTGATTATAATTCACGATTCATTAAATATATCTTTAAAATAATACAATATTTATATAATTCAAAAATCATGAGCCATATGAAAACAATCATTGGGAAAAGGATCCATTATAACTCATAAAAAATATTGAAAATCTCTATAGGTATCTTGGAACATTAAAAAATAATCATAGAATCACCTAAGTATATAAATCCCACATTTCTAAGGAGTAACTTATAATTTATATGCTCTATAATAATTAGGAGTAACTTATACTTAGTTTTATATTTCATCTACTAAGAGCAACACAAATCTATAATATTTTAGGATTAACATTTATTTAGTTTACTCTAACTCATTAACCAATGCATTGGAGGATTATAAGAGAACTACCTGTCACATATCTAAAAATATCCCTTGAGTATTTGGGATCACTCCCTTATCTCACTTTCATTAATAATTTCCAAGTACCTTATCATGTTAAAAACAAATGGGTTATTTTATTTCAACAAAACTTTCATAGAATTATTTACCTAGGAAAAAATGGGTTTCTGAAAAATATCATAAAAAATCATCATAGATAATTCATATAAAGGAAATAAATGATATCGTATGATCATATCCCAGATAAATCATATGAAAAATAAAGGGTTTCTGGTATAGATGAAAACAACATTTAAGGAATAATTAAAATGTTTCTAAGAGAAGAGGGAAAAGTAACATTAATTCCAGTACCTTTAAAAATAAAAAAACCAAAATATGTAGAAAAGGGTTTTCTTTGAAAATAATCATGGAGACTTATAAAAGAATCTTCAAAGTATATAATAGTTATAAAATTGGAAAAATATATCCATGCCATAAATCATAAAAATAAATATTCTTTTCAAACATTTGTAAAGATATTCAAAAGTGACCTGAGTGAAAATTATTATGAAATTTCATTATTATATACTTTAATTGAATGTCAAAGATCATGAAAATTAATTTTTTTTATGAAATTTATGTTTAAAAAATAACATTCTTAAAATAATATAAAGAACATGGATTAATACTTTGGTTAATGGCAATGAAACCCAAAAATAGTCATTTTTAAATAAAAAAATTTAGATTCTTATAAAACAAAAAAACCCTTTTGAAAGTAATAAAATAATAAGGAACATAAAATAAAATGAGGACAAAAGAGTCATGATACAATATTTCTGGATTTAGTATTATCATGAACCAATTTACTAGGAATTCCTTATCTGGTGGTAAGATGAGTGTGACATACAAGGACCACATCGAATAGGCCAGGGGATAGCGACAATTGTTGAATATAAATATAAAACACATGGTAGAACTTATCCCAAAGTACCTAAACATAAAAACAAACCTCTAACAACCAATAAAATTATGAAAGGTAAGATAAATATAATACCAAAATTCAGGAATACAAATATATCCCACATCCATGAGAAATAATAAAGGGCCAAATATAAGCCATATAAAATTGTAAAAGAGTGCGACATGTTAATACGGAAGAGAATTTAGTAAAATGAAACTCTTGGAACAAAAAATGGCCTATTTAGATCAACTATGACTCACCTGGTCCAAGTCTTCCTATGAATCTATCGCAAGACCCATCATCTGTATAAGACATGATATGTGCGGGAAGATCTAATATACAGGTGAGTGTAACATACCAAATAAGACAACCAAAAATCACTAAACACAAAGCATCAAATATTGAATTCAGTTCATCATAACAAATATATATAAATGAAAATATGAGAAAATAAAAAAAAACAGACTAGATACTCAACATAAACAAAAATTCACAAGGTAAGGTCCCAACCATTCTTCCATCCTAGGATTCTACTTTAGGATTCAAGGAAATTCTCATCTATGAGAACTAACTCCTTAGATCTTATTATCACTGATGACGATCATATAAGAGGGAAGAATCATCATAAAAATCTATGAATATGTGCATGAAGGAACTCAAAAAATGTTGGCAGACATATAGGGTATCACAGCTAGGGACTACGTGTATACTTGACCAAACCCGATATATACCCATTAATATGGGAATCACATGCTCTGGATGTTGGTAATGGGATTACAAACCCTACTCGGGGAAGAATGATAGAGTATCAAACCCCAATAAACATAAAGAGATATATAACTCTCTCTGAGACTAACATGTAGAGGGGATCACTCATCCTATGTTGAAGATGATATTTCTCATTGTACCCTCATAAGTATGAAACAAGTGGACACACCATTAATGAAATGGTCTAAACCGATGAGAATGAAGAATTAATCATACCTAAGGAAAGTACATGGAACATACAAGGAGTACATGACATGTCTTTATAAGTTTAGAAGTACTTATTTATATTCCATTATCTTCTATCCCTTTCCAGTGTACTATGGCCAATCCCATGTACACTTGTTGTGCCCATGTACCTGGTAGTCTTTGAATAGTCTGGTAGTTCCATCATAGATTGTCCATGCTTGTTTACTCTGGTTATACCCACGCACCAATCCATGTTCATTCTCATACACCCTAGGGGTAAGCACAAAGTCAACAAAATTGAGTCATATATTGTGTTGTCTAGACCCATGGAAAGTGTTATTTAATCCTCTATGAAATCCTAGCATCTATAAAAAGGATCCACATGGGGTGCGTTCTCTAATCAACACTCTATGCAACTTGATATTTTCCAAAATCCTATATCCATTATGAATTATCACCCACACCACTTCTTCTTTTTATACTATCATGAAATACACCATGTAACTTATATATGTGGTTGAACGAAATCCAATACTCACTAGTTCCCCGATTTAATCCACCCAACTTCATGGGAAACTCTTCCTATCTGACCATTACAATAAATGAAAAAAAAATCTAGTAAAGAACAACCAATTATTCATTGGTCTCCTATCACACATTATCAAAACTCAATCACACTATCAATACCAATTATAGACCCACCAAAATGATTTTCTATTCCATGTATTTATTTTGTAATGATCAGTTTCAGATTATTGTTTTATAACCCGTCAGATGGAACAACGATAATGAAAACATGAAGAATAATGGGAGAAAAGAAAGAACTATAAAATTGATAAATAGATGTTATAAATTATACATGTGAGCATAAATATTATGCTGGATAAAGAATCAAACATAATGGATAATAAAATATGAACAATAATATCAATTCTTAATTATATGATGACAAATCAACACCGCTAAATCAATGATCAACCCACAAATCAATTTTTCGGTGGAATTGAATCATGTTAGAAAAACGATAATAAAAAAGGGTATTTATAAAAATGAAATAAAACTTCCTACCATGAGACTAGATGAGTCAGTAATGAATAATCCTATCATTATATTGTAATTGGTGAGATCTAAGAACTTTGTTGGAAAGACAACTCTTTGGATAAATGATCACTACTCCATGATCTTCTCTTGTTCACCCATATCTATTACACAATCCTTCTCAAATTTCCATGGTTAGGAATTTAACCTTGGTATTTTTACAATATAGGGTTTATATATAAGGGTATTGGGTTTAGAAAATTTAATAATAATTAAATACCATTTAATATACATAATAATTAATCCACCCATGGCCGCTATTAAATCAAACACCCAACGCACTCGAAGGATATGTAATGATTATGGAAGAACCCACATTATAGTTTCAATATAAGTCTCATATTTCCCATCTCTATAACAATTTATGGGATATCCCATTATTTATTAAAAATTACATGTGTTTGATATAATATATTTAATATTCCTTTTATATTAAGAATGAGGATCCCTAAGCCTTGAAATCCAAAGAACACTCTGTTCCTGGATCCAAACGTATTCTATAAAACATTAAAATGTTAAAAAAATAGAGTTTTTTCAAGTATGTACACCTTATAAATGAATATATGTGCATCAATTAAAATATGTCTCAATGAAGTGAGTTTGAGAGGAGAAACCCTTGAATCTCAGGTAATACATGAATAAAAAATCCACTGAATTATGTAATATAAAATGATTTTATAAATCGTATAATTTAAATGAAATAATATGTGAAAATAAATTCATGTGTTAGTAACTACTCCATATAAAATATCCATGGTGCATGAATTTAATTATGTCTTAACAATTTGAAATTGAGACCATGAAAAAAATTAAAGCATTTTAATCAATATCTTATGAATGATAGAACTACAATCGAATATTAAATATCATGATAAAATATAAATTAATAATACGTTATCTCAATAGAAATAATATACACAATATAAAAGGAAAAATGTTTATAATACAATACATTGCTCAATGAAACACTATTGATACCAACAATACTTAAAAATATCATATAATTGAAGTTATAATTTTTGAATGATGTGATTATGTGTAATAATTGTAAAAATGAAAATTATAAATAATATATAAGATAATTATAGGAACTTTCTCACATAATATTGTCATATAATATACAATGAATTATAAATATAACTGAATATATAGATGTTGAGTTAAGAAACAACTTTCCTTGAGTCCAAAATATCAATGTATGTCATTTAAATTCCTATATAAATAATTTATGTTTATTATTTAATGGTTTAAGTACTTTTTATATTTTTTAAAACTTACAATTAACCCATTTATTTCATTTATTATGGTGGCATATTTAGTTTCTTAATCGATTAAGTTCACATGAGGGGTTTTGAGGATGTTCAGTTCATAATTACATAATGAATTTGGTAGGTTGACCATAGTTAAATGGGTCATTATTTACATCATATAAATAATAATAATAATCAAATAGTTATAATTTTTATACCTAATATACAATTTTATAGTCACCCATGAATGTTGTGCAAGAAAAAAAATCACAGCCCTTCCTGGAAGTGGTATTCCACACATACAAACAAGGGACATTACCAATTTTTAACATGTGTAAGAGTAAGAAGAGAAATAATAAATTATATTTATAGAATCATAATTATGTAATAAATATTATTTACATATAAATCCCATAATAAAAACTGTCCTTGCGAGTTTGTAATGAAAAATGAAATACGTCTCTTTGTAGAGGTGGTAGTTGACACATACACATGAATGATGATTACATTCCACATGGGATGGAAAAGGAGATGAATATGTTTATTACATTATCATAATATCAAGTAAATATATATGAGATACTTATGTTATTATATTGTATTAGTTAGAAATAATTAATTGTTGTAAAATAAGAATTAATATAAAATAGATAAGTTAAAATAATTACCTCATCATTGAGATACCACCTTTGGATTTCTTTTAAAGTACCCTAGGGGAGGTTTTATGAAGAGACATGTATCTCCATAACATGGATAAGTATGTTTATAATATGGTTTTTTTTTGGTTTTTTGATCTATGTGGCTCAATTTTGTGTGAAAAAAGATGAGATGTGGTGTCCTTTTGTAGTGAAAGAAAGGGCACACTCAGAATCACTTAAAATATATAAATATAAGAAATAACATTTTATGTGATAATGTACCAAGTTGATAAAATTTAAAATGTTATATATTTTAAGGATTAAATACATTAAATTTTTTATAAGTTTATTGGGAATTTTAAACATTATCCTTTTGTATTACACCTTTATTAATAAATTTTTAACCTTAAATGTGGTAACAAATTTTTGAATAAAAAGGGTTGTAAATTTAATTATAAGGTAAAAATTTGATAAAAAATTATCAAGGAATTATATTTTAAACCATATACCATCATTATTTCCATCTTTTTATTTTTTCATGATTTTTATATTATTTAAAAATATATTATTTAACATAAAATTCCATTAAAGGAAATTTACAAATTATTCAAATATTCTTTCTTTAAAGACATAAATAAAGATATATAATTCAAATATAATATCTTTAACTATAAATTAGGAATTATTAATAACCCTAAAATTAATGTCACACTAGAATTTATCCAAATAATAATAATTTTGATGTTTTTAAAATCATTTACTTTGATTTTTATACAACATGAACAAGCATTCTATCAATGTAGTTTAACCGTTTAAGGTAATTATACCATCAATAAAAATTAAATATAAATTAACATTATAAAAATAAATTTATGATGTTTAAAATAAAATTTTCTCTTAGGTCATAACATTGTTTTATTTTTATTTGAATATATAATAGAAATAAAAAACAACAGAGTAACATTTTTGAATTTGACTTTACATAAAATAATATAAATGTCTTTATTGAATAAAAATGGAACCAAAATTACATATTTTATAATATATTATGGTATGTGTCGAAATAAAATCATCCAATATAAATAATTTAGGTTCTATATATATACTTATAAATTCTTATTATATTTTTTTAACCTCAATTACAATATTTACCCATCCTCTGGTGACAAATATTTAACATGATTACTATTCATTATAGAAAAAAAATGCTCTTCTATTAATTTAATTTGAACATTATAATTAAAAATATGGTATCTATTTTTCAATATTCAATTTATATTATTGGAATAAATTAATATTAATGTAAATTCATAAGATGTAATGAAAAATAGTTTCTTTAGAAATATGCGTTTTTAGGAAAAAAATGAACTTATAAAAAATTAATGTATAATGATTATTAATGTTTAAAAAATTATATAATTTATGAATAATTGATATTTAAGATAATTTTAAATCAAATTGAAATCTTGATGGGAGTTTTCAGGGAAAATAAATGACAATTTCACAAAAATCTGTATTTTTCATTATTTAATGGGAAATCAATCAATTCAAAAAAATTCCAGAATTTTACCATAAAATTATTTTTAAATTAGGTTTTAAAAAATTATATCCTTTTAATAAATAAAATTTATATATATTGAATAAGTTAAAAATAATATTTATTCATAAAAATTAATAAAAAACATTTCTGATGAAATCATATTTTTGAAGCATGAAATGACTTAATAAAAATTAATTAATTATTATTATGTATTAATCCAAAAACTTACATTATTTAAAAAATTTATACATATTTTTCAATTTTTTTTATTCTTATTGAAAATTTCAATTTAATATCTAGGTTATAACAACTTCATTTAATTTTTCTTTATATTTTTATAGTATATATTAATTCTCTTAAAGCTGAGTATTGAATGTTAAACAAGATATCAAGCATATAATTCATTTAAAATAATATTTTGAGGTGTTACATTATACTCTCTTAAAAAAATTTCATCCCTATAGTTTTATATTGAGCATGAAAATCATAGGTATAAAATTTGAAATTAACATTGTTGAAAACCATCATTGTGAAAAGGGTTAATAATAATTCATTTTGAAAAAGGGAGATATACATATGTATTCTATATGGAATAAAATATATATAGGTTTACAAATATGACCACATTAGTGAGAAGTTTAAATATGGACATGGTAAAAAAATTGTTAATTTAAAATAATGATAGAGAGTGACATAGATCATTGACCTTGAGAAAGTCAATGACCACAAAACCATAAATCAATAAATTGTGAAAAATACCATCAATTCCTCAGACATAAAGGTAACATCACAACATTTTAATTTCAAGATACTTTTCCAAGAGATAATGAATTATTTGACCATTTGAACTATGAACAGAAGGAAATACGCTTAAATTATTTTCTTCTAATATATAAATGAAATTTCATGCTTTGGCTGTTTGTTTTAATCAATATCCATGTTTATCTCATATTTCACTCAAAATGAAGATTATTGATACTTAATTCCAATAGAACTATAATCAAATTCATATTGAACATGATGTATATAAAAGGATAACAATAGTTTCTTTTGGTCATTTGAAAAACCAAAATGGTTAGAACAAGGTAATATAATATCAAAAATAAATAAACCTCTATATGAAGAAATAATAAATTAATCTCTAAAATATAAAAATAAAACTGGATTTTCAAATTAAATCATTCCACAAATAATTAACCCTATTTCACAATTAATCTTATTAAACTCAAAGAACATATTATAAAATTTACCTTACATCCCTAATATATAAAATAATTTTTATCAAATAATCATTCATTTTAAATCATATGATACTCCTAAGTGTTACTTATACCTCAAGAATATAAATCATATTTTAAATTATCGTTAATCACATTAAAATACAATTAATTAAAACATTAAAAGGTGGTATCTATTACTTTGAACTTATGATCAATCATGAACTTATAAACCCATTATGGTATACATAAATCTATGTTAAGACCTCATAAAAACATCATAATATCCAATGTTTTCTATGATTTTCTTTGATAATAAATATTGTAACCCCAAACCCACACTCTCAGATCAAGTTCTAAAAACATAATCTTTATATTTATAGATTTTATACTCATAAATGTGGCCCAATTTTATCCATTCAAATCATACATCATAAAATAAAATTATTAGATTACTAATATTCACAAAGACCTTTTAGATTTAGTGTTTTATAGAATAGGAAAAAATATTACATATAATAACCATGTCTTCTAGTAATCATTTTTCTTTCAATACACATGTTTTTTTATTACAAAATAAGTCATCAAAATCTCTTATAATGTTACAACCAAATGAATTTTTTGAAGACCAAATCCATTTAACATATTTATTCATAACCTGGGAAATAAAAATTATAATATGGTTGATCTTGAATGCTTAATAAGGGTATAAATAAGCATCAAAAATTAAATTTCATCAATTATAATAAGATGAGAATAATAGTATGATGATACAAATATACATGAGTATAACATAAGATAATTCATACACATAAAAATGTGGATCATAAATCATTAGACATAATAAAACATTAACATAAGAAAAGAGACATATAAGTCAACAATCACGAGACATATGGAAACAATCTTTGAGAAAAAGGATCTTTTATGACTCAAAACAAGAACTGAAAAAATGTGTTAGTTTATTATACAATAAAAAATTCAACATGGAATCACCTTACCATATAATTCACATATCTCATAATATTAACCTACAATTGGTAAAAAAAAAATTCATTTAGGAGTAACTTACAATCCATTAACTCCATTATCTCTTAGTGGAAACATAACTCCATAAAATATTTAGAGTAACATCCATCTAGTTAACCTTATAACATTACACAATTCATTGGAGGTCAATAACAGACCCACCCTTTGAAAATCAAACAATGTAACCGAATTATTTGAGTTCACTCCTCAATACATATTTCATAAATAATTATAAAGTACTATATCATAAAAAACACAAGGATGATTTAATTACATAAAAACGATAATAGATTGTTTTATCCAAGAAAAATGAATGGGTATCCTGATAATCTCATTAATGAATTATCATAAACCATTCAGATAAAGGATGAGAATGGTTTCATAACACTATATCCTCAGTTAAATATAATAATCATTAAAGGATATCGATATATATAAAAATACATTTAAAAATCTTTTGAAATAGTTCTATGAAAAAAAAACAGAAAAATAACTTTTTCTTTCTGTACCTATAAAAACTAAACACTAATAACATATTTTGAAAATGATTTATCTGAAAATAATTATGGAGACTTATATAGGAATCATCAAAAAAAAAATAGTTATGACATCTATAAAATAGATTCATTTCATAAATGATAATATAAAAATTTATTTCAATATTTTTTAAAGAGAGTTAAAAGTGACAAGTGAAAAAAACATCAATAAATTTCCATTTTAAAAATATTAAAAAGATAGTCAAATACCATGGAAAATATCTTTTGGAAATATAATACGTTTAGAAATATAATTATTAAAATTGGAAAATACCTTGTGTATGGTTGATGAGTATGAGTGTATTTGTTGTAAATATATAATAAGGAATGAACGTCAATGTATGATGAAGATCATTGTGATTAGTGATTAACCCTGGAATGAGAAATATGGAAATAATATTAAAAATATTGAATAAGGTCAGTGATTTTTCTTAGAGGATTATCATGAATTCATTATATTTCATTTAGAAAGAAAAGTATATATGTTATTATAATGTTAATTGGATTGGAATTAATGATTACGATTTGTTCAAATAAAATATGTGGAAGTGATTTTTTTTTGAATCAAGTGATGACATACCTTAATTGGGGGAATAATTGATTTAAAAAATAATGTGAAATAATAATATTATTTCATTAGGATATAAAAATAATTGGTCATATATTTTTTATGTCCATTAAAAATAATTTATTATTTTCCATTATATATTTTTGGAGAAGTCCATAGATGATTTTGAGATAATTTGGCTAGCCATGTAAAGAAAATATTCTTTTTTCTATAGATTATGTACGGGTAAGTATAATTTTCAACTAGATTCATAAAGATATATTTACCTATGTAATGTTATAATACTATGATGGATAAGGTTATTCACTACCTACATCGTATTAATTGAGAAAATCCTTATCTATGTAAGGGTAATTCTTAAATTCATATGGGTAAACAATGGTGTTGAATAAAGGTATTAAGACGAGGTTGGCCAGTTCTTAAGGGTATTAAAACTTTTATTAATAGTATATGAGGATTTTTTAAAGGTATATGGAAGTGTTTATAAGTGTAAACCAATGTTAAAATTACCCATGTAAGTGTTAGATGAGCCATGCATTAAATAATCCAAGTGTTGTGTAAAGGTAGGATAAGATTTAAATTACCCACAAAAGGGTAACTACAAGGCTATATAAATTTACCCTAACTATTTGAAAGTGGATCATTACCCAGTATAAAGGAATAAATGCTAACATAAGGGTTGGAACAATTTAAATAAAGTCGCGTAAGGGTAGAAAAAGTCTTTACAGTGGTAATTGACTATAGAGAAGACAAAAACATCATGATGCTTTTGCTAAAACAAATCTTTTTATAATGTTAGATGCATGATATTGTTTTATGGTTGGAAGTTTCTACCTCCAATTATGAACAGAGCATGCTACCATAAATGCTACCATGATCATGCTACTTCTATTTCGACTGTGATCATACTATCACTAGCGTACCTATGACAATGATAGTACTAGTTCTACCACCAATGATACCACCATGTGCCACTTCCAGTGAAACCTTGACATCATATGATGTGGTATGTATTTATCCTTTTCATGAACATGAGGGTTTTTATGGGTACAATTATCCACTATTTATGACCTGCTTCCATGATCAAATCCATCGACCTCTTAAGATATGGGCTAGTTTGAATAACACATTACATATGATATTCATAAATATTCTATATATGAATAGCAGAACCAAATTCAAAATGATTCTATTAATTAAGTCGATCCTTTAAGTGAAACAAAAGAAAAATTAATTTATGCATTAATCATATGATTTTAGGTATTAAATATAAGGTGATGTATTTGTTTATTTCATTAATGATAGAGGTGTTTTTCTTGATTTATTTGAGCATTATAAAACAAGTCCATTTGATGAAATTGAAAGAAACATGATTCATGAATGTGAGGTATTAAAATGGGAAATTCTAAGTTGTGATTTTTTTAAATGTGATGAATTCATAAGTGAGATTCATTCATTTCGGTTTGTTTGAAAAAATAAATAATAAACTCCTTATTGTATTTAATATTAATGATCCACATGAATTATTAGAATCATGTAGTATAGTATTTTTATATTGAAAATAATGAGATTGAAGACCCAAAAGGTATATTTCTATAAAAACTAATTATTAGAGGAATATATATAAAGAGGATCATTTTATTGTAATAACATTTCTAAAAATTACCACTTGATAAACCTCATATAAGATTATGGAAGAAGGAAACTGAGAATCCCATAAATTATTTCTCTACTAATGAAGTTTCATGTGATATTGATGGTTCAATGTAAAAATATGGCTATATGTAGATAGATAAAAATAAAGATAAACCCACCAAAACAGTAATGGTGTGTACTAGAAATATCATGAAAAATAACTCCCAAAATGATATTGCAAATAAGGAAAGTCATACCCAGAAATAAAATGGTACAAAATATACTCATATGATCACAACAAGAAAAAAGAAATTAGTTGTCTAATGTTGGTGAAGTTAGATGTTTTGAAATCAGGATGTTGGGTGTTGGGAAGAAGTAAAAATTTGATAATATTTCATAAGTCCTACATTAAAGGGGAGTAGAGGTGATTAATTTAAGGAAAATTCTAAATAGAAGAAGGTTATATGGAAGAAAATGAATATTTACACTAGACGAAGTTTAAAATGCACTAAATATTTATGTGTGTACTGAAACGTATGTCGTCAAAATGAAGAAGAGTGCTACTCTGAACCAAAAAAGTATAACTCATATACTAATGTTCATGGATAACCACATCCTAGATAGAATTTGGTTATAAATAAATGATAACAAGTTGACTTGGAAGATAATGATGTTAGGAATGATGTTTAAAAGATGAAAAAAATCAATAAAAAACACTCCTAAGAAGAATTATATGTTGAATGACAAGAATTTAATGTTAATCAATACAATATAGTTATTCTTTGGAATGATATTTTTCACCATAAAACCATAAAAATAGGATATATAAATTAAAATTAATAGAATCAAGCAGAAAATAATAATATAATCTATCCATATGATAAATAAGAAGATAAGATTTATTAAATACATTCATGAAGAATATTTTGATAAGTTAAACACAAAAGGTAAGTCCTGAACATTGAATAATCCTTGTGGAATCTATAAATAAAAATATCTAAAGAAATAATTGCAAATTATTTATTTTTATCAAGTCGATGATACTAATGAAATGAAAAAAACTAAAGATAAAGCACAAGTTAAAGCAAATGAAAATGGAAAAAAGGTTTTTCCACAAGAAGAATATCTCAAATTTCATTAGAGATTGTAAATAAATTACAACTAAAGTTTCAAAAAAACATGTGTAAGGTTTAATAAGACTATACATAATGTAACAAATTGTATCACTCTTATACTTTTACAAGAACATATGATGAATATTGAAAAAACATCTCTACGGGAAGTTTCTGCAAAACTAGAATATGTAAAGATTAATATCCTACACAAAGAATAATTTCAGGTTAAGGAAGAATAAAATAAATTATATGATACTAAAAATAGAAATAATGATCTAAAACATATTCCCACTCTAATATTAGATGAAAAGAATGACCCATATTGAGAATAATAACCCAGTCTGAATATTATTTATGAAAAACCAAGAGGCATCTACTTATTCAGTATTAATTTAAGTTGAGCTAACATTTAGGGAATTAAAATATAATTTTAAGGATTTTAATATCATAAAACATTAATATATATTCCCTTCAAATAGTTTTTCAACTACCATGAAATAAAAAAATATGAGTAAATCCCTTGAGGGGGAGAAAAATTAATAAAGGATGACATCAAATATTTTTATAATATTCATGAATTTTCTATAAAAATTTGTAATATTGGAAAAGAGAGGTAACACCATTACACTTATTACCCTTATATTGATTATATGAAATATGTGCATAAAGGGGAGTATTGTCTTTTGAGTAATCTTCTATAAATAGAGAGAAAATTATATTTTCACTTTATATTTTTTATGTATTTTTTAGTGAAGTATAGGGTATATATTTCATGAATTAAAATTTTTTTGTACTTCTCCAAGGATGAATAATATGGAGATTTTATCCCATAATGGACTAGTTAAAAGAAAATATTGATTTTTTAGTAAATTAGTTAGGTTTTCAACATCAGGTTAGACCATGTAGAATTAGAACTAGCTAGATAAAGACTACATTCTGTACATACTTGTGGTATCATCCTCCTAACTACATATTTTCCAAATAATTCATTTTCATCTTTGGTAAATAAATTTTTAATTGTGTGTTCCCAAGACCCAAATATATAGTACATTTTGATTACCATTTCATGTATATAGCAAGATATGCATGATGTACTCTTACCATTATACTGTGTAAATTTATGCTTCCACTATTTAAAGAGTAATGTCCATAGAATAATTATCTTATAAAAATGTTATAACAGATACTACCCTATAATGTGAACCTTGAGATCCTATTACATTAATCATAAATATATTTTCTATGGTCTATATACATCATAATTACTAGAAACAATTGATGTCTGACTCTCAGGTATTGGGTGTTCATAAACATTGAGGTGTTTTCTCAAGAAGTTCATACTTGGTAATATCTAGTAGTTGAGATGATGAGAAAAATCACCATTAGGAACACCACATGTTTTAGGTGTCATTTGTTGTTTCTATCTAAGGACTTGTACATTGGTCTCTTCTGAAGTGCATTGTGTTGCATTTGTTGTCAATGAGGCATGAAGTTGTCATGGAATGAATGGATGTCAAGGAATGTCAAGATGTGAATGACAAAGGATGTGATGGTGATGGTGATGAAGGAGAATGGCCATGGTACTTAGAGGCGTGTCACTTAGGAGATTCACTAAGTGACATAGGATGTTGTGGTTGAAACATTCTCATACACATCAGACGATTGATGAGCTGATCCTTAAGTGTAAAGAACTTGTATCAAGATGATACAAAGTCACAACATGATTAGAAGACCATGCATTGTAGTGACAATGCATGAGGAGTTGAAAGTGATCCATCCATAAGTTCTAAGTGGATGAAGTGGATTAAAGAAGTCCATGCACTATCACTTAGTGCATAAGAATTTGAAGAAGATACAATTTGATCTCTGATTAGATCAATGAAGAACATTGAAGAATCTATTTGATTAAGGAGTTCGGTTGAAGATGAAGAACCTTCGGGAATTTCACCTCCTAATACTAGAATATATGTTAAGGAGGATGGAGGAATTCTAATGAAGAAGTAGAGTTGATGAAGAAGAATGGCTTAGAGGTGGAAGTGGCATTTGGCATTTGAACTTGGTCACTTTGTTTTTACACAAAGGACTTGCTCTATACTTAAGCAAAAAATAAGCCACCAAGGGCCGGCCTTAAGGGTTCAACCCAAGGCACATGTGGGACTAGGTCACCACGCCCAAGGGGATCCCATGGGGCCAGCCCAAGAGAGGCTGGGGCCGTGTATAAGCCCCGAAGCCACGCAGCGATGAAGCCCACGCAGCGTGAGCGCGAGGAGCGCGCTCGAGGATGTATAGTGGGCGCCAGTGGCGCGCCCACATGGAGCAGAGTGGGCGCAGAGCGCGCCCGCAGAGAGAACACGGTGCGGGGCGGCACCATGGAGGGGGAAGTTCAACTGAGCATTGAGAGGCAGCGCTAGGTTGATAAGCCGCGGTAAAACCGCGCCCCGTTTCGATGTGGGACGCGGAAAAATCACCGGGAGCAAATCTCAGCCGTCCAGGCGATCTCGCGGCAGATCTCGGCCGCCCGATGCATCGCGCCGCACGCGATCTAATCTGAGCCGCCCATCTAATCGCGCGCCAGATCTTAACCGTCCGATGCATCTGCCGATCGTCCTCAACCTCCAGCCATGCCGAGACCTTCCCGCGTGCCTCCGTCGAACCAGGAGCAACCCGAGCACGGTTTTTGAGTTCCTGGCCACCTCCGAGCAAACCGTGACCTCCACTGTGATCGCTAGGCCATAACGAACTCATGCATGCATTAAAATGTTGCATGCATGCATCGTGAAAGAATTCGAAGTTCGGCCGAGGCAAAACGAAGTTGCCGAGGCTTCGGTGGATTCATGCTATGCATGGATAGACTTTGAAGAGGCATGCAAACATTCTGCATGCACATGCACGTGGAGGAAAACAAAGGAAAGGAACCCGCGTGAAACAGAGGAAAGAAATCGAGATTTGAAAAATCTTGATGATCCGAATACTTCGGGGATTTGAGATTTATTCCACGCTGATGTTTTGAGGCGTTTCTCTGCCTATAAAAAGAGAGGCCGAGGCTCTCATTTTGCTTGCTGATGAACTTGAAAGAAGCCCCGTGAGTGCTCTGCCTCGCGAAAATTTTGAAGCCCCGCGCAAGTAAACTTGCGTGGCTGGAGTTCCTTGCGCGCAACACCTTTGCGCGACAAGAAGGTTGGAGGTCCCCTGCGCGCCTACTCTTTGCGCGGCAGGAAGACCCGAGGCCGCATTACTTTCACGTCCTCGTGGTTGGTTGGAGCTTGCGCGACAGAAGTGTCCGCAGCACCCTGCACGCCCTTCTTGTGCCCAAGGCAGAATCACTTGCGCGATTTGGTGCTTGCGCGGCAGTAAAGAAACTTGCACCTTGCGCGCTTCCTTTAAGCTTAAGTGGAAAAGAAGATCCGAGGCACCTTGGTGTGTTTAACCAAAGGAGAAGAACCCGAGGGATACACTATTTGTGTGTGCAAAGTGAACAAGAAGAAAGGCTACGGGTTGTGTGTGAAAGAAGAAGTGAAGGGCAAAGCCTTGTGTGCAAAGAAGACTAAAAGAATAAATTGTGTGTGCTAAACAAGAACAAGGCCGAACCTAGGTGTGTGCACCAAAAGTGAACACACTTAGAAGAAGAAAGAAGTGGAAGACTCACACTAATGTATAACACACTTTTAATTGTGTAATCAAATTGAATAAAGTGTGTGAAGTTTGAGAAGGTGTGTGTTCTTAATAAGAATACACCCTTTGTGGGGTTATTGCACCAAGAGAAAGAAAGAGGAGAGTGCATGCATGCATGCATGCACATGCGCACGTAATCAAAGTTCAAATCAGTAGTGTGCAATTGAGTTGTCCAAGACAGAAGATCTTGAAGTATTGAGAAGGCCATGCAGTCAGTGCATGAGGAAGCAGAGTTGCCATGCACTCAGTGCATGAAGATGATTTGAAGTGAGACTGAGCCAGACTGAAGTGAAAGATATTGTTTGTCTGAGTTTTCAGTATTTGAGAAGAGCCTGATCAACAGAAGTGATCAGAAGTTGTTGAGCAAGATGAGAAGACCTGTTCACCACAAGTGAGCAAGAGGTACAGAGCAAGGCCAGCAGCCTTTATCCCAGGCTGCTGAAGTTACTTGATGAAGTTAAAGAGGAGAAGAGCTACTCGTGCGACTCGAGCAGCCAAGAGAAGACCCTGTGGGACTCAGGGAGAAGAAGTCTTCAGTGGGATTCTGGAGCAGGCCAGTGGGACTCTGGTAACACTGTGGGACGCAGTATAAAGACCCTCCTGTGGGACTCAGGAGAGATACAGTGGGATGCTGTATCGACCATTGTAATACTAACAGATTATAATGGGAGAATCCATGCTGGGAGAGCATGGCAAGGATGTAGGCCTTTGGTGCCGAACCTTGTAAATCCTTGTGTCCTGTGCCTTTTCATTACTGCATTATCCGGGAAAGGTTGAGAGACATAAGAAGAGTGGATCGAGGCCTTAACAAGCCATAGAGGTTTAATTGATTAAGAATCAATTAGTAAAAAGTTTTAAAGGATCACTGATTCACCCCCTCCCCCTCTCAGTGATTCACACTGATCTGGGCACTTCAATTGGTATCAAAGGGAGGTTACCTCTAAAAGATCCAAGGGAGTCTTTATGGAGTGCAGATTTGAGGAAATGAGTGACCAGCCTCAAATGGAGATATCTGCCAAGACTCAGAAAAACAGGATGAAGAAACAGGCCAAGAAGACGAAGAAGAAGATTGTTGCTGATAGAGAAACACCTGACAATTCCTTTTATCACTCTTCTGGTGAAGCCTGTCCTAGCTGTGATGAAGATGGAAGAAACAATGATCTTCTAAATGCAATCGAATATCTTCGGAAGACAGTCCCCAGGGAAGTAGCAATGTGTATAGCTACAGGCATCCTTGATCTTCAAGAAGAAAAATCACAGTTAGAAGAAGAATCCAATGCAATGGAAGATCAATTGGCTAAAAGGGTTGGCATAACCAACACTCTCAGAAAGCTGGTGAAGGCTAAAGATGAAACTGTTTCTCTTTGCAATGAAAGATATGAAGACACTACTGAAGAATTGCACAGAAGCCTTTCTGAGAAAGAATTATTTAAAGTAATAATCAAAGATGTTTACCATGTACTGGAGAAGAGGCATAGAGTATCAATGGTTGTTAAAGATGCTCAACTTGAAGACAAAGTAAAAAGGGTGAAGGAGCTTGACAACTCATTGCTTGAAATGAATAAGGTGCATGAAGACCAGATAAAGCAGCTGGAAGAGAAATGGGAAGGAAGGCTAATAACTATTGAGGATGAGAAGAACTCCCTCAATATGAAATGCTTAGAACTGGAGGTGATATTGAACAATCAGCAATCACCCAAAGCCAAAGCCTCCCAGTCAGCTGAAAGGAGAAATGTTGCTACTCAAGTATGCTTTGAGAAGGATGATTCTAAAAGAAAGACATCCTCTAATGAAAGGGAAACATCTTCTAAAAAGAAGGTACCATCCATACCATCTTGTACTCATGCTTCTAAAAGTGTTTCTACTAAAAGTGCAGGATGGAAGAATGAATCCAAACAAGTATGGATGAAGACAGTGAAGAAATAATGCTCTCCTGAAACAACACAGCAAGTCAAGAAAAGTACCCAACAATCAGAAGGACTGAAGAGGTCAAGATTTGTGGGTCAGTGTTGGTGTTGTAATAAGTATGGGCATTGTGCAAAGGATTGTTGGTACAATCCACTGAATGTCAAAGCACAAAGGAAGCCCATGCCAAGGGGGGGAAAGCCAGAAGAAAAGAAGCAGCATCCACAGGTCCAGAGACATCTGTTTACTGCAAATAGATTTGGATTACTTGACAACATCTGGGATGATTGCAAAAGTGGTCAAAAAGATACATGTCAGTCTCCAATTGTATCCAGAGCTCAAAAGAAGAAAAGATCACAGAACCTGGCTCAGAAAGAATCCTTGGGAAGCAAGAAGAAAGTTGAAGATGCTCCCAAGAAGGTTTTGAAAAAAGGGAAGAAGTCCTTGGAGTCTAAATCCAAGAAGGGTGATGCATCCAAAAGGACCACCAAGAAGAAAACATGCTTCTACTGTGGAAAGAAAGGCCATACCATGGATCTTTGTAAAGAAGCCATGAAATTCAATAGAGGCAGACTGGACTCAAACAGACAATCAATCCAGAAGAAGCAGAAGGGATTGGTTGAAAACAAGATGCCTAAGAGAGGTAGCTTGACAGCATCAAAGGAACCATGTGAAACTTCCAGAACTGAGGCCACACTTCCAAATGACTTGTTAGTAATATGGCCAAATCAGTTGCAACTTGCCAAAGATCTACAAAGAGCTGAAGATGAAGTTCTGGAAATTGCTAAGGCAAAAGGAAAGAAGAAGATTTCAGATGAAGATGTGTTGAGATCCACACCATCACAAACATCATTGAAGATCAAATGTGCAAGTGTGAAGAATGGTGAAAATGGGACATCTCGGTTGAGAGAATCTTCTCAACCTTGTTGTTCACATTGATGAACTAAGGAGGTTCCATATTATTCCCTTATACTTCTGGTATTTACATGTGCTAACATTAAAGGGAATTGAAGATGATGATCATTCTCAACTGGAGGATGGTTTAGAAAGAATGGAGTGCACCCCTTGAGGGGGAGCCAATCAGAAGAAGATGGGATTCTAAGATTTAATACCATCTTGAGAAAAGTGAAGGTATTCCAATCATACTTTCATCCCTTGTTTCTTAATTGAGTTTATCTATTCAATTAAGGGGGAGTATGGATTGAAGACAAATGGATGAAAGGGGGAGCATTATCTTTGCACCTGAACTTTATAATGAGTTTTGTGAAGTTGTGCAGGATTTAGGAAATTCATTGTTATATCTGAAAAATTTCAAACCCCTAAGCATGATCTCAGATGTGTAGAGAATTATGGACAGCTTTGAATTCCTTGGTCATATCACTCTTGTTTTCTACACCGGGTTAGCCCAAGTAGACTTAGAGCTGATTTACTAAAGGTTCTTTGCTAAAGAGAACATGTGACATCATCCCTCTCTTGTGATTTTCAAGACAATGCTTTTCAAAGGGAGGAAGTGATTATTTTTGAAGAGAACCACACCACACCTTTGCATTTGATTGCCAATAAGGGGGAGAAAATATTGGCACACATATTGACCCATTCATATGTGCTCTAGTGTATTGCCAACAAATACAAAGGGGGAGATTGAAGTGCATTGTGTTGCATTTGTTGTCAATGAGGCATGAAGTTGTCATGGAATGAATGGATGTCAAGGAATGTCAAGATGTGAATGACAAAGGATGTGATGGTGATGGTGATGAAGGAGAATGGCCATGGTACTTAGAGGCATGTCACTTAGGAGATTCACTAAGTGACATAGGATGTTGTGGTTGAAACATTCTCATACACATCAGACGATTGATGAGCTGATCCTTAAGTGTAAAGAACTTGTATCAAGATGATACAAAGTCACAACATGATTAGAAGACCATGCATTCTAGTGACAATGCATGAGGAGTTGAAAGTGATCCATCCATAAGTTCTAAGTGGATGAAGTGTATTAAAGAAGTCCATGCACTATCACTTAGTGCATAAGAATTTGAAGAAGATACAATTTGATCTCTGATTAGATCAATGAAGAACATTGAAGAATCTATTTGATTAAGGAGTTCGGTTGAAGATGAAGAACCTTCGGGAATTTCACCTTTTAATACTAGCATATATGTTAAGGAGGATGGAGGAATTCTAATGAAGAAGTAGAGTTGATGAAGAAGAATGGCTTAGAGGTGGAAGTGGAATTTGGCATTTGAACTTGGTCACTTTGTTTTTACACAAAGGACTTGCTCTATACTTAAGCAAAAAATAAGCCACCAAGGCCCAGCCTTAAGGGTTCAACCCAAGGCACATGTGGGACTAGGTCACCACGCCCAAGGGGATCCCATGGGGCCATCCCAAGAGAGGCTGGGGCCGTGTATAAGCCCCGAAGCCACGCGGCGATGAAGCCCGCGCAGCGTGAGCGCGAGGAGCGCGCTCGAGGATGCATAGTGGGCGCCAGTGGCGCGCCCGCAGGGAGCAGAGTGGGCGCAGAGCGCGCCCGCAGAGAGAACACAGTGCGGGGCGGCACCGTGGAGGGGGAAGTTCAAATGAGCGTTGAGAGGCAGCGCTAGGTTGATAAGCCGCGGAAAAACCGCGCCCCGTTTCGATGTGGGACGCGGAAAAATTACCGGGAGCAAATCTCAGCCGTCCAGGTGATCTCGCGGCAGATCTCGGCCGCCCGATGCATCGCGCCGCACGCGATCTAATCTGAGTCGCCCATCTAATCGCGCGCCAGATCTTAACCGTCCGATGCATCTGCCGATCGTCCTCAACCTCCAGCCATGCCGAGGCCTTCCCGCGTGCCTCCGTCGAACCAGGAGCAACCCGAGCACGGTTTTTGAGTTCTTGGCCACCTCCGAGCAAACCGTGACCTCCACTGTGATCGTTAGGCCATAACGAACTCATGCATGCATTAAAATGTTGCATGCATGCATCGAGAAAGAATTCGAAGTTCGGCTGAGGCAAAACGAAGTTGCCGAGGCTTCGGTGGATTCATGCTATGCATGGATAGACTTTGAAGAGGCATGCAAACGTTCTGCATGCACATGCATGTGGAGGAAAACAAAGGAAAGGAACCCGCGTGAAACAGAGGAAAGAAATCAAGATTTGAAAAATCTTGAAGATCCGAATACTTCGGGGATTTGAGATTTATTCCACGCGGATGTTTTGAGGCGTTTCCCTGCCTATAAAAATAGAGGCCGAGGCTCTCATTTTTCTTGCTGATGAACTTGAAAGAAGCCCCGTGAGTGCTCTGCCTCGTGAAAATTTTGAAGCCCCGCGCAAGTAAACTTGCGTGGCTGGAGTTCCTTGCGTGCAACACCTTTGCGCGACAAGAAGGTTGGAGGTCCCCTGCGCGCCTACTCTTTGCGCGGCAGGAAGACCCGAGGCCGCATTACTTTCGCGTCCTCGTGGTTGGTTGGAGCTTGCGTGACAGAAGTGTCCGCAGCACCCTGCACGCCCTTCTTGTGCCCAAGGCAGAAGCACTTGCGCGATTTGGTGCTTGCGCGGCAGTAAAGAAACTTGCACCTTGCGCGCTTCCTTTAAGCTTAAGTGGCAAAGAAGATCCGAGGAACCTTGGTGTGATTAACCAAAGGAGGAGAACCCAAGGCATACACTATTTGTGTGTGCAAAGTGAACAAGAAGAAAGGCTACGGGTTGTGTGTGCAAGAAGAAGTGAAGGGCAAAGCCTTGTGTGCAAAGAAGACTAAAAGAATAAATTGTGTGTGCTAAACAAGAACAAGGCCGAACCTAGGTGTGTGCACCAAAAGTGAACACACTTAGAAGAAGAAAGAAGTGGAAGACTCACACTAATTTATAACACACTTTTAAGTGTGTAATCAAATTGAATAAAGTGTGTGAAGTTTGAGAAGGTGTGTGTGCTTAATAAGAATACACCCTTTGTGGGGTTATTGCACCAAGAGAAGGAAAGAGGAGAGTGCATGCATGCATGCATGCACATGCGCACGTAATCAAAGTTCAAATCAGTGGTGTGCAATTGAGTTATCCAAGACAGAAGATCTTGAAGTATTGAGAAGGCCATGAAGTCAGTGCATGAGGAAGCAGAGTTGCCATGCACTCAGTGCATGAAGATGATTTGAAGTGAGACTGAGCCAGACTGAAGTGAAAGATATTGTTTGTCTTAGTTTTCAGTATTTGAGAAGAGCCTGATCAACAGAAGTGATCAGAAGTTGTTGAGCAAGACGAGAAGACCTGTTCACCACAAGTGAGCAAGAGGTACAGAGCAAGGCCAGCAGCCTTTATCCCAGGCTGTTGAAGTTACTTGAAGAAGTTAAAGAGGAGAAGAGCTACTCGTGCGACTCGAGCAGCCAAGAGAAGACCCTGTGGGACTCAGGGAGAAGAAGTCTTCAGTGGGATTTTGGAGCAGGCCAGTGGGACTCTGGTAACACTGTGGGACGCAGTATAAAGACCCTCCTGTGGGACTCAGGAGAGATACAGTGGGATGCTGTATCGACCATTGTAATACTAACAGATTATAATGGGAGAACCCATGCTGGGAGAGCATGGCAAGGATGTAGGCCTTTGGTGCCGAACCTTGTAAATCCTTGTGTCTTGTGCCTTTTCATTACTGCATTATCCGGGAAAGTTTGAGAGACATAAGAAGAGTGGATCGAGGCCTTAACAAGCCATAGAGGTTTAATTGATTAAGAATCAATTAGTAAAATTTTTTAAAGGATCACTGATTCACCCCCTCCCCCTCTCAGTGATTCACACTGATCTGGGCACTTCATCCTCACATGAGTTCATTATAATTCTGTGATATTTGATCATGTACTTATATTTAAGTCAAAAATCATTATTATAAAAACATGGGGATGTATGTTGTTTTTGGTGTGCCCTTGGTGGTATGCCATTAGTTGAATTGTCAATCTAGATTTTTTCACATATTATTTAAGGAAGTAATATATCTTGGGCCTAGTTTTTCAATATAGTGGTACATTCATATATCCTTGGAAAATGTATTTTTTGGTAAATCCATTCAGGCTGAACAAAAAAAAAATAATGTAAGAAAGGGAGATGAAAAAAACTGTTTATCATATTTATGAGTTTTTAATGAAAAATATATTATATTATACAATATTAGTTCATAGGTTGGTTGTCATTTATATGAATACTCCTCATCTATTTAGGGGCATTTATGGGTTTCGAGACCCCACTCTTGGTCTATGAATACAATTCAATCCTATCAGGATAATGGCCTAGAAGGTCACAAAAAATAATATATTAAAGAATCTTCCATGTTCTGGTGAATAGTAAAATTGGACATTGTGGACCCCACGACATGTTCTGAAGGCTATCCAAGTATTAACAATTCATGAAGTTAAAATAAATTAGCTATTATAAAAGTTAATAATAAATGTGTTTAATTTATTGATTAAAATTATTTAAAAGTGTTTAAGTAAATATAATGTATAATATTATTCGAACAAATATTATTTTAATATTTTAGGATTGTTTAATTTCAGTAGGAATTACAAGTAATTTTAAATGACTTGGTTTTATGACACTATATATTTATAATATATTATCAAAATGGGATGAAAATTAAATAATATGATGCATTTAAGTTCATCATAATTTTTTATTAATTTTTAATTTAGTGGGAATTTTATTTCTAGGTGCTGGAGAACCCTTCCAGGTATTTTGATCACACCACTATATAATACAGAGAGAGTATAATTTTCTAGGTGGCATTTGTTTCAAAAAATGGGAGTCTCTCTCTCCACCCACTTTCTACTGATAGAGAGACAGTCTCTCTTGAAGCACTGATCCATGCACATTTTTAGGGATTGAAGGTAGAGGATTATAGTGATCGTCCCGACGTTGAAGAGATCATCAGAGTTCCTCCATAGAACCTATAATTTGATGAATTATTTTCATGTGGATTATTGGAGTGTGTGTGTATGATCTAGAGGTGTTATACTTTGGTTTCATTGAGCAATAATCATCAATGACTTTCTACAGTCGAACGTGTTTTCTATTCGAATGAGATCAAGGTTATTTATAATTTGTAATGATATTTATAACTAATTTGATATAATCGAACAATACTGGGGTTTGGATTGATAGAGACCACAAGTTCCATTGTCCCAAAGATGAATATTTAAAATCATCATACAACCAACTTCTGTTGTGTACCCGAAATTAGAGCTGACAAGTCAACATGATAGGCCACCCCCACCAATCACCAGGAACCTCCACCATGCATAAATCCCTCTTCATCAAAAGACATAGGGATTCCATGAAATCCTCATAAAAGAGACACCTTTTTAGATAATACACCCTTTTTTTCATTAGCCTGAGTGCTCAACCAAACATCTCCCTTAGCCGATGCCCAACCTGCCAGTGACACCTCTTCCGTCCAGATACCGCTCAACATGCC
The DNA here is from genome assembly GCA_963277665.1 of Viscum album. Taxonomy (NCBI): domain Eukaryota; kingdom Viridiplantae; phylum Streptophyta; class Magnoliopsida; order Santalales; family Viscaceae; genus Viscum; species Viscum album. The sequence goes on from OY728158.1 coordinate 61,222,479, forward strand.
TTTATGAGGCTTCCATCACTCGTCTTGAGCCACTACCAAGGACGATAACCTCTACCTTTCTTCCCTAAAGTAAACCCAATGTTTAAGGCCCCCAAATATAGGATCATGTCACCTAGCATGGGTGTTTTGGCTAGACGCAGACCTATCTGTGGTTACTACTCACCACGAAGCTAGAGCCGCCTCCTGAGACCACTATCAGACACCACCTGGGGTCAGAACACCTTAGTTCCTCCTATTAGTCTTTTTCTTTGTATTCCCCTAGTTTCAAGTAAGTACCACCACATAACTATACACCACTGATTATGATCCCCATGGTTACAACTCCACCACACCATGCATCGTGACCCCCCGGAAGCCGAGTGAGTTAAAACCTGGGGTCATGTTTTCCCAAAATCTAATATAATCTACTCAAAATTTCATATATTATGATTCCAATGGTCTAAAATAGGTATATTGTGACCCAAAATACTCCTCAATAATCATAGGTGGGTCTTTCCTACCGAAAAAATGATCTGGTCAGGCCTTCCTGGCACATAACAACAACACACATGGTATGACTAGCCTGGAATGGGCCTGTATAGGTTCGCCTTAACCGGTACAAGACCATTGATGAGTGTTGGGGCCTGAGAATATGTTATTTAATCAAAATTAATTATGTTAGTTTATTTAATTTTACTTTAAATTTAAATTAATTAAAATTAATTTTGTTTTAATATATAATATATAATACCCTAGAAAATATTAAATTATATTTTGTTATTTTATTAATTAATAAAATAATTTAATTTATGTAATTAAAATTAAATTAATCACCAGAAGATATATAATTTGTTTTTTTGAATTTAATTAGTTAAATAAATTTAATTTAATTCTCTCGTACATAAATTATTGTAATTTTTTTATCATGATTTTAATTTTCCCACCGACCTTTCTTAAAGAAATTCTTCCATGTGTGTGTATGGATTATTTAATTTAATTTTTTAATTACATATGATGAGTGTAAATATTTTAATAGTTTTATTGAAAATCTATGCATCATATTATTTTCAATCAATATTTATAAGTCCTTAATATTCTGATCTATCAGTTTGTATTTTGTACTCATGAGACCCCCTAACATACATACAAGTACTTTTTTACTATGATGAGGAAAAAGTAATTCACGAACCACAAAAGGTCGCAGAAAATCCAAATGAGAACTAGACTCACTAGACTGGGATGATCTACATAATGATTCAATCTATGAGTTAGGTATGATACCCCTAGTTTTTGGTTGAACCATTGATTTTAAATTTATCAAACCGTTTTAGATTCTCAAGAACAGTATGATAGTTTATTTATTTTATGAATTTGTTTATTATTTTATGCATTTTCATGATAGTAGTAAAACACAAACAATAATAAACAAAAATATGGATAAAGATACGATAGATGTTTTCCTATGAATATTCAGTTGTGAGCATGACAATAAAGAATAAGCATATTAATATAAATAAATAAAATTCATCTATAAAAATATAAAAACCTTCAACTAAAAATTATGTCACAAAACTCCTTTAATTTTTTGAATTTGAACAAAACTGGGTGTTTGGTGTCCTCATATTCCAATGTTGAGGGTTCCTCTTACTACATAGTAGTTCTTATGTGTGTGATGAGTTGACTTAACTAATGTTGAATGTTAAGAAGTATCTAAATCATGAGTGATTAAAATTTATAGGAAAATGTTGATTAAATCATATTTATGATCGTAGAAGTTGATACTTCACCCAACAGATCAAAGAGATATTAGTTAATGTAGTTGGTTGGTTAAACACCTACCTTAAACTCTCTGAGTAGTGTCGAAGCCATAACTTGTAGAATAAAAGGAAAAATTCAAGGATAATTTCCTCTAAAATAATAATTATATAGATTATTCTAATTCTATTATATAGGGTTTTTAAAATTTGATAATATAGTAGAAAAAATTTAATAAATTAAATAATTAGTAATTTCTAAATCAGTAATCAATAAAAAAGTACGATCTGATAGATTTTATTTTTGTAGAAAACGGCATCTAATACGAAAAAATAAATTCTTATAACCATGGAAAAATTAAATTTATAAATTATCATGAAATTTCTTGTGATGTACTTGTACATTCATATAATACTATGATATAAAAAAGTCAAGGAGATGATTTCTCGAATACCTATTAAGCCACCTCAGAAAGAGATGATGTAAAAAATCTCACCAAAGAATTATGTATGATACACATCGTGGTTAGTCATAATAAAATCATCAATATATGATGTTAGTTGTCATTTAAACATCACAACAAAGATGATTTCACATGTAGTCCCATCTCTAAAAAGATTTTAATGAGAAAGTGAAGTGAGATATGAATGGATTACGTCATATTGGTTACATATAAATATGAAAAGGGAACCATGATCATTCAAAAAATATAAATATGGCAAATTTTTCATTAATTTATTATAGTTTCATTTTATAATACAAACAAAATAGTATAGAGAAAAGTATTCATTACCTAGTTAAGGTTCTCTAGAAAATAAGAACCGTAAATAATGATTAATATTTAGTTCTTATAGAGAAAAAATTGTAAGAAAATGAAAAATGGCCAATTTAAAGAGAGAATCCAAAGGAACATTCAGAATAAATGAACTTATTCATTGAATCAAATAATATATTCTCCTTCATATATATTCATCGATTATATTTAATGTTTATGTAATACTTTTTAGGTATCAAATACAATATGAAAATTACATATATTTATTTAAATACACTAACCATGTAAGTATAGAGTCATTAGTGGAAGTGAGGAGTGTTCTCCAAGTGAATAATAAAGGGTGGTGCCTAAGTCTACCGTGTGAATTACACAACTTCATAATTTTAATGTGAATTATTATAGTAGAACATTTATTGAGTATTACCAAAACAACTATCTCATGTGTCATCTAGGAAAAATGATACATAATTCTAATTTAATAATAAATGTTGTTTATGGTGTTTTAAACTAAACCAATAGATCAGTGATACATAAATCATAAGAAATACATGATAAATATAAAAGTGTATGACTAGTATAAGAATTTGTGTAAAGATAATTCTTTGTAAAATAAACTAAAAGAAGATATGAAGGATATACCCAAACCGTTATTTATACTCAGTGGAGATAAAAATCATAGGTATTATCTACATATATATCTATTTAGTTTAGACAAATAAACCTTTCGATATATAGGTAACCCACAAAGATTTCAGAATTATCTCAGTTAGAGAGCTTGAACTATTCCAATGTTAATCTAGTTGTAAATATACTTCATTATTTTAATTTATTTTTTTATTATGGAATGTGAAGGTGAAGTATGGTATATTCATTATCAAGAGACATGAGGGTCTTTGAGATGTATTTTTGAAGAATATCTTAACCAAGAATTCATCAATCATTATAATATAGTGTGGAGTAATTCCTAAAAATACATTTTATTATCAAAATCAAGGGTATGATGTTATTAATGAGGGTCAATGTTGAGTCTTACATGTTAACATTGATCAATAAAATGTATTATGGAAGAGTTAGTAAATTCAAATATCATTGTACACATTAGATTCCTGATGTGTGTAAAAGTAGAGTCAATGTTAAAGCTTCTACATTATAGATACTTCTTTATTTCATGATGTGGTTCAAAAATAATGACATTATCACATAACCACATGAATAATATAGTAAAAAATGGATATAATATGATCTTATGTATGATATAATTTAATTCTGTCATAAGAATATTTCTTTAGATGAAAAGTGTTTATTAAAATATAATCAATCTTTCATCATGAAAAACACAATTTGTGTGTAATGTAATTTTCCAATTGTTTCATAGGATATTACAAATATGCATATGATAGAAAGAATATATACAAAGTAGAAATATATAATTATATAAAAGGGTGAACCTCACTACTTGATATTGTGGAAGAAATATTGAATTTGGTTTAGTCAATGGAAATATGAACAAGTAGTTGGCATAAGATTGAGTTCCACAAGAGATGTGGAAGATGAATGTTCTATAAAAACATACTACACAGGAAGGATAAAACAATGGTTCTAGTTTTATATTCACTATAGATAGTGATGAATTATTCATTGAGAATAATAATTCACACAAGTAAGAAGTATATGGAAATTATCTAAAATTGAAAAATCAATTAAAATTCAATAATGGATTCCATGAATCATAGTACCGGGGGATTAGTATTTTGAATACTATGGTGGGTATTCAAGTGAATCTGTAAATGGATTGTAAAAGAGTGGAGCCAAAAAGTATTCATTGCTAATAGAAATTCATTATGGCTAAATCTATTAGAATTTTAATTGTCATAGATAATTTTTATGATCATTCAATTGATCATTAGATGTTAATACCACCAATCATAGAAGGATTCTCTACAATAAAATAAGAATGGGATGGCGACATTCTATAATACTAATAATTGGTTAATGATACTCAAATACAGATAATTATTATGGGAAGAAAGAAGATAATAGAATATTCATTTTGAATGAATTGATGTTATAATTCTAAAAATTGTTAGTTTGAGTTCCATTGTTTTACAAGTAAAATATTTTTGTGACATATGGAAAAAAGTTTATAGTCCTAAAGGTAGGTATGATTAGAATGGGTTTTGAAGGTATTTAATACCATAATGAATGTAACTCTCAATAGGCCAACGTTAAGAATCAACCTAATTTCTAGGTATCATGATCTATTTAGTTAGATCTAACAATTTCTCAGACCTAGCCAATCACAAATATATAGACATCATATTAAAAATACCTGTTGGAATAATGCGAGAAAGAATTGTCACTAATGTCACATGGTGTAAAAATCTCTATGCATACATGCATGGACATATGAGGATATTTATGAGGTGATTTAATTTTCATACACGTCTACATTGAATCACATACATATTTCATGATAGGTACAATAGTGATAGTTTCAATGTATACTTTAAGGAAGGCCAATATCTGTTATATCTTGGATAACTACAAGGGAAGCAGTGAAAAGTATTAAATAGTACTAGAGAGAGTACAAAGGTATATAAGTGGTACGTGGAGAACATGGGATACGGGTTTTGAGGGAAAAAACCAGTATTCCTCAGATCAATGTGATCTTATAACAGTCAGGATAAGGTAATGAGTGAGATAAAATAATAAAATCTAGTGAGAGACATACCTATAAATACTAGGTATGTTTAAGATTTTGAGGTTTATAATAATCAGTTATTAAAAACAATGATTTCTCTAGTTTTTAAGATGATAACTAGTTTTCAATGTTTTATAATGATGATAAATCATTTACTATTATTAGACATGATATTGGAAAAAAAGGATATACTTAGGGATAAAATCTCTTGAGAAGTTTTACTCTTGGATATGAGGTCACACATAGAAGAATATCTATGTAGTGGAAATTTGGTAGACCCAGAAACTAAAGCTGGAACTTAATATAAACTTTATCTTAATCATGTGAGAGCTAATAAATATGTCTATTAAGTTTTTTTCTATTGATATTGGGAGTGTTTTAATAGTGGGTTCCCTAAACCCAACTATACAATACTTTTCGATTACCATTTCATGTATATAGTAAGACTTGAATGATGTATGTTTACCATTATAGTGTATACATTTCTATATCCACTATTTAAATGGTAATTTCCATAGATTACTTGTCATATAAAAAGGTTATAATTGATCTCAATAAATAACAAGGACCTTTAGATACTGTGAAACTAATCTTAAATATATGTCATATGGTCTAGATTTATCATACTGATTGGACAATGTAAATGTATAACTATCGGCTGATGGGGGCTCATAATTATTGAGGATTCATCTCCTGAAGTTTACACATGGTGATCTCTAGAAGTTGATATTATAAGGATAGGACAACTAATAGGAACACCACATGTTTCGCGTGTCATTGGTTGTTTCCATCAATGAACATGTGTATTCATCTCCTGAATAGATATCATTTTCAATGAGTTCTATTTTATCACACAATTTAATGTAAAGGAAAAAGAATTATAATGAAATCAGGGTGAGGTATCCTGTGTTGGTTGAGTCATTGGCAGTATGAAATTGGTTGAATGGAAGAGATAAAAATATTCAATTTTGTGTTGAAGATGTAACATATCTTGGGCCTGGATGATCAGTATAGTAGTACCTTGATAAATCATTATACAAGGTAGTGAGAGGTGAATCTACCCATATAGATCCTCAAAAAATAAATTAAGGAAGTATTATGACAGAATTGTGTGTCCTTCTTTGTCATATATTTAAAGACCATGATATTATATTACACAATTCGTGTCCGTATGCTAGTTTACAATTCTATGACTACTCCTTGTCTCCATAGGGGCCTTAATGGATTTCTAGAATCCACTATTGGTATATGAATATTATTCACTACTATCGAGATAATGTTCTAGAGGGTCACAAACCACAGTGTATTCAAGTATCTTCCATATTCAAGTCAATAGTTAAATATGACATGGTAAGACTCAATACATGTTTTGAGGGTTTTCCAAGTATTAACGATCACCGAAGTATAAATAAATTCATTATTATTCGTGTAAATAATAATTTGGTTGAATTAATTTACTAAAGTTATTTTAATGATTATATGTATATATGAGGTATAATATTATTCAAACAAATATTACTTTAATATTCAATGTTGGTTCAATATATGAGGGAATTATGATTTCATGTAAATAAATCAGTTTTATCACATATTATATTTCAAATATATTATAGGTATGAAATAAAATATTAATAACAGTATGTGGTTTAGTTTTTTATAATTATTTACTAATTGCTTATTTAGTGGTCATTTTATTTCTAGGGGCATGGGTACCCTTCCGAGTTTATTGATCATACCACTATATAACTATAAAAGAAGCTCATTTTTAGGGATCTTTTCATGCCAAAGAATGAGATTATCTCTCTCCTCCCACCATATATATAGAGAGATATTCTATCTGCGAGTGTTAAGCCATGTAAGCCTTTATTGTTCAAAACATGGGGATCATGTTGATCACCGTGACAATAAAGTGATCACTGGAGATTCATTCTAGCACCCATAATACTATGTGTGATGTGAAAATGATTTCTTGGAGCATGTTCGGATGATATAGAGTTTCACAAACTTGGATCCTTCATGAAATGATCACAGATGTCTTGCTACAGTCAAACACATAGTCCAACCGAATGAAGTAAATATTCATTTTATTTTTCAACATTCTATTTAATTCATACGAGATCCTCAGACCATACCGGGGCTTGGATCACCAAATATGATAACATCCATTCCCCCGATGATGAAATTTAGAAATCCCCAACCCACTAGATTTTTTACATTCTTGGTACCAACAAATAATTGAGAGAAGATACATTAACTTTTTTTATGATAAAAATATTGAAAAATATGTTGAGGAGGGGGGGGGGGATTGAAAATCCCACGTGGATGATTAGGAAATGTGGTTGTATATGTTGTAAATATATAATGAGGAATCCAAGTCAATGATTGAGGAATATCCCTATGATTAATGATAAATCATAGAAATATTATGATGGAAATTATTTAAGGAATGTTGAAGAGGGTTGGGGAAGATTCTTAGAGGATTCTATTGGATTCATTGGTTGTAATTTAGAAATGCAATTATCCATGTTATTGTGACATTTTTTGGGATGGTATGAATGCTAATGATATGTGAAATTGGAATTTGAAGAAGTTTAAAATGTTCTAAAAATGAATCTATCCCTTAATTGGGTGAACAATGATTTTTGATATGGACATGCAAAAATACCTTTATTGGTTGTGGGTATATGAATAAAATGATATATATGTTTAGAGTCTATGAAAAAATATATTATTTTTCATGATTTATTTTTGATAAGGCCATAGATGATTTTGAGACAATTTGGCTAGTAGTGTAAAGGAAATAACTTTTTGTAAACACTTTTTAACGGTATGTCTCATTTTCTATAGGATGTGTAAGGATACATTTACCAATATAATGGTATACTACCATGATATATAAGATTATTCAAAATCCATGTAAATGTAATTTATAAAATCACTACCTATATAAGGGTAACTCCCACTTATATAAAGGTACATACGGTCAGTGGATAAAGGTATTCAGATTACGTTGATAACTACATAATGGTATTTACACCATGACCAAGGGTACATGAAACTCATGTAAAGTTTCTAAGAATTATAGGTAAGGGTAGATAAGTTTTCCCATTACCCACATAAGGGTATGTCGGGTCGTAAATAATAATAATTGAGTTCTTTCTATAGGTATGATAGGATTTCCATTACCGATTTAAGGTTAATTTTGATGTTATGAAAAGGTACCCAAATAATGGAAGGGTGTGTCATTACCTCATGTATAGGTATAGAGGGTTGCATAGGGGTAGGCGTAGTGTAAAAGAACACACATAAGGGTTTTCAAGGTTTGTGTATGGGAAACTAGCTCTAGTGTAGAAGAAAATATCAAGATTACACTGTTAGAATATGGGTTTTTCTATAATTATAGGGATGAAAATGTTTGATGGTAGGAAGATACATCTGCTACTTATGAAAATATTATGCTACCACCAGTGCATCCTAGAGAATTCTACCTCTAGTTATACCATGAGAATGATACCATTGCTGCTATTGACACACTATCACACATTGTTTAATTCATGTGGGCTATGGTCAGATTAAAAATTATTGTTTACCAATCCTTACATTCTAGTAATACATAGTATAGTGATATTCTATGGTTGATCCCTTGAATAATTGGAATAAAATTGGAAACCATTGGCGTAAGAGTCCTTATGAATTTGATTCATTTTGGAAATACAATTACTAGGAACATGGAAGGGATCAAATTTTTTTTGGGGTTCTATAGAAAATATGATCATAATTATATCTTGGAAGGATCCTATGGTTTATGATATAAAGAATTTGGAGGTTAATAGTTTACCATGGTCAAACAAACTAGTTCTACCAAAGAGGTAACTATTCCTTGTTGTGTAGATAGTGACAGTGTAGATGAAATAAGCTTAGTTTCTAAGTCAGAAAATGTCTTAGGCTATTGATCATAGCCTAATATACATTATACAGGATTAGTTCCTTCATTAAAATGTACCTTGGTCAGGGTGGTTGAATTAATTGGATAGAAAATAGTTATTACCTTAATTACTAATCCTCAATTTTACCAAGTTTATAATTAAAGATTTATTGAGTTTGAATAAACCTACTCTTGTTCCCTATCCTAGGAGGTTTATCCTTTCGTTGTAATGTAGATTTTAAATAAATGAAGATTTTAAATCATGCTTTATATTTTAAGAAATATTGTGACTAAATAATTAGAAAACATGAAATGATTCAACTTGAACATTCAACTACTTAATTGAAATATGAATGGATATATTGGCAGCAAAAGTTCATTAATGATCAGATCTCAGAATAATGATGAAAAAATCCGATGGCTTAATGAAGAATGACGAACGACCTAGAAAACAACTCAAGATGCTTTTATTATATTAAAACAATAAACGGAAATTATGAAATCTAATGATTGGGGTAGAGGGAGAGTAGGGAATGAGAGAGGAATGAAAGAACAAAAAAGGTATCCTCTAGATCCTCATAAATTTGATTCCCTATTACTGCATATATAGAAAAAATATTAAACGATGTGTAATGAGGATTCATGTCATTTAATAATGATCTGTGATTTTCTCCCTGGATTTTGAATCTACGCGAATCTCATTCATATCAGGTTTGAGATTTAAAAATTTGACTCCTTTCATGATGTGCATCTAGGAATCACATCATGAATATTCCTCCATGATTTCTCCCCATAGTAGGAATTTCATTAAAAGGTTACACAAATTGTATCGGTAACTCAAATCATGTAATGGATTCTCCACTTTAGTTTTCTAATACTTCCATCAGGGCTTTGTTCACAACTTACCATATGCTGGGAAACTCTACTACACATCATGTCATGAGGTTTCACAACGTGTAATGGAAAAGTTGTATACTAGTTGTCATTTTTGTATTTTTTTCCTCAAAATCCAACTTCATGAAAAACATCTTCACATGCCAAGAGTATTATTATTTGAAACATTGAAAATACTAAATCAAATGTAAAAACTATATATTATTTTCGCTGATCAAATTCCCCCACAAATGAAAAAGTTATTTTCCCAAACCAAAAAGATCTCAATAGAGATTTTCAAAGGGTAATAAATTCTTATTGTAGGAATCATTCATAATATACTAAAACAACTAAATGAATGTAGAAAAAATATTTCCCCAGAGTCTTTTCTGCATAGAAAAAATGTAATTCCTCATAGTTTAACTTTTAAAACAAAATTTTAATATATTATTTTCAATTAATTAACTGTTCATTTAATTCAATACCCATTTTTCATCTACCTCATAATGAATTTTATCTCATCAATCATGGTAAAATAATACTAGTGTTATGCTCATACCTTGTGTACATTCTTCTAACTAATGGCTTTCATTGGTTATTTCATCATCACTTTCTAAAGAAAAATAAAAAATCAATCATGAGGGATTTATCAAATAGGTTTTAATGAATCTCAGGCTATGGGTAGGTAGGTAAACAATGAAAATAATGCTAAAAAATAAGTGTGGTCTCTAAAATATAAGGCATGATTATCATGAAAAGTGTAATAAAATGACGCCTTCATAGATAATAAAGTCCACATTCCTATCAAATCAACTTAGATCCATGTATATGTCACATATGTAGAAGAAGTGTATTATGTTCCATTCTTTTTATTTTGTATTTTTATTTTTATAAATTCATGTCTAGTCCAGATATCATGTCCATCCCTTGACGGCATATGATCTTGATGGGGATTTATCAGTCTGGAAATGGTTGTTTTTTACATTCTTAATATACAACCCATGTCATTTTTTTTATTCAATATTTTTCTAGGAAAATGATATGTGTGAAATTATAAAAAGTATATATAGACCATAATAAAACGGTCTGATGAGAAACATAATACTTATCTGTAGTAGAATCATCATGTTCTGCCTAAATGCATCCCCCCAACTTTTTCAAATTAAATTCATCCATTTTATAATGATTTGGGTAGGAAGGGATAATTGTCTTGGAATAGCTACATCCTATAAAAAAATTCTGGAAACTACATGCTTAATGAGGGAACGATGTAAGATGGGTATCCGAAAAAAGTATATCAACAAAGATTGCATCAATCATTTTAATGTTCTATTTATTAAGTCATAGCCTCAATAAGAAATCAATTAATGTTTAGATAGGTTGACATATCTCAGGTGTCACTCATGTAATTTTCTAAAAAACAAATATGCAATTATAGGCTCTAAATCCTATTGGGAATGAGAATAAATATTGAAACTGTCAATTAGTAAGTGTATAAAACCAATTAGTACGTCAATGAATCATATGTTCAAAAAATGATAAATCTGAAATAAATCACTAATCTCAACAATCATTTTGAAAAATCTAAACAGAGATAAAACATGGGTTTCCAACAATTTACAACATAATGTTTACTTTTACTTAAATGGATAAAATGGTTTTTAGGTTTGAAGCATTCTTCTAATTTTAAAAATTACATGATGAAAGTTGAGAACATCATAAAATTCATGTGTATCAAAAGTGAACCTCATGACCCCCTCCTCACATTTAAGGAGGTAGTGTCTACACTATCTAGGAATGAATTTTTGGAGGGTAATGGAAAATAAGTATCATAAAAATCAACTAGAAATGGAAAAATTAAAGACAGAGGGAATCAAGATCGCCCTTTATGAATTTTCATGCCATATGGGATATTTCGTGTCTTGATTTGAACATTGGGATACCTGAAAAATGAGAATGAAATATAAATCTTATACTAGATAAAATATTAAACCACTCATTTAAAAAAAATTTAAGCACTATTATAGGCATGTTCACAATATGTTGGGAAATGGAAAACACTTTTATTTAAGTGTTGTATGGTTTCAACAATAAATAAAAAATGGACTCATGAAAAAAAATAAAGACTATAGAACTAAAATCAACATAAATACTTTAAAATACAAAACTAATGAATTATGGTTTCCTCCCACAAGGTGATAATAAATAACATCATCACAAAAAAGGATATACTAAAACATTAGGCAGTTTTTTCCATTAGCTCAATCTCACCACTATTTTCTACAGCTACTCATTGTAGTGTCCTCAATCTCTAAATTCCTTTTTATATTATTGATCACTTCAGGCACGTTAGAGATCCATAATATATGTTGAAGAAAAGGTAGTTGTGCTGGTGGTGGTGGTTTTTGGGAATGAATATCCAGTGAGAGCTCCTGATGCTAATGCTTGATATCATCCATGCACTGAGTTACTCATTGAATTAGAGATGAAGGAGCCACATTTTCATCAATAACCATAGATTAAATAGAGTAGAAGGACAAAGTTACTATAAAATGATATAGTTTTAATTTTTAAGATATGTAATGTGGATAAAAAATATGTTTACAATTATAATTATGTGTATTAGTACAAAATGGAGGGATAAATAGACTAAAAAAGGAAAACAACCATATATCAAAAAAAATTCGAAAACAAAAATGAGCATTCTGGCCAACTAAGATAATTCACTAGGATCAAAGAGATCCTATAATATCCTCCATTGATCTGGTGGTGGTGGTAGCTATCCCAGTGGGGCAGTCATAGTGATGTCATCAAGAACCAGTATATCAGCTATGGAGGGTGGAGTAGGGGTGCTAGTAATATTGAATGGGGAAGGTGGTGGATAAGTGTTGATCCTATGTGGGTATGTGGGGCTAAAATTTGGATCAACAAATAAAACCGTAGTGGATGTGGTTGTGGATGACCGCTTACCCCGCTGGGCCAGTACCCTGAGGTACTTAAGCGCGGCAGTAGGGTCATAGAGTTCTTTGAATAAGACAATATGGGTTGTGGTTAGTTTTGGTGTGGTATAAGAGGAGGAGATAACTACAGATGGTGGTCTCTAAGAGTCTACTGTTGAAGTGGATGGTGGAGTGGTGATAATATTAAAAATCTCTTTAAAGGGGAGGTTAATATTGAATAATATATAGTTCACATTTGTTAGCAAGAAAATCTACATGGCCTAGATATCCATCGTTGTGTGATGGACGAGTAGAGAAAAATTGGTGTAGTGGTGGTAGATGATAGGATATGGGTGCGAGGTGGAGTATATGTAGTGGTGGGTTGAGCAGACGCATGGTCTACTCCAGGAGCCTCTTGTTCCACGTAATATTCCACATAGACTCCTGGTGAAAATTGGTAAGTGTCCTCATCCCTCACCAAAAGAATTATCTTATGAAGAATCCAAAAAGAAATGGAAACCATTGGTCTAATAGGTGTGTTCTGAAGAGAATCATCAAACAGTCTTAGATGGTGGGAGAGGTGGGTGATGAAGGATCCACCCATCAGTGTACCTCTATTCCACTATGCTCAAACCCAGTAATAATAGGAAAATTGGTCAACCCTGTTCATGGCTAGGGTTTCCATGGATTCTTCCAAAATGAGGGTGTAAACCTAGATTGTTATCCCATGAGATTCTTCTAGGGAAAACTAGGCATAAGGCAAGGATCTATGGATTATACCACGTGTTGGTATATATAGCTAAGTGGAATTGGGGATATGAGGTTCATGCATTATTTGAGAATCTCATGCAATAATCTTCAATAGTTTCTTTGAATCAGACCTTAGAGGCTCAATTTGAAGCTTTAAAAATATATCAGACAGAGGAAACTGTTTTGTGAAAATGCATAGGCCGATGATGAATTCAGAAAATGAGATCTCAGGTGGTCTGCCACCTAGATTGATACCCATGATGTCCAATACTAAATCAAACATAGATTGAAACTCTAGGAAAAACTCTCAGTATTTCTCCTCACATAACTCAATACTGAATAAAATATGGATACGGTCGAGGAGCTCTAGGATCTCTTCACTGATGTGAAGGTGAGAGAGAAAGGCCATGTGGAGGGTCTTGTTTATCCTCATTGTCTTTTCTTGCATCTGGTTGGGGGAGATATCATGCTTCAGTTTTGAGAAATTGATAATGTGGTGAAAATGTTGGTTGTAATCCCTATATGGTTCAATAAATAATTTATAGGATTCTTCATGAATGGAGGTCTCGACATGGGATACTATAGGAGGTGGGGGAGAAGTTACCCAAGGTGGTGACGATGCGAGTAGTGCAACACCTCGTGGGAGTTTCACTAGTGGTTAATAATCTGGATCTGTTGTCAACTCTAAAAGTTCATAGTGCACAATTTTAGTGTTCATCATACTTTGATTAGGGATGAGGGGTTCAGGTGATAGGTAAGATGATGGGGGGGGGGGTGGTGTAGTTCGAAATGGAAGGAGGAATGGGGTGCAATTGTTGAACTTGAAGGAGGGGGTTTGGGTTATGTGGCCAAGAGAGGAAGAAAGTGGAAGGGGTTTTTAGCTAATAGGGAGATGGGTTAGAAGGATGTTCACGACTTAGAGGTTGACGGGGACAAAGTGGGGTTCATGACTGAGAGTGGAAAAGGGGATGCAGGTGGATTTTGTGTCTTAGAGGAAGGAGTGAAATGTGGAGGGGGATGTTTCGGCCGTGAAGGGAGGGGGTCTTGGTTGAGTAGGAGGAGGGGATGGGGGTGAGGTTGTTTGCACAGGAGGAATACAGAGGGTTAGAAGAGAAAGGTGGAGGATTGGGTCATGAAACTTAGGTTCACAACCTGATTTTTTTAAAAACTAGATTGTCGGATTACACTATGTGTAACTACATTTCATGCCTTGAAATTCTAGGTTTTATGATTTTTTGGGAAGAAAAGGTACACATTGTGTAATAGGGGTACACGACTTGTAATATGGTTGTACAATGTGTAACATTCATTTTTTTCTAAGATTTAGTTCAAACACTATACTTTAACTCTTTGTATATCATAAGATTTACTATGGTTATTCTAATCTAATCTTGTCTAAAATTACATACCCAAGGTTTCCTACCAGTCATCACTTTCTTTAATATAGAGAGCCCCATGATTTATGTATCAGATGAACTTAGGGATGATGAATCAGACTTCATGGAAGTGTTCTTGATAGATTTACAACCTTGGAGCATTAACTATGAAAGGTATTCAACGTTATTTCTAAATTTAAATGTTCCCATATGCGAAAACATGACTAAATTCAAAAGGGAATACCATCTAGATTTTAGCTTCCCATGTTAAAATTTAAATCTATAATTGAATAAGAGGAACTCATTTCCTAGGGTTAATATTTGACCTGCAATGCGTTGATCCTTTAATTTCATTGTTATCTCTTTATAGATTTTAGAATTCTCATAAGCATCATCTTGAATTTCTTCCAATTCATCAAACTGCAGCATCAGAGATTCTCTAGCTTTTTTAAAATCCAAATTTACCACTTAAATTTCCCAGTATGAGAGATGATCTATTTTAACTGGATGTTGACATAGTTTCCTATTAAAAAAATTAAATAGTTTTGTAAAAATGGGTGTTTTGTAAGAAATGCAGTATACCCATAGTGCATCATCCAATTTCAAACTTCAGTCACTTCAACAATTGATCAATTTCATATCCAATATTTATTTAATTTTCCTATTTGAAAATTCAACTTTCTCCCTAGTTTGTGGTGGAAGGGAGATACTTTGTTATAGA
Organism: Viscum album; assembly: GCA_963277665.1. NCBI lineage: Eukaryota > Viridiplantae > Streptophyta > Magnoliopsida > Santalales > Viscaceae > Viscum > Viscum album. Next base: position 61,238,273 of record OY728158.1, read on the forward strand.
ATATTACATATTTTTCTAATAATCCTTTAACTTATTGATTGGTAAAATATGTTCCTATATCACTAATGAGTAATATGGGAAATCCCAATCTTGAGAACACATTCATTTTCAGAAAATTAATGAATAGTTTTTTTTAATGTGATGTTTGTTTCATTTGTACCCAAATTGAGATGTAGTCAAAACCAAAAAGAATTCATGACATGCCATGTGGATTGGGGAATGGTCCTATGAAATCTATTCTCCATACGTCTAATATTTCGGCTTCATTGATTGGGTTTTGAGTCATTTTGTTTTTTTTCCTAGTGGTTCCGATTCGTTGGAACCTATCACAAAATTAGTAATCATATTTAATTTTTTATTAAGAAGAAGAAAACATACAACAAATAAAATAAACATAGTATCCTAAGGATGTATAAAAATATTCAAGTCATGGGAATCCCCATTAATCATGTTTACCCCTTCAGGATTTATAGTGGAAATGCCATGAAGACAAACTGTATCGTATTGCATCATGGTGTAGTATGGACCAGGAAACTCTAGTTGGTAGAATATTTTCTACCAAGTACTTGGGTCCATGATGCCATCCACTTGGTATGTATGAAATATTTCTATCACATTTGGGATTTTATTTTTGGGAATGAAACGTCACCAAAATCTGTCATTGTAATGATTGAACATGAGTGAATCATCCAATCAGTATTGTTTTTCTTCAGAAAAAATAACATTTTTTGTTGGTTGTAGAGGTCTTGGTGTAGAAATACCATGGTGAGATAATTTTCAACAATGTAAAATCATGGTTTTATATTAATATTGAAAAGTGTTTCATCAGCAAAATCGACATTGATGTCGATATCACTGTCATCCTTGATAAGCTGAAGTTGAAGTCTGGATAGATGACCATTGATCAAATTTTCTATTCCATTAGTATCATTGATGAAACTATCAAATTTTTTTAGTAGTAGGATCAACATTATTATCATTTTCTTGACATCCTTTTTTATAAATAAATACCCAAGGATATTATGATCGGTGCGAACAATCACCTTGGACAAGAACAAATAGGAAATGTATTTTTCAAAATAATACATAGCTGAGGAGAGCTATCTCTCTATTATTGTGTATTTGACCTGATCTTCATTAATTATGTGGATTTAATAGTAGATAGGACATAAAATGTGACAAAATCATTGTCCTAAAATATAACCAACAACCATGTCACTGGCATTACATATCAATTCAAATTCCATTTCCCAATCCATTGAAATGATTACATGGGATTCTATCAGTATTTTCGTTAATTTTTTGAATGTATGCTGACATTTTTAGTGATTTAAAATAGATAATACTTTGATAACATGTGTGTAAGGGGGAATAAACATTTTCAAAGTCTTTTACAAATCGACAGTAAAATCTAGTATGGCTAGAAAGCACCTTATACCCCTAATTGTGGAAGGTTTAGGTAAATCATTGATGAACTTAAGCTTAGTGGCATAAAATTATATGACCTTATTGGAAATTTTTTGTTTGAGGATTATGATTACTGGAACCATAAAATGACATTTTTTCCAATTTAAAACTAGAAATTTCTCTTCAAAGCATCTCAAGACAAACTAATGGTTTCTTAGGAAGACATCAAAATATATTCTATAAACTAAAATGTCTTCCATGAATATTTATATGAATTATGGCACCATATGTTGAAGATTATTCATAATGCATCTTTTATATAATTTTTATCTACTACACATACTGAATTACAAGCACTGTTAGTATAAAGTTCCAAATGGACATGTGAATGCAGTTTTAGAGTAATCAATTGGGTCGACTATAATCATATTGTATCCTGAGTACTAAACTAGGCAGTAATTAAATTCATGTCCTAATAGTTTTTAAAACATTTGATCCATAAAGGGAAAATAATATTGATATTTCCATGTTTATGCATTTTAATTTCTGTAATCCATGCATACTCACCATCCAGTGATGTTTCATGTTGAGATCAATTCATTATCATCAGTTTTTTGTACTACGAGTCCAACATTCTTGGAAACTACATGTAACGGTCTCACCAAATCAATATCATAGATTGCAAATATTACTCTAGCATATATATGTTTTAATACTTTCTTCTAAATAACATCTTTCATTGGTGGTGTGAGCCTTTTTTGAGGTTTATGTTTGGGTTTTACATATTCTTCAATTAGATTTTTTGGGTGCATATAGTGGAATTGATTTCTTTAATGTCATCCACTCTCCAAGCAATTGACTGCTTGTGTCTTATCCAGACATAAATTATTTTTTTCTCTTTTAACTGAGATAGTTTAGAGTTAATTATTAAAAGTTAAGAGGTTGAAGCTCCTAAGTATGAATACATAAGAGAATTGGGTAGATGGTTTAACTCTGGTATCAATGGTTGAATAACTGAGTGGATGAAAGGTTGGACGGTATCCCTTATGAGAGGTTATCTGAAGACAACTTCATCAAAATTATACTCTTCATCTAAATCAATGAGTGAATCCACACTGTATTCTTCTATGGCTGTATATTCATTTCTCTCTTGGGTAAGAGAGATGGAAATGCAATAAAAGGTATCATCTGACTATTTATCAGCTTTGATGAGGTTGAAGAATGCATGTTCTTCACCAATTCGAAATATTATACATCCTTGATTTATATCGTTTAGAGCCTATCCCATGGCCATGAATGGTATTTCGAGAATAATTGGGATGCCACCCTCTTATTCCATGTCTAAAACTAGGAAGTATTATTGAATGATAATCTTTCCAACTTTAACTAACACTTCCTCGTTAATTTCTCTAGGGCACTTGACTAAAAAGTATGAAAGTTGTAGTTTAACTTGAGTTGGTTTGTGCTCTTCATGTCCTTACTTGAAAAATACACTTATCTTTATGAGGTTTATACTTTCTCTAAGATATCACCATGCTCTTCCACGTCTACACCCTCTGATAGCACGTGGAATTGGAAAATTTCTGGGATCTCTCATATTTGGGGTAATTTTATTCTAATCATCAATATAAAATTATTCATTTAGTGAGATGAAACCATGATCATCCATTTTATTTTATTGGAAAGAATAAGTTTTTGTAATTTTTCATAAATCAAAATTCTATAAATATCATCTACAAAGGGAATGTTTATACACAATTTCTTGAACATTTCAAAGAAAATATTATATTGTGACTCCTTTTTTACTAGTCTATATCTTTCTAGAAAAAGAAGAGGGGTCTTGTACGATGGTGGGGAAACATAAACTGGATCTTTTGTTTGCTAAGGTGTTTTGTTCTTTGTGGTTGGTGATACCTCCTGGGGTATTACTTGAGAGACCTTTTCAACATATTCTTCTTCTACTGGTGAATGCTTCATAGGTTCTTCAGGTTTTTAATTCATATATTCTACATGGTTGTTGAAAGTAATTTTTTATCTTCTCAATAGTACAACTTTAACTTCTTCCCTTGGGTATGTCTCTATATTACCAGGTAGAGTACATGGCAATCTATCAGACATAGTTTTTGAGAACTGAACCATTTGAATTTCTATATTGAATAGGTCTTCTCATTGGTTACTCTTATTCTTCTATTTAGTAGTCATTCACTGGTCTAATTTTTTTTAAAAAATTATCCAGAAAGTTATCAATGTTATTCTAGACAGGATAACTTTGTTGTAGAGTTCTTGGTTGAGCTGGTTGAAACTAGTGTTGTTCTATCTAAGGAAAAGGTTGTTGTTGTGATTGTAGTTGTGGTGTTATAATAAGTTTCATGGGTGGGTACCCTGGTGTTCCATGTGTACTAAATGGTACTTTACCACATCTCTATTTATAATATCCATAGTTGTTTTGAGGTGGCTGTTAAGTTGACCTCGACTGATAGTACTCTTATTATTGTTCGAATGGTGATTTTTTTATTGTAGTTGATTTAATAATAATATTGAGTTAGTTGTGCTTCAACTCCTACCTTTAAATATTTGTATAAGATCGGGCTACCTTACATTTCACATGATTGAATCTCCATTATAGGAGAAGGAGGGGGTGGTGTAGCAAGAAGAAAGAATGACTCTAGATTTATTGTGAGAACTTCTAATTGTGTTGATAGTCTGGTATTTTTGTCTACTAGGTGGTTACCATGCTGAGGTTGTCCATTATCACTATTCAACTGGTTGGTATTTTGAGATACTTCATCCAAAAGGGAACTTCCTGCTTTATGTGTCTTGAATATAAGCATGCCATCAGCTATAACTTCGACAACTGTGCATGAAGTTGGATAGAGGACATGATAAAATTTCTGAATATTGATCCAAATATCAAGTCCATGGTGTGGGACCTTTCTCATAAACTACTTAAATATATCCCAATATTTCCATGAAGTGTCTCTATAAATCAGAGTGATGTTTTGAATGTTGTTCGGTAGTTTCCATGTCCAGATTCATGGGAAGTATTTTTCATGAAATTGTTTTTCTAGATCATCCCAAATCGTGATTGACTGGGGAGCTAGACACTTGAGCCAATACTTTTCTCGGTATCACATAGAGAAAGAAATGACATGAAGTCAAATAATAACAGATCTAACTCTCTGTTTTCCAAAATTATCTCATACTTCCAAAAAGTTTGAGATATGTTCATTGGGATCTTTATTTTATAGCTTACAGAACTGTCCCATGTTATGGACCAAATGAATGAGTCCTGGTTTTATCTTAAAGGGGTGGTCCTATATATGAGGATTCAAAATTCTTGGTGTAGCAAAATGGATTAATGGAAACCCATAGTCTATGACGATTCCCTCTTATTTCACTTGATGCTCCCCAAGAACAAATTGTTGAAAGTTTGGAGGGTTAGGTGGGTTTTTTCCCTACGAATTATTTTTGTCAGCCATGTTTGACTGGAAGCAAGCTAAAATATACTGTTTGATTTTGGGATCAGATGATAACTATTATTTCTCTTCAAGGCTCATTGATTGTTTCAAAGTGTAACATCCAAAGTATGTAATTAATAATAGATATTCTTATTTATGTCTATTTATGAATTAGATAGTATTTTAGAGGCTTAAAACATGAATAAATCCAATCTTAAGCATGGAATACACTAGTATTTTTAAAAGATTGTTTTTATGCCTTTTGATGGAAAACAATTTTTAAATCAAACTTTTCAAAATTTTATAAGCTCTATTTGTAAAAATAAACATATTATTTATAATTGGGACATTGAAATTTACTTTGGATGAATTTTTTTTATTTTTCTGACAATGTTCATTTTTAATGAATAGTGAAAAAATACTGCATTTTACATCAAAACTGCATTTTCGTCTAATCTAATTATATAGTTATATTATATTATTAATTGGTTTTAAAGTGTAAATAGAATATATTTTTACCATGTAATCCAGTGGTGGTCATTGGGATTAATTTCACTTTGGAATTGGGCATAAACAAGTGCTAAACTTTTCATATATATTGTTTCTAAAAAACCCGCTATTTGTTTTGACAACGAGAATTATTTTTAAATTAATTATTGAAATTTATATGATTGGAATTTGGTAAAATGGATTACATATTTTGTATCATAAAGTCTAAATTATTTAATCAAGACTATTTTGTTTTTGGAAATTATGAATAGTAACGACGGTAATTATCTTTAATTATCTTGATTAATTAGTAATCGGGTAGTTATGGATAATAAAATAAAATAATAATAATAATAAATGACCCCAAAATGTGTCCTAATGCTACTGGTTGTGTCATGTCTGACCATGGTATGCCTTGTTCCAAACTTTGGGATCCCATGGAATAACTATTGTGTGATAATGACTTTATATCTTTTTATTTTTAAAGAAAGTTAAATATAACAAAGAATGTATCACCTCAGTAAAAAATTTTTTAATTTTGACTAAATAGATGATCTATTGGACTATAAATAGTCATTGGAAAGATAAAAATATTTCCTACATCATATTATTTTTTTATAATTGTTAGACATTAAATAAATTTAATTATATATGACATCATGATGATGCAGCGATTACCTCATTAATGAACGATTTAAATAAAATGAAATGATAATGTAAAATCTAAGACATAAACTTGTCAAAGACCTATTTTATGAGTATATTTCGAACCCTTATCACATTATACTCGAAATACATCAATTTGGGACCTTTAAAATCTGAAACTCATTTGAAAACAAAGTATCATTTTATACCTTTCCAAGACTGCCCCTCCTCTCCTCTTATAAAAGGCCCCCACCTCTACATCCTTTCCCACACTTATCAAGACATTGGATCAGCCAAGTTCTGATCATTTTAGCTCTACACATCCCTATCTTTATCCAATAATCCTTACCTTAGGCATAATTCTCTTCAAGAAACCATTTTGGTTCAAACCAAGAAGAGTTACCTAATTTGAAGGTAAAGTCTTCTCTAATGTTCTTTTGTTTTATTTTTATTCTCCGACCCCTAAACACTTTTTATTCATTTATTTGGTAAAAAAACTAGTATGTTAAATATACTGGGATGTTGTTATAAGAATTATTCGAGCTACGCTTACACACACTTACATCTAATGGTTAAAGAACATACTGTTTCCGTGGATGGTGAATTTCTACCTCACGAAAAGATGATTGTTCAATATTCTTATAACAAATTCAAAGGTGGCCATTAAGATGTCACTATATTTATATATGATATATAATATGTTTATGTTATCCTTAAGCTTCTGTATTTTTCATTTATGGCATACCTTTATGGCTTCCATTATGGGTATACGCGATATCTTCATTTTAGGAAGTGCGGACTACTGCCCACTCAAAGTGATTTGATTCGTTAATTCCATATGTGGGACGTATAAAGGATGTAATTAGTGATATTATATATGATATTATACTGGAATTATAATATACCTTTATATCATTATTATTACATTCCATAAAATACGAAATAGAGATGAAAGTAGCGTTCATGCGTACGTACGTCTTACCGTCTCTTTTAACGGTGCATTTCATTTCTTACCTCTAAATGTTATGTAATATGGTAAATGCATGTATATACTGGATATATATGACATATAAGATATCTAAGTCATGAATATAATTCTGGATATAATGGATATTTTACCACATGAACAACTTGTAATTATAATGAGTTTATATTTGACTCATGTACCAATGATCGACAAAACAACCATTATTAACATAAATAATTACAAAGTGTTCATAACATGGTAATAAGTGATATAAAAGGAAAAAAGAACATGAAAAAGGTTCTCAAGCAAGTAGAAATTAACTCTAGCTTATTAATCAGGACATTAGATAATGATCGAGTCAAGTCGGACCCGAGGTCAGGGACTTCATCTCAATCTCCTTTCATTGAGGGATATTATGTTTTATACACAACTTTATTTTATATGGTGTATAATCCCCTTTTAATTTTACGTTTACTCAAAAGGAATATTTTTATACGAATTGTTTAATTAATGATAAAAGGAAATGTTTTTTTGGTCATACGTATGCGGCGACAATGACTTCTCCGCCGTTGTGACCATTATTTGAGCTTCAGCTTCCTCTACAATCCATAACATTTTTTTAAAATGAAAAATAAATACCATGTTTTACTTTTATTTTATTTTTTTATTGAAAATGGTTTTCATAATGTTTTTATATCAATGTGTTGTGTTTATATCTTGTGATTGAAAAGTGGAAATGTTATGTTTCCTTTATGCATGTTTTATGTGATACGATTATGTTATGGTTCTTGGGAATTGTTGTGAAGACGGGTGGTTCCATGATAATCTATGGGCGGGTGAGCCCGATATAGCTCTCCAATGCATTGGGTAACACGAAGGGGTTAAACGTTAAGGTGTCTCCGATGAGATTTAGGGAATATACTATGATGGGTATTCCAAATGTAACCATGAGGGTTTGTCTCTACGTAAGAATGTTATGAATGCCTCAAGTTACCTTTATGTCTTATGATTTCTATGATTTATTAATGATATGACAAGGTATGTTAAAATGCTTATGTTTTATGAGTAAATTATGATTTCATACATGGACTAATGTTTTCATTTTTTACATTTATATCCCTTACTTAGCTTTTTATGCTCATCCCATGTTTTTGAAATGTTTTTCATAGGTCAAGGTAAAGGTACATAATGTGATGATATGGTCATGGAAGTGTCATGAATGAATCCATGTTTTGTTTTAAACATGTTTCCGTTGATGGGAAAAAATTAATACTATTTTTTATGTAACCACTTTGTTTAAATGTGGAATATAATGCATGATTTATGATCTAATTCTCTAAAACTCTAAACCTGAAAAGATCCTCAATGTGTAATCTTGTAATAACTCAAGATTAAGTAATGTTTAATGCTGGGGCCTTATAGTTGGTATCAAAGTTTGGTTTAGATAACTTTAAGAGTGATAACTCTATTAAATGATTATCCAAAAATATTTTTTTATGGTCAAATTGAAATGAAATAGAATTTGAAGATTACCATGTTGCTTCATCTAAGACATGTTTGTTCAGAATGGTTTTCTGCAGAGGAAACATGGAAGTAGTGCTAGGAAGGCATACAAGAAGGAAATAACATTTCAAATCAACATCCTGAGATGGTCGGAATTGGAACTGAATAGTTTGTTGTAGTAATGGCCCAGTTGACTCAAGCGATAAATGGTGGTGGTATTCATGCATGAGATCAGCCAGATCAACCACAGAGGAACATGTTTGTGGTGGAACATTTCATGAGGCAACATCCCCCTTCATTCAGAGGAGCATCTGACCTAGTGCTAGCTGAAGGGTGGATTAAAGCACTAGAGAATATTTTCAATGACATGGGGTGTTCAGACAATTAAAAGGATAGTCTTTCTATTTACCTATTGGAGGGTGAAGCAGATCAGTGGTGGTCGATGGTTAAAAATATCAGGGATGCTGATGAGATTTATGCTCTCGACTGGGATGAATTCAAAGGTATGTTTCTTGAGAAGTATTTTCCTAAGGATGTTTGACTTAGGATGGAAAAAAATTCATGAAATAGAGGAAAGAGGACGACTCAGTGACTGCTTATGAAGATAGGGTCACTCGATTGGAAAGGTATGCTCCAAATTTTATCTGAGACCTTGACAGTAAAATCAATCGTTTTTACTCAGGATTAAAGCCAAAATATCGAAGGGAATTGGATTCTCATGAGTTCAAAAGTTATGAAAAGCTTGTTCGATGTGCTGAGAAGGTGGAAATGGATTTTTTCGATTATCAAGTGTTTTATAACAACCAACAGAAGAAGAGACCGAGGTGGCATGAGAAAGGGAAGAATTCATCAAAAAGGTCTGATGGTAAGAAATCTAAGTTTCCAGTTTGTGATAAATGTGGTAAAATGCATGATGGGGAATGTATTCTGAATTATAGAAAGTGCTAATGTTGTGGTAATATGGGACATAAGGCTCGTGATTTCACTGAAAATAATCAGAGTGATGGTAAGACCAAATTTGATTTACAGTTAGTGAAATGTTTTAAGTGAAATGAAATGGGTCACTATACAAACGAGTGTCCGACAAAGAGCTCGAGTGATGGGAATTAGTTAGACTACTAGCAAAAAGGGGTGGTGAAATCCTTTTCAACTACTTTAGCAGATGTCGGGCCATCAAATGATGTTGTATCATGTACTTTTTTTGTTATTTCAGATTATGCCAGTGTGTTGTTTGATTCGGGGTCTACAAATTCTTTCATCTCTGAAAACTTTTCTAGTAAAATAGGAATACCGTCTCAAGAAATGACTCTTGAACTTATGGTGAAAACACTTGGGGGGAATGTTGAGGAAAAAAGAATTTATTAGAATCTTCCCATCCTTATCCGTGGAAAGAACCTACTTGCAAACCTTATTGTTTTACCACTAGTAGAGTTTGATGTTATCCTGGGTATAGATTGGATATCTATTTACCATGCTAAGATTGACTGTAGAGCTAAAGAAGTTTATTTCCAGAAATAATTTCAGTTTGTGTACAAGAATGAACCCTTACTGTTGATAACAAATCAAGAGGCCAAGAAACATTTAAAAGATGGAAGTGAATGTTACCTTGCACATATTGTTGAAAAAAATGGAACTGTTCAGATTAATGATGTGCCAGTGGTAAATGAGTATCCTGATGTTTTTCTAGAGGAGTTTCATGGAATAATACCAGATAGGGAATTTGAATTTACTATTGACATAATTTTTGATGCTAAGCCAATTTCAGAACCCCCTTATCGAATTTCTCAAATTGAACTTTTAGAGTTGAACGAGCAATTGCAATATTTATTAGAGAAAGGTTTCATTCGACCTAGAACATCACCATGGGGTGCTCTTGTTTCATTGTTTAAAAAGAAAGATTGTTCAATGAGACTTTGCATTGATTATAGAGCCTTGAATAACATAACTGTTAAGAAAAAATATCCTTTTCCTCATATCGATGATTTGTTTGATCAGCTCCAGGGAGCTCAGTATTTTTCAATGATTGACCTGAGATTGGGTTTCCATCAGTTGAAGGTAATGAAAGATGATATTCTGAAGACCAATTTATGTACACGATATGACCATTATAAATTTTTTGTTATGCCTTTTTGGATAACCAATGCACCTTCTATATTCATGGACCTTATGAATATAATTTTCCATGAGTTCTTGGATAAGTTTGTGGTTGTTTTCATTGATGATATTTTGGTGTTTTCTAAAAGTAAAGAGGAGCATGAAATACATTTAAGTGTTATTTTGCAAACCTTAAAATAAAATAAATTTTATGGGAAATTTAGCAAGTGTGAGTTTTGGCTGTAACAAATTTCTTTCCTTGGTCACATTGTTTCTAAAGATGGGATAAATGTTGATCCTGCAAAAACAATGGTTGTTGAAGAATGGCCAAGAACCACAAATGTAACTGAGATTCAAAGCTTCCTTCGTTTGGCAGGCTATAATCGAAGATTTGTTAGAAATTTTTCACGGTTATCTAGTCCAATGACTAAGCTAACTCGGAAGGGTGTTAAGTTTATCTGGACAAAATAATTTGTTGACTGTTTTCAAGAATTGAAAAGAAGATTGGTGAATGCTCCAGTTTTGGCACTACCTTCTAGGAATGGGGAGTTTGTTATCTACAATGACGCTTCATTGAAAGGACTTGGTTGTTTCCTAATGCAGAATGACCAGGTAATTTCTTATGCTTCACGTCAGTTGAAAACACATGAGGTAAATTACCCTACACATGATTTGGAATTAGCTGTTGTTATTTTCTCTTTAAAAATTTAGAGGCATCATTTGTATGGAGTAAAGTGTGAAATATATACCGATCGAAAAAGTTTAAAGTATATATTCACTCAGAAAGAATTGAAAATGAGATAGAGGAGATGTCTAAAATTAATCAAGGATTATTATTTTACAATTCATTACCATCTAAGAAAATCAAATAAAGTGGCTAATGATTTGAGTCGAAAAAGTAATGCTTCATTAACAATGTTGCATTTGGAACGTGATCCTTTGGTTAAGGATTTGATGAACTTTGGCATAGATGTTTTGGGTGAAATATTTCCTTCGGTTTTGTTTCAGGTATCAGTTAAATCTTCCCAATCATACATAATTAAGCAAGCCCAGATATAAGACCGCGAGTTGCAGAAAAAGGTAGTGCTGGTTCAGAAGGGTAAGTTTCCTAAATTCAACATTGATAATGATTGTGTTTTGAGATTTGGGAAGAGATTTTGTGTGTCGTGTGATTCATAGTTGAAGAGAGAGTTGTTATGTGAAGCTCATAGTTCTCTATTTTCAGTTCATCCAGGCAGTACTAAGATGTATAGAGATCTTCGGGAGTACTACTGGTGGGATGGAGTGAAAAGAGATATTAATTATTTTACTATGAAGTGTTTGACTTGTCAACAGGTTAAAGAAGAGCAGAAATTACCGAAAGGGATGCTTCAGCCTTTACCAGTGCCAAAGTTGAAATGGGATAATATATCCATGGGCATCGTTGTGGGATTGCTGAAGACACCTCGAGGTAATATTGAAATTTGGGTTATTTTTGATCGATTGACTAAATCTGCTCATTTCCTTCCTATACGAGATAATTTTTCCCTATATCATCTTTTACATTTGTATCTTAAAGAGATAGTGAGGTTATATGGAGTTCCTCTCTCCATTTTATCTGACAGTGATCCCAGGTTCACTTATAACTTTTGGAAAGGCCTTCAGAAGTCTTTGGGTACTGAATTAAATTTTAGTACAACTTTTCATCCTCAATCAGATGGGTAGTAAGAACGAATTATTAAGACTTTGGAGGATATAATACATTCTTATTATATGGATTATCAGGGATGTTGGGACCAACATCTTTCTTTGGTTGAGTTTTCTTATAATAACAGTTTTTATTTCAATATACAGATTGAACCATTTGAGGCATTATATGAGAAGCGGTGTCAAACTCCAGCTTTTTGGGATGAAGTAGGTGAAAGGAAGTTGATGGGACCAGAATTGGTAGAAGAGTTGGAAGAAAAAGTTTAGTTGATACAGAAACACATGAGAACAACTCAGAGTAGGCAGAAGAGTTATGCAGACAACATGAGGAAGGATCTCTCTTTTGAGGTAGGTGATCATGGTTTTCTCAATGTTTCACCATAGAAAAGTGTGATGCGGTTTGGAATGAAAGGAAAGCTGAGTCCAAGGTTCATTGGAACATATGAAATTTTGGAGAGAGATGGATCAGTTGCATACCGAGTGGCTTTACCTCCGATTTTATCTCAAGTACACAATGTTTTTCATGTTTCAATGTTAAGGAAGTCCATGCCAGATCCATCTCATGTTTTGATTCCAGAGGTAGTTCAGCTGGAAGAGAATCTATCGTATAAGGAACAACCGGTCTAGATTATTGACCACATGGAGAAAGTGTTGTGGATTAAGGTGATTCATCAAGTAAAGTTTTTTTGGAAAAACAACATGAGTGAAGAGGCAACATGGGAATCTGAAAATGCAATGAGGGCTAAATACCCCCACTTATTCGATAAGTAAATAAATTACGGGGATAAAATTTTCTAAAGGGGGAAGGATGTAACATCCCTATTAAGTAATGAATAATAGATATTATTATCTATGTCTATTTATGAATTTTATAGTGGTTTATAGGCTTAAAACGAGAATAAATCCAATCTCAAGCATTGAATACACTAATATTTTTAAAAGATTGTTTTACTGCCTTTTGATGGCAAACCATTTTTAAATCAAACTATTGACAATTTTATAAGATATATTTGTCAAAAAAACTTATTCTTTATGATTGGGACATTGAAATTTACTTTGGATAAATTTTTGGTATTTTTCTGAAAGTGTTCATTTTTTAATGAATAGTGAAAAAATACTGCATTTTACATCAAAATTGCATTTTAATCTAATTTAATTATATGGTTGGATTATATTATTAATTGGTTTTAAATTTTAAATAGATTATATTTTTACCATGTAATCCAATGGTGGTCATTGGGATTAATTTCTCTTTGGAATTGGGCATAAACAAGTGCCAAACTTTTCATAGATATTGTTTCTAAAAAACCCTCTATTTGTTTTGACAATGAAAAATATTTTTAAATTAATTATTTCAATTTATATTTTTGGAATTTGGTAAAATGGATTACATATTTTGAATTATAAGGTCCAAATTATGTAATCATGACTATTTTGTTTTTGAACATTATGAATAGTGACGACGGTAATTATCTTTAGTTATCTTGATTAATTAGTAATCAGGTAGTTAAGGAAAATAAAATAATATCATAATAATAACAAATGACCCCAAAATTGTCCTAATTCTACTGGTTGTGTCATGGCTGACTATGGGATTCCTTGTTCCAAACTTGGGGACCCCATGGAATCACATTTGTGTGATAATGACTTTTTATCTTTTTATTTTTAAAGAAAGGTAAATATAACAAAGATTGTATAACCTAAGTAAAACTTTTTTTAATTTTGTCTACATAAATGATTTATTATACTATAAATATAAATTGTAAATCTAAAAATATTTCCTACATCATAGTATTTTTTTATAATTTTTAGACATTAAATAAATTAAATTATATATGACATCATGATGATGCAGCGATTACCTCATTAATGAACGATTTAAATAAAATGAAAAGATAATGTAAAATCTAAGACCTACACTTGTCAAAGACATATTGAATGAGTATATTTTGATCCCTTATCACCTTATCCACGAAATACATCAATTTGGGACCTTTAAAAACCTAAACTCATTTGAAAATAAAGTAACATTTTATACCTTTCCAAGAGTGCCCCTCCTCTCCTCTTATAAAAGGCCCCCACCTCTACCTCCTTACCCACACATCTCAAGCTATTGGTTTAGAAAATATCTTCTCATTTTATATCTCCACATCCCTCTCTTCATCATATAATCCTTACCTTAAGAATAATTCTCTTCAAGAAACCATTCTGGTTCAAACCAAGAAGAGTTACCCGATTTAAAGGTAAAGTCTTCTCTAATGTTTTTTGTTTTATTTTTCTTATCCAACCCCCTAAACTCTTTTTATTCATTTATTTTGTAACAAAACCAGTATTTGCAATATAATAGGATTTTTTTATTAGAATTATTCGAGCTACACTTAAACACACCTACATCCAATGGTTAAAGAACATAGTGTTTCCGTGGATGACGAATTTCTGCCTCACGAAACGATGATTGTTCAATATTCTTATAACACATTAAAAGGTGGACATTAAGATGTCACTATATTTATATATGATATATATTTTGTTTATGTTTTCCTTAAGATTCTGTATTTTTCATTTATGGAATATCTTTATGGCTTCCATTATGGGTATACGCGATATCTTCATTTTAGGAAGTGCAGACTACCGCCCCCTCAAAGTGATTTGATTCGTTAATGCCATATGTGGGACATATAAAGGATAGAATTAATGATATTATATATTATATTATACTGGAATTATAATATACCTTTATATCATTATGATTCTATCCCATAAAATACGAAATAGAAATGAAAGTAGCGTTCATGTGTACGTACGGCTTACCGTCTCCTTAAACGGTGCATTTCTTTTCCTACCTCTAAATGTTATGTAATATTGTAAATTCATGTATATATTTGATATATATTACATATATGATATCTAAATCATGAATATAATTCTGGATATATTGGATATTTTACCACATGAACAACTTGTAATTATAAAGAGTTTATTTCTGATTCAAGTACTAATGATCGATAAAACGACCATTATTAACTTAAATAATTATATAGTGTTAATAACATGGTAAATAGGGATATAAAAGGAATAACGAACTTGAAAAAGGTTCTTAAGAAAGTATAAACTAACTCAAGTTTATTATTCAGGACATTAAAGAATGATCGAGTCAAGTCGAACTCGGGGTAAGGGATTTCGTCTCAATCTCTTTTCATTGAGGCATATTATGTTTTATAAGCAACTTTCTTTTATACAGTGTATAAAACCCTTTTAGATTTACATTTACTCAAAAGGAATCTTTTTATACGAAGTGTTTATTAAATGAAAAATGGAATGTTTTTTTGTCGTACGTATGCGGTGACAATGACTTATCCGCCGCCATGACCATTATTTGAGCTTCGCCTTCCTCTAGAAGCCATAACCTTTTTTTTAAAATGAAAAATAAATACCATGTTTTACTTTTATTTTATTCTGGTATTGAAAATGGTTTTCATAATGTTTTTATATCAATGTGTTGTGTTGATATATTTTGATTGAAAAGTGGAAATGTTATGTTTCCTTTATGCATATTTTATGTGATACAATTATGTTATGGTTCTTGTGCATTGTTATGAAGACGGGTGGTTCTGTGATAAACTAAGGGCGGGTGAGCCTGATATAGCTCTCCAATGCATTGGGTAACGTGAATGTGTTAAACAATAAGGTTTCTCCAAAGAGATTTAGGGAATATACTGTGATGGGTATTCCAAATTTAACCATGAGGGTTACTCCCTACGTAAGAATGTTATGAATGACTCAAGTTACCTTTATGTATTATGATTTCTATGATTTATTCAGTATTTGATGAGGTATGTTAAAATGATTATGTTTTATGAGTAATTTATGATTTCATACATGGACTAATGATTTCATTTCGTACTTTTATATCCCTTACTGAGCTTTTTATGTTCATCCCAAGTTTTTGAAATGTTTTTCACAGGTCAAGGGAATGGTACCTGATGTGATGATAGGGTCAAGGAAGTGTCATGAAAGAATCCATGTTTTGTTTTAAATATTTTTTCTTTTATAGGAATAAAATGAATACTATCTTTTATGTAACCACTTTTTTTAAATGTGGAATGTAAGGAATGATTTATGATCTAATTCTCTAAAACTCTAAACCTGAAAAGATCCTCAATGTGTAATGTTGTAATAACTCAAGAGTAAGTAATGTTTAAGGCTGGGGACTTAAACAAAGGGCCCTAATGCATGCAATATTCCAAAATAGCATGGATATAGTGGTTTTGGAAAGAAGACTGAAATGGGGTGAGGGATAGGTAGTCCCATGTCTTAAAAAAGGTTTCCTATGAGAAGAACAACCTTAGTCCCCGACAATAGTGTCAAAATTTGAACTGACCGCATGCGTCGTTTAATTCATACGGGATGTAGTCAAATTAAAAATGATTATTTCACAAACTTCACTTTCTACTGAAACATAATATAGCCACAGTCATGCATTGATACCACAAGAAATTTGGCTATCAGTGGAATCATTTCTTATGGAACCCATTTTCATAAGAGTCCTCATGAATTTGGTACAGTTTGGGAAAACCATTTTTAGATATTTGATGTTTGAATTCATGAATAAGTAAGGGATCAAAATCAATTTTGGGAAAATCTTGAAAAAATCATACTAATTCTAACTTCATAGGATCTTATTTTTTAAGCTGCAAAGTAAGAAGAGGTTACGAGTTGAGTGTGGTCAAAGCGACCTGTTCAACCAAAGAGGTAACTATTCCATGATCTGGAGATAGTGATAACCCATATGAATTAGGGTCAAATTCTAAGGAAGAATGTATCTTAGTCTATGATCTTAGACTAATCTACTCCATCATGGATATGTTCTTTCATTCAAAAGTCCCATCATTAGGGATTTTCAAATGAATTGGATAGAAAATTGAAATTTATCCTGATTACTAATCTTTATGGTTACCAAGTTGAGGATTAATGATTTATTATGTTCGGATACCCACACCCTTGATCTCAATCCTAGGTGGTTTATCCACTCGTTATAATGATGATTTCAGATAAATAGATAATTTAAATCAATCTTAATATGATAATAAATAATGATATTAAATAATTGGAAACCATGTAATGATTTAACTTGAACATTCAAATACATACACAAAATAGGAACAAAAATGAATGCAGTAAAAGTTTGTCAATTATCGGTGCTTTGAACAATATTGAGCGAAGTTAATGATGTAAAAATCAATGAATAAAAATGTAAAAAAACTCATTAATCTTGTATTATATTAAAAAATAAAGGATATTAAGAAATTTTTAGTTTGGGGTAAAGGGAGTAGTAGGGAATGAGAGAGAAATGAAAGAACACAAACTGTCTTCTCAAGATCCTATAAAATACGATGTTCTAGCACTGTATATAAAGGATGAAATATAACATGATGTGTAATGGTGATTCACATCGTGTAATACCAATCTGTGATTTTCTCTTAGGATTTTAAATCTAAATGTACTTCACTTGTATCTTTTTTAATATTTGAAAATTCAACTCCTTTCATGACATGTATTTGGGAATCATGACACATATTTTCCTTTGAGATTTATCTTCAAAGTGGGAATTGCATTTAAAGGATTCATGATGTATATTTCTAACACACATCGTGTAATGGATTATTGACTCGTAGTTTTTCATGACATCCTTCATGACTTTCTTCACAACATTCAACATGCTGTTAAACTCTACTACATGTCATTTAAGGTGGTTTCAAGATATGTAATATCCAACTTTTCTCCTTTTCTACATTTATTCCTTTGTTCCATCAAAACCTATTTCCTTTAAAAATAAAAACATATGAGGTTCATTATAATATTAATCCTTTAAAATATTTAATAAAATGAGAGAAAAATATATATATATATATATTTTATTAGCTACCATGATCATGCTATCACTAGTGCTACCATGAGCATGCTACCACTAGTGACACATCCATGTTCTACCTCTAGTGAAATAATGATATAATCTTAATTGAGGCTTCATTATCTTCTTCCTCACCAAGGGGTTATTTTATGTGTGGTTTTCCACTATTTACAAGCTTTTTCTAAGATCAAATACATTGATCTCTTGAGATAAAAAAATTCTAAAAAACAAATTGCATATGATATTCATGCATCTAACATGCATGAACAGATGAACCCAATCTAAAACTTCTCTTATAATAATGCCGATACTTTTAATGAAATAGATGCAAGATTAATGAATGAGTTAGGACCATGGTTTTTGGTATCAAATAAGAGGTACATTATTTTTTTACAACATGAATAAATGAAGATTTATTCCTGAGTAATTTGGGAACTATAAAATGTGGCTATATGATGAAATGTCATGAAAACAGATTCACTAATAGGAGGTATTAAAATGGGGATTCCAAAGATGTGTGGGGGTTTTATATGAGATGCATGCAAAGGGGAAACATGGTCATTGAATTCCATTTGAACGAATAAATACACATCACATTAAGGTATTTAGGATGATGAATCCACATGAATAATTAGATACATGAATTAATGTATTTGAATACCAAAAAATTAATATCACCCATTCCATATTTATTTAAAATTATGTTTAATGTATGTTGATGTGGGTCGAAGGTGTTTTGGAATTTAAGTTATTTTTAAAATAAATTTGAATAACTAGTCCTTTATGGGTATTTAAATAGGGAAAATTTAATATTTTATTTATTTCACATTTAAATGATGAAATAAATGAGATATCACAATCACAATATTGTTCATGTGGATAAATGTGTGCATTAATGTGATGAAAACATGATAACAAACATATAAATGGACAAAAATATAGTTCTCAACAAAAGATCATATAAGAGACAAATACATCCTATATTGAATAGAGAAGGATTAAATGTCATGAAATTCTATTGGAAGGATATCACAGCTTCCCAACCATTTAATAATTGACAAATAAATCAGTTCATGGTAATATACATTCAATAAGAATTGATAATTCATAATGTTATTTGATATAGAAGTACAGAAAATAATTCCATATAATAGACTTTACTTTTTCTATCCAATATATATTTCTCAAGGAATATGATATTATTTATTATTCTGTGGTGACATTTTTTAGATGATTGGATGATATTATTCATAATTTTAATGAAATATAAAGGGAAAAAATTGATTCTTGTATAAACAATTCCATTGATGTTCTGGTAGTACCAATATAAATAATTTAATATCTAGGTAGTGGATAACACCTTTCAAACACTTGTGTGTGAATTCAATATCAATATTAACCTCTAAAAGATATATTGAAATGAAAATACATAAAAAAGGTTGATCATAACATGGATTAGGTTCTCAAATTATGATCGAACCTTGTAAAAATATCAATGTTCTTTTGTTTCATTCATTATCTAAATTACAATTGTTTCTAAATATTTAGATTTCATACTAGATCTATTCCTCTTATCCTTGGTAAAGGTTCATGTGTAAGAGGAGATAATTGAAAATAATCACATGAAAAAATATTAGGTATACTAATTCAAAAACTCTTAGGGACTAAACATGATCCATATGGGCTCCAAAAAATATGATAAATAACACGGTTGGTTAAAAGTATTTAAATCCTTAAAAGAATTATTTTTAAATAAAATCCATTTACATTATTATAAATAAAGAACCCTTTTGAAATAAATAACATAATAATGAACATAAAAAACCATGATTATAGAAATATTCAATATATTATATTTCTAGAGTAAGTGTATACACTATATAAATAAATATATGGGTCTTAATTAAAACATGTCTCAATAAAGGGAGTTTGAGATGAGAAACCCTTGCAACTCGATTAATGGTCGAATAAAAAACACATTGAATGATGGAAATTAACATTTTATGTAAACCCCATAATTTTAATTATAGAATATGTGAAAACAAAATCAGTGGGAAATAATAACCCCATATTAAATAAAAAACAGTGAATACAATAAATTATATCTCAAATAATTGAAATTGAAATCCTGAATACCCTTGAAAAAATTATATCAAAATCCCAAGATAGATAGAAATTCAACAAAACAATAAATATCATTATAAAAGATTAATTCCGGATATAATATCCAAATAGGTACCATATAAAAAATATATAATAGATTTGGTACATAATACAGGACATGTCCTAAAGAAATAATAATGAGATGAACAATACTTAAAAAGATCGTATCCTTAAAGATAGAATTAATATTTGACGCGATTATGTGTAATAATTTTAAAACCACAAAAAAAGATTAAATAAAACATTATATAGTTATAGGTCATAACACACATAATATTTTCATAACAATGTTCATAAAGTATAATTATTACCTGATAAATGGAAATTGAGTTGAGAAACCACTTACCACGAGTCCAGACATGTAATTTACATCAATTAAATTCTTGTATACCAATTTTCTATTAATTAATTACTTATTATATAACCTTTTAAAACTTTTTTACCTTATAAGTGAACCATTTATTTTCTTTATTAAATTTAAATATTTAATTACCTAATCGGTTAAGTCTACGTTATATGTTTTGTGGACGTTTGATCCAATATAGTAAAATAACATTGGTAGGTTGAACATGGTCATTAGGGTAATTATTATATCATCTAAAAAATATTAATCATTATATAATAATCATTTTTATATATCAAATAAAAATTTATAGTCAACCATGAAATAAATACATGAAAAATGAATCACATCACTTAATAGAGGTGGTATTCCACCCATACACAAAATCTATGTTTTCTTTTTTTTATCAGGTATATGGATAAGAAGATAAATACTATATATTTTTTAAAAAATAATAACTATGTAATTAATATCATATTTAAATATTAAATCCATCAAAATAACCATCCTTTTGTGGTGATCATGAAAAACGAAACATATCGCTTAATGGAGTTGATAGTCTACAGGTACACATGAATGAAGATTTCATTCCCAATAGGTTGGAAAATGATATGATTAATTTTGTTCCATAAAAATAATAATTTATAATTACATCTGATAAAATAATATTATTATCTTGTAATGATTATGATATAATTCAACAAGGTAAAATGAAAATAAAATAAAGATTATATATTAAGACAATTACCTTACATTTGAAAGACCTCATTTAGATTTCTTCTCAAGGACCCAAGGGATGGTCTTTTGAAGATACACAAACATTTATAAATTAGTTTAAGATATTTGGAATATTTTTATGGTTTTTTAAGATAATTAGATCAAGGTGGTTCGAAGAGTATAGGATAAGTGGCATCCTTTCATAGTTAAGGAATTCATACACTAAAAATTACATAAAATATTTTAATATAAAAAATTCATATTCATGTTAAAGTGGAAAAAAATGGACAAAATATCTTATATAATATATTTTAATGTTGAAATATATTAAAAAATAATTTTCTATAGGTATATGATGAATTTTTTACATGATCTATTGGTTTAACCTATTCGTTAATAAATTTTAACCTTAACCCTTGTAACAACTATTACAATACTAAAGGGTAATAAATTTACTTATAAGGAAAAAAGTGACTCTAAAATGATCAATGGATAAAATATTATACCATATACCATCTTAAATACACTATTCTAATTTTTTTTGATTTTCAATAATTTATAATTTATTATTTAAAATAAAATATCATTATTTTCATTTTAATAACAATTCACAAATTTTTGCATTAAATAAGTAAATGTAGGTATATAATAAAACATAAAACTATTTAATATGTAATTATACATTATTAATAAAAACATAAGGTGTCACCATAATTCATCCGATAAATATTAATTTTATTATTTTCAAAATCATTTTCTTTGACATTTCTATAGCCTGTGAAAACACTCTAATAGCATTGTGTAAACATTTAAGGTAATTATACAATCACTAAAAATTAAAAATAAATTAAAAGAAACAAGTAATAAAAATATTTTAAAATAAAATGTTATATTCATTCATAATATTTTATTATCCCTATGAGAAAATATAATAGAAATAAAAAACAAGAGTGACATTTTGGAATTTTCCTTTACCTAAAATAATATAAAGGCCTTTATCCAAAAAAATGAACTAAAATTTAATATATTAGAATATATGGAGGGGGGTTTCATAATAAACTCATTAAATTGAAATAAAGGTCTGTTTAGATTAATTTTTAAAACCTAATCATATTATTTTAAACCTTAATTTCCCAATTTACCCTAATCGATGTGACAAATATTTACCATATCTACTATTCATTATAGAAAACTTAAAGTTAAACAATTTAACTAATTTGAACTTCTTGATTATAAATATGAAATAAAATTTTCAATATTAAATTTCTATAGGTGATATAAATCTATTTTAATATAAATTCATAAAACATAAAGGAAGACATTAATTGGAAAAATAGGAACAAAAATGAATACAGTAATGGTTTGTCAATTATTGGTGCTTTGAACAATATTGAGCGAAGTTAATGATGTAAAAATAAATGAATAAAAATATAAAAAACAACTCATTAATCATGTATTATATTAAAAAATAAAGGATATTAAGAAATTTCTAGTTTGGGGTAGAGGGAGTAGTAGGGAATGAGAGAGAAATGAAAGAACACAAACTGTCTTCTCAAGATCCTATAAAATATGATGTTCTAGTACTGTATATATGGATGAAATATAACATGATGTGTAATGGGGATTCACATCGTGTAATACCAATCTGTGATTTTCTCTTAGGATTTTAAATCTACATGTACCTCACTTGTATCTTGTCCAATATTTGAAAATTCGACTCCTTTCATGAAATGTATTTCGGAATCATGACACATATTTTCCTTTGAGATTTATCTTCAAAGTGGGAATTGCGTTTAAAGGATTCATGATGTATATTTCTAACACACATCATGTAAAGGATTATTGACTCGTAGTTTTTTAGGACATCCTTCATGACTTTCATCACAACATACAACATGCTGTTAAACTCTACTACATGTCATTTAAGGTGGTTTCATGATATGTAATATCCAACTTTTCTACTTTTCTACATTTATTAATTTTTTCCATAAAAACCTATTTCCTTTAAAAATAAAAACATATGAGGTTCATTATAATAAGAATCCTTAAAAATATTTAATAAAATGATAGAAAAGATGTATATATATTTTTTGTTATTAGCTACCAGGATCATGCTATCACTAGTGCTGCCATGATCATTCTACCACTAGTGACACATTCATGTTCTACCTCTAGTGAAATAATGATATCATCTTAAGTGAGGCTTCATTATCTTCTTCCCCACCAAGGGGTTTTTTGATGTGTGGTTTTCCACTATTTACAAGCTTTTTCTAAGATCAAATACATTGATCTCTTGAGATAAAAAAATTCTAAAAAACAGATTTCATATGATATTCATGCATCTAAGATGCATGAACAGATGAACCCAATCTAAAACTTCTCTTATAGTAATGCTGATCCTTTGAATTAAATAGAATCAAGATTAATGAATGAGTTAGGACCATGGTTTTTGGTATAAATAAGAGGTACATTATTTTTTTACCACATGAATAAATGAAGATTAATTCCTATGTAATTTGGGAACTATAAAATGTGGCTATATGATGAAATGT
The DNA here is from genome assembly GCA_963277665.1 of Viscum album. Taxonomy (NCBI): domain Eukaryota; kingdom Viridiplantae; phylum Streptophyta; class Magnoliopsida; order Santalales; family Viscaceae; genus Viscum; species Viscum album. Next base: position 61,262,208 of record OY728158.1, read on the forward strand.
CATGAAAACAGATTCATTAATAGGAGGTATTAAAATGGGGAAGCCTAAGATGTGTGGGGGTTTTATATGAGATTCATGGAAAGGGGAAACATGGTCATTGGATTCCATTTGAACAAATAAATACCCATCACATTAAGGTATTTAGGATGATGAATCCACATGAATAATTAGATACATGAATTATGGTATTTGAATACCAAAAAATTAATATCACCCATTCCATATTTATTTGAAATGATGTTTAATGTATGTTGATGTGGGTCGAAGGTGTTTTTGAATTTAAGTGATTTTTAAAATAAATTTGAATAAATGGTCCTTTATGGGTATTTAAATAGGGAAAAATTAATATTTTATTTATTTCACATTTAAATGATGAAATAAATGAGATATCAAATGCACAATATTTTTCATGTGGATAAATGTGTGCATTAATGTGATGAAAACATGATAACAAACATATTAATGGATAAAAATATTGTGCTCAATAAAAGATCATATAAGAGACAAATACATCCTATATTGAATAGAGAAGGAGTAAATTTCATGAAATTCTATGGGAAGGATATCACAACTTCCCAACCATTTAATAATTGATGAATAAATCAGTTCATGGTAATATACATTCAATAAAAATTGATTATTCAGAATGTTATTTGATATAGAAGTACATAAAATAATTCCATATAATGGACTTTACTTTTTCTATTATATATTACTCAAGGAATATGATTTTATTTATTATTATGTGCTGACATTTTTTAGATGACTGGACGATATTATTCTTAATTTTAATGAAATATAAAGGGAACAAAAATTGATTCATGTATAAACAATTCCATTGATGTTCTGGTAGTACCAATATAAATAATTTAATATCTAGGTAGTGGATAATACCTTTGGGACACTTGTGTGTGAATTCAATATCAATATTAACCAATAAAAGATATATTGAAAAGAAAATACATAAAAAAGGTTGATCATGACATGGATTAGGTTCTCAATTTAAGATTGAACCTTGTAAATATATCAATGTGCTTTTGTTTCATTCATTATCTACATTGATATTGTTTGTAAATATTTAGAGTTCATACTAGATCTATTCCTCTTATCCTTCGTAGAGGTTCATGTATAAGAGGAGATAATTGAAAATAATCACATGAAAAAATATTAGGTATACTGATTCACAAAATCTAAGGGACTAAACATGATTAATATGGGCTCCAAAAAATATGATAAACAACATGGTTGGTTAATTGAATTTAAATCCTTAAAAGAATGATTTTTAAATAAAATCCATTTACATTATTTTAAATCAAAAAACCTTTTGAAAGAAATAACATAATAATGAACATAAAGTACCATGAGTATAGAAATATTCAATATATTATATTTAAAGAGTTACTGTATACACTATATAAATAAATATATGGGTCTTAATTAAAACATGTCTCACTGAAGAGAGTTTGAGATGAGAAACCCTTGCAACTCGATTAATGGTCGAATAAAAAATACACTGAATGATGGAAATAAACATTTTATGTAAACCCCATAATTTAAATTATAGAATATGTTAAAAAAATTCAGTGGGAAATAAGAACCCCATATTAAATAAAACACAGTGAATATAATAAATTATATATCAAATAATTGAAATTGAAACCCTGAATACACTTGAAAAAATTATATCAATATCCCAAGATAGATAGAAATTCAAAGAAACAATAAATATCATTATAAAATATTCATTCCAGATATAATATCCAAATAGGTTCCATATACAAAATATATAATAGATTTTATATATAATACAAGACATGTCCTAAACAAATAATAATGTGATGAACAATCCTTAAAAAGATCGTATCCTTAAAGATAGAATTAATATTTGACGTGATTATATGTACTAATTTTAAAACCACAAAAAAGATTAAATAAAACATTATATAGTTATAGGTCATAACACATATAATTTTTTTCATAACATAGTTAATAAAGTACAAGTATAACCTGATAAATTGAAATTGAGTTGAGAAACCCCTATCCACGAGTCCAGACATGAAATTTACATCCATTAAATTATTATATAACAATGTTATATTAATTATTTTCTTATTATATGACAATTTAAAACTTTTTTTACCTTATAATTGAACCATTTATTTTATTTATTAAATTTATATATTTTATTACCTAATCGGTTAAGTCTACGTCATATGTTTTGTGGACGTTTGATCCAATATAGTAAAATAATATTGGTAGGTTGAACATGGTCATTAGGGTAATTATTATATCATCTAAAAAATATTAATCATTATATTATAATCATTTTTATATATAAAATACAATTTTAGAGTCACCCATGAAATAAATACATGAAAAATGAATCACGTCACTTAATAGAGGTGGTATTCCACCCATACACAAAATCTGTGTTTTCTTTTTTTATCAGGTAGATGGATAAGAAGTTAAATAATATATATTTTTAAAAAAATAATAACTATGTAATTAATATCATATTTAAATATTAAATCCATCAAAATAACCATCCTTGTGATGTGATAATGAAAAACGAAACATATCTCTTAATGGAGTTGATAGTCTATACATACACATGAATGACGATTTCATTCCCAATAGGTTGGAAAAGGAAATGATTAATTTTGTGACATAAAAATAATAATTTATAATTACATATGATATAATAATATTATTATCTTGTAATGATTATGATATAATTCAACAAGGTAAAATGATAAATAAAATAAAGATGATATATTAAGACAATTACCTTATATTTGAAAGTCCTCCTTTAGATTTCTTCTCAAGGACCCAAGGGATGGTCTTTTGAAGATACACAAACATTTATAAATTATTTTAAGATATTTGGAATATTTTTAGGGTTTTTTGAGATAATTATATCATGGTGTTTTGAAGAGTAAAGTATAAGTGGCATCCTTTCATAGTTAAGGAATTCATACACTAAGAATTACATAAAATATTTTAATATAAAAAATTCATATTCATGTGAAAGTGGAAAACTATGGACAAAATATCTTATATAATATATATTAATGTTGAAATATATTAAAAAATAATTTTTTATAGGTATATGATGAATTTTTTACCTGATCTATTAGTTTAATCCATTCGTTAACAAATTTTAACCTTAACCCTTGTATCAACTATTCCAATACTAAAGTGTTATAAATTTACTTATAAGGAAAAAAGTGACTCTAAAATGGTCAATGGATAAAATATTATAGCATATACCATCTTAAATACACTATTATAATATTTTTTTGATTTTCAATAATTTATTATTTATTATTTAAAATAAAAGATCATTATTTTCATTTTAATAACAATTCACAACGTTTTACATTAAATAAGTAATTGTAGGTATATAAGAAAACTTAAAACTATTTAATATGTAATTATAAATTATTAATAAAAACATAAGGTGTCACCATAATTCATCCGATAAATATTAATTTTATCAATTTCCAAATCATTTTCTTTGACATTTGTACAGCCTCTGAAAACACTCTAATAACATTGTGTAAACATTTAAGGCAATTATACCATCACTAAAAATTAAAAATAAATTAAAAACAAACATATAATAAAAATATTTTAAAATAAAATGTTATATTCATTCATATTATTTTATTATCCCTATGAGAAAATATAATAGAAATAAAATACAAGAATGACATTTTGGAATTTTCCTTTACCTAAAATAATATAAAGGCCTTTATCCCAAGAAAATGAACTAAAATTTAATATATTAGAATATATGGAGGGGGGTTTCAAAATAAACTACTTAAATTGAAATAAAGGTCTGTTTAGATGAATTTTTAAAACCTAATCGTATTATTTTAAACCTTAATTTCCCAATTTACCCTCGTCGATGTGAAAAATATTTACCATATCTACTATTCATTATAGAAAACATAAAGTTATACAATTTACCTAATTTGAACTTCTTGATTATAAATATGAAATAAATTTTTCGATATTACATTTCTATAGGTGATATAAATCAATTTTCATATAAATTCATAAAACATAATGGAAAACATTAATTGGAAAAATTGGTCACCAATGTGAACTTATAAAAAAAATTATAAATCTGATAAATATGTAATTAATTATATGATTTCAAAATAGAGGAGTATTAGGTTAATTTAATATCAAATTAAAATCCAAATTTTAATTTTCAATGGAAATAAATGAAAGGTTTACAAAAATATGTATTTTTTAATATTCACTAAAAAATAATTCTTTTTAGAAAAATCCAAAAATTTTAGCCTAGGTTAATTTTTATATGATGATTAAAAATAATATAATTGTTTAAAAATAAAATTTCTAAAATTATTATATATTAAATATGTTATTCACTAAAAAATATAATTTAAAATCATTTTTGAAGAGAGTATTTTTAAACAAAATTTGACTTTATTGATAAAATAATAGTTATTTATCATTAATTAATCAATCAAAATTCATTTTAAACCCATTAAATATATTTTACATAATGTTCTTATTCATATTAATACCTATAATCTAATGTCTAGTCTATAATGTTCATATTTAAAACTGTTAAATTTTTATAGTATATCATAATTATCTTAAAGCATGAAGTTTCATATATAAAAATCTTTCGAGCACAAAATTTGTTTATTTTTTTGAGGATTTAGAATAATTATCCATAAAATTTCTTAAAATCATGGAATAATTGATGTTTAGTTGAGATGGTGTTGACAATCCTAAATGAACACAAAATCTCAATGTTCTTTTGGAGGGAAAGAATGTGTATAAATGTTCATATATAGATAATGTGTTTGTTAATAGTAGAGAAACACATGAAATCCCATGAGACACGGTAGAAAATAGAGTAAGTATTTAATTACATTATATTTTTTGTATCCCTTGTTACATAAAGATAAAGAACACAAATCATTGTATGTTTGAAGGAAAATTCGAAGAAGGGATTTTTATTAGCTACTTATCAAAGGTAAGAGGCTATAAATGTGTAATAATAGACTGCAATCAATATTTTAAGAACATTATGTAAATATTATTGAGAATAAATTCACATAAAGTTTGGTAAATAACGTAATTTTTTTAATTTCTATTGTTGAGAATCTGTAGATTTTATAAATTAAGATTAAAAAAGATTAGATTAATGTGAAATTACAAATGATGATGACTCAGAAAAATCTAGTAATAAAGATGAAGATGTTGGAAAATACAATAAAAAATATAATATAGTGAATAAACATGTTGAATAACAAATATAATTATTAGTCAAGAGGATCATGTAAACACATGACGAATCTTATGGATGGAAAATCAAACTTCTCTAATACTAAAAATTGATCAAAAAACTATAGTATGACAAATTAAGAATACCGAATAGATTAATGAAATTTATGAAGAATTATATTATATTGAGTGAAATATATGATATAATATCATCCCTATACCAAAATATAAATATGTAATTTAGACCGAGTGGGTTTTCAAGAATAAATTGAATGATAAAGGAGAAGTATCGAGGAATAAATATGGACTTGTTTTCCAATGATATTAACAAAATGAAGTGGTTTAATTTAAAAAATATTTCCCCCTATTACAACTTTATAATATACAATAATTTTCCTCGATTTTCAGCTCAAAGGTAGTACTAAATATATCAAATATATGGGAAATATACCTTGTTGAATATAGAGTTATAATTATAAGTCTACATTGATTAGATTGAATGATTTTTTTGTAGACAGTGATAGAATAAGGGGTTTAAAGATAAAAAAGTTTCTTTATAGGATCGAGAAATACGTTATAGCATGATACTCAATGCAATATGGATTATTGAGAAAAAAATTATCACTAAAGATATTGTAGAAAACAATGTTAACACCAAGGATGAACAGTTAAAAACTCTTATTGTAATTTTATATGTCGAAGACATTATATTTTTAGGTGATCAAGTGAGTTTATATAAATAATTTTCCAGAAAAATGAAGTTTCACTTTGAGACGACTATTTCTGTAAAAAATAGTTGCTTTCTGGGATTGTATATGATGGAGAAGATGTTTTTTATATTTCTTTCCATTGAAATATATGATAATGTATTCTTGAAAACCATTAATATGGAATTTTAAAAACCTATAGACAAACCTATAATGTATGGAATAAAACATGGGAATGAAACTGGAGTAAAATGTGTGAATCATTGTGAGGTTATAATATTGTTTGGTAGTTTACTTTATCTTACTATCACAAGACCCAATATTGCCTATTTAGTAAGTTTTTATACATAATTCCAAACCGATTCAACGAAATCTCATTTTATGGAACCCAAGATAATTATTTGATAAATCGAAGGGAATTTGAATTATTGGTTGGTGTACAAGAGAGGTAATCGAATGAATCTTTCTAGTTTTCCTAATGTACTTTGGGTAGGATATTTTAATGATATATTATTCAATTTAGGTGGAATTTTTCTATTAAGAGTAAGATGTGTAAAATATTACTATAAGAAAATAATTTAGTGTCATTAAACAAAAAAATGAACATGTCGCTTTTATAAGCAATTATTCCAAGATAATTTTGATGAAAAAAACTGTAATATTTTAGGGGGTACATTATGAAACCACTCATAATTTAATGTGGTAATAAATGTGAAATACGACTCCTTAAAAATATTGTACAAAAATATTGGTATAAGAACATTGATAATATGTTTCACATTATCAATGACAAGGCTATAAATTGGTATATAAAACTAGAATTTAATCCCATAATAGATCAAATTGAAAATATATTCACCCATAAAATGACCAAGTAATGGTTTGAGATTTTTAAGATGACTATGATGGTTTATAACATCCCTATCACTTGAAGGGAATTGGGGAAGTATCCCCACAATTCTATAGATGTGATGTCAATGGGGGAGATAAGACACAACTCTATATATAATCTATTTTAAATATAGAGTTTTTATAATGGAATGAGGGATATGATAAAGTTTTTTGAATTAGGGGTAGATAATATAGATCACTTAGACAAAAGTTTCTTATCAAAGACGTATATAATTATATCAAAAACACTACTTTATCTAGTGAATTGGTGTAATGATTTTTCTCAATAACATGGGATGTTATTTTTTTAATCATTAAGTAATTATTTGAGGTTGATAAAAAAATATAAAGAGGGAAATTGAAGAACCTAATGAAATTGTAAAAATATATTGTATTTATTTTCAATTATTCGTAGAGATTAGTGCTTGATATTTATGTTTTAGTCAATTTAGAATGATTTTTATGGTATGAATATGTTCGAATCTTTTTATATGGATTTGAGGAAAATATATATCTATTAAATACTAAATAATTTTTGAGTGAAAAATGGTTAAGTCATTTCCCCAAGATTCATTCAGAATACATCAGAAGAGTCCTTTAATGTCGATAATGAATAATTTAAAAATTCATACAGAATTCAAAAGGATCTTTGAGAACATTGTTAGGGTGAATCTAAAATTTGTAATGACCACTCAGAATTCATAAGAGTCACCAATTGAATATTTGAAAATATCCTGAATACTTTATAAGATTTATTGGCCACTTGGAATAGTCATTTAATAAGGATGATTTTAAAAATCATAAAGGTCATTCAAAACATTAAAATAATAACTATTCACGTCATAATTACCATTTGTTTTTGATCATTTTATAATGTTTAACTTCATTAGAGTTACTTTATTAATTCGTAAGAGTCATTTACCACATCATAAGAGTCATTTAAAAATATTTTAATGGCTTTTAACTGACTATATAAGAGCCATTTACTTTGAAAAATTTGATTATATCTTCTGGAGAAAGTATTGTAATTAAAAATAAACTAGAAAATGCTTGATCTATTTATTCATGTTTTAAACACTACAATCATTTTGATGAGTTCATATTGTATTTGAGAATTATGAATCAAACAAAAGAAGATTCTGTGAAGTGAGATGAAGCCACAGAATGTGGAGTGGTGGAATTCAACAATAATCAATGCATGATAACATGGAAAACATTTAAAATACCCAAAGATTTTGAAGATATTTTATAGAAGTAAATATCAAAATTCTCATGGTTATTTAAAAGAATACCATTATTGGGATTTGGATGATATTTTAATGAATTAAAACATGTGATATTTTCAATATTTTTTAACCATTATTGAATGCGAAGATCACACTACTGTGGAACAAGAAGTTTCCATATTGAAATTATGAAAAAATATTATTCATGATAATTTTTTAATATAAAAGAATAAAATAAAACCAATCATGTGGGAATGTTTTAGAATGGATAAGATCATATAGTGTTAATGAAAAGAAATCTTGTATCTAATAAAGAGGAAGAATAAGATATTGAAAAGGGATACAAATGATTTTCATCATTAGTGTAAATGAAATAGATTTTATTAACGATCAATTGGTGTCTTACTTTTAAGGTAGTATAAGACTAAGGTAGAGATAATTAAATATAATCATGAAGAGAGCACAATATAATTTTTATCATATTAATAGATCATGCGGGAAGATCATCATTAGTTGATAAAAAGCCTTGTGATATTTCTTACCATATTTTAAAATACATGTATTTATTAGTGACGGGTTATGATTCTAGTGAGATTCTATGTAGAATTGTAGGAGGAAATTCCTATGTAAGATGAACTGTGGATTTGAGATGACATTTACTATAACTACTTGTGTTTATTATTGAAAATATATTCCTTAAGGTGAATAACCAATCAATGTAAGAAGTAGGTATCCACAATATGGTTAGACCTCGAAAAAAGTATATTATACCTATATTATTTATTCCTATCATATTAGATTAGGGTTGAGAGATTTACATAAAATGGATTTGATCCTAATAGGAAATAGTGGATAATTTCAATGAAATGAAAATATAAATAATAGAACCACCAATTCACCCCCACTCTCACTAGTGAAACCCATTCCAATGGAACTTTATCTACAATAAAGATCCCATTAAGATTCAGTGACTCAAATATAAGGGATTGAGAACCTAATATTCTAAGACTACATCCCATACGTAATGGGGTTCCTAATATTCGCATGAACATAATTCAATGAGGATCATAATAGTGTTTTTATCTATGTATAACCAAGTCATATTCAAAGGGATAGATTATATACATTCATCACGTAATATAATGATGCTAGAGAAGTTATACTAGAAATCCATACTCTAGGAGAACACATAAAATCATACAAACCTAGAAAAATTAGTGTTTCCATCCTGAGGATAATTTACCCACCCATTTACCAAAACCACTCCACAATACTTTAATTTAAAATATGAGTAAAGATACCCATTTCATATCCCTTTAATTTTTATCATATTATCTCTACTCACCTAAGTCCAGTGGGTAAATCTGCTGTAAATACTCTTTCAAAATTACTCTATTTCCCATTTAAAATTCCATTTTTAAGAAATCATTTTAAATATATATAATTTGAAATTACATTAAAAACCCATTACCCTATTAAAAACGTATTTAAAATGGAAAAAAATTAAATTTTAAGAATTCCTTTTCATTCATCAACTAACATCGCCACACGATCTATATGATAGTCCCTCGAGACTCATTTGACTAAGGCACTGCCAAAGAAATCATTTAAAAGGCTATGGAGTCATTTGGATACTATTAGGATGATGCACGTTTATTCAATTTTTTTAAATTTATGTCACAAAATCATATGAAATTTATAATAGTAGTCACATAAATATGAAAATACTAGAAACATATTAAAAACAAGATAAATAATCTGAATAAACAATGTATAATGGAATATACCTTTCTACACATCCCAATTATTTCTCCATGATCATAAAAATCACTTTCAACTCCAACAATAACCTAAAGAATAAAGAATTTACCAAATTACACATATATTTCAATTAAAAAAATCATAATCGTCATAAACACTGAAATAACCACTATGAGATATAATGAATCAATACCATATTCCAAAGGGTGTAGATGACTCAAAATTTACTACTGAGACAATTAAAAGATAAATTTATTATTTATTAAAATAAATTTATTATAAATTTAATCCAATTTCAGAAAAATATCTATACAAAATCCATGGGAATAATAAAATAAATGAAATAGCGGTAAAAGATGTGCATTACTCTAGCTACAACACATGAAACATTATCGTAATAGATAAATTTGCCCATTCTATAGTTAAATACATCACTAAATACCTAATACCATTGCACCCATATTAGTGGAAAATGGTGGGAATTAGAAAGGGAAGAGAAATAGAAGATATTGCCTCAAATTAATGTGATAAAACATGCCCAAACCATGTTATATTAATGTTAATGAATAAAAAAGAGGAAAAGTGGAATTTGGCCTCCCATTGATATATAAATATAAAAAATAGAGTAACCCCCCAAGTAGGTTTTCATTTTAATAAAAACCAATATCCATAAATTTTCTCCATAAAAAATGCTCCGGTACCACTAGGTACCCGATGGTCCCCACCAACAACCCGATGTCCCATAGAGTTTCTAGTGACGTTCCACTACCCTCTGGATGGAACAATTAGTGGTGCATCATCACAAGTTTTTCCACTAGTTACCTGATGAAAATACACTAGGTACCTAGTGGATACCTACAACCACCATTATTATTTTTAATTATACATTACATAAGAATTTAATCAACATATTTCCACCAATATTTCTTTCTCAAATCCTCTATTTATAAATTTTAAACATGTCCATAATGTCCCTTATCTAATATTAATTCCATAACATGAAATCAATCTAAATATATTTCTTATAGAGACCAATTTTACTATAGTTCCACCAACACCAGACAATATGAATTTTTATAAACTCCCTGTCATAACACTTTTTGTCTCCAAAATGATTCACCAACCATTTTTCCTTAATTATTTACCTATCCTAGATAATAATTAATCACGAACTTATCATGTTATATTATAGAACACTTATAATGCATTCCTTGTGAAACACAAAAACCCAAACACATGGTTCCCCAAACATTATATCACCCAATATAATATTTCCACCAATTATAGATAGGGACCACCTTATCATTAATGTAATTTTAATATATTGTTTCTATACACATTCTAACAACCAAATTCCGTTACTCAGAGTAGAATAATCATATCCACCATCGCAATTCTATAATAATGCACAAATGTGTCCTATATTTATAATTTTTTAATAGATAACCCTTTCAAAAAAACAAGGTTCTTCCCAATATATATACTCAAATACAGAAGACACTTTTTCTTAATAATGAATCCCACCATATAAATTTCCTACTAAAAACATTGCTCAAAATCATTAATATAAAAAAAATTAATTTTCATTACAAGTTACTCAATACATAATAAAAAACATTTTATTTGTATCTAAATTATATGAATATCTCAAATCCATAACTACTCAAAAATCAAAAACTACTTACTAAGCCATAGTAAAGCAATTGAAACCATCCCAATCAATTTTATAAAATCAATAAATCCAATGACAAAACCATTGCATATACATTTTCAAAAAACCATTCAAATCATTATTTGAACAGAAAAACATAACTTGTGTTTTTTTAAAAAAACCCTTTGGCTTTGATTATTTCTACCATAATTTTCAGTAATAAATTCCATAACCACATTGATATTTTATCTAAAAACTACTCATAAAATATTTTTTCATATGGAGTGTAATCATATAAATACCTCATTTTGAAAATATAATTTTTCTTATGATCATATTTTATTTAAAACCCATTTACTTCAAGAGATATTACAAGTGAAATGAAATTATAAAATAGTTTTATTCTCTCCATGTCCACCACACACATTTTGTTCATTTCCAAAACATCCCTTAAAAATATAAAAAAAACATTGAACTATGGTGGTTAGATAATCTTAATCAATGATACAAATCAACTGATAACCCCTTTGATACATATTAATAAAATTTCCCATAATAATATATTTGAGAAAACCTAGAATATAATATTTTATTTATTTTAATTATTACTAAAACCTATCATGATAGAATATCAGACAATACCAACATTAGGTGGTTTTACTATGTACTAAGAATTCCACTACCATAATGTATGGATTTCAATGAAAATAGCTCTTTATTGAGCCTTAATATTCATATTAACTCCCACCCATCCCACAATTTAATTCTCATTCACACGAAACCTCGACATGCTTTGAATTACTACACATGACACTATTATATCAAAATGTTTGTCAACCAAAGTTGTACTAGATTGAAATGATCGTATTATACCTTCAAAGTATTTAAATTCTATTTCCACATCAATATGATTATATATCATCTTAATACAAACTCTAATATAATTTTTAATATATCTTACCAGGACTGACCATATAGTTCCTGAAACAAAGCACCACATGACCTAAAGTTCACCTCCATATGTTAGAGGATACTCATGAATGGTGAGAAATGAAACCAATAGTGTGGAGAAAATACATACAATTTTTACCCCTAACAGTCATTCTTGTATCTATTGAAATCTTTTAATGTCTCCTCAGTATATTGAACATGCCAAAAACCTATAGAAATAAAAATAGTGAGCCAGAAGTAAAATCATTTTGTTTAGTATTGAATATAAAATCATATACATGATATTAATAATACACACAATGTAACTATTTAATATATTCATAATAAGCATCATAAGAAAATAAACATGTTATCCCCTTAGATGATACAATTTTAGTATGAATAAATAAATTAATTTTAATCTACTATGGAATAACTCAATATAAAGTCTCATGATAAACCTTAGACCTCCATGATACTATTCAACCTAAGACATTAGTCCTACTCTGAGATGATTCTCATACCTATAATTAACCATTAATGTCTACCCATGTATATAAAAAATCGTTTAGTGTATGTCAGTACAGGTGATACTAATTACCCAGTGACATTTCTCTACTCACCTTGACACATTGAGTGCCAATGATCAAGTGGATTAATGTGAAAGTCTATGGTGTGAGTAATTAAATCCACCTAAATACTGAACCGATGAATTATAATATAATAAAATCATATCTTCATCCATTTTTTTGTAGATGAAACACACACACACCATTATGACACATATGGTACCATCCATCTCAGGAAAAAGACCATAGACTTGAAACCAAATTCTTATATACCCTCATATATTAATAAGGATTACCATAAAATTACAATATTATAATAAAATTTTATTATTGAGAGGTATAATCTTACACTATATCCATTAGGGCTCAATAAAGGCCAATTTCACTTAATCAACACTATAATTTTTGAATGATAACTAAAACTAAAAATATAATAGGAAATAATGAGGGTGTAATATCTCAGTCCATGTACCACATGCTAGTTCCTTGATCTGGTTGATTATATGACCTCAAGTGAGCCTCCCCATACTTCAGAGGCTACCTACTATTAGCGAGGATCCATTATAGATCATGTGGATACTATAACATCATTTTTAGAGTAATATACCCCCAAAAATAAACTATAATACTCAAATTATATATCCATAACCAAGAAAATTCATGTATAACATGATGGTAAAAACATGAAATACAATATCAAGATAGAACAATTGATATTCCATTCCAATGTACGTGTCAAGTGTCAAAATGCAACTCAAAAGTAAACAAAATAATAACTCCAAAATAGGACCGAAACCATGCGTGGTTACCTTATCCATACTCCATCCCAAATCATCCATTTAATAGAGGAATTTCTTTTTTATCCTGTCATGAAAACAGGATGCCTATTTAGGTTTCGATCAAGCATCCGTAGTAGTGTGTGAGAACAACTCACTAGGCCACCACCAACACCATATAAAAAAATATCCATTAGAAAAGTATGTACAATTATTTAAGAATAATGTACAAGCAATAATTTAAACAGTTTAGAGTTATTCAATTATACATTATTTAATAGTATTGATTCCCTTTTTTAAAGGACACCTGCATCTCAATTCCGATTTTGGCCCATGAAGGAGTTAGAAACCTATCACATTTTCAATTCTAAATTCATTATAATTTAGTGGGAGTTCATTATCCATTAGATTCAATTCCTTATGAAGGAAAATTGGAATAATAGTCTATTACCAATATAATGGGAATATAATGTCGTGTCTAGCACCTCAGGGGTATTTGGATGCTTTATCCCTATCCCGCACTTCAATATCAAATGAGTATTTGGAGTCTGTATCCCTGTCCTATACTCACTAACAAATATGGGTTTTTGGAGCCTTAATCCTTATCCCACACATGTTTATCATTGGGTATTTAGAGACTTAGTCCATATCCCAAACATTTATCATATATAGATATTTAGAGCCTCAGTACATGTCCTAAAAATTTATCATATGCGGGTATTTGGAGCCTTAATCCCTCTCCCATACATTTTTCATATATGGGTATTTGGATACATAGTCCCTATCCCAAACATTTATCATATATGGGTATTTGAAGCCCCAATTCATGTCCCATACTCAAATATAACATATATCATATGTATCACAAAATAATATATATCATATGTTCACAACATTTGATAAATCAAGATTAATCCATTTATCACTTTTCACTATCATTATGTTTCATTACTTAATTCATAAATTAATTAATCTAAGTCTCTTAATAAATTAAAAAATCAATTAATCCCATCACTCCCATTAATTAAATCAAAAATTAATTAATCCCATAAACCAAATTAATTAGTTCAAAACATAATTAATCATGTTGATATCGTTAATTAATTCAAAAATTAATTAATCCCTTCAATATGATTAAATAATTCAACAACTAATTAGTCACCTCAATATCCATAATTTATTAAACAATTAAATAATCCCATCAATTTCATTAATTAATTCAAAAATTAATTAATCACTATAATTACATTAATTAATTTAATAAGTAATGAATCATATTTGAATAACTTCATAATTGCAAAAAAAAAACCCATTAATTAATTCACCGAATAATTTGGCTAATTCATTCATTTTCATTACAACAACCTTCCATTAATTAAATCCCCAATTTATTAATAAAATTCAACAATTTCATAAGAGAAAAAATCACCATTAATTAATTCCCTAATTAATTAATCAAAATCACAATATCTAAACAATAATAATTAATTAAAATATTAATTAATCTGGTTTCACTAATAAAAAATCATACCATTCTATCAATTAATTAATTCACAAAATAATAAATCCAAGTAAAAAATCATAACATTTCTTCCATTAATTAATACACCAATTAATTAATCTCAATCCACAATCGTACCATTACATCAATTAATTAATTCACCAATTAATTAATCCAAATCAACAATTAAAACAATAAAACCATTAATTAATTCACTAATTTATTAATCCATATCAATAATCAAAATAATACATCTAATAATTAAATCTATAATTAATTAATCATAATCAATCCCTTCAAATAATTCACCAATGAATTGTTCAAATCTATTTTATTAATTAATTGAATTATTAATAAATCACAATCAATACCTTCAAATAATTTACCAATTAGTTATTCACTTAAATTATAATAGTTAATTAAAAAATTAACTAATCACATTCAACACTTTAATTAATTGACCAATTAATTGTTCACATCAATTACATTAATTAAGTTTACAATTAATTAATCACATTAAAAAAAATTCATAATCACAACAACATCCAATAATTTATTCTACAATTAATTATTCTAATCCAAAAACACCAATATAATAATAATAATTAATTAAATTAATAATTATTCAGTTTAAGAAATGTATATCTCACCGAAATTAATTTAAAAATTAATTATTCCCAATAAAAAGTTCATAATAACAACCATTCCAATTAATTAATTAATTAATTAACTAATAAGATTCATATATCTCAATAAATCCATAAATAATTACCAAATTAATTTTTCCAAATCACAATTGCATAATCCCATCAATCCCCATTAGTTAATTCAATAATTAATTTATCCAAATATATAACATCAATATCCTATAATTAATTTATAAATAAATTATTCAACTCAGAAATCCAATATCCCTATAATTGACTCGAAATTTAATTATCCTCAAATCCAAATTCCTACACAAAATATCCTAACAACTAATTCAGTTATTAATTATCTCAAAATCTGTAATCTCAAAATAATATATTTATTTCAACAACAAATTATCTGAAAATATATAATATAAATATCTAATAATTAATGCAACAATTAATTACTCACAATCTATAATTCAAAAGTCACCAATTCTACATTTTTCCCTAATTATTAATCCAAAAAATTAATTTATTAAATTAAGAACTGATTTTATAATCATATAATATAAATTATTAAATTATAA
The DNA here is from genome assembly GCA_963277665.1 of Viscum album. Lineage (NCBI taxonomy): Eukaryota > Viridiplantae > Streptophyta > Magnoliopsida > Santalales > Viscaceae > Viscum > Viscum album. The sequence continues at coordinate 61,278,707 of OY728158.1, forward strand.
ACACATCATCGAAATAAGGCATTGAGATTTTAATTATAGATAACCTACTTAAATATTCAGACGAATTATTGCCAAACAGAAATCCTCAATTTCAATGGAATAACAATATAAAAAAAGTCTAGATAAAAAAACTAAATCCAATATCAAAAAACATTTCCCTTAAATATAAATCATGATCTAAAATAATATATCTATATTCATAAAACGAGATATAGATCTAACCAAAAGAGGAAGAAAAACCATTTTAAAAAAACGAGAGAATAACAAGAGAGAGATGGGAAGTCAAACAGGATGAGATTCACATACTGAGAGAGGTGCATATCATAAATATCTTTTAGATTCACCAAGAACGGAGTTCATGAGCCCTAGAAATATTTCCAAGAGCCTCCAAAAAATCAGATAACTTTATTTTTATTGAGCTAGGGTTGATTTTGGGTTAATATATGGTTTATGTAAATTTAAAACCAAATTTCATATATTTAATTTTGGAGTTCAGAGTTTGCTGGGTTAATTCGCATGATTAGTATTAACCATTCTCTTAACCAAGTTCCCAGTTTCACACATAGGATGAAAACTTAATTTAACCATAAAAAACAATTTAACCACCTTGTACAAATTTTAAATCATCCACAATCCATGAAACCCCCTTATATACTTTGTTTAACCTTGCACAAACCTTGTGAAAACTGTCCAAAGCCTCTCTTCCTCCCAAAAATCAAAAATATTCACCCAAAAACACCCAAATAAAGTCCCAAAAAATTTATACAAAAAAACCTAAAAATGATCCCATTACCTCTATTGAAAATGTTAGGATCTTACAATATCCCCATATTATAACAACTATTCCTCGAGATGCACTCAAAAATATCTCTATGATTCCGAGTAAAAAATTTCAGGCCACTATTCTATCATACATATTTATCTCTTATATATTTCATTATAAACCTATCCATGTTTGCAAAATACACGAACTATCGACATAGTCATTCTCTACAACACTTTATCTCTGCAATCCAAAACATGTATTTGATTCTCCTCAAAGGGTGCATCGGTATCAAGATCTTCTTCTACAACATACATGAAGCATTTCCCAGATCACCATTCCCAAAAGCCACCAAAAAAATGACCAAAATGAAAAATCAAATATACCATCAAAACAACCGAGAATGGACATACATCCACCATCTCCAATTAAAAAATGTACTTTCCCTAAAAAATTTAAACACACACTATAGAGGTTCCGTATTTATAAACTGCAGATGAAGTACCTCCCACAATCTGGCTCTAAATATTCCATTTCATAATTGCAACCTCTAAGGGACCCCATATCCAACAAGAACACGTTCAGGTAGGTAGGCCTAAAACCAGAGATTTCTCAGTGTACCTGGGAGAATATCATGTTAGGGGACATGATCATCAATAATTAAAAGTACACTAAGAAGTTATTGGTAAAGACCAGCACACGTCCCCCATCACCACTGCTACCTAACACAATAGGAACACATTGACCTACCAAATTTTTCAGGACTTCCCTGCCCACCAACATCTCACCAAATGATCCAAAACCAGATGGTCCCTCAAATAACCTACAACATTGTTCAAAAACGAGGGAATTATCACTACCAAAAAAACCCACATCAAGTGACTAATAGAAAGACAAATGAATATCATTTCACAACATCAACACAACTAACAAGAATAATTTACAAAAAAATAAAACAAGTCATTCCCCACCTTATATCACCACATAATAAATAATTAGGTACTATTTGTACCCTTAACAATCCTACACATAAGTCATGGTTAACAAAGGGTAAGAACATACACAATTTAATTTTATTATTAGACACCCATTTATTCACATATTACATCATTTTTATTTTTTTTTCTCAATTCACATTAGTCATAATTTCAATTAAATTTCACAATAATGGAAAAACTTTTCATGTTCAACAACATACCCAAAACCCTTTTTTCCTACATGCCTAAAATGATGAATGTCAAAAAACAACCTTGACTTCCTAGAATGAAGTATTTATACTCAAATATTTTAAATTAATGGGCCATGGCCCAAACACCTAAAACCTCATCATTATTCACATCACACAACTAGTGCGTCATCAAAGGTGAAATAATATTAAACTTTAACATCAATCAAAAATTACAACAGTCCCCCCGTGGTAATTGGGTTCTACCCCATTCATGGATAAGATAATCATAGGGACTAGCTCATAACCAAGGGACGAATCTTCCCAGGATAATGTATAACATTCAAAAATAGTAATAAGAAAAAAAAAGATAACTCTATTCTGATTCCACTTTGTAACGTCCTTTCCTGGGTTACAGATGATGGTGCCCTGAGCCAGGTGGTCACCATACCTCAAGTGAACTTCCACATTTTCTAGAGGATGCTAACTAGTAAAAAGGGTCTTATATAATTCATTGGGAGACTATACCATATTTTTTTAGTGTAATACACTAGTGGAAACAGATGAAAAATAATTTCCAAATCATATAACCATAACGAGAACAATTCTAGTACCACATGTTGAACAAAATAGGAAATAAAATATCACAAATAAATAGTAGATATTCCATGCCAAAGTATGTGTCATGTGTCAGAATAAAACTCAGAAGTAAAGACATTATCTACTCAAAAGTGGGACTCGAATCACATCAGGTTCCCTCATCCATGCTCGATCCCAAACCATCCCTCTTACCAAGAGCATTTTCCATTATCCTGTCCTACACACATGAAGTATATTTGGGTACGATTCAGGAAGACTGATTTGGGTGTGAGTGAAACTCAATAGACCACCAAAACCAATGTCTAATCTAATATCCATTCAAACTGTGTATATAGTTGTATGAAGAATAAATTAAAAGAAACAAAGTAAATAGTTTACATTTATTAAATTATTATTTATTCAACTGCATAAACCCCCATGTTCAGGAGGACACCCGCATCTCAATACCTTCTTCGAGTTATTCTAGAGTCTGAACCATGTCACATTTTCAATTATCAATTAATAATTATAAAATTTGATTTCATTATCTATTCCTTTCAATTAATTATCATGGATAATTAAAACCATATTCTAATTCCAATCTCATGGGTGTAGAACATCGTTTCTAGTACCCCATGGGTATTTGGACCCTCTATTCTTATCATACACATCAACGTCACATGGTTATTTGGAGCCTTGGTCCCTATCCCACTCTAACTATCTCATATGTGTACTTGGATCCTCATTCCCTGTCTCACACAAATTTTTCATATATGGGTTTTTGGATCCTCAGTCTCTATCGCAATCATTTATCATATAAGGGTATTTGGATCCTCCATCCACGTCCCTAACATTTAATATATATAGATATTTTGAGAATTAGTCCCTATCCAAAACATTTATCATATACAGGTATTTGGATCCTTGGTTCAAATCCCATACTCATATACCACATATATCACATGTATCACAAAAGCACATATGTCATATGTCCAAAACATTACAACAACCAGGACTAATCAATATTAATCATTTTATCACATTTCAACATCATATTAATTAATTAATTAATTCATAAATTAATTATTCTAAGTCCATTCATTAATTCTAAAATTAATTAATCACATAACTCTCATTAATTAATTAATAATGAAATAATATCTTCAACCTCGTTAATTAAGTCAACAATTAATTCATCATGTCAATCTCATTAATTAATTAAAAAATTAATTAACAAAATCAATATGAGAAATTAATTCAAAAACTTGTTAATTACATCAATCTAATTAATTAATTAAATAATTAATTAATCTTTTTAATATCATTAATTGATTCAACAATTAATTATTCACAAAAATTCTAATTAATTAATTCAATAATTAGTTAATCCAATTTGAACAACCTTATAATCACAAAAATACCGATTCATTATTTCATTAATTAATTAAGCCAATTTATTCATCTACATGAACAAAACAATGAATTAATTAATTCCACAATTAAATAATCCAATTAAAAAATTGTATAAACACACAAATTGAAATTAATTTATTAACCCAATTCACAATCTCAATGCCCCCAATAATTAATTCAATAAATATTTAATTTGATTTCCAAAATTATCAACCATAACATTCCATCCATTAATTAATTCCCCAATTTGTTAATCTAAACAACAATTTTAACCTCACGTCCACTAATTAATCTAATAATTAATTAATATTAATCAACAATCATAAACTTCAATCTATTAATTAATTCTACAAATTAATTAATCAAAATCAACAATCGTAGCATTAAATCCATAAATTAATTCACCAATTAATTATTCCAAATGAACAATAATAACATTATATCCATTAATTAATTCCAAAATTAATTAATCACATTAAATCCCATCAATTAATTGAAAAATTAATTTTTTCATGTCAATTTTATTAATAAATTAAACAATTAATGAAGCACATTCAATCCCTTCAATTAATTCACTAATTAATTGTTCACATTAATTCTATTAATTAATTGCACAATTAATTAATCACATTCAATCACTTTAATTAATTCCACAATTATTTGTTCATGTCAATTCCAGTAATTAACATCATAATTAATTAATCAAATTCAAACAATTTTATAATGACAATAGTATCCCATACTTAATTCAATAATTATTTATTCCAATTCAACAACTTCAAGATAAAAATAGTTAATTATTCCATTTCAGAAATCTCAATATGTCCATAATTAATTCAAAAATTAATCTACCCCAATCATAATTTTATAATCCCAACCATTCCCTTTAATCAATTAATTAATTAATTAATCAAGTTCAACAACCTCAATTAATCCATAATTAATTCAATAATTAATTATTACGAATCACAATTTCATAATCCCATCCATTCCCATTAATTATTTCAAAAATTAATTAATCATGTTCAAAAATATTTGTAACTCTACATTTAATTCAAAAAATAACTATTCAAAATCTAAAAAATTAATATCCCATAATTAATTTAACAATTTAGTATTAAATTCACAATCGAATATCCTAATAATTAATTGGAAATTTAATCATCCTAAAGTCCAATTCATACTCAAAATATCTAAATAATTACCTCTACAATTAATTATCTCCATATACATAGTATTAATATATCATAATTAATTCAACAATTAAATTCCTCAAAATGTATAATCTAAATGTCTCAAAATTATTTCAATTATTCATTATTCGTTATCTACAATCCAAATATCGTCAATTTCACATTTTTCCTCAAATAATTAATTCACCAAATTAATTAATTCAATCAAGAACTCAATTACTAATCATATAATATCAATTATATAATTACATACACATAATTTTAATCAAGAATTTTTGTTTGGAATTATATACCACATATTTCAATTTTTTGATGAATAATCGCCCAACAGAAATCCCCAATTTCAGTAGAATAACGATGTAGAAAGAGATCCAGATATAAATAATAATTCAAAAATCGATGAAATCATGATCCCTTAAGTAAAGAGATACTATCATTGATCTAGATCCACAAAACTAAAGAATAGATCTACTAAAAAGAGTAAGAACAACCCTTAATATGAATGGGATAAGAACAAGAGAAATAGATTAGAAATAAATATAGATGATATTCAATTACTAAGAGAGGTGGATATCATTAATCCCCTTCAATTCATCCAGAATAGATTCCAGGATTCCCAGTAATGAATATGAGAGCCTCCAAAAATTAGAGAATTTTATTTTGGTGGATATATTGTCGATTTGGCATTAATATGTGGGTTTGGGTAATTTTAAACCAAATTTCATAGCTTTAATTTTATTGTACACAGTTCTATAAGTTCTGTTGCATGATTATTTCTAAAAAGGAACCTCACCATGCACCCAATTGCATACATAGGATGAAAACTTAGTTTAACCATGCACAAACCATGCACCCCCTTGGAAACATGGTTCAACCATGCTAAAACCATGTGACCTGCTTGCACACTTTGTTTATCTATGCTCAAACCTTGAGGAAACTGTGTAATGTCTCTCATCCTTTGAAAATTCTTAAATTTGTACACAAAAAAACCCAAATTACGACCTATACATGTTATACAAAAAAAATAATACTTCTGAATGATCTCATGAAATCTCTAGAAAAATGTCTAGATCATACAAAGGGTAAATAGAAATATAGCAATAGGTTGTCAAATTAGTCCCAACCATTAATATAAATTGTTAAATGAAAATCAATAACAAAATACAGTTGTTGAAGAGGGTTAACCAGACCCAATATCATGAAAATTATAATATCATGATTAAATAAATGGGATAAAAGGAGTAATGTTGAATAATAAAAAATAACATATCGAATATATCGCATAATTTCCAAATTTAACTTCACAAGTCCACTCAAAAACTAACATCCAATGTACGCATTGAATTTTATCAATGCTGCACCATATATCATATTTTTCAAGGGGATAGAACCCACTAAATTATTTTATAGAACTATATACACTCACTAATCCATCAGAATAAAAAAACATTACCGACTTGTATAATCGAAGGAAAATATTTTAGTTTATATTGATCCCTAAAGAAAGTTATTTTCCATGGTCACATGACATTATAGAATTCCATCACGGTTAAACCCACATATTTTTGAAATCATACTCGACAATCATACCATGTATTGTCTAATCATGTAGAGACCACTTCTAGTGTGAATAAAAATATACCTATAAAATAAATCTGTGAATATGACCTCACAAGAAAATATATCTTTGCTCCTTAATATTAAATCAATCATTGAGGTTGTTCTAGACATCACCTCTTATTTGGGATTACTTCTCAGTCAAAGTATTCTATTATTAAGGTATCCCAACCTCAAATGATCCATGCCCCATTGAATTGTACTATGATTAAAGGTGCATAACTACACTTAATAGGGTACCAAACCTCCTCCAAACCTAATATCTCAGTCCTCATAACAGATCATCAAAATTGGAAGTATATTTCTAAACCTAGATTTAACTATTAATTAATATGATATCATGACTATCTTCTACCTTAACTACTACGACGAATCATAAGTACACACCCACATGAAATAGTCCCTCCCCTATACTTATCTTCAATTTCAATCAGGCAAAACACCATATATATGGGTAAGTAATGTTATATTGGATTGAAATTTATCTCATATAGCATAATATTCTAAACTTATAGGGGATTAAAAATGATGTAAAATTTTTAAGTAATCTTAACGAGTATATAATGCCTCAAAAATGGTATTATGAATAATATATAAATATTTCGTTAATACGTTATAATAATATAATATAAATATCAGACATATATCATTTCCATATATTTCCATAATTAGCTAAAATTCTGTTATAAGTTTCCAAATTAAAATATTAGAATGCATATATATTTTCATTCATATAAATCGTATGTATTAAATTAAAAAAGCTTTCAAAAAATTGTTGGTGACTCAAAATAAATTTGGGTATTAAATATTTCTCAATAAATTTGAAAAACACATAATAAAGAAAAAGTAAACACATTAAAAAAAAAGAAACCATAAAAAATTGAAAAATAAATATAACTAAATCCAAACAAATTTTTCAGCATCCCCCATATTTTATTTTGATGTATCGTCAATAAAACTAAAGACATAAATATATAAATTACAAATAATTTATAATAGGATGAAAAATAAATAAAATTCACAAAAAGAAAAACATGGATGTTCGTTTATATTTATCTTGTAGTAGAGTCAGATACTCAATTATTTTTTTTGGAAAATCCCCAAAATACTATTAAAAAATCTCCCCAAACATTATAAATTCTTTCCCTGATATCTATCTCATGATTTATACTACAGAAAATATTAAAATATTCATAAAAATAATTAGAGATAACATTTTATCCACTCTTATTATCATTGATATCATTAGAACAATTTGGAAGAAATTACATCCATATCATTAGTTTAGGATTAGAAAATTCATTCTTGAGAAGATATATAAAGACTGCATGGTCAAAATGAACTATAACATTAAAATCTAATATATATATGAATGCAATTAATGTGAAAAAAATAAGAAATCCTTCTTAATTTTTAGTTCATGATGAATCCATAGAGTTTCATGCATAATAAATGACATGTGATTTTCCTTCATCATTTTATGAAATAACACCTACAAAAAACCTACTAGTGACATCAAAGAAAAAATTTAATGGGAACACCCATCTTGGAGGTTGTATGATAGATGGGATTTCTAAAATCCTATTTATAAATTTAAACAATTATCTATAAGAATAATCAAATACAAACTTAGTATCCATTTATAATAGTCCTAAAAATGTTAAATAAATTATACTAAAACCCTTTAATAAAAAACCAAAAAAATCATACATAACCTAATAATGATCTAAAATTCTTTACAAATGTTATGTAAGATAGATGTGAAATAATTTCAATATTTATCATTTAAAATTTAATGAAATGACTTGAATTAAAATTTATTATATCAATTTATTTCTCATCCATGATGTGGAATTTTATCATCATTCAAACCATGATTTTGTTTTATATATATTTATAATAGTTTATTCAAATTAGAAATGAATTGGATAAATGATTTCATAAATACCATGAAGTCATCAAGGAATACCTCTTGGAAGTGTTCAACAAAATAAGGGAAGATATTCATCATAAAAATTTTAATTTCCCTTGGGGAATTGCATTATCCAAATGAAAATATCCTATAAAAATGAACCAAATGAGAATTTAAATGTGATTTGATTATGAATATGAAGTGAAATTAGAACCTAAATGTATTTATAGAAACTATCTGAAAATAAATAATAGGGTTTATCTACTAATTGTTATAGAATTTAGTATATGAATGGAATTGACTGACTAAATGGCCCGAATGCCTATTTTTTTGATTTTAGTTAAACCCCTTTTATGGGTAATGGGTAGAAACCAAGACTTCAATGACATAGGGACATAAACAAAATCTAAAAATCCTTGGGGATGTAACCCAGAACAAGGCTACATAGAAGAACCCATTCCTAGCATCAACATCATTATGGACCATCTCCATCAGAGCATGGATGCTCAGAAAGCTGTCCCATGAAAAAAATGCATGGGCTCGGTACCAGTGGCAGCGCCATACCCTCTCAAACATCCAAATCCGAAAAGCAATGCATGGAGAAGGCGACGAACTATATCATGATCTAAAGCAATTCCATATATACTATTTGGGTTCCTCAACATGAAGAAATCCATGGAACCACCAACAACGAACATCCTCAGTGAGACCAGCAGCACTCCACAAGACATCGCACTACCACCGTAGAGGCCCATGAAGACATTCCAAGGGACACAAGATGAAGCCATCATCACCAAGGATGGGCAGCCAAACATCATGACTAGGGAACTCTACCGATGGGAGAATCCAGGTTGTTCTGAATTAGAAACCCCAATCTGGGTATGGAACTTCCCCGATCACACCACGGATAAACCCTCACCGGGTTTTGAAGCAGGCCAGTTCGATGGCAAGGAAATCAATGTGAAAATGCAGACAGAATGCTCGAAAAACCACCAGAATCACATCCAACTAACAGATATCCAGAATCACCAAATAAAACAACCGCAAAAACTCACAGATCCAAAACCAAAATACCCCCTCCAGGGTACTACGGATCAGACTTCGAGACACACTGAACACTCGCTGGAGGAATCTCTAGGTCGCAAGGATGCACCGAGCCAGAACCACCCCGTCGACGTCGAAGACCGAGACAAACTGATCTGCGCAGTTGCGTAGATCCATGTTGTCGACAGAAGAAGTGAGCCACCTCAATCGGAACACCGAAGCACCACTGATATGTCTTAAACGAGATGACATCGACAGAAGAAGCGACAGGACGAGAAAAGCACACCACCAAGAAGCGTCGACGTCAGGAATGGGATCCCAAACCCCACCGAGTTCAGATGTGTCACACCAAATCCAGACGACGACCACGTCGAGACAAAACAGATGGAGCCAAGAGGCAATCTATACCAGAGGGAGAAGGGAAGGAGAAAGCGATTGAAACCCTAGCCGACATGGTAGAGGAAAAGACGCCGCTCAGAGGCCTGAAATTTTGGGACTCTTCTAGATACAGAGATCCCTATATGAATTGAATTGGGAGGTGATATATCTTGGTCAAATGGTTTAACTTTTGATGGTCAATGAACACCCTAATACTTTTTTGGATTCTCACATATACATGTTCATTCATATAATGTATAATATTAACTTATTGGGTATAATTTAAATTTACTATACCCACTACAATTCAAAGATTGAATAGATGATATATACCTCTAACAATTGTTTCACTTTTTTCTTAATAACCTTATAAAATATGTTATTTAATCATCTCATTGGTCAGTTAATAGGTTGTTTTTCATTTTAAATAATGATTCAATTCATAAAAAATAAGGGTTTAAACCCTTGAATGTAGCCACCCGATATTCCATAATGTTTTATTTAAAAATAATTACTAGTATAATTTATTTATTGGGTAGTGGGTTGTTTAGAATGATCAAAAGGTATCTCAATTAAATTATCAATAAGAAATATTTCATGTTTTAGGGTGGTGGTTTCAATTCATATTTTGGTGGGTATTTTAAAGATAAAAATAATTTGGGTTCATTAATTTTTTTAACCCACATTTCATTATAGAATATGAATCATCAATATCATTTGTTAATATTAAATGAATCCCATTACAAAATTATTCCATCATAACACCACATTACTTTTCATTAATTTCAACCAACATGAATTAAAAACTAAATTCAAAAATGGTTTTATGTCTCTTAAATAATATTGAATATATTATAATTATTCCTATACTCATGATCTTTTTTAATAAATCAGTATCCCTATGTAGAAAATTTTGATTTTCCAAAAGATAAAATATAAAAATAGAATATATGTTATGAAATCGACCTAGATACCCTCTCAAACTAGTAATTTACCCAAATTTCCACACACACAAATGGAATCCCCGATCCCCTTGAGATAAAAAGTAGCAACAGGGCATCAATAAAAACCACAAGGAAAAACTTTTATGAACTCGAAGCAAGAACATGTCATATATATATATTAGAGAAAAAGGTGGAAGAAATAAATATATTCCATTACTGAAGGAAGATAAGAGAAATGATACATGTTAAATGGGGGAAGAATATCCTATGTATAATTCCAATATTAATGGAATACATAAATATAAAACTGACTACACCATGTGATATTGTAGGAAAACTCCCACCATCTATTCTCCAACAACCTAGAAGAAGATGAAAAAAACCTCACCACATCACTATGGTTCCCTATATTTCATTGAATTAAAAGAAATTAAAAGGTCTAAACTCCTCTGAAAGGGTGTGCATGGTGTTATATGACAAGACTAGTGGGATCCCACCTAGGTGTTCCATAACAAGTCTCTATAGCTTAATCTTACATGCTCAAATATAAAAAAAACAAGGCATGATAAATAGTTTAACTATTTTATTATATTATAATCTTGGAAAAATATTTATTCTCCCAGTTTTATACATTTTACAATATAATATATGTATAAAATATTAATTCATTTTAAAAATATCAATTCAAATTAAATCATCCGTCACATATCATCCAAATCCATTAGAAATAGAATCTAAAAAAATATAATTCAAATATATAGTTAATATGATGCTAAAAACCACTACAGACTAGGATAGCTTGGAAACTCATACCTTAACATATACAATGACATAGATCAATACCCAATACATATGCATTGAATCTAAAGTGAAGAGGAACAACAAAAAATGTAAATCTCCCGATAAGTCTATTATGTCCTTAGAAAAATAATCCTAGGGAGAATATGAACACCTAATGAATAAGGCCCTCGATAGTATCAAAGGATGATCCCTATTACTACACCTTCTACCTAAAATCCCAAGGATTCCCATGTTCACTATTTTTTCAAACTATTTCATTAAAACCAATCCTTGAAAACCATTTTAGAAATCCATTTCTCATTTCTTTTAAAACACCCTTTTCTTTTACCAAAACAAGGTAAAACCCATACATTATAAAAAATAGTTTCCTCTAACAAAAAAATAAATCACTCATTCCATTTAATTTATAAAATTATTATCAAAACAATAAATATTAAGTTCATCCAACATAGTATAGAGATGTAACCACCTACCCCAATATAATGGTTGCACACACCCACGATGGGATCCACCAACAAGGAAGAATACAACAATGAAAATAGAGGCCTTATAATCAATACATACATCATAGAATTGATTCAATTTAGAAAAAGGGTTTTCCAAGAGGACAAGTCATAACATACCACAAAGAATGATCATGCCACACCACAACTTACACAATGATTATCCTTCTAAAAAAGAACATAGAAAATATCTAGTAGTAAACTAAAAGATTTAACATGATTGATCAAAATTTATAAACTAAATGAAACAGTGCTTCCAAAATCAATAGAAATGAATATATAGGGAAAACATTTAACCTAAAGAGTTGCAATGCAACCACCCATATGATCAAATTCTTAATGAAGCAATCTAGAAGGAGTAGTGGTTCCAAAAATTTCCTAGGAGATATCCTAGGTTGAGAGAAAAATAGGATGAGACTAAATGAATATAGAAATAATCCATGTAGTTCCCCAAATGAAAAATATCATGATTTATGATGTGTGTAATCTCATTACAAGTCATGTAATCAAAAAAGGCCAAAAATCACAAAAAACATGTCACATTTTTATAAAAACTATCCTTTATATATTACACAGTGTGAACTACAAAATACATGACATGTATAACTCTCATTCCCTTTAAAAGTTCACAATATCTACCCGGTGACCATTACATAGAGGGTAGTCCCATTATATGACATGTAAATGTGCAATAGACTGTGAAATTTATTTGTTTAGTAGAAAAAATACATACCACTCAGAGGTTCTATGATATTTGGAAGAACCTTGAAAATCTATTAACACATTTATACATGGAATCCATTAACTAAAAAATGAATCCCTAAAAATAAGTTCATTTCCACCGAAAATGCACTTTATCTTCAAGAGTACAAAAACACAACCAATCAAATTGAGAAATGATAATTGAGAATAAAAATACTTTAATGTGGGTAATAGAATGTTAAAACTCCCCAACATGAGCATTTACAACCTTGAAAAGTCATGTGGAAGAGTATTGTCTATAAAATAGGTGAGATCATTACTCCCTCATCAATGAATCATACTCCCATTTGTCGTGAGAATATGATCCATGTCACCTTAACACTCAAAAAAATGAAATTTAATTCCATTATATGACTTTCACTTAAGAGTCAATGATCTCTTCTAGATCTTCCATAACAGAAATGTCTAACTCTAACTCTATCTCATCTAAATCAGAACATAATAGGGATTATGAAGGTATTTCCTAAGCTATGATATATGGAAAAAATCATAAATAACTATTAATTAAATTGATAATATCAATTTATAATATTCCATCGCAAGACTTTCTATGACCCCAAATGGTCTGAATTATCTTAGAGACAACATTCTCTATTTTACAGGATGATCATGACCCAATCATGGAGAAACATTCATGAAAACCCAGTCACTAATGAAAATATCCAAAGGAAAATTCCATTGATCCAAAAAAGTTTTCTGTTGAATCTATGCTATAATTAGATTGAAACATATATTATGAATCCTCACAAGAATATCCTATGAAACGCTCAATCCTACCAAATATGCATATCCCACCTCATATTAAAAACTGGTGACCTGTATGGGTGATTATAAACTCTTTGAAAGGATCCATTCTGATCGATTACTAATAATTTTTATTATAAGAAAAATTATCCAGTCCTTGATAGCTATCCATAGTTCCATCGAGATCCAAGACTTAAGCACAAAAATATCTTCTAGGATCTGAATAAAATTCCATGGAAGACCATCAATCTATGGATGGTAAGTCATAATCAACCTGACCTGAGTCCCCATTGCTACTTGGAAACCCATCCAGAATAATGAGGCAATCCTAGGATCCCTATTTGAAAAAATTTCATCTGGAACCCCATGAAACCTCATGATCTCATTCATATAAAGCTTACCTAGATATTCACCTTTTGCGGTGTCCCTGATCAGAATGAAGTGAGATGGATTTTTCAACTATTCAATATCTACCTAGATAACATTCCACCATTTGTGAGTATATTTAAATGCAAAAAAATCCATGTAAACCTTATCACATTTCCAAACTGACAGCAAAAGAGGTTAGAGAAACACAAAAGTTTTCTGATTCTATGCCTTTTTCAATTGTAAACAGTAACTATGAGACACATAAAATGAAATGTCATGATTTTTACCAATACAACAGAAACACCATCTCATATCATATTATATATTCATATTTTCTGGATGAATGGACCACATATTACTATGATAGTCAAACAATACTGAGCTCTTCATAGATGATTGAAGGAAAAACTGAATCACAAAACTAAGAATACCAAATAAAGAGAGACACCAAAGAAGATGGTCTCCCCCCATGTAGGGGTTCTCTAATTCCTCTGAACTCATCATATTGCAGCTGACTCTACAAAATATACTCTAACAGAGATGATAATAACTGTAAACTAGTTAGAACCATTCTTGAAACATACTCATCAGTATTTAGATGAAACTGAACAAACATACCCATAAGTTTCCACTCTTACTTTGATTCTTGAATATCCTATAATGAAAATTTCTTTTTTAGAGAGCCTACAACAACATTACCATTCTCTAAGGTGTATTTGATGTCAATGTTAAATGTATAAAGGTATTACCCCCACCCCTTCTATCAGAGATTCAAGTCTGTATAAGAATAGATATAGCTCAGACTCTTTTAGTCAGAAAAGGAAATGATTCTTTAGCCAAAAATATAGTTCCACCAAGACTTATCTGCATTCATAAATGAGAAAAATATTCAAATCAAGAGTGGTGTAACTATTTCTGTTCGGTCAAAGATGAGGATATTTGTAAGCAACCACATGATCATCCTAAAAAATAAGGAAACCCAAGACTGCACTGGAAGAATCATAAAAAATCACATACCCCTTACTAGTATTAGTTAATATCAGAATAGGATATAATTTCAAATGTATTTTTATACAATCAATATAATACTATAAATTTTTATACTATAGTAATTTCAATCCTTTTATTTTAAGTTCCTTCAATGGTGATGCCAACATTGAGAAATCATTGACAAATTATTTATAATATCCCAAAAGACCAAGGAAGCTCTGAATCTAAATGATGTTACATGATTTTTATAATGATAATAAAATATTAACCGTCAAAAGATCAACTGATAATCCATGATCGAAAATCATGTACCCGAAACCATTACTTATTGAATCCAAAAATTTCACTCTATAAGATTTTAATAAAAATAGTGACTCTTTGGGATTTCTTGAACTTGTATCAAATGGTTCTTATGCTCATTATCAATTATCATACAAACAAAAATATCCTCTCTAAATAGTATCACAAATGTGTAAACATATTGATAAAATAAATGATTCATGAGATCATTGAAAACTACAAGAGAGATAGTAAGAAAATGACATTACAAGATATTTGTAATGGCTATTCCAATTCCAGGATGTCGTCTTTGGTGTATCATATTCCAAAAATCTAAGCTGATGATAACATGAATAAAGATAAATCTCTGAAACCAACTTTCCTCCCAATAGATGATAAAAAAATAATCAGTATGAGGAAAATGGTACTTCTTCTCTATTATTCCTCAGTTCATCTTCTGATAGTCTACACATAATCAGAGTGAACCATATATTTTCTTATAAAAGTGCATTGGGGATACCCCTAGATAAAAAATGGCGAACAAAACCCTATAGAACTATATCATCCAACTGAATAGTGAGATATTTTATCTCCACTATTATCATATAATAGGAAGGTTTTGAAATTAGATACGTATAGGGCACCAGGTCGATCAAAAAATCTACCTCCATCTCTGGAGGAAGAACAAATAAATTTTCTAGGAAAGCATTAAGAAAAACCTAATAAACATGGGGAATGTAAATAATATATGAATTTTCATTGAACTTGAATATTATAGAAGAAAAAACCCTTGATATATTGTTGTGAAGGACCTGTATGACCAAAAAATAGATCCCTCTCTTTCTAAAAAACATTAAATTTCCCATCGACTAAAAGAAATGAGACACACCAATGATAAAAATAAACATAAACATGATAAGAAATAATCTAATCTATCATGATGATGAAACCAAATAGATCCAGATAGAGAATGAAGAAATCCTAGAATAAATCAACATCAGTTATCAATAGATAACAAGAATGAAATTGAAACCCATACTCTTTCATCTTTCCAAGAAGTGTTGTGGACACCAAAACAAAGTAAATAAGCTTCATTAGAAAATTTAGAATATAAAAGATGGATACAATCAATGAGTGGGATGAACCATAACTAAATAAAGAAACCACTATTGAATATGTAATAAATATGGTACCTATCACTTTCAATAGACCCATATCTACTGCCATTGGGTTCTAATCTATCATGTGATGGTGATTTACTCTTGAGGCTGATGGAAAGAGACCTATAGTCATTGAAAAATATAACTATTCCATAGTAGCCTTTTGATATAGAGATCCCTAACTATAATAAGGAATATAAATATACTAAAATAAACTCTGTAGATTACCATAATGTCCAAAATAGTTACACATATTTGCATGTGCAGGAAAAGAATGTTAGGTTTGTCCAAACATTCTACACTAATAACAATTCAGAGGCACACTACTAGCTATGACATATTGTGTAGAGGGGGCCAATTTTTGAGAACCACCATTACCACTCCTCTGACGATCTTTCCACTTTCACTTTTTCCCTTCTGTTCCACTGAAGCTTCCACTATACGAAAGAGAAAGGGTATAATAACCAAAATTACCGGCAATATTCATCTCATCCATCATCGCTCTATCTACCATCTCAACATATTTTGAAATATTCAACATTAATTCCTTTGATAAATCATCTGGTTTCAAAACCTATCTGTAATTGTTATCCTTTTTCTAGTAATTATTTACGTCCTTTTGAAAAAAAATGAATTATATTAACAAACTTAATAGAGTATGCCAACACAAAATGCTCTCCCTGCTAAAAAGAGTGAAACTCTAGAGGCTTCGATATAAAAAACAACTCTAGGAAAAAATGATGGAAGAAGGGAGTCCTGAAACCCATATAGTCCAAACCCACAAGTCTATCTTCCTATTCCATGGAATATCACCAAGAATTTTTGGTACCTTCATGTAAGAACAATGAAAATTTCAACTTGATACTCTTAGGTGCATCTAAGATGTCAATGATACTATCGATCATGTTAAGCACGTTCTCTACCTCTTGAAGTTCATTCATACACATAAATGAAACTAGCTTCTCATTCAAAATATTAAACTCAATTAAAACTAATGAACCATAACAAAAATTGATATTAAAATCATGAACTCAAAATAAGTTTCACATAGCCCATCATCCCATTGTAACAAAATTGTTTTCATGGAAGGAAATGGCTAGAAACTCACTGAAACATACCACTCAAGTCTAAAAAATCCTCTCTATAATATACCAAATGTCTTAAGTCATGAAAAAAAGAAAAAAATACATCTCTGATACAAAAATATGAAGAACATGACCTGGATACCCTCTCAAAATAGTACATGTGCTGAATTTTTACACACTTGAAGTGGATTCCCGATCTCCATGTGCTGATGACTAATACCCATGTACTAACAACAATAATAGATAATGAATTTCCCAACCTAAAACAAAAACATAGAATATATATATATATATATTTAACAGAGATAAATATTGGAAGAAATAAATTTATTCTAAAACTAAAGGAAGAAAAAGAAAAAAAATATAACTCTAAAGAATTTAGAACATCCCATGTATAAGTCCATAATCAATGGAATTCCAAAATGGAAAGCTAATCGCTCTATGTGATTGTTTTAGAATCCTCCCACCATCTCACCTTTAGCTACCCAGAAAAAGATGACAGAAACCTCGTAGCCTCATTATCCTACCTTTTTTCTCCCTACATTGAAAGATATACAATGGTATATTCACACTAAAAGGGCATGGAGGGTGTGAGATAAAAGGCCCAGTAGGATCCCACTATTGTGTTCAGTATAAGTCTCTATAAAATAATATGTACATGATCATTTTTTTAAGAAAATAATCCTTGATATATAGATTAATAGTTTTTTTATAACATAATATTGTAAAAAAATTTGAATTCCCATTTTAAACATATTCTAAATAAGATATATATTGGAGGTCAAATCATTTCACATATATCAAATAAAAATAAGCATGCATCATATATGACATCAATCCATGGAAATTAAATTTAAAATAGTACAGGAAAAAAACATAGGTAACATACACCAATATCACTACATGTTAGGCTATCAAATAAAATCATACCTAAACATAGAAAATCACGTGTATCAATCCTCTATACATCTACATCAAATCAATATGGAAGATAAATACCACATAAATTAAAACTCATACAAGGTCTATCAATTCCCTAAAAAAACATTACCAGGTATTAGAGGAACACCCCATGAATGAACCCACAAATAATATGAAAGGATGATACCTATTAGTACCCCTTAAAAATAAGTACCCAAGGCATCCAATATGATTTATTTTTAAAGAACATTTCTCAAAAATATTCTTTTAAAACATTTCATAAATCCATTCCACAATTCCTTGAAAATTCCCTCTTCTTTTACTAAAATAAATGGATAACCATATTTTATCAAAAACTCATTTCCATGAACAGACAAATAAATCATTAATTCCATTAAATCGATTAAATAATTTATCAAAAGTATGAAATTTATTTCATCCAACATAAGCTAGATATGGAAGAATATACCTTAATATCCGGGTCACACATGACTACAATATGATCCACCAAAAGTAAAAATAAGACTATGAAAAATGGTGGCCCTAGAATCAATCCACATATCTAATTATTTATTTAGTTTATAAAAAAGATTGAGAAAGGGAAGGGTTATATCATTCCTCAAAAAACACTCATGGCACACAAAAAACTTCATAAGGTCTAGCCACTAAAGTAAGATCACATGGACGATCTAGAAGGAAACAAGAAGAATCTATATGATGGACTAATGGATTTATAAACACAACCCAATAAAGATATCAAAATCATGGGAAATGGAGAAAAAAGGAGGATATCTTACAATGAGAGATGAGACACAACCACTATGACGATCAGATTATAATCCCATTACACATCATGTAATCCATGATGCCCAAATACATTGAAAAACACATTTTTTTTAAAAAAAATACATCTTTAGACATTACAAAGTGTAATATAGAAATACACAAAGTGTAAAAAATTAACATCCTATAAATAATCGCTACATCTTCCTAGAGACCATTACATGACATGTAACACCATTACCTAGCATGTAAATGTCTACAGATTGTGAAAAGTCATGTTTTTAGTGAAAAAGGACCAAACAACCCTACACATTGACTAAAATTCGATAGATCCCCATAATGACATTACAAAAATTTAAACTTAGATTTTACTAGTTCAAAAAAACATACATCCACGAAATTTTGATCATTTTATTTAACAAATATTCTCTATCCTCAGGAGTCCCAAAATACACCAAATAAGAAGGTAAATGAAATGTAAGAAGGGAAATACAAAAAGTGGGTAATGGGATATTACAATATTCTTATGAGTGATTTTTCTTTCATCATCTAATTTTAGAATGAAATATATTATCTTAAAATTTAACAAAACATAATATTTATTTGAACATTGGTTGTGGTTCATATGATTTTAATAAGTGGTCATCCTATTGTTATTGGTGCATTTTTTTCAGTTGTTTCCAATTTAATATGTCTACAAGAAATTTTAAATCCATTAGTATTAAAAAAAACTATATATAACACATTTTAGATAAGTTATTACTCTATTTGTTAGTTATACCACAACTATTATATGATTCATTTCACTAATATATAAATATGCATAGATAGAGTGAGGAATTATATTTTTTTAAGTACCTAATTCACAGAAAGAATAATTGAGATTAAATTTATATATTTTTAGGGAATTTTTAATATCTCATGATTATATAATTATATAATAATTTAAAGAGTGGTTAGTGTCAATACATTTCTTCATAAGAATAATCTATTATTTCCTTAAATTATCCACCTATTTTTAAAAATTTATTTCAAGAATCTGTCATTGTATGGATTATATTTTATGGATTCCATTAGTGGAATATTTATTTATACTTACTTATAAAATATTAATGAAATATCCTTATTTATTATTTATATTCACCTTCTTATATAGAACCATTCTCGATGGAAATAGAAATGTTTTAATTATGGTTTATTATATGTTTTCATACCATTATCCTTCTTTAAAACTTGTTCAATATAATACTATTTCATTGATATTTTTTAAAACATTCAAGAGGTATAATTATCTTTTTCATTGGATAGTTCAAGGATTATTTTTTACTGGGGTATGTTTTTGTTCTTGTTGAATCTTATTTAGAATTCTCTAGTGATTAAACTAACATTTAATTTTGGGGTTTGGATAGGTTGGTAATAATGTTTTCCTAACCCATATTTCATCAACTCACTCAGAGTGATATTAATATTTCAAATTTTGTTGTTTAACTCTTTTAACAAATTTATTTAGTTTACCACCATTTGTTTTTGGTTTATATTAATATTTACATTTTTCATCACCTATATTTACACTTCGTTTTAATAGCTAGTTAAATGATTAATTTTTTTTTGAATTAGTGGTGGTTGGTAAATCTTTAAAATGAGTTATTATAAAGGTTGTATATTTAAGGGGCTTCTTATATTTGAAAAAATCCATAGATAAACTTTTAATTCACCCCCATGGTTATATACTAGTTTTTGATATGGTTTTCCATTATTTACTTGGTTTCAAGTAGATATTTATCAACGAGTCATCCTCATAATGATGAATCTAGAAAATTCTTCTCACTATTATGTAATCATGGGTAAAAGAATAGTAAGAAATTATTCTCTTTAATATGTTGGTGAAGAAATCAAGAAAAAAGATCCATATAACGTTATTAGTACATAATTAATGTTTATATAATGAAATTTATAATTCAATAGATCACTATAAATATAGAATTTACCCTAGTAGTTTGGAATAATCCATTAAAGATTTTTTTTAATTTTAATCCCCACTTTTTACATCTCCCAGATATAGAATTTTTTACCATTCCTTAGAAAATATTCATGTAACAATGGGAAAGATATCCCCTTCACATAGCATTGAGTGACTCTTATTGAATTCAAAATGGTGTAAAATATGTGAATTTCATTAATTTTTTTTATTTATTTACATGAAAAAATGAATCTTAGATAAAATTTCAACAAGTTAATGTTTTAGTTAAAAATCAGCATGCCATACATTATTTTCAATTTTATTTTTTTAATACATAATTTTTAGTCAAATAATATCCCATAGAGTTTGATATACATTAGTATTGTTTTTAACCATTCTTTTAAAATTGGAATCAAAATTATTTATTTAAGCTATTTCATTTGTCTCGTTAAGCGAAATATGGGGAAAATCAATTTATAAAATTTTTAATAACCATACGTATCTAAATATGGCTAAAATGTTAATTAAATATCTTGATTTAATTCAAAGTCTCCATCAATTTATAATATAGTCATATATTAAATTCATTCTAAGGATGGAAATAAATTAACATTCTAAAAAATTATAACCTAAAAATAGAAAATGAAAAAATGAATGTTAAATGTATGAATTTGGCCTCCCTTTTAATGGATCCTGAATGAAGAGTTGAGTTATTGCGAGACCATTAATACCAGTATTAAAAAAACATCATTTGCATTGTTTTGGAAATATGTGGATATACCTAAAAGTAGTTCCCTTATAAACAATGAAATTTTATGACACCTTTTTTTTGAATATGAAATAAAAATGGTGATTTTAATTTCACAATTTTCTAAAATAAATGAAAGAAATCATTTTTTTAAAAAAATATAATAGATATAAATGTTTTTTATTTTAAAAGGATTTATTATTCCATTCTTTTGAAATCCATAAAATTATTAGTTATTACTTATACTCTTTCTCTAGTAATAAATTTCATGTTAAAAAATTTTATCATATTGTATTGAATTATATGTTAAGTATCATTATACTATGATCGTAGTGTATTAATCCATTTTTTTGTGTTAATGGAAAAATTAGATAGCAATTTCCGAATGACTCAATGAAGCCTTGGATATCACTACTCAAAACAACTTTCAATCTAAATAAACATAATTTATGTACTAAAAACTATACAGTAAAACACAATCTATATGATTGTAATCATATATCACTCCCTCACAAGTTTACATCATTCCATTATATATCAAAAAAATATGAAGATGAAATTAAATTTATAAAAAAACAACTAAGGACTAATTATAAAAATAAAATAATCATTCACTATCATTTATTAATCAATATAATAACTAAAATATGAATATAATAAATATATAGACATAAGAACAATTATTTTCGAAATGGAACTATACTATCCATTCTAAAAAACCCCTTAGTGGTTGTGTCCCTCTTTTATTGGTGTATAGAGTAAGAAATGGGAAACATAATTATAGATAACAAAGACTTATAATGAAAATATAAAATTACTCATTCTCTTTTTTTACATAATATCCTTTTATTACTCCCTACAATATTACACAATATCTTCTCCCATTCACTGATAAGTACACATAGAATGTATAAATATGTTATTTTTCCATCAAGAACATTTCTCCCTGGATGGGATGATTTTTGGGGGTGAGATCAATGTAGGGTTTGGGATCAAGTAATATCAAGTATTTATTTTATTCTTCTATTATTTTACCATATTTTTTCTAATATTCCATTTGGTTACTATTCAGTACATCATTATATTATTCCTTTACTATTTATTTGATTAACCAGTATGATTTTATTATTTCCTTCCACTATTTATATAAATTTCTTTGATTCATTTATATAGTTTATTTTCTAATGAAATGAAATTTAATAACTAGGGATATTGTCTCCCCACTTTATAATTCACACCCCCACAGCTAGTCAACAACCTATGGCATATAGGGAGACACACTTGAGGTCTCACAAAAAATCCATTGTTGCCACAAAAACGTGTTATGGATTGTGGGATGTTACAATGTGGTATCAAAGGATTAGTTATAATTTTATTCCATTTTACAATTTTGGAAAGGGAGAAAGTGTACTGAGATGGTTTGGGACTTGGTAATGATCTTGTCCATGGGAGTAGTTAAACCATGTACATGGGAATATACAAGTTCCCATGGATGGGATTATTGTTAGTGGTATATGCTTGTTGTAGATGATTTTATTTCACATCATGTGATTCACATGCTGTTTGCGGTTATTATATTATGATTTTGATTTTTCTTAAGATATTACTCGTATCCCAGTGTGGAGTGAGATGAGAATGCATGCATCATAATAGGAATATAGGTGTATATCGACAAGCATTGTTCATGAAAGGGAAATATCTATTTTTATATGAGATATATAATTTCATATTGAACTAAAATATGAGATATCTAATTCAATTTATAATATAAATTAATTGAATTGTCATTATGAAAAAATTGTAATACATTTTTATAAATACTATGAGTTAGTGGTTTTTTTGTAGTCACATGTTGAGGTTGAACTTTTTCTATCTAGTTATCTATTGCGTGTGTTTGTATTGTATAAAAAATTCATCCGCATCATTTTTGAATTGAATGTTAGGATAGTGGAAGTCATCGTACACTTAATAAAGATGAACCAGAGCTTTCTATGGTTCTTGAGGATAATATGTATGCTCATCTTTTTGAAAACTTCCTTAGCATCATGCAATCCAAGTAAAGGGAGACTATTGGTACAATTTTGTTTGATGTCTGAGATGAAAATAGAGTTTGAGTTGCAGTATCTGCCAATGTTTACCATGGTTAGAGAACACCAATCACCTGTGTTTAGGATCATGTTAGGCCATAAAATATTTAATTAATCTTTACAAAAACACAAATACAAGGATGAATCATTCTTCATGCATGATTCATGGACCTTTCAAGCATTGGTGTGATATTATGGAGGACATTGGGAAGCTTCATAATCTATATTGGAAGGACTTCAAGATGAATTCCCTAAGCCATTTCTATCCCAGAAATTTTAGGGTTGAAAAATATCATGAGTTCAACCATCTGATAAAGAAGGGAATGTTAATGTTGTACTATGCTGGATATTTCGCCGACCTACAGTGCTTTGCTCTATCTTTGAAAGGACATGAGAACTCCATAGATGGATGTTTTTAGGATTGTCATTGATACAAGATTAGGGCTCATGATTTTTTTATTGAGCTTCATTAAGGATGCGATGAACTAGACACTCATCAGTGAATTTAATATTTGAGTGGCCTCGAGCGGTGGCTACACATTTTCAGTAGGGAAAACTCGGAGTTCTTCTTTTAGTGGAAGGAGTCCCCACTATAATAGTTCCCACCAAGGTAGTAGTTGGTAGAGTGGTCAACATAGTGGAAATCCATCTTAGGACCACACACTATTTTTGTTCTATCAGTGGGGCATGTTTGGCCACACGAATCCATAGTATCCTTTCCTTGAATTCAATTTACATATATGTGGTATACTAGGTCATCTACAAAGGATCTCTATGCAATTTCAGAAGCAGTCTAGGGGTAGAGGATATGGACTGGAACCTGAGTTGGGAAGAAAGCTACCCCTCCACAGTCTGATAGTGTAAGTTACGCTATCTATTTTGGTCGAGGTAGGGGATGTGGTACCCCAGTGTAGGAGAAACAAATACCAATACATGGAAATATCATAGGATAGTTAAACTAGAGCTTTCGGTACATCAATAATTCAATTCTATGTTATGTAGACTACTCCAGCAGTTATGGATGCACGAACATCTACCGTTAGAGGTATGATTTTGTATCATCTACCTTAGCTTGTGTTTTGTTTCATATAGGGGAATCAAATTATTTTTTATATCCCCTTTTTTAATATGGTTTGGTATTGGATGTGGAAATATTGTATGGTGGTTGGACCATTGATGTGCCATTGGGAGTGTGATCAGAGAATATCAAATGTTGTAAGGTGTATTATCTATATATTGGTGTCTACCATTTATTTTGGGCACAATTCATTCTAGAAATGTTAGGATTTGACTTAATTATGAGTATGAGTTGTTTAGTCCTATACCAGGCTCATATCAACTATCATAGGAGTTGAGTTACCTTTCTATCTCTAGATGGAGGAAATTATTTTAACCAAGGTGAGTGGGATCTCCAAGTTAGTCATGAAAGACCAAATCAGTGAATATTGGATTTATTCATGTATTATATATCTTGTATGGCACTAGATGATAGTTGAAAATAGTAGGATTATTTTCTTCTAGTGGTAAACCATTTTTAGGAAATTTTTACTCATGTGTTTTCTGACTTACTACCTAAGAAAGAGATTGAGATCATGATTGAGTTAGTGCTGGGAGAAGATCTAGTTTCTATCCTGCTTTATAAAATGACACTATTAGTGCTTCATGAGTTGAAATTTTAGTTGGAAGATATAGAAACTAAAGGCTTTATATATCCATGTTATTCTCCTTGGAGTTCTCTAGTTCTATTATCCAGGATGTATGATGGGTATTTTTACATATGTGTGGATTATCAGAGGATAAACTAGATGAAAATCAAGAACTAGTATCCTCTTTTTCAAATTGATGATATTTTAAATCAGTTAAGAGGTGAAAATATCTTCTCCATGATTTATTTGACATTAGGATACCACATTTTAAGGGTGATTACACAAGACATACCTTAGTCAAATTTTATGAGTTGTTATGGATTTTAAAATTTCATAGTGATGTCATTTGGATTGACCAACAGACTGACACAATTCGTGGCCTTGATGGATAGGATCCTTAATCCTTTTCTAGAGTGATTTGTTGTGTTTTTTTAAATATCATAGTGGACTCCCAGAGAAAATATGACCATTCTAAATATCATGACATCATCATGATTACATTGAGACTGAATCACATTTTCTCCAAGCTAACCAAATGTTGTTTCTATATTAATAAAGTGAAATTCTTGGGAAATTTGATTTCAGAGGTTGAGCATCAGTGGACCCAGAGAAAGCCACAACTATGGTATATTTGGACCATTCTAATAATGTCTTAAAGATTTAATGATTTTAGGGTTTATAACGTAATTACCAGTGCTTTATCATATATTTCTCCCATTTTGAATCATTGATGTTTGGGTTGAACAAGAAATGGGTGATGTTTTTTTGGTTCGATGCTTATGAGAGAGATTTTTCAGATTTCAAAGGTAGGTTAAAATCCAAACGTATACTCACTTTACATATTATAGGTAATGAATATACCATGTACTATGATGCATCTATATCTAGACTTGTAGCAGTTTTAATGCAAGAAGATCGAGATGTTTCTTATATATCCACGTAGTAGAGACCGGATGATTGGAATTACCCTACTCACAATCTAGAGTTAGAAGAAATGGTAAATTCTCTAATTTGTATGGGAAATTATATCATGGGTAATTTTTTTGGTATAGATGCATCAAAATAACCTCAGGTATATATTTTATCATCCAGACCTGAACATTTGGCAAAGGATGTGAGTTGAGTATCTGGGTTATTTTAAAATTGAATTGGCTTATTCACTAAGTAAGGGATACATTATTGGTGATAATTTAACATGAAATACATAGAAAAAGGATTTACAATATTCTTTTGATGAGTATAGTATAATTTATCTCTTTTTATAAATGAATATAGTTGTTTAGAAGTCTAATAGAAGGGTATATCTAACTTTGTCATGTGTTAACCCTTTACTTATATTACATATTAAGACAGGGTAGTTTTCTGATATTGAGGGATTTGTAATGAGAAACAATTTATTTGGTTCTGAGACAACATCAAGATGGTCTCCCAGTAGTGGAAATTCTATTCTTTTCATTGGCTGAGTATGGGTTCCTACAGGATCATGCGAGGAACTGATGAGGAAGTTTCACGCTTCTAGATGGGTTTTTTATCATGATTTAACAAATATGTGCCCTTATCACCATAAAAAATACTAGTGGCCAGAAATGAAGAAGGATGTTGATAGATTCATGGATAGATTCTTTACTTGTTAGCATGTGAAAGTGTAGCATTAGAGGCCCGCTGGGCTTTTGTAGACTTTTCCCATTTCTGAGTGGAAATGGGATGACGCAAAAATTGAATTTTTGGTAGTATTTTTTAAGAGATTCCATAATAATGATGTTTTATTGGTTTTTCTGGATCGAATGAATAAGGTATAATAATTCTTATCTATTAGGGAAACTATCACAGTCAATGATATGGGTAGTCTTTATGTGTGTGATGTGGTTCAGTTGCATGATGTTCTAAGGAGTATTGTTTGAGACATAGATCAACATTTCACATCGTATTCACAAAATGGTCTTTTGTAGGAAATAAAATTATGGTATCTTTTGAGTAAAACCTATAAACAATAGAATGATGGTAAATTTGAGTAGACTATTTAGGTTTTGGAGGTTATGTAATGAGTCTATATTTTAGATTTGTTCTGTTTATTGGAGAGACATTTGGATGTCATAGAGTTTTTATATAATAATAGCTTCCATGAATCAATCCAAATTAAGACTTTTGAGGATATTTAGAATATTATGTCATGTTATACCATTTATTGGTTTATGGAAGGTGATTTAGAACTTTTTGGGCCTAGTATCATATAGGAGAAATCTAAACTAGTTTACTTCATCAGATAACAGTTGTTGATTATGAAAATTAGGAAAAATTTGTATGATGACCATTAGAGATCACCTATGTAATTGAAGGTTACTTATCGTGTCTTAATTCAGGTGTCACCTAGGTTGGGGAAATTCCATCTCATGAAACATGGAAAGCTATCACCTAGGTTTTTCAGGTCGTTTGAGTTAGTGGAACATGCCAGTCAAGTGGAATACGATTTATCCCTTCCACAATGCCACAGTGCTATGAAAAATATTTTACATGTTTCTTAGATACAAAGATATCATCTAGAACTTTCACATAATATAGACATATCAAAAATTTATCTTTGTGTATATGTGTCCTTTGAGGAGCATCTGATACAGGCTGTATGTCATAATGAGAAATATGATCGGGGTAGGACTGTACCACTGGTTTGAGTATAAAGTTATCATGTTCAAGTTCAGGAGGAGACCAAGGAGAGGGATATTGATATGAATAAAAAGTTTCTCTAATTGTTGACCTCACAATGATTATTGGAGAATATTGGGATGAGTTATAATATGGTGAGTAAGTTGTCAAATTATGTATTTTACCATACATGTCTATCTCTGAGTTTTAATTAACTTTTAATCTAGTTTTGTTTTCATTATGGATGTCAATTTATTAAAAAACCATACTCTTGGTTTTTTAGGAAGCTTTGGAAAACCTAAGAGGATCTATATGGTGAGCCTTTTTGGGAAAAAATGACTTAAAGTTTAGTGATGCATGTTTGTTTGAATTAATGGTGTTTTCTTATAAATGGGTTATGGGTTTCATGAGTTCTTGGTAATTTGAGAATCATAAGTGTATGTTTAGTTTTCTTAAATAAAAAATGGGATAAAAACCATCTACATAGTATTTACAAAATATGAGATTTATTTTTTATTTTAATAAAATTAATATGATAAAATTGGTTTTTTGGAATATTCAATTAAAAAGACTTATACAACGTGTAAATACATCATATTCTAGGTAAATATCCATCCTTAAATATTAAAATTAGTTATTTCACTAAAATTAATTATATTCTAAGACATCATTATTCTCTCAACCCTAGGGAATCATCCAGGTGATTTTGGAGTTCCATTATTCCTTTCAAACATCCCAATAATTCCTTCAATCTCTAGTAAGTGGTATTTGTCATGTTTCTACCTTATCACCCTTTTTATCTTACCATTGTGGTGAAATCCTTTAACCATTTTCATTGTTGGTTTTTATCTTGACTAATTTTGATCTAGTTTTCTCTTGGGATTCATCCAAACCATCTTTTATGTGGGTTTTTTCATTTGAAGAATTGTTAGATCGTGAATTTAATGTAGGGGTTCTATGTCTTAACCCTACTGTTTGATAATTTCCATGTTTATGAAATATAGTGATTTCACCAATGTAGTTATAAAAAATAATTTAAATAATGAATGGTATTATTCCATGATGTCCTTTGGTTTAAATTGGATTCTGACCTTGCTTATTATTACCCATTGGGTGAGAGAACAATTAATATAACTGAAATGTCTATTAGTTTAAAGTGTATTTAGCATGACATGAGACCTTAGGTCATTTCTTGATATAGAATACGTTATTTCTAGTTTATTACTTATTATTATAACTGCTAACCAATTTGATTTAATTGAAAATGTTTTTTGAAAGATAAATGGTAATTTTTACAATTAACCATTGTGATTTATAATGGGTTTTTTTGATATCCATGATGTATGCCAAGATGTGAGTTCTTTACTAGAATGATTTTATATTTTGTGTGGCCCTAAAAAATGCACACTTATATGTTATAATACTAATATTTAGTGGGATCGACATAGTCCCATGTTGTAATGCTTTTAGTGAGAGGGTTATGCCCAGTCCCATGGGGAAATAATTACATGGTTTGACCCGGATTCTGTAATTATTATAGGTAGTTGACCCAGATTGTTGTGACTATACCATAGGTATATGGTTGTGGTTGGAATGATTATAAGATAGGCTCAAAGATATTCTAATAAGGAACTGAATCTAGTTATTTTAATTTTGTTATGTGTTTATGGTTGGAATGTTTTTAATACATGTTCAGAGATATTTTGGCATGAATCCTAAGTAGATTATTTTACATTGGTTATGTAGTTTTTGTTGGCATGGTCGTAGGACAAGCTAAGAGATATTTTGACATAGACCCGAAGAAGTTTTGTGTTTTATTTTATTGACTATTGAATTAATCAAAACAACTATTTAATTACTTATTTTATAAAATTATTATTATAAACTTTTTTCTAGACACGGTAGTGTTGACCTACTGAGTTATACTCAATCCCTATTTAGGACACCATTTTTTGAAAGAGTACATTACATAGATGGCGGTTTGGTCAAGGGAAAATGACCTTACCATTGATTTTTTTTCTTGATGGGGTGGAGTTTGGAGGTGAGACCGACAGGGGGTTTGGGATGAGATACTTTTGAGTCTTTATTTGAGTCTATTTTTATTTTACTGTATTGTTTATAGAATTAAATTGAGGTATAATCCAGAATTTCTTTACATTATTCCTTTATTATTTATTGGACTTTTCATTTTTCTTTTATTGTTTATTTTTGATATGTGCATAATTTTAATTTTTTTAAATGGTTTATTGTCTACTTCTATGATACATTATACCATGGGGTGAAGTCTCCCCACTATACACACCACACCCCCACTGTTATTTGACAACCCCTGGAACACGAAGAGGCACATTTGAGTCTCATAACAATCAATTTTTCCCATGTTTGAGGGTACCCGATCGGGGGATGTTACATAGCCTGTGAAAATGTTATACCTATAATTTTACATCTAAACTCTTCACTCCGTAAAAAAAATAAATTTACCCAATGATCACAAAATATCATTTGATATTTTGGAATAATCATTATCATTCAGAGTGAACATAATGGAATTTAGTGGTAGGATCGTAAATCGAACAAGAGAATCCTAATGATATTTTATAGTTAAAAAAAGAGATATGGTATATTTTATTTACCCATGGTCCTCCATATAGAATATTAATGCTTCAAAAATATCATACATACTATATGAACATTCCATTTAGAAATTTAATATCACTGTTACTGTAATAATAAATGATTGTGAGTCATTTCTTTCTATAAAATTGAGTACTCATCAGTGTATATGAAGAAATGGTTGCATTACACATACAAGACTTTCATTCTACGTTCAATGTGTATGATATGAATATATTTATATGATCTCTTGGTTAATTACACAGTTATTCATTCAATATAAGTAAGTAATTATCACATTATTAAATAAAATAGATCTTTGAAATATGTTATAGTTTCCTAATGTTACTATATATATTAAAATGGCCCTCTTTATGGTCACTTTATATTCTTATTCATGGTTAAAGCACCTTATTCATTGTTACATTGACTTCTTTTAAATTTTTTACCAACCTTAAATACTCTCACATTTTTTCTACTACATGGTTGTGAATTTTTGTTAAACTGCCTTCATGGTTACTATAGAATGAACTATCTGATCATCCATATTGCTAAACTATCCACAGCACTCTGAGACATAAATAACTTCTTCTATTTTCATCAATTATCACCAAATGAAAATTATAGAGATAATAAAATTATATTTTAGTATGATAAATTAAATAAAAAATGATATTAAATACCATTATATTTGAAAAGTAATCAAACTGAAAAATTTAATACAAAATGACCCAATATTCTGAAAAAGAGAGAAATGATAAATATTTGGGAATAATCATGGAGTATAATGACATGAATTATAATTATAAATGTGTATAAATTCAGATCCATTTATTCTTCTCCATTAAATACCCTATTTCTACCACTTCATATCCTCTAGTTAGATTATGGTCTCAAATAACTATGTTCACTAATTTGTTAAACTCTTCCATAATAACCCTATATTCATTAACAAAATGATCAGTAAACCTATTTTAGTTTTCTTAAAGATAATAATTGTTTAGGTGTTCCATGAAACTACTGATGGATTAATCAAATATCACACTACATCCTTGAAACCTCTAAACACAATGTAAATAATGGAATAAAAATTATCATTCTCCCATAACAATATATAGAAATCATCTAATTTATTCTCCCCAACATATGATTGAGAACAACAATGTTTTGAGAAATGTATGGGTATAAGAAAAGAACAACCAAGGGCCTATAAAAACTATGATTGTGATAAATAATAAAAAACTCTTCACTCCATATCCCTATAAAATAAATAAAATTTATATATTAGAATTGGTTAATTCATGGAAGTATTTAATAATCACTATGAAATATAAAAAATTGATTTTTTTCATTTTTTTAGTGGGAATTATTATAATTTTTTATAATGTATTTATTGATTTCATTAACCAATGTTATATTTCAACTGTTATTTTAATTCTTTATTTTATTTTATGATATTTTTATATTTATTCTTTATCACATTGAAATATATTAAATTTCTATTAATTTACCCTAAAATTTACTTGAATATCTTAAGGGGTTAGAGAAATATTTATATTTTATTAAAAAATGAATATATAGATAGAATAATTAAATGTTTAAGTATCTTATAAAATTTGAAAAGATGGATAAAAAAGGATTAAGTTCTTGAACACTTACTATTGAATCAATTTATTATTGCATATGTTTAAATGCTTTATCATGAGTAATTGTACATTATAGAGATGGTGGAATTTTTACAATTTCATAATAATCAAGTCACTAATTTTGTATTAGAGAGTGAAATTATTAAATTATAGACTCATTGGGCACAAAAAAATAAAAAAATAAAAAAATAAAATATCATTAGAATCTCATATTGATTCCAGTGATATTAATATAAGGGATAACCAAACAATAAAATTATGGGACTTTTATTAACAAGTAGGATATACAAATGAATATTGTTATGGATGAAATGAATTTTTTTCAATTTTCCCTTAAATTAGTCTTATAACACATAATGTTCATAAATTGAATTATAACTAATGTGATTTTCAGAATATTATAGTTTACACCAATTTTTTTGGTGAATTTATGATCCTTAAATAATTTTAAGTGAAAAAGAAATTTATTAATACACTATGAATGATTCAATGATAGTATATTATATTGAGGTAAATATTCTATTAGTCTTGTGAGGAAAATATTTTCATGATTTTATACCTATAATATTAGAAGGTGGGATTTCATAATAATTATATAAAACTATACGAGGAAATGGACATGAAATCATGTTCTAGTTACAAAAAAAATCTCAAAATTGTGTGAATGATGTGTTTCAGTAATAGAACCACTCAATAGAATTTTAATATGGATTCAGTGAATTTTGTAGGTAGTTGGAGGTTTCCTAGATTGAGTGCTGGTCATCAATAAATATTAAAAGCTAGTGGTACTGATGGAAGTGGGCATCTATTACGGTGATCATATATAAATAGACTGTTTGGGGATGACTTGTATAAGGTGGTTGTTGATGTTGTTTTATGTTTTAATTATATTGTTCTTCATAAGTATGGTAAATTAATCTTCTATTTATTTTGATTAGTGAACCTATATTTGGGTAATTATAACCTAGTGAGTTATTTATCTTCTTATCTATTCAATTGAAGTTAAAATGTTTCCAATAGAGTAAGAATTATTCCAAACCACTATAATTCTTGGTGTTAAGTGTGTGCATGATTATTCCATTTTTTTATTCCATATTGGGAGTGGCGATGCATGCCTATCATTGGGCTTGAAAAAAGTGTATTTTTAGTTTTTCCTTCTACTGTATGGAGGCTGACCAGGGTTGTCTCACTTAAAGAGCATTTTCAATTGTTCACTCACTTAAAAAAATTCACCTAAACTAAATATTTTTGTTGTTTTTATTATTTATATTAATGAAGTTAAATTTATGATAATAAATTAAATGAAAAATTTCAATTCAAATTAATATGAAATGAAAAACAAAAGGAAATTAGTGAAGAGAGGAAGTTATTTTGAGAGAACATTCCAGGAGCACCTCCAGTGGCTAATATCAAATAATCTTAGTAATCACACTCCATAATATTTTTTTTGTGCACACCTTAGTATAAACTAGATATGAATATAAATTCTACTTAGTGATCGCCAAGAACACCATCCACCCACCTCCTCAATCAAGGGATAACAGTTGCAGATTAAGTAGTTAAATTTAGAAAACCACAGTGAAGATTACAACCACTAAAAATTATCCTTATAATTTACTCAAAGAATATAAAAATTGGACTTGATTTCAAGAAATAGATAACTCATTGGGATCTTCCTCAGATTAGTTACCCATGATCACGATTATTATTGTTCACAATGGTAAGATGAGAAGAAGAATATTGGGTGGAAGTTTGGAAACAAAAATAAAAACAATGCATGAATTTATTAGAAATATAAATTAAAATTGAAAAATAAAACAAAAATAAGTAAAATAAAAAAATAAAAAATAAATTTGGAAGATTTGCAGCTGTCCTTCCTAAGTGGAGGTCTCCTTTTTTTTATTCCCCAAAGGAATGATATAGAAATGGGATGATTTTAGAGGTTCCCTCCTCTCCTTTTATTGGTATATTTCTGTCATCCAAATTTTTACATGTCTTTTACCCAATAAATGGAATATTCTGGAGTGTTACCCTTAATAAAGTTTTTAATAATTGTCTTCCATTCCGCCTCTCAAACGTTTATCTCATTTGGCCATCGTATGTTGGAGTTATGAATTTTTCATTTCTAGTTTCGTTTTCTGGGTATAGGTTTCATGAAGTGTCCTCCAAACATATATCAGGCAATCGCCACGATAATTTATTCAAAACTCTTTAAATTTAATTTTGAATGTGAACCTATTTTTTCCAAGTTACATTATAGGAGGAAGATCCTCAAT
Source organism: Viscum album (assembly GCA_963277665.1). Taxonomy (NCBI): domain Eukaryota; kingdom Viridiplantae; phylum Streptophyta; class Magnoliopsida; order Santalales; family Viscaceae; genus Viscum; species Viscum album. The sequence continues at coordinate 61,313,728 of OY728158.1, forward strand.
TGAAGTTGTGTATACCACGATAGACTTATGATACTGTGGTGGGGTCCACGTTGTCCACCCAGAAATGTCTTCAATGTCATTGAATGTTTATGGCCATTAGATTCCTGAATCATCCCCTGGTCTAGAAGAAAACATTGAAGGAAATAAAATAAGGACTATAAAAAAATAATGACTCAATATTGAATTATATTTTTCATGAAATGACTACAATACTGTTGACGTAAAAATCTGTCAAAAATCCAGAAATAAGTGTTTTTCACCATTTTCTTCAATACACATCATAAATCCAAAATTGATCTATATAAGCTCAATTTGATAATTTATGAAGGTTAAAATAATTTAAATTCATAAAAAATTTGGAAAATATTATCTTTATTAATTCCCCCACACTTAAATCATGCTTGTCCTCAAACATAAAATCCTAACATAGAATTCAGAGGATACCAATGTTACTAATATAAAAATTCCAATATAATAAAATTTAACAATTTTTAATGACTAATTAAAAATTAAAATACACACATAAAAAATTAATTTAATTTTCCAATTCTCAATAAAACAATTAATTTATATATTTTACTTTTCCCATTTGAAAAAAAATTTAACTTCTTCTTTTATTAATTAATGATTCTCAATTAAATATTATCAAGAATTCCAAATCATGTTTTATCTTACATTTTAAATTTTTCTATAATATTTAATGATATAATTGAATTAGAGATATGATAATATCATGAGAATATGCACCTTATCAACAATCTTATAAAATAACTACTTTCTCTACTTTGTAATGACAAAAGGCACATAAAATAATGAGGAATTTTCAATAACGGTTCAATTGGCTCTAAGGCATAAGGTTGGTAGGACCTGATGTTTTAAAATTATTTCTCAAGTAGGAGGTTTATATATTAAGTACAATGCATAACATCAAAAAGTTTAATGAATTTGTCCCCTTCAAAGTACCAACAACCACTTCCCCCAAAACTCAAAGTAAGGTTATCATCAAAGTAAATCAAAATAAATGATTAATGAACCCTATTGATTTTTTTATTTTATTTTTCATTTTTTTCAAAAGTTATGATTCGATCAAACCTCAAAACCATCACATAACCACAAACTATTAGAAGTTAGTAAGTCTAGAAAATGGTGATTTTAGGTTCTCTGAAATCAAAACCAATTTTTCTTTTTTTTTTGTTCTTTATATCATCATTTTTTTATTTAATGGGGGAAAACAATTTATTAAAATGAATGATTCCACAACCTTTTACAATTACCACAATAGAACCTCTACACCTTTTCCCTAAAATGTATATATTCCCATACACCATTAATTACTTTACCCCCACACTTCAACTTTAAAATATCATGCAAATACTAAGAGGAGGGTTGGAATAGAATAAATGGATTAAAATATGGCTCATCCCTAAAATGGTCATTCATGTTTTCGATAGGATAAAAGAAGTATTGATTTAAAGGTGTTATTTTAATGATATGTGTATTTTTAAAGGATACCTTAATAATTTTAAATGTTTTTGGTCATTCATAGATTTGAAAAGTTTTAATACATGTTCTGGTCGGTTACATGTCCCAATATCACTCAGGAAATATGATAATGTTAAATAGGAAGTACATAGTATAGAAATACTCTCTAGAATGAGAAATATGATATTTGTTCCCATCACTCAAGGAATGATGAATAATAAGATATAATTTCTCAAGAACATCATAAATTCAAAGCATAAAAAAATGGGCAGAAATGTTCATTTAAATATATCAACTAATTATCTTAAATCATGAGTCGTAATTTCAATATCTAATCTTTATTTCAATAATTTGATTCTATATTTTACTCATTAAATCTAATTAAAATTCAAATCTAAAACATTGAATCACTAGAATCCTAAGAAACTCATGTCTACTAGATAAGTCAAGTAAAGCATTAATTCAAGTGTGGGTATGTAATGTTTGTCATTAAAGATGAAAAGATGTTTTGGACCAAAAATGGAAAGGTGTTTTAAAGATAATCAGAAATATTTAAATCCCTTAATAATTAAATATTTGTTCCTCTTCCTCAAATGTTTTCCCCCCCTCTTCTTTCATGATCCTAGAAATGAAAAATTAATCAATTAATCACAAGGATCATTTCATTTAATCTTAAAAAAAAATAGGGACTGGGTCACACGCTAGAAAAATTCCTAATACTGAATTTGAAATCTAAATTCATAATATTTAAAATAAAATATCTAAAAAACATGTAAAGTATAAATCATGGAATGATCCCCCAAGTGTGCCCTGTTGTTTTAATACCTCTATAGGGAAGTACCAATCATTATCCAATGTCTTATAGTGGGTGGATATTCTTGGATTTGAACCACTAAATGTGGTTATTACAAGATTTTAGTTCATTGTTCTTATTGAGGAGGAACCCATGACCAGATTATACTAGATTCGACCCTTTCACAATGTGGTACAAGGTGTAGTATGACCTGGAAGAATCATAAAATTTCATAGAATTATGATTGATACTAAAATTAGTTACAACCAAATTAAAATAATTTGAGTTCAAGAATATATCATCTCCCTGAGTTGGTTTTCCATTTATATCCTCTTAAATTTAAAGTGCACATTCGATTTGATCTTCATTGGATAGAGGTAGTTAGTCAAGCTCTTTCATCTTTACTTCAAATTCCACCAATCGGTTGGTTTCTTCCTTCAGTGCTATTGGCTCTTCTTCATTGTAAGGATTAGGGAGATAATGTTGTTCCTTACATTCAATCTTGAATTCACCCAATTCATGTTGATCTACCACATGTTTCTTAGTAGTAAAGGCGTACCCCCTTTCCTCCTCATTTTTTTCAATTTCAAAGACGAGTAGTGAAATTTCTTCCACCACTACCTCAGGTTGTTGCTCTGGATCAGGGTTGGGATTCTCTTGGGTAGTATAGGAGTATTATATTATCCATTCAGTTTGAATATTTAGTCTTTATATCCTACTTATGATCATTCAACTGAGCTCTATTGTGCTCTTAAAAAGTATCATCTTTTTTTTGTTTCACCTATGTGTAGTCAGTTCATGCATAATAATTGTAGATTAGATACATCCTAGAAATTTTCATTTTATTTATTTTTTTGGTTATGTGTAAGGAAAAAATTAAAATCCATCCACGATGTGAAAATTGAAAAAGATTAGTGAACTACTGATTGGATCCCTGGAAACAGACCCATTTTTGATGCACGCCTATTGTAGGGCATGTCAAAAGCATATTATTATATTTCCCCTGGGCAACATAGAGGCCAACCAGGGTCATCTCATTTGAGGAAAGTTCATAGTTGTTCACTCACATAAACAAGTTCATAGAAACTAATTATTTTTGTTGTTTTTATTATTTATATTAATAAAATTGAATTTATTGAAATAAATTAAACAAAAAAAATTAAATTCAAATTAATATGAAATGCTAAACAAATTGGAATTAGTGAAGAAAGTAAGATCTGAAGTGAGAAATTTTAGGGACCACATTCATTGAACATGTTGAAATATTCTAAGTGAAAACTCACCATCATATGTGTGCACACCTTATTCTACATTGATTATGAATGAAAAGTCCACCTTGTGATCTCCAAGAACACACTCCATCCACCTCCAAAATCAAGGGAAAATGTTTGTAGATTAAAAAGTTAAACATAGAAAACCACAATGAGGATTACACCCACAATAATATATCCTTATAATTAACTTAATGAACTTTAAAAACTTGGTCTTAGGTTCAAGAACCTGATTCCTCCCTCGGGATTTTACATGTATTAGTTACTCATGATTATGAGTATTATAGTTCACAATGGTAAGATGAGAAGAAGAAAATGGGATTTATGGGTGGAGAAATAAATAAAAACAATGCGTGAATTTGTTAGAAATATAAATTACAATTGAAAACTAAAACAAAAATAAATAAAATAAATAAATTAAAAAGAAAGTGGAAATAATTGAGGAATTCCTTCCTCGGTGGAGATCACTTCATTGTTTCCTTGAAGTAATGGTATTGAAAATTGAATGATTTGAGAGGTTGAAGCTCCTCTTCTTTTATAGGGATATTTCTGTCTTCCGAATGTTGATACCTTTCTTACACCTTAAATGTATGATTAATGTGTGGTTCTATTCATAAAAGTTGTACCTAATTGTATTCCTTGTCTAACCAAAAAATTTAAGCTCATTTGGACACTGTATGTTGGAGTTGTTAATTATTCATTGGTGGTTTCTCTTTCTGGATGCATGTTCAAAGAAGCTACCTCAAAATTTATATCATTCAATGGCCATATTAATGGATTCTAAACACCATTAAATTAATTATGTAGGAGGTACTATGTGTCCGAGTTCCATTAATGGTGGAATAACCTGAATTTAAGGTGTGTAAGATGATATTGAATTTCATTATGGTGGTGGGGTGGACGCTGTCCACCCAGAAAAGTCTTCAAATTCATTGAATTATTAATGCCACTAGATAATCAAATATTCCCTCGGTGCTGAAGAATTTTTTTCCAGAAATACAATAAGGATTCTAAAAAATAAAAAATACTCAATTTGGAATTATATTTTTCACAAAATGACTGAAATACCTTCGATGTAAAAATATGTCAAAACTCTAGAATTAAGCGCTTTTCACCATTTTGCTGAAAACACATTATAAGTCTACAATTGATTCATATAAGCTCAAATTTATAATTTAGGAAGGTTAAAATAATTATAATGAATACAAAAATTCTGTAAAATATTATCTCTATCAAGTTGGTTGTGAGTTTCACCTATAATGGTTCAATGTATGGATTCTCAATTTAGATACATTGATTATGAGATTTTTTTTTATTTTGATGTTCAGAATCCTTGTTCCACATTTGATATTATTCATGTATGTTCCATGTCTTTGGTTTTCAGTAAAATAATTAGTACTATAGCTGTTTGGTTTCTGATGGCAGTCTTTATCATCATCATTTGGGATGCTCTATTCTCCAATCCATTGTTATTTTTATTTTAATGTTTTGCTTTATAATTTAAAAAAATTCATTAGAAGAGGGAAATATGTGACTAGAAAAGTTATATGGGATATATTTTGGATTATAGAATATAGAAGTGGAGGATTATATATTCTAGAAAAAACTCATTCTTCTATTGTTAAGATTCAATGTAACATCCCAAGTAATTAATGAATAATAGTTATTTTTATCTATGTCTATTTATGAATTAGATAGTGTTTTACAGGCTTAAAATGAGAAAAAATCCAATCTTAAGCATGGAATACACTGATATTTTTAAAAGATTGGTTTACTGCCTTTTGATGGAAACCCATTTTTTTATATCAAACATTTGACAATTTTATAAGATATATCAGTCAAAATAAACATATTATTTATGATTGGGACATTGAAATTTAAATTAGATAAATTTTTGGTATTTTTCTCACAATGTTCATGTTTTAATGAATAGTGAAAAAATAATGCATTTTACATCAAAACTGCTTTTTCATCTAATTAAATTATATGGTTAGAATATCTTTTGAATTGGTTTTAAAGTTAAACTAGAATATATTTTTACCATTTAATTCAATAGTGGCCATTGTAATTAATTTTACCTTGAAATTGGACTTAAACTAGTGTCATTCTTTTGCTACCTATTGTTTCATAAAAACACGCTATTTGCACAGACAAAGGGAATTAATTATTAAATTAACCAATGTAACTTATATGTTTTGAATTTTGTAAAATAGACATCATTTTTGAATTCGGAATATCAAATATCTCTTAGAGTGAATTTTTGGTATTTTTCTGAAAAACTTCAATTTTTGATGAATAGTGAAACCACTAAGTGGTTCTTAAAAAACTGATTTTTCGTTTAAATGAAATTTTACCACCTCTGTGTTTTGAATTTCAAAAATCTGACATACATGGTTGTCATTAAGAAGTAAAATGTGGTTCAATGGGATTAAAATTATTTTTGGTGAATAGTAACTTTTATGTTTTTAATCGCGATTAGAGGTAATTAGTGTAATTTAAGGTAAGAATAATTTTTTAATAATATGATATGAGCTTGAAAAAAGCCCTACCCTTATTCGATGTGTCATGGCCTACCAATAAAATTCATGGGTCCACTTGGGGACCCCATGGAGCCACTTTGGAAGGAAAATGACATTAATATCTTTTTATTTAATGTAAAAGTAAAAATGACACAAACATGAGTTATTTTACTGAAACAATATTTAAATGGGGTTATAAAAGTCATATGTTTTACTATAAATAGACATTGGAAAGATAAAAATATTTCCTACATCATATTATTTTTTTTAAAAATTTAAGACATTAAATAAATTAAATTATTTATGACTTCATGATGATACAACGATTAACTCATTATTTGACGATTTAATCAAAATGAAACGATAATGTAAAATATAAGACCTACGCTTGTAAAAAACCTATTGGATGGGTATATATCGAACACTTATCACCTTATCCTAGAATTATATCAATGTGGGATTTTTTAAATCTGAAACTCATTTTAAAATAAATTAACATTTCTTTACTTTCCAAAAGTGCCCCTCCTCTCCTCTTATAAAAGGCCCCCACCTCTACCACCTTACCCACCCTTACAAATCCTTTGGCTCAGCCAAACCCTGCCCATTTTGTCTCTCCACGTCCCTCTATAACTCTTAGAAGCCTCACTTTGGGCAGAAGTCTTCCCAAGGATGCCTTTGAGCTCAAATCAAAAAGAGTTACCCGATTTAAAGGTAGTGTCTTCTCTTGTGTTCTTATGATTTCTTTTGCTTCTCCAACCCCCAAAACTCTTTTTTTTCATTTCTTTTGTAACAAAACCATTATCATCCATATACTAGGATGTTTTTATAAGATGGATTCGATCTACATTTACACACACCAACATCTAATGGTTAAAGAACATACTGTTTCCGTGGATGGAGAATTTCTGCCTCACGAGACGATGATTGTTGGATATTCTTTTAACACCTTAAAAGGTGGAAATTAAGGTGGAACTATATTTATATATGATATATAATATTCTTGTGTTTTACTTAAGCTTCTGTATTTTAAATTTATGCCATACCTTTATGGTTACCATTATGGGTAAACGCAATATCTTCATTTTAGGAAATGCAGACTACCGCCCCATCAAAGTGATTTGATTTCGTTAATGCCATATGTGGGATGTATAAAGGATTTAATTAATGGTATTATATATGATATTATACTGTAATTATAATACACCTTTATATAATTATGATTCCATTCCATAAAATATGAAATAGAAATGAAAGTAGCGTTCATGCGTACATATGGCTTACCGTCTCCATGAACGGTGCATTTAATTTCTTACCTCTAAACGTTATGTAATATTATAAATGCATGTATATACTGGATATATATGATATATATAATATATATATCATGAGTATAACTCTGGATATAATGGATACATGAACAACTTGTAATTATAAATAGCATATTTTTGACTCAAGTACGAATGATCGTTAAAACGACCGTTATTAACTTAAATAATTGCATAGTGTTCATGACATGGTAATAAGTGATATAAAAGGAATAATTGACTTGAAAAAGGTTCTTAAGCAAGTAGAAATTAACTCATGTTTATTATTCAGGAGGTTAAAGAACAATCAAGTCATGTCGGACCCGAGGTAAGGGACTTCGTCTCAATCTCCATTCATTGAGGCATATTTTGTTTTATACAAAACCTTCTTTTATACAGTGTAGAAACCCCTTTTACTTTTAAGTTTATCCAAAAGGAATCTTTTTTATATGAAGCATTTTACTAAATGAAAAAAGGGAATGTTTTTGTCGTATGTATGCGGCGACAACGACCTCTCCGCCACCGTGACCATTATTTGCTTTTCGGCTTCCTCTACAAGACATACCTTTTTTTAAAAAGAAAAATAAATACCAAGTTTTACTTTTCTTTTAGTTTGGTATTGAAAATGGTCTTCAAAATGTTTTTATATCAGTGTGTTGTATTGATATCTTGTGATTTAAAGGTGGAAATGTATGTTTCATTTATGCATGTTTTATGTGATACGATTATGTTGTGGTTCGTGGGCATTATTATGAAGACAGGTGGTTCCGTGATAAACCAAGGTCGGGTGAGCCTGATATACCTCTCCAATGCATTGGGTAATGCGAAGTAGTTAAATGTTATGGTTTCTCCGAAGAGATTTAGGGAATATACTGTGATGGGTATTCCAAACGTAACCAAGAGGGTTACTCCCTACGTAAGAATGTTATGAACGCCTCAAGTTACCATTATGTCTTATGATTTCTATGATTTATTCATGATTTGATGAGGTATGTTAAAGTGATTATGTTTTATGGGTAATGTTTGATTTCCTTCTTATGTATATATGTACTCATGTTTCCTTTCCATATTTTTATATCCCTTACTGAGCTTTTTATGCTCATCCCAAGTTTTTTGAAATGTTTTTCACAGGTCAGGGGAAAGGTACATGATTTTATGATAGTGTCAAGGAAGTGTCAAGAAAGAATCCATGTTTTATTTTAAATATGTTGTCGTTGATGGAAAAAAAATGAATACTATCTTTATGTAACCACATTGTTTACATGTGGAATGTAATGCAAGTTTTATGATCTAATTCTCTAAAACTCTAAACCTGAAAAGATACTAAATGTGTAATCTTGTAATAACTCAAGATTAAGTAAGGTTTAAGGCCGGGGCCTTATAGTTGGTATCAAATGTCGGTTTAGATAACCATAGGAGTTAGAATTTTATTAAATGATTATCCAATTTTTTTTATGGAAAAATTGATATGATATATCATCTGAAGATTTCCATGTTGCTTCATCTAAGACATGTTTGTTCAGAATGGTTTTATACAGAGGAAACATGGAAGCAGTGCTAGGAAGGCATACAGAAGGAAATAACCTTCCGAATCAGCATCCTGAGATGGTCAGAATTGGAACTGAATAGTTTTTTTCAGTAATGGAACAGTTGACTCAAGCGATAAATGGTGGCGGTATCCATGCACGAGATCAGCCAGATCAACCACAGAGGAACATGTCAGTGGTGGAACATTTCATGAGGCAACATCCCCCATCATTCAAAGGATCATCTGACCCTATGCTAGTTGAAGGGTGGATTAAAGCACTGGAGAAGATTTTTGATGTCATGGGGTGTTCAGACAATCAAAAGGTTAGTCTTTCAATTTACCGTTTGGAGGGTGAAGCAGATCAGTGGTGGTCGATAGTTAAAAATATCAAGGACATTGATGAGATTGATGATCTCGACTGGGATGAATTCAAAGGTATGTTTCGTGAGAAGTATTTTCCTAAGGCTGTTCAACTTAGGATGGAAAAACAATTCCTGGAATTGAGGCAAGAGGAAGACTCAGTGGCTGCCTATGAAGAAAGGTTCACTCGATTGTCAAGGTATGCTCCAAATTTTATCCGAGACCTTGATAGTAAAATCAATCGTTTTTACTCAGGATTAAATCCAAAAATATGGAAGGGAATTGGCTTCTCGTGAGTTCAAAAGTTATGAAAAGCTTGTTCGATGTGCTGAGAAGGTGGAAATGGAGTTTACCGATGATCAAGTGTTCTATAACAACCAGCAGAAGAAGAGACCGAGGTGGCAGGAGAAAGGAAGGAATTCTTCAAAAAGGTCTGACAGTAAAAAAACTAAGTTTCTAGTTTGTGATAAATGTTCTAAAAGGCATGCTGGGGAATGACTTATGAATTCTGGAAAGTGCTACCGATGTGGTAAGATGGGACATAAGGCTCGAGATTGCACTGAAAAAGATCAGGGTGATGGTCAGACCAAATTTGATTTACAGTTAGTGAAATGTTTTAAGTGCAATGAGATGGGTCACTATGAAAACGAGTGTCTGACAAAGAGCTTGAGTGATGGGAAGAAGTTAGACTACAAGAGGAAAGGGGTGCTGAAATCCTTTGCAACTACTTCAGCAGATGTCGGGCCATCAAATGAAGTTGTATCAGGTACTTTGTTTGTTTTTTCAGATTATGCTAGTGTGTTGTTTGATTCGGGGTCTACACATTCATTCATCTCTGAAACCTTTTCTAGTAAAATGGGAATGCCATCTCAAGAAATGACTCCTGAACTTTTGGTAAAAACACCTTGTGGAAATGTTGAGGCAAAAATAATTTATAAGAATCTTTCTATCCTTATCCGTGGACAGAACCTACTTGAAAACCTTATTGTTTTGCCTCTAGTAGAGTTTGATGTTATCCTGGGTATGGATTGGCTCTCTATTTACCATGCTAAGATTGACTGTAGAGCTAAAGAAGTTTCTTTTCAGAAAGAATTTTAGTTTGTGTACAATAATGAACCATTACTATTGATAACATATAAGGAGGCTGAGAAACTTGTAAAATATGGAAATGAATGTGACCTGGCACACATTGTTGAAAACAAAGTAATTGTTCAGATTAATGAAGTGCTAGTGGTAAATGCGTATCCTGATGTTTTTCCTGATGAGTTTCCTGGAATAATACCAGATCGAGAAGTGGAATTTACTGTTGACTTAGTTCATGATGCTAAGCCAATTTCAAAACCCCCTTATCGAATGGATCGAATTGAACTTTTAGAGTTGAAAGAGAAATTGCAAGATTTATTAGAGAAAGGTTTCATTCGACCTAGAACATCACCATGGGGTGCCCCGGTTTTATTTGTTAAAAATAAAGATGGTTCAATGAGACTTTGCATTGATTATAGAGCCTTGAATAACATCACTATTAAGAACAAATATCCTTTGCCTCATATCGATGATTTGTTTGATCAGCTCCCGGGAGCTCTGTATTTTTCAAATATTGAACTGATATCGGGGTACCATCAGTTGAAGGTAAATGAATAAGATATTCCAATGACCGTGTTTCATACATGATATGGCCATTATGAATTTGTATTAAGGCCTTTTGGGCTAACCAATGCACCTGCTGTATTCATGGACATAATGAATAGAATTTTCCATGAGTTCTTGGATAAGTTTTTGGTTGTTTTCATTGATGATATTTTAGTGTTTTCTAAAAGTAAAGAGGATAAGGAAAGACATTTAAGGGTTATATTTCAAACCGTGAAAGAAATGAAATTCTATGGGAAATTCAGCAAGTGTGAGTTTTGGTTGCAACAGATTTCTTTCCTTGGTCAAATTGTTTCTAAAGATGGGATAACTATTTATCCGGCAAAAACAAATGTTTTTGAAGAATGGACAAGACCCACAAATGTAACTGAGGTTTGTAGCTTCCTTGGTTTGGCAGGATATTATCGAAGGTTTGTTAGAAATTTTTCACGGTTTTATAGTCCAATGACGAAGCTAACTCAGAAGGGTGTTAAGATTATCTAGACAAATGGATGTGATGACTGTTTTCAGGAACTGAAAAGAAGATTGGTTAATGCTCCAGTTTTGGCACTACCTTCCAAGAATGGTGAGTGAGTTATATACAGTGATGCTTCATTGAAAGGACTTGGTTGCATCCTAATGCAGAATGATTAGGTAATTGCTTATGCTTCACGAGAGTTGAAAACTGATGATGTAAATTACCCTACACATGATTTGGAATTAGCTGCTGTTGTTTTCGCTTTAAAAATTTGGAGGCATCATTTGTATGGAGTAAAGTGTGAAATATATACCGATCATAAAAGTTTAATGTATATATTCACTCAGAATGAATTGAACATGAGACAGAGGAGATGGCAGGAATTAATCAAGGATTATGATTGTACAATTCATTACCATCCGGGAAAAGAAAATAATGTGGCTGATGCTTTGAGTCGAAAAAGTTATTCTTCATTAACAATATTGAGTTTGGAACATGATCCTTTGGTTAAGGATTTGATGAAATTTGGCATATAAGTTTTTGGTGTAGGATGTTCTTCTGTTTTGATTCAGGTATCAGTGAAATCTTCTCTATTAGACAGAATCAAGCAAGCACAGAAGCAAAATAGTGAGTTTCAGAAAAAGGTAGAGCTGGTTCAGAAGAGTAAGTTACCTGAATTCAACATTGATAATGATTGTGTTTTGAGATTTGTGAAGAGATTGTGTGTACCTTGAGATTTACAGTTGAGGAGAGAGTTGTTATGTGAAGCTCATAGTTCTCTATTTTCAGATCATCCTGGAAGTACTAAGATGTACAGAGAACTGAGGGAGCATTACTAGTGGGATGGAATGAAAAAAGATATTGCTGATTTTACTATGATGTGTTTGACTTGTCAGTAGGTTAAAGTAGAGATAAAGTTACCGAAAGGGATGCTTTAGCCTTTACCAGTACCAGAGTGGAAATGGGAGAATATATCCATGGACTTTGTTGTGGGATTACCGAAGACATCAAGAGGTAATAATGCAATCTGGGTTATTGTTGATCTCTTGACTAAATCTCCTCATTTCTTTTCTATACGAGATACTTTTTCCCTAGATCAACATTCCCGTTTGTATCTTAAAGAGATATTCAGGTTACATGAAGTTCCTCTCTCCATTGTATCTGATCGTGATCCCAGGATTACTTCTAACTTTTGGAAAGGCCTTCAGATGTCGTTGGGTACTGAATTAAATTTTAGTACAACTTTTCATCCGCAGTCAGATGGGCAGTCAGAGCGAAAAATTCAGACTTTGGAAGATATTCTACGTTCTTGTTCGATGGATTATCAGGGAAGTTGGGACAAACATCTTTCTTTGGTTGAATTTTCATATAATAACAGTTTTCATTCTAGTATATAGATTACACCATTTAAGGCGTTATATGGGAAGCGGTGTCAAACTCCAGCTTTCTGGGACGAAGTCGGTGAAAGGAAGCTGATGGGACCAGAATTGGTAGAAGAGTTGGCATAAAAAGTTCAGCTGATACAGAAACACATGAGAACAGCTCAGAGCAGGCAGAAGAGTTATGTGGACAATAGGTGGAAGGATCTCTCTTTTGAGGTAGGTGATCATGTTTTTCTCAAAGTATCACCATGGAAAAGTGTGATTCGATTTGGTAAGAAAGGAAAGCTGAGTCCAAGGTTCATTGGACCATATGAAATTCTGGAGAGAGTTGGATCCGTTGCATACCGAGTGGCTTTACCACCGAGTTTATCTTAGGTACACAATGTTTTTCATGTTTCAATGTTAAGGAAGTACATGCCAGATCTATCTCATGTTTTGAGTCCCGAGGTAGTTCAGCTGGAAGAGAACCTATCTTATGAGGAACAACCAGTTCAGATTCTTGACAACAGGGATCAAGTGTTACGAAATAAAGTGATTCATCAGGTAAAGGTTTTGTGAAAAAACCATATGATTGAAGAGGCAACATAGGAATATGAAAATGCAATGAGGGCTAAATACCCCCACTTATTGGATAAGTAAATAAATTGCGGGAACACAATTTTCTAAATGAGGGAAGGATGTAACATCCCACGTAAGTAATGAATAATAGATATTTTTATCTATGTCTATTTATGAATTAGATACTATTTTAGAGGCTTAAAATGAGAATAAATCCAATCTTAAGCATGGAATACACTAATATTTTTAAAAGATTGTTTACTGCCTTTTGATGGAAAACCATTTTTTAAATCAAACATTTGACAATTTTATTAGATCTATTTGTCAAAATAAAAATATTATTTATGATTGGGACTTTGAAATTTACATTGGATAAATTTTCGGTATTTTTCTGACAATGTTCATTTTTTAATGAATAGTGAAAAAATACTGCATTTTACATCAAAACTGCTTTTTCATCTAATAAAATTATATGGTTAGATTATCTTCTGAATTTCTTTTAATGTTAAATTAGAATATATTTTTACCATTTAATTCAATAGTGGTCTTTGGAATTAATTTTACTTTGAAATAGGACTTAAACTAGTGTCAATCTTTTGCTACTCATTATTTCATAAAAACACGCTATTTGCTCAGACAACGGGAATTAATTATTAAATTAATTAATGTAACTTATATGTTTTTAATTTTTTAAAATAGAAATCATTTTTTAATTCGGAATATCAAATATAGCTTAGGGTGATTTTTTGGTATTTTTCTGAAAAACTTCAATTTTTGATGAATAGTGAAACCACTAAGTGGTACTTAAAAAAATGATTTTTCATTTAAATGAAATTTTACCACCTCTGTGTTCTGAATTTCAAAAATACGACATACATGGTTTTCATTAAGAAGTAAAATGTGGTTCAATGGGATTAAAATAATTTTCGGTGAATAGTAACGTTTATGTTTTTAATCGCGATTAGAGGTAATTAGTGTAATTTAAGGTAAGAATAATGTTTTAATAATACGAGATGAGATTTTAAAATGCCCTACCCTTATTGGATGTATCATGGCCGACCAAGAAAGTTCATGGGTCATCTTGGCGACCCCATGGAGCCACTTTGGAAGTAAAATGGCATTAATAGCTTTTTATTTAATGTAAAAGTAAAAATGACACAAACATGAGTTGTTTTACTAAAACAATTTTCAAATGGGGTTATAAAAGTAATATTTTTGAATATAAATAGTCATTAGAAATCTAAAAATATTTATTAAATGATAGTATTAGTTTTAAAATTTTTAGACATTAAATAAATTAAATTATTTATGACATCATGATGATGCAGCGATTACCTAATTATTTACAATTTGAATAAAATGAAAACATAATGTAAAATCTAAGACCTAAACATGTCAAAAACTTATTGTATGGGTATATTTAGAACCCTTATCACCTTATCCTCGAATTATATCAATGTGGGACCTTTTAAATCCGAAACGCATTTTAAAATAAAGTAACATTTCTTTACTTTCCAAGAGTGCCCCTCCTCTCCTCTTATAAAAGACCCCCACCTCTACCACCTTACCCACACTTACAAAGCCTTTGGCTCGGCCAAACCCTGCCCATTTTGCCTCTCCACATCCCTCTATAACTCTTAGAAGCCTCACTATGGTCATAAGTCTTCCCAAGGAAGCCTTTGAGCTCAAATCAAAAAGAGTTACCCGATTTAAAGGTAGTGTCTTCTCTTGTGTTCTTATGATTTATTTTGCTTCTCCAACCCCCTAAACACTTTTTATTCATTTATTTTGTAACAAAAACAGTATCATGAATAAACTAGGATGTTTTTATAAGAAATATTTTATCTACACTTACACACACCTACATCTAATGGTTAAAGAACATACTGTTTCCGTGGATGGCGAATTTCTGCCTCACGAAACGATGATTGTTCAATATTCTTTTAACACCTTCAAAGGTGGCCATTAAGATGAAAATATATTTATATATGATATATAATATGTTTATGTTTTACTTAAGCTTCTGTATTTTTCATTTATGGCATACCTTTATGGTTACCATTATGGGTAAACGCGATATCTTCATTTTAGGAAGTGCGGACTACCGCCCCCTCAAAGTGATTTGATTTCATTAATGCCATATGTGGGATGTATAAAGGATTTAATTAATGGTATTATATATGATATTATACTGTAATTATAATATACCTTTATATCATTATGATTCCATTCCATAAAATACGAAATAGAAATGAAAGTAGCGCTCATGCGTACGTACGCCTTTCCGTCTCCATGAACGGTGCCTTTCATTTCTAACCTCTAAAAGTTATGTAATATTATAAATGCATGTATATACTGGATATATATGATATATATGATATATACATCATGATTATAACTCTTTATATAATGGATACATGAACAACTTGTAATTATAAAGAGCATATTTTTTACTCAAGTACCAATGATCGTTAAAACGAACGTTATTAACTTTAATAATTGCATATTCTTCATGACATGGTAATAAGTGATATAAAAGGAATAATGAACTTTAAAAAAGTTCTTAAGCATGTATAAATTAACTCAAGTTTATTATTCAGGAGGATACAGAACAATCGAGTCTAGTCAGACCCGAGGTAAGGGACTTCGTCTCAATCTCCATTCATTGTGGCATATTTTGTTTTATACACAACCTTCTTTTATACGGTGTATTATCCCCTTTGACATTTACGTTTATCCAGAAGGAATATTTTTATTATGAAGCGTTTTACAAAACGACAAAAGGGAATGTTTTTTTCGTACGTATGCGTCGACAAAGACTTCTCCGCCACCGTGACCATTCTTTGAGTTTCGACTTCCTCTTCAAGCCATACCGTTTTAAAAAAAAAGAAAAATAAATACCATGTTTTACTTTTCATTTATTTTGGTATTGAAAATAGTTTTCATAATGTTTTTATATCAATGTGTTGTATTGATATCTTGTGATTAAAAGGTGGAAATGTTATGTTTCCTTTATGCATGTTTTATGTGATACGATTATGTTGTGGTTTTTGGGTATTATTATGAAGACAGGTGGTTCCATGATAAACTAATGGCGGGTAAGCCCGATATAGCTCTCCAATGCATTGGGTTACACAAAGGAGTTAAATGTTATGGTTTCTCTGAAGGTATTTAGGGAATATATTGTGATGGGTATTCTAAACGAAACCAAGAGGGTTACTCCCTCTGTAACAATGTCATGAATGCCTCATGTTACCTTTATGTCTTATGATTTCTATGATTTATTCATGATTTGATGAGGTATGTTAAAGTGATTATGTTTTATGGGTAAAGTATGATTTCATTATTATGTATATATGTACTCATGTTTCCTTTCCATATTTTTATATCCCTTACTAAGCTTTTTATGCTCATCCCATGTTTTTTGAAATGTTTTTCACAGGTCAAGGGAAAGGTACATGATATGACGATAGTGTCAAAAAAGTGTCAAGAAAGAATCCATGTTTTATTTTATATTTTTTGCTGTTGATGGAAAAAAATGAATACTATCTTTATGTAACCACTATGTTTAAATGTTGAATGTAATGCATGTTTTATGATATAATTCTTTAAAACTCTAAACTTGAAAAGATCCTCAATGTGTAATCTTGTAATAACTCAAGATTAAGTAAGGTTTAATACTGGGGCCTTATATTCAAGTCAGATACAATGAAAATAGAATAATGGGAATGGATTAATACAAATATGTGAGGTGTGATCTAGATGATATTGGACATGAATGCAGCCTTCATCATCCATGAGGTGTATAGTACTAATAAAATTATGCATACAATTACAAATATATCAGAAAATCCCTTTTCAAAGAAAAAGGTGTTTTTAATGTATTGGATTTTTGGCATGATGATATTATAAGAAAAGTTAGCATCTGATCATGTGATGGAATTCAATGGGACCCACAGTTTGTTATAGTCTATTGTGGCGATGTCTACTGATGTCTTATAGAAATTGACACTTCTATCACCACTTCCATAATAATGCGATTTGATGGTTACTCGTGTGAGAAATTAAATTATTAATAATTTTTTAGAATAATGATGTATTTTTATTGTTATGATGGTTTACTTGAATGAGAAACTCTAGAATATATGACTCCACCTGATGTTAATAAAATAATAGAAAAAAACAATAGTAGTAACAGGAGTTCTATATGACATGTTCCATAACATGGTTATGCATGTGGTCAGTTCTCTAGATTATATTGAAAAAAAGTTATGTAAATTCATATATTGGGGATTATGATTATGATACATAAGGGACATTATTTATGGTGTTTTTAAACAAAAGATGGAACCTAAGAGTTATCAAATAGAACATAAGATTTACTTGATTTAATGTTAGTGTCACTCACTAATTCACCATAATTCAGTATTCAATGAACATATTGATATATGTGCTCATATTTTACCATATTTTATGGAAAAACGCCTACAAATAATTGAAGTCAGTGCAACTGGATGAACATCTAGGCCACACTATAAAGGTTGGGGTGGGACCACTTGTACACATTTTGTATTATCACTAGCGATTAGTGATTTACTTAAATGACTAGTCAAAATAATTGAAATATTTGTAACATTCAATAAATTAAAAGTGTAGTAGTGTTCTCTCATGGATGTAAAAATTAACACTTAAAACATCTAAATCCATAGTGTTATTTACTTTTTGTTTATCTGACATGAATGATTTTCTGTGAGTTTTTTTGAGTGTGTGTGTCCGAGGTTCAAATAAGTGTGTTTATTTTGGGCGAGGATATTCTTACTATGTTCTAATATATTGAATTAAAGGGAGTTCCTCCTAGTTATGAAAATTTATAAAGCTTTGTTTCTGGTAATGTCTGTTCTGGTAGTAACATCTCATGATAAGTTGTTTGGTGATTCTCCTAATAAGTGAAATCAGATCTTGGATAAAGGTATAAAAAACACACATTAGTAGAATAACATTATAAAAGAATCTATTCATAGTGGTGGCTCAAACAACCCACATATACTTCTACGGAGGTTTCCAAAACCTGCTGCTAAATTGTGTATCATCATGCAATACACAATTTTTTTTTCAATTTGGCAGCGGTTTCTAGTAATCATCATAGAGATCGTGTTATTAAGCGGTTGGTTGTGGGTTAAGCAAGGGTTTTCCAGGAAAAAACTGTTTTTCCAGTGGTTTAAATTGCCATGAAAAAAAAAATATTTTGTCCAGGAAAACGGCAGCTAAAGCCATGACCAACCGCCGTGAAATGGTTACTAAAAATGAAAACTATTTTGTATCATTTTTAACCACCGATAAATTATTGTATGTATTAGAAATTTTAACCACCACCAATAGTAAGATACCAAATTATAACGGAGGTTAAAACTACCGCTAAAAATCATCAATTTACATAGCAACAGTTAAAACCACCGGTAAAAGTTGATTTGTAAAAAAATGAACTGATTATTCAGCCCCAGTACTAGTGCCCTCAAAACAAAAACATGCCAATTTCACATGCACATACATCCTACATGCAAAATAATACAAGGAAACCAAAATTTTCATAAGAAATAGAACATTAAAATCCACACCCATATTCAATTTGGAAATAGATAATATATATAAATAATCTGGTATGGTGAATATATGTATGATATTATAGGATACCACATTATGGACTAAATATATCATTTTAAGAGTTATAATAGAATAAAATCATTACATGGAGAGATTTACTATTCCATTTCAATTATAATGGCATATGGGACATGTACTAATCAATCCATATCTCATATCATTTTTTCTTATGGGATATTTACCAATTTATTAGGATCCTGATACACGGTGTGATGTATGATGAGTTCCACGCTTTAGAGAATGTGTGGGAGGACCAGGAGAAAATTATAACTCATTTATAGACATTTAAATGTTTGGTCAAAGTGAAAAATAGAAAAATAAATGAGTAAAGGATATCTCATTGAAGATGTTGTTAAACTACTTCCTAAATGAGTGAGGTAAAAATCCATCAGGGTGGTATAACACATTACACTGTGTATTCGAATGGGGATGGAGAATATGTACATAAATATTCTATTGAAGAGAGAGTGGATGATGTGAGGCTATAAAATAATGTCTAATTCTCCCATGTTCATGATTACGGGGTAAATTTTTATGCCGATCTACAGTTGTACTCTTCCTATGAGGGATGAACACAGGAGGGTGTAGTCAAGGACCATCATTAAGGTGGTGATGTTTGATATGGGGTAGCCCATCAATATAGATGTTCCTATATTGGAGGAGTTATACAATGTTCTCTATTAGATAAGCCAAGCGCATACTTTGATCCATGTATACATGCCCTTTAACTTAATATATTATTTTGTAGTATCATGGATGGGGAGAAATGATTATTGAGACCACATCTCTCCACCCCGCACCAATTTCTATCTAACAATTTCGAACATCTCCAGAAGCTTTCCGCTCATGTCGGACCCTGTGGATGTTATTAAAATTGTCAATTCAGGAGAATGAATCATGTTCCACCCATTCCCTCTCCCAATATGGATGGTGACTAATGAGGGAGTAATATTTGATATTGAATATATAGGCAAATACTTACGTGGAACCTTTTCTTGTTGAAGATGTGATCCTTATAATTCAAACTCTGGGTCAAGTGGGTGTTGAGAAATAAGGACAAGCAGTGGATCATGGATCATAATTTAGTAAGAAGGATCCAGCTATATTACATAGTGATAAAGAATCCTAGGAATCTGGCGAATAGCATGATCAGATTGATGGGATCCTTAATTTCTTGAATACACATAAGTACATCAAGGTCGGTTTCTCCATGTATATGCTCAAAATACTAGGTAAGATATGTTGGGACTCCATTGTGAAAGCTATGTTTCACGAGGATATTACCTAGACATATTTGAATAAAATATTCAATCAATTGTTCTACCCCAAGGAATTATGTTTGGAAATTGTTAGTAGTTTCCAACCTTAGTTGAGGGGAAGTGTAGCATTATGAATTATTCCCCCCATGTCACTAATGAGTATATAAAAGATAAATGTTCTGAGATAGGATTGAGTATATATATTCTATAAATATTTAATATCTTGTGTATTCTCCCCCTCAAAGAGGTAGTCTAAAAATAATATCTCGATTAGGCAGATATATCAAGCAAGACAGGTTTGGGTGGAGCTTTTGTTGGAGGGGTTGTAACCCATGGTTTATTTTTTTTCTAGAATATAATACACAAGAGGGATCGGCTTCATTTATGATTTTTTAGGGGCTTCATTAGGGTAGCACAATGTTTTTTTATAACTGTGTGGATGGTGTGTTCATACCTAGACTAATTGGGTGGAGGATCCTAATACTTGTCATCATTGTGGATAGTTTGGTCATATAAAGTGTTTTGGTGAATTGATATACCAAGGAAGTTAAGAAGGATTCACTTTTACCAAGGGTTCAAAGGATTAAAATGATGATTCCATGGGTTGTGGGTCTAATACATAGGCCAAAGGGGATTTTTATTTGGATAATACTAGATGGATTTACTTGGAAGTCTGTGCAATATAAGAATCTAAAGAAGGAATAAATACTGTTATATGTACAATGTTTGTTTAATATTTTATGGTTCTATATTTTTTTGATACATGTGCTAATCATTATTATATATTGTTAAAGTTATTTGACATTTTGTAATTAATTTTAGAACTTATACGGTTCTTATTTTATCTTTCCACACCATTGGAGAAATGGTATGAACTTGGTTTCTATTGTCCCACATGTAAGGTGATGATTTATGACTTCAAGGTGGTGCGTGAATTTTTAGTTCTTGATGTTTACATCTTAAAACATGTACTTGGAATAGATTAAATGATCAACATGAAGACCCACAAAGACTTTTATCTACATTTGGTACAGGTTTTATCTTCCAATGGGGTCAATCTTGATTTGTAGTGTGATTGGGATTCTAGATCATGAAGGGTGGGGATTTTTGATCCTTTTAATTAAGTAACATCATGCTAGTTGTCAAATATTTTTGATGATGTCAATGAACATTTTTTGGGATGTTAACATCCTTCTATGGTGTGTGCATACCCCAAAGTCCTTTAGGATTATTTTTCTAGTTTAACACCATAGTGAGAGGTCAAATTAACTATTTATCTTCTCCATAGTATGATGTCCATTTCAATTACATCTTATCAAATGACACAAAATTTGTTGGTGTATTCTAATCATAATAACATGAAATATATTTTTTCATAGAGGCATACAGACTTGTGATAGAAAAGTAGAGTAGTGTATTATTATAATTTCTATTCATAAATTGTATAGACACTTAAGAAAGGTAATGTGTTTTTAGATGCATTGAGCATAAAATTACTAACACAAGTTGTGAAGGAATCATTTATGGATTAGTCTCTTATGAGTTTGTTTTT
The DNA here is from genome assembly GCA_963277665.1 of Viscum album. Classification (NCBI taxonomy): domain Eukaryota; kingdom Viridiplantae; phylum Streptophyta; class Magnoliopsida; order Santalales; family Viscaceae; genus Viscum; species Viscum album. The sequence goes on from OY728158.1 coordinate 61,335,501, forward strand.
TAAGATGATATTGTGAGTCGAATAAATTGGTCAAATGGTGTTCATGAATTTGATGAATTTTGACTCATCTATTGATAATTGGGTTCCGCAATAATAGGTGAAAAACCTTGAGTTCCAATTATTTAGTAAAATCGTTAATGGTGGGGAGACCCTAGGTTAGTGGTGATGGTCTCCCAGAGGATCTCTTAGCTTCCATTATAGGTTAGTTGTTCCATTTTCTTTTAGGTATAAGTTGATTTAAAATGTACATTGATCTTGTTGGTTGGTACACCCTTGAGCTACCTAGATGTGTCACAACATGAGATGTAAGCATTTGTGGGAATGGATAAGATGGCAAATTGTATATTTTGTCTCATGGTGTATCAGTTTTCAGAAAATTAATGTGGAATACTAGAGACCCACTGGATTCTTTCAACCATTACCCATTACAATATGTAATTGGAAAGATATTTCTATGGACATAATTATTTTCCCCCCGAATCCTTGTGGGGAGGATGCGATTTGTGTGATCATTGATCAATATAAAAAATAGATGCTTTTCTTACCTATCAAGAAAACGATACATGTGTGGCGCCTTAGAGACTTATATGTCTAAGAGATAATGGGACATCATGGATTTCCATTTATTATTTTTTAAAATTGCGACCCAATGTTCACATACAGGTTCTATATAGGTTTTTAGGAGGTGATGGGTTCTTGGATAAAATTAAGTGTGGATTCTCATACATAGATGTATGGATCGGCCGAGAGAGTTATATAGGATCTTGAGGATATGATTCAGGATAGTGTGCTTGATTTTGGTGGATCTTGGGAAAATCATTTTCCACTAGTAAGAATTTCCTATAATAATAGTTATTAGGTTTAAATAAATATTGTTTCCTTTGGATAATTAAATATTAATCCATATAGATCTCTATTTTTAAAGGTAGAGTTTGAAGAGTGGTCCTTATTTAGGATAAGTCATATTTAAAAGATGAAAGAAATGCTATAGTTGATCCAGAAGTGGTTGGTCACAACACATATCAGTCAGAAATCTAGAATATGTGATGCAATCATTTCATCTGGTCCCAGGAAACTATTAATGTCTCCAATAACTATAATATTTTGATCCATATATGAATCATAAATTTAAATATTGATTAATACAACATTAGGATCGTAAATTTGTATTGTCTTTTGAAGACTTGGTTTATAATACATTAAAGGATACATGAGAAATTAATAAAATGTTAGGTCATGAAAATGTTAAGTTACAACATTGTGCTACACATAACACATATACAAACCGACTGTTACAATATTTGTCCAACATATCAACAATACCACTAATCATTGCCCGATGATGAAAACAACTCATTATACTCCCCACCTCCATATATAATTCCTGCTACCAACTGTAAAAACATAATATTTAAAATTAAATATTGTTGAATATTTTCATTTAAACATAAAAATGTGAAATTTTTGAATACTAAATGATTTTGAATTTTTATGATTTACATGATCACCACCAGTTGATGCAATACAACCATGGGTAGATCCTTATATATTCTAATATTAATCAATCACCAATTTCGGTAAAGAGGATATTTGAGTCCCCTATCCCTAAAATGTGTTTCATAGAGAAATAATCGTTTTTTAGATATCACATGGAATAGACTGACTACAACTACGAGTAGATGCAAACGAAATCCCCAGGTTCATGCCAATGAAATTAGATGGTATGTGTCCTAAACCCATCCCACACACACGAACATGATTCCTCTTCATAAGAACTTTAGCAACTAGGTCATCCTAAGAGACTAAGTAGGACTGCGTAGGATTGGCATCCCATTGTTCTTTAATTTTTACCCATAAATCAAATATCAGTCATATTAGAAGAAACATATACTAACATAGTGACAACTGATAATATGTTATTTTAATGAAAAATGAGTTCATACCCTATATTCTTTGGAAGGATCTTAACAAAACATCCATCCGATTTTTTGGGAATAGTCAACCACACTTATGTTCGCGATGCTGGGTGTCCTAACCACTGTGACAACATTAAAGAAATAAAAATATACAATGTAATATATTTAATAGATAATATTGTATAATAAATATTAAAATTAATGAAAATATTACCTATGCATATCTACTTCTAGAAAAACTCTTTGATCCCACAGTGTGAGGGATGACTTTCTTTACCCGGCTTGATGCATTATTCCTCTAAAGATCCCGAAATAAATAAATCTATTTAATTAGTAATTTATTCAATATCATTTATTATTCATATACATGTATACATGTAAAATGAGATGAATATAATAATATATTTTTAAATATAATATACTTCTCATCATGATGTCTGTCAACAAAAACATTCCATTTTTCTTTGGGTACCCCATCGGGTAGCTTTTCATACATCTTTTGGGCGGTCAACAAAGTATTGTTGACATTGCTCCAAAATCCCAATTTAGAGTTTTTCCATTTCTTGCCCAAATTTTTCAATGTCCACTTTTGTGATAGCACATCAGCAACCATAATGTGTAAAAACTTCTGTACACAAAAATTCATTTTGAAAATATTATAATTTAATAACAAATTGACATTAAATTATACCATAATGTATTAAAATTACCTTTATTTGTGAATCTAAACTACATTTTTCTATGTTGATGGCATATATCTCCAATCAACATACGAAATAGGATAGTAAACTGTCTCCACGACTTTCTATCCACGAAGCTGGCCAAATAATCATGCGATGTCATCCGTATAGACCCCATATAAATAAAATGGAACAAACATTTTCTCTCTAGTAAGATTCCATACATCTGAATGTTTTATATTTATTTCCTTAGTCTCATTTATTTCATATTTAATGAACCAATAATTAGAATAAAAAAATCCAATATATTTATTTATATTAAAATTTTTATATATGACAGTCACCCTATAGTATCCCTAAGAAGAAATAGAAGTGGCATACTACTCCCTCAATACTGAGGCACCTGAAGGGGGAGCCGATGACTGAGATGCTGAATGGATTCTCATTGAGGGTGTAAGAGATGGTTCAAGGGGAGATGGTTTAGATGGGAAAGCAGATGGTTGATCATATTTCGTAGGGAGGGAGACCAATGGATCATTATCTATCAGTGTTGTAAATGAAATAGTATGACTCTTCCTCATTAGCATTCCAGTCATTTGATCAAGTAAAATTAATTTCAGAACAAATATTTTTAAAAATATATACAGAAAAAAAATAAAAAATGGTAACAATTGAAAAGTACTAACAATCCAAATATACATAACAATGTGAATGAATGACTGTAAAAATGAAATAACTGCTTTCTAAATGAATTTATAATTATATATATAATCATTTTCTCCTTCAATCATTTCGATTTCTTCCTCTATTACTTCATCCATCCTTTCTAGACTAATATTTTCAATATAATTATGGACAAATTATTCCTCTTATTGTTGTTTATGAGATTCAATGTTAGATGTTGAATCATTAACTTCATTACCAATATCATAGAAATATTTTTGTTTTAAGTGAGAAAATACACTCCACACATCATCCAGAAAAACATTCGCAAAATATACCATTTTTTATTGTGAGGATAAAATATATGGATCATGCAGTTCACAATCACCAATATACATCAAGAAGGATAAGTTCACAGATGAAAATTACAAATAATCTCTTTTAAAACCTCTGATAATAAAGACATGATTACATTTGAATAAAACAACTAAAAAATGCACGTGGTAGTTTAATTCAGTAATATTAGTCATATTTCTATAGTAGACCACTTAAGAAAATTTAAATATACCACTATTCTATGTTCTCAAACCCTCTTCTCGATCAAATGAAGGAAATCTAAATCCATTGACATTATAAGCATCAAACTTTATAATTTTTTTAGAGGTCCTCAAGAAAAAAATATAAAATCATCTAAAAACTCAGCTCGAGTATCAGTATTCATGATCTAAAAAAAAGAAAACATAACTAGATTTTCGAAATATATGTGTTAACCAAATATCCATATTTATTTCAATATATAAGAACTTACACGTCGTTTAAACAATTCAACAAGCTCTTTATTAATAGATTAATTTATATGTTTCTTATTTGGTGTTCAGACTCGCATTCATCTCTTTGTTTTTTCTTCAACTCTTCAACAAATGGATTTTCAATTTCACTATTTAGTAGCACATATCTATGTGCCTATAATAATTCCATTTCTATCAGTCTAACAATTGAGATCCTCCCAAGTGATCGACCAACATCAAGAATTATTTTTGATTTATCATGTATTTGATATTTATTTGATGTGTCATCAACACATCAAAATCGATTAAATATTGTCTCAATACCATCCATGTATCTATTACAAAATTTATGACACTCCTATTCCAAATATCCTTTATAAATAGGGCCATCCAGTTGAGCTTAATTTCTCATGTATGACTTCAAATTCCCATGATTTCGGTGAAATAAAATTATAAAGAACAATTAAGTATTTAATTAAGTGCCATGAATTACTTACTTAACTGAAAAAATGTAATTATAGTACCTATCAATTGGATATATCCCTTGATAATGTACATACCCTCCCAATTTAGCTACTTCAACCAAATTCACAATTAAATGCATCCTGACAGTAAAAAATGACAGAGGAACGATCATATCCATTGAACAAAGTGTTTATAAAAACCTATCCTGAATATTTTTATGCTTAAATGGATGTTGAGATTTCTCACATTCTTATCGGAGAAATTTGCAGAATTGGAGTACAACATCCATAACATTTTCATTTAATAATGTATGTAATTCCAATTGTAGTAACTATTGTAAAGAAAAATGTGAATAATGAATTTTAAATCCATGTAACCTATGATGCATTAAGTCAAAACGACTTGATATGTTACTTTAATACCATCAAAATACCATCAAATATTTTATAATTTGTAATAATGTATCTTTATTCATATTTTTCATTGAAAAAATTTCTAGAGAATAATTTTCATTCTCATCTAGCCATATATCAAGTTTTATATTCATTACTTGTAATTTTTTTCATGAATTGAGATGATCCTTTGACTTTCCATGCTCATTAAGTAATGTGAATATTAAATTGTCAAAAAAATTCTTCTCAATATACATCACTTCGAGATTATTCCGTAAAAAATTAAATATCCAGAACGAATGTTTGAAGAATATACATTTCTTCTTCCATTTTTTCATTCCTATTTTAGTTGACTATGAACTTAAAAATCATTTCCTACTATTATTGAAATGATGCAACTTCCCAAATTTTATTACAACATTTCCATGTTATGCTAATATTTTAGAATTGCTTAACCACTTTAGAGGTGGTCTACTGTCAATGAAAACATTGAATTTTGATCTGTTCAGCCGAAATCTGTGAGATGCATCTAGAAAATATTATATCACACAAAATAACCATTTTCTACTATGAGGCATCCATTTGGGATCAAAAAGAAAGTTAAAATTAGGAAATTCTTAAACCATATATGTGTTCTAACCAGATAAATTCCCATGTCCATAGAAGTCACTAATGGTCCACATTAGAGTAGCGTGAATTTTAAATATTGTTTTATAAGAAGCATCATTTGTCTCAATATCATTTCTCCATATCTCCTAGAATCGCTAAATAAAAGGATTCATGTATATATAAATATCATTTTTAGGCATTTGTTTTCATGGAATAATGATAAAAATGATAAAATATGTTTGTTGCATACACATCCAATAAGGCATATTTGAAGCGATAAAAACAAATGGCCAAATGCTATAACTAGTAATCAAAGTCCCACATGGGTTGAATCCATCGACAACTAATCCCAGTCGAACATTCCTAGGATCTACTGAGAAACCATGATGTAATGAATCAATTTTCTTCCATGATTATGAATATCGTGGATATCGGATTAACCCATCATTGTTTTTATCTACAGAATTCAACTACATGAGTTTAGCGGTTCTCAATGACATGAATAATATTTTCAATAGAGGATTTAAAGTAATGTAATGAAAATCCTTAAAAGGTGTGTTACCTTTCTTATTCTTCATTGTATTATGTCGATTCATAATTCCCACATCAACCATTGACTGACATCAAGAAGAAGAACATTTTTTACAATCTTGTCTAATTGAATCCTCTCCCCAATAAAGAATACAATCATTAAGACATACATGTAATTTTATATAATTCAGACTAATCCTGTTAATAAAATTTTTTATATCATAAAAATACTCGGGACATTTTGATTTAAGAAATTCCTCACAAAAAAATTACAATATCATGGACATTGCCTTATTTGTAATTCCACATTAGCATTTGATATGGTAAAACTTAAACATAAAATAAAGTCTTGAATATTTCAAACATCCACTATACAAATCTTCATTCCCATCATCAACTAAACCATGAAACGTATTTTCCTCAGTAAAGTTTTCTCTTATAATAGTCTCTATAGAATCAAGAAGTGGATCCATCGATTTGTTACAATCTTGATCTGGTTGTCCTATAGTCCTAAAAACATCACTTTTCACGTTTGTATTAGTAGAAACCCTCATATGGTTGTTATGATATATTTTGATATTGATGTTTCTGTCTTGTAATTCCTAATGTATCATTTATAAGATTCTTCATTTCATTTTACAATGTCAAAGAAATTTAGATATCTTTATGTGGATTGACATCAGTGCTCATCTTTTATATAATATTCGATCCTCCATGCCAAATCCAACAAAAACATTGAGCGAGGAATCTCTTCAATATTAAATTTTCATAAACATCATCTCTCTTCAACAATATTATAAATTTATAATTAGGGCTTGTACATCTTATTCTCCCTTCAACGGATCGATTGAAAATGTCAATATCTTAAAACTCCTCCCAACATTTTGCATACTAAGGTGTGTTCCTTGGTAATTTGATCCAACTTTTATCTATCTCTATCATAATATTCCTACACAATATTAAAAAAAATTATATCACATAACAAGTACTAAATTTGGATATAGATTCGTATATACTAGTTGAAAAAATATGAATATTTTAAGGAAGGTTTTTCTATATAAATACATATAGTAAATAATAAACCCATTTACTAGAAAACTAAAGCATGCAAATTAAAAAGCTCCATAAAATAGGAGGAGAATAAGGATCCCATCCCTTTAGTTTATTATGTCATGATACAATAAAATAGACTGAAAAACTGATGATTCCATAACTTTGATATCACTAAGGTGAGGGATTTATGTGTCCTATAATAATTGAATAGAATTTAGGAATTTGAAATGGTAATAAACTCCTACCATAAACATCACTCACTACTATAGAAAATACATGGGGAACAAAGATGTAGAACATGCAAGTAATCATCATGTGAAAGGATTAACAGCTAGGGTAGATGGATATAAGGCTTCTGAATAAGGTATTTATTTTTCCAGACTTAAAGGAAATGAGAAATTACAATGATAAATGAAATCGTGTATATTAAATTTCCTAAAATAGATCCTAGAATAAAAATTCAAATTATTGTTCTCAGCATAGATTTTCAATTTCCATTTTATTTTGTTTCAATTATAAAAATTGTTATAATGTTTTAAATCTATAGTTTTATAGAATTAAAATAAAATATTCAATCCCCAAAACATAAAAATATACCATTAATGGTTTGATCAAAATTATATGGTAAACATGATCACGGAATAAATAACTTATTTAAAATGTCATGGATTCATGAGAGTTGACCACATGTGATGATAGAAGGACTTGTAATCTCAAATGACATAACATATACCATAGTGTAAGATTATGAAAACATAATATAATAAAGAAGATCCATTGATCAAAACATAAGCATTAAAGAATGTGATATAAAATTGATACATTGAAAGAATCATAGTAAATCATAACATAGAGGATCAGATATTACTACATGTTTCCCCTAATATAGTGGAGTATGCATTAACACTTGATTCTCATAACATAGTAGAGAAGACATAACTACCTAATAACATGATATAACTGAATATCATTTATTCAATACGCAGGAATCCAACTATAATTACTCACTTTTACACAATTCATGGAACACAATTAGAAAGCATAAAAAGAAGGCACACATTAAACGTAACAAATTTCATTTTCAAAATCATCTTTCAAACCATACTCACCTAGAAACCCTTTGAAAAAAAGACACACTCTATTCAAAAAATTCATAAAACACAATTATTAATCACATAAATCATACTGAATTTATTTAAATTTGTTAAATTATGTAATCACATAACACAAGCATAGAATCATCTAGAATCTTGTGGAAAACCAAAAACACACCACAAATGGATCCTATAAATGCATGATCATACCACAACCCTAAATACTGAGGATAAAGAACAAGGACCATCTCTATCTCATGCCATTTTAGCATGAAAATGATAAAATGGAGCGGTGATTCTACTCCAATCGTGCCCCATATCTAGTTCTATTTTTAAGTAAAACTACTATAAAACACTATATATAGCGCACCCCTGTTCAGGATCTATCTTGTTTTCAATATTTAGCAAAAAATTGCTCTGGAAAGAGCTCCATCCAATTACTGCACAATGTTTGAGTAATGGCTAGTACAATTTAATGTTGCGGATTGGAATTCAGTTAATATTCAACCAAAACAACCCAAAATCATACCACACCTGCATAGTAAAGGTATAAAGACCATCCGATAGGGAAAAAAGGTACTGAAATATAGCTACGGGCATTGAGGTTCGGTGAGAGGAGGTGAGACGTATCGAGGGCTTCAGGGGGGTCACTGGGGTCGAGGGATCCTAGTGCTTCTGAGGGTCGCTGGGGTCGTGCCTAGGATTTCAGGGGGTCGGGGGATGAGGGTGTTGGGGGAGTCGAGGGAGGGGGAGAAGGTTCTTGATTGTAAGGAAAACATGTTTAGTAATGGTTTTTTATAAACTATCGCTAAAAAACAGCCACTAAAAGTGAATAATTTTGTAGTTTCAGGTATCATTTACTCCTATATTGACGTTATTTATGTTTAAAATGAGTCATTGTATCAAATAATATGTCATCAAAAAAAGAATAGGTCCATATATAAATGTTTTATGAGTTATACATTAGATTATAGAGGATTAAAAAATAATATTATCTAATTTAAAAGGATATTGATATTCCTTTTAAGGGGGTCAAATTGTAAGCTATAGAGAAAGAAAAATGTATAAGGATAGACAAAAATGAAATTGGGTTAATTCATATGTGTTTAGAATGGAATTTAAATTTTAATACACTGAAGAAGAATACCATGAAAGAGTAGATTAATAATTCAGTAGATATGTATGAGATTATATAATCTTTTAAGAATTCATTCATGATGCATATGATTCTTTACATGATATTTTTAGATGATAGACCTATGGATGACCATATGGTTGAATTTTGAATGATTCAGATTCAACTCAAATTAATTAATTTGTTGTTCAAGGAGGATGTGTGGGACCTTCTTTTATTATCATCACATATGTAATCATGGAGTAGGAAGATGACTAAAATAATTAATTATTGGAGGAAAACTAACATGAAGTTTGATAATGTTAGAAATTTTATTCTTAAGGAATACATAAGATGAATGGAAGTACAAACCCTCACTAAAACAACACTGAACACAGATGGTAGAGGACATTATAACCATAGAATAATTTATAACGAAATGAAAGATAAGTCTACATAAGGGAGTCATGGAAAATCATTGGACATGGACCCATATACTAGAACTGAAGGAAGAAAGGTACTTAAGAAGGATTGATGGGATCATAGGGAAAAATAAAAAAGGTAATCTTTTTGAAGTATAATTTAAAATAAATCAGTATTAAAAGGTAGTTATTGTTGTTTCTGAGCATCAATGTTCCACTGAAATCATGGGTCATTGACTCTAAGGTTCAATTTAACGCAATGGTGAAGAGGTGATGCATTGTGAATTATTCTTCCATAATGTTTGATATGGTTCACTTGCATAATGATAAAGATATTAAATTATTGGGAAAGGGTAAGGTTAATGACCATCTATTAAACAAAACTTAACTTGACTTGAGAGAATTTCAACACATTCCTAGTATATGGACAAACCATTTTCCAATGTCAGTTCGATAAGATAAGATTCAAATTGAGATTCATGAATGGTGTTTTGAGAACAACACAAGGTTCCATTTATATTGCCAAATGTGTAAATAAAAGAGGATTTTATCTTTCCAAATAGTTCAATGGAGCAATAATTAACAGATCATAAACTTATAATGGTTTAGAGTTATAGAAATATCATTTCAAGAAATTCAGTGAGATGAACATATGAGTTCTAGAAATTTAGGGTATTCTAAATCTCTATCATGTGGAGTTATTATATTTTTTTAAAAAAAAAATAGAGACAAGTGATAACCAAGTTATATAGAAAAAATCAATGATCATGGAATTTAGATCATGTGAACACATATGTTTTTGGTCAAAAACTAGTTAATAATCATGTTGGTTCAATATACAATGTGACATTTAATGATTAATTAGTAAGGAATTTATTGGTTTATTTATTAAAACAAAAAATAAATGTGTTAAAAGATCTCCTTAAATAAAAAGATAAAGTTTTAATAGAGAACCAAAGAAATATAAAATTATTATGGTCTTATTATGGTGGTGAATATAACAAGAGGGATTCTAAGAATATATTTAAGTATAAAGGAGTCATGAATATTACCAAAATACTCAAGTAGAATGGTGTGTCTAGGTAAATGAATCAGATATTAATAGATGAGAAATTAATTATGAGACATAATTTTGGGATTTACATTTATATTTGGGAAAATGGGATCAATTGTACAATATAAATTGTTAAGAAGTTTTCTTCTACATAGATGTCATACGATACTCTAGAGTAGTTGTGGTATGAAAAACTAGTGGAAGATAACCACCTAAAAGTTTTTAAAATTTTATTCCAATACATGTTGATTTCATGTATTTGGAAAATCTTTAATAAAATTATAATAAATGGTTATTTATGGGATATGGTGACAAAAATATTGTAATTTTATTTTGGATAAGGAAAAGTGATAAGTCATTAGAAGATAAAATGTTATATTCAATGAGAAGATCTTATGGAATGAGCAAAACGTGGTTGAAAAGGAAGTTGAGAGAAATGGATTAGGTAAAAATATAAAAGTGTATTTAGATGGATTATCCTGAAGGATGCAGTTTTTGGAAGGATTGTGGTTCAAATAATGTTCGGAAACTAGTCTAGTTTAATATGTACCTGAATGTCCAAGGATCACATTGCCCCAAGTTAGAGTACCAGAAGGTGATGTTAGGAATTTTTGATTTTTGGGAATTTCAAATCCATAAAATAAATATTAATGATATAATATTGTAAAAAAACAATTATAAATCTTTGAATTTTATATTCAAAACTTTGATTTAATGGATGAATGTTAAATGAAGTTCCCATAAGAAGTAAATATTCTACAAAATTTCTGAAACTGGGAGTTAGCTATGGAAGATGGGTAAAATCCATTGTATTAGAATAAAACATGGGATATAAAAACAATAATATATATGGAGAATTAATTTATGCAAAAATGATTATTTAGTTTTAAATAATAGGATGATGTAATGAATATGTAAGAGTAATTTCTATAATTGAAAGCCCTTCATAAAAAATAGAGTGGACTTATTTGATTATTTTCACTAGTAGTTGAAGATATTACCAAATTCATACTATTTAATATTGTTGGTTATAATATATTACATCTTGAGTAGATGGATATGAGAAATTAATTCATTCATGGAGACTCAGAGTAGTAAATTCATATGAAGAAAACAATTGGTTTTGAGGATCATGAGAATAAGGACTTTCTGTATAAGGAGAGAGGAGCCTTTATAGGCTAAAGTAGTTTCAAAGGTAGTGTAACCACAGGTGCTAATATTTTATTAATGATAAATATTTCATTCTCAAATGTTTTTTTCTATTAGAAAACATTCAAGGATGTAATTTTCATCATAATTCTCATTTTTTGATGATATTATTCGGCGAGGTCAGAAAACTAATAGGATTTAATTGTTTAAGAATGAGTTTTCAACAATATTGAAGGTAAAATATCTTGGGGAGGTGATGAAAATATTCGGGATATGTATTAAATGTGAAAATAAAACTATAGTCTTTCTTTTATATCAAAAAGATTACATGTAAAAAGTAATATTAATATAATGTAGGTTTGAATGTAAGCTCGTCTCAACATCATTGGCTGAACAATTTATGCTATCCAAATGGAATGTGTAAAAAATATGTGACCAGGAAAAGTATATGTTGAATGATTTATTTTCATTAGTGTTTTTTAGTTTTATGTATTTTATGTTACATATATTCATAAATATTTCATTTGGAGTTGGAGTTTTTAACTGCTTGATAGAAAATCCAAGGAAAGTACATTGGGATGCTGTGAAAGGGGTTATACTGTATATCAAAGGATTAAAAAATATATGTATATATTTATGAAGGGATTATATATTGTATGTTTATATATATATATACTTTAGGGTAGATTAATAAACTCAAAATTAAATAATATTATATGTTTACAGATTCAGATAAACAACAATTAGTTAGATATCAAGAATACTACAAATGGTTTCATTTTACATAATGAAAGATAATTATATGGCTCTCAAAAAATATGGAAAATAATTTACATGGGTATATTTTTTTGTTGGAGGATATCATAATAGGTTAGGAATGTGCTTCTAATTATTTTAATAGTCATAGAACTATCCATTTTTCCAAGAATTCGGTGGTTCACACTCAAAAGAAATAAATTGACAAGAAATATCATTTATGTTGAAAGAAGATGAAGGATGAGTACACAGAGTTATGAAATATATATGAAAGAAAAAATATAATTAACATATTTATAAAATTAATATTTCAACACCTTGAAATTTTAATATGTTAGAAGCTTTAAATAAGTCAATGTGTTCAATAGCTTTCTCTACATGCTACATTGAACTAAAAAACATTAATATGTTTAAATATTTAATGCCTATATTTTGAATTAGTAGGAATGAATAGAAGTAACAAATTTATGAAATATTAATTAAAATAAAAAGGATAATTTCTATATAATAAAATTCAATTAGTGTAACTAAAATAGCCAAAATGATTGTTTTATTCTTTAAAATATATATTAGTAGATATTTTATGTTTTATGAGATATGGATTTATATTTCAATAACATTTAATTAATGATGATAAAATAATTTTTTTTAAATGTAATCTAATAGTACTAATTCAATTATTAAATTTTAGTAAATATTAATGAGAATGATTACAATTCTATGAAATCAATTTTCCTATAAAAATCAGTTTTCATTATATATCATTTTTTTAAATGATAAATTTTTAAAATATATTATTTTAATTATTAAAAATTAAAAGTATTTTTGTATTATTAAAAAAAATTTGGGATTAAATTTTTGTATAAAAAAACATATTTTCAAGGGAATAGTGAAAAATTTCATTTTTATAAATAACATGAATTTTATGAAATTATTAGTATATATGTATGAATATTAAATTAATTTAACCAAGTTTTAATATTTATTTTATTAGTGAATTTATAATTGTATTATTTAATTTATAACCCGATATTTTAATTTTTAGATCATATGTTTTATTTTTTAAAAACTGTTTTTAATAAATAATACATTTAGTATTTTAAAATCACATTATATCACATTTAGAAATTTCATTATATTATTTGGATATTAAAATAAGAATAATTATTTCCAAATTATATAAAAAGTAACACTTTATTTTTAAGCAAAAGGATAAATTAAAAAGATAAAAACTAGTTACTACAATAATGGTAAATTATTGTTAAAAGGATTTAACCTAGTTAAAAAGCTAAACAAATTAAAAAAAAGGATTTAATTTTTTCAGGTATTGATCAACCTTATCTGTTCCCCTTAACATTATTTTATCATTTTTATATCCACTTTACTTGAGAGCCACTTCCCATTATTGGAACATTTTGGTATCTACAAAAATGCCATTCCTTTTCACAAATAAAAGGATCACTTCTCTCTTCCCTTTCCCCCACACCACATCCCAATTAGTTCATCCAAAAAAATTTTAAAAACTACATTAAAAATTACTATGCACATTCAATAGTTATTTTTTACCAAAAGACCATTTCTGTAAGGCTAAACCCCAATTTTAAAGGATATAATCCAATAAGTGAGGTATAACTTTCTAATATCTCCTTTCTCATTTCTATTTCCTTATAAATACATATTATTCCTAAAATTCCATTGCACCATATTAAAATGATACAATTAGTATCATTAATATTAGTATATCTTATTATTGTTTTTTTATAATGAATAACCATCTTTCTCATTTCTTGGAAGAAAAACGAAACCATTATTCGTGTGTTGTGCGGACTACCATCTCCAAAGCATAACATTCTTCATTTTCCTTCATATACATAGATGTATGTTAATAATATAATATATAATTTATATTTATGATATTTATATATATTTTATATTTTAAAATTTTAATCCATATTACTCTTTCCCATGTTCTAGGAAAACAAAGTCTTTATTCATGCATACATGTACACTAACACCTCTATAGAAAAATATTCTATGTTTTTTATTACGACCATTCATGGATGGATCTATAGCCATAATAAAGGATAAATATGATTTTTATTATATCATTAACATTTTTCAATAAACAATTGGATAACATTTTAATGACATGATCAATAAATGAGTATCATTAATTTAATCATTTTAAACGAGTGTAATAGGAGGAAAAAACCTATTTTTTTCTTGGTAATCAATTTAGATAAATTGTATTATCCTTATAATTATTTAAAAATAATTATATAACACAAGAATAAACACTAAATACGTTTATTATTCTTCTGGTACAGTAATATGAAAACCGAACCACCTAATAATCATCCATTAATCATGGTAGGATCATTTCTTGGAAGGTTTAACCACTTACTGGAACAATACTATTCATTAATGTCATGGATAGATATTAGAAATTATTTAATATTATAATATTATATAAATATTTAAATTCTATTTTTTTTGTTTTTTCAAGGATATATAAACATTAAAATCATTAATTAAGAAAACAACATTCTTTTGTTAAGAACCACCAGAACATGATCATCATTGATTTCATCTTCATGATTGGTAACCAAAATTACCACATAATGAAATTATATGTTGATAAATACAATATAATATCTATTCTAGTAAATTTAATTATCTTAAAATGATTAACGTTTTTATAATAATTAATACCAACAAATTTTTTCAAAACTATTTTAAAGCGATAATGAATACTTACACTTGATGTTGTAAATAGATAAAAAATATCTTATATATATGAAAATAATAATTATAAATGATTATTATAAATTCATATTGATAAGAATAATACTCATGGGAATTTATTTAATAAACTTAATTTAATATTTCTGTATTTTTGGTGAATGTGAAGAACAAACCAATAGTGAGGTAAGGGTTTTCACCTCAAATTCCACTCTTTAAGACATGTTTAGTATTATACACCTAATTTAATTAATGTGGTTTTATATAATTACTATTTGAGATATCATATCATGAATTATATTTTAATCATGTTATTTTATGATCAATTACAATACTTCTCTTTAAATTGTTTTGACTAAATTGTTAATCAATTTGCAAGGGTTCCTTGTCTCAAACATTAATTTATCGAGACACGTTTAAGTTATGAATTATGTTTTCATTTTAATGGTGTATTAACTGACTATATATATATATTTATATAAGTCTTATATGTTTACTATTCGTGTAAAATTCTAATACTAATCAATTAATTTTCATTAAATTACTTTTGACTTAGTTGTTATCACTATTTTAATCTTTTTTTAACTCAATTTTTATTCATTCAGTTATGATCCTTTCTATTATACATAATTTTTATAAGTTAGTTAAATTATATATTTTTTTTATTTTATGTTTTATTTTCATTATTCATATTTCAACCACATAAATCCCCATATTAAAATATTTCTTACTTTAAGAAGTATATTACACATAAGGGATACTGATAACAGAAGTCCTCTTTTATTGAGTTATATTATTTCATCATTAAATTATTTCTCCCATTATTGGGTTCCTCCACCATAATATTTTTTTACGTGTTAATGTTTATATCTATATGGTTAAATAAAAAATTTATATAAATTAATATTTTTTTACTCTTCTTACAATGTGTGTTTTGAACAAAGTTATTTTGAAGATAAAAAAAGAATATTGCATTGAATTTTAATTTTTCATATCCCTCTTATCATTTATTTAATATAAAAATAATTTTTTTTCAAGGATAAATTATTTTATATTAATTTTATGGTTTTAAAAATCCTTCACATAACCTTTTTAAAAGTTGACTTTGAATGTGACATGTAAATATATAATTTATGTAAATATTAAAAATGTTTTCTAAAAGACCTTTTATGTTTTTTATTACATATACACTATAATTATTATAAGAATTGACCATAATGGTGTTTATATTTCATGATTTATCTTATAATATATAAATATATAGATATAAATATATATTTATTTTGGGGGATTGAACTCATGGAATTGAACCATTCTAATCTTGATCCAATATTTTGTGATAGGATTCAATGAATTGTTTTTGTGATGGTGTTTCAAATTTATGTCAACACCATTCTATGATTCCTTTGATGGAACAAGGACATGTTATTTTGAAAACATACTCTTTCTTTCTCTGGATGGATGATGACCATATTTTTTTAAATTTACTTAATAATATTCTCATCACCTTATACTGTGTGAACATCTTATTTTACAAAATTTTTATTAGAGTATGTTCACCTATAAAAAAATTAATTTATTTTGTGGGGAAGTACTAAATTCTTGATGATTATGGACTACTAAAATAGGTTGATTACATATTAATATTTTTTATTTTTCATTTTATGGATAGCCATTTTTATTCATCCATAGGATCTATAGGGAATGATATGAAATGTATTATTGAATCTTATGATGAATTCATTAGTCTAAATCAAGTGATGAGTGGGGTCTAAAATTATATAGTCACTCGATGCATTAAAATGAATCATGAGACAATTTTTTTTTGGTGTATACTACTCCCCAAATCAGTATAATGTCTAGGAATTTGGCCTTGAAATCATGTTTTTAATATCTGATATTATGTTTTCTATCAGGATGAGAACAGTATTATAAAAACTATCTATGTAGCTCCATTTTCACCAAGTGCACTCTCTCAAGCACGTTTCCCATACATCTAGGGTTATTTTGTGTATAAATAGTGTAGATCACTTATTCATCTCATTTACCATATTCATGATTTATTCCTTCCACATCATGTGCTCGTTTATTCTTTATTGGTTTATTCTCTCTTATTTACTGACCATGGTTTTCCACCTCTACACATTATTATTCCTCTCCATCAATGGTTCTCTTAATAATCCTATCTATTTCCAGCTCTCTCATGGAAATTATAGTTTATTTTGGTAGACTGGATCTGCTAGTCCCATTTCAGTGTATTTTTTGATGTGTCTTTGTGGTTTTCTTATGCTCTGACCTCTGTTTGTATCAGCTAAACCATCATGTTAACTCTATATTGGGATTTCATGTAATCACTGTAGTGGTTTGGGATTGTGTTGGAGAGAGGTTTTGCGGATTCTACTTTAGCCTTTTCACCATCTTATACACTTTCCACCCATTTTCTTGTGTTTAGACAAATTTCAATTCAGTATGAGGGTATTTGATGTAGTTTTTGGATGGTGTTGGTTGTTAAAATTATTTTTCAGGTATTTAATCAGGTAGGGATGTCGAAATCATTAGTTTACTATTTAATCAGATATAATAGGGTGTTATTTTTCTATTTTTTATCCTAGTGAATATGATGTTTTTTTCTATTCCATTGATGGTGATATTTTATGGAGTTCCACTCACTATTTTGGAAGTGTTGGTTCGATGATGATGTTATTTGTGGGGTCAATGGTGTTTTTTTCATCATGAATTATTTTTTAATTCTTGTCATATATTGTCTCATATTTTCTATGTTTTATTTTTGGATATTATATGGATTATTTTGGAGGCCATGAGATGAGACATCATACGATTATGAGGACCGGTGTGCTGAAAAAAAATATTTGAAATATATTAAATATATTCAACAGAACGCATGTGTGATTTTACAAAAATGTGGAATAAAATCTAAAAGGCAGTTTGGATCA
This sequence comes from Viscum album, assembly GCA_963277665.1. Taxonomy (NCBI): domain Eukaryota; kingdom Viridiplantae; phylum Streptophyta; class Magnoliopsida; order Santalales; family Viscaceae; genus Viscum; species Viscum album. The sequence goes on from OY728158.1 coordinate 61,353,883, forward strand.
GAATTTTAAGGGTACCTTTGAGTTTGGAATGTGGGTTTTTCCCTAGGCATGACATAACATTAGATAGAGTAGGTAGTTTCTATAAAAGTCTATACGGGTTCAGAAATGAATAAAATAAATGAATAAATTATTTTTTATAAGATTTTGATTTAGTGACTAGTAAGTATTTAAATGGACTATTATGAAGAAACATTAGGGTTATCCTAATATCTCAGAAACCTCTGGCGAACCGTTGGAGAGATCTTGGAGGATTCTCTCTCAGGTGAACGATAATGGATCATGGATCGATGATTGAAATACATAGACATCAAAGGATCAATCTAGAAAATGTAATGTGGATACATTCATCATTATTAATGAATCCGGATTGATATATGGAATTTGTTTTTATTTTGGTTTTCCCTTTTCTTTATTTCTATAGTGAACACAGATCAATAAATGAAAAAATTGATCCATAGTTTGATAAACTTTCGTGATTGGATAATTTTTGGGGTTTATTTTGGGATATTTATCTTTGTGATTTGATTATTCAATTTTTTTTCTAATAGAGATGGTTCATGATTTCCAGAACAATGGTCTAGGTTCAATCCTCAAATACGGTCTTGTGCTTTTCTCCCCTTGTTCCTCATTCATCAATGGAAATTTTTTTTTGGCCCGTTGCATGACTCTACCCTAAGAATCGATCATTTTACACACATTTATTTTAATAATGACACAAAATCATAGATATGGGATCACCATGAAACTATGGAGGTATAGTGATGGAGATAGAGTGATTTAGACGATGATTGATTCCCTATTCCATATTCTTCAGTGCAAAATAGAGAATAGACTCTAGATCCATTTTTTGAGTGGGTTTGATGGAAAAATCTTATATTCTAGATGTAATGTGTCCAATGAGGAATAATACTAGAATACCTTTGTGATTTGAGTTATATTATTAAGGTGATGGTGCCACGGTCGTGAGCGGTATAATGAATAAGTGTTTCTGAAAAAACACGATACACAGGGCATGTAGTCTTTGACTACTAGATGTGTAGTCCCCGTTGGATTACCCTCTATATACCATAGTATGTACACTTGCATGGGGTGGAGTAAATTGGTTTCCTACATGTAATGTACTCTCTCACATGGATATAGGCTAGACCAAGTACATGGTCTAAGCAATGTATTGGTATACTTACATAGTTATAGGAAAAAAAGTAGTGTACTGGAACACGAGTAGAGTACATTAGAATCCAACACAGCATGTACTACTACACATACATGGTTGGATGACATGAGATGTTAACACAGGTCAGACATAGGGTAAAGTGACCTAGAATGTGATACCTAGTACAAACTGTATACTCTTTTTTACAAGGATTGAATCTTTATCCTTCATATAACAGACATGTTTTTTAGGTTTTGTTCAACTTATCATTTTCTTGTTGTTTACAATGGAATCAATTCATACTCCTAGAACTATGATCCCTTTAGTAGGACTAACTAGATAGATTTATTTGAATCCCTACAGGAGGCGCAAAGTGAGATCCCTTATTTATATTCATGCCTTAGGTGGATTTCTTGGTATCAACATGACCAATACTACATTGGTGATGATCCTATACTTAGAAAGTTTTTCTAGATTAGTTTTTTGGTATCACCCCATGGCCCTGGTAGTAATCATCCTCTGTGTATCATATTCTATTTGGATTATCAGTGTTTTCCTTCTCATGATGAGACCTGATGTGTAGTACCTCTCGGATAGATTTCACCAGATCTCTCAGACTCAAGAGTGTGTTCTCCCAAATGATTTCTACATGTAATATTAAAGATAGAATCTTAGGTATGGCATACCATGGTTGTGTCTTACCCCTAGACTGTGTGTATTTTTTGAGTATATCTAGATTTTCTTTTTATATGTTTCATAGACATATACCATTGTAGAGATGACTGTATTTCCTTTGTTACGAGATTTTTTGTTTCGGGTATCCAAAAGAGTATTATTATAATCAACATTTCATGGGATTTCATCTCACATTTAATGTCTTATATAGATAATTGACCTTTTTACATAGTCTTAGGAATAGTAGGACTAGAATATTCTAAGTGAGACCGAAAATAATGAGGTGTGTTCTTGTGGTTTTATGACTACATTTCAAGTACCCCTTACTTTTAGGTTGGACATGTGTTACAATCCCTTTGATGTGGAATTTTAATTTTCCATGTTTAAATTCTTTTACATCCCATCACACAGTGGTTATAGGAGTTAGATGTATGCATGCATGGATGTTCAGTTTTTTTTACATTTTATCATTTTATAGGCATCTAGATGTGTATGTGTGTGGATGTACAAAGGCTAAGGCCTCCCATGTCAGTGATATGACTTCTCGACTCTAGTCTCTTTCCCATGGAATATTGAAGACTTACTTAGGGAGATACAATATGGGCCCCATTGGGATGAGTCACGATAGAGTGGTATTAGAGGGGTTAGTTCTAATTTTGGATTGGGAGTATGTGATATTAGTTTGGGGAAACAATGTTATTTGTTCCAAGTTTTAATTTCAGGCTGTGGAAACTAGTATTGGTGCGGTGGCCGAAAAATCCATACACTAGGACTCTAATAACTTGATTTTAATCTTGTTACATGAGAACATTGGTTTTATGTAAAGAAATTGTACATGTATCATATAGGAATGGATTCTTGTTTCCATGTCGTTATGGAGTCATCTATCCTAATATACATCTTGAATGAAATAAATCATGTTTGTTTTTGGTTTCCACCATGATGTATGACATATAAGATTAAGCATGATCATAGGTATAGACCACTTTGGGATGATGAATTGATATAGGGTCTTGTTCTTGAGATGTTACCTTGATGTGGTACACCATCCATACCACCCCTAAAGAGTATCACATAGTACCTACAGTACCTGTGGATGAGGTGCACTGGCTGAGCATGCTCTATGAATTTCATTGATAGATACCCCTCATGTTATAAGGCAAGCTTGAACCACAGGTGGTTATGGACTGGCATGAGGTGGTTACCTGAGTATTCGATCTTGTCAGGACACCAATAAATCAAATGGTGGTTCTAAAAGTTATCCTTCTACATAGATCAGTAGGGAGATGGTGGGGTTTGAATACATATTCTTAAGATGGGGTGACTTATTCATGGATGGAGTTCGATATCCTTTTCAGAGAGGAGTTCTCATCAGCTACGCTGAAGGATGTACATATCCAGGAGCTTTTGCATCTTCATTAGTGTTTCATAAAAGCAGCTAAGTATTCATCAAGGTTTACCAACCTATCAAGGTACTCTATGAATATGGTTTGATATAAGTTAATCTTGGATCATACCTTTGAGAAAGGTATTCATAGAAACATCTGATCTAGGGTTATACCTCTAAGAATTTCTACTTATTATGGGGTGCTAGACATAGATTTGGTGGAAGAGAGATTCTTGCCTTCAAAGATAAAAGTAGATGTTTTCAATAGTGGGAATGTAGGAGTAGAAAACTTAAAATCTAGGAGAAAACATAAGTCTCAGGATCATGGACAAATGAGATGTTTCAGGAGGAGGTCACAAGACAAAAGATCTGTATTTCAAGGCTCACAGGTTACATCAAATCATCCTTGAGAGAGACAGTGTTACTCATGTTATGATAGGGGACATCTTGTATGAGATTTTATGACCCTCTATATAGCTAACAGATAGATTGGACATGGGCCCCCAAGGAAGAAACTATGTTATAAGAATTAATTTTATTTGTGCAGAGAATGTGGCTATGGTGTTAGGGGAGTAGGAGGAGGTTAACACCATTTTGAATTTTTTCAAAAAACACCCCAGGTAGTCCACACCAGGCATAGGGATCTGGAGGAAACATGTAGGGACAACTGCAGGTGGTCAAATGATACAAACCAGAGGCTCCAAGAAGGATTCAAGGTATGATTGGTGTCTTTTATTCATTCGTTGATGTACTGATTGACAAAATTTCTAGTCATTTATTTCATTCCACATTCATAATACAAGACCTAGAAATTTTATTTGAACTTCTGAATCAACCCTTATTCTTCGATAGTTCTATTGGAGAATACTCAGTCATCACACACTTGTGAGGATAGTGTGACCTAAATTTTGGAAGTGAGAGATCTAGTTGTGATCTCTTGGTAGTGGCGTTGGGGCCTTATGACATCATTCATTGTATGTATTTGTTTTCTATTATTCATTCCCATATTAACTGTTTTAGAAGAAGAATGTGGTGTGTCCACTTCTCAGTGGAAAGGAAACCTCGGAAGCAAAATAGGAGATCATGCATAGCATGTTTCAACTGATTATTATCAGTTGGTTGGATTTACCATTGGTATAATTGATATTGTGAGTTTTCATTTTCTTGCATTGGTGGCAGAGTAGGAGGACATCTTTCCAGAAGATGTTCTATTTTTACCACCCTACAAAATAATACACTTTTAAATTGATGTACAACCTAGTAAAGCACCTAAATCTATGGCATAATAACATATAGATAATGTAGTGATTCACGAGGTGAGGGTGTATTTAGAGGAATTGTAGAGGAAGGGATTTTTATTAACCAATATTTCACCCTAGGTAGCACCATTATTATTTTTTAATAAGGATTATGAGATCGTAAGGTTGTGTGTAGACTACCGGTGCTTGAACTTGGTGACCATGAAGAACAAATATCCACAAATGAGGATCATTGACCTCTTTGACCAGTTGAGGGAGTAACAATGGTTATCTAAGGATAACCTCATGTTAGGATATCCCAAGATATGAGTACGGGATGAGGATATACTGAAGACAACATTCAGATGTCTCTATTGTCATTATGAGTACTTTATGACGTCTTTTGGCTGGAAGAAATCCCTAACAGTGTTCCCGAGACTCATGAACTAGACCTTTCAACCATACCTATACTAGTTCATGGTAGTCTTAATATATGGTATCATTGTGTACTCAATGTCTAAGGAGGAGATCATGAGATTCTTAAGGATAGTTTGGCTCATACTTTGAGAGCAGTAGATTTATAGAAATCTCTCGATGTTCCAATTCTGGATTTAGGCGGTCCACTTTATAGGAAACATTTTCTCTGAGGATGTAGTAGTAGTGGACATGACCAAGGAAAAGGTAGTGACAGATTGGGATCTATCCATGAGAGTGACATATGTTCAAATGTTCCTTGTGTTTTAAACCTATTATCAGAGTTTTATACATGATTTCTCTCAGATATCACAAACCATGACATCTTTGACTCAAAAGGGGCATCCATTCAAGTGGATAGAGAGGTGATAGTAGGATTTCAATATATGAGATTGAGGTGATGGCTAGAGTTCCTCGGGAAATATGAAATCATAATTGTACATACTCTAGGGAAGGGGAACATGTTAGTAGATTCTCTCAATTATAGATCTTGTTAATAGTTTCTGAATGATGCATCAGAGTAGTTGGACTCGTTGAAGTTGTCATTTGTGGATGAAGATGGAGTAGCTTACCTCCAATTGATTGTTGTCACCCCTATTCTATTACAGTGAGTGAGGGATTCACATCTTGAGGATACTGGTGGCAAGAACCAACATGTTTAGATATCTATAGGGTATTGTCCTGTTATTTTTTAATGGTTTGGAATATTTCATTTTTTGTATAAGATGCATGATGGTACCAGTGACAATTCAGGAGGAAGTTTTTAGAGTGTTCTATGTATCTTCTTAGACGCTACATATAGGTGTGGAAAAGATGTACCAAGACCTCTGAAATTAGTTTTTTGGGATATGGGTGAAGAAATTAGTTATATATTTTGTCTATAGATGCCTTACTTGTCAGAAAGTGAAGGATGAGAACCATGTTCCAATTGGTTTAGCTCAACACCTTGAGGTGCCAGAGTGGAAGTGAGATGAAATATCAATTGAAATAATGATAGGATTTACACATATGTCCAAGGGAAACAATTCCATCTAGTTAATTATAGGCAAAATCACTACATCGGCCCACTTCAATGTTATATGAGAAATGATTTTAGTGGAGACCTTGAGACACCTATATGTTTAGAAGATAGGCAGACTCCAAGGAGTCCCATCAATGATTATTTCTGATCGTGATACTATTTTTATATCTTGGTTGAGGAAGGGATTACAATATTCATTTGGGACTTAGTCATGTTTGAGCACAACATTCCACCCCCAAACTGATGGCTAGACAGAGTGGACAATTCAGGTTCTAGAGGAAAAGATGTGATCTTTCATGTGGGACTTTGGCAATAGTGGTGAGGATCACCTACCCATAGAGGAGTTTTCATAGAATTTTTTTTAAATTCCACCATTGTATTAAGTCCATTTGAGGATTTTTACAGGTAACTATGTCTGTCACTACTTTTCTAGACTCACCCAGGTGAGTCAGCACCCATGGGTCAAAAGTTGGTACAAGCTACAAAATACTACATGTAGATTATCCAAGAATGGATGAAGACTTGATAGATACATTAGAAGTCTTATGATGAAAGGATACATAGGCCTTCAGAGTTTGAGGATGGTGACCATGTAGTACTACATGTGTCACCTTGACATGGGTTATAATTATTTGGATGGGGTAGTAAGCTATCTCCATTGTTCATCGGCCTTTTCTAAATACGATGTAGAGTTGGTGAGGTGGCATACCATTTAGATTTATCTCCACTGATAGTCTACGTACAGAACATCTTCCACATATGATATCTAAGGAGGTATGTGCGTGAACCATCACACATTATCAACTGGGGAGAGATGAAAATTGAGGATGAAGAGACATTTTCTAGGTACCTGGTAGAGATCGAGGATCGGCATGATAGAATCCTTTATGGGTAATCGATTAATTTAGTGTGAGCCCAATATATTTCTGAGAATCTTCATGATAGTACATGGGAGAAGGTGGCACAAATTCATGCTCAATAACCACTTTTTTTATTGACAATTATTTTTGATTTTGGGGGATATAAATCCCCATGGTGGGGAGAATGTAATTTCTCAGATATTTTCTGTATTATTTTTGGATATTAGATGGATTATGTTTGAGACTAAGAGATAATATGGGGTACGATTTCATGGGTTTAGGTTCATTGAATTAATGTTTTAAATATGTAAAATATATTAAATAGAATGTATGCGTGGTTTTAATGAAAAAGTTGAATACCATATAATCTAGTACCTCGGTCATAAATAAAAGGGTACCATTGAGTTTATAATGCATGTTTTACCATAGGCATGAATTAAAATTAGTCAGCATGGGTTGTTTGTGGAAATGTCACTGCAGTCACAGAAATGAAAAAAATGAATAAATTATTTTATTCGAAATTTTGACATAGTGAATAGTTAGTCTTTATTATATAGAAATCATAGGGTTAACTTCATAACCATGGAACCTTTGGAAAACCATTGGAGAGAGCTTGGAGGATTCTTTCTCATATAGACAACGATGGATCTTGGATCGTTGATCGACACACATCTATTTTGAAGGATTTAACCAATGATTGTGACATGGATCCGTTATTCATTATCGATCAATCCAAATTAAAGAAAGGCATGTTTTTTGATTTGTTTCTTCATGGTTTTTTATTTCTGTAATGAATGTGGGTCAATCCGAAACCAGATTTATTTGAGGTTCGATCATCTCGTAGGATGGAATTATTTGAAATTTTTTGATGGGATATTTATCTTTTCTATTTGATTATTCTATTTTCATTCTAATAGAGATAGTTCGAGATCGACATGAACATCGATCGAAGTTCATTCCTAAAATCGGTTCTTGTGATTTTCTCCCCCATTCATCGTTCATCCCATGAAATATTCATTTGGCCTACATCATGAAATTTCCCAATCAACTGGTCATTACAAACTCATTTCATGGTGAAATAATCCTAAATCATAGATATAAGATCATAATGATATGATGGAGGTGTGATGAAGGATACATAGTGATTCAAATGATGATGTATTCTAGATTTAAAATTCCTTAGCACAGGACAAATACCAGCCTCTAGATCCATTTTTCATATGGTTTTGACACTAAAATCTATAATTCGAGTGACTGAGAGGTTTGGGTGGAACGATCCTTGACAAATGACATTATTGGAGCCAGATATTCTAGGTAACGGTGGTGTAGGTGTGAGAAATAGGAAGAAAAATGTTATCTAGAAAAACCTGTTATAGATGGTGAATATTCCTTGAATACACAGTCTGTAGTCCCATTTGGATGACTCATCATGTACCCTGAAAAGTACACAGACACTGGGTGGAATAAATGGGTTCCCTACATGACCTTTACTCCCTCACACTAACACATGTTAGACCAAGTACAAGGTCTAAGCTATGTACTGGTACAAGAACATGGGTATATATGATGAAGCAGTGTTCTGGAACATGGTTATAGTATATGGGATCCCTACACAGCGTGTACTACTACATAGAAACGTTTCTATGATACATCTTATTTACATGGTCAAGAGCCTGGTTCAAGGGATATGTAATGTTTCCCCAAGTACATGTTTTGTCCTCTTTTATACAGGGAATGGATATGTTTTCCTTCATATCATGGAGATTTTTTGTTGGGATTTGTTCCATTTATCCTTTTTATATGGGTTAATAGGGTATCATTTCTTACTCATTGGTATGTGATCCCTTCATTAGGGTTTTCTGGATGAAGTCATTGGAATCCCACTAGGAGGCAAAAATTGATATCCTCTATTCATCTTCATTACCTAGGTGTTGTTCTTATTATGAATGTGACCAATAATACATGGGAAATGATCCTTAAATTAGAGAGTTAATACCAATTGAGTAATTGGTATCACCCCATGGCTTTAGCAGTGATACTCATCTATGTATCTTATTATCTTTATACGATCTACATGTTCATTCTAATAAAAATACCCGATGGGAAGCACCTATTGGATGGAAATCAATAGTGTTATAAAACTCAAGAGTGTGTTATCCCAGATGAGTGCTTTTGGGAATCATTATGATGGATTTCTAGGGATGTTATACTATGGTTGTGGATTATCTCTATATGGTGTGTCATTTCTCATCATATGTAGATGTTCTTATTATATTTTCTATATAAACAGAACTTTTTAGATATGGATTTATTTCCTTTGTTACATGATTTATAGTTTTAGGGTGTCCTTTTGATTATTTTTATACTTACCCCTACATGGGATTTGCCTATATGTTTTATATCTTCGGTATATGATCGACCTTTTAAAATAGTCATAGCTAGACCCGAACTAGATAGTGCTTAGTGAGGTTAAACTGAATGAGGTGTGCTCATGAAGATTTTTGATAGCAATTCAAGTACCCTTAGATTCATGTTGGACTTGTGTTATAGACTCTTTGTGGTGGTCTTGTATTTGGACATCTTTAATTTCTATTACTTCATTTGTTTCTCTAGTTATGGGATTTTGATGTATGAATTGATGATTCTTTTGTTGTATTTACATTTCACCATTGTATGTGATTTGATATGTGTGCATGTGTATAGATATATAGGCTAAGGCCTTCAATATATGTGATATTACATCTCATTTCTAGTATCTAGAACCTAGCCTATAGGAGATAAGCTTCGGGATTTACAGAATGGGCCCCACTAGGATATGTTTTCACATGTCCTCTATTACTCAGTTATGGGTTCTTTGTCTTTTACTCTTTTCTTGGTTAGTTGGGTGATATGGTTTTCGAGGAGGATTTGTGATGTATTTGTGTGAGCAGTATTATTTTCTAGGTGGTTCGACTTGTGGTGGAATTCTCCATTTCTCAAGATTTCCTAGGAGTTGGTTCTTCATTTTTGTTTCTTTTAATGCAAGGTGATTATAGTTTTTCCTTGGTGGTGATGATGGTCATCTTGTTTTTTTTAGTTTATGGGATCTTCTTATGATAGTAAGGTCCTTCAAAGGTGTGTTAGTGATTCTATCCAGGAGTTTTTGATGTCATATGACTTTTGTTCTAGTAATTATGTGATAATGGTGATGCAAGGTATATTCTTATAATTTTGAGGCACGAGGTTCCATTTGAAAACATGGTTAAATATGTTTATATATCCGAGGTAGTGTGATAATGATATATTTTGAAATTTACAATTATAAATTTGTATCATGAAAGATTTTATCTCACCCTTGGAGTTTTTGATGTTATCCCTTTGATTTTACAATAGGCTGATGTAGGGGGGGGGGGGTGGGGGGCGTTGGGCTTGAGGAAACATCCTCAACAGGATTCTTTTTGTTTTTTTTGTTACCATTTTTTTAATTTGGTATTTTTAATGGTTTTTCTTTATGGCTTCACAATTTTATTGGGTATTATTGATTGAGGTATTATTCTTATGATCTCCCCACTCAAACAAAAAGTGGTTTATTCTAAAAATATTAAAAAATATTTACAGTAAGAGATTTTTTATTGATATATATGATTTCATTTATTATCAATAATATAACATGCTTTCAATTCTAGATTATTATTGAATTATTAAGTTTATTTATCACTTCCCTATTATGTAATCCATGGTTATATTTTTGATATAATTAGTTATATGTTTCCCTTAATGAGAATTTTAGTTCACCCATTTATAATGTTTCCATTACCCAGGTTTTGAAAGAATGTTGTACATGTGACATTTTTAGAAGGATAACACGTGTGAATCAATTTTTGGAAGATATTAAAGAATCACCATGGATTAAGTATTTTAATATATAATGGTAAAAATTCTATTTTATAAAACAACATGGGATATTGTAGTTATTCTTTTTCCTAATTCTATAAAGATATACACGAAAAATGTTTTTGAGAATATATGTAAAAAAATATTTTCTTTAAGTAATGTAATTAATAAATGGTTGGGTCTTTGAATGTTTATGTGGTATCAAATATAGTATTTAAAGTATGTGTTTATGGAACAATATCTAGGAGTATGTGTCCTAGGTTTCATTGATGGTATTAGAGTCAGGTTTGGAAAACATTAGATATTATTATGTTTTTTTGGATAATTTATTGGTTGATAAGCTAAGGTTAACATAATTTCAAATGTATAGATAAACATTTGGGATAATATATGATTCAATATAAACATTATAATGTAATTTTTTCTAGTGGTTGGTATTAGTGAACATTATTGAAAACCCTAGGGGTAAGTCTATGTGAAAATTCTATGTATAGGATAACATCTAGATATTTTGTTAAAGTAAGGAATATTTTATTTTACTAGAAATTACATCCCCTTATAGATAATATGGGTGGATCTCGGATCTAATAGAAATGTACGTAGAGTTACTAACCTTAAATAGGTTATATTTGGTATTAAATCAGTCATTACTAGGTATATGATGAATACACATAACTATAAAAATGATTCAAAACTCCAAAAAGATATTATTTGGTTATTCATAGTGACTTTATGAACCATTATGAGGGATTTGAATATGTTTTTTTAGTTAACAAAATCTGATAGTTATCATGGATAAAATTCATTTGAAAATATATATTCATAATTTAGGGTACATATTTATTGATGTGGATTTTCCTGGATAAAGGATAATTTGGATTTTAAAAGCATATATTACAATGATTATGGGGTTTAGAATATTCTTTAAACGTCTATGGTAATATGGGATCTATATTTTTAAGAATATGTTATAAATTTTGATAGAAACTAACTCAATGTAAACAAGGTTAAACCTAGTATTATATACATTAAACTGAAAGTGATATTGGTTTAACTGTGCCTGATACAAGTTGAGTTATGGGAACTATAGGAAAAAATGATAGTTTTTAAAAAAATGAAAACTTAAGGTTAAATAATATTGTGGATATTTATGATACTTATCTTATAATAATAATCAATCATGTTAAATATTTTGTTTATAGAAATGGTTTATTTTTTAAAGAACCGTGTTAATAATGGATTTCATTAAAAATGAAGAATCTACCCCAATAAAAAACCTAATTAAATTAGGGACAATGTATTGTATTCTATGATTATTCAAACCATATATCAAGAATTATGATTAAAAATGTTAATAGATTTGAAATAAAAAACACACTAAATTATATAAGGATATAATTTAAAATAAATTTAGGTGACAAATATGATTGAAAAAAGATCCTGTTTTTTATTTATTGAAAATATGGGAAGAAGAATGTGGAAAATTACCTTAAAGGGAGAGGTAAATAATTTATATGTGTAGATAATGGTCATCTAACTCACAGTTGTAAGGGAAAGTGAGAATCTACAAAAATTAATTAATTCAATTTTAAGATTGTTTGAAATTATCTAACTCAATATCCCAATCCAAGGGATAACCTGGGAAACTGCTAGTAAAAACCATGAAGACAAGGAAAAACATAAGAAAATATAACTAATGTAGTTTATTGGTAGTTTTTACTCATGATTTTATTGTGTCAAATGTTATGTATGTTTTCACAAAATACAATATTTTTATTTATAAATTAAAAACTATTCCGGTATAGTTATCATATAAATTGGTTTAAGGGTTTTTGGAATGTTATTCCTTATAGATCTAGATCTTCAACCCTTAGTATAATTATATGTAAAATAACGAAAGGATTATATCTTTTTATAAATAACTGATAATAATATATTTATACATAAATATCATTCCACATCATAAATAAACCCATGATTATAAAGCATTGTATGATTAATTGTGAGGTTTCTATAGAAATTACTCTGAACATATGAGTTAAACTGTGAGGATGTAATTTATTTAAGGTAGGGGTGAATGTAACAACATGAATTATTAATAGATTATTAAATTTAAATAATTCAATGTGTTCAATAATATTCTACACATGTAAAATTGAAATAAAAAGAAGCTATGACATGTTTATATCATTAAAATATTGTAATTGAATTAATATTAAATGAATAACAGTAACTTCTTTATGAAATATTTACTGAACTAAAATTGATGATACTTTTAATATGAATTAAATTAATTTTTTATAACTAAAATAAATAATACTAACATTTTATGCGTAGAAGTGTATATTTCTAAATATTTTATTTTTAATTCAATATGCGATTGTAGTTCATAAAACATGTGATTTCTGATGATAACATATATTTGATATGAATAATTTCTTAATACTAATTTAATTAGTAATTGTAACATCACAACACCTGCTTTCAAGTACAATCCTTCGATTATTTTAGACATTCTGGATTTTTGGGTTGATACCTAGTTTTCTCCAATCATTATTGTATTTTACCACTTATTTGAGCCTTCTGAGTGATTGAGGGGGCGTATTGGATTCTAATTTTAGAAATCGTGCAACAATTTTGGAGTTTATGTGAGGGTGTAAGCCAACTTGAAGTTAAAATGATCAATTTTGGGCACAACAACTAACTTATGAGACACACTAGTCAATCAATGGGAGTCTGATAGCAGGGATTCCATATAGGAAGCCTACCGGCTAGCTAGTGGGGGTTACTGGTCAGTTTTTAGAGGGATGGTAGAATGTATTTCCTATCGAGACTCCACCATAAATCTAGTAGTAGTCCCCCATATTGTTGGTGGAAGCCTACCAACTGACCATTGGGGTTCCCAAGTCTGTCGAATTTTTTCCTAGCATCACTTATAAGATGATGGAAGCTAGTGAATAGCTGGTGATTCTATTTTGGGTGAGAAATTCAAGGGAATTTTGAATTTTTTATTTCTCCAAATCTATATTTTAAAATTAAACACCTCTCTTAGAGACATAATTTGATCTCCAATATTTTAGAGAATCCCATAAGTTATTTTTTCCCTTCTAACATAAAACATTCATGGAACTATGTCCCATTTAAACTATTATTCTATCTCACTTAGTGTATTATAGATCTATTGATGAATACCCTACTCACTCATGTTTCTTATTAACCCCAGAGATATGAATTTTTTGTTATTATAAGATTTGTGTATTGATTTGGGTTTTAGATTTCTAAGATTACATCTTTATTCAATCTAGCATATATTCTATCTCTAATTTTGGATCTATTATTTGTGATAATTTCTCTCATGTATTGTGGATAGTGGTTCCGTAATTCGATTCCTATCACATGAAATATTTACAAATTATGTACAACTATGAATGTGGTGCACATGAAAAATAAGAAAATACCTTAAAACCCATAGGCCTAAGTACAAGAACTTGTGTCCACGCCCTATACCCATCCCCACCCTCACTACCCAAGATGAGCAGGGGGTGTCAATTGAAACATTTGTTTCATTAATTATTTGAAATGAATTTATTTTTGGATTTTGAATCATGAATATATATCAATAATAAAAGACTTCAAAATTTAATGGTTTTGTTGATCATATTTTGTTATAGATGATAAAATAAGGTATTGATTTTCATAAAATTTCTTTTAATTGAAATTATTTATTTCAATAATGGTATTGATGACTAATATTGAGAATAAAGACATCTAATTTTTTTAAAAACCTGAAATGAAAAAAAATGTTTTTAGTGAAATGAGTTTTGATGAAAACTATTTAATGAGGCTTTTTGAAATAAAATGAAATGATTTAAAAAATTAACTTTGGTGTGAATGAAATAAATGATTGAAATTATTTGAGACTAATTTAGAATAATTATGAAACCTTTTATGTTTTATTTAACTAAATCCAATAATATCCCTATTATTTAGGTGGGAAGAACACATGTTAGGAATGTACTAGCTCTTCCTAGAAATAATTCGATGATGTCAATAATAACTTAACTAAAATGAGGGAAGGGACTTCATTAATTTTGATGATATCCTATTCCAACCCTACTCAAGATCTAGGAATGCTTGCACACTAGGATACTTGAATTAACAAAGAGTGAAATAATCCTATTAAAATGCTACTATGAGGACTCTTAACCATGGTGCCCTGATTAAAAATGAATTCTTGGGAAAATATTTAAACATTCCATTGATTATAAAATTATTTATTCATAATTCTTTTATTGAAATTATTATTCATGTATTTATTATTGGAAAATAACTTTCATAAATATTTTATACTCTCTTTTGAAATAATTTGAAAATCATGATATATGATAGAGTGTTAAAAGATTTCCATGCCATATTTTATCTATAATTTAGAATATTTGGTTTACATGATAATGGTTGAATATGGAATGATTAGAGGGATCCTATTGGGATAGTGTTTCTCATAGATTACTTTTGACTATGGTAATTTTTAGAGTTTCCTATTCTAAGCCTAGGATAAAGAAAGGCACCGCTAGGGGGAGGTAGGTGTTATTGATATCAAGACCTTGGGAGTTGATGGTGACTGGTGTAGTATGTGATCCATTTATTATATGAATATCTTGTGATGATGTCTTAATGGTTTATGTAACGAATTTTGTGAATTACATCTAATCCACTCTATTAGAATATATATATATATATATATATATTTTTAATAATTTTTAATTATTTAGAATAATTGGGTTATTATTGTGAATGAATAATGTTATCTAGTTTGTTTTTGAGGAAAATTTGTAGTCATGAGCCTAAGGTGATCGATAATTCCCTTCTGGTCATGTAAGGATTGATTTAGGTACCAATTTATGGTTTATCATGGTATTTTCAAGAATCATTGATATCATAAGAGGTCTAGTCTCTTCATGAATGTTTTTATGTAGTTTGGGTTCTCCTAGGAGATATGAGATAATACTTTCTGGTCATAAGGGGTATGTTTTGAGAGAGTGGATGACTAGATTTCATCATGACCGGCCTTAAGCTACAATGGTCAGTTGAGAAAAACTGTCTTTTAGGATTTGTTTAATATGATTTTAGACTTTTCCTGAACATTAATATAGTAATTTGGTTCCCATGATAAATTATAACTGATAATAATAATATTTTTGAGTCTGTTGAATGATATTTCCTTGTTACTTTTTGGTTTTGTGTAGTGTCGTACCCTAACGAATATATTTGAGAAATCATCAAGGGGTAGATACTTATGAACTATAATGATAAAACCTTCTTGTTTACCAGAAAATAATAGAAGTTTTCGAATGTGTGATCAATGATCTATGAAAAGGGTTTTCACCTACATCAATTCAGGCTACATTGGTTATTATTCATAGGGATCATAAGAAAGACCATCTATAGGATTTTGTTTATCAAAAATCATCTTACATCCAAGGAATGAATAGTCCTTAAGAGGTAGAGGATTTGGTGAAAAATATTAAGTAAATATTTTAGTTCTGGGAGATTCCATGTTTCATTACTATGAAGTTTGATGTATTCAAGTTTCAGTGTGGTAGAAGGAGGTGGTGTGATGTATTAATTTTGGAAAAGAATAACGAGGAATTAGATTGGAAATACTTGAATTTCTTTTACAGAGAAACTCTATACAATGTTATTAGTTTTGGATAATCTTCTAGATTTTCATAATGTTCATCAAGGTGATAGGACAATGGATATGTATGAAAATCATTTTTTGAACATTCACAGTTCGAACCTGAGTTAGTTTTGAATGAGAAGCTAAAGGCCTAGCGGTTTTAAATGGGTCTTCATTTAGATATCCAGTCTCAGGTATTCATAATGAATCTAATCTCTTATTATGATTTTCTCGATAGGTATATATCGGAAGAACATGAAATGGTTCAAAATTATGGGATGCTTGGATACCTCATAATATAAGTGATAACATAATAATTATTTTTAAAGTAAAGATATATAATAATGTGTCTCATGGTAGAAAATGTGATGGCATTCCTCATCAAATGAATTTTTTCAAATAATATACACATTCTAGTGGTGGAATATTAACTTATTTCTAATATGGAATGGTTTGGAACTCAACTATTGCTTATATGGAGGAACCATAGGTTTTAATATCTTGAACATGCTTATGTATCTTACATAGGGTTATTCATGTTTTTAATAATCTACTTAGTGGTATGAGATCTTATGTACGTAGAGGATATATGACATAGTTATATGATTAAAAAACCATTGGCCTCTATCCATAATATTGTGAAATAAAGGAACATAATGTAGTGTATTAGTCTTTAGTGATTACTAATGTGGCCCATATGATAGTGATTGGAAGAAATATTGTTGCTTCATCTTTTATGGCCACTTTATTTGATACTAGTGCCTCTTATTATTTTATATCAATTTATATTGTATATTTTTTGAGTCATTCTAGGGAGATGATTACTTATGTGATGGAAATTACAATGACTATCATGAGAAGTATAGAGCAGGGTCTCTAATGTCTTTATTTTAAATTCAACTTAATAAAAATAAATACCTTATAGGGCTTTTTTGGTTTTCAACATCAAACCTTTCGACTTCATTCTTGGTATATACTAGCTGATTAATTATAAAGTCAAAATTGAATGTTATATTCACTAGTTCTCCTTTATTTCCCCCGTGGGGAGTGCCATGTTTTTCAGGGAGAATGGGACATGGGGTATAGCCAAGGTAGACCTCATATTCTTGAGTTGGGAAGAATGATATACATGTATTCTTTTGAAATGGATAGGGAATATTCATATATTAATATATCTCCATTAGCTGTTGAGTTTTCAATTGTTTTTTCATCAGAATTTTCTAGCCAAACACTAGAGAGGTAGGTAAAGTATTATATCAATTTGGTGTCAGCACTCAACCAATATCTATTTCATCTTACCATATAACATTAGATGAACTAAATGAGATAAATGATCAGTTGGATATCTTAATGTCTATAGGATTAAGTCAACCCAATATATAAAATTAAGAAACCTAATGCTTTTATATATAAGAAGTTTGACGGAACCCTTCACTTATTATTGATTACAAGAAATTAATTCAAATTAATGTCTGGGAAAAAGTATCTTTTTTTATCAGATTGATTATTTGATTGATTATATGTATTAGGAAAATTGGTTCTATAAGATTGATCTTCAATATAGTTAAATCTATCTTAGGATCAACGAGTCTTATATCCCAAAATCAACTTTAAATAATAGGTATGGCCACTATGAGTATCTTGTTGTTCCATTTTGTCTGACCAATACTTGTTCTCTTTTTATGGAACTAATGTACTTTATTTTACACCAGGATATTGACTGTTTCTTTTTGGTATTTTTTTGATGAAATCATGGTTTAACCTAAAATTGAGGAAGAATGTCTGTTCAATTTGAGAGCAATTTTGTAAATCTTGAAGAATCAAGAACATTCTACCAATCTATAAATATTCCCATTCTAGATTCTGGATGTGTATTTATTATGGTACATTATTTTAAAAACAAGTATTTCTATTGGTCCTAAAATGGTAAAGTTTTCACATCTTGAGATGAAATTAAAAATTTCTTTGAGATCTTGAGATTCTTGGGATTAGTATGGTATTACTGATGGTTTATAAAATATTTCTCAATTTTGGCCTCTCCACGGACTACTCTCACTTAGATGAGAATGAATTTTATATGGGATTCAAAATTCAAAGCTTCATTTGTTGACTTAATGTTCCATTTTTTTCAACACTCACGTTGAATCTTCCAGAGTCTAGGCATGACTATGTGGTCTTTTATGATGTTCTTGTTTTAGTTTTGGGATGTGTTATCATATAGGGTGATATTTCTTTTTGTTATGGTTATCAAAAGCTTCATCCCCGTGAGATGAACTACCCTACACATGATCTCTATAACAAACCATGATTTTGTGATTTGTTTAAAAATAAATTTAATATTTTCAATATTTTATATTACACGAAACACTGAATTTAAATTCTAATACATTTATCAATGATATTATCTTGCAATAAATTCAATACTGAATTTATCATTCATTTCACAGAACATTGACTTCATCTTTCATTAAACATAACACCGAGTTTAAATGAAACAATACATAATATTAAAATATTATTATTTAGTACGATCATTATGACCACATTATTGAAATGATGGATGTGAATAATATTAAATAAATTATGAAATTATATGGTTCAAAAATTTATATAAATAAATTCTTTTTATAGTAATTAATTATAAATGAAAATAAAAAATATTTAAAAAAAGGAAATATTTTTATAAGAAAACCCATTTGTATATCCACAAACTCATTTTAATTGAATAAATTAAAAAATATTTTTTTTGTATTATTATAATGAAATTTATATATAATATATTCAGTAAAATGATTAACATTCATCCTATGTGTTTTCTATACAAGAGATAAGATTGAATCTAATTTTATTCTTATTACTATATTTCTCTAAAAGTGATTTTATAAATTTTTCACACTAATTTTAAAATTAATATTCTTCAGTTTTAGAATATTTATTTTTAAAAATAAAATTAATTTTTTATATAATAATATTATATTTATTTTGTAGTTATCTTCTGAGAATATTTTTAAATGTCAAATTTTAATGAATAGTGAAAAATACTAATTTTTACTATGAATTGTCATTTATTTAAAATAATTTTAATACTTTATAGAAAGTTTAATATGTTTTTAAAAGTGAAATTATTTTAAATATATATCCTTTAATATATTTTAGTTCTTTTTAAAATATTTCATTTTGAATATTGATGTGAAAATTTTATAAATGTTTTATAATTTTCTCTTTGGATATCCAGTTTTTTGTCACGTCAACATGATTAATTTTGAATTAAAATATTACAATTATATGAATTTATTTTAGAAATATTGACTCTAAATTTGGAATCAGAATAATTTATTTTATTTGATAACATTAACTAAATTTTGACCTTAATGGATAGTAAAAATAGTAAAATTTAATTACTACAATTACATTTAAAACCTGCTTAGTCGGTGGTTAAACTAAAACAATAAGGGGTAACATGACCTTTAAATTTTTACCAAACTAATTTCATGAAAATATATTGAAATTATCTCTAATATTATCTATAATAGTCCATTATGGTTTCTTTTTTCTTAATAAAATCAAGGTACACCGTTTTCATTTCAAAAATTACAATTATTCCACTAACCTCACTTATAAATGTCCACCACTCTCATATCCTATTCACACTTCCAAAAACCTTTGATTAATCCAATAAATAACTAAATACCTTACTGAAATCCATACCACTCCTTATAGTACCTATTTATATCATATTTCCAATCAATAAATGCTTTAGGTTAGACTTAATGTGGTTTTATGAAGAAGGGGAATTGTTTATAGCATTGTGTTTCTATTTTACATATTATTATCATTCCTTAAAATATTATTCCACTATTATAATATAATAAAAAAATAATACATATAATTATATATTATTATGTTAATTTAATAACCTATATCAATCTTCTATTCCCTAAAATGGGGTATGAATTCATCAATCACGTGTATCACATACTTCCGCCTCGCGAACTGATGTTATTCTTTTTATATCACCACATCTCAATTATTGAAATAATATAATATTTAGTAACAATATATTATATTTATGATATAATTTTAATTTTTAAATTATAATATCATATATACCTTCTCACATTACATTATGTAGAGAATACAATAATGTCGTTCGTCTGTACACCAGACTACCGCCTCATAAAGAGATGTGGTTTGTTATTTCACTAAAACATTGAATGGAAGGAAATAATGGTAAATTTATTAAATATATGTGATATATATTATGTAAAAATTATTTTGTAATGTTAATATATTATTTATCTTAATTTTTTTCATCTTCTGAGAAAATGGAAACACCATTCATTCATATGTACGACCTACCGTCTTCATGTACTGTGTACTTCCTTTTCCATATATAACTTTTATGGATTAATATAAATGTTTATATACTTATTATATATTATATTACTACCATAGATAAAATTATATTGATGATGTAATCATTATAAAAGTAAGTGAACCCAAAATAAAAAACAAAACATACACAAAAAACCTGTTATTACCCGAAACATGACTTTAACAAGAAATTGTTCACAAACTGGTAATAAAAGGACATATGTAAATATTATATTTTATTATATATATAAATATATTTATATTATATAATTAAAATATATTTATGTTAATTACACTGGTATATTTAACGTTTATGAAGTAAGTCTAGGTTTAAGATAAGGGACTTGTAGTCTCTCTTTAATATCTAGGAGACTTATGCCATATTCACCAATTTTTTATTTTGTCTGGTGTATATAATTAAACTATTAAATTATTTATCAATAATATAATACTTTTCATGATATTTTAAGTTTAATTTAATTATATTATTTAATGGGTAATATTATTCATGAGATTACCAAAGAGATAATGGATATTTGTCTCAATTTTTATTCTTTGGAACAAACTACTTGTTATGCGCCAATATTATTTTATGATATGTTTATACAAAACCATTGAATTGTAATATCATCAATATATTTCTTCTCATTATTATTTATGTTTCATATAATTTTATTCCTACATTGGGATTACAATTCAAGTTTAACAAATTGCTTATGGATTTTCGATACAATCTCATCTTTTATTGGTATTGTTTATGCTTGTTCTTAAGAAGATGAAATATTATGATATATATTTCAAGAAAATCATTAATTTTAATCTAATTTTGATATATCTTGAGAATACATTTTTTTCTTTAAGTTTACTCCGTTAATGTTCTGGTTATTGTAAAATAATAATTTTTTAAATCAAACCAACTTTATATCTCTCATCGATCAGACACTACTTTCTTATTCCATATCAATGTTTTTTGAAAATGTATTGTAATTTATTTAATGTTCATATAGGACTGCGTAAAGACATTTTTACCCATTTTTTACATTTTAATATTTTTCTAAAATGAATTTTCATATTGTTCTCAAAACATGCCTCTTTATGATTTTCAAAAAATGGGAATGAATCAGTGTTTTAACATGTATGATATTTCCACCATCATGAAAACATAATGATTTAAGGATTAATTTATAATATTTCATGTTAATTTTAAAATAAAATTATTTTAATAATGTAATAGTTTTTAAAATCTTTTTTCCAAAGTGTAATGTCTATTTTCATCATGAAATGTTCAAAGTCATTTTTCATAATCATTTTCATTATAAGATGACATCCTTTAATGATACTTAATATTTATTGGGGATATGATATAATGATACCATATTTCTTATTTTTCATTATGGTTTATAATTATTATGAAAGGATTTTTATGCAACCCATTTATTTAGATAGGTTATACTATAATGAAAGTTTTATGAAACCATACCCTATTTCATTAGTTATGACAAAATAAATGTTTGATGATATTATAGAGAAATATGTATTAATTATTTGATATGTGAGACATATATTTACCTATATTGAATTATTTAAATATAGATAAATGATGAGTAAATATTATATATGTGAACCTGATCTTACCAACATAACTATTTGTTTCTATCAAATTTTATAGTAAAGTCAATCATGTTTTTCCTCTATCACAATAATTAATTAATTTAAAAGATTAGATGATATAACTAAAATAAAATTATATTATATGTATATTGTATGTATGACATGGTTAATCACTTATGTAAATCTATATAATGTTAACATGAATTTAATAAATATAAAATGATTATTTTAAGACTAAATAATAAAATACATCACTTATATATTTATTAATTTGGTATAAATATAAACTACTGAAGTTAAAATTATATCAAAGTTCAGCGTACATGATCAACTGAATTCAGGGTGCTTTAAATTATCTGGGAATTCTAACTTGGGATTTGGGTTCCCTTAAAAAGTTCAAATCAATGGTTGACTACCACTGTGGGAATTGGTGTAACTGAGAGTCAAGGGTTTATGAAATAAAAATTGAATATTTTAGGATTGGTGAGTTCACACAATATATTGAGGAACTATGTGTTAATATAAATTTAATAAAAATTTTCATATCTAAAAACCATCAAATTTTTTGTCATTCCAACGTTTGTGTTATAAGAAGGGTAATATGGGTCCTTGAATCCAGATTACACATAAAATGGTATATTTAAAAAAAAAATGATGAGGGATATTGGGATTCAATAAAATAATGAGATATTATAAAATTTAACAATAATTATTTGATTATATAAATTAGATAATCTATTAAAATCATGATCTTATTAATTTTAGAAACAAAAAAGGAAAATGAATTCAACCACATTACTACGATCTATACATGAAAACCAAAACATATTCACTATCAAAAATTTACAAGAATTATAATGTCAGTTATGTTATATTCTATGCCATGAAAAGAGATTATATGTTCTAGAAAACCCCATTACTAAAGCACCTATCCATGAGTCTAGTGAGAAAGAATTATATCTTTATTAGAAACATTTGGATGATTCCATGAAATTATAATGATTTATGTTATCATATGTGTCAAATGAGATTCTAAAGAAAAACAAGTATATATATTTATATAATTATATATCACATTCATTTTCAATGTCTAGATAAACAGAGAAAATAAAGATATGAGATCTCTAATGCACTATTAATGTATATTATTGGAGACTTAGCGCCTATTAGTCCTCATGTATCCAAGTTTATTGGATGTATATATTACCCAGTCATCTTTGGAATTAAATTTCCCATTGATCCATGCATAGATATCATTCTTTGCTCACTACTTATATATATATATATATCCGGTTTTATTGTGAATTACAACATAATAAATAGTGAGAATAATATTTTATAAATTTTTACTATCATTAACTTAGTTGATAAGCACATGGGGTGTGAATACTCTATAATCCATATAGAGAATAAGAAAAAAAGAAAAGGGGTCCAAGACTCATGTTATGTTTTATCTCTTGAGAACTATCCTTCCAAGAAGTAGAATATCAAAATGAAGGATAAAGAAAGATATGCATTTTTTTATGTGTGGAAAGATAGACTACATGAAACAGGACTTCACCCAAAAGACAGGGGAAGAAAAAAGTGTATTCATTACCGAGTTTAATATTTCTATATGTACATATCAGATAATATATAAGTCTTTTGGTGCTCACATCCATATATAAATGTAGGAACCATTTAAATTTAAATATATTTATAAAGGAGAGGTGGATCTTCTAGAAGTCAATAGACAATTTATCATTCATTTCTTTGGATATAGGCTATATCCACCTTCAATTTTCATCTGAGGTGATTTTGGTTTTAAATAACTATTATTTTTTTACAAGTGATAATAAGAAAATTATATCTATTTCTTTCCATGACATGGATGGATTTATTTTCACATATTGAAGTAATGAATTATTATATTACCAAGTTATCATTTGTATAGTATGAAACAACTATATAATGGTATTTTATAATAAATTACAAAAAAAGTATTAAAAATAGATTAAAAAATCATGTGAAACTAGATCATATAATACACATATTTGGCATAAACATCTTGTTCATGCAAATGATGAGTGTCAAAAAAATTTCGTTATGACGGTTGCTTAAACTACTATGAACTAATACAATTTGAATTATTTCATTCTTGTAGTCATGATAAATTGTCAATATCACTATTTTTAGGATATGGTCAAAGGGCCATAGAGTATCTAGATTTGTATAAATTGATGTTTGTGGATATATTTTAAAAGAATCTAGATGTGAAGGATATTAGTTCTATAAATTTACTAATGAAATTAATAGATATGTCTACATCTACTTGATGAGGTCTGAGCATGAGACCTTTGAGAAATTCAAAGTGTTTAAGAATGACATAGAGAATCAATTTGGTATGAAGATAAAGAAGATTAAATTTAATTTTTATGGTGAATATCTTATTCATCAGTTTATTGTATTTTTACTAGATATTGGGATTCTATCTCAATACAGTCCACCTTATACAACATAGTGGAATGTTTTTAGTGAAATGAAAAAGTATACCTTGCTAGACATGGTAAGGTCGATGATGAGTCATGTTGATAATATATTATACTTTTATGGATATGAATTATGATCATTGGAATAAAAATAAAATGAGTAATAAATTCAAAAAAATGGAATTTCCTTTTCAGTTTTCTATTGAATAAAAACAATATTTGTTTCATACACATGTATGGGGAAGTGAGTCATTTGTAAGGCCTCCTTTGGAATCAAAATAGCACCCGAAGGCACAATGTGTACACTTATAGGATATCCTATGGAAACCATGGAATATTATTTATATAACCCATCATAAAAAAATGTAATGTCATAACTAAATTCAAATTTTTTCAGATAGAGAACATACTTAGGAATGGGAATTAGATAATGATTGAATTCGATGATGTTGATGCTCAAGATACATAATAATTGGAACAAGAAAATATTACATGGGTCCCCATGGAAGACGCTATTTATGAACCACATGTACAACATTGGAGTACCATAGAGGTAATATAATTAGGAAGATATAGTTTTCTTGACATAGAATATGGTGAGTCATTATGGATTGAAAATAACGAAACTCTCTCCTATAAAGATGCAATATAAAGAAAAAAAATTTCACGATGAAAAGAATCCTTGAATTCTGCAATAGATTCCATGCATCTAAACAATGTTTAGTTTTTGATAAATATTCATATTGATGTGAGGCCTTCTACATGTAAATGTGTATTCAATATAAAATTGGACATGAATGGTAAAGTAAATATCAACAAATCATGGATAGTAGAAAAGGTTCTAAACAACATAAATGCATTCACTATGACTTAAAATTTTCTATATTAACAATGTTTAGACGCATAAGAATTATACTTACTATAATAGATTAGAATGACTATGAAATTTGGAATATAGATGTTATGAAGAATTTTCTTATAAGGGACCATCAGGATGATGCCTATATGACTATGCCATAAGAGTTTTTCAATCCAAGTAATGCGAAAAAAAAATTTATATAGAAGAGATCCATTTATCGATTCCTGAAGGAATCTAGGAAATAGAGAATTCTTTTTTTTAAAGCTAGAAAAAGACATGGTTTCCTTAAGAATAAATGTGATCTATATATTTAAAATAAATTTAGTTAGATTACAATGGTTATTCTATTAGTATATGTTGATGACATATTACTTATTTGAAATTATATACCATTCCTATAGTCATCCATGGTGTAGATAATGATGTTATTATCCCTAAATAACTTAGGGTAATTGGCATACATTATATCACTACTAGAAATAAGCGTATTTGCAACGGGGGACTGTCGCAAAAGGCCCGTTGTGGAAAATAGCGTCATAACTAAATCTATTTGCGACAGAACCGTTGCTAAAAATATTATTAGCGACGTGTATAAATACCATCGCTAATACTAGTCAATGTATTTAACAAAATCATTAAATAATCATTTGCGACGGGACCGTCGCAAAGGTTATTTGCGTCGGGTTACTCATACCGTCGCAAATAAGTATAAAAAAAATATTCAAAAAAATATATTAAAACGTGTTTGCAACGGGCCCGTCGCAATTACTTTTTGTGATGGGCCCTTCACAATTACCTTTTGCGACGGGGTCGTCATCCCGTCGCAAACAAGTATAAAAAATAAAAAAATAAAAACATATTATTATTATTATAATTCATATTAAAAAATATTATAATTAAATTATAATATTTCAAAATTTTAATATATATTAAAATAATGACTATTATAAAATATGAATAATAGTATTAATCATATTAATATTATAATATTATATAATAATAATAATATAAATAATTCATTTTATTATAAATAATTAAAAAATTATATAAAAAATAAAATAAAATATTGATATAATAATAATATTATTATTATTATAATTCAAATTAAAAATATTATAATAAAATTAAAATATTTGAAAATTTTAATATATATAAAAATATGAACTATTATAAAATTTGAATAATATTATTAATCGTATTAATATTATAATATTATATAATAATAATTATAATATAAAAAATTCAAATTATTATAAATAATTAAAAAACTATAATTTTACTTAAAATATTTGAAACTTTTTATGTATTAAAAATATTTAATATAATAATATTAAAATAATTAGAAAATAAAAATATGAAAATTTTCAGAATTTTCAAAAACAAAATAAAAAAACATAATTAATATACTAAGTATACTGTTATTATTAATAAAATAAATAATAAGCTATTAAAAATAAATAAAAATTAAACAATTCAATATATAAGAGAGACAGAAAATCTGAATAGAAAATATTATATATTTTGAATTCACAATCTTTGTAACATCAAAAAAAATCCCTGATTTGAAGGAGGAGGGGGAGGGGGAGGGGGATGATCTGCTGGAGCTAGTGGAGGAAACTCCATCCCTAATGCACGAGTAAGTCTTTGCATGTACTCTATTTGCTCATGCTGCTACTGTTGCGATAGACTCATCTGCTCCTCTTACACCTGCTGCTGTCATCGACGCTCCTCCTCATACTGTTGCTGCTGCAGACGCATCTCCTCCTACTCCTTACGAAGACTCTCTATCAACACAGTCAGAGATCACAACTGATCCTCATACTGTGATGCAGAAGATGATGCACAAGATCATCTCGAGCAGGACGCTGACATCGCATCAGGGCCATAATAATCTCCGAGAGTGAATTGAATGCGGATACCAACTACTCGGCCCTTGTCGAATCCATACTGGGTCGCCTGCATCTTGGCCAACTCATCAAACTGATGGCCACTGGCCTGATCAGTTGTCTCGTCCTGACTCTCAGCCTGATTCTGTGACGCTGCGACCTCATATGACTCTTGTAATAGCAATTTAAAATTAAAATTATGAATATATTATATGCAGTTAATTTTCAAATTGAAAAACAAATAATATTTACCACAATATGCCACTGGCGATCACCTCTAATCACCCCAGTAGCTGGATCAGTATACATCCTCCGATATACGTCGTACTCCATAATATCAGGATGCTCGACAGCCTATAAGAATATAAAATAAATTTTTAATATTTAAAGTTATATAAAATATTTATAAAAAATGTACGTACCATATGCTGCCTATGAGTACTGAATGTATGACTCCCATCTCGATGAGTCACCTCCTGTCTCCCTTGATTCTATCTCCCCATCGATGATCTCCTCTGAAATCCACCACTCAACCAATGTGAACATAATCCATCCCATATGTGGGATGAAATGTACTTGGTCGGTGCACTCTACAGGAGTCATCAAACACTGAAACTCATGATTTCTTCATGGTAGCCCTTCTTAAGTTGCGCAAAAACTGAAGAAAGCGATCACGCATGGCCACCTTCCATGCCTCGTGGATGGGGTCATGCATGGTATCCTCGATCGGATACCATAAAACCTACAAATAATTCAAAATCTCAAGTTATAAATGAAATATATTTCAAAATAAAAATTATTTTTTTACGTACGTACCAACCAATGGTCGAACATGGCCTGCTGCACATCAACAGAAATATGCTCCCATGTGGTCCATGGCTGAGAAAAATAGTTTCACAAGATAGCACTTCCCTATCCAACTGATATATGTGTAAAACTGTAAAAAAAATAAAACATTTATTATGCAAATAGATTAATGAAATCATAGTAAAATGCACAGGTTATCATACCTCCGTGTGCGTGCATCAAACTCGAGTCGTGGACGTCACTCAGGGATGGGGTCAGGAATCATCAGCTGGGAAAGATCGTGACCCCTCTGTATAACTCCTGAAGCGCCTGCAGGCTGAGGGTCAGATGCCACCAAATTGCCCTCATCGAAATCTAGATCAGCCTCCAAAAACTCAGGAATTATGTCCGAATCCATCTAAAATAGAAAATAAATATTGTTAGAAAATAATTGAAAATTATTATATATATATATATATTAGTTATGATTATATTTAAACTATCATTGAATTGTATAAATGTTCACCTTCATCATCTTCATATCTGACGATGTCATCTTCATTTTCCTCCTCAATATCATCGATATCCATTTGACATCTAGTTTCTTCATCTATTACCATTTCACATTCATTTGTGACATCATTAACATCATCTTCATCAATGAATCTTAATTGTAGGCTGTCATCATCGATACTCATGTTTCTTTGTAAAAAAGATTGATTTTGAGTACTCTCTTGAAAAACTGCAATTCCATGTACTTCAGGGATAACACATTCAATCTGCCTAAATTGATTGTCTCGAATTTTGATTTTTATTATGATCCACCAATCAATCAAGTCTCTTGATGTAGCATAGTACTTTGTGTAATAAACATGATGTGCTTGTTGAGCCAGTAAAAATGGTTCATTTACTGCAAGAACACTTCTATATTTAATATCGATGATTCCAGGAGTCGGATGAACATGCACGCCTCTCTCAGTATCCAACCACCGACATTTAAATATCGTTATGTAATGTTGTCCTAGATAACATAGTTCAATAATTTCATCAATCATGCCATAAAAGTCAACTTCATTTTCTCTATTATGAGATCCTCTCAATAAAACTCCAATGTTCATTGTCTTTTTTGATTCCCCATATGCATGTGTATGAAATCGAAAACCATTCACCACATATGCATTATATGATTTAACCATTTTGTATGGTGGGTTACTCAATATACACAACCGTTTGTCAATTTTATCATCATATCGAGACACCTAAATTTTTTTGAAATAATTATCAATATACTGAACTATAAATTGAATGAGATGTTAAAATATTAATATTTTATGTTACCAGTTTTTGAAACCACTAAGAATTTTTTTTCTGTCGGCGTTCTTCGAGGGCAGCTGCTGTAATTTGTGGAAGTTGTTTCTTGATATGATTATCATATTACCTATGAAAAACAAAGTTATTTATTGTAACATAAATGGTAGAATAAGTGATAGAAACACTTACAGTAAAAATGAAGTCATATCTTCATAGTTGAGCAGAACATACGTTTGAGCTCTGTGATGTTCATCATCTGAAAGCCATCGTTCATGAACTCCACTGAAACCAAGCTCTATCTGGTTAAAAATAGAAAATTGATTATCACTTTGATGAACATTCATCTCATTCCATCCCATGCGGTTGTGTTTTGAGGGATACTCAGATTCAAAATAGTGGGAGCAAAAAAAAGATATTTTTTCTTGCAAACAAGCTTCAGCAATAGATCCTTCAACAGATGATTTGTTACGTACTTTCTTAGTCAATTTCTGCATGCATCTTTCGAATTGATACATCCATCGAAACTGTACCGGACCTCCACATTTCGCTTCATATAGAAAATGTAATATCAAATGTTCCATTGAGTCAATGAAAGATGGCAGAAATATTTTTTCCAGTTTACATATAATTACAACAGCAACTTCTTCAAGTTTGTTTAGAACATATTAATCTGTTGTCTCCATACAAATGTCCCGAAAAAAATATGATATGTCTGTTATGCAATCCCAAATCACAAAATTCAATAGACCTCTTAATCCAATGGGCGGATGTCTTTCCATTAAAACATGACAATCGTGACTTTTTAATCCGGTAATATGACCATTCATTACACATTTAAACAAATTGGAAGCACATCCATTTGGAAGTCTCAAATATACAATCTACTGACAAAATAACAAGAGTTTTTTTTTGGAAAGTGTATAAACTGATTTTGGTTTAATTATCCTTTCTGTTCTAACATTCTCAAACAATTCGAGTTCTAGACACCTACAAATTTGGGCAAGATCTAATCGTGCATTTACATTATCTTTGATCTTTCCTGGTGTATCCAAAACTATATGAAAAAAATTATCAAAATAGTTCCTCTAAATATGCATGACATCCAACATGTGGTGGACCAGCAAATCAGACCAATTTGGAAAATCCCAAAATATGCTACGTTTTATCCAATTGTGCTATTTCCCAAAACCAGAAATTTTCTGTTGGTTTATTGTGGGTCCAAATGTACTGGGAGGTAATAAAAATACAACTGATTTTACCTCCGTACCTGATAACATTTTTGTAGGTCCATCGCTTTCCATTTTTCTTTTTCTAAAATGGGACCTGTTTATGAGAAAAGGATGATCAGCTGGAAGAAATATACGATGACAATCAAAATAGGAAGGATTTTTTCATAGATGAGCATAAATTCATTGTTATCTCCCATACAATAAGGACAAGATTTCAGACCATGTGTACTCCATCCATATAACATGCCATAAGCCGGGAAGTCACTAATTTTCCACACCAGTGCTACTCTTAGTATAAAATTCTGTTTCACAGCAACATCATATATACTGACACCGGTACTCCACAATAAATTTAATTCAACAATCAATGGTTTCAAATAAATATCAATATTCTTATTTGGATGTCCTAGGATTAGTACAGTCAAAAAGATATAGGGTTATTTCATCAACATCCATGGAGGTAAATTTTACGGAGTTAAAAAAACAGGCCAATATGAGTACTGACTACCATAAGATCCGAACGGACCGAAACCATCAGTGGAAAGACCCAGACGCACATTTCGGGCTTCTAAAGAAAATGAAAGATGTACTCTATAAATTTTTTTCCATTAATAACCATCGGATGGATGATTAAAGCTTTTATCAGTTGAAATATTCATTTTGTGCCATGACATCATTGTTGATGTATTCTTAGACATGAATAAACACTGAAGTCTGGATATAAGCAGAAAATATCTCAACTGTTTTACAGGAATAAAGACAGACTCACCATGTTGCGCTTCTTTATACCTCGGTTTCCCACATGTGGGACAACTATCCAACGACTCATTTTCCCCAAATTATAAAATGAAATCATTTGAACATTCATGAATCTTCTGACAACTAAGTCCCAAATTCCAAACTAGCCTATTACTCTCATAGTAATTTGCATAAAAAAACATTTCCTTCGGGTAAAAATGTTTTAATCAAAGTAAATATCTTATCAAAACAAGTGTTTCACAATCCATTATCTGATTTTATAGCCATAAATTTAGCAAGTACTTCTAATTTTCTTATCTTGCAACCAGGAAATAATGCATTCTCAACAGTCCTCAACAACTCATAAAATTTAGACGGTGAAAACTCAGTAGTTGAATCAATATCATCCTAAGTTTCTATATGTTGAGAAGACGGACCTGCAACATCATGTACTAAATTTTGAAACCAAGATGGATCTGGAATCAAGTTAGTATCATCTTCTCTGGAACTGCGATCACCGTTTTGACACCAAAAAACATAATCCGATTGAAAACCAAAATGCAAGAGATGACCCCCAACTTTGTCAAATGTGTCAAACGTTCTCATTGCACATTTTTTAGAAGGAAATTTTATTTTTACTTCTAAAACAAATTCTGAATTTGAGGCCGCAAATGCTAAAATGTCTCCACACCCTCAATATATACTGGATTTAAACCAGAACCGTTTGGATTTCTACGTTGATTTATCCATACACGGTCATCTAATAATGACTGCTTTTGACTTCGTTGTTCCATAATTTACTATAAAATATAAAAGCATTACTAGTTTTGAATAATTTGTTAGAAGAAAAACAATCTCTAAAAGGGAAAACTATAATAATTACCACCACTTACGAGCAACACAATTTTCAATGAAATTATTTCTAATTAGTTACATAATTTTTAATATAAATAGTAACGTAATATAATAATGTTATTAGTTATATGATTAATATTTTTAAAAAATAATATTAATCTTTTTAAAATAATATGAAAAATCAAAAATTATTAAAATTATCAACATTCGCAATAGACTATTCTCAACATGTTTAAATCTTAAACGGTCGTTAATTTTTAAATAATGCCCAATAAAAAGTTTACGTCAGTCATGTCCCATTTAAACTCTATAATTATCCTTATATGGTTGATCACCTCGCAATTAGTGTTGCAATATAACAACCCAACTAATATCAATCCCACATCTAAGAATCATCTCACATGACCGTTTACATAGATCATTCTTTTTTAAAAATTTAAGGGATTAAATTTCTAAAAAAGAATGTTATATGTAAAGGGTAATGTGATATAATTCTTATAGATGAGAAAGACATGACTTGGATCATCTCATTGGAAAGCTACTTGCAAGGTGGTCAACCAAGAAAGGATAATTATAGAGTTTACATCGAACATGACTTACGCAAACATCTTATTAAGCATGACCTAAAAATTGTCGATCATTTAACATTTGAACATGTTAATAATAGCTTGTTGCGAATATTGATAATTTTAATAATTTATAATTCAATTATTATTTTAATAATATTTATATTATTTTTTCATAAATATTAATCATAAAATTAATAACATTAATATATTACGTTAATAATTATATTTTAAATTATGTTACTAATTAGTAATGAGATGATATGCATAGAGACTGGTTAACCAAAAAAAATGTGTTCATCCATCACCTTCGTTAATTGTTCTAATTGTTCATTAATTGTTTGCTAATTGTTCTGATTATTCGCTAATTGTTCGCTAATTGATTTGTTTCTTCGCTAATTGTTCTTCTTATTCGCTAATTGATCTGCTTATTCGCTAATTGTTCTGATTATTTTCTAATTATTTTAATTATTTGCGATTTGTTTTAATTATTTGGTACCCATAATATTATTAGTATTTTATTATTATTAATATTTAAATAATATAAATTTTTATATTATGTTACAATTCGATTTTCAGTGTTGAAACTTGACACTCTATCTCCACATGTAATATTTACATTCACTTTCACCTCTCTATTGGTGAGGAGTTTGATAATTTTGAAAATGAATGCAAATATTACATGTGGAGACAGAATGTGAAAATGTTTCTAATTATCTAGTAATTATTCTAATTATCTCGTAATTATTCTAATTATCTGGTAATTATTCTAATTATCTTGTAATTATTCTAATTATCTGGTAATTATTCTAATTATTTGGTAATTATTCTAATTATATGATAATTATTCTAATTATCTGGTAATTATTCTAATTAACTGGTAATTATTCTAATTATCTAGTAATTATTCTAATTACCTTGTAATTATTATAATTACTAGCTAATTATTAGCTAATTATTTAAATTATTTATTAATTATTTTAATTATTAGTTAACTTCTAATTGATTTAGATTATTACTAAAACATTATCATCCGGGAGTGTCGAACCAAGAGTGCAGCAAGACCCGTTGTCATGTTTCAGGATACCACGGGTCAGGCCCGAAACTCCTTGTCGAGACATTCACCCCTAGGTACATCTGTGCCAGAGCCACCTCTACTTGTTCTTATGCAGACAATGATTACCTGATTGATAAAGAATCTAATTATACCAAATTATATTATTTATCTACTAATTATGCCTAATTATTACTAACAAAATCATTTTATTAATAAAACTAAATATATATAATAAATTAAATTAAATATCTCTAAATTACAACTAATTAAGAAAAATTAAAATAAATATAAAAATATGAAATGAATATAAAAATAAATAATAGAAAAATACCTTAATGTTTATGCTGAACTTTTTGATGCGTTTGAATTCCACTCGAAAAAAATAAAAACATTAAAGATGAAGATTGCAGAGAGAAAATAGAGAAGAATTGGATGTTATGGAAAAAAATGGATAGGGGTATATAAAAGTTAGATATTTGCGACGGTAGTATTTACGACGGTTGTACTGTCACAATTAGACAGCCTGCGGTTAAAAGCGAATTTGTGATGGGACCCGTCGCAAATACTCGCGTTGTAAAAGGTATTTACGATGGGACCCGTTGAAAATACCTTCTGCACATTAATTACAGCCTGCAGATAAAAGGGATGTTGCGACGGGTCCCGTTGTAACTCCCCCTACAGCCAGAACTTATTGCGACGGGTAGCGAGCCCATCACAAATATTATTTACCGCCTCCTACTAATTGCGACGGGGAGGATAAGTACCGTCCCAAATATCCTTCCCGCGTTTTGGTGCGAAAGTCGCGCCAAAA
Source organism: Viscum album (assembly GCA_963277665.1). Classification (NCBI taxonomy): domain Eukaryota; kingdom Viridiplantae; phylum Streptophyta; class Magnoliopsida; order Santalales; family Viscaceae; genus Viscum; species Viscum album. The sequence goes on from OY728158.1 coordinate 61,388,795, forward strand.
AAATTGCGACGGGGCATCTCTCACCGTCGCAAATAACAAATTATTTGCGATGGGAATGTATTCCTGTCACAAATGTGTCTTCAGTCGGACCTTTTGCGAAAGGATATACTCTCGTCGCAAATGACCCGTCACAATAACATATTTTTCCTGTAGTGTATGGATGAATATCATTCATGATAAATCTAAGAGTATTCTTAGACTAAGTCACAGTACATACATTGACAAGTGAATATAGATATTTTGTATAAAAAATCTAACATTAGATTAGTTCCTGTGTCACATGGTATATGTCATTCCAAGACAACATGACTACAGACACAAGAGGATAAATATAAAATGAGGAAGATATCATAATATTATATGATATGATCAATCATGAATTCAGTGTTTTGTTCTAGGATTGATGTTTCCCACACCTTGATGGTTATAAGAAAATATCAAGCTAATATAGGTAATCAACATTGGTCTAATGTTAATTCCATCCTTAATTATATGATAAGAAATAAGGATATGTTCCCAGTGAATATTGAAGATAAATATATAGTTATCAAATATTATAATTATTGTGGATTTCAAACATATCATAATGATATTAAATTATGTTGAGAATATTTATTAAGTCTCAATGGAGGAGCTTTGAGATGGATGAGTTCAAAGTATCCAATTTTCACTATTTATACAATGGATTCTGAGTATATATATTCTTCTGATAGAACCAAAAAATCTATTTAGATACCATTTTTTTACAATAGTATGATGTCGTACCTTGTAATATAGAACCTTTGACATTGTATTGTGATAAAAATATATTAGTGGATCTCACAAGGGAGATGAGGTCCTACCAATATACAAAAAACATACGCGAGAAATATCACATTTTGAAATATTTTTATCAATGATGTGAATTAATGGTGAGAATATATTCCTTGGACGAAAACATGGAGAACCCCTTATCTAAATACTTATCTCATCAAAAGAAAGAGAATCATGTGAGAGCTAGGAGATTGAAAGTTGTTAGCATTTGAGTCTAGTGAAAATTCAATTCTATTAGAGTTGGTGACCTAGAAAAAATTTATATGTACATTATGATAACCTTTATTAATTTATTTGAATATTAATAAACATTTCCTAACATCATGTTTTTTTATTTTAGGTGATAGAGTATGATATAATGTCTAATGTGTAATTGTCATACAAGAATTTCATAATAGTTCCCAACTATTATGAAAACCCATATGTTCCATAAAAATATACATAAATTTATATTATATGGATGTATCATATAATTTTATGAGACATAAATGATATATGATATTAGGATTTGAGACTCATAGGACTACGAGACACTTTCCCATGGTGTATTCCAAATGTAATTTCTTATGTAGGAGATTATGAGAACATGACCATCAAGTAGGAAGTACACATTTATATGTTTCATTTAATGTTTCTATCCATGTCCCTGTGCATTGATACTTATAATTTAAAATTATTTTTAGTATAGATTATTAGTCACCTAATTTTTTGTATTGAATAAAAATGTGATAATATATGTTCATGTGGAATTATGATACATTGGTGTGTCATGAGTTATATTTAATTAATGAATAGTGTGAGAATGTATTTTACCCTTCTATTATTTAAAAAAATTTAAATTTTAGTACCTTTTATGGGAATGAAATAAAATACATAAATCTATGGGAATAGTGTTATGTGGGTAACATCATTTTTGAAAAGTCAAAGAGTGTGACATAGATCACAAAGGTTGATGATACTAATATGAAACCTATTTGATCATAGATATTATGATAAATGGATTATATTACATAGTATACACCTGTATGATGTTTTATGTCTTCTTGACATTAATTTCTTTCTCTATGGGTTCATTGGACTATTGCAATATACTAAACCTAAACTTTGGGTTTCTATGCATATGGACATTGAGAGAAAGGCCTAGTGTTCCAAACACTAAGTATATCCAGAAACCTAGTAAAATATTAAATTTTAAATATTTTTTAAATTATATAATAATTATTATTCCCATATAAGTTTTAATAATTATTGTTGTTTCCTTGATAACATATATTTATTCAGAATTTATTTGAGGGAATATTTTTTATTATATTGTTCAATAAATATTTATTTTTCTATTATTGTATATAATACTGATTTATTTAGTATATAATAATGAAGTAAAATTTATTCATTAAATAAATAGTCATCATTGAAGGCATGATAAATATTTCGGGGGAATGGTGGACCATTTTTAATGTTCTGGTAAGAAAAAATATATTTTAAATATTAGTTTGAATAAAATTTAAATAATTAATTCAAGAACTAAATTTATTTATTTCTTCAGTTTTTTGCATGTTAAGAAAAAATATTATTAGTATTATATACATGAGGTTCTATAGTTATTATGGAGATAACATGGGTACATGTGAAATTATTATCTTTTAACACTAGCATAACTTAAACACAATTATATTATTTCAAACCCTAGTGTTATCCATTTGTTTTGTTTATGAACAATGATTACAATAAATCCTCTTAAACCCTAGAGATATCCTCTCCAATAATAATCTCAATAATAAAGATAAATACTCCTCCATCACCCCTCTTGATTCTAGAGAGATCATAGAGAGTATGTATTTAATGTGATTATCATGGAGATCATAGACGAACAAAGAAAGATTTCAGATTTTCTATTCCAATAATAAGAGAATCCTAGTATGTTTCTCAGAGGTTCTTGGTATATATTTATATCACTATTAGATATAATATATAAATTATTCTGATAACTCAGTGATGATACCGCGTATAGAAATTTTCAGATTATTTAATTAAGAAATAATACATTAAAAGGTAATTATTTAACTGCCTAAATTAATTTTAAATCATTATGTGATGATCATTTTTTTGATTCCAACATTGTTTTTTAAAATTAATATTTGATAAAATTTCATGGGTCAAAACATTCTTCATCATGTTCATCTCAAATTATTCATCAATTATGAAAAAAATCCATGTCAGGAATTCCCCTAGTGATTGACATTTGTGTTTACCTATAAGAGAACTCTCATGAGTTGGACATCTCAACTAAAACCAATAGTTTTAATTTCAGTCATGAAATCTGAGTATGTTTTTTTAATATAAGGAAAATATTGACTCTTGTTAAACAGTTTTTCAAAGGAACTATGACGAAAACATATAATTAGAATGTTTTCTAGTAATAGTAAGGGTTTTATTATTTGGGATAACAATAATTTTTTTTACCCAAATAAGCAAATAATTATTGAGACTATGTTGAATATACACACCCTAAGAAGGATAGATAGTGAATTAGGGTGTTGTCAAATAATTTCTTTCCCTTTCACTATTTTCAACCTTTTTTCAGATATTGTTACCTCATTTAAAAAAAATGTTATGTCTAACTCCCCACCATTATTTATCATACAAAATGTTGATTTGGAATAAAGAATTAGATATCATAAATAAAAATAATTATATTAATTGTATCACCCCCATTGAAAAATGTCAAAGGATCCCACATCATTGATTTATTAATGTGAAAAATGTAGTGTAACCATGTTAAGTGGATACATGTTTTTTTTCATTTCCACACTTGCTAAGTTACACCGCCTTTACGATGTTTAAGGATGACGAATAGCCTCCAAATAGATACTCCCTATTATTATCCTATATGATCTACTTTATGTAAGTTCTTTTTCATCATATCAATGTTATGGTCACTTTAATATTTTACTGTCATGATGGTCTCTTATATATCAATGTAAGGTTTTGATTCCCCCTATATCCTTTATTACAGAATAAATGCTCTATCATGATTCATATTAATATGATTTTAATACCTCTGAGACAAATGAGATCAACTCCTAATTAATATTTGAGTCTATGCCTTCAAAATATATATCAGAATTAAATTTTATTGAGATTGTAGATTCATTATCATAAATATGAACAAAACTACAATAATTCCTATTCTAGAAAAATATTATTCCACAAAAGAATAATTATGTAGAACTCTATTTCTTGAAGTCCGAGATATGTCAATAACACTACATTTTTATCACGACACTTCCTCTAATGAACCAGATGAAGCAATGTAACTACACTATACTTCTTGGATCTCCCCTCTTTTTTTAAAACAAGATATTGAATGTTTTACTCTATTTATTTTATTTATGTCATACATAACATAATATATAATGTTCACCAGGAATCCAACTATTCCATTAATGGTTGAGATCACTTATATTTCTATAACTCACTATGATTATGTTATGTATGCTTCTAAATAAGAGTGGTCAGAATGTACCTCTTGAATTTGATTATCTTCCTCGATAATTTATCTAAATATTCTTATTTTGAAATTCAAACTAAATATTTTCAACATTATGGAATTATCCTGATCATAGAAAGATATTCTATAATATAGTGTAGTTTTGATTTATTTCAACTAAATTATGACATTAAAAAATCCATATTTGGTAGATATTTGAGTAAAAAAACCCACTAAATCAAATATAATATAATTTTAAAATTATATTACGAATGTGTAGTGGTCCTCTTAAATATCATTAAAAATAAAACTATTGAATTGTGATCCATTAGTTTTAATGTTTCCTTATATTTTTGTAATCTCCAAGTGTTCAAGTCAATTTAAAAAAAAATAACATTTCATAGTAAAAACACCATACTATAACAGAAACCACTCTTTTTCTATATAATTTGAAGTCCCATGTACTAGATATGATATGATTTAATTATCCATCACATTAAAATTCCATAGTAAAATTATAATGCTTCTTATTCATGGTGAAAACCATTTATTATTGGCCTAACCAGATGTGTTATAGAGTGATTTTCTCTTATATGTTCTTGATATATTCTTACACACATATATTAAAATGTGGTTTACTCTTACATAGTTATGGTTTAATCATATATAAAACCATTTGTTGTTCAATAACTTTTATTGTGGAAAATCTAATCATTAAATAAATTAGATTATTCTTATATAGAATAGGTTATGATATTGTCTCTTCCATTACAAGACAACAATTTTTCATATATAAATTCATTTATTCATGAATATATATCCTTGAAATTTGGCCTCTATATAATTAGTCTTATGAAAATTAATTTTATTCTTATGTGAAATGCATTATAGTATGATAGAAACTGGTAGAGAAAGATATAATATTTCTTAAGGATATAACACTATATTTACAAAAACTTCTTCTAATATAATATTAATTCAAAATAGATAATTCTATAAATATCATTCCATCCAAAAATTCCAAATCTAATATTACACTATAAGTTAAGATCATTTATCTAATACTTGATCATCAAAAAATCATATGCTTGATATATACAAATATCAAGATGTCTCTCCATGTATGATTCCATTTAGCCAAATTATTATCATTAATAATTCAACTCTAGACCATTCATGATCATCCTAAACCTTCCTCAATCTATATTTCCGTGTTTGAGATGACCTATATCCTTCACCAAATGTAGTTCCCAGATATTCTAAAATGTTGCTTCTTTATCCATTCATCATCATGCTCTTTGTATTATGATATCAACCACTATTAATTACCTAATAAATAAAGAACTTATTATCAAAAAATTCAATACACATACTTGTGGTAATAACATTATCCTCCCTTTGACTTTGTTTAAAATATTACCATAAATATTTCAACACCATTTAAATATAAATTATAAAAATCAATTTATCAATTTATTGTGTATTCTGATAACTCCCCCTTTTTGAATATAAATAAAATGGTTCATTCTAATAATTTTTTTTCTTTATTCTATCCTATATCTATGAAATCCATGGGGGCATTTTTATCATCGCTTCTCCCTATAATCTAAATCTATTATTATTTATTATTATTACTAAGTACACATTAATATTTACTGGAAACCTCACAGTCTTAATGGATCCAAATAAAACAACCACATAATAAAAAAATTATAGTAGAAATACTATCGTGCCACAATTTCAATTTCAAAATAATGTGAGGGTGAGATGAAAATACAATTATAAAAGAATGTGTAAGAGACACCAAAGGTGCATTCCATGATCCTTGAAAAATGTGTGGACTCAACAAAACCTTAACATGAGCCCAAAAACACCACATGGATTCCTCTATACATGTCCCCCACCCACTGACTAACCAAGATAATGACAATAATTTTTTCATGAAACAATGATTTTTAAAAAACCCATTAATACATCATTTTCACTTTTTATTACTTGTTATCATCAGTGGTCACCTCTTGAGCAACTATATTTGACTATATATACTCCAAAATAAATAATAATTTTCATGGGAAACCAATAATTGATGATAATTAAAAATACCCATTCTACAGACTTATTATATATAACCACCACAAACCCAAAAATACATGAAGATCTATAACATTATTTGATGAATAAACACCAAATACTCCAAAAATATAGTATATGAGTGAAAAAAGCGGGCATCTCTTATCACCAATGAAAGTGACTTCCCATGCCGTTAGTGTTATATTGGAAACCATCATTCCATAACTAGATTGACATAAATACCATCATCCTATTAGAGGAATAATCAAGAATAGTACAACATCATTGAACTAGGTCAAAATTGATTTTCAAAACCCACCTTCAACCACACCCACTGTTAAAATCCCAAAGCACCATAGTCTATATCATACATGAACAAGATAGTGTAATTCATGATGGTATCATTTACAAGAGAAAAAATTGATGGAAAACATAGATAGTGACTTATGGAAGAATAAAATAGTAATATAATAACCCATAGAGAATAAACCACCCACCAACATCAAGTGATTCAAGGAACTCAGCATGAAAAACACCACACCTGGCACAACATATAATGATATAGAACCAACAAAAGTTATAGATCCTTGAAAAATGAGGAGGAATCAACCAACAGATAACAATTCACCCTAAAAGAACCCCCATATCTGACTAAAATGGGCTCTAGAACCTAGGAATATGAAATTAGAGTAGAGAAAGAACCAAATGAGGGTCTCAACAGAGATACATGGCCACACAAATCAAACCCTCAAAGGGACCACCACTAAATCAAAGGAAGAAAACTATAAAAAACTGACCCAAAACATCCTAAATGATCATGAACATCATTGATAATAACCAAGTTGAGTTTGACACAGTAGATCATGAAACAATTTCATAAAACAATCATGAATATACCCTTAATATCATGAACCTAAGATCTAAAATATATAGGATGAGTAAGGGGATGAAGACCTATAAGGAAGAACTAAATGGAATAGAGAAAGAGGATAAGTGATTTAGAGGAAATACACCAGAACTGTAGAATATACATAAATCCATATGAAGGGTAAGGTGATATCTAGAGTACAAGTTGGACCTATAGGAGGGAGGAGCCGTTAACACCCCCTCATCATCCAAAAACATCCCTAAATTTTCAGATAAGTGAACTTTATTTCTAAAACTAACAAAAAAAATAATTATCCTTGAATAAATATATAGAGAGACTAAACACATAAATTTTTTTATACCAAAAAATTGTTTATTTATTTCTAGTTAAACAAATTATAGGATCTAACAATCATTAATGTTTTATTGTTATAATTTTTTATATCGTTATAAAATTTATAAATTAACTTCTTCTCTTCATTAATTGACATTGTTTATAGGTTATAACATACTCAAAACAAGCCTTGTAATTTCCAACCATATATTTCTTTTTAAAACTAGTGGGATCTATCAAATATTTGAGTACTATTTCTGACTTCAAATTATAAAACATTCTTGAAATAATTTGTAGATTTTATTTTAATCTTGAACCCCTATATCCTATTGCTAAATTCTATCAAAGATTATAGTGTGTAAATTTACCACATAATAAAGAGTTGTAAAAAATAATATAATCAAACTAACAAAAAACATGGTGTAAGAAACAAGAGTCTATCAAAATAACATTAGGGTTTTTATGTCACTCATTAACCTTCAAAATCATATTTATCTTGAGTAATTTTCCTTCTTAATCATTAAACTCAATTTTATCTCAATTAAACCTACCTAAAAACATCAGTTAAGAAGTAATAATGACTATATTTTACTAGAAATACCACATGATAAATCAGTTAACACTATTATTTTGATAAAATCATGATACCACTTGATATACAAGACACTATTTCAGAATGAGGTACGTCCTCTTTTCCAAAATACGCAATCAACCTTTGAAATATTAGGGTTAGTATTTATCTGAATTATGTTAGTTGTAGCACCACTTATAACCTATATAACCAATTCTTAACATAAAATATGGGATTCATCTTTCAATAATATTTAGTATCCTGAAACACCGTTGGATGATACCTCTTTATTAGAACGAAAAAAGATAAAACATAATTTTTAGTTATAATGTTAATGAATCTTCATCAAGATATTTTATCTTATATTTATGGTTATATAAAACAATTTATCAATTTATGTAAGTTTTTATTATCAAATTTTTCTTTATAACATTTAAATTTTCATTCAGGCTTGATAATAATTAAAACCCCAAACACTACTTGAGATTCCAACTATATAAAACACTACTTCAGTTTTCTATAATGATTATTGATAAAACATGAAATCACATTAAAACCATATTTTTTATAGTAAAGTTCATATTACTACTTAAAACATCATATTTTTCAATATACCATTACACTTTCACTATCTCATGATATTATTTCAGAATTTTCCTTGAAGTAATTGGTGCTTGCAATGACAACACCCATTATTGTATTTTATTTTATAACATAAACATCAAATTTCATATATCCCCATTAATATTTTATTAATAATGAACTAGAATTTTTAAATGATAATTTTTTCCAAAACAAATGTGAGTTATATTATAGTTTATATGTTTTTATGCATAGAGAACATAGTGAAACCAACAAAAACAAAATTAATTAATGAAAATCATTACATTTGTATACAAATAAAACCACTAAAATTCAAAATATTATAATGGGAAAAAATAAAAAATAGAAAAAATTTCATAACTCTGGCCGGCATGAATTATCCCTCCCATGAACAACACTATTGAAATGAAACAAAATATTTGTAAAATAATCGACATTATAGAAAAAATAAAATATAGAACCTTGTGGGGAATTAAAGTGGAAAATGAATTATAGAATGAAGAGGAATTTATAGTTTTTAATGTGACCATTTTAATAGTAATGTGATTATTGGAACAATATGCCGACCCTTGGGAATAATAACCTGCCCAATGAGAATTTTAACATCACCGTTGGGAATAATAATATTACTGTTGGTATAGAAATTTTACCTCAAACAATAAATTGAAATATGAATAATATTTTTTCATAAGTAATATTATTAAATATACATATTATAATAACAAAATAATAATCATCCTAAAAAAAATTTAAATAAAATATAAAAACAATTTCTATAAAATGTATTTTCCCAATTTTTTTTTAAAATTTATAAATTTTATATAAAAAATTATAATTACCTATGTTATAAAATTATTTTGATTAAATTATTACCATATTAAAAATTAGTAAGAAATGATTTCCAAGGCTGGGTTTTTAGTAATATTCTAATATACTTCAATTTTAAGGTGATTAATTAAAATATAGTATTTTTCTCATAACTTGTGTATCTTAAATGACATAATTCATGTTGTAATAATGAAATAATAATTTATATAAGTTTATTATCAACCAAATAATATTCAATTTGATTAATGATTCACTAAAATATAATATACATGTTTTATAAATCTAAAAAGTACTTTCCAAAGTCTAAAATCTAAAGAATTTCATTAAAATAATATTTACTTATTGATCCCCCATTCCTTTTGATGAAACTAACAAAATCAAACTATAATGTAGATAAAATCCATAAAATCCTTTTATTTATTTTATATACGGTTTATAATTTCAAAAATATCACTATTATAAGATATAACTTAGATATAATATTTTATTCAATATTTAACTAAAAAATACCTATATCTTCATGGATAAATTACCCCTCTCCCTCCCATTGGAATTACACTCCCCACTCACATGAAAAACCCAAATATCTATCGAAACCCTCTATATTAATTCCATTATCATTACTAGGGGAATTTAAAATCCATCCAACTCTAATCCTCAAAGGACATTAGTGTCGTAGAGAAGAAACAACACAGAGAAGATGGTATGTTCTCATCAATTTTCCCTCTCATTATCCCCACATATTTCTCTTTTTATCCACCAATTTTAAAACAAAAATATTATAAGAAAAATTAATTAGTATGTTATAATTTTTTTAATTTTTTAACATACACTATGTATAATATTTACAACATTTTAAATTGTTATTGTTCTTGTTACCTCTCTTTTGACAATGTCTTATTAACTATCAATTTACCGCCAACAAAGAAATTTATAATTCATTTATTATCACAAAACCTATTACTGGTTACAATAAATAATTTATTATTTACAAATTTATAAACAAATATATTTCATGCTTCCAAAATTTATTGTAATTATTTTTAAATGAACCTAAAAAATCGGGAAATTAATGTAATACAGGAAATGTTTAAGGAAATATTAATATCAAAATAACTAATCTTAAAATAAGTAAATTATGAAATACAATGAATTGATTATAATTGATATATAATGGTAAAAAAGAATGATTGAAATGTTTTTTATTTATATGTTTATAAACATATGTTTGTTATTCTGGAGAGGGAAAGTGATCAAATAATGCGAAATTAAGGTAATGGGATTCTCAAACACAAATACCTTTCTTAGGGTTCTCAATATTTCCGGTCGCATTAAATATTTATATTCCTATAATATTTATTATATTTCCTATAAATATTATTCCATTCTATTTTTTTGATATACAAGATACCATCTTCCTTTATATGTCAAATAAAAATATTTTACAAAAGTAATTTTCTATTCCAAACTAATATTTTACTCCTCTTGAGTTGTTTTTGATTCACTAAATAATTATGTTGTTTATGATAAATAGATTTTTACTTATTCAATTGGTAAACCCATTTTTATTCATGTAATTATTTTTTATGAAATCCTTATGAAACCCACTCATTTATATAGTTTATTTCATTACTACGATTGTTATATTCTCATTCTGTCTTGCATGATTATGTAAATATTATGATGTGAAAAGAAGGACTAGAGTAATATATCCCTCCAATTCATTGATTAATGTTATTTATCTCATGATATTATGTGTATTATGTATAAATGTGATTCTATATTTTCTCATCATGATACTGTTATGATTTATACAGACATGTTATCCATGATAATGATGCTATATTTGTTTACTACTTTGTGTTTTATTTAACCACTATGAAATAATGTTTCATTTTTATGAATATATCATATTTGATACATTTCATAAACATTATTTATCATTATTATAATTACGATCTGTTGAGTATAACATGACTATTATGACTATGTGCACCCATGTAATAATAATTCATGTCTCTTATTTAAGTTGTGTTATCCATTCCCACACATGGATTTTAGCTTACCCATTTATCTGTTGAATGTCCTTAGGTGATTACATGTACTAATGAAAACCTGAGATATTTTAAGTGCATAAAAAAGGACTTATATTAATATTTTTTATGATTTAATATTTATAAGTGATGTAGAATCCTAATTTTCTTAAAATATTAAATATTTATATGCTCAAATGTATAACTACCATGTTATTTATGATTAAAATGTTGTACTAGTCATGTAAGAAAAATTAGGGTCTCTATATCATGTCTTAGAAGTATGGTTCAATTATTTTTGGAATTATGGTTTGAAAATATTATTGAAAACCCTTAAGATAATACTAAGTATAGGATAACATCGCATATGATTTGGTTTAGAAGAATTATAAATCAAGTGATCCCATAAGATATGATTTTAGACATAGTCTTAACATATAAATAAATTATTTATTCATTATTTTTTTACTAATATTTTCTTTAAGCCTTTTATATTTTAGAAAATAGTGGAACCTAGAGAAACCATGACAATATCTCGTATTCGGGATAATGAAACAATTTTCTGAATGACATCCCTAATGTCCTGGGAGGTGAAGTCAACAACTTTACATTGATGCTTACCAAGATATCTCAAACTATGAACAATAACATCAACCACATGGAACTTCTAGATTCATATAATAAAGAAAAACTAACAATTAATTCAATTATACAACAATAAACACTAGTATTTAATGGATTTTCTAATCCAGTTGTCTTGGAATAGTGGGTAAACTCAATGAATAATAACTTTTCAGTTCTCTACTAGTATGATAATGAAAAGGTGACTCTTGAAATATATCATTTTGAAAGAGAATCTGATTAATGGTGGATGTTGAAAAAGAACACCACAAAGATTCATGAAATGGAATTGATGGAGTTCTATGAAATTAATAAAATAATTATTGACAAGTATTTCCCTAAAAATAATGAAACAAATATATAGTGAGAATTATTAGTTCTGATGAAAAAAGAATGGGAATATGTTATAAATTATGAGACAAACATCACAAGTATTTTAAGATACACCGTGATATTTTTCATCAATAATGATAGAAAAATAGATTAATATTTTATTAGAATAAATCTACAACTTCAAATGTTTTTACCTATACGAGACATAGAGAATTTCGAATAAGTTGTTGATGTGCTCTAAAAGTTGATATAGAGTTCAAATATTGGTCATTCAGATATGGATATTTGAAGAGAAGAATGGAGTTTCAAGCTGGTGGGTCAAATGAAAAAGAGGAATTATGATCCAACAACCCACATGTAAAAAATGTGGGTAGAAGAATCTTTTAAATTTTCTCTAAGGGATAAGAAAATGATTCAAAAGTGGGAGATATGGTAAAAAGCTCCTGAATGTCATAAAGACATAAAGAAGATAGCCAACATGATAGAGTAATGTAATGAATCTCCCAATGCATCACCCAAGGTTCATTGATTCAACTATAGGGTGAGAATTTATTTCGAAATCTAGTGAATTATACCATGGATTATTTATGAAAATTAGATTTAAAAACCACCAAAGCCAAATGGAATATGGAAATATTATTTTATCACTTCTGTTGAAGCAATTCATAAAAATTAATCCATAATAGGTAAACTTCCTATTTTTTCATGAATGGAAAAAGATTTATTTGATTTTGGTTCTACACAGTTCTCTTATACCCTAATTTTTTTAGAACTATTATATGAAATGCATGATACATTTAATTTGAGGAATTTATAAAGACACTTGGTGGGTCTATCATTACAAACCAAGTGTTGAACTCTTATCCTGTAAGAATATGTTAGGATTTCTTTTATAAAATTTCATAATCATTTCCTTGGTGGAATTTTATTCTATACTAGGCATGTATTGGATCTTGTTATTTAGAGTAAACATTAATTTTGTGAAAAATAAAATATATTTCTATATTTTGAACCATCACATGATCTACTTTAAATTAATGGAATATCAAGAAACTAATTTTGAAAATACCACAATGTTGTGGGTGTTGATACCCAATGATGATGAATACCCTACCCAACTCTCAAAAGAAGGTATCAACCAGGAGGAAATTACCCTTATTAGAGAATGGACAAATGAATTTCGTAAACTATTACCCAAACATTCTCAAGATAATGAGGTTTATTTTTCAATATATCTAATACATGTATCCACTCATATATCAAAATTCCCTTACAGGATTAACCCTATATAACTATACTCAAATAATAACCAAGAATAACATTTTAAAAAAGGGTTCATATTCCCAAGTTCATCACCTCGGATTGTGCATGTTCTCTTTGAAAATAAAAAGGAGGGATAAATGCACCTTTGTATCAATTAATAAGAGCATAACAAAACCCCCATGAAGAAAAATTATCCCCTACCAAGGATTAATGACTTTTTTTGTTAACCATGAGGACATCAGTACTTCTTAGTTGTGGATATTCATATTGGATATCATTAGATAAATATAAAGAAGAATGATATTCACAAGAAAATAAATACAAGGTATTTATATTATGAGTTCATAGTGATTCCCTTGATATTTAATAATTACCCATCACTCCTCGAGGATTTTATGAATTGAGTCTTTAGAGACTCTAAAACAATTGAGTTAATATTTATTAATGATATTATTATATTCTCCAAGGGAAGGGAGGACCACTAAGTGTATCTAATGATTGTACTAGAAACTCTATGGAAAGAGAAAATGTATTCTATGTTAAGGATGTATTAATTTTGGATATATCAAGTTACATTAATAGGGAAGATGATGACGTGTGAGGTAATTTATGTAGACCCTTCAAGGAAGAAGAAAATAGAGGATTGTACTAGACCCACTAGTTTCATGGAAATTAAAGTTTTTCTTATCTTATGGTGTGACTAATAATTTTTTTGAGAAATATTTCATGATTTTCTATCCCACTAACTGAGTTAAAAAATAAATGTGTATAGTATATATAAATGGAATAATGTGAACATATCTTTAAGGAGCTCATGGACAAGATAATCATTTCATCTTTAAAAACACTAAAAAAAATGGGGGAAGTTTTACAATATGTTGTTATTATTTAAGGAAATTTTTGAGTTGTTTACTCAAGAATTATTATAATGTGAGAGCCTATGCCTCATAAAAATTGAAGATACATGAGCAGAACTACACTAAGCAAGATTTGAAGATAGCAGTTGTGATCTTCACCTTGAAGATTTGGTGAATCTACTTCTGTGGAAAGAAGTGTGACATACATATTGATTAAAAGATTATAATGTATATATTCATAGAGAAGGAAATGAACATGAGTAAAATAATATGGGTATAGATATTCAAGGACAACAACTCCTCTATCAACTACCATCTGAGAAATCTGAACAAGGTTGCTGATGCACTCAATAAAAAAGAAACTACAACATTATCCATGATATAGATTGAGAAAGATTATATCTTCTTATATATGAAATGGATGGATCTGGAATTCATAATATTAGGTAATAAATCATACCTTTCCCATATTATTTCCTAACCATCAATCCAAGAGATGATCTTGGAGACATAATGGAATGATATAGATATAGAAAAGAAGGTGAAAGCATTAAAAGAAGGGAACATACATGAGTTCCACATAAAAGAGGATGGCTTCATTTGATTTTAAACTAAAATATGTGATCCTACATCACCTAAGATAATGAAGGATATTTTTTTATGGTCATAGATATATAATTCTCCACACATCAAGGAAGTATAATGATGTACTGTGATCTTCAATATCACTTTTGGTAAGTCAACATGAATAATAAGATTTGTAAGTATATTTTACTATTCCTTATTTTATATAAAGATAATAAAGTGAAAAATTAGACCAAGGGGATGTTTTAACCTTTACTTATACACATGAAGAAATTGGATAATATCCCCATAGAATTTTTCACTAGTCACTCAAATACATCTAAAGGAAAAAATGAGATATGGATTGTGGTGAGTTGAATCACCAATATTACCGACATCATCATTATTTTAGAAGATTTATTAGTAGAAAAAAAAATAGTATAAATGTGAATT
Source organism: Viscum album (assembly GCA_963277665.1). Lineage (NCBI taxonomy): Eukaryota > Viridiplantae > Streptophyta > Magnoliopsida > Santalales > Viscaceae > Viscum > Viscum album. The sequence goes on from OY728158.1 coordinate 61,404,495, forward strand.
GTTGAGGTTTCATGTGGTAACACATTCGATCATTTATGATCGTGATCCAAGGTTCACATATAAATTTTGGAGAAGTATTCAACATTATTTGAATATTGAATTGAATTTCAATATGATATATCACTCAAAAACAAATTACCAATCTAAAATAACTATTTAAACACTCAAGGACATCTTCATATGCATCTCAAGGGAATTTATTGGAGGATGGGATCAACATTTCCCATTATTTCAGTTCTCATACCGAAAAATTTTCAACTTGAGTAATCAGATGACACTATATTAACCTCTATATGGGAAGCGATGTTGAACTCCTACTTATTGAAATGATGTCAGGGAAAATATATACTTTTACATGATATTTTGCAAGAGATGATAGAAAATGTTCAATCTATCCAATAATATATAAAAGTTGCTTATAATAAGAAAAATAGCTATGATGGAAATATTTTATGGGATTTAGAGTTTGATGTTGGAGAAAATGTTTTCCATTCAATATCAACATGAAATATATTCATGTGGTTTTGAATGAAAGGGAATATTATCCCTGGGTATGTTGGCCCATTTGATACACATTATTTCATTGGATCACTGGACAATCTTCTACATCTTCAACTTAATATAGATCATGTTCATGATGTGTTCCACGTATCTATTTGGAGGAAGTACATAGATAATCCCTTACATATACTGAATCCAGACATGGTATAATTGGATAATGAAATATAATATGGGGAGAAATCAGTAATGTTATTAGTCTATAGAGATAATGTTCAATTAAATAATTCAACACACCATGTAAAAAGGTTGCGGAGGAACCATAATAATGAACAGGTGAAATGGGAACTAGATGAAATAATGAAACAAAATTATCCGAACCTATTATCAACGATGAATATGATTTGAGATTTTGAGTATAATTTTTATAAAGGGAGGAATAATGCAATGATCCAAACTTATTAAATGAAAATTATTTCCTAAATAAATGAATGTTATAATATATTATTCAATTATTATATTCATGAAGAACATAGAGAAAAAACAATAGTTTAGTTCTTCTATGATGAATTGTTGAATTATTCAATGTATAAACACGTTAAAATGTCAAATATTACAAGGGTATAAAAAATAAAATTGAAAAGTATAATAGAAAATTTTAGATCACCCTTCTTGGCTATAATCATTCCTCCCATGAACATCAAAATATAAATGAAACAAAATATTAGTAAACTAATATACAATATAGAAAATGGAAGTGTGGATACTAGAGAGAAATTTATGTGAATAATGAATTATGAAATTAAGAGATATTTATAGAAGGTAACCGAACTGTTTGAATATTAACGTGATTTATAGAATAATAACTTGAATCTTGGGAAAAGTTAAATGTCTATTGTGAATAATAACCTGACAGTTGGAATAGTAATTAAACCTTGAAACAAAAAATTTTAATATAAATAATATTTATCATCATTATTTTATGTAAATATAAATATTATAATTCACGAAAACAATAAATATCAGGATTAAAAAACTATGAGAAAATAAAAGAACATGTTTTAAAAACTGTATTTGAAAGGATTTTGTAAAAATCATAATATTATATTAAATTTTAACATTATCTACTTTAGAAAATTATTTGATTAAACATAATATCATTTTTAAATTAGCACATCTAAATTCTCGAGGGGGTATTTTTTTTATAAATTTCTAAAATACATCATTTTTAGGTGAATATTTAAAATAAAGTTTCTCTCATAACCTATATATAATAAAATGCATCATTAAAGAAGTAATAATTTATTAATAATTTATAGAAAATTACTATAATAACATATTTGTTTTGATTAAGGAGGGATTAAAACATAATAAACAAGATTTTATAACCTCAAATGTAATTTCCAAATATAAAATAAAAAGTGTTATATTAAAAAATTATTTACCCTTTTTTCCACCTTTTATTTTGATTAAACTAATTAATTAGAATATTCAAGTGATTCTAATGTCATAAAATTATTTTATTTTATTTATATAGGGTTTATAATTATAAAAATATTTGTATTATATATTTTAACATAAATATAGAATTTTATTTAATATTTAAATTAAAAATTACCCCTCTCCTCATGTATAAATAACCCTCTCTTCCCCCTTGTAAAACTACTCCTCCCTCACAGTAAAAATTAAAATATCAAAATAAATCCTATCTATTAATTTTATTATCTTATCTAGGGATGTTTTGGATCCATCCAACTCTATTCATCAACAGATTTTTGTGTCATAGAGAAGAAGCAACACCAAGAAGAGTGTATGTCATCATCAGTTCTCCGTCTCATTATCCTCTCATATTTCTCTTTTTCTCCACACCTTTTCAAATAAAAATCTTATAAGCATAATTATGTATTATGTTATAATTATATTAATGATGTTAACTTACTAGAAATTTTATATTTACAATATATTATATTGTTATACTTTTCGTTCCATCCATTTTGAAAGTGTCATGTTAACGGTTGGTTAACCACCAAGGAGGACATTTTCATATCATTTCCGATCAACAACCCTATGGCTAGTTGTAATAAATTATTTATGATTTATAATTTTAAAAATATATTTATTTAAATATTTTTAAAATATTTAAACATTTGTATACATGACCTTTAATAAAATTGGAAGATTTGTTAAAAATGAAATTTTATTAAGGATAACATGACACCAAAATGGATTCCCTTTACCAATGGAAATAAATATATAAAATTAAATTGTCATAATTGTTAAATATTAGTAAAAATAAAAACAATTCACTTTTGTATCAATGTTTTAGAAAGTATTTTTTTATTATTTTGTGGGACGAAATGTAAAGAAATAAAGAATGATTTAATGATTAATTCTCCAAACCCACTACCTTTCATTGGGTTATCCCTATTTAACATCATTTTCAGTATAGATATTGATCTAATTTTTCTTAAATATACTTCAGCTTTTTTAACATGTTGTTTTAGGGATATACTTGTTAAAACCTTTATTTATAACCCAAATACAACGATTTCCCAAAAATACTTTCTATTCCCAACAAAATCTTATAATCCTCTCAAGTTGTTCCTTATTCACTAAATAATGAAAAAATTTAACCCAAATATATTTTAAAATTTTAATTTAGGAACCCCATGTTTATTCCTAAAATAATTATTGATGAAATCTCTATGAAACAAAATTCTTTTCCATGGGTTATTTCATAACTATGATTGTTATATGTTCTGTGTACCATGCATGATTATTTATGTATTATGATTTTACCAATTTTGTCAAAATTATTTGGCCCTAAAATTCATTGAGTGTTGTAATGTATATCATGATATTTTGTGAATTATGAATGAACATGATACTATCTTCATTAAAAATGATGGAATTATTATTTATGCTCATATGTTATGCATGAACAAGATTCTATATTTTTTCACAACTAAGTGTGTGATTTAACCACTATAATATAATTATTTATATTTATTAATATGACACATTCAATTCATTTTTCAAAATGTCTTCTTCATTAGTATTATGATGATTCAATGATTATTAATATATTATTATGATTATACTCACACGTGTATTGTTTATTCTTGTTAATTATTCTAGCTAGGTTATCCTTCATATTACATCGATTTTATCCCACCCAATTCCTTGATATATATAATCATGTAACTAAATTTACTAAAGATATTGTCAGAGATTTTATGTTTATAAAGAAGAATGATTTTAATATCTTTTATGATTTATTATGTATATGTGATGTATGATCCCAAATTTCCCACGATACTAAACCATTCAATCCTTGAATTTATAACTTTTATGTTTTTTATCATTATAATGATATTATTTAAATGTATGAAAAATCAAGGTCTCTATACCTCAGGGCACTAAAAAATAAAAAACATATTGCACATAGGGAGAGGGGTACTTCCCAAGCATCCTCAAGTAAATGATTGTGGTTAGTCTTAGTGAGCCAACCTTTTCTTCAAACGTGATTCCAAGCATTCTAAGTTGTTCTCCTTATAACAACACTTTTACATATTTTAATTTAAATAATTAATTTTATTAATCAATCTTATTGGTTTTGGGATTCATATTCATTATTAGACTAATATCATTTATGAAATTTTCTTTCTTCAAAGTTTCAACATCGTATCCTTGATCATTTTTCTCCTCCATTGGAGTTCTCTCCCCACAATCCTCAACATTCCACATGGTATATTTTGTGAAACCACTAAACAATATTATGTATATAATACTCATTAGGCATCTTAATAAATTCATCATTTTCAATCATTGAATAGTTTTTTGACACATGACATATGAAATGATAACAGCCTCTTTTGTTTGTCTTTATATTTTATTTTTTTCTATATCAAAGATATTATTTGAATAATACACTATAGGTTATTGATAAACCCTTCATTTTATTTCATATTAATTTTCATTCAAATTGATGAATATTTTTATTATATAATATATTCTATTTATTTATGTTAAAGAATCCACCTAATCATAGGAATTGGTTTCCTCCTCATTGATTAAAATTAACAATTATTAATTCATTGAGTTTAATCTTTTCCATGGTTATAATAAATAAATAACCTCCCATTAAATTAATACCTCATGTAGTAATTTCTTGCATGAGAGAAAAAAAAGATCTTCTACCATTGAGTCCATATGATTCTAGGCACACATCAATGGTCTTTCCCATTCTTCCACAATAGAATCACATAATAAAGACATGTGATAAAATCTCAATTTTCAATATATGATATAATTTCTATGTTCATCTAGAATCTATATTTCATCCTTTATAAATTCCATCAATTTATGTTTATTTAGGAGGATTATCTATATTTATAGTTGATATTTTTAGCCTCATTTTGAGCTTTATAATATTCTCATCCTTATTATTTAACTACAAACTGATTAAATACATCCTCATGAAACATTCCATTTTATATTTCCTCGACTCTTAAAGTTTTGTATTGAGTTAAATAATATATGATTTCATCTAATTCTCAATATCCATTTGAAGTTATGATTCATGTATATGTTATTCAAGTATGTTGACATGACGCTTTTTAAATTTTAAAAATTATTGAAATATTTTAATTCAAGGAAACTTTATCATTCCTCAATATATTATTTCACTAATATAAAATATTTCATGAACATATAGTACACTCTACAGATGATTTTAATTTGATACACATTTTTATGTAAGGAGTAGATATTATTTTTGTTTTTTTCATAAACGTTATCTAAATTTTTTAAATTAAATCATTACATATTATTCTAAAAAATCACCACCCATTAAAATTTATATAAAGGATTATTAAATTTAAAATTTTCTCCAAAAAATATTTTAATTAGATTTATTAATAAAATCATATTTTATCAGCATGTTTTGAGAGTCTATAATCATCATAGTCTTATTCTTATTGATCATTTTATTCATACATTTTCATGTAAGAAAAGTTTACTTATATTCTTTACAAAAATTTAATTACTTTCATATTTAATATCTTCACTTGAGGTGGACTCAAAAACCACATTGGGACCTACTAATTTATCATAAATAACTTTAATAATTTTCCGTTTCATGAATACAAAAGCATAATGAGTGATTTTATTATATAGCAGACATGTAATAGATATAACATGAATTTTATATATCCTTACATGATGATTATTTTCATTATTCTTTTTAAAATTACTATCCTGAAATTTCAATTTAATGATCTCATAACCACAATCATATAGAAACCATTACATTAATTTTTTTTAAACATAAAAAATAGTAACACCATAAACTCAAGGACTAATTATTAAATCCATAAGTGCAACAAATAAAAAAATAGATTTAAATATTGGATATAAAATTTGACCCTTCAGGATCGCATATCATATATTGGGACCTAATTGAATATATAGTCTATAATGAGGGTGAATCAATGTTTTTCCAAATTAAAACATTTCTATTCAATTGAAATAACCCCTTGATAGATCGTGTTTTATCGTTTTAAGGAACACATTCAGTACCACACTCCCTTAGTGTTGATGATGCCAAAATATTGGGTTCAGATATAGAATTGTAAAAAATGTAAAAACATAAGTATTTTTCTTAGTTCACCTGCATTGGGATACATCCATGAGTAACAAACTAATAATTTATCGATTTTATGAAATCCACAATACTCACTTTTGTTGGATATTTAATTTTCTCATGATCACTTCATACAAAGGTTAGGGATGAATCACTACCTCTCAAGGGTCACTCCCTTTTCTTCTCTTCCATAAAATATTTTAAGGAAAATATTTAACATTATATAAACATGAGGGTATCTTTAGAATATTTTATACATGAAGGTATCTTCGATACCAATGTGAGGTACTTAGTCCCCATCCAACATCGATTCAAAATATTCTGTTACCTTATGGTATAATTCTATATGCGTGTTATACCTATAAGACATATTAGATAAAATCCTTGTAAAGAGTTGAGTCTTTTTATTAAAAATCCATATGAAAATGAATGATCAATGTGAAGGTGGAATCATTATATTATAAGTGAAATAATATTACCTTTTCCAGGTAAATATTTTTTCACACTAGAATAATACTATCACATTTTATATCATAAAAATTAAAATATGTAAATAGATATCCATCCTCATAGATCCTCTTCCTATAAAAATATAGATATCATGATGGAACTCCTCTATCCTTTTTTTTCTCTAAAATATTATGTTTAAAAGAGGTATGTAATGCTTAACACTATTTTTTTTTCATGTTTTCTATTAACAAATATATAATGCTGTTTAATCCTCTAATGCATCCATAAATGGTTGAGAACACTAATATTTATATAACTCACTAAAATTATTCCTTCTGTCCTACTCACTCATAATTGTCAAAACACGACCCTTTAATTTATGTAAATTCCATTTATCTTGAGCCAAATATTTTTATTTATAAATATGACTGAAATCATTCTAATAATATAAAAATAAATTGATTATTGTGTAATATTATATAGTTTAGGTTGGTTTACTTAAAATGTATCCATATTGAGTTGTGAAAACATCGATTGTGGTCTGATATTTTAGTCAACCATAGAACTAAAAAATTCTGGATGAATCTAAATTTAAAATTCTTTTAAAATAATGATGTGATCCTCTCAAATATATTAAAAACAAGGAATTTATATAGTGGTCTACTAGTTGTGGAGTGGCCTTATATTTTAAAATTCTCCATGTGTTCATGACATTATACTAAAGAACATTCCTCACATAATAGAACAACTATATTATAGTATGATATTTTCAAGATATCATTTATTTATAGTATGATATAACATTTGTTTAGTTAATCAATCATTAGTCACATTCCAGTGCATCTACAAAATTATATGGCCATTTATTCTTAGTGTGTTCCATATATTCACAACATAACTAGATGTATTGATAAATGATTTAATTTTACACTTTCTTTATTTATTCTTAAATGAATCTATAGTGTTAAGGTTTAATATTACCATCCCGTCAATTACACTTATAAAATATTAGTTGTGATAGGTTATCTTCCATTATAGAACTACTCATTACAAGACACTCAAAATTATTCTTACATAGAATATATTCTGGTATTGTCTCTAACATAACGGTGAAATACTCTTCCAACTATAGATTCATTTATTAATCCATAGAAATCCCTTTTGTATGAAATATATTATTAATCAATGGAAAATATAGAATTTAACTAATATAACATAATATTATTTTTACATGATATCCAGTATGGTGTGATATTCAATACTGTGAAATTATATGATATTTATTAACATATTAACATCACGAATGATACTATTTATTCAACTGTCATTTTAAGATTTATTAAACAATGATATTCACATCATACATTACATCAGTTATTGATTCAGTATCACACTTCAATCCTTTATCTCCACTCTAATTCTTGATCTACTAGAAACCAAATTCATAGAATATAAAAATACCAATACTTCACCTCATGTATACTTCCATTTAAAAACTCTATGGATGAAATATTTTAGCACTAAATATGCCATGATCATTCTACACCTCATCGATATCTATTTCCATGTTTATTAATGTCATTTATCCTTACCCAAATGCTGTTCGCAAGTATGAAAACTAATTTCATCTTGGTTCAGGCATCACCATGCTCCATGTTTATTCATATAATTCTCCCCACACAATTTATAAATGTATCATTTATTGTTAGAAAATACATCAGACAACTTTTTACATATAAAAAATAAAATAAATTATCATTTTTTCATGAATCGTGTGATTGATAGAGTGAAGAAGATACATAAGGCTAGTAGGAGTCATAATCTGTTTACCAAGATGAATAAAGACATAATATAAGAATGTATAGGGCAGTGTTCTCCCTATATGGGGCTTATATAACTAGTAGCTAGAGGATAACATTAGTAGTGATAAAATGTAAGAATATAATGAAATATATTGGATTTACTAGGTGACCAAGGACATATAAAATTCCTTAAAATTGTTTTTAAGTTGGACATTATGTCTTGATTGGAAACTATTTTCTTCTTTTATACATGGCATTGCAGAAAGAGGGATTTTTTGAATTAAGGTTTCTAAATAAATGGAGAAGTGGAAAAATAAATGATGTATAGATGTAGATGAAAAAAATTCAATAAGTTCATGGGAGTATGATCTATATTTTTTTCACTATTTATCAAAATTTTTAGGTGGTGTTGTTGTATTCAACTAGTAGAAAAAGATTTTACTGATTGAGAGATAAATGTTAGTAGATAATAGATAGTGGTGAAACTGACTAAATTATATTCCTACTGTGAAAATATTATATATAAAAAGGGATGAGATTTACTTATATGATATTTTTATTAATGATGTGTTAATATTACATTGTATTATACTTTAGATTTATTGTGATGTTTAGTTATATTTCTCCTGGACAGTACACCTATTGTTGGGATCATATAACTTTGTGAGTTCTTTGTATTATTTTATCATCTATTTTACATTTTAATGTATCCCAGGGTGTAGGACCTTATATAAAACATGTAAATTATTTGTGTTCTATGTGTGATTACTTATTTTATTTTTTATTGATTCTCTTTTGGTTTTGTGTTGTGAGTTTTTTCTATGATGGTTAAATGCTTGGATATAGTGCAAGGATTCTCAGTTCAGATACCCTAATTTTATGAATGAGTAATGTTTTAATGTTACTGAATACTTTTTCAATATTTGAGGGACCCAATAAATATTTTTAATAATGGGTTTCCATGAAAATAAATTGATGAAACTAATATTGTAAAGGATTCTATACTTACTGATGGAAATAAATGAGAAATGATGTAAGACAGTATGAAGATACAATTATTTATAAGTATAAAAATAAAAAATGATAAACATTTTACATTACATTCCAATGAAACATAGATTTAAAATAATATTAAAATATTATAAAACTATAGTTCTAATGAAGTGTCATGATATGAAAAAAACAATTATGGGTTCATGCATCATCTAAGAGATTATGTAGAAAAAAATATTTTTACTCAATACATCTAAATTTGTATTCAAACCGTAGTAATGTGCATTTTGGGTTAGCTACTAATGTAATTAATCCATTTAGGTGTTTATTTTTTTCCGTATATCAAGTGAGAAATTATTTTTTTCACTTCTAATTTTCCTCCATAGAGTTATATAAAACAAACTTCTATCATTATTTAGATAATTATTCCATAAAAATGAGTAAAATGATAATGACGAATATATTCAACCAGTTGTATAATAATTGAATCACCAATGGGTAATAATGTGGATATAGATAATTTATCTTCTATTTTTTAAAAAATTTGATTAAACACTCATGTATATCATGAATCCCAACCAAAGATTAATAAATTTGTTAGGTTAGAACACTAACAATAGTCTATCATGTACATCTATAAAACATTAGTTTTCACATTAAAAGGAAAACCAATAGTAGAAATAGATTTTTTATGTATTATCATCAATTACTATATGTATATCTTATATTTTTATATAAAAACATTAAATATTTTAGAAAAAATTATTGAGTCCCCAAAAAAAAATATTGTATGGATTAGAAATATTGAGAAAATTATAAATTGTTATTGTAGAAATTAGAAAAGAAAATTTTATTATCAGCTGTTAGAAATGATATTTTATGATATAGAAATAAATATAAATAGAATAATAGAATAAAAAATTATTTTTCATACTAAATTATTAGGAACTGTATATGTCACATCATAATCTTGACAATAAACACAATGAGAAGAATGTGCGTAACAATGTGATCTTCAAAATTCATAATGAATATAGAAAATATTCAGATCATTTTAATGAATACAAATAATAATAAAAAATTAATATAAAACATGATTTATAGGATAATGGTAATGGGAATTATACAGTGGTAGTTTTTTTTAAAAACAAAAAAAATTATTATTTCAAAGATACAGTAGTGTGAAATTACTCGATAGATAATTGAGAAATATTCCATGTTGTGATGACTTAAAACATCATAAGATACCAGTTTTTAGGAGTCATAAATTATATATTTTTATGGGGAAACTCATACCATTTGAATTATATTACTTGTTACCTAAAATAATAAAAACAATAATAATATAGTTATATATGTTCTTTAGACACAATTGTAATCAAATTTTATGCACTGAATGAATTGAAAAAATATATGATAGAATTTCAATGAATTTATTTCATTTATAGATGATATTTTCCATATTTGTTTCAATATAATAATTCATATTATATATAATTTCTTCAATAAAGGTAAAAATAGAGGAGACACACACATTCAAAAGATAAATTCCATCGAGAGGTATTATCATTTTAAAATTTTCTCACTACTAATTTTTGATAAATAATATCATATGAGATTTATGGAATATTTATCTTTTTTAGGTACATATATCATTTTATGCCTTATTTGAAGAAAAAATTTTAACCAAAAGGAACATTTCCTGAAGATTACTTATTTGAATAATAGTTAAACTCCTTCTTAAAGTATATTAATGATATTGTGAGAACATTTAATCAAGTTGGATGTGTGGATGATAACTAAAACTATATTTAGTCATTCAGTAAATCAAAAATACTTATGATTTTAGGTTTTATAATTGGAAAAAGTTCCTTATTTTTTTTAAATAATGATACAAAAAAGGTTATACAGAAGATTCTTTCATTAAATAACTGAATATAAAAACAAAGAAGGAACCTTAGTGTTGAAATAAAAAGAAAAATAGACCAATAAGATGTTAAAAGTGATATTATTAATTTTTTTACACATTATATAAGTTTATAATTAGACTCATATATATGGTATGGTGATAATTATATTTTAAAAATAACAATATTTTGTATTCATATGTATGGACCATAAACATTGATAATCTGGATGAACATTTAGGTGATTTCAAGTATTTAGATCAATGTCCTTTGAAGTATTTATAGAGATTAGATTCCTAAAATATTAATGGTATAATGTTTTCAATAATTTTTCAGGAAAATGGTTTGATAACAAAAATTAGTGGAATATTTATAAGATAATAAGGTATATTATTGATGTTTCTCATGGTTTTTAAAGGTTTTTTATTTTTTTCAACTACTTTTATAAGAATGTTTTTTTGTTAAGTGGAAAATGTTTTTGAGTATAGAGAACTTTTTTTAGAGGCTTTCATAAATTCATTAGACGATATAAGATAATGTACATTTCATTTTCATTTTGAATATATGAAATTTTTAAAAAAAAGGAAATGAGGTTTTATTATGAAAATCATAAATTTAGGTAAGTAGTTAGGATGAATAAAATATTGTGAATGCTTGAAGAGTTAGATTTTTATCAAAGGATTCTCTAGATGTTTAGTCAGGGGATGCATGTGATGTACATTAAATTCCATAAACATCACTTTAGTGGAAATCCAAAAATGATTCAAGATTATTTGGTCATATATCAAGTAAAAAAATAGAATGTTAAATCTATAATATTTTGAAGAATAAATTAAATAAAATCTATGATATCTCTAGAAGATGGATCAATCAAATATTAGAGAAAAATTCAACCTCACAAGAAGAACATGTAACCTCAAGTTTTTTATATTTAATGAAAATTGAATAGTGATATGTCAAGTTTCAAGACAATAGTTGAATAATGTTATTAAACTAATTGATATAGATCATCAAAAGAACTGTATTCAAAATACATGTTGTTAAAATAAGAAAATTCAACACATGTTTATGTTAGGATAAGACACATGTAGAAAAAAAATATTGAGTAAAGACTATAAAATCTTGACCAATACAAGATTCAGATAAATTTATTATATTGTCCCCAATAATTTCAATGAGGTATAATTTTTAATATCATTCATCGGAAGATATTTTTATCATGTTTGAAGGTCAGATCACTTGTGGAAAACTATTGATGTTCTTATAAAGTAGATCTATATGTTTAGAAGTGATATTAAATGGTTTTAATACACTTATTCAAATTTAAATGGCCTAAATATCCTTTTTTATTCTAGTATATAGATGATTCCTTTAGTAAAAACATTTACATTATTCAGTTAGTTCATTTAGGTTGATTTTCCAACTATCATGACCTAAATTTGTTATATTTAATTAAATGGTCATTAAATCATTACGTAACCAAAAATAATTTATATTATACATTTTATCATAATGGACAATTATAATAATAATTTTTTAACCCTCCTTTAATTTGGTGGAAATAAATTAACTACATTGTTCATGGATACGGTGAACAGACCATATTGTAAACAACAACTTAATTTTAGAAACAAAATAAGAGAGGGTAGAAGATTGATATTGGATAATAATAATAATATATACGTAAATTTATGATAATTATGTTTCTATTTTTTGGTTTATGGATAACATATGTGGTTGGTAGATGATGTATAAAATTGAAAGAGATTAGTCGAGAACTATACCACTTCCTTCAGTTGTATCCTATTATGATACCCCTTGAAAATAATGAGAATTGTATTTGGATGGTACCTATAGAACTGGAACATGGGGGGGGGGAGGATTATCATTTTAATTGGGAATAAATTTGGAAAGGTAAAATTCATTGAATTTGTGGTGAGAATGAGATGTGAGTGGTTTAATTTATAAGTGGAGAAGGGGTGCATTTAAATATTAAAATCATTAGTTTATTATTTTTTCCACAATTATAACTATATTATAGTTTTTTGTGACTATAAATTGTAAATAGTGCATGATTTTTTGAACTAATAGGTTCTTACATCATCCATGACACAAAAATTCTTGTATTTTTCTTGTAATGTTAAATACTATATTATACCGTATTTCACTATTCAGAAAAAATAAAACAGATTTTAGAATATTTATGAAAATTCATCATAACCGTGTTTTTTTGTTTAGATTCCAAAAAATAAATCCATTTTGTGCAAATAATTTTCCAAATATGTGAAATTTAATTTTTAATCAAAATCATGATTTATTTTTAGAATACCAATTGTAATATTATGATTAATTTTATAACCCTTAAAAAATTACTAATGTCATCAAAACATTATATTATCATTATTATATAAGATAATGTTAATTTATAGTCCCATTTTTTGAAAATAAACTTTCTTTTAAATCATTACCATTTTTATAAAAATAAAAACAAAACACATATGTTTTATAAAAATATGAACACTTCTTTTATAATGTCTAAAAATATTATTTACATGTATAATTATATAAATAATCCATATTAAAATTTTATAGAATACCAAAATATTATTTTACACTTTCATATGTAAGAATATTTTAATAATGGGTAGGGTACTATTCCTCACTATTAGATTTCTATTCCAACTGACTGGTTACTATTCCAATGATAAGAATACTATTCCAATAGTTAGATTTGTAACCGTTACATGGGCTCCATATTCTATATAGATATCTCATATATCATCAATTATTAATTTATTTATATTATATCTCAAGGATATATTTTGAATTTCATGATGAATATTTCATTACTAATACCATACTTTATTTCTATAGTCTTTTTCGAGAGTGCAATTATTCTGCTGGATCAAGAGGATACATTTTTTCATATTTTAGTTATCTTATTTACTATATCATCCCATTTTAATGTTTTGTATTATCTTTTCAATTTTTATTAACTGAATGTAAATGTAAATTTAATATAATGAAATATTTTTTATTTTCATCATGTGGTGATTATGATTTGTTCTACATTACAAAATATGATACAATTACAACAATTGATAATTTAATTGAATTTTTTTGGGTCTTTTTAGTGATGCTCCAGATGTATGATGTATGATTGTTAGAAGAAGATGTTTTTCTAATGGTGGATGTTTTTCTATTTGTGATATGTGAGGGTGTTCTCCGTGAGTTTTATAGCTCACCCATAATATTATATATTATTTTGAGTAATATTTTCCATCACATGAAAAGATATAATTTATAGCTAGAGATTAAATGGTAAGTGGATGAGTTTTAAGAGAGATGTATTTTTTAGTAGGTGAAAGCAGAATAATGTGTTCCTTGAGGTTTTTTGCTGCCCTTGTATATTTCTGAGTGGAAATGAGAGGAAAATAGATGGATTTTATTGTTAGGTTATCTCAAACATAGGGATTATGTGATGCATTTTGGGTGATTATGGACAATATAATAAATTTATCTCATTTTATGGTGATCCATGAATCAATTTTCATGGATGTATTGGTGAGAAAATATATGGATGAAACAGTTAGGATTACTGGTGTCCTGAGAAACATTATCATCAATCTGAATCATCATTTTACTCTGGGGGTATAGATTAGATTGCAAGATATCTCTAGCTACAAGTTGTGCATAAGAACTAATTTTCACTCTTAGACATATGGGTAAGATGAGGAGACTTTCCATATATTGGAGGATATTTTATTGGATTTCATATAATATTTTTTCATATTGTGGTTAAATCACCTTCCTTTGGTTGAGTTTTCCTATAATAATTGGTATTACTTATCCACTGACATTTCATTATTTGAGTAATTTTATTGGGGTCTATTTTATTCTCCATAATGATTGATGGAGGATGGGATGTCAATAATTCTAGGTTCTGATGTGGTCTATAGAATGACCTAGAAGATTTTGTTTTTTTGAGAGTAGATGAGGGTTTTGTATGATTAATTGAATACCTACATTACTTATTGTTATATGACAATAGAGTTTGATGTTATGGACCATATGTTATTCAGTGTTTCCCCTCTTTAAGGGAAATAGTAGTATATAAAGTTATGTAAGACTTATCACTAGTTAATAAAGGATTTTGAGATATTTTGGACTTTTGGAGAGGTGGTGTATTTGTTGGAACTTTCACCACAGCAGGACATGATCTACAAAATCTTCTAATATTCCTTTCTTCATTGGTATCTTCACTATGGTGCCCATATCATTAACTGTGGAGGGTTGGATATTAATGATGATGATATGTTCATGGAGAGACCATTAGAGATACATGATCATCGAGATAAGGTTTTTTGTGGATCAACCATAACATTGTTTTATTTGTATTGGAGGTATGGTGGCCTAGAAGAGAGTACCCAAGAGTGTTAAACGGAAATACATTCCCAGTACCCATAGTTTTTTTGAATTTTTATCATGAGATTCATTAATAATGTGATGGTTTTCAATAGAAATGTCGTACTTCATGACAATTTATAGGTATTGAGTGGATAATAACATCTTTTAATGGTCTCCAAAAAGTTTTTTCATGAATCCAGAAACATCGACCGACTCTTGCATCCAGGATTCATGGACCTTATTTTATAAAGAAGGTGTTTGTTTGATAATTTGGACAAAGAAACTTAAGAACTCATATTTATTTAGAGGTTGTGAACAAGGGATCAAATCACCATTTTGGTGTGGAACTATCTATTATTATGGGACTCTCTTATAGATTTAATATATGTTCACATATTTGGGAATCCTTGGTTCATTCCCATGCAATTGTCTACAGGTAACCCATATAACAGTAGTTGATCACGATTACTCATGGGATCAGAATCTGCTGTAGGTAACTAAGGTTTAACATCGATGGAAGGATCTATATATATCCATGGTTCTCTATTAATTTTACATATTTATGGTTAGATCAAGGATTATTTAGTCATTCACTAAGACAACGCTATTATTAATATATACCAGATAGAGACCATGAGTTTATTATCATACAAGGGTGAAAAAGCTATTTTGACATCATGATGAAACCCATAAGATGGGATTCCTATGTATTCTCATGAGATGAATCAGAACCCATGTAGTCTAGGGTCAATTTACTTGACACATCACCATTTAAGGTCATGTGGCAAGGACATGACCATGATATTTAATGTCATCTGTCAAAGACATCCTGGGGAAAGGTTACCTAGAAAAGATGTAGAGGGAATTATGAAAAGGTAGTCCAAAATATCACGAAGTGATATCTCATGTCGGGATTATGTGACCCTACATAGGATGTTTCCCAGAGAACATTAGAGTGGTTTATGTGTTGGGTTTGGACCCAGGGGAGGGTATATTAATATTCAAGTTAGTAATGAATCAATTCCCCCATAGTTTGGATTGTGTTGGGATGCACACTTTATAGGAGACCCGTTAGGCGATCCTAATTGGGTCTAACACATGGGATATTCCCATTTGAGGGGATTTTATTGATGTTTACATCTTCTAGGAGTAGCACTTGAAATGAAATTGGGGCTTACACATATATAGAGGGCCGACACTTTCGATTTAAGTTAGGGATTACAACTATGGAGAAGGCCCACTGATGAAGAAAAAATATTAAAATATTTCATACTGTAATTAAATGTTTCAAATATCACCATAGTGTTATTTAATGTGTAATTTTCAGAGTTTTATTTTTTAGAGGAATTTGAGATTAATTTCTTAAATGGCCAAATTTTTTGATTTAACAATTTTATTATTATTCTATATTTTGACCATAACATTTATTAATCTAAGGGAAGTTACAAAATTCATTTTTTAATGATTCCTTGCATTTTTCACCCAATTTTATTTTTTCAGATCCCAAAATAAATCTTGCATTTTTGGTCCCAAATCCATATCACAAATCAGGTATTGAAAACTGTGTATAGATGTGGAAACATTTTAAGATAAGATTATATCGCAAACTGGGCCAACCCAATGGAGCTCTAATTAGAAATGGAGTTGTATAATGAGTTAGTTATGAACTTTAATGAAATATTTTATGCATGAATATTCAATTGAAAAGGTCACAATTGAGTGGGATGTTGGAAAAGTGGAATATAAAGGGTCACATAGATAAAATTAAATTATCTAAGTAAATGAGCCATAGATTCTACATCCAAATACCAATCCTTATGAAATGTTCAGGGTGAATGAGAGAGAAATAATTAAAAAACTTTTATGAAGTAATATTTCCAATATTGTTCCATTAATTAGGGCATATGGGCCAATATTTTAAGAGGTCAAATTTTGGAGCAAAAATATATTAACCCTTTTCTATAAATTGTCACCTACCATCCCATTACAAAGGATATCCATTTAATGTTACTAAGTTGAAGTTCGATGCTATAATATGTCATTTTAATTTGTATTATATATTAGATTACTTTTACTTTGTAACGAACCAAAACATTATTAATGAAAATTTTTCTTGGTCTAATTAAAAGTCTTATTATAGTTATGTAAAACAAATGAACATATTTGGTTATATGTTTTGGATTTTAAAATAACATTAAAAATTGTGATTGTTTCTAATATAGTCGTTGAACAACGATCGTATGATTAGTATAAATATAGGGCCTTAACAAATCAAATTTAATCAAACAAAGGAATAAATGGCCTCATCCTCTAGACTTTCTCCATACGAAGACAATTTTTTAGAGCTCAAAAATGAGGTGGAAACATTGGGGTTCACTCTTGACCAATCCGAAGTCCAGCTTCAACATGTAACGCTTGAACCGAACCGCCTACAATAGAATTCGAAGTAGATAAGGATTATCACTCGAGCGACGTTATCTAAGACACCCGAATAGACTTTCACCATTACACACCATACCGTTAGGTCTTATGTGTGTGTTATAAGGGGCTATGTAATAATACTCTAGTACTACGATTATGTACATTATTCTTTTATAGAGAATATACATTCATCTTATTATTGTTACTTTGTAAATATTTTTTAAATAACAAATACTATTTTTTAGTTAATATTCAACTAAGAAATATATTTTAATGAATTAATGGTTTTGGGAATTAAATAATATTTTAATAAAATATTATTATAATTATTAAATTACTTTTTATAAAATATAAATTATCGTATTATTTTTTGAATGAAATTGTAAATTTTTTAAGGTTTGAAAGCTGTTTTGGTCAAAATGCATGAATTTTCAATAAATATCGGTTTTTATATCAAAAGTAAAAATTCACATATTTAGAAAATTATTTGTTTAAAATTAATATTATTTTTTGAATCGGGATTTCAAAATTATCCAATGGTGAATTTTTCATATTTTTCTGAGAAAGTCGATTTTTTGGCTAAAAATTAAATTCTATTTAAAAATATAATGTTATTTATGACATAATAATGAGCCAATAATGATGTAATAAAATAATATAAACATTATGTTCGGCCAATATATTTTTTTACCATTAATATAATGTGATTTGGGGTTTTTTGACTTATTTTACAGTGCTTTAGTGGACCCTTCAAGACTTCTAAACATTTTGTCTTTTAAATTTTTTTTTTAAGAGTGTGACTCACCTCCACAAATGCAACCCTATTATTTAAGGAACATGGGACATTTGAATTATACAATATTTTATTATAATCCCCTTTGACATAATACATTGGATGGTTTGTGGGTTTTATTAGTTTAATATGTGGTGTCCCAAACATAAATAATAAAGAATTCTCTCTCATTTCCTATATAAACCAACCCAATCTCTTACATACTCTTCACTCAAATCCTTTATAGTATGACCAAACCCTGTCTTACACTCTCTATAATCTTCCCAAGGTTCCCCAATATCCCAAGAATCATCTCTGAATCCTCTCCCAATATTTTGGGATCACACATCCAAGTAAAGGATTCTCACTTTCTATATATATGTTCAAGATTACATATATTGTTAGGCCCTTTTATTTTCAATTATTAATGTTGGGGTATGATTTTTCACCTCTCCCATTCATCCCTTATCTTGTTTTAATAATTAAATATCCCTTTTATCTTCCATTAATTCCTCCCATGTACACCTTTTACCTTGCCGAAATTCTGTATGGAATTTCTCTCACCTCATTTAGATTCATGAAATTATCTTGTATTCTGTATCTAAATTCCATTAAATCTATTGGACATTAATATATATGACATACTTACTTTTCATTTCATGTATATATTATGAGACACCTCTTTCAATCTCATCAACAATTTTTATGAATTCTTACGTCACGTCATTACGCTGCCGAAATTACACCGATTTTCCAAGCTAAGGTCATTGTGTAGTGAATACCATTCCTATTTCTCAACCATGGGTATTCAACATTATTCAAATTTTATTATTGATTATAAATCTTAATGTGTGTATTACGCATCCCCCTATCATGGAATTAATTATTATTACTGATTCCATGATGTATGATCCATGTGGCACACTTGTACATGAAATGAAATGTTTATGAATGGTGTGCCTAATAGCGCTTCAATGAACTGGTTAAAGTATAGTATCATGATAACTCATGTGAAATGAGTGTTGACACATGATAATTTAATTTATACAACTTTTTACTCATGCTTCTTGTGCAATGAGGATTTACTCATCCCCCATCTACAATGATCCTTAGCTCATGCTAATTCCATGTTAGGTGTTATTGCCACATGTCCATGTTATGATAATATTTCTATATCACGCCTTTATGTTAATGTTTCTCTTTCACTCCATTGGATTTTCTATTTCCTAACATGTATTGTAATATTCATGTTATCCATTGTTTACTCCCTTACTGGGCTTCATCGCTCACCCTTGTCTTATGTATGTCTTCAGGTTATTCAATGCAATGCTATGTACGAGGGAATGTAGTGGTCATGTAAATAATGTTTTTAATAAGATGTTTCATTTTATGTTCTAATTTGATATGTAATGTTCCTAATCCCAAAAGAATCCAGAACTCTTGATCTCTAATGTTGTATCAAGTGAATTATATGTAATAAATCATGTTTAAGTGTGTAATAAAGAGTTGGGTTGTCATAGTTGGTATCAAAGGATAGTTTTAGTTATTTTTTCGGGATTATCATTACAATATCCTAATGAAGACTTAGAGATAAGTCTAATTACAATAAAAATATCCCTATGTTTTGGTGAGTATTAAGAAAATTGTTTACTAAGAAAATACATCTCTGTCTTTATATGAACAATTAGAGGCGGCTCTGGCACAAATTTACCTAGGGATGAAAACCCGGACAAGGAGTTTTGGGCTTGACTCAGGGTATCATGTTACACGACAATGGGCCTTATTGCACTCTAGGTTACAAAACTTCTGAGGGATATTCTTTGGTAAATTAACATGCTCAGTATGAACCATTATTAAGGTAATTTTAAAAAAATGCCTCTAAGAATACATGTTAGAAGGTAGAACATGGATAAAATAAATTGAAGATTATAGATTCATAATTTAAGAAAATAAAAGTAATTTATAAGTCATACGATTCTGTCTTTTGATTAACCATTATGTGTTACCGCCTAACTTTCCTTTTATTCCATCCACTGGCTAGTAGTAGAAGGACTCATACTAACAACATATGTGAAGATCAATGTGATGACTATGCTAATGAGATGCCTAATCCGATCTGAGTGGGAATAAAATACTTTTTCATGATTATCTCTCAGTTAACTCAATATTTGAATAGAATATTGGGTCAAGAGGACCGTTCAAGGCCCCCGCCCCAAGAAAGAACAAGTCACTATCTAGAGTTTCATGAGACAAAGGCCTCCAACTTTTAATGGATCATCTGAACCCTCAATCCCCATACAATGGATCAACTCCATTGAAAAGATCTTATCCATCCTTCAATGTTCAGAAAACATGAGGGTTCTCATAGATTATTATCGTATAGAGGGTGAAGCAGATCAATGGTGGATATTGATAAAAAATATGATACCTGAGGAGGATATCGAGGCGTTGGAATGGAATGATTTCTAGAATATATTTTTCAATAAATATTTTCCACGCACCCTCCGACTTAAGATGGAAAAGGAATTCCTTTATACCAAGAAAAAAAGACTTTGAATATGTTAGAGTGTATGAGTCTAACTTCACATTGATTTGCATGATATGCCTCTAGATTTGTCGTTACCCCCATTTTGAGGTCGACAAATTCCTTGGAGGGCTAAAACAAAGAATATAGAAAGCCCTGGAAATCTGTCACTTCAACAGCTATGTGGAAATAGACTGTTGTCCCTCAAGGTCTAAATAGTGATTGACTAATATTCCGGGTATCATAAGGATAATAAGCGTAAGGTGGACTTCAATTCGGGTGGTCTGATGGATAAATCCAACGGTGAAATTAAAATCCAACACCCCATAGGACAATGGTGTAGAAAGTAGCCCCCAGGAAATTTCTTGAAGGGGAAGAAGAAGTTATTTAGGTTAGGAAGAGAAGGACACCAAGCTATTAACTGCCGACAAGAAAAACCCATTACTGCGATAGAGGATAGGAACACTCCTTTTTAATCTCAATGAGTTTTTCATTACTCCAATTGTAATGAACCATGTCACCTTAAAAATTAGTTCCCTAATCCAAGGTGTTTCAGAGGCAACCAACAACCTACGAGGAAGAAAGGGTGAGCATTTTACATAACTACCATCCAAGTGAACCCTGAAAACGATGTGGTAATATGTACACTAGTTATTCATTCATGAATAGAGAATGAAATTTTTGTTTTAGGTTATATGCATTCTTTTATATCCCAAATGTTTAGTAGAACAATCCAAACACCCCAACAAATCATTGATATAAAGATGCCGGTGAGTACGGAAAATGGGGAAATCATTTCATCCCAAGAATATAACTCCACCCCTTTCATAATAGGTGGATTAAACTTCCTAGATAACCTCATCATACTCCCTCTGGTGGAATTTGATGCAATTCATGGCATGGACTGGATTTCCCAATATAATGAAAACATAAATTGTCGTGAGAGGGAAATCAGTCTCCATGTGGATAATAGAACCCTGATTCTATAGAAGTGCAAGGAGGAAGATGAATCTTCTTTAGCTCCATCATCTCATTATTGGATATTACTTCCCAATGAGTACGCATATCTGGTTCAGATGATTGAGTATAAAGAGGAAACCATCATTGAAGGCATGCATATTGTGAGGGAATTTATTGATGTGTTTCCCGAGGAATTTACTAGTCTTCCACCTTGAAGAGATGTTGAATTGTCAATTGATCTTATACTGTGGAATTTCTAATATACTAGACTCCATATATAATGGCTATTGTGGAGCTCGAGGAGATGAAGAAACAACTACTAGAGAATCTTGATAAATGTTTTATATCCTTAAGTGCTTCACCATGTGTCACAATATTCCTCTTCATCAAGAAGATGGATGGGTCAATGCATCTTTTCATCCATTATCGTGAGCCTAACAAGTTACCGAAAAAACAAGTATCACCTCCCATGAATTGATGACTTGTTCGATCAGATACATGGAGAACAATATTTCTCCTAGGTAGATTAGCGGTTGGTATATTATCAAGTAAGTGTAAAGTAAGAAGATATCCCCAAGACTTCTTTTCATACAATATACAAGCACTACGAATTCATATAAATGACTTTAGGACTCACTAATGCTCCAACAATCTTCATGGACTTGATGAATAAAGACTTTAGAGATTACCTTGACTAATTTGTGGTAGTCTTTATAGATTATATTTTAATGTACTCTAAAACCATGGAGGATCATGAGGAGAATATAAGAACTGTACTGGAGACATTGTGAAAAGATAATCTCTATGAAAAGTACAAAACGTGTGAGTTCAGGTTTAAGGAGGTCTCATTTATTGGCTATATCATCATATGAAATAGGATATATATGGATCCTTTTAAGAAAACTGCAATATAGGTATGATCAAGTCCAAAATCTTTAACATATATCTGTAGATTTTTTGGGTTAGTTGGATATTATAAATGATTTCTGAGAAATATCTCACAATTTTCCATCCCTCATAACAAGATAACTCGAAAGGGAGTGTAGTTTTCATGGAGTGATGATTGTGATGAAAGCATCATTGAGTTGAAGAGGAGGCTTATCACTACACCCGTGCTCACATTGCCCACAAGTGTAGAATGTTTTTTGGTATTTAGTGATTCTTTGATGAAGGGCATGGGATGTGTGTTGATGCAAAATGACAATGTCCTTGCCAATTCTACAAGGAAATTGAATGTTCATGAGTAGAATTATCCAACACATGATCAAGAGATGGTTTAGATGGTCTTCACATTAAAAATATAGAGGCATTATCTCTTTAGGGAGAAGTGTGAAATATATACAGATCACAAATGACTCAAGTATATGTTTACACAGAAAGAGTTGATCATGCACCAATGAAGATGGGTAGAGCTCATAAAAAACTGTGACTGCTCAATCCTTTTACACCTTGGGAAAGAGAACAAGGTGGAAGATGACCTATGTAGAAAGGACACATTGTATCTATCGTTGATGAGAATTGATAAGGATCCAATCTTGTTAGATTTGATGAAGATTTAAATGGGAATCCTAAAGAATTGAATATCATAATTCCATTCAAAAATGATTGCACAACAATCTCTTTTGGAATGGTTAATGGATGTTCAAAAGAATAATGTGATATTTCAAAATAAAGTGGAAGCTATAAGAAAAAGGGAAATCCTTAGTGATAAATCTTAATGAAGAAGGAATTGTATGATTTTTGAAAAGACTATGGGTTCCATCATGTCTAGTACTGAAGAAGGAACTTTTGGTTGATGCACATTGTCCAAATTTGTCTTTTCACCCAAGAAAAACAATGATGTATCGAGATATCCAAGAGAATTATTGTTGGGATAATATCAAGAAGGAGATCACTACGTATACATCAATGTGATTGGTGTGTCAGCCTGTGAAAGAAGAGAGGTATAATTATAAGGGGATGATGTAACCATTGCCCATACCATCATTGAAATGGGAGAACATCACCATGGAATTTGTCACTAGACATCTGAATACATCAAAAGGGAAAATTCATTTTGGTTTGTTGTGGATCATCCTAAAATTATAAACACATCAATGAAATTTGGGAGGATTTCTCATTGGATCAACTGGTATAGATATACATTAGGGAAGTTGTAAGGCTGCTTGGGGTACCACTATATATTGTATCTGACAGAGATCCAAGATTCTCCTCTCTGTTTTGGAAGAGTATTCAACATACTCTTGATATAGAACCGAACATCAGTACGTCCAATCATACTCAACCGGATTTCCAATCTGAGGGTACTATTCATACACTAGAAGATATGTTAAGATCATGTTCAATGAATATTAATGGATGTTGGTACCAACATCTTCTTCTGGTTGAATTCTCCTAAAATAACAGTTTCCACTCGAGCATCTGAATGGTACCATATGATGCCATGTATGGGAAGAGTTGAAGAATACTGTCAAGTTGGGATGAAGTGGATGAGCGTAAGGTTCTAGGACAAGAAATGGTTAATGAAATGGTCGAGAAGGTGAATACCATTCAGTAGAATATCAAGGCAGCCCAGAGTTGATAGAAGAGTTATGCAGATAACCATCGATGAGACCTAGAGTTTAAAACTGGAGACATGGTATTTCTACTCATATCTCCATGGAAGAAGGTCATGATGTTTGTAAAGACGGGAAAGTTAAGTCCTAGGTACATCGACCCCTTCGAGATTCTTGATCGTGTCGGGGATATGTATTATAGACTTGAACTTCCACCAACCATGGAAAAAGTACGTGATTTATTTCATGAATCCCTCTTAAATAATTACATACTATACCCATAAAAATTACTCTTTTTATAGGTAATACAGTAAGATGATGATATTTCATAGGGGGAGAAACTAGTGAAGATATTATATAATAAGTAAAATGTTCTAAGAAATAATACAATTCTCCTCGTCACGGTGTTGTGGTGAAACCACATGTTTGAATATGTGATTTAGGAATTGGAGGAAGTGATGAAGAAGAGTTACCAACATTTGTTTTAGTGTCGGAAAAAGAAATTTCGAGGGAAAATTGCTTAAGGGGGGAAGATTGTAATGACCCAAAAATATATTAATGAAAATTCCTCTTGGTCTATTTAAATGTCTTCTTATGGTAATGTAAAATATATGCACTTATTTGCTTCTATGTTTTAGATTTTAAAATACCATTTTTAATATTGTCTTTGAACAATGATCATATGATTAGTATAAATAAGGCATTAACAAATCCAATTTACTCAGACAATGGAAATGATGGCCTCATCCATACTCCATATGAAGCGCATTTATTAGATATTGGAAAGGAGGTGGCTTCATTGGGCATCACACTTGACCAAGCCCAAGACAAGATTCAACACATTATTCATTAACAGAACTGCCTACAGGAGAAGTTGATGTTGATAGATATTACCACTCAAGCGATGTTATACAAGCCACCATAGAAGTCTGTCACCATCGTACACCACACCCTTCATTCTTATGCGGGTGTTATAAGGGGTTATGTAACAAGACCCTGGTACTACGATTATGTACATTATTCTTGTATAGATAATATACATTAATCTTATTATTGTTACTTTTTGAATAGTTTTTAATGCAAAAATAGTATTTTTTTAGTTAATATTCAACTAAGAAATATATTTTGATGAATTAATGGATTTTTTAATTAAATAATATTTTAATAGAATATTATTATTATTATTAAATTAATGTGTATTAAATTTAAAGTATCATATAATATTATGAATGCATTTGAAATTTTTATTAATGTTTGAATGTTGTTTTTGTCAGAACCAAGGAATTTTCAATAAATGATGGATTTTTTTTAAAAGTAAAAATTAACATATTTGGATATTTAATTTTATTAAATTAATATATTTTTTGGAATCAGGGCATCAAAATTATCCAATGGTGTATTTTACCTAAATTTCTGAGACTGTTGAATTTCTAGGTAAAATTTAAATACTGTTTAAATATATAATGTGTTTTTATGATATCATAATGACCCAATAGTGTTGTAATCAAATATTAAAAACATTATTTTCAGTCAATTTATGTTTTAAAATTAAAATTATTTGAATTTGGGTTTTTTTATGTATTTTACAAAGATTTAGTGGACACTTCAAGACTTATAACACATTTTGACTTTTTAAATTGTTTTCATTGATAGTGTGACTCACCTCTACATAAGAAACCGTATTATATTAATAAGTTCATACATTGGAATTATAACATATTTTCATCCACTACCCTTTAAGAATACTATGGGAAAAAATCATGGGTAGGTATGGGGTTTTGATTAGTTTAATTTGTGGTGTCCCAAACCTAAATAATAATAAATTTTCTCTCATTTCCTATACAAAACCAACCAAGCTCCCACTTCCTCTTCACTCAAAGACTTTGGAGTTCTACCAAACCTTCCCCCACACTCTAAAATCCTCACAAGGCATCCCAAGCTCCTAATAAGCCTTTTTCAAGCCTCTCCGATGCTTTTGGGACCACACTTCTAAGTAAGGGATTCTCACTTTCCTTATTTTATTCTAGTTTTTTTATTTTGTTACACCCTTTTTTATTTTAAATTATAAATGCTGGGGTATGATTTTGTACCTCCCCCATACTTTGATATTAATGTTTTAATAGTTATGTATCCCCTTTATCTCTCATTAATGCCTCTCATGTACACCTTTTACCATGCCAAAATTCAGTAAGGAATTTCGCACTCCTCATTTAGATTCCAGAAAATCATTTGTATTACGTATCTAAATTCTATTACATTTTTTAGGAAATGTATCTATATGACCCCATTACTGTAAATTCTATGTAATTATGATGAGACACCCCTTTCTCTCCCATAAACCATTTTTATGAGTTTTTACGTCATGCCATTATGCTGCCGAAATTACACTGATTTTCCAAGAAAATGACATTGTGTAGTGAAAACCATGACCATTTATCTATCTAGGGAATTCAACATTATAGAAATTAAATTATTGATTATAAAGATTCATGTATTTATTCCACATACCTTTATCTTGGATTAAATTACGATGATTGATTCCATGTTATATGATCAATGTGACACTCTTATGCATGAAATAAAATGTTTAAGAAGGGTGTGCCCTGATAGCGCTCCAATGCAATGGGTAAATTATAGTTTCATGATAAGTCATGTGAAATGACTGTTGAGTCATGCTAATTCAATTAAAACGAGTGTTTAATTAGGCTTCATCTGAAATGATGGTTTACTCATACTCTAGGTTCAATGAGCCACGGCTAATGCAAATTCCATGTTAAGTGTTGTTTCCAAATTTCAATGTTATGATAATTATGATATATCATGCCATTATGTTCATGTTTTTCTTATGCTCCATTGGTATGCCTATTTCCTTAAATGTATTGTAATATTATTGTTATACCTTGTTTACTCCCTTACTGGGCTTTATTGAGCACCTTTTTCTTATGCATGTCCTCAGGTTTTCCAATGCAATGCAAAGTATGAGAGATTGTAGTGGTCATGTAAATGATGTTTCCAATAATATTCTTTTATGTTTTAAGTTGATATGTAATGTCCATAAGCCCCAAAGACATTATACCACTCAATATACCATGTTGTATCAAATGAAGTTTATGTAATAAATTATGTTTAAGTGTTTAATAAAGAGTTAGGTTGTCATATACTTCTTCTTCTATTTTTTTTTCTTTTCACTTTCATGTTTTATTTTAAATTCTCACACTGGGATCCTTCTAATTTCAATGCATGTGGAGAACTAACCCTCATTGTTGTTCGAGGGGGGGGGGGGTGGTGGGTCTGAGTTCATTGTGAATAAATGTTTCTGTTTATTTTATTCTGAGAAAATGAATAGTTTTTAAATGTTTTTGGTGTTTGATTCACCCAACATTCACTACTTTTTAGTTATTATTCCCATTTTGATCTTTTCTCCCTCTTTCATCGTTATAATTTCGCATCTATGATAGAGTAGAATTATGGTGGTATTATGAGTGCATATTATCTTTCATGAATATGTTCAGTGTGAGATAATAACTTTTTATGGGAAGGTTTTTTGTGATAGGGTTGATCTTAACATTGAGTAGAATATTGAGAACAAATATATTTAAAGAATGATAATTTAATTGCCACAATCTCCCGAGAATGATAAGAATTCTTCTCCTAACATCTCTTTGGGTTTATTATTTATGGTTGTGTTATGAATTTTAATATTTATATATATATTATTTATATTTCATGAATTTAAAAACCCACATTTTTTATATGTTTTAGTAGTACATTTGTTTTTTTAAAAATATTGAGAGTAGAAATTTAGTTTGTTGTAAGAAGCCTTCTTGTGATCAAACATAGGGTGCTCCACTATAGTTCATTCCTAGGTAAATAATAATTTAATCAAATAGTGGATCACAAAAAACTACTCTAATTAATTTGGTTCCATTTATAGGGATTCCAAGAATATTCCCACACTGTTTTTCATAAAAAAAATCATAAATTTCAAAAACCAAAAAATCTTACATTCATTGCATATATTTATTTTCATGGTTCAAGGATTGAATCTCAAGGTGAATTTCGATATGATTTTTTTGTTAAAAATATTTAAGATGCTATCAAATATGTATCATTGAAGATATAATTAGATGAGAATTAAAAAATGATAGAAGAATTTAGGAATCAAATGGAATTTACTTCATCTTCCATGATATAATTGGTAGCTCAAAAGGAGGATCCAGAAAAAGGAATCAAAGATTATCTTTACAAAAATTTCAATTTAAGAGACACATGAGGAAGAAATTTTGATTGAAATATCCTCAAGCATACCATTAACATTTTTAGAGTAGAGTAAAGAAGAATTATTATCAATTGATGCACATATGGAAGATCAAGGTGAATTGGTGGAGTATTGGGTTGATTTTGTTGAATATGGAAAGGTATGCGATTATCCCATTTTTTAAAATGAATAATCAGAACCTCTTCACCTACATATTTCTTTGGATGAATATGGTGATGTAATTTTTTAGATAGATTTTCCGATGGTCTTTCCCAAATAGATCAACTTATAGGCTTACATAATTGAAATGGAAATTTTCATTATTGATTCTTCATGTTTTAATATTATTGAAATTGAGATTTATCAAGATTATTATTTCGTAAAAATTTTTACACAAATAAAACTTATTAGTACATGGATGTAAATTAAGACACCAACCAAGTGTTGTTTATTGAAGAAGAAGTTCTATACAAGATTGTGGTGGTTTGAGTACCTCCTCTACAAAACATGCATACCACATGCAAGTTGACACCAATGAAATCAAACTGGAGTACCCATATTTTATTTTCCTTCCATCAATGGTCCTAAAATTCTTTCTTTATTCATTCATGGGGATTGGGAATTTTATTATCTTATTTGGGGTTCTATATTCATGGTGTATACTCATGAAAACTGGAAAAATTCACATGTTTTGGTTCATCTCAGAGAAACCATACCCACCATATGATGGGGTCAAACCACCAAAAT
Organism: Viscum album; assembly: GCA_963277665.1. NCBI lineage: Eukaryota > Viridiplantae > Streptophyta > Magnoliopsida > Santalales > Viscaceae > Viscum > Viscum album. The sequence goes on from OY728158.1 coordinate 61,434,433, forward strand.
TACTCTACTAGGGGTATCAAAAACCTAGTACCCACTTGGGGGTCATATCAATCAATAACCTTTTTTCTTTTCTCTTTATTATTTAATTAATTTTCTTATCTTTTTTTATCTTTTTCTTTATTTAATTTTTTAAATGTTTAGTGGATGTTTCTATGATATTGTCTCAAAGATTATATATGAAAATAAATTCATGTTTTATCTTTCTATACCTTTATTCTTCTGACTTTATTATTATATTTTTAGCTAAAATGAAGGGTTTTGAAATTTATGTGTGGGGGAGTGTCAACCTATATAACTGTTTTGTTTTGGGTGATTTTGTCCTTTCTTCCTTTTATTTTTTAGGAAAAATTAGGTGAATTGTTTATTCTGATCATTTTCACACATGAATTGATTTTGAGGGAATTGACATGATTTTTGAAATAAATGGATTTTAAATGATTATTGATTTGAAAAATATTTCCTTTATTTTTATTTTCAATAATTTTTATGACATTGGAAAATTTATGAATTCAATTCCCATGAAACACTGACTCAAAATATATTTCTAGACAGGTGAGGCATTTTGAACTGCATAGATATATTCTTCCAAATATGTAATGCCCTAGCCCATAAAGCCTGGAACCGGTGAGTTATCTTAATAAATTTAAATGATTACAAGGAATCAAATTTTGAAGGTCTGATTTGTTTAGAAGTTTTGGAAAACATGATACATACATATGTTCAACATTACCACTTGAAAAAAATACAACATATAAATTTTTTTGGGAACATCCATAATAATAAGTTTATCCCCATAAGTTACTAGTAATAAAATATTTCATGGCATGAGAAAATGAAACATGTGAATGGGTTGAGCTCAAATGCTCAGTAAGCGTAAGAAATACATAGGAAGATATCATAAACATAAATATTAGGAATGGTGAATAAATAAAAAACACATGACTTTAAAAATAATCTTGAACACATTTTGGAAAAAATACGAGTTGAATAAAGAATTCCATTATAAAAGTTAATCAAGGGTATTCTGCTAGTTTAATGACCACATGAACTCTCAATACTATATTAATAATTACCTAAATTCATATTCCATGCATCATAACCATACTGTCAAGGCCTCATTCCAATACCATAAATAACGATTTTGTTAAGGCCTTGTGGCATGACATAGTTTGTCTCATGAGGCCTACCGATGTGTCAAAGAGATATAGTGGGCTAGACCAATCACATAATAAGTCAAATGCATTTCTCTATTGAATGGGGATAAACATAAACAACATATACATTCATATAAAAACAATCTTATGAAATGTAAAAAACCTTCCACAGTCATTAAACTAAAACACTAACTATTCAGAGTAATATGGTGAATGGTATCATGATTGAATATCCACAATCAAAATAATATGTAGCCCTAAAACATTATATTTTATTTTTTATACCATTGTATATAAAACTCTATGAAATAAATGATTTATCAAAGGTCTTTGACATAAATAAAGACACTTTTAAATGAGTCCATAGAAAAATTCAAGAGGAAATAATCCTTAAACATTCAAAGTGTCCCATACCTCCTTGAAACATTCAAATCATAATACATTACAATATCATTATAATAATTATTTTCATGATATTATATAACAAGGTCTATTACATGCATCAAATTCAATGAATATTTGGTGAACAAGAAATATAACTCATAAAAGATAATGTGAGGTGAGAAATTTTAAATTTACTATGTAAAGAAGAGTTATTTTGTAAATTGTTTTTTATTTTTCATAAATCTGGTTTTAAAAAATATATTTCCCATAGATGAAAAGGAAAAAAAATTGATATTACAGTTGAGGAAAAAATGATGTCCCACTGAAGAGAGATCTTGTAAAAAGTGTTTTCAAAGAAGCCTTAAAATTAATACATTTTAGTGCGGTTTAAGAAAATCATTAATGAAATTTTAAAGCGTAAAGGAATTATTGCTTCTCTAAAACCAAAAATGAACCATAATATATTTTTCCTTTTAAAATACGAGATTTTAGTCAGATAAATATGTCTTAAAATAGATTATAGGCTGAACATCAAAATGTGAATGAATTTATGAAGTCCCTTTAATCGAGCTTGTATTTCAGGTTGAATTATTGAAAGATCCTTTTAAATATATAAATACCCATAAATTAGAGTCCTATTTTGGTTAGGTCACACATATACAAAATTCAAACAGAATTAATGATTAGTAAATAAGAATAAATAAGTATATATATAAGGTGAGTAGAAGAAGAAGAGAAACCCGAATGAAAATAGTGGTTCATGTAAAAAATACTTACATGTTTGTAATCAATTAAATCATATATCCAAAAATATTAATAATAATAAAATGATACACTGTATAATATAAAAATAAATAGATTTATGTTTTGAAACATTAATGTAAAGTATACATACATCATACATAAGTAATAGTAGTGAATACAGAATATCTCACAAAAATTAAAGTGAGATGGAGAAACCACTTACATTATGATTAATGGAGTCCTTTACTTGATCTTAGTTTCATGTATAACATAATTAAATAAGTTAATTAAAATATCTAGAACATATTAAAAATGTAATTTATTTATTATAACATTATTATGTTCTTTCATGGACTTTTTTATGGGTTAAGAGGTTCAATTTTATTGTTTAGGTCTGTTTGTTTCCTGATCAGTAGACTGCTATAGATGAATGAAGAATCTTGTAAAATGAGGATGGTTGTAAAGAATTGAAATAATATGTTATTAGTGAATATCCAAATGGTTACATGTTTTAAAATTTCATTCTATTACTTAGAGTCAAGATGAATCATTATATAATTTATTTGATGATGATAGTTTGGGTTAATTGGTTGATTTGGAACAGAAATAACTCATTTTTCTTTATAAATCAAAAACATGCTCACAAAAAGATTCTAGAACCATATATAAGGCAGAATACATATTTAATCTCTAGTTCAACCATAAAATTTTTTTCATTACTAGATTTGAAGATGATAACTGAAATTGAAATCATGTTGTCCTTGAATGTGGGAAATTAGCACATCTCGGATGGTGATTTCATTTTTAGTATAAAATAATGGGAAAAGAGAGATGATGAATACTTATTACATTATCATGAAAAATATATAGTACAGGTAATTTAATGTAGTCACCATAAAATTTTCATTAAAGGATGTGAGGAATGAAAAATAAAAGAATGTAACATTAAAATAAATGATAGTTGAGAGATCCCTAGTGAATATTCGGCAGCCTAACAACGTCGTTTAAAATTTTATAAAATATTTTAATGAGATAAAAAGTGGTCTAACATCATTCTTACATAATATTAATAGTAAAAGTGATATATAATGACATATCCCAATATAATCCTATATAAATTAAAAAGAAAAACACAAAATGAAATCTTGAATAAGTGAAGGGTGGTAGATTCCCTTACATTTTAGAATAACTCCTAAAACATGAAGGTTGGGACCTTCGTGGACTGAGTACACCTTGGGAGGACCCCTAGGTAGGTAAAACTACAAGATATTTTAGGATGATGAGTTATTAATAAAATAAAATGATTGAATGATTGGGTATTTATAGTAAATGAGATTGAGTTTTTTATTAATTTCAAAGGACACCTCATTAGTGGTATTTGAAAAACCATGGGCTTCACTATGGGATTTTACCCTAATATTAGACACTTGGGACACCTAATTTTATATTTTAATATTCATAATTAAATCAAAATTTTAGGTTAATTATTACATCGTTATTATTTCATTAAACATACATCAAACTCAAAACTATATTTTTACTATTCACAAAAAAATTCATGTATTTTAGGAAAAAAAAAATTCATCCCAACCATTTTTCACTGTGTATTATTCAAAAATAAAATACATTTTTTGAATATAATTTTTTACGTATTTTTAATTTAATTTTTAAATACTATAATAATTTATACCAAAAACAACAACTTTAAAACTATAACTTATTTTATAACACCTTGAAAAATTAATCAAGGTCCCATAATATTATCTTATTACCATAAGACCGTAATGTAAAAATTATTGATTTCATTTTATGAAAATAAATTTCCAGTTAATATTATTAAATTAATCATAAAATTGTTATTTAAATATTTATGACATACAAAAATACCGATACTTTTACTTTGATCATTTTTTCAATTATAAGATGTCTAAATTGTATTTATACATTCATGGGTGAAGTTTATATATTTATAGATGGTTTACTATTAATTAAATTTCATTACTTTTCGTAAGGGTATTTTTCTATTCATAAGGGTATGTTACTATTCATAAGGGTGTGTTATTGTTCAAAAAAAATATGTTTTTCTTATCAGTCACTAAATATCAAACTGAGCACTATTGTGTATTATAGTTTTGTCAAATTAAAATCATAGTGGTAGAAAAATTATGTTTAGTACCTACATTATTACAAAGTGGTTTTTTAAGGGTGGTAGTGTTTCATGCCTTCAAAATTAAATTTATTTTCAAAACATTTTGGTGTTACAATATTTCCTCTTTACAAAAAAGTCATCCTTGAAATCAGAAATTGAACATCATAAAATTGTAGTTAATACATGAAAATTAACTTTGGGAAAGACACATCGAAAATAGAGAGAATAAAATAACAGCCTAAAAAGGTTCTGAAAAATGAGGTGGTCACCAAAAAATTCATGCTTTCAAATTGGGTTACATTAGTTTTAAGTAAAAACCGGGACATGCAAGAAAAATATAACTATTAATTTCTGATAGATCATGATGGAGAACATGTTTAGATGAAATTTTATTAGTAAAACCCTAAAATCGTTTATAAAAAAATATTGACATTATCAAAGATTATGATAATAGAAAAGTATATTATTTGAGACTCATTTACTTAAATTGAGGAATAATTCTACTTTATAAGAGGATAAACATATGTTTCTATTTTCAAAGTCATCCATTGATTGTACCTTGAACTATTTATAATTCATTACTTAGCACATATTATGCCATATGGTGAAGTAATACATTATCCTTGAAAATATTGTACAATGATCAACATAAACCATTTCGTAAATGGTTAAACATTCAAAAATTTAATGATTCAAAATATTAGAATGAAGGTCTTCGAATTTCCAAAATTCAATTATCATTAACCCTTAATAAACATGAATTAGCTCTAAATTTTCACATTCCAAACATGGGAATAAATTCATCACATATCTATTTGAAATATAGTAAACATGAATTACCATAAAAACCTTATTAAAAAATTAATTCTTCTATATTCCTTCTGTATGATACATGTTATTTGATATTCCTTAAATCAAAAAGTGTTGTAAACTCCATCTATGATTGCATAAACTAATTATCGACAATTCAATAATCATTTCCAAGGTAGTAAGTACAAATCTGAAATAATCATCTATTCATAATAATCTCAACATCATATATATATAAGGCTCATTTTTCTCTCAATCATGTTTTTTTATAAAAATTTCAACTTCCCACTAAAAAAATTGTCATGGTACCATTCAAATTATGGTTTCAAATCCTTAATGAAAAACTATTGAAGTACAATCCTTATATATTCCATAATTCTTATAACTAGTATATTAATGACAAAATATTCAAATGAAATGATTCCTGACTTGGAATATTAATCAATTTAATTCTTCAAATAAATAATCATAAATTGATCAATTTCTAGAATCATAATTTGGATTTTATTATTTTAACACATGGGAAATTGATTAGTTTAGTGTATCGTCTCCTTATTGTAAAATCCTTATAAAGTTGAATCCTTTTTCATACCCATGCAATTATTAACTTGGTGTCCTTTTTCTCCACACTTATGACAAACACCCATTCCCTTCATGCTTTTACCAGGGTGATTCTTTCCGTAGTTATCACATGTGGGAAAACCTTTTCCCCCTTTTCCCATTATCTGTATTTTTCTCTACCGTCCTCTTCTTCTTTTTCTTCCCTTCAATGTCAGAGGACACAACTAATTCTTTACATTCCATGTTAATATATTCTTCTATTACATCATATATAGAAGAAACATGGGATATTATCTTCCTTTGAAACTATGGATTAAGGCATTGAGAGATAAGAACCATATTATTATTTTCATCATATGCATTGGTGGTGTTCTCATTCCCTCTCTTAGGAGCCATTTCTAATCAATTCCATATGCTATATTTTCTCATAAAATTATAAACTTTCTATAACTATAAACATTTTATAGAAGATATAATAAATTTATGCATTATAAATCCTAGAACCATAAGCCTTTGTTACTTTGGACGAATAAATTCTTTATAAAAGAATGTAAGAAAATTAAAATTGAATTATCTTAAGCATATCCCATAGTAGTGTCAAACGAGGTGTGCAGTACAACCGGTTTTTATATACCAGGATACCCCAGGTCATGTCCAAAACTCCTGGTCATAGTTTTCACTCATAGGTACATATGATCTAGAACCATGTCCACTTTAAATATCCATACATGAAAGTATTTTCTAGAAATATCAATATCATCTATTCCTTACCAAGATTCTAGGATGTTCTTACATGTTTACCCTCATTGAATATCTTTTGTTTTTTCCCTAATATAAATTATCTAAATCTAAATTCCATGTTTTCAACTAAACATAATTTGATACCAATAGTAATTTTCCAGTCACAGAATTATAGTATCGGTGTAGTATTTTAATATATTGAAATTATTACAAGGAATAAAATCTAGAAGGAATGATTAGTTTAGTAGTATTGGAAAACCAGATACAAACAAAAGTTCAATATTACTACTTGAAAAGAAATACATCATAAATGTTTTACTGGGAAATCTTGAAATATAAGTTTATCCTTATAGTTCACTGATAATAAACTCCTCCATAACCATAGAAATTAAAACATACAAAAGGGGTGATCTCAAATGATTAGTAAGGGTTAACAATACACATAATATCTCATGAGACATATCGATACATCGAGGGGCTATAGCAGGCCCCACCCATCACATATTAATTTTACTGAATTCTTTTTATTAATGGGGCTAAAAATAATCAAAATATACATTCATATTAAAACTATCATATGAACTATAAATAACATTCCCCTTTCGTTACACACAGTCACTAACCATTCAGATTAATATGGTGAATGGTATCAAGATAGAACATCCACATTCAAAATAATCATAATCCTTTCAACAACATATATTTTAGATGATATCAATGGAGATAATCATATATGAAATAAAAGACTCATCAAATAATGTTGACATAAATAAATATACTTTTAAATGGTACCATTGAAAAATTCTTGAAGAAATAATCCATAAACATTACAATTTATCCCATACCACCATGAATATTTCAAATAATATTCCCTTAATATATATATATAATAATGGGAATCATGATATGATATAAAAAGGTGAATTAAATAAACCGCATGCTTGTAATAAGTAGTGAACAAGGCATATATCCCACAAACGTTAAAGTGAGGTGAGAAAAATCCATTTTACTTTGGGATGAAGAGTTCTTTTGGAAAATAATTTTTATTATTCATAAATCTCATTTTAAACATGTATATCATAGAAAAGAAACGATAAGTACATTTATATTAAATTTTATGAATAAATGATTTCCCAATGAAGTAAAATCTTCAAATAAGTGTTTTCAAATATTATTTTGACCTAAACATTTTATTATGGTCTAAGGAATACATTAATGAAATTTTAAATTGAAAAGGAAATTTTTAATTCCATAAACTAATAAATGAACAAAAATAGATTTTTAATTTTTAAATGTGTTATTTTAGAAAGATAAATATGGATTATAACAGATTATTGGGTTAACATAAAAATACTAATGAATTTGAGATGTATCGTGAATCGAGCCTGTATTTCGGGAAATATTTTTGAATGATATTTTTAAAAATATTACCCCCTATAAATGAAAGCATGATTCTAGTTTGTAAAAATATATATAACATTCACATATAATTTATGAGGAGTAAATAAAAATAAAAAATAATATCAATGAGGTGAGTGGAGAAGAAGTGAAACCCGAATGAACATGGAGGTTCGGGTTAAAAATACATAGAAGTTTGTAATGAATTGAATAGTATTCCCCCAAAATTAATAATCATTCAAGGATACATTAAATACCATAAAAACAAATATATTAATTATTTGAAACATCAATGGGTAGTATACATACATCATACACAAGTAATAGTAGTGAGTATAGAATATCTCCGAAAAATGGATGCAGGATGGGGAAACCTCTTACCTTAAGTCTAATGGCCTTCCTCACTTGATATTAGTTTCATAGATAACCAAATAAATTCATTAAATAGTGTTTCTATAACATCTTCTACATGTAAGATATTGATTATAACCTTATTACGTTTATTCATGGCCTTTTCATGGGTTAGTAGATTCAATTTCATTGTCCGGGTCCATTAGTTTCATGATAGGTATAATGATATATATGAATGGAAAATCATGTAAATTTAGGATGGTTTTACAGAATTGAAGTAATATGATACTATTGAACATCCATAAGGTTACAAGGTTTTAAATTTAATTTGGTTACTTGATGTGGAGATGATTCATTATATAAATTATTTAATGAAAATCATTGGGGTTAATTGGAAGTTTTTGAACACAATGTACTCATTTTACTTTATAAATCAAAACCATGTGTACAAAAAGGCTCCATAACTATAGATATTATATAAAAAATACATTATAGTCTAGTTAAACCATAAAAATTATTTCATGAACAGATTGAATATGGAAATAGAAATTGAAAACCAATCATCCTTGAACGTGGTAAATTAGTACATCTTAGATTGTGTTTTCATTTTTAGTATAAAATAATGGGAAAAGAGTGATGATGAAGAATTATTACATTATTGTGAATAAATTATAGTACATGTGAGGTATTGGATTCATCATAACATATGGATTAAATGATGTGAGGAACAAAATATAAAAGAATGGAACTTGAAAATAAAAGAAAGGTCGAGAGACCCCTTATGAAAATTCGACAGACTAACAACATCACTTCAAATATCATAAAATAGTTTTAGGGGAGAAAATGGGTCTTTAATTATTTTTAAGTAATATATATATCAATGGGATATTTATTGACATAATCAAACATAATTAAATTCAAATTAAAAATTATAACATAAAATGAAAGATTGAAAAAGATGGGGGTGGTGGATTCCCTTACATTATAGTGTAACTCCTAAAACATGTTGGTTGGGACCTCGGGGGATTGAGGACACCTTGGGGGGACTAATCAGGAGGTATTACTACTAGAGGATTGAGGATGATTAATTTTTAATGAATGAAAACAATGTAATGATTGGGTATTTATAACAAATGAGATGGAGTTTTTTATTAATTTTAAAGGACACATAATTAGTGGTTTTTGCAAAACCATGGCATTTCCCATGCTATTTGGAAATGGTATCAGACACATGGTACACCTCATGTCATATTTTACTATACTCAACTAGAAGAGTATTTAAAATTAAATATTAAATCAGTATCATGTCATCAAACATGCCGAATACTAAAAACTACATTTATATTATTCTAGTAGAACACTAGTATTTTAGAAAAATCACAAAAATTCAACCAATATTTTTTTAGAGATTTGAATTCAAAAATAAAATCCATTTTTGGAATGTAAATTTCTAAATATTTTTAATTTAATTTTTCTATAAAATATTTATTTATTCCAAGAGAAACCATATTAAAACTATAACTCGTTTTATAACACGTTGAAAAATTAATCAAGGTCATATAAAATTATCCTATAACCATTAGAAAATAAAGTAAAAATTTATGAATTAATTTTATGAAAATAAATTTCCATTTTAAATTATTAAATTATTCATAAAATTATAATTAAAATATTTATGACATAAAATATAAATATATTTTTAGTATGATGATTTTTCACTTATAATATTTCTAAATTGTATTTATACATTCATGGGTGATGATTTGATTTTTTAGCTGATTTACTATTCATTACTATTTAAAAGGGTATTATACTATTTATAATGGTATGTTACTATTCATAATTGGTGTTACCATTCATAAAAAATTTATTTTTTCTTATCAGACTCTAAATATTTTACTGAACACAACCGTGTATGTCAGTTTTTAAAAATTTAAATCACAGAGGTGGGAAAATTATGTTTACTACATAAGTTATAAAAAAATTTTTTCTATAGACTCGTTGTTTCATGCATTATATATTAAATTTTATTTCAAAATCTTGGGGTGTTACACAATACCCACACTTTCATGAGGGAATCATGGAATTTGTGTAGGGACCATAATTTGTGATTTTCCCCCTTTTAAGCACTAAATTTCAAGGAATGTTTTTTATATGATTGAGGAATCTCTTTGGATAGAAAAATATTTATCTTGATACTGAAACTCACTTCTATCCATCATTATTCTATATATTCCATGAATTATTTTATAGGTTTAAGCCACATTACATGCTGATTTATCCTTACCTACCCGAACTCTGGGTATTTTTGAAATGATATTTTAGGTTTGAGTGTGGGGGAAGGGACTTCCGTGAACGTTCTTTGGGATTTGATTCATTTTAGAGTAATATGAGGCATGTGTAAATATTTTGGGTAGTGGATAATGTGAAAGTTGGGCTTGAGACATCATATCATTATATATTATTTGTTTCATCAGGTTCTCCAGAAAAACACGAAAAAAATAAAAATAGAGATAAGATTGAATTTATCATTGTTCTTCTTTTTAAGACTCATGTACCTATCTAAATCCAAGGGAATAATTATAATTAATTCATTGTATTTAATTTTCATCTCATTCTCTAGGGAAGAAATAAAGAATAATGAATATACAACTATACCTTCCTAGAGCTTTAAAAAATAAAAAATAAGAAATAAGGGGGAGAATTTGGATGATATCATTCATTATAATAACTAATTAGATCATTTAACATGTCATAAATGAGTATTAGGTTTTGTTTTTCACACTTCGAATGTTATTTCTGTGAGGATCATCCTGTGTTTTCACTGTATTATTCATGCATTGTACTTAAGAGTCAAACCTTCTCCTTTAGCCTTATATTTTCAATTATTTTCCCACCAACCCTAAGCCAAAAAATTATCCTTTAAAAATAACTCAAGACTGAGAATATTTTCAAGAATTATTCTATGGATATATAATAATTTCTACAACCCTATGGTGATACATACAATTTCAATTTATGAGCATAACTCCATATTCGATTTCACTTGAGTTAAGAGTGACATTAAATTTAATGTGAGGTGGTTTGTGATACAGACATTGATGGATTTACGAAGTTGAAAAAATTTAAATGCGAGGAATGAAAGTGATGGGGAATTTTTTTTCAAATATGAGGCATGATGAGATTTTATTTGGATAAAATCATGGATGTTTTTTCATTTTTAATTGTTTTGTGGATTTTGATTTGAATATATCCTGATTGCATGGGTGTGAAAAGGTTATGTGTGGAGAAGTTATTAAGACTACATTTTCACTTATTTTATACTATAATTTAAATTTTCAATTCCCATCATTTTTTTATTTTGTGTGAAATTGCATCATTTGTAGGTTTTAGAGGAATTTGAAATTAATTACTAAAATTTCCTAATTTTGTGATTTAACTATTTTATGTTAATTCTGAATTTTGTCCATAACTTTTCCTAAACATAGTGAAATTATGAAATTCATTTTTTAGGATTCCTTAAATCTTGGGCCCCATTGTATCCTTCTAGTTCCCAAGCTCAATATAGAAATTTTTGGCCAAAACCCATCTAAAAAATTGGGTCTCGAAAACTATGTACAGATCCAGACATATTTGAAGATGTGATTATATCAAGAATGAGGAAGACCCAATGGAGCTCAAATTACACATGGAGTCATATAATGAATGAATTAATAACATTAATTTATTATTTCATGAGATAATATGCTTCTATAAATGTTATATTGGCATGAAATGTTGGAAATGTGGAATATGAAGGGTCACCTAGATAAATTAATTTTACTACGTACATCTATCATAACAACTAAAACAAGATCCCAATCCGTCTGAAATTTTCAGAGTGCATGCTGGAAGAATCATGGAATAAATTTTATGGAGGAATCCTTCCAATATTCATCCTTTATAGGGAATTATATACCAATATTTTTGGAGGAAAAATTTTAGACGGAAGATGTCTCACCCTTTCTATATAAATTTTCACCTCCCCTCCCATTACAAAGGATATCCATTTCATAGTGCTAAGGTTGATTTTTCCACTAAAATACTTTTTTTAATTATATATATATATATATATTCACATATACTTATTCATATATGTGTTTAATTTCTCTTTCATTTTTTATTTTCTGTCCCCCCCACTGTGATCTTTATAATCTCTAGCAAAGTGGCGAACTAACACTCATTGTTGTTCTAAGTGGGGGAGGGGTGGTTGTTAATGAGTTTGTTTTGGCTAAATGTTTCCCTTTTTTATTCTGAGAATTTTAATAGTGGTTAAATGGGTTTCGTCTAGGGTTCACCCCATATTCATTTCTATTACGTTCTTCTTCCCTTTTTAGTCTTTTTCCTCTCCATTATCAGTATAATGTTGCATCAAGGGTGGAGTAACATTGTGGTGATATTGTGAATGAGTATTATCTTGAATGCAGAGGGTCAGTGTGAGACAATAAAATTTTATGTTAAGGTGTTTTATGTCAGTGGTGATCTCAACATTGAGTATAACATTGAGAATAATTACTTTTAATGAAAGATGATTTCATCACCATTATCTCCCAAGAACAAAAATGATTCTTCTAGAAACTTTTTGTGGGTTTCTTTTTTTATTATGTTATTAATTTTTCTAAATATATATATATATATATATTATATTTATATATCATAAATTTCAAACTCACCATATTTATGTTATTTTATTCGTATATTATTTATTTTTTAAATAGTGATAATAGAAATTTTGTTTGTTATAAGAAGAAACCTTGTGATCGACCCTAGGGTGTGTCCCTATAGTAAATTCTTTGGTAAATTGAATTTAATTTAACAGTGGTTCACTAAAAACCTCTATCATCACCCTTACTCTGGATTTAGGTTTGTGATTACATCTATGGAGACGATCCATTTATTGAATGGATGTCGTGGCATACATATATGGAGAAGGCCAATTCGTTGTGTTCATGAAGATGTCATTATAAATACCAACCATTAAGCCCACATAAGTCATTATTGGTGTGAGAAACTAGAGGAGGAAGTGGATCTAAAGATTTCATGTCCACATCATTTGCTGATTGATGGTTCTGAAGTCTAAAGGATGGATGACATAGGGCATTGAATGTTCCCATTTACCAATTTTTTTTATATCCAACACTTTCATATATAGTGATCTATCTGAATTTGTCCTGTTTGAAGTAAAATAGGATATAAGGTTCCACTCCAACAAGAATGGATGTGGGAAAACCATAATGGGAGTTCCCTATGACTTTCATAGGGGATATACTACAGTTTAAAGTAATACATCTTGAATGATGGAATCACAATTTAATGTATTTTTGTAGGGACTATGACATCACAGTTTAATGTATTGTTGTAGGGAATATGTCATTACTATTTAGTGTCTTTTTATAGGGACTATGACTTCAAATTTTAATGTCATGTTTTAGGTACTATTACATCACATTTTAATATCCAATTGTAGGGCCTAATACCATGTAGTTTAACATCATGTGGTCAGGGTGAAATGTGGTTTTGCTATTTAAGGTCATACAATGAGGACCACTTAGTATATAAACCATGATTAAATGGAGTATAATCGAGTCACGATATTATGAAAGGCCTCAAGAATGAGAGAGTAGGAAATTTTTAACCATGATCTAGGGATTCTTGGATCAGGAGAAATGATATATGGAATGAAATCCATTGTTTTGTATGAATGTATGAAAATCCTCTCATGAGGGAGAATTTTTCTCTCATTAATATTATTTTTTTGTGGGAATATTATGCAGATCCACCATGGAATATTGTGCAGAGTTAAGAAAAGGTTTCTCCAGGAAACTGACCTTACATTTCTAATGTTAGGGGAGGATTTTGATGATATGAAATCAACCAGGTCACCGAGTTTTATGGATGGTGAAGGATATTTTTGAGAATATAAGAACTACTCAGACAATTATTTTAAATAGACTATTGGGTCAACTTGTCCTAGGTGTAATTTAATGGGGGTTTATTAGTGTCATGAGGATTAGGTAGAATCATGGTATTGAAGGGATTAGTGTTGAGGTGGTATAAGGGTGAAAAATAAAATGTTATTGAGTCAATTTGAAAGGTATTCCATGTGACTCTTAATTTTTCCTTTGTGTTAATGATGGTAGAAAATGGAATGGACCAGTAATGATCTTGATTGGCTGTTCAGGGGTGCAAACCCCACTTTACAGACCATAATGTGAATACGAGTTTTCACATAAGGAAGACAGGGGAGGAACTAGCCACTTAAGGATGACCTCATATGACTGTCCATGTAGATTTTTTTTGAAGGTGATAGGTGAAAAGTATTCACCATGATGTCTCATCCTCAATGATTCATCAGTGATGTAAATTATGCAATAGAACATTTGTGAAGGGTTGTATGTGGAGGAGTGTCCAAAAAAGATCATCTGTAATGTGTCCAACTATGAAGGGTTGTCCACAGATGAGATTCCATGAAGGATAATATGAAAAGGCTCTCCCTATAAAGGGTTGTTAGTATAGGAGACTCAGCTAAAGATTTTCTGTAATGGTTCCTTATGTGATGATATTGTATTCCTTATGTGGAGAAATGTTTCTTTTTTTAAAAGGTAATAAAAAATAATATCTCTATTTTTCAAATGACATTACCTCTACATGGAATATCTTATAGAGGAACTTCTTCATTTGGTGTGTGGGATATTTTCCTTAATGGGATACATGTATATGGTTCATGGGATAGTTCCCAAAAACTTATTTAGGTGTGGTAGAGATTTATCTGACACCCTCTATAATTTTCTCTCTAATTAATTCCTTTTTTTCTCCCTTTATCGATCCTTCTTTGGGTCCTTTTATAGGGGAATGGAGGGACTAGCTACTAGAATTTCTCGCCATCTATAGAGGGCTGAAAACCGTATTTTTTAGAGGTACAAGGACTTAGTATACAAGGACCATCGATTACAGGCACTGGTGATACCACCTTATCCTATGAAATACTCAGTTCACGGGGAATATTCTTTCACGGGGGAAAAAACTACCTCAGAAACACAACTGATATTTTTTTTATCACAGTCATCGGTGGTAATACCTCTTTCCGTGAACAATTTTTTTCATATATGTTACAAGAATGTCATTTATAGATGCAGTTCATGGGGGAAAACAAACTACCTCATGAAATTATTTGTTTATGAAATGTTTTCAAAAATTTTATCGAATTAATTTCCACCTAAAGAGGACAATATCTCGAAATGAAGGGTATGTTTCCTTGATTAGTGTGATCAATGTGGTGTTGTGGGATGTTTGAGGAGGTTTATGTATTGGTTTATGAAATGGTTGAGTGGTTTAATTGATGGTAACATGAAATATAGGTGTCTTGTGGATGGTGTGAGATGATTTACTATTTTTTACAATATGTGATTGGTGTTATGTTGACATTTGTCTTAGTGTGTTTTGTTACAGGTAGTATTTGAAGTATATTGAGATACTTGAGATGTATTCTATGGGATGGTTGTTTGGAACCCCACAACACATTTTTTGGGTTTGGATTTTATTCTTAACAATAAAATTAATTTGATATATTTTTATTGTAATTCTCAATGACTTCTTAACTTATTAAAATTTTAGATTGATGGTGGGTGGTGTTTGGAGAAGGTTAAAGGATGGTTAAATAGAGTTGGGGATAAAAATTTACAATTGTATTTAGGTTATGATTTGAATATATATTCAAATAATGATTAGTTAATTCATGTTTTGGTATGTGAAAATTCATTGATTAAGTTTAGATGACAAGTATGCAGCAAATTAGTCCACAATGGAAAAGGAAGTTTCAAGGCATGAATTAAATTGAGGACAATGTTCCATGAAAGTTAATGGATTCTCAAAATGTTTGTAATTATATGTGTTCACACACTTAATATACATAACAACATTAATTTTTGGGACTCAAGGAAACTCACAATGTGAATATGTGTTTCACGATGTGAATATGCCAAATCCAATTACTTGAATAAAAATTAGGGATCAACTGAATTTATTCCTTGATATCCCATTTCCATTGAACCATCAAAGAAACCAAGATTATTTTGGAGAGATATTCTAGAACCTACCATTATTATGTAATCCATGTATTTTTGAGGTTTTTAATTGGATATCTAATGTGGTTTCTCCTCATTAACCCCTTATTTACTTTCATTCTTCTTTCGTGGATTCATAGTAGTGATGATATTTGAATCAAGGTGAGTTTGGGAAGAATTTTTGATAATCCCTTAATGTGTTTGAAGATGAAATGTGGTTTCTTAGTGTGCTTGTGGTTTCTGGTTTATCTATCCTTCATTGTATTGTGCTAGGAGAATCACAAATATTTTTTAAGGAATGGGATCCTCATTCTCAACCTATTTATTTTCATGTGTGGTTCTTATATATTTTTTTACTTCCATTGTGTATATACTAAGGGTCATTTAATTAAATAATGAATTTAAATAATTTAAATTCGACGGTAATGGGGTTAAATTGCAAGTTTTCATTCATTTAGCTCATTGATGATGACATTTTATGTGTTTGTTTCTATTTCTAAAAACCACAAAAGGTGGGAGACATGATTGTGTTGTAGTGGATATTAATGGAAACCCATTATTGTGTTGATTGTTTGATATATCTAAATAAATAAATAAATAATGTATATATTCATAATCAAGTGGATTCCCATAGAAATATGGTTTTTTTGTGAGAATACCAAAGAAAAATATTGAATTAATGTAATATAACTCATTGAACAAAAATTGTGGAGTAAATTATGTGATTATATTTTTTTTGTTCTTGTTGTGTTTCCTTACTTGATGTATGATATTATGTGATAATGGTGGTTACTGGATAGGTTTTAAAAAGTGTGTGGGAAATTATGCATTGGTATTTTAGAATGTGATGCAATCTTGGTGGTTGTGTGATACTGTTGTTGTGCAGTGGTCGTGTCATGTAATGTTTGTGATGTGCGATTTTTGTTATGTGTAGGGTTTTTGGTGATATGGCTTGATTGATGTGAGATAGGTGAGGTAATGTTTGGTGTCGTTGTTTTAGTTTACTGGTTACCCATGGAATAAAATAAAATGTTGAAAAAAATGTCATGGTTTTATAAATAAATAAGAATAGGATAGAATTGATGTGTGGTATTTGGATTACATGAACTGAACAATTAAAAAATGTGATGTGTTTCTAAAATTGAAATGTATTAGTAAATGTAATTTTGGAGAAACATGATTAATCTATAAAATGGTGGAACTTTTAATTGAATGTTAAATTTCATCATTAGGTGTGGTGGTTATTTGGTCTGATGCAATTAGTAGTAGTGATAGTTGTGATATATGTCCTATGGTGCATTAGTAGTGTTGTGGTGTATGCTGGAGTAGTTGATGTGAACCAATATGTTAGGTATTTTACAGTATCTACCAATCATGTTTTTATATTATTTCCATACACATGAAACCTGAGTTGTATAACCTCACTAATTCCAAATGTATTTGGGTTTCTGGTATTTACACCATCATCCATAATGATGGTGAAATAAATAGATGACTACTCCCTCTTCCCCACACATCCTTCAGTAATAGAGATGATATAGGTTGGTGTTTGAGACTACCTATTATTGATATAGATTTTTTTAGAGACTAACCAGTGGTGATGATGATGTGATATGTGGTGGTGGTCATTCATGTTCTAAGGTGGTTACGAGTTTAGTCTCCTTTAGGTTCATGATACCACACTACCCTGGTTATCTAGTGAGGCTATAATGCAATGAGACTATGATGTGACAATCCTGGGTTATGATGAGGCTTTGATGTGATGAGTATTTTATGTGGTGATAACTGATTATTGAACCACATGTTGGACCTTGAAAGGGTGGGTAGGTAGTGATGCATCCCAAACCATGTCAGATATTGAAAAATATGTGGTGGGATATTTATTGAATGGATTATAGAACATTCCATTTGACGTTGGGGTGTGAGAGTTTGAAACCAGTGGGGAAGTGTCTACAAGGAACTTTTCATTATATTCTCAATACGATTTTTTAGTATTGTATGCAAGATGTGGTGACTATGACATGATGAGGTTGGGTTTGGTTAGTTGTTATCTTTTGGTTATTTTTGGGTTTTTTATTTACTCACAGTTTTATTAGTATACTTTCTTTAATTAGGTACTAGAGAAACATGGCATGATCATTCTGAGTTGCATGTTATGATCACCCTACATATATATGAACTGTTTTTTAGAATTCTAATAGGAATATGGAGACTTTTATAGACATTACTATCTTTGGTTTTGGAGGTGATGTTGAGTCACTATTGTAGATCTTGTATTTTAGTATTTACTTAGAGATTTTTATTTGCATTTATTGACATTTTAGGTGAATTGTGGGATGGTTTTGGTTTAGTTTTATATATTTTCGGAGTTTATTATTGTTTTATTATCCAATATCCAAATTCTATATTATAAATAGGGTAATGAATATCAAATGTGAGTTTTATACCCATAGTTCTAGTCACCAACATAGGAAATACTGGAGGTGGGAATTAGGTATCATTCATTCACCTATCTCTCTACTGTCATATGAGGGGTACCTCTAGAAGGAGCGAGTCATGAAAATGATAATAAAAACCCATAACCACTCAATTAATGAAATTATAAGGTCCAAGGAACAATGGGATCTTATTTCTTTTATTTAAAAATTTCATAACATTTTACCATGAATATATTTAAAGTAACACCTTTTCTCTGACTTCAAACTTCAAATTTCATCAATTATTATGGTCTTATATATTCTATTGACTTTTTACAATTTTAATGTATAACTTAATCTTTTAGTCTTCTCTAACATTTATTGTGTAAGATATTTTCCCAATAGAATACACTCTCTAACTTCATCCAGGTATGTTGGATTTTTACCCCACATTCCATATAGAGCCTAATAAGGCGTCATATTAATGATAGAATGGTAAAAATTATTATATAAGAACTCTACCTGAGAAATGAGTTGATCCAAACAACCTTTGAAATCAATTGAACAAAATCCGAGTATATTTTCCTAGTTTTAAAGTGTTCTCTCACACTGATTATCTCCATAATGATGTTATGGAGTGATAAAACTAAACTATATACTTAGTGCTTGTGGAAGACTTCTCCAGAAATCTGAGGTAATCTTTTGATCCTAATAAGATTAAATTTGATGTGGTACTCCATGTACTGTTACCAACACTTTAATTTATATCATAGTTAGTAAGTTAAGTGATAATACTAATTTTATAATAATTAAATGTGACGAATTTTTATAGAGATCGAGTAATACCCAATTGATATTTAAAGTTTTAGATTCCATGTAGAGTTCAATGATGTAATCTAGGGTGATGGATTCGAATTTCTATACTAGATTGAGTAATAATTACATCTTCACCTAATAATTTTTATGTTCTCCCATAACCTACTGGCAATCCAAGAATCAAAATACATGCTCCAAAATATCCTCCTTCATTTTCCCACTAGAATTGATGTTTACGATCTATATACATCATTATTATTCTAGGATAGATAGATATTGGTGAGCAATATGTTTTATATAATAGCTCCCTACTCATAATTTGTAATGATGAAACACATCTTTGAGTCCCAAAATTGATCATCCTATTATAGTCCGAGTTGAACCATGGGATGTTTGTTACCTTCTTTTGATTCTCCATATCCTTATTCTATTCCTTTTTTACCTTTTCATGGATGAATTATTAACAAGTCATTTGGGAACGATAATATTTCTCCCCTTAACATTTATTTTCAATTATATCCTTTAAAATTAAATGAGTATTAGTTTTCATTAAATCTTCATAATGTATAAAGTTAAATGACACTTCCTTCTCATAAGAATTGAAATCATTTTCTCCTTCCTAGGGTAATAATATATTTGGAAATCTTGTTTCTTGATCAAATCCAATCACCTCCATTAATTTTACCTTCAACTCCTTCTATGTGAATATATATTTTGTGGTTTTATTTTCAATATATATATATCAAACATTTCACCATATAGATAATGATTCTATATTTTTATTTAAAAAAGTTACTATTTATAGCTTTAAGTAATGAGTCTAGTATTATTTCTTACAAAACATCAATTTAAATGGGGCATAATAAATTTGCTTTTCATCGTGTAAAAAACATATCTCTATTACATATTCGAAGCATCATTTTATATAACATAACCTTCTATAGTGTGGGGTAATTTATGTACATGAATAGTTATTATCCTTTTCATAAACCCCTTGATTATTTCTCAAGGATCTTATAATTAGATGAGTTTTACTCCATTCTTTATTAACAAGATTAATTGATTTAACAACTATTTGAAATGTATCATGAAGTGTATATAATATCAAATCAACCAAAGAAAACTACCAAACATGGATCTAGTAGTTAGATGATGCCATTGTTGAAAAACCTATATTTTTTAATTATATAAATGTATACACTCCCTTATGATTATATGACCCAATAATGATACATTGTTATACAAGAATTCATACTGATAATTTTCTATTATTATTTCATATTTCTAATTGTATAAAACATAGTACTAAAATTATTTTCATTATCACTATTGATCTTGGATTATATATAGATATCATCTATAAAAGCAACAAAAAATAGATCAAGGTACTTTATAAATGCCCTATTCATCAGATCGAGGAATATTTCAAGGTAATTTTAAATTTATAGATGCATCAGTGTAAATTTATAATGTCTATACCTCTTAAGCTATCTTCGGTATATCCTCTCTTCTGACCTTTAGATAATGACATACAGATCGATGTTCAATCATTGAGAAGTACTAATCCCCACTCAGATGATCAAATAGGTCACTAATACAGGGTTGAGGACCATTTCTCAATATCATGAGTTGGATAAATTCATAATAATTAATTACAAGATACAATAAATCATCCTTATTATTTAATAATTGGACTTCTACAATCTAAAATAAAGAATAAGAGTGTATATAACCCTTATCCAGATTCTCCTGAAGTTACGTATTCAATTATTCTAAATGTATGGGATCCATTTGGTAAGGTATCTTTGATATAGGAATATAACGTCTAATGCATTCAAATAAAAACTCAACCACAATTTTAATTGTAAGATCATGTGGTTTATCGTAGAACACATCAACATAGACTCATAAAATATGGATGTCTTAAATTTTGTGTTCATTCTTCCAATTTGATCCAAGCATCCCTCATTATTGGGTATCATGAACAATATTACACAATTCCACTAAAAACGAATTTCATAGTAATTTATGTATAGATAAATGATAACGGGACAACTTATGATATTAAATGAGTCTTCCATATCCCAATAATTGATAAGATCATTATATAAGGAGAGCCAATCCATACCCAATACCTCATTTAATAACACCAATGGATGAAGTTTTTTTTTGAAATATCGACCTACAATCATATGTTGGAGAAGTGTTTTATAATTTTGATTCAATCAATGAAACTACATTAATTTTCATAGATTATTGAACACTCAAAGCTGGTGATTGTTAATCAATGTTCTTATAAAAGATGCATGATATACCGGAACATGTAGAAATATATTAAAATAAGATGTTGACAACTTTATATTGGAGTGTAAGGGAACCATTTGTGAAATTATTATCATGATCAACATCAATATTAGTGATTTAACAGTCACTTCCCTATTCCCATAGTCTGGGAGGTTGTTGCTCTATATTATCTTCATTATACATTATATTAGGGAATTATTTTTAAAATTCCATAACACCTTGAAATTTAAGCATTGATGTGTGGGTGGTTCATTAGTTAAGGCCTTCTTTCTTCCTATTATATTGATCAACCTCTTCATCCCCTTCTAACAATCATTATAATTATGACCAATCCTACCAAATTTAATGCACATTCTGGTCCCTTTTAATAAATGTTGTTATTTCATCCTCCCAAATTTTTGACATGTAGGTGGTTGATTTTTATTTCTTCATTGTGATTTATCATTTGATCATCCGTAAAACTCTATTATCCATTTATTATAATCAAATACTATAAATTAATTAGATTCTATAGTTTTCATTCCCTCCTTAAGAGAACATCAAACAATTTATTCATAGCGGTTGAAATATCATAAAAATTTTTCATTTAGAATTCTCAGTTTTAGGCTACTAAATAATTGAAAGGACATTCTTTCAAATCTACTAGTAAAAATAGAGGTGTATCTGTCGAGTTTTATGAATTTTAATTTATAGTTCCAAATGGACTCATCCTCATTTTTTCATATCATGGAATTATCATTCCATTTTATTGTTATGATTCCATGTAATATATTTAGTGAATAATATTTTCTTCAACCCCTATTACTATATAGACTCAACATTTTTCATTCTACCCATTATTCATAATAAGGTTCCAAAATTGGTCATCCTTACAATTTAGATGATAATAATAAAATAAAATTTTTATACTATGAAAATTCGGGAAAAATAATATATTTCATACCACATTAATCCATTGCTCAAAAAATAATGGAATTAATGACCCACTAAAGGAAGGTGAAAGTTTCTACATGAATGACACTACAAAACATTTATCCATTATTGGTGAATTAAAAAGCTCAAAATGGATCATGTTATTTATCACTTCTTGAGATAGTTGGTCAAGCATTAATTTGGGGTTTTATACTCTAACACCCATACCATTTTGTTTTTCTAGGGTACAATCACCACATTATCCTTTACACTGATTTTTAAAATATTTTCCCTTAGTTATAATGATTTTCAAAAACCAAAGTTGGTTAATGTAAGTAATAGAAAATAATATCATTATATAAAATAAGAAAGAAACTATATAAATTTATATAGTACATATTATTAATGTCTTACACAATGACACCTTAATATTAGACAAATCTACTTTTGGGGAAACCTATATTACTTTTGGTTCCACCTAGGATTCTATATGTTTTATTGTCTTATAAATCTTAAATTGAACCCAATGTAACTAGACCATGTTATGATAATCATCAATGTGACCCATGATTAATACCCATACATTTCAAAACCCATTTATAATTTAAAAACTAAATCTCATAAAAAATATCAGAAACCCAAAATATAAATATTTATTGTCATTTGATATTAAATAATTAATTTATTTATAACATTTTATTTTTTTGACATCTCCTATATTTATTTCAATTCAATACTTCCTTTTAATTATAGTCGTGCTTATAATTAATTGGGGAAAAAGGGAAAAAATAATTATAGATCGAAAACAATTAGTATGGAAATACAAATAAATATTTCACTAACTATTAGAACATTATCATGGGAGAGAAATAAACATGATTGAAATATCAGATTGCAAATAACATAAAAAATAAGAGTCCTCCACAAATCATGATTGAGGTCTATATAACCTCAAATGAATTAACTTATACCTTGTAATTACTATGTTGTTTCATGTGACAATAATTGTGTCACATAGAGTATAACATAGGAATGTAGATTTTTTTTTTCTAAAACAGAAACCTAAAAATATTAACATAGGGGAACATGCATTATTACATGTATCCTACTGTGGATTAAGTACAACAACTCTTTTCCAATAGTGTATTGAACATCCAAACCCATTCACCCAAGTTATGTACTGATATAGAATAATTTATCTGATGATTTTGAAGGAAAAAACCCTATCCTCGAACATAATGATATATGATACATATGTGTTCCATCAGAATATGGAAACATTCATTATTACTTCATATATTAATTTACCCATTGAAAGGAATTGTGTTTTATGATAATTTCCCAAAAACATCATCATAATACATATAAAAGAGAATGTGTATGATACCATTAGATCTTGTCCACAATGATACATATTGACCATTAAAATATATTATTATAAATGAAAAATAAATGTATAAAAGTAATGGAAATATAATTTTAAATATAACTATAAATATACTTTTCATTAGGTAAATATTAAAAATGAAAATTACAAAAAATAATTGGAAGCGGATATTCTTTGAAAAATTATTGAACATTATAATATAATCTTTAAAATTAATAATTTTATTGATATAGTAAAATTTTTTTATAGTTGAAAATGTAATTTTTTCACACGTTCTAAATAGAGTTAAAAAATGTTCTTTATCGAAAATTTTAAACATATTATATTTTAATATTTAATAAGGAAGTTAAAATATCTTTGTAAATTACCACAGAAAATATTTAAAAAATATATAATAAATTTAATGAAACAATATAAATAATATGGATATGGAAGAAAAATATTTTGGTTAAAGGATAAAATGTTTTTACATCAATAATTTATTAAATAAAACCACATATGTATTATAAAAATAAAAACTATTTGAAAGAAAGAATGTGAGAAAGAACATTAAATAACATGAGGATAGATTTTTTCATTACTTTATATTTCATATTTTCAGCATATATACCATATAAACTAATATAGGTTCATAATTTGAAACATGTATCAAATAATGAAATTAGATAAGAGTTCTTACCATACTCTTTTTAATAAGTCCTTAATCCTTTTTAGATTTGTCATTTGTTGAGAACATAAAATATAGACTGTAAAAAAGAGATTAATGGTGTTGTTTTGGATGATTTTTGTTAATATAATATGATTAATTTGTGAAAATACGTGGTATGGGGAAGGGATACATTTATAAGTGAGAGGGGTGAAATTTCTTGGTAAATACTCATTACTTTATATTAAAGGCATAACTATTGAAAAAAAGATTATTAAAAAGTGTAAAATAATGAATGGTAATGATATTTGGTTGATGAACCTCTAAAACACACAAATAATGGATTATTTTTTCAAATATTTGGGCATCCCCCCTTGAATTTAACATTTTACAATAATTTAATTTTACCATCACAACTCATTTTTTCATTGTAGCTTATTTTTATACCTACAAATGAAATATATCTCATTATTCAATTTAAATATTATGATTAAAAATATGAAAATAATTTCAAATTATTTAATTTTCATATGTGTTAAAAATTATATTTAATAAATGTATGTTTAATCACCGAAAAATAGTTTTTAAAAAAAGTTATATTTTAAGCATAAAAATGAATTTACTATCATATCATGTTCAAAATTTATTTTGATTAAATTTATTGGTTTATGATTAAAAATATATATTTTTTAACATTAAAAGTATTCCAAAACCAAATTTAACATTAAGATAATTAATTATTGAAATAAGATTAAAAATATATTTCTTAAAGGAATAAAATTTTAATTAGCATAAAAGAATTAAAAATAGATTTTGAAATTTAATATAAAATTTTTATTGGTTTTTTTACTACATAGAAATTATTTGTTCTATATAAAGGTTTTATTAAATTTAAATTCATTATTACATCACAATGAAACCATGAAATTGATGAAATTTGTAAAAACATCATTTTCCCTATTAAAAAAAACAGTTTTAAAAAAATCTCAAAAAATACCAAAAATATAATATTATAATTATTCTTAAAATAATTGACTTTCTTTTAAAAATTTAATTTATACTATTTAAAAATTATTTTATGTAAAACATATATATAAGAGAGTATAGAAACTGTTTTTAAGAAAAAATTGATTTTGTCCATGAGAAATGAATGTTTGACTATTTATAATTACTTAACTATTTATTTAATACTACTAATTTATTTTAAAAATTAATTTATTCAATTTTATTACTATATTTGGTTGAATTGATTTCTAAAATTAAGTTAATATTAAATAAAATTCACAATTCATAAAAATGGTTTCTTTAAAATTAATTGTATTTCCTAAAAGATTTACAATATTGTAATTATAAAATAATAATTTAATTGTTTATTTCATTTTTGTTTAAATAACTTTTAATGTGTTTAATTTTGTATTGAATAAATAATTATTCTTATAGTAAGGTGATACATGCCTCATGAGAAACTAGACAAGTTGAATTTTTTCTTATTATAATTAAATAATAAAATAATTGCTTGTTACATCAGTCCTTCATCCATCTACTACATGTTCATATTTCTCCACCTCGAGTTCAAATACACAAATATGTACAATTTATATAGCTACACAAATTGAGGATGAGAAATTTATCCTAATAATAATATAATGATTATAAATAGAACAAGTATTTATTCCCACACAAAAACCTACATCACATACTAAGTATACACCATATTAAGTTCTTAAATAATAAATTATGAATAAATCCATACATAACACAACATAAGAAAAAATAGAACTCTTCCACCTATAAATAATTAATATATAACCAGAGTCCTTATATAGGATAACAAGGTTCCTTTATATCTACAAATAGTTTCTTTAGTATACTTCACATACTAGGAAAAAATGCTACCATATTACTAACAAAACCACATCACCACAAATTAATACTCTAAATAATATTTTGAACCATTACACTAACACCATTATGAGACACCCCATGTCCAACTTCAATAGAATAATGGTTGAAAACTAGAATCAAGGGTATAATTAATCATGTAGAATATGTTACACTTTCTAAAATAAAAAACTTTTCAAACACTATATATAAAACCAAAATATACATTAATGAAAATGTATAATTACATACATGAATGTATTTTTAAAAATTCTAACCGGAGAAAAAATAATGATAAATAACCAAAACCCATAATCTCAAATATATCCCAAAATTAACATTTAAATGGAACTATATATTAACATAAAACATATCCCCATTTTCGTTATATGTTCTCTCAATAACATATAATTTTTGATATTAGATATTTTTGAATAATTTATATAAAGTATGGGAGAGTATAGAAAAAATATAAATATACTTACCTAAATTATCATATAACAATATTAGTAGAGAAAAATATTGAATCCATGAATTAATTATATAAATAGGTTAACCACTTAACCTAATATTGGACCTCCAAACTATGTATTAAATATAGATCATTCATGGCCTCCTAAAATTATAAAAATCTAAAATCATAATAAATTTTAATATTACTATTTTATAGACTAATACCCTCAAACATTTTATAATCATTCCTGTAAAACAATCATCTCATCACTCTATAGATGATGATACTAAAACGAAAATAACCACATATCAATATTTCTATATAAATGAAAAGAACATATTGAAATCTATAAAACTATAAACTACCACAACCATATTACAACAAGACTACATCTAATACAACCTTATATTTACCATTTACTAAAATATCAATCATCATAAAATTCATCATCCTCATTATCCCTAATCACATCTAAATATTTGTAATGGTCTTGATAATTCTAAAATATTATTACTTCACACCATGCCAATTTGTCAATATCATCATATAACACTAGGGGTACGAATTTTATCAACATCACCTACGCTATTTTGAGACTAAAAAGATCTTAATTGAAAATCCTCTTAGGTAAATATATTACTCGTATCATTATCTACAAATATCATCATATCCAAAATTTTATATGAATATTATACTGTAGCTCTAAAAACACATACACTACACTCTACCATTTAAACAATGGCTCCAAATAGATTATTATTTGTGACCCCGTAAATAATTATAATATCCTTGAAATCATATCCTAATTAATTCAATTTACACTATATAAAAATAATATAAAATAATTTCATGAATTTTATCTAGAAATATTCAACTAATGATACTTATTTATAAATTAATTTAACTAATAATCCCTACATATATTAATAACAAGAATATAGAAATATTTAGAGTATTTTTTTGACATAGACCCTCTTATTATGTAAATCTATGTGACATGGAATGAATGTAAAAGAAAAGTCATAATGGGTGGCATGAAACCCATATTGTTTTTGAATGACATCATTCATAGTTATCATGAACTCATATAAATTTGAAATGAAATCTATATATCCTTATGAAAGATGTTTTATCTACCTAGGGGTGGCATGAATGTCTTTCCATATGAAATGGGCCAATGTTGAATTTCACAAGAAATGGAAATTTTCCTAAATAATAATACATTGAACTCAATAAATAGGGAAAAAATACTTTATTGAGAAATAATATGAATTGTGCCATGACATATCTATGAACTTCTATAATTTTCAACTAAATCATTTCTATCAAACTATCACCAATGTCACTTGAGAAATAAAATTACTTTCATTAAATAATAATTGAAGAAAAATATAATCATATAAATCAATTATGGTTATATTTCATATCCTAACTTAATATTCATTTATAATATATTTAGATACCATTATAATAACATAATTATAACCAATCATTGACCTATTAATCAATCAACTTAATTATTAAAATTTAACTCAATGTTTTATCATTATTTCAAAATAATAAAATTTTTAATCTATCTTATTATATATATATATATTATTAATTAAATCATTTAAATATACATGAAAAATGAATAACATATTTTGTTATAATTAATGTATATTTTTTTCTATATACCACATAATTATAAATGAGGACATTCATCATCCCTTCTTATGTTATCAATGATAATATAATCACAATGAATTATAATGTAAATCTTTAACAACACTATTATATAAGAAGAAGGTTTAGAACAACGTAACTAACGATTTTTGATGAACCATGATATTTAACTTTCCTAATTTAATTTACTAATCCTACGCTACCATTCATCATTCACTTTTCATCACCATATTGAATATCTTAATAACTATATAAGGGGAGGAAAATATTTTTTTATTAATTACAATCACATATGATTACATGAATATAACGTTTACCCCTCATCAAAATATGTATATAACCACTCACTTATAATATGAAACTTTTCCTTTAATTTATAACCTTATATACTCTACAATCATGAAAAAATGAATATTTATCTTATATTTCCACTAATTCAATTTTAATAAAACATCCATTTAATAATAATAATATTATTATTATTATTTTCCCCACAATTGGAGGTTGGGTGGTAAGAGTTTTGATGGGGGTGAGGTGCAGGTTGTGAGGTAAAGTCCTTGAGCCAGTATATTTACTGTAATTCTCTTCCTTGCACTGTTTTCTACAATGTAATATGTAATTGACAGACTATAATATTTGAAATATCCAAATATATATAAATTTTCCACAATATCATCTTCTTATAAAAATTGTTCACTGGATTAAACAACATATCCATAAATCATTGGAATAATTATTTTTTATTTTTTAAGGACACTAAAATAATTATTTCACCCAACATATATTAAATAAAAAGAATACATTTGATATTTTCAAAAACTATAAAATAGTAATTTTTTTGGTCCTCACCAGGAGACAAATTTTCACTCAAAAATTACTATCTAGAGACATGTATGATGAATATTTGGACATACCATTCCTTAATCATTGAGTGTTGTTCTCATATATCAATGTGTGAAAATATATATTTAAAATTAGTAAAAAAATATATAATAACCCAATACACAAAGACCATTTTCATTTCCATAATCCCCCATAACATTCCATTCCATTATCTAACTAGAACAAATAGTAATAAACTAGACCAAACCCATTATTGAGCATCTCAAATATGAATTTTAATCAACTATCAATACCATATAAACCTCATATTGAGAAAAATATCCATCAAATTTACTATATCAACAACCTAAGAATACTTTTTCTAAAACCTTTTCCATATCTCATTATTATGTTTACCCATAAGATTCTATCTACCACTTATGTAACCCAAGATCATAAATTTTTCTACAATCACATTATCAATATTCTAAAATGTCCTATTCACACACTCAAACCTAACACATATAAATTATTAAACTGATATTAGATCATTATATTATAAAAAATCATTGGCAATTCAAATTTCATGATCATAATTAATATCAACATCTATATAATTATCAAAATCATTATTTTCATTTTTATCAATGAAATCACATATGGTAAAATAAAAAAAAAAATTCCGTACACTATCAAGGGAAAACTCAAAATAATATCTTGTGAAACTTATATATCTAATGAACCACTCTCTAATCCAAAAATAATTACTATATCAACACATCTTATTGTCAATTGACTATATAAAATCCAATGGTTATCCTATAGAAAAAACAAACACCATAGTCAACCGCCTTAAAATTGGAAATAAGTTAGGGAACTAATGTAAAGTAATATATCAATGTATCCCAACATATTACTAACCGAGAATATGGATATTGGGATATCCAAAAATATAAATAGATGTATATTAACCATCATAAAAAAGAACAATTAACACTATGATAATCTACAAGAAGATAGAAATAAAATATCTACATCCACGTCAAATATATTAGGTTTAAACCACATCCACATTAAATACCATAATGCATGTATAAATACACTAACTAAATATTTTATTATATTAGTTAGAATTCTTCAACATGCTAATCACATAACACATAAAACCACCAAAAACACTAGAATCATCGAATACAACAAATATAAAAATGAATCCACCATTATAAGGATTTGGATATACCCAATGTATAATCTACTTCATTATAAAGGGAAATAATTCATGATAAGTTATACTAAACAATGTGGAAATACCAGAAATAACACTCAAAAGAGTACAAAAATCTCAATCACTATTACAGTTAAAACCTTATTAACATATCTTTAAAAGAAATCAAATAGAAAACCCTATTATTTAATAAGTTGATAAATACATATTAATTAAATTTAAAATTAAAAAAAATTAGAAATTATTTTTATGGAGTATAATTCAGTACATAATTTTATAAATATATTTTTATCATTTTGAGAGAAGAAATAACAAGAAAAAGAGTGTTAAATGTCATCTTTGGCATTGGAGAGGGATCATGATTCTATATTCACATTTTATAATCAGACATGTAGTAGTTCTATTAATATTGGAAGCTTTAATTATATGGTGAATCTCAATCCTCAGCCTTATGTCACAGATGGATTTTAGATTCTGTTGATCTCCCTCATTTGATGGGAAAAGGTGTTTCCTTCAAAGAGTAATTATTTGTCTTCTCTGATTCATGAGGCTATGTTAAGAGGGTTCATTATCATGAATCTATATGATGGTGGAATATCATCTATTGTTGATTCCTAGGCTCTACAATAGATATTCAATCTGTGTATGTTCTCTTTTGTTTGTTGTTCCATTTATGGTAAGGGTGATAATCTTTGGGGTTATTTTGTCCTCAAGAATCTGATTTCCCATATTTGGAGAAATGGATATTTGAAAACAATTCTTATTAGAATGGTGTATTTTCATTTAACCATTTATTCCAGAGAGGATCTCAATAAATAATTGAATATGGGTGGTTTGAAACATCATCTATATGTTTTTAGGGTCATAAAATTGTATTTAAATTTTAATCCTCTCAATAATTGGTAGTACAATGATCAGGGCTGGATTATTTTTCATTGATTTAGTTTATTTAATTGGAATTTGGGAATTATAAATTATATTTTCTCTTACTTTGAATCCCCTATCTGAATATACCATTTTATTATAGAAGGTGAACTTGGATTATTTTCTTGAATTTTTTGTGGACATTAACCAGAATGTTAAGCATCCTGATATCATTACACTTATTGAAAATGATATTAAGGTTTATGTTAGTGTGGAATATAATCATGATCCTTATTTCTATGATATGTAAAAAATTGTGGGGTACTCAATAAATTATTATAGAGGAACTAAGAGGAAAAAATTAGTCTGCCAAACATAGGGATTGGAAGGAGATTAATATAAATCAGAGGAATAAGGTCGTTTTTATTTTTATGGGAAAGGTTCTTAATGTAGTGAAGACCAACTAAGAATTTGAAAGACCCTCATTCTTTATGCCTCTCTGGAGAAAGTCTTGGGTTAATATTATGGAGGAAGAGGGGTTGTTAAGCCACTTGATTTGGAAAGATCACAAAATAAAATGGATTTTGGGGGAATTATTAAAAATATAGTTGAATGAATGGTGGAAAAATTTATGAAGTTAGACACCTCCAAAGATATTTTTGTGTTTTCCTACGTTCTATAGAGTGAGGTGGATGAAAAGTATATAATTATGGATATTTTTTTTGTAAATTTGTGATATGGTCATTAGGTTTCTGGAATATATTTCTACATAATGTGATTGTGTTTCTATGAATGTTATACCCATTTCTGGTGAGGTAATTTCCTTATCATCCTCAAAGCTTCTTAGAGAGTTTCAGGGATGCCTTCCTACAACTAAAATGGATCTGAATGTTATGGATACTTCTAGTTATAAACCTACTAGTTGGCGTGTTTGAATAAAGGATGGATATCAAGTTGTTATATCATTTTTTCCATACCCCAGTGATGTTTGGGACAAGAAAAATACTGAATATTAAGTGGATGAAATTAAAGTATCTGACTCTAGTAATTTATTAAAAAGTGAAATTTCCCAAAAAAAAGGTTTGGAGGCCCCCAAAATCAGATAACAAGAAGGTACGGGGAAGAGGAAAAGGGGGTTCTAACAATATATCTAAATCTAGATGAAAATTAATTTTATAAATTTTCTTGGGATTGTGAATTCGTTCAAAATCACCATCCCAATGATGTTTATTATGATAATAAATTCTTTCTTATTTGCTTGAATGAATCGTGAATGAAATTTGATAATTTGATGGATTTTTAAATAAACATCCCTTGGATATTCATTTGTTGTACAAAATCATTTTAATGGAGATATTGAGTCATTATGTGTAATAATGTATTATAGTGTTAGCATTATTTCATTCAATTAAGATCATCAATTAAAAAAATTTCCATTGTCATGAATGGTGATACTTTTTCTATGAATTTTTTCTATTATTTGAATCCATATACATGGATAATTGATCTTTAATGAAGTGTGGGTTGCATATCTGAGAATATCTCTCATAATTGAAAAATTATCGGTGATTTTAATATTGTGTTATGAGCTGATGAAAAATAGGAAATTAAATTTTTTAGGAAATAAGCATTTGGATTCTCCTCTTATATTGATAAATGTGATTTGGTTGAGGTCCCATTGATTGGTGATGATTTTACATGGAACTGGTGTACTCTTAATGGGAGGAAGAAAAGTAAATTTGATAGATTCTATTTGAAAGTGGATCATAAGAATTATTATTTTTATTTATCTGGCCTTACCCTTCTAAATTTACATTCTGATAATAATATCCTTCTTGTTCATGTTTTTTTAATACATCAATGTCATCCCCTTTACCTTTTTTGTTTAATAATTCAAGGATTATAGTACC
Organism: Viscum album; assembly: GCA_963277665.1. Taxonomy (NCBI): domain Eukaryota; kingdom Viridiplantae; phylum Streptophyta; class Magnoliopsida; order Santalales; family Viscaceae; genus Viscum; species Viscum album. The sequence goes on from OY728158.1 coordinate 61,468,130, forward strand.
TAATTGTAGATAAATTATGCTAGATGCTTAGAAGGTTGTTTTCTATTGATTTCATCAACAAATTCTTATTATTAAGTTATAGAATTTTAAATCAAGGAGTAAATAGTGGTGAAAATTCATTTCCTAAAATATATCTTGATATCAAGGAGGCAGAGAATCATTTGGCCCATTTGTAGGAAATAAATCAGAATTGGGATGTTCCATTTATGGAAGAGCTAAAATATCTCTCCAATCATAATGATCTTTCGGTGCTCAAGGAGAATCTCTCTCAAAATAAATTCAACATCTGATGTCTTAAAGAGGGTTATAGATACTAAATATTGTTTCAATTCATTCATAGGGAGGATTAGGTACGAAAATTACTTTCCGCCCTTAAAATTGATGGGACTTTGTTTAGTTCTAAAAATGAAATTAGAAATGATATGACCTATAAATTTGAATATTTTTATACGGATAAAGGTGGGTAAAATACTCATAAAATGATTAGTTTAATTATTCCTAGTATTTATGAACTTCAGAACAAGAGGCTTGATGAGGCAACCCATGAAATGGTAATTATGGATGCTCTATTTTTAATGAACACTAATAGTGTTGCATGGCCTGATGACTTCACAAATAATATTTTCAATATCAAATAGGATATTATTCATCTTGAGATGATCAATCTAGTGAGGAAATTATTTATTCATGAATCTATGACCTATGGTGTGGATTAAAATTTCATTGAATTGATTCAAAAAGGGAAATTCTTTAGATATTAGATATGTTGGACATGTTTTTCTTGATAATTATATTCCATAGGTGACCAAAAGATTATAAATTCTTGTATTTGTGAGATTTCAAATGGGTTTATTATTTAAAATATGATTGGATTTTTTTCCCTAGGAGGAATATCTTGAATGGTATTTATACAACATCAGAGTGTGTTAAAATTATAAAGAAAAATGTATTGTATGGTAATATGTCTTTGTAAATTGATTTTTCTAAATATTTTGATATAATAAATGGGTTTTATTACAATAATATTCATTAAGTTCATGTTATTCAAGTAATTTTATAAATATGATCAGTATTAACCTCTAATGTTCTAGGCTCTCTATTCATGTTAATGGAACCTAAAGGGGTTTCATCCTTTGTTTAAGAGGGGATAGGAAGTGGGATCTTTTATTTGGGATTCTGTTTCCTATAACTGAGGATTATTTAATCTACAGTATGAATTATGTTATTAATTTTGGGATATACAATCAAATTAAGGTTGGTATTTGTTTATTTTTTCCCTCTCGCCTCCTTTACGCTGATGGAATTTTTTTTTGAAACCTAGAAAATTCCATATTTGGTGTATCAATGTATTTTTTATGAATTATGTAGAGGTAGATGGTTAGGTTATATATTGGATTAATTCCTCTATGATGTTTGGGAAATGGGATTCAATTTCTATAAAAAAAATAGCGTAGTCAGTGGTGCTGGTGTTAAGATAGGTTCCCATAATTATATATATATATATTTTGGGCTTCATATTTTTAGGGTAAGGTGAACATGTCTTACAAATAGAATATTTTCATGAGAATTATCAATCAGATGAAAACATGGAAGAGAAAGACTATGTATCTGGTAGGTTGGATTTGTTTGGTTAACTCATGGATTGCCTCTATGTTTCAATATAAATTATCTCTATACAGATATCTTATAACTCTCATTATAGAAATATCGAGCATGATTCATAATTTTATAATGGATTTTCAGTTCATGAAATATAGTAGGTCACAATGTCTTGGAAGTAATGTGTCAAACCAGCTGATTTGGGAGGTATGGGGATAAATTAAAGTTGACTTTTTAAGGATTTATTAATTAAAAAATTCACCTGATGTCTTATTTCTTCCACTGATCACTCTTTATATTTTCTTATTACCAGGTTTATTAATAAATTTAAGAATAGTAATTATTTTTATGTTTCTTTATATATTTGGTCACCTCTTAATAAATATAACATAGATCATATGCAATGTTCAAAATGGATGGTTTGTAGGTAGTCAATTTTGAATTGTTGGAATACTAAACGTCTTTCTTGGACAATAATTGAAGATTTTTCTATTCCTAATCCTTCAAAAAACCATTTAACTTATTATTTTTAGCCTAATTATGACTTTCATGGGATGATAAATCCTCATCTTGATTTATATCTTCTTAGGTATGAATAAACTAACCTAAATATTTGAGTTTGGACACTGAATTTGATTGGTTGTTTCAATAAAAGGTAAATTTATAGGTTACAATGTGATGGTTCTATAATTATACCCCTATGGTTTCCACACTTTATGAAAAATTTTATTTAATCTAATGATGTACTTTTTGTATATAGTATCTAGAAGTAGATATTTTCCATGAATATGATCATTCAATGTGCTTGATTATTTGTCTCCACTATTTTTCACTTATTTATGTGAGATGAGGAGACCTTTTATCACCTTTTTATTTTCTACATAATCCCACACATGATGTGGTTGTATGTAAAGAAATTCTTTGTCTACACTCTTAACATTGGAATCCTTGAAGCATTACTATTATCTTGATACAACATAGATTGCAATGATAAGATATTTTCTTTTCTCTTGATGATGCAGATGCTGTATAAACTATGATCTCCTACACATGGAAGGCTCAAATGGTTTGGCCATTGATGAAAACGTTCTGTATTTCCATGTTGGTGTCACTACAATTCATAAGGGGTTTATTTCTAAAATATGAACTGGTTCAATGAGTAATGTTTTCTATGATTTAGTTATTTTGAGTCTACTTGTTGTATGTGGTAGGGTCAGGAATCCATTTGTGGATAAATCTATTAGATATATTCAACCAATCTCAGGCTGGATGGAAGTCAATGTTGAAGGGGCTACTTTAGGTGCATTAAGAACCTTGAGTTGTTGTAGTATCTTCAATACTTCATGGGGTGTTGTTAGGGGTGGATTTTATAATTTTATTGGTAATGGTTATACAATTGATGTTTAACTATGGGATATGATCAAGGAGGTCAGGTACAATATTCATCAAGATTGGAAAACATTATGGCTTTTATTTGTTTCATGTATGAAAGTAAAAAATATCAAATCCTAGTCTAGGTATGTACCATAGTGAGTTGATGGTTTACATGTCTACATAGGATAAAATTTGGTTTCTTACATTCTCTCCAAGAGGAACATTATGGATAACAACTCAAGATGGATCATTGTACTTCCAAATTACTGATCAAGATTGGTTAATGTGAGTGAATGTGGATTTTTTTCATACACTTATTTGTAAATCATCCTTGTAATTTCTCCGTTATTAAATTATTTTTCTAATATTTTTTTGATAAGGCTTCCATATCTCCTGAACATTTCGATTATATTTTTATCATTGATATTTCAATGAATCATTTTTATTTAAAAAGGGTATTTGTAGGTATAATTACAAATGATTGAAAATATTATTTGTGGTTGGGTATTTTTTAATGGTATTTGGATAGTTTATTTACTTAAAAAAGTTTCTATACCATTATCACCACCATCAATTATCCATGGTGGGTTTTGAGTAGAAAATACATATGTTTTGCATCATAATGTTTGGGGGTTCAAACCACCATAACCGCTCTATCACACAATATGTGGGTGTTTTTTTCATTCCTTATAATATGATGATTTTGATTTAAGTATTTTAATATTCAAGTTGTATACTTTAGGATCATGGTATCTAGAGAATTACTTAATGAAGATTGTTTATTTTCATGATAATACATTGGTCGGGTTAATGATGGATCATGGTTGAATGTTGGAAGGACCGACCAATATTCCATAATGAAGATAGACGCTAGGTAAATCATGGGAATGTATATGAGGGTTTAAAAAAAGAAAAACATAATTAGATTGAGATATATTTAGGTATAATGTCATATTAAAAACACAACAAATTTTTTCAATAATTACAAAATTAGTTTGGAAAAAAATATAATAGATAAAAATTATGCAGTTTATAAAATGATGTATTAAAATACCAAAGTAATGAAATTATGAAATTATAAATGTTAGTACTATCCAAAAATATATTACAGACCTATAATATATAATCCAATGACCTAGGGGGAATGAATTTTTCATGAATGTGACCCCTAGATTGATGTATAAGTGTTTTCATTTATTTGTAATCCCATAAAACTAATTGAAATTATATTTAATATTATATAAGATAATGGATCTATAAGAGGGGAGACTAACCCTACTACTCTCACTCCCACATACCTATAAATCTCAGATAAATAAAAGAGGAAACTCAATTTACTTCTATTTCTATAGAAACCCTAACCTCCCTCTCTCTTAGTAGATACTCCTCTAACAAATGTAGAATCATGGAATTAACTTCACATTATCTTTAGTATCATTCCTCTACAATTTGTTTAGGATAATAGTGAATAATGTATTGATTATGGGATTTTGGGTTTTAATGAATCATAGAGAACCCCATAATAATTACAGGGAATCACATATTAGATGGTAATAAATTATGATTCTGGAAAAACATACTCAATTGGAGGGTAAGATAGCATGATATGACTACACAATGACTAATACTATATTATGGAATATTTTGAAAAATCTGATGAATTTTTTTAATTTATAAAATTTATAAAACAAATTTACTAAGTAATACTGTATAATTTTTTGTTCAAGATGCATGTGGTATATTTTTTATTGAAGATAATAATTATATTCCAATTTTTGGAAATAGTTTTTAAATTTTCGAATAAAGGTTTTAGAGAAAACCCTTTAAATGATTTTATTTCTATTTAATTATTTATGGAAATTTTATGTTTTATTGAAAATGATTTTTGTTCTACATATAATTATTTAATGATTTTTCTGGTTCCTTATCAATTTTCATTGGGGATTTATTGTAATGAAATATATTTAAAAAATATTCATAATTTGTTTTTTATTTTTAAGAGAAGAAATTGGTAAATTTTTACGTAAAGTAATTTTGTTGAGTTGTTCTAAATTATATAATATTATTAATTTAATTTTTTATTGTTGAGTGAAAATATGGTAGTTGAATATGACCAAGAAAAATGTTATGGGATGAGGGAATAAGCATGATTTATACAAACATATCATTTTTTTATATACTCTATGTTTAGATAGAGGGGTATTGATCACTATTATAATTTGGTTGATATAATCCATTTTTATAAATTGGATAGTGGCCTCAATTTTATACTAATTTTGGTATAATATATATTCGGATGGATGTTTATCTATCGAGTAATAAACTAGTAATATGTAATGGGAGGATGGTTTCTATCTCAAAGGTTTACATGGTTGATATTTCATTTGTTTTATAATGTGATTCTTTAGGTTATATTTTGAAAAAAATGTAGGTATTGGGTGATCGGTTTTGTGATCATTGATGTGAGGTGATTTGTTTCCCAAAATATCATTGTTTTTCAATTATTTAAAAAGAAATTGTTCGTAATTTATAATCATAATTTATTTGTTAAATTTTTTTCATGGAACGATTTAGAAGATTTTATAATATACTACAACATATTTTCATCACACTTTCATAGTTGTGTATAGTTTGAATATGAAGGGAATCCATTGGGGTCCTTTCAAACAATTATACTAAAACTGATGACATTTTAACTCTATCAATTATGAAACTCATGAAAGGTGAATAAGTAATTTTTATTATGTTATAGGATGATAGGTATAATTATTCAGGTACATGGATGAAAATTCAAGTCACTACTTATAGATACTTGTGTGGTTATCCAATATTGATATTCATTTTTTGATTTTTAGTTTCATTGTATCATTATAATAAGAGTAATATTTTTTTATGTAAATTATTTTAGTCTCATTGTGTACCACATACATGTTTTGTATAAAATGGAAATTAATTAAAGGACATTTAATTTTGTTTACATATTATTGATTTTATTAATTATAAGAGAAAATGGGGGAACATTAATTCATTTTTAGAGAAGTTATAATATTATTTGATATATGGATACCTTATGCTAAATCATTCTTAATTCATTTCAAATGTAATTTTTTCATGTAATATATGGAAAACCATCCCCCAATATTGCTTATGAAGAAATTATATTTTTTATCCTCAAGTGATAAATGAATGTTCCTAATGAAATGTGACAACATTAACTCGAATATAAAGTCTCCGTTTTTTCATGGGTATTGAAAAACCCATACAGATATTCTAATAAAAAAGTGGTATGGTTATTTAAATCAGTACTAAATACGAGATAACCCATCTACAACCCAATAAATACATTTTTTCACTGTCTATTAGGATTTTTAACTATATGAATTCATCTTATAATGGAGGAAAAGTAATCATTATCATTGAAGGATAACCACTATAAAAATATAAATAAACTAAATTTTATTAATTATCTATGAATAATTTCATTAAAAATATAAATTAATTGTTATAAAATTATTGATAGGTGATCTTTCTAAAATATAAGATTTAATGTAACAATAATTTAATACGTGATCATTAAAATATAATACAAATAATTATTGAGGAAAAAAGCAAATAATCAAAATAATAAACCATATTAAACTTATTAACCAATTTTAAATATAAAACCTCTAGTCCTTAAACTACCACAATTATTTTACTCTCACATCATTTTCAATTAGGAATTTAGAAAATGAAAATACTAACATAAATTTAATGTCCTTGATCACCCAAGAAACATAATCTGAAACACTTTAAAAAAAAACCAAATTTTTAAAAACAATAAATTAAGTAGTTATCTTAAACATTAAATAATTTTTCCTAAATAATCCTTAAACACTCCTTAGAAGAGGGATGAATATAGAGAAAAAATATAAAGGATATTTGAGATCACTGGACCCCAAATTAATTAATGGATATTCAGTGTTTTACCACTAAAATCATGGTTACCATTGATTTTTTTTGGGTTACATCAAATGGACAATGAAACCATTGGAACCCCAGTAAAAGATACCAAAGGTCTGGTACCTATACATCTTCCTTAAAAATGTTTATATCTTTTCAACCAATATTCAATATGATGATCTTGATTTAACAAAAATTATTCAAAATTGTTAGAAAATGTTAGAATATGCAGTAATGGAATCTATGAAAAAAATTATTTTACCTATAAAATATTAAAACCATTTAAACACATTTGGTACAAATGTGGGTAATTAGAAGTAAGTTACCCTTTCATGATAAAAAGAGGGTAAAATTAAAGAAAAAAATTAGATAAATTTATATAAAACAATGGTAATTAGATGTGTTTAAAAATTGGTTTAATTTACTCACACATATTTATCTTGTGTTTTTACTAAATATGGGTAATTATGTTAGTAACATTTTATAAACACTACTAATGTAATAAATGAATCTAATTCCATTTATGTAAATTTAAAAATTTATTATTTAACAATCAGTGGATAAAATTGATCAAATAGTATCCAAGGAAAAATATTCAAAAAAATATGGGTAATACAAATTAAAACCTACAAAATAAACAACTCAATCAATTATTAGGGAACATTGGTTTATTATTCTTGGTACACTATAAGAGGAAATGGAAATGGAATGACAGTTTTTTATTTTTTATACACTAGAAATGGGTTTTGAGGAATGTCAAATTTCATTATATGCTAAAATATGAGATCCCCTAAAAGGTTGAAATATTTTCATTTCTTGAGAAACTGAATTCCTTGAGCAAGATTCACATATCTATAATGACCCACATATCATTGATATATTATTAATTAATTTCTCACATGAATAATATATAATAAAACATACAAAATATATATTATTCTACTGACTATGAGGAGATTTAATACATAATAAAATATTTTAAAATAAAACTATATAATAAATTATTTTCATATTCATAGACATTATTCTATATATCATACTAATTATATCTCCTCTTGGGATAACTTGATGTCAATCATATATTATTGTGTGAGCAAAAAATTGTAGCAAGAGGACAATCATGAAAAACAAGATAAATAGATATAAAAAATTTCAATAAGTGTAACAAAAGATAATAAAATAATAGGATTAAAATAATAAAACATGAACATGGAATTTACATAATGAAATAATATGAATATAGTAATCCTAATAATTATTATGGATTGGTTTAAACACAAATCATGTTATTATAAATATAAATCAATTCTTGTTTCTAAGATATCATAACATAATGTCTTAGACTAACTATCCATGATCAACGCATAATATCACATGAGTGATAATAATTTTTTACATAATTATAGGGACATATAATTCCATTCCCACTCATCCCAACATAATATGGTATTCAAAAGTGTGTTGTATAAGAAAAAAATATATTAAGACTAAACATGATATAAACCCATGATAAATTGAAGGGTTACATTATAATTCCACAAGGGACAAACCAATATAGTATCATATAGTTTCCAAATAAATGAATCGGTTAATTCATATTAAAAAATCATACATGAATATATAAGTATATTTTATGAATTTAGTGATCAAATTAGGAGAAAAAGGATTGGTATAAAGTATAAGAGTTTTGGAAATGAATCCCTTATACAATGATTTTAAAAGATGTGGATTTGTTTAAAAAAAAAATAAATATGGTGTATATTTTTCCTAATAACAATCAAGAAACATTTATTTGATATATAAAAATGAGGTTTAGAAAATAATAGATAAAAAGTTTCAATATATTATGATACATGAATTTAGAGAGGTGATAGGAAAGTTGACCATATATATTTCAAAGGTTTTGAATTTAATGAAATCAATGGATATTGAAGTATAATGAAATGTATATCATTAGAATAAAGAAAGAAAAACTAAATAAAGAAAATTAATAATGAACATTCATATTACAAAAAATATCCATCGATGAAATAGAGATAATGAGAGATAAGAAACTAAAAGTAAAGAGAAAGTGGAAATTGTACCCAAATAAACTAGGTATGGTATGAACTACGAATATATATGAATGATAAGGAGAAAAATAATATTATAAAAATAAAATAAAACACTAAATTTTATGTTTACAATATTAGAGATACAATCTTTCAATATGAGTATATAATAGGTATGAATTCAATTTAACTTTCTCTAATCCTTGTTTATTTTGTTCTTTGTTGTTAGAGGTGATGTAAGGATCTGAGGATTTTGTTTTGGGATGTCATAATTAGTTTCAATGTTCATATTATAGATATATGATCTATTGGGTACCTGATGGATTGGTGTCAGGTGCACCATGGACCCCCCAAGTAGTGGGGTGGATTTGTGAGGGTCACTGAGTTTTCAATTCTCCTAGAATAGATAACTAAAGGGTAACTACTTGTTTTATTTAAAATTTTAATTTAATTAATTAAATAGACAATTTTATAAAAATATAACATTTCTAGAACCTCTATAATCAACACAACCACGAGTCTCTCTTACCCCACTACCATATTAGTCTCTTATATGTGGTGGAGGTCTTTAATTAATGGCTATATCGATGGGTCATTTATCTCACTGAAAACCTACTTATAAGGTAAACCATTATATTCCATGTATTAAATATTTTCATCACTCTTTCAACATCTCACAATAATTATGTCTTAATTTGTGTATTGATTCAAATTTTCTTAATATCAGCCATTTGAGGAGAAGGACACCGGTTAGTCCAAGTATGTGGTCTCATGAAATCCAAATTGTTTTTAAATATTTTCAATGTGCTATATGGAATGTAGGTGGATTTAATCATGTTCATAATCCATATTAATAAATCTTAATCTAATTCTTCTATTTAAGAAATATCATATAAATTCAATAAAATATAAAATACAAAAGGGTTCATATAAAATTGAATATGAAATTTTTATATTCACGATTTTGGTATGTCTATATTGTTTTACTAATTCACAAAATGTTTGTAGGTATTATTTATTTATTAATTCTTCCAGAACATTTAATTCATGTTTTGGAAAATAAATAAAATGCCTACATTTTTTAAATTAATTTTATATTCTTCATTAATAAATTGTATATGAGATTCAAATGATTTTTATGTTTTATTTTTATTATTAAATTTCATCTAAAAGTTAATTACCAATATTATATTATTGAAATGGAATTATAAAATTTATTTTTTGTCTACCTTAATGTTAACTTTTAATTCACCTTTCAATTTTAAGAATTTTTTTTAGTTTATTTCACTTATAATAGATGTTAGAGATTTTAGGAATATAATTGTATCTTGGTTGACGTCTCCACTAGTATATGGACTATTTTTTAGACTACCTACCATCCTAGAGGCTACACCTTATCTAGAAAGGTGAATGGGGTTGGTTATCAATCAATATGTGCTTACTCATGTGGAAATTTTCAATCTCATTTAACTACATGAATTTATATTAAAAGTTAATGAACATTATAAAACTGATTAATTTTGATATGTATGAAGATATTTTATTTTTTTGGATGACTAATAGAAACGGGAGGGTTGTGCAAGGAGGTAAACGTTAATCAATAGTGAAAAAATTAGTTTTTTAGTTGGAGTGATGATTATAAAAATAAAATGATATAATCACATATAAAAAAAATTAATAAAATAAGATAAGGTAAGTATTTCGTAATATTGAAAATTTATTAATTTAATAAGAATATGATCGTTATCAATTTTTTGTGACAAAAAATATATATACCATGAATTTTCATTCATGTATACTATATATTTTTAGATGAATATTCATTAAATAATGAATACCCATGCTATAGTGCCTAAATAGTTTATATCATATGAAAACATAGAACCAAAAGTTCTTTTTTTGTGATATATCTTCAATAGTTCATATAAAGATCTTACCCTTTAGTACCCTTACTTAAAACATTTCATTATAACCCGTTGGAAGAAAACATAAGAATAGGGTGAGCTCAGATGGTCATTAATAGTAAAAATAGAAGATATAGAATTATCATCTCATGTAAGAATATGATATGATTATGGGTATGTGATCATGATAATAACATTAAAATTATATACCTAACTTTTCATAGATCATAATCATGACTTCTATTATAAAAAACAACATTTAAAAGGAAATGAATTATGAAAATCCATCAAAAAATTAAGAAGCATAAGTTCATATCATAATTTTTTTGGAATCAACATGATTATAGAAAAACATTTCACACTTCAATTTTAACTACTAAGACCCTCATATCATTCCTTATCACCCATTTCATATAACGAATCCAGCACATCAAAATGATTCACATCATGGATCAAGAACATCGACTTGATACCCTAATTATATCATGAGAAATAAATAATTACCAAATGAATTGAAAGGGGATATAGGTCCCACTGATAACATAATGAAAACTATATATATGTTTCCAAAATTCCCATAAATCATTCACCATCTCAAAACACTTACAAATAAATGACTCTTATAAAAACATCATCCTAAAATAACCCATGTAAAAGAAATAGGTTTCATAAATATAATTCAATCATGAATAAAAAAAATTCATAGAAAAAATGCTATCCTTGGATCATATCCCTAGTAAAAAATAATTAACCACAAATAATTTCATCATTGACAAGTAAATTAATTTTGAAAGATAACTGAAAATAATTATAGAGTAAAATATACATTATTCATAAAGTTAATTTTTTAATTATAAAGACAATTATAAGGGAAAAATGTTATTTTAAAGTAAACTTGTAACCATTTAATGTAATATTAAAATTATTAATGAATCATCCTGTTAGAAAATCTGATCATTGAATAAACATTTTAAAGACATTCCTTCTTTTTTGTATTATAGAAGTCATAAAAGATCCTTATTCTGATAATGTCTAAAATATTATTTTAATTTTTTTTAAATATAAAACAAGTATAAAAATTATTATAAATTATTGTAAAAAACTTTTTCAAAATAATTTTAGAAAACATGGACATTGATGAAAATGTTTCACAAAAAGATACATAAAAAAAAATCTTGAATAATTAAGAGTTCGAAAAATTAAACCTTACCAAATTATAATCAGTTGAGTCATATGAATCCTGAAGAAAGAAAAATTCATGGAAATTGAAATACCATAATCTGGAGGATAATAATATTAAAAGAAATTAATAGATAGTATATCCACCACACAAATGAAATAACTTGTTTATAATGCAATTGTCCTATAGAAATAAAAGTGTGACCAAACCCCCTAACTTAAGTCTTGAATTCCTTGATATACAATAAAAAATAATGTATAATAAATATTATTTTATATTTCATATACCATATAACTATATTAATACATATAATACCATATACTATGTAATTATGACTTTATATTACACAATTATTAACAATTCCATTTTAATGTTATGTATCAGGTAACAACCAATTTGTTTTTCATACATATTATGACTATTTATTCATGGTAATTTTATACAGATAATTATTTCATCATCTCCATAATTATATATTTTATATCCAAATCATACATATTCATTATATAGGTATTTATGGTGATTCATAATAGTTATAGAAAGAAAATAAAATACACCTTTATTGGAGAAGGCTGGTCATATGTAATTATTAATGTTTATTTCATTTTCATATCATATTAAAAAGAAAAGAAAAGAATATGATACATTATAATTATAGAATTATTTTTAAGTCATATATATACCATATTTTTATTAAAACCATTTTCAATACATTCTATGAAAAGTGTGGATGAATCATATAGCATTGTGAGATGGTAGTTTGCAGTACAATATAATGATGTTATCATATTCCCAAAAAATTAAAGCATGAAGATACATGTGATATAACAATTATAGAATAATAATTACACAATAATAATAATATATATCATTTATAATCTATAAATTAGTCATTATTCTCCACCTTTAATGGTTGTAATATAAAAAACAAGGACATCAGTCACGAGCCGATAGTCCATCATACACATAAACGATGATTGCATATCCCATTTGTTGGAAATGTGTTGTGTTCTAGGTTGTACCATTAACAAAAATATTTAAGAATATTTATTAGATTTTTTTATTCTATAAAAATTATATTAAATTAATTTAATGTTTTTTGGGAAGAAATAAATCAAAAATCTTCGTTGATGAATGCAATGTCTTGTTTAGGTATCTACATTAGGGTTTCTTCAAATAACTTCATAGGTTAGATTGATTAAAAATTAGAATCTTATAGGATTAGGGGATGGAATTTTAAAAGACAATTAGATAGGGTTTTTCTGAAATTAATTGGTCATGAAGTGTGAAGAAAATAGAAGAAGATATTCCTTTTTATCAGAGAGGGGAGGGGCACTAATGGTATTTTTTAAAACATTAATTTATAATAAATTTAATATTAATCAAAATACATAAAAAATGACATGGATTAGATGATAATATACTATAAGGTTAGAAAATGTTCAAAAAATATATTTTATACAAATTGTGGGATAATTTTAATTCTTTTCATTTTGATTAGTCCTTAGTGAACCTATTTTAGTTTTTATTTATGCTAACTATTTTTTCAAAAGTAAAATGTTGTAATTTTTACAGAAAAAGAATAAATTAGAAAATAAACATAAAATATCTGATATTTTAGACCATATCACATCATTTGTTTCTTTATTTAATAATTTATTATTTAAAAGTAATTTAATAAAATATTATTTTCATAAAATATCATTAGTGTCAATATTGACACTATTCATTAATCTTACTTTTAAAAAATACATAATGTTAAAAAATTTATTTTAATACCCCTATATTATTTAATATTAACCTATAAAATTATTTGATAATGTTAATCAATTCATATTATATTTATTTTAATATTATAATTTTATTTAATTTTTTTTCATTATTTGAATAATTACTATATCCCCATTGTGTAATAATTTATGAAAATGATTTCTTCACGATAAATTAAAAATAAACTCTTCTTATGTAGATAATCCATTTAAATTTAATAAAAATAATTATATTTGAGAATATCTTTTATTTAACCCGATCTTAAAAATATTGTGTTTATTAAATTTAAGAGTGTGACATTTTTTTATTGACTTTGATTTTAATGATATCTATCTCATTTTCATGGAAAAGTGTCCATTAAATAATAAAATTTGGAACACTATTTTTTAATGGTTAATTTAATTTATCTATTTCCATTTGAGAATGTTTTTAGGTTATTTTAAAGTATTGATAATATTTTATTTAACCTAAATTTCCCAATTTACCAAATATATTGATAATAAAATTACTATGTTTTCAATTCATATTATCCAAAAATAAAAGGGACCTACATACTAAATTTAGAACTCATGATTAGAAATATGAAATCCATTTTTAAAAATTTAAAGCAAGCAATACTATAAAAATAATTTCAAATTAATCACATAGATGGGGCGAGAATGTGGGTTCATAAAGTGAAAATGATCAAAAGATAGGAATGTTTTTATATAAAGAGTAAATATGAAAAATATTACATTGAACTATATCAGATTAGTATATATATAATTGAATTAGTTTTATTTTAAAACCAACTTGATATGTAATTTTAAAATATAAATTTCTGAGTTGAAAAGGTAATTTTCAAATAAAATCATGTATTTTCTATTATTCATCAAAAAAAATCATCTAAGTAAAATGACAAAAAATTGACATTGCGATAATTTTGATATTTAATAATCAGAAAAAAAAGGTTTATTTTTTAAAATTTAATTTATAAAATATTCAAGGTATCATTTTAAAATAAGTGCACCATTAAAATGGGATAAATGTGGGGTTTTAAAACAAAATTATTTTTTTAAGCATAAAACTAGATTCATTTTTATATCATGTCTAGATAACACATAGAAAAATGACAAAAATAAAATTGAATAATATATATATATATATTCATTTAATATTATAAAAATGTGTTTTTATTATTATATTAGTATAAAAAACATTTGCAAAAATTTAAATTGATTTTAGGAAAAAAATTATTATTATTTTTAAAATGATTTTACATGCGTAAACCATACATTTATATGTTAATTAACTCTATTAACAATTACCATTATAATTTTCTTTTCATAACTTCCTTGGTTAACTAATTACAATAAAAAAATTATTTCATAGAAACTTAGTATTGCATGTAACCCAAGACATGAAAAAATAAAATTATTTTTTAAAGATATACTTCATAAAAATCACGCTATGTTACAAAAATATCAAAAAATACGAATTGTGAGACTCATTTCAAAAACACACGTTTCAAGACCTCAATCATTAAACTGGGTAGTTAATGATGAATCATTGTGACTCTACATTGTCTTGTGTATTCATTTCAAGTAATAAGTAACAATAGATCATCCTTAAGTAGGTTCTCCCAATGTAGGATGATCCTAGATTATTATTTACTTGTTTGTTCCAGGTATTTTATTTTAGTTACAATTCGATGAAAAACTATTGGGAAGGATGTGAATGTAATTTATTTGAATGAATCTATTTGTTCTATTGGGATGAAACATTATCAGATCAACTATCCATGAATCATTTTTTTATTGGAATTATTACCTACAAAAATAACCAAATGTTGTGAGAAATTCTATGTAGACTCATTTTTAGTGAAATATAGATCATGGATCACAAAATTAACATGATTTTGGTGGTCATCATTTTATTGGGGGTGATTTTATTTAAATTACATAATAAAATAATATAATATATATTACTCACCAACTAATATATCAATGTTTTAGATTATTAAATACTTAATGATAATAATTTTGAGCTCAGTAATACACAAGACCTATAAAATAATGAAATATTGTTTTCAATGATTAATAAGTATTCTTATGGAAGAAGCATTTACTGTACTGGATTGGAAATATTATAAATAACAATTCCACCATCTCTAACTCAGGGCTATTAGATATTAGGTGTGAATCACATTTTTTTCAGACAAATGCAAACTCAAATACTTGAGAGAATTAATGAAGGGTGAATCTTATATTCATTTTAGTAATTCTTAACAAGTTACATCATTATAAATAAGAACCTATGTTCTATGTCTACCTAGTTAATTAATCATATAGTTAAAAACTGTAATTATATTCCCACTATAAACAAGAATATGATTTTTTATCTTGTTGGGATAAGATTGGGTTTTCATTCATTATTATGGAAAATAATTTTTATTTATATAAGGATGAAGTTTTTTATAGAATTGGGAACATTATGAATAGTTTCAAAATTCTATATATTGATTATCCTCTTTTTAACTTTTTGAATAATCTGGTCATTATAATGTTTAATTAATTTTTTATAGGTACAACTTGACCCTTGGTTCTTTATTTGGGGTTGTTTCTGATGTTTATGAAAAAATTTATCATCTCTTTTAGATTTTCATAGTTGGCACATGATTAAGGAAAACCATAGTGGTTGGCCAAGGAAACTATGTGGCCAAGCATGATCCACTGGAAGGGGGAATTTAATTTTTCCAAACTGTGCAACCAACCCTTCAGAATATGAACCAATAAGAATATGGGTTCTAGAAATATGGTGTATAGTTAATGTAAACATGTTGAAAAACCATGTAGTGAAAACAAACTAACTATATATGGTGCTCATCTAATATGATCTATTACTCAAAACACTACAACCTCTCTCCCAAACCATGCGTGTGATTTTTTAATTATTTGAATCAATATTTATAATTTAATAGAACAAAATATTAACCTTTAATGACCCAATAACCTGGATTTCGTCTGACATAATCCTACCCCAACACATGATAGGGATCTTCCATGGGATTTTAGGTGGATATCCTTCGTTATTGATAGATCATCTCATGTTTTGCTGGGTTTTTATCGAGTTTTTCCTTTTCTTCATAGATCCTTGTTGGATATCTTCTCCTATAATATTTTGGAACCCAAGGGGTTTATGTATTTCATATATAATGGTGTTGATATAGTATTAATATATTTATTGTGGATATATGATCATGTGCAAAAAATATACTATTCTGCAGTAACCTTTAATGAATGTGAATTGTTTAACCACTATTTATAAAGAGGGTGTTTTAATAAAAGAGTTAATTATTGGAATTGATTATTAATCTCGTTAAATAACTTTTTAATTAATTTAATTGAATTTTATTATGAGTTTAAAGGATTTTGGTAAAATATATATTTTTTCAATGGGGGTTTTCTTTAGAAATGATGTTTTCTCAAAAAGTGTTTGATAAAGTTCATGAAAGGTGGGTATGACTCAAAAATGGGTTCTAAAAATAATTAGATTTTGATTGGATTTTATATTGTATTCTAAATTTTGAGCATGGTTTTGAAATTGATTTTGAAAAACAAATCCCATACTTGGATGCTTGGGTGCATCAGAAACATACATGTCACTCTCAGTGTACATATTTATAGTATAGGTTTTATGATATCGATAGATTGTGGAATGACACAATTTTGATATAACGTCCTGAGTTTTTGAGTTGGGTCGAATGTCACTCCCTTTTCCAAATTTTCATTTAATGTATATGTTATGGTTTTTTTCATTGATTGGGAATCAATGTCGGGAGTTCCTTTGGTTATATATGATGGTTTTGGGTTAGTCTAGGGGCTTAGAGAGTGCCTTAGAAGTTTTTATTTGATTTAGGTAGTATTAAAGGTGAAATGGAATTCTTTGAAGTTACAGGACTAGGAACATGGGTTAGGGTAAACCGTACAACCCCTTGAAAGTAACCATGTGGCTTCGTTTTGTACTGCAGCACGGTTTGTGTAAACCGTACATGGGAGTCACATAGACATGTGACAACCTATAATTTTTTTTAGAGGGTTACCACATTATTTTTGCATGGTTGGAAAACTGTGTGGGATTGGATCCTTATGTAGTGTCTTCCGAATGGTTTCCGCATGGTTTGGAAAACCGAGTGGGTAAACCGTTCGAACAATAAAATATTCTATTTTTAGTTTTCTTTATTTTATTTTTCTTTATTTAATATATTTATCTATCATCTATCTCTCTTTATTCTTTGTTGTCATGCGCTGCAAAAGAGGAATCCTCCTCCACCTCCTTCCATCAGTTTTAATCCCTCTTCCTCCTCGGTGATCCGTTCTTCGATCTGTCAGATGATTTATGACTGTATTGGTAAGGATAACCCTATGCACCATTCTATTCATCCTTGTTTTTACCTTACAGACTTTTTTTCATCCGATATGATTTCATGGGTTTTTAAGGAATGTCATATCTATATTTATCCTCTTTTAATTTGATCTCAATATATGATATGCCTACATCTACGAGTCTATGGTAGGTGGTACACACATTGTTTTTTGTTTTTCTATCCTTTTTTGGGTTCATCTCAAAGAGATCAATTTGGGAATTTTTTTTAGGACTCTAATATACCTCATTCATCATATCAAAATGACAGTGTGACCCTAAGTGATGTGTTTAGTAATACCTTTCCCTTTTTTGGATGAGTGACTCTGGGTTAGAGGTCATCATTCTTTTGAACATTTTGGTGGGGGTGCCAAAATCTTCTAAATTGAATTGTTTTTCTAGAATTGATTTGTTTAATTTAATCTAGTCTGGTTAAGAGAATTAGAGGAATTAAATAACTCTATATTAAATTGTGATGATTTTTTTATGTTGTAAAATTTAATCTTCTAAATTGAATTGATTATTTAAAGTTCTCTTCTCAAATTTTATATTTTTAATTGTTCGAATTACCTGAGATGGGACCCAACAGGTCATGCCAGGCTTGTCCTAGGATTATATTGGGATATCAGGGCCATTAGGATTGGGCATTGATTCATTGGTTTAGGCGGAAAGGATGTTAGGTTGGGCTTGGTCTAGTCTTATATTTTACACCTATGGTTTTGACTGTAGGATTGGGTGTCATTGACAGTAGATTGAGTCATAAAGGACATCAGGCTCAATATGAATTATGATACATGGATGGAATGGCCATCATATTTTTGCTACACGGTCACAGGGGAATGTGTTATTATAGATAGTGTGGACTATATTCTTTATTTTTTGATTTCTTCTCACCTATTATAGCCAGAGCGCCAATGGAGTCATGTGCACAAAGTTTGACTCTATTGATGAGGATTTTTTGACCTCTCATGTTGGTAGAGACCGACCGTTGCATGTAATATGTAAATATGTATTAGGGGATATTTCTGTAGATTTCCACACGGAAGGTGAGTAGCCTTCAATTGATAGCGATGAGGCTCTCATGTAGGGGGATGTGGCTCTATGTGATTGAGGTTGTGGTCCTAGATATTTATTTGAGGATACGCGTCGGTCTTCCTTTGGTTTTCATCCTTTCGTTGATTTGTTCTTTTGAAAAGGGGTCCATGGGACTAGGATAAAATATTTTTGGAATTCTATAAGGACATCTGTACCTTGAGATATAAGGTTTCAGTGGGTATGTGGTGTAGGGTTACATGATTCACGTGGATCCTGAGGGTTCACTAGGGCTATGTGACTACATGGTTACTTGGGACATTGTCTAAGAACCCTATCTACTTCAGACATTACAGAATTGGATATTGTAGGTGATGGTTTCTTGGTGGATGTAGAGCTCCCTGGAAACTTTTTTATTATTTTGTATTACTACTCTATTTATTTATTTTATCATGCCTTCTAGAACATTTATTATTAGTATGCACCATTGGGTGGTATCATATTGCGAATCCTCTCAAACCATACATGGGTCCTTCGGGATGAGTATATACTTTATGAACATACATAATGGTAAAAGATCAGACTTATGAGATAGATCTTAGTTGTTCTGTGCATGGATATTGGCAATGACCTTGAGGTTGTTCCTAGAGGGAGTTTTATTATTTTTAGATTCCATTTATTATTTCATATGTTTATTATATATGTAGACACTTTGGTCTTCCATGGGTAGTTCCTTTTGATATTATAATACAAAATCTTGGATGAGATAAATTCTTTTTTTATAGTGGTAACTGGTGGTTTTATGTAATGACTAAGTGTTTATTTGTTCTTCTATTTCTTATCCAATCATGCTTCCACATTTTATTGTTATTACACGTGTTTCCACCATTAGTGGGTCTGTTTCGAGTCCGCTGACTCATTTATTTCTGTTTCATGTTATATTATTATGCTTAGACTACTGTATTATCTATTACGATTGGGTATATTCTCCCTAAAATGATAAATTACACCCTCATTTCATTTTGGAAGCCTTTGGAATTTAGGGAGGTGTGTCTAATATACGTGGCACATGACCCTATACAGATGTTCGGGTTGCTGTTTGGGTTGGAGACTCTATAGTTGGTTAGTAACAACATATACCTAGTTTAGGATTCTTTTATGTCCATAATATATTCCCATAGTCCATGGACCGATAATGTGTTCATTATCATTTATTTTTTGTTTATCGGATGATCAATGTTTTTATGGATTATTCCTAGATGTTTTCAAATGAGGATGTATCACATGGTTTTACAAGATGGATTATTTCATTTATATGAATTTACTTTCATAAATTATGGTATGTGGATATGATTTCATTTTTTATCACATTTAATTTTCATATTCATTGTTTTTTGAATATGAAAGTCTTTTATAAAAACCAATGTAAATTATTTAAAGAAGGTTTTGGATTTATGAAAATGCTTTGTGAATTTTTTTTTAAATATCGAAAAATTCCATTCTTATTATGATACATTATATAGAATTTGTGTTGGTATCCTATTGAGATTTGTGGAAAAACAATACTTTTTCCATTGGGATGTTGTAGACGTTGTTTTTTGGGATCCATGTAATGGAAATGGAGTCATATATTATATCTATTTCTAATAATTGTCGATGTCATCATAACATGATGGTTTTATGGTGGCGACTGGTCATATGGATACTTATTGACATCATCTAGCTATACTTTTCTTGATTATCTTATTTTTCATGGGTTGTATAGATCATGGATGTATCTCTTTCTTTTCTATTGTATGGTATTTTTTTGACTTTTTTTAGTTATATTCAAGTCTTGCTACTGTTGTCTTGTTTCACCTCAACCTCTGTGATTGGAAAGCTCAAATAGATTTTTAGTTGACTCGGGTTGATTTGTTATATTATGGTATCAGAGGGATTATTAGACTAATGAGTGTTAACTATTCTAGAGTGCGGTTCTAGGTACTTTATAGAAAAGAGTTAGGGATATTATAATTTAGCTACTATGTGTGTAATGGTGCCCCGACAGCTCGCTACTTTGTCGGAACTCGTGTTACCAAAGGTTGGAAAAACTTTTTCATCAGGATTTAGACTTGGTGTTTGAGTTCTTTTGAAATAACTAAATGTTATGTTTATTTATGTGAACCTTTTACTTCTTAAATAATTGTAATTCATTCCTTGAATACATAATTTCTTTAAATTATTGATCTTTTAAATCATAGATGTGAATTCCCAAAGCTGGTCCTATGATTTTGGAACATTCTCAAATGATTGTTGGCTATTGCCATCTGTTTAATAGATAATTCCTTTAAGAAGAGATCTTCTAAATCTGATATAGTATGGTACACAACAATATCTCTAGGAAAATATACCGGTGGACCCATCTTTTGTAAGAGCTGTAATGTATACAATTTAGTCTACTAGTAAAGTGGGCGACAGGAACATGTGATTGGAATTGGATCATGGACTATAATATACTAAGAAACATCCACTCTTATTCCATGGTGAAAATGGTAACCCAAGTATGTATGTATTGGATTGTGTAAATTGAGTAGATATTCAACTTTTTGAATACTCCTAAAGACTCTATGGTGTCTTTCTCTATGTACATGCAAAAGGTATTTGGAAAGAGATGGTGGGACACTAACATGAAAGATAAGTTTCATGCGAACCTTACCTGGACTTATATTACAAAAATATTCAATTATTAGTTTTACCATGAGATATTAATTGCGGAGAATACCTAATGGTTTTTGGAATTATATAAAATGGATCATACCATTTTGTGGTATTCCAAAAAATTCTACTGATTTGGTGTATCTGGAACTAGATCATGTTGTCAATGTGTACCTTAAGGATAAATTTTTTGATCTAGGTTTGAGGCCATATATTTCTTCTATATTCATTATCATTTGAATTATAACATTAAAGGATTTATTCAACAAATATGTATATGTTATGGAATACCTTATATTAAAAATAGGTTTGTGTGGAGATTAATTTGGTGTTGTTGTTAGGAAAAGTGTATTTTTGGATACAAAATAAAACACATGGGTGGTCAGTTTCCTTCAAGATGGATTTCGATGGATTCATCTGGGAAAAAACTAGTCATATTATAAATGTGTGGATGGTATGATTATTTAAAAACTAATTATATAGAGGCTCCAAATATATATCATCGTTAGAGATATTCTTGTAAATAAATGTGTTTTTTTGTGAAATAATATTCCAGGGAAGTGAGTTAGGATCCATTATCTCCATTGGTTCATAGGTTCATACCGATGATTCCATGGGTGGTGGGTCTAATCCTCATGCCCTAGGATATGAAGGAACTGAGTATATAAGAAAATTCTATACAATTAAAATTCATCAAACACGATCTTTCAAAGCTATAATATAACTAATCAAAAAAATTGACGATTCACCTTTCTCAAAATTGAGATTAAAATAGGAGTGAGAAAACCCAAATAAAAAGACAAACCAAAAATCATATAGGGATGAATATCTTCAACCTAATAATTTATCATAAATATAGGAGGTTTTTGGGGACAAGATATGCATTATATATCCTCAAAAATCCAAGGAAAACTATTAGTGTCAAATTGGGGGTGATTAGAGGTTAAATCAAGGGTCTCGGGATTTTAATGAATTTTTTTGAGTGATTAAAAGCCCGCATGCATAACAATATTAAAAGGACATAATAATATGAGAACTTATTTCCTTATTTTACAAGACAACATTGAACAATATGAGGTGACAATATTGAAAAGAAAAACATGGTCATCAACCAAAAAATCCAATGGTTTTTTCTAAAGATCAACATTAGACTTAAAAAAGACTTGTGTCATCACCATTTTCTAAAAAATAAACTCAAGATTCAACATTGTCTCTTGTCCAAACAAATGGACAAAATATGAAAGCATCACCAGTCTCTGACCATCACAATTAACCTTTACATTGGTAACCATATAGGGCCACTGAGTATTCCATCAACAAATAAGATTAGAAAATACTATTATAGGAAAACTCAAATAGACCCAAATGGTCATTCGAAGCTCCCCAAATGTACAGAATATGGGAATGAATCATTTACTCATGTGTCTGTATAGTATAATATATCTTGTATCCAACATAAAATAAGCATCAGTAGTTGAGATTTCAAGGGATACCAACAACTCCCGGAGGAATATCCAATAATGTGAAGTGAACCAGGGATATGTATTACAATCTATAACAGACAGAACTCCAAAAAAACTGAAAATAAATTTTTTATAGATACTTTTCAATTAATTAACATTTTATGTATCTAAAATAGGAATAATTTATCCAATTTTGTCAACCAATTGATAAAAACCCATAAAACATTCATCTTACAATTGGCACGTATCATACAAACCATTAAATCCTTTGATATCCCACTCTAAATCCAAATAAGATCAATAACGGGCTGGAAAAAAATCCAACGGTTTCCGGTACCCAGCCTTGACCTGGTCAAAATTATAACAGTGAAAAAAAACAATGATTCATCTCTTACATGGCCTTCACATTCATTTCTTAATATTATATAACATCTTTATGGTTATACGGTGGACATCCTAATATGAATCATGCTAATATCACATCGTTAATTTTTTAATAGGTAATGCTTCAACATATAATTTCATGAAACATAGGATTACCTTAGAAGAGAACAACCTCTTTATTATAGTATAACCATAGTAATGAGAGTCCCTAAATATATATAAATCCTCATCAATTTCCTTCTCTTGATGAATCAAATCAGCAATAGAGGAGGTCAACTGAATCCTCTTTAAATCAATTTCGATCAAAAGATCTCAGACTTCCAAATGAAATTGATAAAATAAGGCCATAGAATTACACTATTTTGATGAATATTTCATTTTCCAGGTTAGAAAAATCATACTAAAATAATCAATAATGTAATTCCCCTTACCAGGGGTAGAAGAAATTTCAAAATAAAAATAATCTAGGTAATACACCCACCACCCTTTCTAGATACTCAAATATTTTTTACAGATAATTATCATAGTATTTTGTAGTCAGAATAAAAGGAAAATAATTCTCCAAAAAAGGCAATTTCACCAACCATTGTGATTATTCATCAAAACAGTGAGATCAAGATAATGGGATGGATAGTTTTTCTCATCTGTTCTATGTTTTCTAGAAACAAAATATATCAAAGAATCACCCTACCTAAAAATACCTCCCAAAACCAAAATGTATGCATCAAAAAATACCACACATCCATTATTATCCCCTATAAGAGGAAACACTGTTGAAAAATTTAAAAGACGATTCAAATCTACAAAATAATACAAGCATTTCAAATCCCATAGGAACATCACCCCTTTCCATGTGAGAGTGGTCATTGGAGTATCCATCATTGTGAAATATTTGAAAATCTTATGGTAATACCCCACCAAGGCAAAGAATATTTAAATCTAAAAATTTTTCCATAATTTACATTATGTGATTGTAATATTCACCTTTTTAGGATCATCTAAAACACCATGTTTCCAGACATTGTGTCCTAATAAATTCACTTCCCTAAAGCTTCAAAAAAAATTCGGATCACACAAGATTTATAATACTTATATTATATTCCACACATATTCCAACTTGAATTAAGATTATACCATAATTTTTTATGCAAAACTATGAATAATGTTTCAAGATATACTGAAATTTTTTGTTCATTAGAATTATAAAAACAATTCGACCATGGGTTAGATAAGAATGCATAACAAGACCCTCCTAATGGTCTTACCTACTCTTAAAGGTGATATTTAGGATTTACAATTCATTTATTATCAAGTGTTGGTAAAAAATTCAAATTTCAATCAATAGAAAACATTTTACCCATTTTAACTAATATAATAAATCATCTATAAGTGGTTAAAGATAATTTTTCTTTACTATAACATGATTGAGATTTTAGTAATCAAAACAAAAATGAAGTGTCCCATCAACTTTTTTTGATAAAAGGATAAGTTCCTCATAAGGTGACACACACAAGTGTATAAATCAGTCATTACAATAATTCATCCAATTGAGTTTTAAACTCATTAAATTCAAGGGGTTTAATATTTTTTTAAGGAATAGAAACATGCTGAGTAATAGTTAAAACATCAATTGAAAAATCCACCACCCGTACTGGTGACCATCTAGAAAAATAATATGGAAACACATTTTAAAATTCATTGATAACTAATGGGAAATCATGATTCCATGTTTTTTCTCTAAGTCAAATGAAAAAAATGTTATCAGTCTTTCCAAATCAATAAAATAAGGTCCAGTCGTACTTTACCATATGTCCCATTATTTAAAAAATAGAGGAAACACCCTATTGGGCATAGTAAATGAGACACACCAAATATAATAGTCAATCCAGGACTTATGAGATCTTGGTAAATCCATCTCAAGAATGACATCAAAAGGTTTCATGTTGAGAACTAGAAAATCACAGGGGAACAAAATCTCTAATAGGGAGAATGTACATTAAGGATATCAAATTCCATTTCCATTAGTTATTCTATTGTGTGTATCAATATCCATCACATAAGACATAAGCTCTAGAGGATGGTCAAAAAATCAATTCCATTAGTTTATGTGAACACATGGTTTACAAAAATGTCAAATAAAGTAGTAACGAAAGATGAAGCGATAGTAATGGTCGCAATCACTGTCACTAGAACCACATTTATTTCCTATGGAAACTCATCCACTAGATTGGGAACTTTTAGTCTAGAAGCATGTGGATTAAATCCATTATTTCATGAAGAATATATTTTCAACATAATAAATATAGGTTCTCATAAGTCAATATAACATCTCAGGGTAGAAAATACATGACCGAACTTCTGTAGCTGGCTGAGAGATAACACATACAATAAATTTTTGGTGCCTTAGTACATACCTACATAGAATTCCAAAACCTTCCTTGCTAAAATATATTCAAATGGAGTCTTACTTAACCCACTAATGGTTTAGATGGAATATACTATTGAAACCCACAATGTGACTCACCAAACTGTCTCAATCAAATAAAGGAGGTAAGAAACTAGGTGTAAGTAGAACTCTTGTTAACCGTGATTTACTAGCTAGGTCATGCTCACCCATAAACAATATATCAAGTCTTTTCGTACATGATATGAGGTTAAACATGTAAACATGTGATAAAATATAAAATTAATGACCCATCTCAAATTATAGTTCCTTAAAATTCATATTATTCAATACCATAGGATAATTGACCATGTTCAACATAAAAATTTTTATACGTATTAATAGTCTTGTCATACATTTAGAGATTGAGAATCTCCATAAAATATTACAAAACCATTGACTCTAGATAGATCTGTTATATGAAAATTTATCTAAACAATTTCTACTCCAATATAGCAAGCTTATTTACAATAACCATTGAATACCACTATATCCTACTAGGCCCTTCTAGCTTAATGGTATCCCACTTCACATTTAATGTATCTATAATTTTTGAAAACCCAAAAAACATTAATTTTTAAACCAATATTTTGACACTTTAGTATCACTAGAATATTATAATGGTAATGCCTTATATAGAAGAATCCCTTATTTTTTATTTATCTATTCATAAAATCAATGTTCCACAAATGGATCCTGAATGGGAATTTGTGCAGTTAACTCTCCCAATGCTCATAACTCACAGACCACATTCTCAACAAGATTTTATTCCATTAAAGGATTCACTTATTTTGGTTCAATGGAATACTACTCTATCGGAATATTCAAACATATCATCAGATTAATGATGCTATAAAAACAATATAAAATTCAAAAACATCATCAAGGGTACTCAGATCATCAACTATATCTATATATATAAAAATATCAATACTATAAAATATGACTCAACCTATTGGGATGTAAAATAACCTAGTTTTAAATTCACGAAGAGACTCAAATTAGATAAAATTATTCATAAAGTATGATTTTCCCAAAAACCATTTCTAATTATGGATTTCTATGGTGAGAGATAGTAATAAACTCACTTTTAACTACCCCAAAATTCATAATATTCCTACCTATAATCTACAAGGAAATACAATATTGTATAATGATAGAAAAGAAATACACTCAACCAACCTTCCTATAATGCCAATTATTCATGGACCAACACGGATACTCAAGTACATAGATACTTGACCCAACATTGACATATAATTAAGGGTACTACCCATCCTTATGGGTTTGATAATAGTGCCTGATATCATATCAAGAATTGGAGGGATCCATTTTTTCACAAGAACAAATCATCTATGTACTTGGGTATCACAATCCCTATGCAGTGGGATTATTATCACTCCATCGGTCTTTACTATCACTCTGAAGTCCCATGGATCAAGCACAAAAACCACATTCATGTTTCGATATCCCATTTACTAAACCCATCATAAAAAATGAAAAATCCACTAATGAAATGGTAGGGTGTAATCTATACTATCAAGTAGGGTGTAAGATCTCGAATCCTAGAAATATATTCTCTCATTTAGTTGTTGGTTTGAATCCCTTTTTTGGGTTGATTAAGTGTGTAACCATGTTTTTAAGGAGGATCGAGGGTGTTCTATGGGTTTGGGACATGAATAATGGGGAAATAGCATTTTTTGGGTAGGCCACAGGGTTTGTTCATGGTAAGTGCTAACCTCGTAGACAACCCAAGAAACCGTGAATGAGGTGAGTTTTTGGACAGTGGACTCTGTAAGGTTTGAACACAGTTTGGAAAAGTGTGCGATTAAAATGCATGAAATAGAATCTTTTAAAATAATCACAATTTTTTCACTTCGATATTTTAATACCAAACTTGGGATTTCCTCCCTTTTCTCCCCTATTCTCCCTTGGATTGAACCATATCTATCTAGATCTCCAAGAGATATATCTCTCAAAATTATATGTCCTTTTTGGTTCCATTGGTTACAGATCAAATCTCTGGGTAAGTCAAATACCATCATTGTTTCCCTTTTGATTTTAGGGTTTGTATCTTCTTATCCTCTCTTTCTGAAGCTCTAAAACACAACTCTTTGGGTGAGATCATGGTTGAAGATTCAAGGGCTGGTTGATCCAAAATCTAAGATCCTGATTAAGAGTGCGTTCACCCGCAGAATCTAGGTCGGTGGTCTACATGTTATATCCCATGGTTTGTTTGTGGATTTGTGCATGTGTTGTTTTCTTTTTTGGTGTATATTGGTATGTTTTGAACACTACTGGC
Organism: Viscum album; assembly: GCA_963277665.1. Classification (NCBI taxonomy): domain Eukaryota; kingdom Viridiplantae; phylum Streptophyta; class Magnoliopsida; order Santalales; family Viscaceae; genus Viscum; species Viscum album. Next base: position 61,496,669 of record OY728158.1, read on the forward strand.
TTGTTAGGGTACCATTTTTATTAACAAGGTAAATATAAACCCTCATGATCCCTATGGTATGCATTTTGGTTGATGAGATGAATCTTGGGTCACCCATGGGGTGTGCCAACATCCCCGGACCTAGGGTTTTGGTCGAGAACAAGTGAGATTGTTGTGTATTTATGTAGATCCATAGATAATCTTGTTGTTGATATGGATTTTGTTGAAGTAGAATTTAGGTGATTCACCTAGGATTAATAATAATAACCTAAGAGATATTGGGTTAACATAGAAGTGCTTCATATGGGTTAAAAAAAGAGAATGACGAATGGTTAAATGAGTTAATATATGGAAATTTTTATAGACCATAATGGGATAGATTATGAGTATGGTACTGTAGCCTAGTGTGTTTGGCATAATGAATAAAGCCTAGTGAGATATGTACAATTAATGAATTATTAATGAGATAATTGTAATAAAAGTGGAATCTGACTAAGGGGATAAATGATGTAAAATGTGGTAAATGAGTAAATCAGTGAAGGTATGGTATTAAATATTATGTTACTCTTATGATTTAAGTTTTCCTTTGTAAATGGTTTGGATGTTTTTTGAATTGTTAGTGTATACATATATGTATATCATGTGCACGTGTCTTGGTAGTGTTGGGTATTGACATGAGGTTCTACGCCCATGGGCCGTGTTGGAATGATGCTCTAAACTCCACCATTAATGCATGGGATAGGGAAGGGGAATGAGTCTCTATTAACCTAACGATTTTATCCACCCAGAATAAGGATTAGATGAGAGTATATGGATTACATGAGTAAGTTAGTCCTAATGGGATAGGATACCATGTGTTTTTCCTCATGCATGTGTTTGTGTAATTTGATCCGTGTAACTTGTTGTGCTTGATGAACCCATGTCAAGTGTGTTTAAAATGGGAAGTAATTGAAAATGGGATGAAATGTTAAGATATAGAAGTGGTTATAAATGTTTTTAATGGATCTAAACTGGACAGGGGTTCTTAATAATTTCCTTATCATTTATTATTCATTTCCCACTTTTATGCACAATTTCTAATACCCGATATTTTGTAGACATCGTTGGTCATGGCCTACTAAGTGTTACTCTCACCCTACCCAGGATGTCATTGGGAACCTGAGAAGAAATTATGATTTTTGGTTAGGAGAAGAGAAACGGCCATTTCTAGGTAGTTGGGTTAGCATGGGTGTGCATGGAGGAGGACCTAGGGTTGGTGTCGGGACCATTTTGGGGATTTTGCAGTTTTTCTTCATTTTGAGTTTTGTTCACTTTTCCAAATATATCAAGGAATAACCTACTTACTGTTGGATATGGTTGTACCCCGTTTTGGGTAATGGTTCTTCATGAATTATCTTGTATTATTTATTATTATTCTGCTATTTTTTGGATCTTATGTTATGGATTACTCTGATAAAAAGATGGTATAGTCTCCCAAATTGACTATTCAGACCCCAAATGCTTGTCTACAACCTTTGAAATATGGGGATCCATGTTCCAGGTCATGTAAGTACCCAGATCAAAGCACTGGTTTAGTGGAATCTGGGTCGAGGATTTTACATAGGGTCTAACCGAATGTTCCATAATCAATTACATAACAATTGTACGATTTCAGATTTCAATTTAAATAAAAAAAGGAATGGAATAAAATATAAACATTTTAAACAATGACCTGATTTCAAATAAATTTGATTTTAAGATCCTATTTTTCTCTTATGTGGTATGATTCATTTAATTTATTATTTTTTATAAACCCTTGTTGAGTTTTTATTTGGATTAAACATGAAAACCATGAATTATAGTGGGGTGTTTTTGTTTTTTGGAAGGATGGTTGCAGGAGATAGTGCCTTGTTGTAAGGCCAAATATATTTCCATTATTTAAATAATTGGTTATTATTAAATACATGATCCTTATTGGTCTATAATTACAATTTTCACAATTTTTATTGGGTCTTCCCTTGAGGGAAAAAACCCGAGCATTACACGATGTGTAATTTTTATGCTCTCTATAAATCCCATGGGTATGACCATTGTAAAAGGAGGTAAGGACTCTTATATTGATACATGAACTATCCTCTCTTCTCTATAAAATAGGATGCTCACCTTAGGAGTAATCCCATGGACTTTCCTAGTATTTGATCATGTTCATCCATATGGCCTCCAATTGTAACAAAGCCTCTTAGATTGGATCACCACTGGCAAGATCAGTATTATGTTACTTTCATTCATTGGTTTATATCACTGACATAGGTAAACTTTTTTGGAGTTAATATGCCCTATTTTTAGGTAATTCTTCTATTCTTCCTTTTTTATCTGATCCAGAAAAAAGAAGTGTTGATACATAATAACTGTTATACCACATGCTTATGGTAGGTGGTCTATACCTTTCCCTATGATTTTGTCAACTTTTTGATATTTTACATCATGAAGCATGCCAAAAATTGTAAATTTTGCTTATAAATTATACTATATGACATAAATTAATTATCTCACCTGGTTTGGGAAACCCTAGTGTAACTTAATCATGGTAGGAGGTTTTAAAAATCTACTGAGACCACCCAAGTTGTGTGTTTCTTATATCATAGCAATGCTACACCACCGCTTTTGGTTTTTGAGATCCATAAACATTTAGTGAGATCCTCTATAAATTAAATGTGTAAGTTGGAGAGTATAAAAACTCATTTTCTATGTAATTAAGTTATATTAATGATATTAAATGGTTGATTAAATAGTGAATGTAAATTGGTATAGACACTAACAGATCCCTCATCTTTTCTTATATTATTTTCTTAATGTTGAACATCTTTATATGGAACCAGCCTAATATATAGGCATGGATATTATGATTAATAATTCATGGTACCTATTATTTATTAAATATATGATTATAAAGGTATGGAACTTATTATTAATGTATATAACCTTTTATTATTAATGCATGAAACCTATGTTTATTATGGTATGGGACCTATGATTGTTATAGTTTTTAAATAGATAGGGTATTTTTTTTATTGATCCTATAACCCCTAGGTACAATTAAATATGGTATTGAACCAATAAGATATATCAATTTATGAAAGTTTAAAATTCTGTGAAAATTTAAATCAATGAATATAGCTCACCCTTGTAATATACATAAGGGAATGAACCTTATATGTTTTTTACTCTTATCATATGTGGCTTATGTCAAGATGATTACTAACTAATGCTATTACATTCTATATATATATATACCAATGGACATCTATCTTATCTTGATTCTTAAAAAACATGTTCCTTAGACTATTAATATTTTTATTACATTAGTGCTTAACCATTATACATGTACATGGATACAATTAATTTAGACAAGATATATTTGTTATAGACACCACTATTGGTGACCTAGTGAGTTTATATCACACCATATTTGGAATTCTGATAGTACCTGATGATATTATATGGATGAAGGTGGGGATAGGGGAAAACACCTAGTTGTAGATTCTTTATTGATTATAACATGGGAGAGGAGAAACACAAGATTGATCATTGGATCATGATGGTATTTGGAAAATGTTTATCATCATTTTTTGATCTTTTAATATACCTATATATATGCATGACAACTTCCACATTTTCTTGTTTATTTTTGGCTTAGAGACATGAAATTAAATAATTATGTATACAGTACCAGATATTTTTTTTGAGGGATTGTTTATTAATATTATCTGGATGATTTACCCTCCACGGTTAGTTAATAATTGGATTCTTCTATTTATTCATTTATTAAAATTTCACATTACTATGATTATGAGGGTATATTTTCCCAAAATTAGCACCATAGACCCACCTTTTTTGTTACCATCCTTTGGCATATGTGTAGGCATGCTTGAGTCCTTGTGACATATAGATTTGAGGAAGTGTTTAATGGATCCTTGGTTGGGACTTTAAATTTTTTTATAAGAGGTTTATTTTATTTTCCTTACAATTATATGATGGTATAATGGATATTATTACATTTTCATATTTGGTAATGAGTCTGTTCCCAAGAGTATATTACCAACATATGAAATAAAATTTATATTACATGGGATGGGACTTGATGTTCTTGATTATCCCTATAACATTTGACTTGATTCCATGGTTGGGTGAAAAACATGATATGTTATGTTATTATTATTATTTTATTATATTATATTTCATCTTTAACCTTGTATGGTAATGAAGCATTGAAAATAAATAATTATAAGAACATTTCATTATTAATAAATCAAGAATGTAGGTTGTATTTCCTGACAACATGATACTTGTTTTATACGCCTTGAGTGAAATATATATAGTGAAACTAACCTTTAAACTAGAAAAAAGTGATATAAAATTGGTTATTAATTTTTTTGCGACAACCTAACTGGTTTTTTCTTATATAGTTTTACAATATCATCTTAATTAATCAATTATCACATGTTTAAGTTATGTAATTTCGGTAACATAGAGTAAACTTTTAGTTGATTTTGAATACATGAATTTCATTTGTAATATAAATAATCCATGTAACTATATTGATTTGGAATGATGATTCATTTAGTCAAATTATATTATAATACATGTTACATTATACTATTTAATGTAGGGGTTTGATGAAGTGTTATGAACTAAAAATTGAAATTTATAAAGCATGTACATATATAAATTGGTAATAGTATTTAAGTTAACTAGTTTATTGTTCTAAATTCAAGACTGGTTAATTATATAATTTATGTATGGTAAAAATTAACTGGGGATACCAATTGAAAATTTAGGTGTGGTTTTCTATACAAATTTAAATTGACTTCCCATAAACTGGGACACATATAGTGAAATAAAGAGATTGACCCAGAACTGACCTTAGTAGTACTTAGTAAGCAGCGTCTCTCATGATCTATATGATCATTTAAAGAACCCGAAACTATTTCATGAGAATGTACACAGGTGTGAATTTTATTGTGGAAGTATTTTATATTTCATATTATGATATCTATAATATTACTCTTATTAACTCATTTTTATTTCATGTTCTTGGAATCTATAGAGAAATTCCACCGTGACGTCCTCATGTCAAGTACCATGATAGAGGTGACAACTATACTCTGGATATGGTGGGACACAAGCCACCGGTGATACATCATGTATTACCCACCATTGGATCCTTTTTTTTGTTCTTGATACATGTATATATTCCTAGTTTCTTGAGAGTTTCATATGTCTTATGTAGAAAAGACATGTATCTCCATGACATTCCCATTATATGAGATATTTGACTTGGGAGTTTCAGCTGTAACATCAACATATTTTTCCAGGGGATGTTGACCCCATAGAAGAAGTGTTATGGATGAGACTATCTTATATATCACTGAGAACCTTGAGAGACCTCATGAGAGGAGTGTGAAGATATTTACACCTATGCATTTAGGTTTCTAAAAATGTTTTTGGGAAATTTTGAATGATGTAAGCCAATACTGGGAAGTTATTTGGTGGGATTTCTAATATAGATTCTTGGAATAATTTTCCATAAGACTATATGGTAAAATCATTCTAGGGAGTTCATGAATATATAGTGGGGTTCTATGTCTGTTATGGATTATTCATATAATTTAATAGATCTTCGACACATTGCACTTAATATACAACTAATTAACTAGTAAAAGAAAAATTTTTTGAGGATGGGATGCAACATCATATTCGATCCTAGGTGAATAATTTTTTGTTGACTACCATATTTGAAATAATGATACTTGATCTTATAAATTAATGTAACTTGAGCGATGATGGAGATTCAGATTTAATTGGATCAACTAATCGTCCCAGTAGTGTAGTATCTGGTGGAAAGAAATTTCTCTTTGAGACCTATCATGGGGGAAGTACTAGTTAGAGTTCATGTATTTTGGTTTTGTAGCCTATAATTAGTTAATAAAGAATGAGAATGTGAAAAATAAATATAATAAGGCCACAATTGATTGATAATCCTTTGCTAGGATGAAAAATTTATTGTATTTTTGTAGAAAATTTCCTATAGTGGTTAGGGAGAGAGAACAAGCACAAAATCATTGGTCCTGAAGCTTGATTTTCTTTCTTACGGCAAGCGTTAAGCTGGAGTGCAACATTCCATCTAAGACAAGGATTTGGTCATGGAAAGGGAATCTAGAAACTAGTTATAAAAAATTAGATGATTGGTCCTACTCAAGGAAATCATGTATTATTTCAGGTCTATGGAATGATCTAGGATTACAATGTTTAGTATGTTCTAGGGGAGAAGACTCTCATACCTTCTACAGTTAAGGTGTGATTTTAGTAGAATCTACCTTGGTATCTATTTTGATTTATAATGGGGATTAAAATTATTTAATCTCTATGGATATTGTGGAATGAATCTCACTCTAAATTCAGTACTTATATGGGGAGATGATTTTATAAAATACATTGGATAATTATTTTGACAGTCGAATCCAATGTGGAGAGTTCCTTTTGATATAAAATGATATCACTTTTTATGGAAATTCTTCATCTTTGAGATGAAAAGATTTGATTTCATCATTTGGATAGAATGGTTGATTTCTTATCATGACTATATGGACTTCTATCACATCATAACATCATTTACCCACAATAGTGTTGTAGTTATATTGACAATAATGATGTTGATTAATAGGATGATAGAGTTAGACTAGAGAATCATGTGATAAGTGGACTGAATGCCTAGATTTCTAGACATTATGTGGGTGATAAGGGAATATGTAAGGATGATTTACATTATGTAGTATATCATTTTAGGTATGTATTCCAAAATTATTTTTCTAGTTTACATCCTGAAAAATATGTGGAGCTCTCTATCAATCTAGTTATAGGATCTACAAACGTTTCCATTTAACCATATAAGATGGGTAATACTGAGATTTCAGAGAGCATGATATATCTACAGGTGAAAGAAGATAAGGGTTTTATGTATCCCAACACTTCACCATGGGGTCCACTGTCCCCTTTTACTAAGAAGTAATATGTAACCCTTTATATTTATATGTATTATCGGTAGTTTATTCAAATTACTATGAAGAAACGATATCATTTCCCTCATATATATGACCAATTTAATTTTATCACGGTGGTCCAATATTCTACAAGATTGATTTGATCTCAAGATATCACTAAGAATTTGTTATGACATCTGATATACTATTAAAAAGAACCATATCATGCATATTCTTAATGAATATTGGGTTATGAAGTTCAGTTTCACAATCATACCATCCATTTCCATGGATCTAATAAATTAGGGGTTTTCACATATTTTTGGATTATTTTATAATAGTGTTCATTGATGCAATCATGGGGCATTCTTATACCTAACATCATGAAGACAAATATATTGAGATAGTTCTGAATACAAAGAGAAATAAACAACTATATGTTAAGATCAAAAATGCCACTTTTGGACTGATAAGTTGTACATACTAGGTCACATTCTCTTAGAGGATGGAGTGTCTATTAACTAAGAGAAGGAGAGAGCCTTATTTATGTAGTTTTTTCCCATCACAGGTTTTAATATAATTTTTTTCATGGGTATGTAATACTATTATAGGTGTTTATAAATGAATTTTCATTCCTAGTCGCACCACTTACTTGTTTGACTAATAAAGGTGTGACATTTTTATGGTCATAATACTATGAGATATCCTTTAAAAAGTTAAAAGGGATATTTAATTTAGTAATGATTTTGATTCTACTATAGTATGGAAAAATTTATACAGTTTATTGTGATTTATCATGTTTCGATCTAGGAGCAGTTTTGATGTAGGATCATCAATTCTTTTTCATTTGGGTCTTGTTAGTTGAGACATAATGAGTAGAAATACTTTACGTACAATCTCGAGTTGGATGATTTAGATTACTCTTTGTATTGTTGGAGGAAGTTTCTATATGAAGAGTGTTTTCGGTGTTTATGGACCACAAAAGCCTCCAATATATTTTTACATAGAATGAATTCAATTTTAGGTAGATAAGGTTGGTTTAATTACTACTGTAATTTTACTTTGATATTTCCTATACGCATGGAAATGGAAATTATGTAGTGGAAGGTGTGAGTAGAATAAATTAAGAACATGATGTTTTGGATCCCAATATTGAGTTTTAAGTTGATTCCATATATTCAATGATGAACATTGAGGTTATGCATAGTCCTTGATAGTATTCACATGCATCTTTATCAGAAACTACTTCACATATGGAGAGAGTGAAGATGATGCAGTTATTAGATCCAAAGGGCTTAGTATAAAGAGATAGTGCTTCAGGTGAGGACCTGTCACTAGGCAGGATCATTGATTAGGATGAGGTCTTATGAATATATGGATGTGTATGGGTTCTTATAGAAATTTAAGAGTAACTGATGCGAGATTTTCATACTTCTACTTTGGTGGAATGCCATGGGATTACAAAGATGTATCGTGACATATGTCACTAGTATTGGTGTCTAGGGATGAAAAGTGATATAAATAGATTTGTTACTCAGTGTTCCACTTATATATAGGTAAATGAAGAACACTAGTTACCAACATAGATTAATTTGAAATGGGAATAATTCACTTTGTATTTTTTGATTGGCTTACTGAGATCCCCTCGATGTAATGATGTAATATTTCTTGATTATAGACAGGCTCCCAAAGGTCATACCCATTTTTCTATTAGTGAGTCATACTTAGTATATGATCTTTGTAGACTCTATGTACTTGAGATTATATATTTACATGGGTTCCATAATACTATAATATTTTATAGAGATTATTATTTTACATTAAGGTTCTATAAGTTTTTATTGAAATATATGGGTACATATGTTATTTTTAGAACAACCATTCACCCTTAGACTGACGGTCAGTTAAAATAGAATATATAGGTGTTAGAGGTCATACTCAAAAAATGTTTCCATGGTTTTAGATTTTCCTGTGTGAAACGTATACCTCTTTTATTGTTATCCTATAATAACCACTTTCATCCTATAATATAGATGGCCCCTTATAAGGACATGAATTTTAGTCCATGTAGTTCACATTTATACTAGTTAGAGGCAGGTGAGGCAACACTACGTGGACCTCATCTCATTTAGGAGACTTTATAATAGGTTTTGTTGATGTAGAAGTGAATGGATATAGCTTGGTCTATGTATAATTTATATTCCAACCATCAATGATGACCTAAAGAGTTTAAGGACAGCGAATGTGTATTCTTGTATGATTTGACTAGACTGGTGCATCGACATTTTAGGATGAAATTTAAGATTTTACCTCATATTTATTTATATTTTTTGGATTTGGAAAGCGATGGAATAGTTTATTATCAGAAACACATCCTAATACATATCGGTTTATGTATGAAATTTTTTCACTTATGTTAGTTACGTCATTACTATTTAGATAGTCCCTTATTTTTCAGTCTGATGAGGAGGAAGTAGATGTGGATTTTTATTTTGAGGAGAACCCTATTAATATCATATAATGAATCATGAAGCTCGTATAAGGAATATAAAATTTTTCTGTATATGGGATATATAGTTATGGTCATGTATAGGGTGAGATTTGGGAGATGGAGGCCAATATTCATGCTCAATGGCTAGAGTTATTCTAATATGAGGTCATACCAAACATGAAAGGGAAACATGGGGATGATTTTTTAAGGGAGAAAGGATATATGATCAATTATTTTACTACTATGTATGATTCTTATAATTTATTCTTTTTTGATAAACTGTTTTTATGGTTTTATTTTGACTTAAACCCAAAAAATCAAACTTTAGGAACAGTTTGTTTTCTCTTTTTTGGATGGAATATTATAGGGCGGATAATGACCAATTGTTGAAAAAATACCCAATGTGTATTTAATACATGAAATATATTATCCTACATAGACAATTTTGAGGATGTTTATTAGGTTTTACCAAGTGGGTAAAAAACTAGATCATTTCATGATGTGTAAAGTTCAATGCCTTTCAAATCCCAAGGGTCTCTTTATTTTAAAATTAGTAGGGCCTCGTATATTGACTGAATCACTTCCCTCTCTGTTCAATGAAACCTAAGGTCCACCATAGGAGACCTCACATGGCCTAACCTATAATTTATTCCAATCTATCCCTCCAACCATTATTTTCAACATCATTTGTCCTGTTAGACTTCCATCAGAAAGATATTTAGTTTATTTCATTATTTCCTAGGTTTACCTCAGCATACTCATTGTTATTATGTTGATATATCAAATGAAATATTTTTAGGGATCTCATATATTATTCATTTTTTCCAATATTTTCTAAACCTTATTCCAATACCAGATAATTGTTCTACTCTAGGAATAAGTTGGGGGTTCTATACATTTCCACTAATTTTTTTGTCTTTTTAATTTTTTAGACATTATGCATAAAATAAATTACAATTGTTTCATATAAATTAAAATATAAAAATTAAATTAATTGATGCACCAAATTTGAGGCCATACCTATTTCACCTAATCATGGATAGTTGTTTTCACCCTCAACCCAAACCACCCACATGGTTTGATTCTTATATCTACCATGTGTAACACCACCCCATTTGGAGTCTGATCTCATCACCCTTATAGTGGGATCATATATAAATTAAATGAGTTAGATAGGGAGGATCATACCTCATTTTACATTTTATTTGATGATATTAATATGGTCAAATTGATGATTTAATGGTGATTGTAATTGGGTATGGACACTAACAAAACACTTGTATATTATTAGATTATTTTCTTGATGTTAAATATATCGGTATGGAACTAAACTGTTTTAAAAAAATAATACCTATGAATATTAGGTTATGGAACCCATTATTATGTAATGTAATTTATTATTACTAATTTATGAAACCTATTATTATGATAAAGAACCCATGATTTTTATGTTATGGAACCAATCATTATTAAGGTACGGAACATATGATTATTATTATATTGGACTCGATAGGGTATCAAGGTATGACACCAATGACTGCTAGGAATAAATAGATATGGTATAGAACCATTGATAATGATAGAGGTTATTCACATTCTACTTCTGTGTACATTTACATCTTTGGATATAGGTTCCATTACTTTTATACCATGTTATCCGGACATCATAGGCCGGTTACTCCTATAAAATGATGATTATTTCAAGTTTGTTACTATGTAATGTTTATACTATATATATATCGATTATCATCTATCATATCTTTATTCTTCTTTAAAATGTTTCATGGATAGGTTATATTTGTCTTAAAATACTACTCACCAGTTATATCTTCACACATATATTACGTATTTTCATAGGATGGATTTTATATAGACATAGTTTGTGATGGCCTACAGAGTTTATAACACACCATATCTGGGATGGTGATGATACCTGGAATGATTATATGGATGCAGGTAGGGATATGTAAAAGAACCCATTTGTTGATCCTTGATTGATTATAGTGTGGTAGCTCGGAAGCACATAATTGATATTTTTATCATGATGCTATATGGAGAAATTATTTTGGTATTATTACCTATTTTGATATACTTGTTTGTATATTTTCATGTTACCATGGATTCTTTTATTCTTTTCGTTTTGAGATTGGTAATTACATAATTATGTATATAATACTGAATATTTATTTTTAATGTCTTGTTTAATATTATTATTATTATCTAGATTATTTACCTTTAGATACTATTTAATGTTATGATTTTTCTATTTATTCATTTATTAGAATAGATGTATACTCTCATTATAAAGGTATAGTCTCCCCACTATGCCACCATGGACCCTCACTACTAGGCGGAAACCACTAGCATATGGGGATGTGAACTTGAGGCCTATGACCCACTGACATGGGGAACCATTTAGTGGCTCCAATATTGGGATGGTACATCAATTATAGGCATATAAAAATATTCTTAAATGGACATTTTATAAAATTAATTTATATGAAAAACTAGTAGGAATAAACATGTTCTTTAAATAATTGTAGGTATAATCATGTCAAAAAATCACCATGGTAACATGTCCTATGTTACATTAGTTTGTGTCTCATAGATCCTTTTACTACTCAATGATCAATCTTGACTCAAGTATTTGTGTAGATATCCATATGCTCTAGAAAATTGGAAAAATCAATAAAAATTATTTTGGGGAAAATTTTATCTATCAATGTTTAGTACTAGTTTTCATTTTCAATCTATTTATTGGGGGATAAAGTCCTTTAATGATTTTATTAATCTCTTAATATCTACTTAAGATCTCATGTTCTCCAATAAATCAATCAATCAAAGGAAATTTTATCATTTATATTGATTCATCATTCATTGTTCAAATAATCGATCTTAATTTCAACATGTTGTTTCAATTTCAAATCCAAATCATGGGTTTAAATCAAATTCAAGGCAATAAAAAATCAATCATTTCAAGATAAATTTTTTAATAATTAATATCAAATGTAACAACCCAAACATTCATTAATTGGAATTCCTATTGATATAATTATATGTCTTATTATGGTTATATAAAATGCGATGTTCATTGGTTTCATGTTTTTGGATTTTAAATTACCATTATGAATTGTGAACATTGCTAATGTAGACATTGAACAGTGATCACATGATAAATATAAATAGAGGGCTTTAACAAATCTAATTTACTCCGAAAAATGAAGTGATGGCCTCATCCAGCCGATATGCCCCGTACGAAGCCCATTTTTTAGAGCTCAGAAAGGTGGTGGCATTATTGGGCTGTGCTCTTGACTATGCCCAAGTAGAGCCTGAAGACGTTAATCTTGAGCTGAACAGACTACATGAGAAGTGAATGTTATAGAGATTACCACCCGATCGACATTATCTGGGCCACCCCCAGAGTCTATCACCATCGCACACCTGACCCTTCAGTATTATGTGGGTGTTATAAGGGGTTATGTAACAAAACCCCAATACTATGACTATGTACATTATTTTTGAATAAATAATGATCATTCATTTTATTATTGATACATTGTAAGTAGTTTTTAAAGCATAAATAGTATTTTTAGTTAATATTCCACTAAGAAATATATTTTGATGAATTAATTTATTTTTTAATTAAATATTTTTTTAATAAAATATTATTATTTTTAAGTTATTTTTTATTAAATATAAAATTTTGTATAATTTTATGAATGCAATTGTAATTTTTAATAATGTTTTAATGATGTTTTTGTCAAACCCATGAATTTTTCTTAGAAGTTGGTTTTTATTTTAAATGTAAAAATTAAAAAAAATTAAAAATTGTTTAGGTAAAAG